>OY728139.1:1334268756-1335656256 GCA_963277665.1 Viscum album | reverse complement strand
TCTAGAATTGAAGTTATATGTTATTATAGAACATCCATAAGATAAAATGGTTATAAAATTCATTTGGTTATCTGGAGTAATGATGAATCATTATATAAAACATTATTGATAACCATTTGGGTTAATTAGATGTTTTTTTGATCACAACGAACTCATTTTGTTTTAGAAATTAATAAAATTTGTACAAAAATATTTGAGAACATCACCTAGGATATATTACAAACATAATGATCTACCGCAACTGTATAAATGGTTTCATGACCATAATTTAATACAGTAATATAAATTGAAAACCCATAGTCATTGAATGTGACAAATTGACACATCTCGGATGGGGTAATTGTTTATTGAACAAAAGGAGACGAGACAAATTGAGGTTTAATTATTCTATATACATAATAAAATTCTATAATATGTGATATACTGGACTGAACATGCAAATTGGATAAGGGGAGGTGAGGATATAATAAAAAAATTAAACAAAAAGATGTTAAAAGAAAATGGAATAGGTTTTTACATATTGAAGTTGTCCTTGTTGAGAACCTCCTTAGGGAAAGGGTTTTGGTGTATTTATGAGACCAAGGGATTCCAGAAGGGGGTTTTGGTGTATTGACTAGGAGATTCCAGATGAGACTAATATAAGGATAGATAAATGAGGGTAGGTGAATGTGATTGACCACATTTTCTCATTGAATTTAGCCGACAAGATTCTTCAGACGTTTCAAGATGACTATACTGGCAGTCTTTGTTGATATGAGCTAGTGTTTTTACCTACCCACATATTTACACAAATATTTTTTGGTGGGATTCCAATGTGGGTGTATGTTTTATTTCTTGCTCGTCATTTACCACTGTATTTCATTGGAGGCCCTCCCTGGATGTTATCAGATGAGTCTATTGGATGACATGGTTAGTGTTTCATTGATTAAATGAATCATTTAATTTTTAACCAAAATTTAATTAGTGGGATACACTAGAGTGTATAGGTGTGTATTTATGCTCCATTTTTACCATTTACTGCCCTCGATATACCATCTTATGTTCCCGAATTTGGATGATCTAGGAAGAACTCCCACAGATAGCACCCTCATCATGATAATAGTTCACTACCACATGGCATTGGTAGTGGCGATTATAGGCCAAAGCTCATATAAATGACCCCTATGTGCTGTAGGTGATGCCTTTTGTGCCCTCTCACTCAACCTCTATAGTATTTGGGAAGAGCACATTGTTTTGTTCCATGATTAAGATCCAAAAATAGTTCGAGGTGATGATTGGTATAATCTTTTCATGGACTGCAGTCAATACCAAAGTGGATGGCTGAAAAGACCTTGTGAGATATAGAGACTATCAAGAAGCCTCCAAAGATGGTATTGTACTATTTTCGTAGTACGCATGGACTAGTGCATTTGATACCCAGTGTTGAAGATGCTAGGTCTGTGAATATTTCCTTTTCTTAGATGAGGACTCAACATTAATGGTATTCGGGCTATATGTCTATAATATATAATGTAAATTCATTTGGATTTATAGTATAACATATTTTAATTTAATGAAATATATCCTATAATCACAAAAAAATAATTACATATCAATGAATCATCTCAATAAACAAATTCATACAAAATTTGTTGTCTTTTCCATACATCTTTCATTTTGAGATCCAAAGGGGCCTAACTGGTGGGGAAAAATATCATCTTAGATAACGATTCATTCCCAATTCATCATTATGGATTCATCCCTGATTGTCCACATGGGGTTTGAATGGAGTTTTTTGGTGTTGGTGGGACAATATTTATGTTAGACACATATTCTCAAGTCCATTCTGGGTGGTTTCTAATAGGGTTTGTTCATGGATCTCAAAACACCCAATAGTTCTCATCTCTAGGATGACCCATTGAACTTCTTTCCAAAGTTATATGGTCATTGATAAACTTGGCCAATGATACTTATGAACCCAGATTAGTGGAAAGGGTTGGAGGTTTGTCTCATCCCACCTGTTTTGGGGAAATTGTTTCATAGTATGGGAATCTTTTATAGATTAAAGATATGTTTTTTAACCACACATGAATTCCCATGTTTTATTTGGGTCACCCTTGAATTGAAAATAAATTATTATCTTTTATGGAATTTTGAATCAGTATGTGTAAGTTCTCACCTTTAATCAAGGTACTGAACATTTAATGTTTTGGTCCAAATCCTTAATGTGAAATAGGGCGTGCACCTACACACCATGTTGCGAGTCCCAGGAAGCTATTTAAATTATTTAAATAATTTCACAGGTTTTATGAAAAATATTACATCATTCCCTAGTTCACAATTCAGGTTTAAAATAATAAAAAATTGATTAAAAAGAATAAAAATTAATAAAGAAATAAAATAAATTAAATGGGGATAAAAATATATAATATAATTAATGAAGTTTGAGAAGATCATAAATAATTAAAATTGGGTAACCCATTTTATTAGATAATTTTCATTCTCCCTCCCTTTTTATTTTTATTATATTATTTTACATCATTTTATCAATTTTCATTTTCATTTTTTTCCTTTTCTTTTTTTCCACACCATTTTCTTTCTATCTATTATTTTCCTTTTATACTTTTCTCACCTCTGTCTCCTTTAGTGTGTCACACCAATATCACCCATCCCCCTTAGGATGTGCCTCATCATCCTCATCTCCTCCTTCAAATTCCTATTTAGACTCCATTTGGAATTCTATTTCAACATCTTCTAGTATGAAGTATACTCTCAGTATGGTTAACGTTACACACCTTGAATTGTAGGATCTCATCCACTATCCATCGTGTAGGCTTCTACTGATAGTTTTTACTCGAAATTGTTGACTTCTCTAAAAAAATCTAATTTCTTCGATTCAAGGTCAAATCAATGATCATCAGGGAGTGTAGGATCCTCTACCATTATGAGGTAGGCTGTCTACTATCTCTCCCATCATATCATAACATCTTTTAGATCACACATTTGGCATCTCGTCAGTGCATACCATCAATATAATTTTATTTTCATATTCTAATTTAATTTAATTACTTTGCATTTCTAGTACAACCTTGTTTGAGATAAAATAGTTTGTTTAATTTTTTTAAACATCATTGGATACCCCTTTGGGTGTGCAGACATAATTTCTTAAACTTCTATTATCCATGAATAAATAATTTATTAATTAACGTGTTGCATGACCCCTCTTTATGCTTCTTATAAATGAAATATATTATTTAGGATTATTATGAACCATGAAATTTGGAGTTTTTTACTATTTATTCCTAATGATTTCTTTGATTAAAATTCTTATGGTGATATTCCATTATAAAAGAGAAAATTTTATTTATCTCTTTCTGTTGATACAGTGTTTGTAATGTGACTATTTAGCTTGAACAATCAAGAAGTACATTGCTCTTTGTTTCTTGAACTATTTATTAAAATAATAAATGCATACTCCGTGATATCTACTTCATTGAAATGTAATTAAATTCAATGTTTTGAGTCAATATGGGTTCCGTATTAAGGACCATATTTGGACTCTCTCTTCTTAATTGGTTACAAAATTACATACTGAGGAGGCGATGTCTTAGGCTTCGATGTATGAGGGTTTACCTAGGTTATCTATATACACATGAGTGATTATGGTTCCCAAAGGGACAATTTTCGGTATACCCATTGGAAAAGTGGATACTCCATTCCTAGAGTGATACTCAACCCCTGATCTGTGATACCTGGGATGGAATCATGATAAAGCCATGCATCGAGAAATAGATGTTCTTTCAGAAGAATTCCGTAGATAGGTATGGGGGTATTATATAAATTAAAGGATGTTCCATAGAAATACCTTCGAGATAGGCTCATAATTCATATATCAATTTTAATATAATAATAATTATAATGTGTGGAAGGCTATTTTTATGCTTATTTTAGTTCATTATTACTTTTTGATACCTTTATGGGGCCTTGTAGCACACTTTGTTCACTTGTAAATTAGACCCCAGGATAATGAAAATGCTTGGGGTATGTTCCTTTTTTTATCCTTCTTCTTGTTTAGCCTATATATATATACCTTCTTCTAATCACTAGTCCTTATTCTGATTCTTGAATTATGTCGTTGTATGTGATATGGGATGGGTGTCGTTGAGAACTCTGACCATGAAATATTTATTTTATTATGTCTATTTGATTACTTAATTTTATCACATATTGGCACATTCATTGTCTTTATAGAACAAAATGGAATGGTTAGACACCAGGGGCGCTGACCTGCTGGGATTTTATATCAACCCCTGCTCATGAACAGTTTGGTACCTCAGTAAACATTATTATCATAGGTAGGGATATTAGTATGTATAATACTTTTGGTGCCTGAGTCTTGCTTTCTCATTAGGATAGAGAATTGGTGGAAGATGACCAAGCCTTTGATTGAGATGCAGTTATTAAATTTCGTGTCATTTTCATTACAACTTTGATTTCAAGCTTGTATTCCCATTTTCCATACCTTTACTACAGTACATACATCATAACATGTCATCATTGTGTATTGGGTTTTATTTATTAGCTTATAAACATATTATTTATTAGATGGTATTATTTATTTTATTTTTTCGTAGTATGATTATTTATATTCTTCTTCTACATTTTATAAACTATATTCTTCTATTTTATATTACCCATTACCAATGAGGGTACATTCACCCTTGAGGACACGTTAAAAGGCCCTCACATCTAGTCAGCAGTATCTGGCATTCAGGGAGATGCGGTTGTGGTCATGTGGCCAACCCTGTTCGGAGAACCCTTCTAGTAGATCCTAGGATGGGGATGCTGCAAAGTGGTATCAAAGGTTAGTTTTTCCCTTTTTTATTACCATTTGGATTAGATAGGAGACTAAGATATAGGGATTCAAAACTTACCCTATGCTTGGACATAGGTAACCCATGTATAAGGGAAACCCATCTTTCTGGGATGGGATTTTAGTTATTGATTATTCCAATTATTGTTGATATGATTTCCCTATTGGGTGACCCACATAATTTGTATTGTTATTATTTTTGGTATTATCAAGATAATGGTTTTTACCACTACAACTTAATGATATGAGAGAAATGTATTTATATGTATCATATTAAGTACTATAGGTTTAAAAATGAAATGAATATTTCCATGAAACACCTACATTCAATGTGCATCATCCTATTATCATGTTAGTGTTGTTGTGCCTAGTTGAAAAACTTTTAAGAATCCTTTTGTAAAATTTAATGTTGTGATAGTTTATTAGATGTTATCATGAATTTTCCTGTGAAATAAGTGGATGGCCTCATTTTAGTGATACTTATATGTTTTCTCTTCCTTATATTAACCCATCTCTTTGAGTGGGATATCTATTTTGTACCACTCAGAGTTAGGTAATGTACCTACCCTCTTTTTTCAAAACTTACCAATCTTCGTCATCTGCTATAAATTGTGTCTAAATGTGTGTGTTTGAATATTGTATACCAATGATGTAGTGGCATCTTCATACCATACCTCAAGAGTGTTGAGATGAGAAAATTCTAGATATGGTGGGTCCTAGACCACCAGAAGTGAATCTTGTAGTGCCTCATATAGTGTTACATATAGTACCATCCATGGTGCCTCCTTTGGAACCACTTCCTACCAATCTTCCGATGGGCATTGACGCTCGATTTAGGGATAGCCTCCTCAGGTTTATGTAGTCAGTTCAAAATGCTCCCAAGCCCGCCTTGTCTATGGTAGAGAATACATTGGACATTGTACAACATCACCCTCCCACCTTCATGAGGAGTGGATGTCTTATTCTACATAGTCATAGATAGAATCCATGAAGTTTCTCTTCAACCATCTTGACCGGATTCTAGAGTGGAAGGTCAATATTTCAGTCTACATGCTTCATGACTTCACCAAGAATTGGTGGGATGTCATCTCTTAGGTAGATTATATGAGTGAAATGTTTTGAGAAGACTTCCAAATAGGTTTCTACGATTAATTATTTCTATAGACATTAAGAGATGATCCGAAATGGTAATAATGACATCTCATGTAGGGATCTTTGATAGTGTTAAAGCATTCTACTCATTTCACAAATCTTCAATTGGTTTATCTTTCTTTAACTTGTGACACATAGACTACTATTAGATTCTTTTAGGATGGACTTAGATATATCATCATCTCACAGGTGAACATATTATTTTGACAATAGTTAAAGAGATCGTTAATCAAGAAATGATATCAGAATGAAATTTCAGGGAAGATAATCCTTTCTGCCAAGGTGGTTTAGTTCCGATACAGGGTGATAGTTCTTGAACTAGTAAAAAGCTCCTATTTGAGGGAGAAAAAGTGGAAAATTCCATCCAGAGGACACATAATGATTGCACTATCATATTTCATTAGTTTGGAAAGTTTATCCATAAGAATCCCCACTACACAAACAACCCAATGAAGTTCCCAGTTTATGGTAAGATGGGTTACCTTCAGCATTTCGACCATTGTATCTCATAAGAATCTAGTAGAATTGGATCCCTACAATCAAATATATCATGTATAGTATCTATGCATCCATAGTAGGGAGGAAGATAATTTCCAATGGACGATCATGTCGAGGTAATGGTGGAGGTTGTGATCAAAAAAATGAATTTCTAGACTATCATTGTTAGCGGAGAAAACCTTCTCAGGATAGTCAGGTAGAATATTAGGGTTGTGGTTCAGGTCTTATATACTCAATGAATCCAGAAGCATAGGGGAAAACTATAGGACCATCTATGGAAAGAGGTACTATTCTGATACCCCCAACTTTAATTTTTTCCATTTTTGATATTAGTTCATCGCATTCTTTTTAATCAAATATTTATTGTGGAAAGAATTTATTTTATAGTCGGGTACCTTTTCATCATCATGTCTCTCAACACTACACTAGGGGTCATTACATATGGCATAAACCAGTTCCAATAGCACCCATTGATATAGGTGGGTATCATTTCCTGTAGAATTTTTATATCCTTGATATGTCTGGCATTGACGTCATTATTGGTATGAACTGGATCACTCTATATCATTCCCAAGTGGATTTCTATCATAGTAAGGATTCATTCACATGCCCTGAGGGTGACACATATCACCACAAAGGATATTGAGATATGTAATCAGATGAAGATGGACATAATTGTGAAGGCCTGGGAAGAGTGACATCTCAATTAGCAAGTCTCTTTGTGAGCAATCAGGGAATGCAACTAGTGGACTTCCCTCCCATTGTAGTTCATTTCTGGGATGTCTTCTCTAAATATTTCACTAGTTTGCCTCCGATTATGGATGTGGACTTCACTATCAAACACGTTCCAGGTGTGGGACAAGTGTATATTCCTCCATATATGATGGAACCCACAGAGCTATATATACTCCAAAGGTAACATTAAGACTTGGATGGTAAAGGTTTTATGTGACCCAACTCATCGTTGTTGGGTTCTCAAGTTATTGTTTCCATTAAAGTTGATGGTACCCTCATATTTTGCATGGATTATCATTGAATCGACCATATTACAGTAAAGAATTGATATATTTTGGTCGTATATCTGATCTCTTTGATGAGATCCAAGGTGAAATTGTCTTATCCAAGATTTTTATTAGTTTAGGATATCATCACGTGAGTTTTTGACCATTTGAAATACCACTTACGACATTCAAGAGCTGGAACAAATTGTACGATTATCTAGTTTATCCATTCAGACTCACGAAAACACCAGCAGTCTTCATGGAACTGATAAAATATGGTTTTTCAACTACAACATGATTATTTTGTGGTGGTTGTTTAACAATATCTCATGTATTCACATTCTAGACATGACAATAAAACCCACATTTAGATCATGTTGATTACACAGAGAGAGAACCAAGTATATGAAATGCTCAAAAAATGTTGCTTTGGGTTTGACAAACGTCACATAATGAGTCATATAATATATAAGGTTGGTGTATCAGTTTTCCTAGAAAAGGTGAGCACTGTAGTTTCATGGGAGAATCCCAATAATTTTTTCAACATAAATAGTTTCTTGGGTCTAGATGGTTATTAAAAACGTTTCATCTATGATTTATCCTTCTTTTCATCACCTCCTACATCCCTGACTAAGATGGGTTTGCATTTCCTCTGGATAGATTCTTTTGAAAAATATTTTTAGGATATAATGTTAAGACTAACCTAAACTCAAATCCGAATTATGCCTGAGCTAAGAAGAATCAGTAATGTTTACTGCGATGATTTTGTAATCGGATTGGGTGCAGTTTTGATGTAGGGTGATTGAGTTGTGTCTTATTGGTCTCACCCGCTAAGACCTCACTATTAGAACTACGCTAGACATGGCAGTGAGTTAGAAAATGTGGTTCTTGATTTAGGATGTTGTAGACACTAATTTTTCTGTGAGAGGTTTTTTGTTTACATAGATCAAAAAGAATGAAATATATCTCTACACTATGAGACATGAATTTAAGGAATTTCAGGTGATTCGAAAACCTAAAATCGTTCAAATTTGTGCTTACTTATACCCATGGGAAGGGCAATTTCATGGTTGATGCTTTGAGCTGAAAAATGAATACACAATCCATCCAGGAATCTAGTAGTGAGTGGTACATGATGGATTTTTTTTCTAAGATTCATCTTGAGGTTTAGGAAAATAATGAATAACCAGTTTTAATTGTTCTTAGAGTGACATCCTCTCCTTTGTAGAGATTGCATATGAGATAGTTATCTGATCATTAGGGACTCATTTTGAGGGAAAGCGTTATAGTAGAGAACCCTCCACCTAGTTGGGTTGTTGATGGCAGTGACACTATACTTTACTGTGGAAGGGTATGGGTACCTTCTGATATACAAGATGAACTAATGAAATAATATCATACCACCAGTTGGGCTATTGATCCTAGAAATACCATGATTTATAGAGACATGTGTCATTAGAACAAGTGGGTATGTATAATGAATCATATAGCAGGTTTCATAACTCAGTGCTCCACCTGTCAGTAGGGGAAGGCAGTGCACAAATCACATGCTGGACTTCAAGAGCCTCTATCTATTCCAATGTGGAAAATGGAATGAAATCACCATGGATTTAGTTATAGGATTTACAAGATATACTCGAGGTAGTGATGTGGTATGGTTGATTGCGATAGATTAACCAAAGTCGCGTACTTCCTACCTATTCAAGAGACCTTATCTGTTAATGAGTTGGGAAGGATATATATCCATAAGATATTGTGACTTCATGGAATACCTCATTATATAGTCACAAATATAGATTTCATCTGTACATCACGATTTTGGAAGGGTTTGTAGAAAGTTATGGGGTCACAGGTACTCTTGAGTATTGGGTATCACCCTCAGACCGATGGGCAGTTCGGGCAGACCATGCTGGTGTTATAGGATATACTATGAGAAAGTATCATTGATATTAAAGGTTCTTAGGAAAAACATATTCATATTGTTGAGTTTTCCTATATTAATATCTTTCATACAGAAATTAAAATGGCTCTATATGAGGACCTCTGTGATACACTGTGTCGTTCACCTTTATGATGGGTCAAAGCAAGTGAGGCAGCTCTGTTGGGTCCTCACATCATTCATGGTATGTATGGGCATGTTCAAATGATTTAAAAAAATATGAATAAATCACATTCTAGATAGAAATATTATATCGATCATCACTACATACCTCTCAAGTTTGAGGTGGTACATCAAGTCTTTATGCATGTTTCACCATGGTTGGATCACAGGTAGATCTAGAGGTAGTGGAAGTTATCATCGAGTTATATCGGCCCGTTCGAGATAGTGGAGAGAGGTGGGACGGTAGCCTATTAGTTACTATTACCTCAGTGGTACCATTCCATGCATGATATATTCCTTATATCTCAGCTTCAATAGTATCATCGAGATCCATATCATTCATTTGATCCTGAAGACATCGATCTCAAAGCATCTGTATCATCGACCACATCATGAAGGTTCTCCAGGGTAGGTCTGTTCCTCTGGTTCAGGTGCTATGGAAACATGGAAATGTTCAAGATAAGGCATCGAAGTGAGATACCAATGTGTGTGTTCAATTTTTAGAGCCTTTCTCAGATGATGTTCCCCTACCCTCTGAAGGGAATCTCAGGGACGAGTTGTCTTAAAGAGGGTTGGTTGGAACTTCCCCACATTAATCAAGTTATGAACCATTTAAATTGTTATTCCCAATCCTAAAAATGACCTATGGCATGCACCAACGCACCCTATTGCATGTATTTAGTAGATATTAAAATTATATAAACAATTTCACAGGTTTTATGTAGAATATTACTTTACATTCTAGTGCATCGATTGGGTTAAAAATTATTAAAAATGGAAAAGAGTAATAAAAATAATATTAAATAAATAAAATAAATTAAAAGGGGATAAAAATAAATAATATAATAAAAGTTGTTGGAGATAAGTGGAAATAATTAAAACGGGATAACCCATTTTATTAATTATTTTCCTTTCTCCCCCCTTTTTATTTTGATTATTTTAATTACATCATTTTATCTATTTTAATTTTTCTTTATTTTTCCTCATTAACCTCCTTTTTTCATTATATTCTTTTATTTCTATATCTTTTTCTCCTCCCAATCACTTGGTGTGTTTCTCATGTATCAACCAATTGTAGTGCACCTCATCCTCCTCCTCTCCTCCTTCAGATGCTTGTTTCAACTCCATTTCTTGTCTATTTTCAGAATCATATGTAGCCTTCCATCTCTCACTTGTTGAAAAACCATACATCTTGACACATAATCAGAAATATCCCTCTTCATGTTGTCCCACAAAAAATGTTCCTTCAAATCTCTATACATCTTATTTCTACAAGGGTTTATTGAGAAATTGGAGCTATGAGCATCATCCAACAATTCCCATTTTAGATCATGTCTGTCGGGAACACAAATTCTCTTCCCAAATTTCAAAATTCCATCATAATTTATGAATTTGGCCATTCTCCCATCATTCACAACATTAATTTTCTTTTCAAACACATCATCATCATTTTGAGAACATTTTATCTTTTCTAGTAAAGATGGACTGACAACCATTTGAAGAAGAATTGATGTTTCACCTTCCATGATTATTCCAATATCCATTTTTACTAGATCCATGTACATATGATCCCTTTCAACACTCATTTTGTTTAGAACCCCATGATCCTTTCTGCTCAAAGCATCTTCCACCTTTTTTTCCTACCTCAAGTTTTAGTGTACAGAGAAATCATAATCCTTGAGTAGATCAACCCATCGCCATTGCCTCATGTTGAGTTCTATTTGTGAGGAAATATAATTAAAAATCTTGTGATCAGTATAAATATAGAATTTATCACCATATAGACATTGTCTCCATATCTTCAGAGTAAAGATTACAGCTGCTAACTGAAGATCATGAGTGGGAAAGTTTTCTTCATGAATTCTTAACTTCCGTGATGCATAGTTAAAAACTCTATCATTCTGTATAAGGACACAACCAATTCAATTCATTAAAGAATCACTATAAATAAAAAAACCCACAATTCACTGATGGTAGAGTCAATATGAGGGAATTGACTAATATTTAATTCAATTATTCAAAACATTATTCACACTCTTATTTTCAAACAAATTTAACCCCTTCATATTTGATCTTGGTTAACGGGTTATCCAATCGAGAAATATTCTGGACGAAGCGCCAATATTTTCCTATTAAACCAGTAAAATTGTGTACCTTGCTTATAATTGTCAATGCTGGCCATTCTTGGATTGCCTTGTGGTCTTTGAAGGATCAACATGGATTCCATCATTATATAGTATATGGCCACGAAAATAACACTATTGAAGCTAGAATTCAAAGTTACTAAACATACCATATAATTCATTTCATCTAAGAGTCTTTAGAATAATCTTGAAGTGATTTTTATGATCTTCATAGCAGTTGGAGAATACCAAGATACCCTCAGTAGTTACTAATTCAAAGTCATAAAGGTATTCATTGAAAACTCTATTCATTAGATCCATTAATACATAGGGTGAATTAGTCAGTCCAAAAGGCATTACTATAAACTCATAATGCTCGTACCTGGTTCGAGATGTTGTCTTTGGAATGTATTCCTTCTTCACACACAACTATTGATATCCAGATCGATGTTCAATATTTGAAAAATATTGAGCTCTATGATGTTGATCAAATAAATCATCAATGTGGGATAGGGGATAGTTGTTCTTTATTGTCATATCATTGATCTCCCTGTACTCAATGCACAACCTCATAGGTCCATCTTTCTTCTTATCATAATGAATAAGGGTTATCCATAGAGAAACACTAGGGAGAATAAATCCTTTATGACTCAACTCCACTAGTTTTTTCTTTAGTTCAACTAATTCCATAGTGACCATTATATAAGGGGTCTTCGATAGGGGATTTGAACCAAGAATTAAATCAATTGAAAACTCAATTTCCCAATCTGGAGTACGTCTAGGTAAATCTGATGGAATACATTAGTATTTTCTTGCACCATAGGTACGTCATAAATTTGAACATTCCTTTCCTCACCCATTGTTATTTCACTCTATTCATCCCCAATAATTAAAATTATTAGAGCTATTGGGGTTGGATCTAAATAAGAATCATATGGTGACATTTCTTCTCTAAAGATAAGGTACTCCTTATTATCATAAAAAATTGTATCCTCCTTCTTATTGCGATAAATTTTCTCATCATGTTCCGAAGCCAATCCATAATAAGGATTATATCAAATTCAATCATGGGTATGACGATGAGATCAGAAAATAATTCACATTTATATGCCTTATGGGAAATAATTGATAAAATGTTGTTGCCATTATACTTCCCTTAATATTTCTGACTGATAACTGCCTTGTTAAATCAACTTTGAAATATCTAATTTTCTTAGAAAATTATGAAGATATGAAACAATGCGATGATCCAAAATCAAATAAAGCAATGCCTAAATTTGAGGAAACTATTAAATCACCTACCACGACATCATTCAGAGCTTCAACCTCAATATTAGTGATCACATAAGCTTGGCCTTCCTCCCTTGGCCTTTTCTGAGGTTAGTTTCCTTGAATATTAGGAAATTTATTTGCATAATTCTTACTTTCTCTATAATTGTAGAATTCAACATTGACAACCTCTTTCTTTAATTTTCAATCACGATCTTGGTGGCCTTTTTCTCCACACTTGTAATAGACTCCCATCCCCTTTATGAAATTACACTGGTGTTTCTTCCCACTTTTACTACAGGATGAAAATTCAACTTTTCCCTTCTTCCCCTTATTTACATTTCTAGAGTTTTCAGTAGATATCTTCTTCTCCTACATTGCTTTAAAGTTGTAAGACTTAGAGAATTTTGTTTCTCTCTTGATGGCACATGAGACAATATCTTCATACGTCGGGAAGGATTGTGAGACTAATGCTCGATGAAGAAATGGTTTTAACCCATCAAATAATCGATCAATCTTACTCTTTGGGTTATGTATATAATCTTTCGTATGCATTTCTAACCTTGTAATGTTATCCTCATACTTTGCGACATTCTCATTCTCCTTTTGCCTTAAACTCAGAAATTTCCTTTCCATATCCGCTCGATGGTCATGAGGAAAGTATTTTTATAATAAAATATCTTTATGCTCCCTCCATTCCATATTCAATACATCTTTATCTTCATTTGTGTTTTGAATCAATGACCACCATTGATATGTAACTCATGTGAGGTGACAAACTTCCATGAAAACTTTTTCTCTTTCGCTACTCCCCAAAGCATGAAATATTTTATCTAATGAACTTATCCATTTCTTAGATAGAAATGGATTTGTAATCCCATTGAATTTTGGTGGTTGCTGCCTCATTAATTGGTCTAACAATTATCATCCATGTAATGGCCCAAACCTCTCCGGTCCATTACTTTGTGAAATGTTGGTGTTGGAGGTGTTCTGGGAGGTCAATAGGACTTATCCCCAACACTTTGCCAATTTTCCAGTTCTGTGAACAGTGTTTCCAGTTTTATGAACAGTAACAGATCGGTCTCACCGATCGGTAGCACAGATCGGTAGCACTGATCGGTAGCACTGATCGATAGCACTGATCAGTAGCACAGATCGGTAGCACTGATCGGTAGCACTGATCGGTAGCACAGATCGGTAGCACTGATCGGTAGCACAGATCGGTAGCACAGATCGGTAGCACAGATCGGTAGCACTGATCAGTAGCACTGATCGGTAGCACTGATCGGTAGCACTGATCGGTAGCACTGATCGGTAGCACAGATCGGTAGCACTGATCGGTAGCACAGATCGGTAGCATAGATCTGTAGGTGTACAGTAACAGTGGGTGAACAGTGTTTCCAGACTCCTACAGTTTTTCCCCTTTTGACGTTTCCTTTGACGTAAAATACATTTAAAGCCTTATTTTAAGGGCTCTTAAGGCCGTTTAAAATGCCATAAATCCTATATTAATTATTCATAAGGCTTGGAATGTTTTACTTGGTCCAACCGCGTGGGTTAATGTGATCCGTTTTTAATGGAGAATTAACCGGATCTTAAACCGTCACCTCGTTAAATCGTAAAAAGGGACGAGATATCATTCTCCCTTGTTCTTTCCCTTTGTTCTCAACTAAGAGGCGCTAGAACCTTTCAATCCTTTCCGTAGGAGTTGCACAATCAATCTTTACTCCTAGGATTGGTTCTGCTCTGTTTTTTATGCAACCAAGCTGTGTCGATCATTCTTCCACATAAGTTATCATGAGAGAAGGATTGTGGCCCGCTGTGTGGATAAAGGACGTCAAGAACTCTTCGAGGTAGGGGATTCATGGCTTCTCTTATTGTATATGTGAAATCGTAGATTTAGCATGATTTATTCCTTTGGATCACAATGAAATTGACCTAATTAAATACTTGAACTGGATTAAAAGAATTGGTTGATCGCATGTTGTTGCTTTATACCGTGATAACGGTTTGCCTCATGTTTTCCTAGATATAGTGATATCTATGTTTTCTTTGTTTTGTTGTTCGTTCATGATTGAAATTGATAATGAACGTAAAGCTGGAATTAATTGTTAATTAATTGTCTAAAGATAAAGAGGCATGTAAATTAATCTGGTTATTGCCGTTGTTGTAGTTGTTCTAATTTGAGGATAATCAAATTAGGGAAGTAAGCATGGTTATTTAATTGTGATAGCTTGCTGATTAGGTATCCATGATTGGAACCTACGAATAAAAAATCTATTAATTCCATATGGATTAGAAAAACAGATTATGTGGGAATTTCAAAAGGGTTCTGAGTTACCCGCTTGCTTGTAAGGCTGAATGCCTTGTGGTTTGGAGCTATGAGTGCTCATTTTGTATGAAGGCTGAATGCCTTGTTAAAGGGCCAAGATCCCATTTTGTGATCTTTGTTTTCCTTCTGCTTGTGATTTGATGTGAGTCTGGATGGCTGTTAAGATATGTGGAGGCATGGAGGCCTTGTGGTTGTGGCAGCGGATGACGCCTAGTGTGGCGAGATGCATCGGTTTATGCATATGGGTGTCAGGGAGCACACCAGGGGTGATGGAATAGGATGGATGTGGTTGCTAGTTGCTTGAGGTTTTCTTGAATGTTAATCTCCTTTGCTTTTCCCCACTGCTCAAGGCAGCTGGTCTTGCTACCATTCTTCCAAAGGAGGCGAAGACGCGCGGGGTATGCCACGTGCTTTCCGTGTTTAGCCTCTTGAGGGAGAATGGTATATGCTCTTTCTATAGGCGGCAAAGACTCGACGGGTAGTATATCTACTCACCGTGTTGAGCCTCCTTTGTGTTTAGAAGCATAGGATGTTTTTCTAGAATGCCTGGGAATGTGGAAAAGTAATTCTGTAATGATTGTTTGATTAAATGGTGAAAATCCACGGGGATGGAGATGCTGGAATTTAAAGGTGATGTGAATCTTAAAAAGGAGCAGTTGTTTTGAAAGTGATGCCAATTCAGTTTAATGTGGAATTGTTCATTTTTAATTAATGTTTAAAGAATTAATTAATGTACAGTGGAACTGATAAATGAGAATGGAGTAATCTAATAAAGCTCTTCAATTGGTTGTGTGCTTATAGGATACCTAGTCTTTGAAGTAGCAGCCTGGAGTCTGAGAGACGTTAGCTGCAGTTGTATCTAAGACTATGTAATGCCCATTGTGTGGATGTGAGATATATATATATATATATATATTATGTACTTTTTGTGTTTCTATACGCTATTCCACCCTGTCGGTAAGGACAACTGACACCCCGGGGATTCTGAGCCCTGGGGGGGGGGGTGTTTTCCCCAACATTCTGATGGGAGGCTGAATGGCTGACTACCCCCTTTGGCCTCGCTTTCTTCTCTTGGTAGATCTTTGTGCTGGTAGGCACAGTGGTTAGTTTTACCCATATATGTGTGTAGAGGGCTGTGATGGCTTGTGGTTATTTCCCACACATATATTCTGGATATAGTATCCTATGGACTACTATAGGTGTAACGTGTATAGGCTATAATGACTTGAGGATCCTTACTTGGAGTATGGGCTGTAATGGCTTGAGGTATTATACCCGATGTATGATACACGTTATACGAGCTGTGGTGGCTCCCGGAAACTACCTGGTTACTTTGGTTGTGAGGACGGTGTGGTGCTTCGCCCAGGTGTCTGCGGGCAAGCCTTTGTGGTGCACGAGGTGCAGATTGTGGAGCTTAGCCCAGGTGTCTGTGGGCAAGCCCTTGGAGAGAGATGCACAGGACGTATGTCGTTGGGGAAAAGCGACAAACCAGTGGGGAAGTAGTAGCGGGGTACCCTTGATATTCTTTACTATATTCCATATTCTTGTATGCGTTACTTGGTGAGAGTAGCCATGGTGAGGTTGGGAACTTAGTATACCTGTTTAGATAACGAGTTAGTTTCACTTGTTGTTCACTAGGATTTAGCATGCTTTCTTTACTTCTGCACGAGAGGCTTGGGGAGGATCCTACTGAGTATACTGTTATAGTCACCCTATGTATATATAAACTATTTTTCAGGTCACTTGGAGTAGGTTGGAGATCAAGCTGGTTACTACTAGCTTGTGGTTGGAGGAGGAGCTGTTCGGGCTTGTGGCCGCTGTCGTTTTACTTTCTTTTGGGTACTTTTAGTTTTCCCTTTCAGTTGTAGTACTTTTTCATGAAATTTCATATATGTACTTGGGGTTCTTTTATATTTCAGTTATGAGTTGGAGTTGGTTGGAGTCTATTCTATCTCTCTCTTTTGCATGTGTTCTCTTAGAGGGTAATGCCTCCCATTTGTGTGTGTATTATACCCTCGGTGCTAGTCGCCAACCCGGGGCCTACTGGAGGAGGGACTCGGGGGTCATTATCTCTCTTCTCACATTTCCGGCCCAGGAGGTGTACACTTTGTGGGGAGGGGGTCGTGACAGAGTGGTATCAGAGGTCTGGTTGAGGGATAGGATGGAGTTTGTAGTTAGGCACAGGTGAGGATGCATGGGATGGTAGGGCAACGGTGTTATTCTTGTTTAGAAAGTAGGGTAAACACTGGAGACCGGCAGAGACATAGGCGTTCAGGGCCCCCTATGATCTGTTGCACAGACCATTAAGTTTACGATGGCTACTAAACAAAGTGATACTGGTTGCAGGGTAGAGACCTAGGAAAGGATCATGCATCATTATTCTTTGCGCTTGTGTTTGAATGGGTAGACCTTGGGATAGGTAACCTGAAATTAATAAAACAAAACAATTAATTAATTAATGTTGAGTCTTCCATATTCTAGAATTAGGAGCTCTAACGGTTGTTATTTTACAGGTATGGCTCCAGGTCGACGTCCTCGTCAGGTTTGCGCAGAAGATGCCCAGCAGGCTATTCCAGCAGATCGCCGCCGGGTAGAGGTTGATGACGATGACACTTGGACGAAGACACTCCGAGAGTTTCAGCGCCAGAGTCTACAGAAGTACGAGGGCTCCGTTTCAGATGCAGTCATAGAAGACTGGTTGGAGGAGGTCGAGATATGCTTCAGTTCGATTCGTGCTCGGAAGGAACACTGGGTGTCCTTGGTTGTGACGATGCTGCATGGAGCAGCGAGGCAATGGTGGTTCTTGTTCCTCGGAGATCGTGAGGAGTCAGCGATCTCATGGGAGGAGTTTCGAGTCAGGTTTAGAGTCGAGTTTCTTTCATCGACCGCGAAGGCGTCCAGTCGCCAGGAGCTTCTTACCCTTTGATAGGGGAGCTCCAGTGTTCGAGAGTTTGGAATCCATTTCAGGAACCTTCTACGATATGCTTCAGACCTGTTACCAGATGATGAGGCCAGGGCGAGGCATTTCGAGGAGGCTTTGCGTCCAAATATCCAGTGCCAGGTCACCCCATTTATGTTGAAGACATATCATGAGGTGCTGGCGAGGGCAGAGGTTGTTGAGAGGACTTTGGCCAGGACCGGATCTTCATGAGAGGGGAATCGTCATGATTCCTCACGAAGCAGAGCTGTGGTCTGGGGTTTCCGGTTTTTAGGGCAGAAGAGTTTCCGTTCACCTGGGGGTAGGTCCGAGCCCTTTCCATCTCGTTTCTCCGGAGGTAGCAACTCTCAGACCTATGCCAAGGGATCAGGCGCTTGCTTTTCTAGTGGTGGACGTGGTCATCGGCAGCGGGAGTGCCCAACTTTTCAGAGCAGTCATCGTGCACCAGGCGCTCCACTCCAGGTTCCTCCGTTGAGGCAGTTCCAGCCGAGGCAGCAGCAGCAGGTTGCACCAGCTTTAGATCACCAGAGGGTCGATGGAGCAGGCAGAGGACAGCCCCATGACGCTCCCCGTCCTCAGAGAGCAGAGCACAGCCGTGGTGGTGGTCGTCATCAGGGTCAGAGAGGCCGTGGAGGTGGTCGTGGTCAGCTTCATGCACTAGCGTTGCTAGCCCCAGGCGAGCCAGATGTCATTCGAGGTACCCTTTGCTTGTTTTCTACCTTGGTGTATGCCTTGTTTGATTCAGGAGCGACACACTCCTTTATATCCCCTACCCTTTTCCACACTTTGGGACTTGAGTTAGAGAGGCTTCCAGTGCCCTTGGCGTTGACTACGCCAGTTGGAGGTCGAGCTAGCTTGTTTGAAGTACGTAGAGACTGCGAGCTAGTGTTGGGCCAGCATCGCTCTTGGGGAGATTTCCTATGTTTACGAATACAACCATATGATGTCATACTCTGCATGGATTGGTTGTATTCGGTGCCGGATATTGTGGATTTCTACAGGAAGAAGGTCGTTTTCTTTGATGAAGATGGAGAGGAAGTAGTGTTTGTTGGTGAGAGAGATCCTTAGATGAGTCATAGATGAGTTCCATCCTTGTCATCCATGATGGTTGGGATGATGTTGAGTTCTTTAGAGGTTCAACAGCTGGCGTTTCCTAGGGTCATAGAGGAGTACCCTGATGTCTTTCCAGAAGAGGTTGTGTCCTTACCTCCTCGACGAGAGATCGAGTTTGGGATCGAGCTACAGCCAGAAGCGTCTCCTATCTCTATGTCTCCGTATAGGATGGCCCCTTCTGAGTTACGAGAGCTACGTATTCAGCTCGATGGTCTGTTGCAGTGTGGTTTTGTTCGGCCAAGTGTGTCACCTTGGGGTGGACCAGTTTTGTTTGTGAAAAAGGCTGATGGCAGTTTGCGGTTGTGCGTCGATTATCGTCGCTTAAACAAGGTGACAATAAAGAACCGCTATCCTCTTCCACGGATTGATGATCTATTCGATCAACTGAAGGGTGCAAGCTGGTTCTCAAAGATCGACTTGCGGTCAGGATATCATCAGATGCGTGTAAAGGATGAGGATATCCCGAAGACTGCTTTCCGCTGTCGTCATGGGCATTATGAGTTTGTTGTAATGCCATTCGGCGTGACAAATGCTCCAGTTGTTTTCATGGGGTTGATGAATGCTGTGTTCCGTGAATTCCTGGACAAGTTTGTTGTGGTTTTCATTGACGACATCCTTGTGTACTCCACATCTGAAGAGGAGCATGCAGAGCATCTACAAGCCGTTTTGGGAGTTCTTCACCAACATCGGTTGTTTGGGAAGTTGTCCAAGTGTGAGTTCTGGGATCGAGAAGTTTTTTTCTTGGGACATGTTGTGTCCCAACAGGGAGTAGCTATGGATCCTTCAAAGATAGAAGCAGTGGTGTCTTGGCCAGCCCCCAAGACCGTGTCAGAGGTGAGAAGTTTCCTTGGTCTCGCATGCTATTATAGGAGGTTTGTGGCCAATTTCTCCCGAGTTGCGACTCCTCTGACAGCTTTGACCAAGAAGGATCAAGTGTTCATATGGACTGATCAGTGTCAGGCAGCTTTCGAGTATCTAAAGGAGAAGTTGGTAAGTGCTCCAGTCCTTTGTCTTCCAGCAGAGGGAGTCCAGTTTGATGTTTTCTATGAGGCTTCACATCTGGGGCTAGGCTGTGTTCTCATGCAGCAGAGGTCAGTTGTTTCTTATGGGTCTCGGCAGTTGTGTCCCCATGAACGCAACTATTCCACCCATGATCTTGAGTTGGAATCCGTGGTGTTTGCTCTAAAGTTGTGGAGACATTACCTCAATGGTGAGCACTTTGTGGTTTTCACCGATCATAAGAGTTGTTTGTGGAGAGGCCCCTGATGGTTGGTCGGAGGATGAACAACACCGGGTGTTGTATCATGGCAGGCTTTTTGTTCCCTTGGAGATGCGTGAGACGGTTCTCCGAGAGTTCCATAGCTTGCCCTTAGCTGTACATCCTGGTGTGACAAAGATGTACCGGTCCTTGAGGAGTCAGTTTTGGTGGCCTGGGCTGAAGCGTGCAGTGGTAGAGTTTGTGTCTCGATGTTTATTCTGCCAGAAGGTGAAGGCCAAACACCGTGTTCCTGGTGGTCTTCTCCAACACATAGAGATTCCTCAGTGGAAGTGGGAGGACATCTCAACGGACTTTGTTACAAGTTTACCTCGAGCTCCGGGAGGACATGATGCTATATGGGTGGTAGTGGATCGTTTAACAAAATCGGCCCACTTCATAGCAATCAAGGAGTCAAGCTCAGTGGAGGTTTTGTCGAGGCAGTATCTGGAGGAGGTGGTGAGGCTTCACGGAGTTCCTAAGACGATCATTTCTGATCGAGATCCTCGTTTTACCTCTAGGGTGTGGAGAGGTCTCCATCATGCTTTTGGCTCTCAACTGTGCCTTAGCACTACTTTTCATCCTCAAACGGATGGTCAGACAGAGCGAACCATCCAGACTCTTGAAGACATGTTGCGCTCTTGTGTTCTTGATTTTGGAGGTTCATGGGTGAAGCACTTACCCTTGGTAGAGTTTGCTTACAATAGTAGTTTTCACTCTACCATCGGTATGGCGCCGTTTGAAGCCTTGTATGGTCGGCCATGCCGTTCTCCGTTGTGCTGGACTGGGTTCAGAGAGTCAGCAATTCTCGGACCAGAACTAGTGCAGAATACAACAGAGATGGTTCAGGTGATTCGTAAGAGGATGAAGACAGCACAAGATCGTCAGAAATCTTATGCTGATCAAACAAGGAGACCCTTAGAGTTTAATGTTGGGGATCATGTGTTCTTAAAGGTGACTCCCCATCGTGGGCAGCGAAGGTTTGGTCGTGGGAGTAAGCTTTCTCCCCGTTTTGTTGGGCCTTTCGAGGTGTTAGCTCGTGTTGGAGCTGTGGCTTATTGAGTAGCACTTCCGCCTCAGATGAGTCAGATACATGATGTTTTCCATGTATCGCAGCTCCGTCATTATCTTCATGATGAATCTCATGTTATCGATTGGGGAGAGATCGATATTGATGATGATGCAACTTTCAAGGAGCGAACTGTGGAGATCCAAGACCACAAGGAGAAGGTGTTGCGTGGGCGTTATATTCCTTTAGTTCATGTCTTGTGGCGACACGGTGGCATGGAGGAGAGTACCTGGGAGCGTGAGTCACAGATACATGCTCAGTACCCAGAGTTGTTTAATGTTTAACTCCTTTCATGTAATGATGTTTCCTCTATGGTTAGACCTTTCATGTTTTATTTGTGTACCTTTGATGTGATGTTGTGAATGAATTGTTTGGGTATGGATTGTTTGTTCCCGAATGTCAGAGTTTTGTTCCAGCTTTCAAACAACTCATGGTGGTTTTTCCATGAGAGGTATCTTATGGGGTGGTTGTTCGGACCCCTCTTCTCTTCTGGGTTGGTTTTTAATTCTCAAGGATGAGAATGTTTTGAGAGGTATCTAATGTAATGGCCCGGACCTCTCCGGTCCATTACTTTGTGAAATGTTGGTGTTGGAGGTGTTCTGGGAGGTCAAGAGGACTTATCCCCAACACTTTGCCAATTTTCCAGTTCTGTGAACAGTGTTTCCAGTTTTATGAACAGTAACAGATCAGTCTCACCGATCGGTCTGACAGATCGGTAGCACAGATCGGTAGCATAGATCGGTAGCACTGATCAGTAGCACTGATCAGTAGCACTGATCGGTAGCACTGATCGGTAGCACATATCGGTAGCACTGATCGGTAGCACTGATCGGTAGCACATATCGGTAGCACTGATCGGTAGCACAGATCGGTAGCACAGATCGGTAGCACTGATCGGTAGCACTGATCGGTAGCACTGATCGGTAGCACTGATCGGTAGCACTGATCGGTAGCACTGATCGGTAGCACTGATCGGTAGCACTGATCGGTAGCACTGATCGGTAGCACAGATCGGTAGCATAGATCGGTAGGTGTACAGTAACAGTGGGTGAACAGTGTTTCCAGACTCCTACAGTTTTTCCCCTTTTGACGTTTCCTTTGACGTAAAATACATTTAAAGCATTATTTTAAGGGCTCTTAAGGCCGTTTAAAATGCCATAAATCCTATATTAATTATTCCTAAGGCTTGGAATGTTTTACTTGGTCAAAACGCGTGGGTTAATGCGATCTGTTTTTAATGGAGAATTAACCGGATCTTAAACCGTCACCTCGTTAAATCTTAAAAAGGGACGAGATATCATTCTCCCTTGTTCTTTCCCTTTTTTCTCAACTAAGAGGCGCTAGAACCTTTCAATCCTTTCCGTAGGAGTTGCACAATCAATCTTTACTCCTAGGATTGGTTCTGCTCTGTTTTTGATGCAACCAAGCTGTTTCGAACATTCTTCCATATAAGTTGTCGCGAGAGAAGGATTGTGGCCCGCTATGTGGATAAAGGACGTCAAGAACTCTTCGAGGTAGGGGATTCATGGCTTCTCTTATTGTATATGTGCAATCGTAGATTTAGCATGATTTATTCCTTTGGATCACAATGAAATTGACCTAATTAAATACTTGAACCGGATTAAATGACTTGGTTGATCGCATGTTGTTTCTTTATACCGTGATAACGGTTTGCCTCATGTTTTCCTAGATATAGTGATATCTATGTTTTCTTTGTTTTGTTGTTCGTTCATGATTGAAATTGATAATGAACGTAAAGCTGGAATTAATTGTTAATTAATTGGCTAAAGATAAAGAGGCATGTAAATTAATCTGGTTATTGCCGTTGTTGTAGTTGTTCTAATTTGAGGATAATCAAATTAGGGAAGTAAGCATGGTTATTTAATTGTGATAGCTTGCTGATTAGGTATCCATGATTGGAACCTACAAATAACAAATCTGTTAATTCCATATGGATTAGAAAATAGATTATGTGGGAATTTCAAAAGGGTTCTGAGTTACCCGCTTGCTTCTTAGGCTGAATGCATTGTTGTTTGGAGCTCTGAGTGCTCATTTTTTATGAAGGCTGAATGCCTTGTTAAAGGGCCAAGAGCCCATTTTGTGATCTTTGTTTTCCTGCTGCTTGTGATTTGATGTGATCCTGGATGGTTGTTGTGATATGTGGAGGCATGGAGGCCTTGTGGTTGTGGCAGCGAATGACACCTAGTGTGGCGAGATGCATCGGTTTATGCATATGGGTGTTAGGGAGCACACCAGGGGTGATGGAATGGGATGGATGTGGTTGCTGGTTGCTTGCGGTTTTCTTGAATGTTAATCTGCTTTGCTTTTACCCACTGCTCAAGGTAGCTGGTCTTGCTACCATTCTTCCGAAGGAGGCGAAGACGCGCGGGGTATGCCACGTGCTTTCTGTGTTTAGCCTCTCGAGGGAGAATGGGTATATGCTCTTTCTATAGGAGGAAAAGACTCGAAGGGTAGTATATCTACTCACCGCGTTGAGCCTCCTTTGTGTTTAGAAGCATAGGATGTTTTTCTAGAATGCCTGGGAATGTGGAAAAGTAATTCTGTAATGATTGTTTGATTAAATGGTGAAAATCCATGGGGATGGAGATGCTGGAATTTAAAGGTGATGTGAATCTTAAAAAAGGAGCAGTTGTTTTGAAAGTGATGCCAATTCAGTTTAATGTGGAATGGTTCATTCTTAATTAATGTTTAAAGAATTAATTAATGTACAGTGGAACTTATAAATGAGAATGGAGTAATCTAATAAAGCTCTTCAATTGGTTGTGTGCTTATAGGATACCTAGTCTTTGAAGTAGCAGCATGGAGTCTGAGAGACGTTAGCTACAGTTGTATCTAAGACTAGGTAATGCCCATAGTGTGGATGTGAGAGATATATATATATATTGTACTTTTTTTGTTTCAATACGCTACTCCACCCTGTCGGTAAGGGCAACTAACACCCCAGGGATTCTGAGCCCTGGGGGGGGGGTGTTTTCCCCAACATTCTGATGGGAGGTTGAATGGCTGACTAACCCCTTTGGCCCCGCTCTCTTCTCTTGTTAGATCTTTGTGCTGGTAGGCACAGTGGTTAGTTTTACCCATATATGTGTGTAGAGGGCTGTGATGGCTTGTGGTTATTTCCCACACATATATTCTGGATATAGTATCCTATGGACTACTATAGGTGTAACGTGTATAGGCTATAATGGCTTGAGGATCCTTACTCGGAGTATGGGATGTAATGGCTTGAGGTATTATACCCGATGTATGATACATGTTATACGAGCTGTGGTGGCTCCCGGAAACTACCTGGTTACTTTGGTTGTGAGGACGGTGTGGTACTTCGCCCAGGTGTCCGCGGGCAAGCCTTTGTGGTGCACGAGGTGCAGATTGTGGAGCTTAGCCCAGGTGTCTGTGGGCAATCCCTTGGAGAGAGATGCACAGGACATATGTCGTTGGGGAAAAGCGGCAAACCAGTGGGGAAGTAGTAGCGGGGTACCCTTGATATTCTTTACTATATTCCATATTCTTGTATGCGTTACTTGGTTAGAGTAGCCATGGTGAGGTTGGGAACTTAGTATACCTGTTTAGATAACGAGTTAGTTTCACTTGTTGTTCACTGGGCTTTAGCATGCTTTCTTTACTTTTTCACGAGAGGCTTGGGGAGGATCCTACTGAGTATACTGTTATACCCACCCTATGTATATATAAACTGTTTTTCAGGTCACTCGGAGCAGGTTGGAGATCAAGCTGGTTACTACTAGCTTGTGGTTGGAGGAGGAGCTTTTCGGGCTTGTGGTCGCTGTCGTTTTACTTTCTTTTGGGTACTTTTAGTTTTCCCTTTCAGTTGTAGTACTTTTTCATGACATTTCATATATGTACTTGGGGTTCTTTTATATTTCAGTTATGAGTTGGAGTTGGTTGGAGTCTATTCTATCTCTCTCTTTTGCATGTGTTCTCTTAGAGGGTAATGCCTCCCATTTGTGTGTGTATTATACCCTCGGTGCTAGTCGCCAACCCGGGGCCTACTGGAGGCGGGACTCGGGGGTCATTATCTCCCTTCTCACATTGCCGGCCCAGGAGGGGTACACTTTGTGGGGAGGGGGTCGTGACAATCCATATTTTGGATCAACGTGATCCATATGGGTAAGGATATTATTCATAACCTGATTGAGTTGTCCCAGTATGATTATTAGTTGTTCAGCACTGGTTTTATCACCGGCTCCACTATAACTATCTTTAGTAGGAGGGAAATCCCTACCTAGAGTACTTGTGTTGATACAGTTTCCATTCCTTCCACTAGGAACCATTTCTAAACAATGGAATACACTAGATTATTTAATGAATCACAATACATAATTCCAAACTAGTAAACTAAATAAGGAAAAATGAAAAATTTAGGCATATAATTCCTAATCATAAAAAAATGTTTTCTTTGAGGAGGTATTTAATCATAAGTCCTTCATAATGCTTTGTAATGAAAATGTGAATTATCCTAAGCAAATCCCCCAGGAGTGTCGTAACCAAGAGAGCAGAAAGGCCTATTGTCGTGTAGTAGGATACCCCAGGTAACGCCCGAAACTCCTTGTCGGAGTTTTCACTCCTAGGTACATATGTGTCACATCTTCCTGTACTTGCTCATACCCATACAGGTAAGTATTTCTTGGAAAATACACAAAATCTCTACATTACCAAAATTCTAGGAAGTTATTCTATAGTAGTCCTGAAAGTCTATCTTAGGGTAATGCTCTCTAATTAGAATTCTTGTAAATCTAGTTTCCAAGATTATTAAAGAAAATTCATATGATACCAACTGTAACACCCTCACTCCATAAGCCTGAATCTGGTACATTATTTTAATACATTGGAATGATTAGAAGGAATCACGTCCCGAAGGACCTATCAGTTTAGTAGTCTTGGAAAATAGATTACATACATGAATTTTAAATTACACATTAAATCATAAAACAAAAAATAAATAATCTGTTGACAACTCAATTTTTCTCTTGCTTAACCCTGCATATCAAACATAATACAATTTTTAGAGTCTAGGGAAAATAAAACACAATAAAGGGGTGAGATCAGATGCTCAGTAAGGGTAAATAATTTAGCAGAAGCTATAAACATTTAATTCAATATGTGTAATATAAGAAACATATTTTTAAACATAAACATGAATATAATATGGAGAAAATAAATCAATAATTACTATATAAACATGAACATTGATATTCTACTAGTCGAATAATCACATGTAATATTAATATCTAATTTAATAATGATGGAAGGCATAATGTTGGGAATCATTACTACATAATCAAGGCCTTGTGGAAAGACTAAAAATAAGATTTTTTCAAGGCCTTGTGAAAAGGCACTAGATTGTCTCATGAGACCTCCCGATTCATAGAGGAGCTATAGCATGCTCCACCCTTCACTTACTAAGTCCAATTTATTCATCATTTGAAAATGTTGAAACATAACATAAACATTCGTATTTAATCTAGAATATGAAATGTTAATACATTAACTATAAACAATGAATGGTATAAAAATAACACATTCACATTCATATCACAAAACCTTCAGTACAATATGGAAGATTATATCATAATAAATCAACACCAAATAAGTGTAAAATCCAGCAAAGGATGTTGACAAATATGAAATCAAAACTATTTGAGAGAAAAATATCATTTTATTTTAAAATCATTTAATAGTCAAATTTTTTAAAAGAAATCATTTATTTTTAAAATATTATTATATGCTTATGAAGGAATCTTTGAAAGTGTTATAATAGCTGAAAATAGATACACCTTCTGTATAAGTTAAAAAAACATTCTTACTTTAATTCGTCAAAAAGGACATAATGTACCTTGTTTGGAAAATGGGAGAAAGATTCCTTTCAATTCATTTTATAAAAAGTAAAACAAGGGTATAAATGAATATACACAACATTATTGAAAATATTAAAAATGTTTTGAAATAAATTTTTAAGAAACACAGATGTGGATGATAAAGAAGTCCTAGTAGATACTTACATATAAAAAACCTTAGATAAATAAAGAAATTATAAAATTAACCCATACCTTGTAATTTTCCTTGGTAGAGGGTGCATTAAACTCCTGTATAATAGTTAAATAATCGTTATTAAACTACACAACAACCATATACATAAATATGATATCATATATGATTCTCTAATATTGCAATGTTAATAATATTTCATTAGTTTTATTGTTTCAGTAGTTACTGATTTGTTTTCCTTCATATGTTTCGTTAAAGAAGTCATGTTGGTTATGCATATGCGGTAGTTGATTCGTATCATGAATTATATTATGTTATTAAATATTATTTTTAATAATCAAATGAAAATTACTCTTGAATGGTTACAATGGGGAATGAGTCTCATCACATTCATGGAACCGATAATCTGTATGTATGCATGAATGCTATTCCATTTCATTTTTTTCATTTTAAAATGAATCAAAACCAAATGATACATAAGTATATTATTATTATAATATAATATAATATTTTATATACGTTACTTATGTTCATTAACACCATCCTTTATACATTCCATCTATGGTATGAACGAGTCATATCACTTTTAGGGTGCTAGAGACCACACTTCCTCAAATGAAATTATCATATATATACATCATGAAATAAATAAAGGTACTTTATAAAATAGAATTACACAAGATTATAGATAAAATAAAAACCATAAATATCATATATAATTAAAGTTCCATTATAATTTCCACTGTAAGAGGTGGTAGTATAATATTGAACAATCATCATTTTGTGAGGCAGTAGCTCGCCCTCCACAGAAACATTATGTTCTATAGACATTAGATAGAGATGTGTGTAAGTTTAGTTCAAATAATTCCCATAAAACCAAAATAGTATATTGAGGATACTGGTTTTTTATTAAATAATGTAATTAATAGAGGTTAAGGGGGTTGGAGAAGTAAAATAAAAGAGAAGAACTTAAGATAATATGTTACCATTAAATCGCATCACTCCCATTGGTTTGAACCAAAAGGATTCCTTTATATGCCTTCTACCTAAGGAAAGGATTTTAAGAGGAATAGAGAAATTTAGGGAGATTAATTGAGAATATTCTATATTATCCTGGGGTGTTTAGAGGTGTGAGTAATGTGTAAGAGGTGATAAATGATTATAAGGGAGGGGAGGGTCTCTTTTAAAAGGTTTGAAAATATTATTTTATTACATAATGATTTTCGATTTCTAAAAGTCCAAAACTAATTAATGTCCAATATAAGACGACTCTTGTTAAAAATAAAATCATACAATAAGAATTAGACTGGTTTTGAATATCTTTTTAAGTTTTCTAATATTATTTGTTTAAATCATTCATTAATGAGGAAAACATTTCATCATTATTGTTTCATAAATAATTTTATATATTTGAGGTCTAATTTTTTTAAAAAAATTACCCTGATATAGGAAATATTATTATCTTTCAGATGAATAATTATATTTGAATAGATAACTTATATAACCCCATGTAATAATTATCTTACCAAAAGATATATGTTTATGTCATTTATGTATTTACTTTAATTTAATTAATATAAAGTGTCATTATCACACTGTTATGGTTCCATGGGGTCCCAATATTGACCCAAGGATGACCATGGTCGGAAATTTATCCACCAATAGGAATAGGACACATGTCACACTAATTTTATATTATTATAATAATACTTTTTTACCCTGATTTACCAGATTTACCCTTTTACGATGGTAAAAAATATATTTACTGAAATTATTATTCATAATGTCTAAAAATATAAGTTACATATTTATAAAATTTGGAACTCTTGATTCCAAATATGGAATCCATTTTTATAAATTCAAAACACAGAATTTGTAGAAATTAATTTTAAATTAATTCTCGTCTTCAAAACAAAAGGCGAGTTTTAAAGAAATAATAACTCTCAAAAGATTGACACTTGTTTATGTCCAATTTAAATGTGAAATTGCATCCAATGAAATAAATTATATTAAATTATAAGAATATAATCTAATGATACTTTAAAATCACTCAAATGTATAATTTTACACTATATATTATTTCTATTAAAAAATGTGTTTTTAATTAAAATTTAGTATTTTTCACTATTCATAAAAAATTAATGTTTTCAAAAAATACCAAAAATTCACCCTAAGATAATTGTGATATTCCAAAACCAAAAATAAAGTCTATATTTAAATATAAAATCTTAATAATTTTAAAAAGTAGGTATTACTATTCATAACGGCTAGTTTGATTGGTCGTGGTGTGGTAGAATCTTGAAGTTTCATACAGCGCAAGGTATTGCATTATTCAAAGAAAAACATATCTTCGATTCTTGGGGAGTTACATAAAAAATGTTTCATCATGTCCATAATTAAAAAAAACAATGAAACTTCAACTGGTTTTATGAATCTTGAATTTCAAGCAGAAACAAATTAGTTTATTTGAATGAAATAATTTGGTATTATAGCTTTAAAGAATCCCAAATAATGAAAATTATAAGGTACAATTTAAAAATTACCGTTCATATATTCAATAATTTTGATATATATATTCGTAACAATTTCTGATAACTATTTTCAACATCACGAACATCAATAACGTTCAACAAATATTAAAAAACATTATGGTCATATTTTTGTCCAATAATTTCTGCTATAAAATAGAAATATGTATTATTTTAATATATATAGGCGCATATTCATTTCCAACCATTATCTGTTATAGACATAAAGCATTAATAAAGGTAGATTTTATAGATGATAAAAAATATTAGATAATGGTTCACCCCTTTTGGCATCATTCATAGGTTACTGCAAACCCGCTTCATCCTTACCTTACTACCACATCATAAATCTTCAGAAGGGGCCAAATCATATTTGATATTGAGACTTTTGGATTTCAAAAAGATGATTAGACCATATGGGAGCAGACCCTTGAAGATGAATCAAAGCACAATAGTAGCCATTGACAAAGCTAACCATATTGAAAGAAAGAGAGGGTATGAGTATTTCCATTGGTTTTAAGAACCTTCCAACTCTTCATAGTGAAATTATATATCATTTAACATATAAGGTTGGGATCTTGGTTCCATCAGCAAAGAAGATGTTGGGTAGAAAATTTTCTAGTATAATCATGCCTTTGTCCATTCAGTTCATTTATTGTGCCTTATACATATGTGACTATGGGTCATGAAAGGGTTCCCCCTCAACCTAGTTAAAAAAATATGATTATAAAAAAAATATAAAAAATTTATGCCATTAGGCCATTGGATGATATATAAGATTATTATACTGTAATTCAATAAATAAGGTTTATTTATATCCAATAATAAAAAATTGCATGATTATAATTAGTATAAATATGATATATTGTTGGATTTATCCATTTAACCATTAGACCATCTTCAGCCCACTATTGTGTATTATTGTGTTACAAATTTGTTGTGTTGCAATTAAATATTTGTGATAAGAAAAAAATTGATTTCTTATTAAAAAACTACATGAAGAACAAATAAAAAATGAAAATAAAAGAAGGAACACCAGATATAACATTATTTAGATCACCGTGATCCTATTTAAACATTGGGAACACGAAACAGGAAAGTTTAATATTTCTAAGAAAAATGGGAAAGTAGAAATACAGAATAGAAATACAAGGAATATAACCATAAAAATTATATAATGGGTCCACACTACTTGAACTAGGTGGTGGTGAAGAAACCCATCATATAATGTCGACACTATCCACTTTTGGAAAGACCCAGACTCACACTCAACAAGGATATAGTACCAAACATTACGGAAAGAAATAAATCACTAAATATCTAATAATCATAAACCTACACATGGTTACAATGAAAAATATTCAATATCTAGAACCTCCTTTGGTTTGTAGTAACCGTAGACCCAAGCTCGAGTCGATCTCTACGGAATCTCCACAATAGTGGACCTTCGATTCCATGTGGTGGAACGATCTCGATAGAGGGGTGTGTTAGTGGGTGGAACAGATAAGTTAACCAAATTTTTCTCTGATAAAGACACTTTTAACACATTATAAGGTCACACGATAAACTATATCTATGAACGAGATGAAAAATCTTTGACCGAATGTGATGGATTTCCCTGAATCGATGGAAGCAGGGTGATTAATGACGACATGTCAGCGGAGTTTCAGATGCCATATGGAATGCATCGGATAAAATCATCATGGAAAACAATGATCCCATTGGATGTTCTACTAATATAAGGTATCTTTATGGATGTGACAGATGATATCATTCTATTGACACATAAGAGGGAACTATGATCAGATCCGAGAAAAAAAATCACAATCGAGAGCATCCAAAGCATTTAGATCACCCACAATCAATGGTCTAAATCGATCTACTTAAATTGGTAACTAAAAACTATTATTTCTAGAAAAAAATATGTAGCATAATGTTAATAGTCCCAACAAATGAATTACACCCTTATAAAAACATAATTTCATTAGGAAAATATGAATAAATCATATGAAAAACATAGAGTAAATCTATTGCAACATATATAGGGGAATAAAAAACTAATCTCGAACATGAAATTAAATGACTTTAAGACTAGTTTTCATTCAAACTAATTAATATAATTAGGAGTAATTTCATTAATTTAAGATGGTGCAAGAACATGGACAATGCCATGAACATAGAAAAACTATTTAATGGATTTTACCCTCGGTATCTTAGTAACACTCACGTTCCCAAATTCTATAACATCCATAATAAAATTAATTTTAATGTGAATGTGATTTGATAAACCTTACAATACATAGTTCTTAGTAAAATTCAAGGTATATTTTCAATCATAGTGAACTATTATACAATTAGAAGATAAAGACAACTCGAAAAGAAAAACATTCAAACATATATCATACTTTATGTCTTCAATCAAGGCTATATACTATACCATAATAGTGAAGAAGGAAACCACTAAATTCTTATTTCATTTCTAGGAGACTGGTCCTCCATACGATATTAATACAAAACTAGTGATAGATATTCGACTATAAATATCGAATAAGAGTTGAAAAACTACCAATTTTGTAACTAAAACTAATATTTATGCCATATCAAATTGATATTTTGATAGAAATAGGGACATACTTGAGGAACCACATTAAATAATTCTAGTGAGGCTTACTAGGTTTCCATATAAACTTGATCAATGTAACAAATTTAAAAATATATATCTTGTCTAAGATAGACCATATAATTCATAAGACTTCCTAACACATCAGAATATGTAATTTTACTCATAAAGATAGCATCATCATCATTGATAGTATATCTTTCCAAAGAAAATACAAAATGGTTTCCCAAAGTAATGTTAACCAGTTTAGTTTTACCAAATAGATACATTTTTAATAACTTCTTAATATAATAGAGCATAGATAAGTACAAGGTTTTATCCTTCATATCTCTAATTTGTTCCACACCCATGATATTATTAGAATTTCAAAAGTCTTTCATTTAAATCATAGAGTTCCTCATGTTATTGACTGTATTTATAGTCTTTATTTTTTATACATATAAAAAACATGTCGTCAATATATAATAATAGATAAACAAATTCATGATTAACACTTATATACTATACACATGCATCAAACATACATTTGGAAAAATTATATTAATCATAAAAGAATCTATAATTTTATACTATTTCCTAGAAGATTTGTATGCCTATATAATTAATTTATAATAAGAAAAAATTGAATGGGATTCAAAATATTTGAAAATATTTTAGTGGGAGTCAAATTAATTGTTTCATCTAGGGTAGAATTTCAAAATGTTAGTTTTAAATATAATTTATAAACATGAAAGTAAAACATGGTAGTAAAAAAATGAATAAAACATCTAGATTAATGTTTAAAAACTAGGGAGAATATCTCATTAGAATCAATAACTTCATATTGAATTAATTTTTGTAACAACAATTTGGGATTTAATTTTTTTTAGGTTATACACCATTGTTTTCCTTCTTCTGTTATAACCAATTAGAATCTATAGTCAATGGGTTATTATGTTTGGAAACAATAACCCATGTGTTATTATTAAGGATTTAATTTAGATATTCTTCCATAGAACCTAACCACTTCGTATATTTTTTGGACTTAATGGGATTTCTTATTAGTTTTTTGTTCATCATTATATAAAATTTGAGAAAAATTAAAGGATTAGGGAGCAATATTAGCTAGATTGAAGAGGGATGGAGGTCTATTGACTCTTCTCTCTCTATCTTGGGTGCATTGATAATATCATTGAGTTTCTAGTTCTTATGTTTTAGGTTAATTATTTAAATTTATATCATGTTCACCTTAAATCTAGTGAATGGAAAGGGAAGAACTAGTCCCCAATTGGGATTGGGATTGTTCTTTGGATTTTAATGGAGCATCAACACCTATGGGTGATGGGGCTCTGGAGTATTCTCCGTTATTATCATAATACTCAATATATTATATTACTTTATTGTTAGAGAGAAAAAATTGACAAAAGACTACATCATGACTTACTGTGTAATTTTGATAACCGTTTTTATATGTCCAAAGATGATACCGTTAACACCCTTTGGATAACCCATGAATATACACTTCACAAACCTAGGAGAATAATTATCTGTATGGGTATGAGGATAATATATGGATCCAGATATCATAAGGTGTACATGTCTTGGTGGGGAATGTGAACTATAAATTTATGAATTTATATAATTGAAATATGAGTTTTATAAAAATAATGTTAGGGTAACCATCTATGTAGAGGTAGAACCATATTACTCATTTGTATTTTATTCTTCACGTGTTAGGGTAACTTTTTGTCATGGTCTCTCCCTCTAAAGGTATACATCCTTAGGTAAAAATGAAGAGTGATGCATATTGACCCCCCTCTACCAACTTCTACATCCCTAGGATGGAGTGAATTATAATGGTTGTGAAATCCCACATATAGAAGGCATTTCCCTTTATAAAAAATGATCTGAAAATAATATGAACAATCGAAATGAATATAAAACACATAAACTAAAAGATAACCAAAATTCCTCACAACATAATAGAAAAATATCAATATATATAACAAAAGTATCATAGGTAAATACCAAAAAGGAAAGTCCTATGGAAATGAATCAACAACAACTTCAAAACCCATGGAATTAATGTCCAGCTCAGTCCCCAATATTCTAGTGGATACCCCGAAATTTTTTTATATAGTTATAGTGAGGATAAAGTGAATATTTATTTTGATCATTCCCATGATCTTAAGTATATAAGTCTAAAAGGAGTGATAATACACTAGTGAAAAGCATCAAAACCAAAAATCACCATGACAGGTCTTCTGATCATTCCTATCCTCACTAGGGAACACTCACAAAATCATGCATCCACTCCTATAAAATAATATAAATTCATAACAAATAAAGGAACCCAACAACCACTTCCCCACTAATTTTCTTCTCTCATAATCCAATATTTAATTCCATATTCTCTCATCCCATCCATAAATATCACATCACATGTCACCCAAAATCACATTGTCTGTCACAACGTGTGTCCCACTGAAGACACCTAATTCATCAAAAAACATCTTACTCAATGACACATGGACAATAAGACAACATATCATCAGATAAATAGGGTAGTAGTGTATCATAAATGTGAAGGTCATCAACCTTATTTCCCCCTCCTACCATGCTTGACCCAACCACATATCACAAAAAAAAATTCCTTAAAACATAACAGACTATGAAAAAATTCCTAGGTTAACACTGTTGTGTAATCTCCAATACCAACCAATATCATCACTACTATAGGAAGAGCATGAAATTGGGGTATCTATCCATATATATCACCACAATCCTTGATATTGGGGAAAAAGATGGAACCCAAAAAAATTGTGTGTTGTTAAATTTATAAAGATAATGTGGGGATCATTTAAAAATAATATAATATACATGACATATAAATATCATATAATACCCAACCTTTGCGTTCACATCATCTACAAAAACATATGCCAATACACCACCACTAAAATGTATTTCTACCATTAAAATAGTTGTTGTCACTATACTCAACACACTACAAAACCATTGACCAAAGCCACACAATACCATATGAGTTTAATTGTTTCATCAATTATCCCATATTTAATGAGTTTCTATAAACCCTCATTTATAATTCCATTTTAGTTCATAATTTTCATCCCATTCATTTATTCAATTCATTTATGCCTATAACAATATGTCAATTTCCTAACCATTTTCTATTTGTTTAAAATCGCATTAAATTTCACTTAAGCGGTATTTTTTTATTAAATTTATAACACATAAAATCATAAAAACACACCACCCAACTTCATTCCAGTCTCATGTAAACCATCACCTCAACACCGCATCAAACAATCCATCCTGGAATAATTACCACACATCTCATCCACTTCAATACACCACAACCACCACCACAACCATTGCACAACCAGAACCACCCACATAGCACCACCATACAATAACATCACCACTACACATAATCAATATTGCACATCTCCTCCACTACACACAATAACCAACAAAAATCATCTAAATCTTATAAAAATATCAACACTATGAATCTTCACATATTCATTCCTCCACCATTATGAACCATAACCACCGCACAACCACCCACACCAGTTATATTTTAACCAACAACATTTTACATCATGTCCACCACATGACACATCAAAACGAGGCACACAACATGGTGTATCCAGACACAACAACCAATGTAAAACAACCCACAACTCACAAGGCAACAAAAAAAGAAAAAACACATCATGGATTTCATAATTAATTCAATGCCTTTAGTACAACACCTCTTTAGTTTTCATGGATATTATCCAACAATATATATTTCCATGGACAACCAAATTATTATCCAGGTATATATCCTTATCATTTTATATAGGTTGATATCAAAAATAAGAAAATAATGGGTCTCACAAAAAACTAAATAAAAAACAAGGATCTGAAAGGATATGATTTCTAGTATTGGAAACAAAATGCATATACACAATAGTAATAACCTCAATATCAGTAAATAATGCAATTTCTCCCCATACCCATATATTTCATAGTTAATATTTCCTTATGTTTAATAAGAAAACCTTTAATATACACTAAATAAAATTTAGAAAATGAAATCCCTACACATAACATTAAAAAAGGAATTGAATGAGGATCCCCCAATCAAAGAAGATTTCCAATTCATTTTGGACAAGTTGGAGAAGATGAAATAATAATAAAATCTCTCCCAAACCAAGAAACAATGGATCAACATGAACAACACCAATGGATCATAAAAAATAACTCAAAAAATCTCAAACAAAAGAATAATCACCTTCGTGAATACTTGTAAGAAGTATAGATTAATGACAAGGGAAACGGGAATAGACCCCCCCCCCACCAATATCAAAAAACTAATCCTCAGAAACCCATTAACAAATAAGGATAATGGGGACTGGAAGATACATTAAATCCACTTAGGGTATCAGAACACTGATACGAAACAAGAGATTATAGAAGGAATTCCACCAAAATTTGGACATATAAACATATTGAAAGTATAATTTTTCATGAAGTTCATTTGATGTTAACATCCTAAATTTAATGGGGATCACAAAAAAATACACAGTCCTTTTTAGTGTATGAATTCCATCAAAATTATACTTCCACTAAAAATCATGGCACATCACCCTAAATTTAATCAGGTTCTAAATTTATATTTCATGGAGTGATTGTATTTTACACACTATTCCATTAACATAAGGTAGTCATTAATATTTTGAACTCACATAAAGGTAATCACAAATTTACATTGTGAATCCCACTTTAACAATTTTAAATTATTTATACAGTACACTTGTTTCCCCATCTCCATATAACTCTCCTCTAATATAATATTAATATCTCCTAATAACCAAGCCAATAATGTAGTGGGTTGGGGTGGAAGTAACAGTTACAATATATACCTATCAAATGATTATTTTACATGATAATTGAATAACACAAAATAAGATGGATTCCAAATAGCCATCTCATGAGGATCCTCCCAAGGACCTCATTACACATGAAAATACTACCAACATAGAACAATAATCATGAAGTCCCACAAAACAATCCCACATGACAACACCACCACATCTCAAAAATAAACACAATAAATCATCTATTGATAGCCACAAGAAACCATTTTCCACAAAACTATCTTAAAAACCATCTCAACCTTCACAAATTTGATGAGATTAATAGCCACAAACAACATACAACGTCGATTTGAGAACAGAAATCAATTAAATAAATCATAAATGTCATGAAATTTTTTATTTTTGGTGGCACATAGTCTCTAAAATGGTTATAATATTGTCATAGTTTAACATGTCTTGGTTAGGAATAATATTTTCTTCTGGATACATGATAATCCTTAACAAAAAACACATTATCAAGGAAATATAACATCTCATACAATAACAACATCTAAACATCACATGAATAAGAAAAAAAGAAATATCTAAAAAAAGATGGGTACTGGGCATGAATCTACATCCCACAATCCCAAGTATTATATTTTAGGATGCCACGCTTCCATAATACATGATCCATGGGGTTGGTTCATCCAAATATCACCTTCTCTCAATGATTCTGGATCACTCCTGGTCACTCCATGAATGTATCATTATCTTCAATATCCATCTCTCCCTAGTAAATGATGTGGGATTCATTATAAATACATCAACAAGGTTGAGACCCATGGAAGTGGTCATGGATCATGTCCAACCATATTGGATGATAAAACTAATACTCTACTACACAAAAATTCTATACCACTTAAAAAGGCCCACAATTATAGGGAAAAATATTAATCCCCCAACATAATCACCACTACCCATGTTGACGGGAGACTCTCAAGAAAAAATGGTCTCCAACCTCAAACTCTATGGGCCTCCACCGATGATTATATTAGGCCTTATAGCTATCTTCTTCAACCCACTCCATCTCTAAAACTAACTAGATCTTCTCAATCATGCTCTATACCACATAAAGATCAAGAAAAGTGACTCTCAAAACATCATCTAGTACAATAGAGAATGATATGTCTACTAACACAACACCTCAAATAGGGTAACACCAACGGATGAGTGATAGTTGTTTTTGTATGCAAAAAAAACTGTAGGAATGTTCTTATTCCATGATATACTAAATTCCAAAATAAAAGACACCAAAGAGATATTCCATCACCTAGATGGTCTTCTTTATCTTTTGATTAGTCAAAGGGTGAAAAAATGTGTGATGAAAATTCTAGGATAACAATTCAAGTTCAGATCCCCTTCTAAACCATGAGGTATATAATGGATAACGATCAGAGATGATGGTACTCATTACCACCTGATGACTAACCACATCCTATATATTCTACTTCACCATAGAATCCATGACAATTTACTCATAAATAACCATAAAATGAACTAGATTTATTAATTACTCCATTACCTTCCATACCATATCACATCCTCTGAGAGACTTGGGTAACCCAGTAAAAAATACATCATAATATACTCCCATTTGTATTCAATGAAATCCAAGGGATTCGTTAAACATACATGAACATAGTATTCCACTTTTTCCCACTTAAAATCCAAACACTTTTCCATATAATTTTCCACCCAAACTTTCAACACTGACCACCAAAGAATCCTCCTCCAACCATGATATATATTGGTTACTCTATAATGTACTACTAAATGTGAGTGTTGGAACTCATGGTAAACATACTCACACATTGCTTATGGACCAAAGAATTACCCTAAAATAAAATTATATTCTAATCAACCACTGACCCTGCCTCTAGGGAATAACCATGGAAAACATAGTCACACATAACCTCTACAACAAAATCTCCCTACTAAGACTCCTGCACCCACTACATCAAAGACAAATCCATAGTTATTTTATAATGAAAACCTCTACCACTCGTCTCCCATATATCATGGTGAATCAACGGAAGATCCTATATCACTTTACAAATTTCATAAGAATTCCAAACACATTTCCCTATGGCATATGACATAATTTATCTTCAACAATATTCTACTATTATGGGAGTAGAAAATATATAAATCGTAATACAAAAGAAACATTTTTATCCTCTAATATCGTAGATTCCAATCCCACTGAGAAAATACATATATTATTCTATTATGTTATTTAGAATTAAAAAAAGATCACAAATGAGGTAATTTCTCCACAACATTAGAAAGAACATAATTTTTGTGGGTTCCATATCGTGGGTAGAATAATTACATTCATAGGGAGAAATCATCTTAGAACTATAAGAGAACACTTCCCTCTACATTATCATGGGAATCCCGACCACATATGGCATACATTTTATAAACCCTCAAACAACATACTATACATGTGAAACTGATGCATGTGAGTACTAACCAACATCTCTTTCAGGTAACTAAACACTACATAGAAATTTTTTGTCCACATGAATACCTTTCCTTTCTAATAAAATCTATTAGCATGTCTACATCTTGTGATAAATTTGACAGAAACATTTTATAGTAAATCGCCAAAATTGAAAAAATGGAACCCCTAGAACATTAATGGGTGTTGCCTAAGAAATAATTTCCATGACATTTGAATGGTCTATGTATACACCTAGAAAAGTTACCACATCCCCAAAAAAATGCACTTATCAAAGCCATAACATAAACAGGGAAAACACTAAATTTTTCTTATAGTGTCAATGGACCAACAAAATTGGATTAATGTTCTCAATATGGTCCTCCTCTAACTCTGATTACACTAATATATATTTTATTAACATGATAAAAAAATCCAAAAATGCAAAGAATGTTGTTTTCATGAGACCTATGAAAATGACTACTGAATTCATTATACTATATGAAATGACATTCAATTCGAAGTGTAACAACCTCAACCCTATTTTATGATATTCAATTATTACTTTGTTAAATAGTTATAGATATAGGGTTTTAAATCCAAAAATACCAATCAGTTTAGTATTAAGCGAGAGACAGATACATATATGATACACATTTTAAATTAGGAATAACAGATAATACATAGTAATGGAAAACATTCAACTTCCTCAAACTCATTCAAATAATTATTCTTCATATACTAGGAAAAGAAATAAAAATTAGGGTGAGATCAACTCCTCTTTAGGAATTAAATATAGTATAAGATATTATGAATTAAAATGAATAATAAAAATTGAAATGTGAATAACTAAATAAAAATTCAATTTATAACATTACTTTTATGATTTGATAAGGCATTATTAATTTGGAAAGGTAAATAATAGAACACCCATGACATTTAATTAGTAACATGAGACTAAATTTAACTGTGGATAATCTCAATGAAGTAATATTATGGAAAATCATAAATCAATTATCAATGAAGAAAATTCATAATATTTGATGCCATGAACTCAAAAATCATGTTGTCTATACCATCATGTCCTTTCACAAGAATGTTTAAAACTATGGGCACAAATGATTTAATTTGGAAAACCAATTTTTATCATGAGAAATATTGATTCATTGATGGGATATATAATTTCAATCCCCACCAATCACATAATGTCCAATTCATTCCTCATTTGTCTAATCAATAGATTCAAGGCATGAATGAATATTTCTAATTAACCAATATTTTTGTTGAGTAAAGGATAAAAATTTATCAGCATTCCCTAGTTAATCAAATAACATTCTATATAAACACCACATGTAAAAACATTATAATATTTTCGATGTAATAATATACATCATAAAAGAATATTTATATATAATAGGCATCTAATTTCTTATAAAACCTTATCCCATATATGTTATTGGCTCATGTTAATTTTAACAATCCCAAAACTAATCAATATATGAGAGGTGATTATAGGTTCATTGGAAATATCAGTCACTGCATAAAAATCATTTCCTATGTAAACAGGAATAGAATTTAAAAATTAAAATCATATTTCATAAGTTATTTTTTTTATTTTAAAGCTGTATAAATCATGTTTGATAAGGTATATTGTTTCAAATGATTATGTTTTTGAGGATGTCCATTATCAATGTATACGTTAAAAAATCATTCCATTGAATGGTTTTAAAAAAAACCTTTCAAAAAATATTAGAGAATGATTCCCTCCCAATACATTTTTAAATTATAGGGTAAATTAAAATTCCCTTCATACATCTTTTTTATAAAAAAGTTCTTTTGTACCCTAATTTTGAAAAAACTTGGATATTGATGAAAAATATGCCCATTTTAATGATAAAGTATATCAGTTTACATTGTTAAATATTTATTATTTAATTCATGTTCCAAATAGTGGAAAAGATGAAAGAAAATATATAAACTCCATTAATATCCATTTTATATGAAACGTTTTGGTTCCTAGGAAGGATTAATAAAAATATTTCTTTAATGAATGTGAATGCCATTTTAAAATAATGTGAGATTGAAAAATTGAGTCTTATTATTGAATAAACATAATTAATTATTAAAAATAAATTAAAAAATAACCATAATTAAAAAATAATTATTAATTTTAAATACATAAAATGTGACATTTATACACCAAATAATTTGGAATATGTCAATATTATGAAATATGTCTCAATTGAATGGAAATTTAGAAGAAATCTATTTCATCACACTTCCATTCAGTTTATTAGGATTAATCCAACTATATAATGGTTTTATTCAGGTTATTAATTGTTACCATAGCCATATTTTTATTTATAATAACATACATGACCCTATTATATCATCTTCCAGATATTCATAAATAATTATTAATTATATGTATTATTTCAGGTGTTAAATTTATTACTTTATCATACATATTGTTTAATGAATGATATTATTTTAATTTATAGGATATAGTTAAATAATATAAATCAGAATATTAATATTATAAGTATCATATTTTCTCATTATAAACATTTTTAGAAAAATTCTCAAGTATGGTACAAAGTAAATATGTCACTTCACTTTTTGGATAAGGTAGGTCATATATATGAACAAGCGATGACCTCATCCACCAAATGTGTGAAAGTGTAAGGAGTGCAATAAAATATTAATTTTCCATGATTTATATAATGTTAAATTTAACATTATTATTCATTATTTCTATCATTATTATTATCCATGTGAGTTGGTGATGGAGAAAAATTACATTGGTTCATGATGAAGTACTCTGATCTACACATGGGTGATGAATGTATTGTCCCGATATTTTTAATAATATTTGTTTCCTAATTTATTGTGTTATTTTATTTTATACTCAACAAAATTATATCTTTTAATTGATGAAGTGAGTGTAATGAAATGAGACCTTTGAGTTTCAACTGTTATAGGATCATTGGTGAATAAGACAATTGGAAACTAAACTCTTAACATTACAATTATTGTTTTTAAATTCAAAAGATTTTTGTTAATTAAAATAGAAAGAAGAGTCGATGGAATCATCCAGTAGATTTGAGCCACATGAATCCCATCTATCAGAGCTTGGGAACGAGGTAGCATCACTGGGCTTCGCTCTGGACCAATCCCAAGCCAAAAATCAACATGTGAAACTTGAACAGAATCGCTTAAGGGAGAAGTTCCAGCTGATAGAGATCACCACTCGGGCAACGTTGTTCGAGCCACCCCAATATTCGGTCACCATAGCACACCTTTCACTTAGGTCCTATGAAGGTGTTATAACGAGCTATGCAACGAAGACTTACTTTCTGTAATCCTTTTGTATAAATAAAATTTTTACTTCTTATTATGTAAAATTTGTGAACCTCAAATGTCCAGATAAATATAGGATGAATTTTTAGAAGTTCCATATTATTGATGAATTTTGGAAAAATGGGTATTTTAAAATATTTTTTTATTCTTTAAATAATTAATAATGAGAATTGATTTTCAAAAAATGGTCTTCTATAGTTATGTTTAGTAAGAAATTTAGAGTCTAATAAGATGGACATAAATTTTAGTGAATAGTAAGGTATGATTAGTAACATACCCATATGAATAGTAATGAAAAGTAAATTAACCAAAAAAATAAAAACTTCACCCATGAATGTATAAATACATTTTAGACATCTTATAAGTGAAAAAAATGATCATAGTATATGTTTTGGTATTTTTGTATGTCATAAATATTTTATTTAAAATTTTATAATTAATTTAATAATTTAAAATGGAAATTTATTTTCATAAAATTTAATCATATAGTGTTAATTTATTGTCTTATGGTTATACGATAATTTTATGGGACCTTGATTAATTTCTTAAGGTGTTACAAAATGAGTTATAGTTTTAAAAGCATATTTTTTGATAAATAATGATTTTATTTTGAAATTAAGATAAAAATATTTAGAAAATTATTTTTATAAAATGAATTTAATTTTTGATTTCACAGCATCAATATTAGGATAGAGTGAATTTTTGGGATTTTTCCGAAACAGTTGATTTTTCAGTGAATAGTAAAAATATAGTTTTGAGTTTCTAGGAGTTTAATGACATGATTGATGATGTAATCATGATGTAATAAGTCTGGTATACTTTTTAATAGTAAGATATGTTATTAGGTGTCCCAAGTGTTGAATACTATGGGAAAAGACCATGGTCAAGCCCATAGTTTTCCAAATACCACCGACAAGGTGTCCCTTGGAAATTAATTAAATATTCCCCCTTTTTTTGCTATAAATACCAAGTCATTACTTCATTAATTTCATTCCAAAATCATCCTCAACGAATTTATAGTCCTTTTAACTCCCAAGGAGGCATCCCATGGTGCCCTAAATCCTCCCATGGTCCCGACGTTCAAGCTTTCGATGTTACTCTTCCAGGTAAGGGAATGTTCTCCCTCTTCTTTTATGTCATGAAATCATTTATGTTATGTCTTACAGTTCCATTTTATTATGTGGAGGCTTGTTATTATATATATTTTCTACTGAAAATTACCTTTCCAAATGATGAGAGACCCTTTCCACTCTCATCAATTGATTTTTTTAATTTTTAAGTGACATCGTTATGGTGTCGATTTTTTTGTAAAAGAAATTGAATATTCTCTTTCCTTTCAAGTTTCCTTTTCATGTGGTATAACATTAAAATATCCTTACCATCTTCTTATATTCATGTTATTTTTCCTTTATACTGTATTATTATTTATTTATGAGTGGGTTACATGTAGAGACCCGAGGCTTGACGTACATTGACATTACATTACATTTGCGGAATACTTAGTACATAACAAAAACACACACACAAGGATCGTAATAGTTTAGTGTCTTTTGAAACTCGGAATATAATCTTCTAATCGTGGTGAAAGATCTTCAACATCTCCCATAAGGATCTTCCCTTTTTTTACCTAAACCATTTCTTTATATCCTGGGGAAAAGAAAACATAAAAGGGTGAGCTCAAATGCTCAGTAAGGGTAAACAAAAGAAATATCAATCACATCGTATACACAAGCACATAACTTTTAGAAATCTTAACTTGAAAAAGAGATCATAATTTCATAACATGGGATAAATCATGGCAGTGAAATGTAATCACAATAATCATAACTTAAAACATGAAACTTTGTGGAATTCACACATAATCATAGAGAATCATTTCTTGTTAGTCAAGACTCATTGCCAAGACTATCTTAGTGGACAAAGTCCCTTTCTGAATCGAGTAACCCTCGTTTCAGTCCTGTTTCACTGAACCGGTATAACCTACCATTCCAGCCATGTCTATCTCATGAGATATAAAATCTTTACCCAATGCATTGGAGGGGGATATAGGTCCCACCCATCTCATAATGATACCATTCTTATGTGTGCCACAAAATCATAAATCATACATCATTACATAACCCATGTAATAATAATGGGATTCTTAAACATCATGCCATCATAATCCATAAAAAAATTGATATCATTTAATCATAAGAAAATTAAAACCATTTAAATCATAGAGACATTTTACTTGAAACATACATATCAAATAACGTCATCTTAGATGGAAAATAGTTTTGAAAAAAAAACACTTGAAATGAATTCTTGAGGAAAATATCCTTTCTTCTTTAAAAACATTTTTCCTTTCATAACATGTCATAAAACTTTAAACTAAAAGAAGTTGATTAAATATAAACTTGAAAACTTGTAAAGGAAGATTCTTGGAAATAATGTTTTAAAAATACATTCATTCCGTATAAGTTAAAAAAACATTCTTCTCGTACTTTTGTCGGAAAAGTCAAAAAGTACCTCCTATGAAAAACGACAAAAGATTCCTTTCATATATTTTACAAAAAACTCACCAAAGGGTAAAAAATGGATTTAAACAATTGTAGGTGGATGGAAATAATATTAAATATTTAGGAAACATGGATGTGGATGATAAAATACACCCCAGTAAATACCAAAGTATAAACAATCTCGGATAAAAATGAGATTGTGATATTTCCCTTACCTTAGGTCCGACTTGCTTTATAAGTGTCTAAACCTCATGTATAATGATTTAAATCATGTTATTGACTTATTCCGGAATCATATTCATTGTTATTATATCATATATGGTCCACTTATGACTTTATATTACCCGTTCTTTTGTAAATTCATGTTAAAGTAGCAATTTGGGTAAAATTATCCCATTTGTCGTTCGTGTTTTTAACTTGTAATTACCCATATGATTACTTAGATCATGATTAATTAATTCCAGAATATAAAACATGATTTATATATATATATTCAGAATATACATATATATAATAAATCAGTAAATGGAATGAAATACACCGTTCATGGAGACGGTAGTCCGTACGTACGCATGAACGCTGTTTTCGTTTCCTTATTGAATTGAATGGAATTAAGTAGATGACAAACATATAAATAATTACATTATCATTATTATGTCATATATTTCATTATTACTTATTATATATACTTTATAATCATTCATGAATGGTTAATCATTGAGAATGAATCTCATCGCGTCGTGGAGATGGTAGTCCGTACGTACGCACGAGCGATGATATCATTCCCATGGTCGTGGAATTGTGTTGAAGTGTATGTATAATTTTTCAGTATCAATATCAATTTATAATAATTATATATAGTTACTCATTAAACCATTATACCCATCCAATTAAGGTGGTGGCGGAAAATAGATTACACCACGGCGTGGAGACGGTATTCTGTACGTACGCACGCGCGATGATTTCCTTTTTCCGTAGGATGGATAAAAGGTTAATTAGAGTTGTTTCATATTTATAATAACATATCAGTATGTAAGTAATACTGATGTTATTACATTATCATGAAACAACTAAAGAAGAAGAAGTTGAAGAAGAAAAAAATTGAAAAGATCGGTAATGGATATTACCTCTTCTTTGAAACGCCTCTTTGAATCCTCCACTTAGAGAACTAAGATTGGTCTTTGAAGAAGACCAGTACCTCTAGGATTATTCTAGGGAAGTGGAGAAGGGATTTTGGCAGAGGTTGGCCGAGCATGAGTGGTCAAATTGGTGTGAGGAGGAGGGGGAGGAGGTGCCCTTTTATAAGGGAGGAGAGTGGCACCTTAGGAATATCTCAAAATATTAATTTATATTAAAGTCAAAATCGGTTTATAGTGGTTCCAAAGGGTCTTATTTCGAAGCTAAAGTGGGTATGGATCGAACGCCTATCAACCAATAGGATTTAGACAAGATTAGGTTATTATTTTAACCTTATCAATTAGATTTAACTCAAAGTTAATTAATTTAACTTTTACCGTGTCTTTTTGTTTTCTTACACTATATGGTTAATACACTTACTATAACATTCCAAACGAACCCCAAATTGTTTATTATTAATATATATATCCCTATCTAAGTCATTTGGCCGAACCTTAGATTTTTAGGAATAAAATTACAATTAATAATATAATATTCGATTTAAAAACTATTTTGTGTCAATTTTGACACTATTTGATATATGATTTTTGTGAAAGTCATAACAGAATTATATGTTCGAACCAAGTTGATTAAATCAACAATAATATATCATAGTAACCAAGAAAATTAGTGGAATTCATAAAAAGTCTCAAATTACATTTAATTTGGTGTTTATAACATCAATTCTATCAATATTTCATTAATAAGATAATTACTGCATCATCATTGTGTCATAAATAAATTAAATTATTTAATGTCTAAAAATTATAAATAAAATAGAATAATGTAGGAAATCTTTTTATATTTCTAATGAATATTTACAATCGAATTTATCTTATTTGTAACCCTATATTAAAAATGTTTTAGTAAATAAACTTTGATTTTAACTCTTTTAACTATTCATTGAATTAAAAAATAATAAATGTCCTAATCTAATCCAAGTGGGCCTAAATGGTCATATTTTATTTCTAAGCTTGTTTTTGGTCGAATTACACTTATCCAATAGAATTAGGACATGTGTTAGGATAATAATAATATCATTTTTACCCTTAATTACCCTATTTACTTTTAACCGTGGTAAATAAAAGTAAAAAGTTACTATTCACCAAAAATTATTTTCATCTCATTGAACCACATTTTACTTATTGACATCAACCGTGTCTCGGATTTTTGAAATTCCACTCACAGAAGCGGTAAAATTAAGTTTTATGAAAAATTCAGTTTTTTTAACTACCACTTAGTAGTTTCACTATTCATCAAAAATTTAAAGTTTTCAGAAAAATACCAAAAATTAGGCCTAAGATATATTTGATATTATGAACTCAAAAATGATTTCTATTTTACCAAATTCAAAGCATATCAGTTGCATTAATTAATTTAAAAATTAATTCCCGTCGTCAAAACAAATAGCGTGTTTTTAAGAGATAATAACTACCAAAAGATTGACACTTGTTTATGTCTGGTTTAAATGTGAAATTACATCCAATGACCAACATTGTATTAAATTGTAAAAATATATTCTAAATATACTTTAAAACCACTCAAATTAATAATTTATCACTATTAATTATTTCGATTGAAAAAGTTGTTTTTAATTAAAATTTAGTAATTTTCACTGTTCATCAAAATATGAAAGTTATCCGAAAATCACCAAAATTTCACCCTAAGATAATTTCGATATTCCAAATCCAAAAATGAAGTCCATTTTGAAAAATAAAATTTCAAAAATTTCAAAAATTTGTTATTACTATTCATAACGGCTAGTTTTAATAATATTTTAATAGCATATCGTTGTTTAGTGAAACTCGGTATTGCATACTACACACGCTATCAAAGAAGGTCACGATTGCATTTAATAAAAGGCAAGTCAAGGATGCGTGTTGTGCAAGCTCCTTTTGGTGTAGCGTACAACACAAGACATTAATGAAATTAAAAAGAATAAAATCTCGGGGTGTTACATTCTACCCCCCTTAAAATGAATTTCGCCCTCAAAATTCGTCAGGGTTATAAATGGTTTACTATTCGAAAGTTTCTTTAATCAAAACCCACATCGTAAAAAGGAATACCAAAACGAATCATTAAAAACAAAAGTATAAAACTTAACGGTTACCCAAATAAACTAATCATTGGGTTTCCACATAGGTGAAAATATGGATATGGAAGAGAAATCTAACCATCATGTTCTTATGGAGAGTGGTAGAGAACATGGCTATGGAAAAGCTAGCAATCACAAAGCCATAAATTTGTGATGATCTAAGGTACCATCTGATTCATCAAATATAAGAGCACTAAGAAAACATTTTTGGTTTTCAAGATCATTTCCCTAAAGTTGATGAAATTGGAATTAGAAGAAATACTTTCGTGATTTTGGTATAGTCTCACAGTTTGTCATTCTTTGGACAATTTCAACTTCATCTCTTAAAGAAATGAAGTTGAATTTGTCATTCGTGATGTGTTAGCAGATCATTTGATAGAATGATGGGTCATTCCATCTCTTTCAAACAAAAGGTTAACAAAAGTTATAAGTCCATCTTATGGTTAATCGTATATGGTTCCAAAAATGAACTTATAATTCATATATCATACCGCTTAATAAAATAAAACTAGTTTCTACTAACCAGGGACTTCTTGTAGGCCAGTGGTAGGCAATAAAGTCCAGTCGCACTTCGGTTGTGGGTTCGATTCCCACAGCCTTGTCCGACGCGACGGGCTGTCGCCCATCCTGCAGGTTGTCCTTTTTCTAAAACTATATTACTATAACATCCCATCAATAATATCGAAAAAACTTCTATCCTTAAACAATAATAACTTCTGTCCAACATAATCAATTCCAATCTTTAGGCTTATCCATAATACCGCAGTCCACTCTCATAACATAGTGAAAACGATTACTAGATATTTAATACCATCGTTGATCCCCATATATCATAAGATATGTCTTGTTGGTCACATTCCAAACATTCAAAGGCCTTAATCATGTATTCTCTTGAATACCCATTGAACCATAGTGAAAACTTGAATGTAGTTAAAAGTTAACACTTTTCACATACCAAAATACTCAAAATTTTATATACTCAAACCATGATATCACTTAGTCCTTATATCAATCATGAGCTCATGAATACTGTGAAACATTTCGTTTTCTCATTTTCCCTTCATTATGCGCATATAATCTTATTTCCAAAAATATCTCAATCACTTTGAATACCACATTAGACCAATACATAAATATTCCAATACTTTATGATACAACATTATTTTGGAATCCCATTACATAAACACTTAATCATTCCACCACATCGTTTTCATATTCAACATCGCCAGTAGTGATCGCATGTGACTTCACTTTGTCCTTTGCCTTAAGTGGTTGCTCATGTTGATCATCACTAACCCTTGGATAAGGGCATTTATTAGCATAATGCCCCATTTCCTTTCACATGAAGCATTGAAGTGTTGGTGGTGCGTTCTCTGCAGTCTTTGCTTTATTCACATCATTAGAAACCCTTTTTCCATTACTTCGACACTCAGCTGCTTGATGACCTTCTTTTCCACACTTAAAACATTTTCTAGTCCCTTTAAGACAATCTCCACCATGCTTCTTTCCACACTTTGAGCATAAGAAAACATTCATCTTCTTTTCACCATTATTCTGAGATTACTCCTTGAACTCCATCTTTCGTTTCTTGTCAAAACCATGAGATGGATATGTAACACCAACTTCCATTTCTACCTTGATAGCACAACGCAAAATTTCTTCATAGCTACTGAAGTCTCTTATAGATAATGCCCTTCGAAGACTTGGTTTTAAGCCACTGAAAAATCGATCAACTTTACTTTCAGGTTGGATGATAATGCCAGATGCATACCTTGCAAGTCTTGTAAAATTCGCTTCGTATATACCAACAGATTCATCATCCTTCTGCTTCAGCTCAAGAAACTCATTTTCCATATTTGTTTGAAGAATACGAGGGAAGTACTTACTGAAAAACAAGTTCTTGAACTCGTCCCATTCTATAGACTCAATTTCATCTCTTGGCCTCGTATTCTTGATAATATTCCACCATTGATCAGCTTCACCTTCCAAACGATATACTGCTAAGATGACTTTATCATGTTCAGAACATTGAAGAACTGAAAATATCTTTCCAGTGGTACTGATCCATTGTTCAGCAACAAGTGGATCGGAAGACCCATTGAAAGAAGGTGGATGTTGCCTCATGAAGGACTCAATAGAATATTGTTCCCTTCTCTGCTCATTTGGAAGTCCAGTATGATTCATAGCTTGTGTAAGTATAGCAATAAGATTTTGCACTCCATCTCCCATAACATTTGTTTGTTCAGGAGGGAAATCATTGCATTGTCCATTGCATTGATCAACATGGTTCCTTCGGGTTCCAGCCATCGTCTAAAACCCAAAAAGAATATTGTGAGAGGAAAAAATCATGCTAGGGAAAACAACATAATAAAGGGGGAGTACCTTCAATATCTAACATCTTAGGTTTAATTCTATGATCGTTAGCGTAATTCTAGTACTATAACCTATACGTATACTTAACCTTAGGGACATCCCTAGACATACCTTATAAATATCTCTAGGGATCTCACTAACGTTTCTGCATCTTAGTTTCCAAAGGTTGACTAAACCTTTCCTCTGATACCAACTGTAGAGACCCGAAGCTTGACGTACATTGACATTACATTACATTTGCGGAATACTTAGTACATAACAAAAACACACACACAAGGATCGTAATAGTTTAGTGTCTTTGGAAACTCGGAATATAATCTTCTAATCGTGGTGAAAGATCTTCAACATCTCCCATAAAGATCTTCCTTTTTTTTACCTAAACCATTTCTTTATATCCTAGGGAAAAGAAAACATAAAACGGTGAGCTCAAATGCTCAGTAAGGGTAAACAAAAGAAATATCAATCACATCGTATACACAAGCACATAACTTTTGGAAATCTTAACTTGCAAAAGAGATCATAATTTCATAACATGGGATAAATCATGGCAGTGAAATGTAATCACAATAATCATAACTTAAAACATGAAACTTTGTGGCATTCACACATAATCATAGAGAATCATTTCTTGTTAGTCAAGACTCATTTCCAAGACTATCTTAGTGGACAAAGTCCCTTTCTGAATCGAGTAACCCTCGTTTCAGTCCTGTTTCACTGAACCGGTATAACCTACCATTCCAGCCATGTCTATCTCATGAGATATAAAATCTTTACCCAATGCATTGGAGGGAGATATAGGTCCCACCCATCTCATAATGATACCATTCTTATGTGTGCCACAAAATCATAAATCATACATCATTACATAACCCATGTAATAAAAATGGGATTCTTAAACATCATGCCATCATAATCCATAAAAAAATTGATATCATTTAATCATAAGAAAATTAAAACAATTTAAATCATAGAGACATTTTACTTGAAACATACATATCAAATAACGTCATCTTAGATGGAAAATAGTTTTGAAAAAAAACACTTGAAATGAATTCTTGAGGAAAATATCCTTTCTTCTTTAAAAACATTTTTCCTTTCTTAACATGTCATAAAACTTTAAACTAAAAGAAGTTGATTAAAAATAAACATGAAAACTTGTAAAGGAAGCTTCTTGGAAATAATGTTTTAAAAATACATTCATGTCGTATAAGTTAAAAAAACATTCTTCTCGTACTTTTGTCGGAAAAGTCAAAAAGTACCTCGTACGAAAAACGACAAAAGATTCCTTTCATATCTTTTACAAAAAACTCACCAAAGGGTAAAAAATGGATTTAAACAATTGTAGGTGGATGGAAATAATATTACATATTTAGGAAACATGGATGTGGATGATAAAATACACCCCAGTAAATACCAAAGTATAAACAATCTCGGATAAAAATGAGATTGTGATATTTCCCTTACCTTAGGTCCGACTTGCTTTGTAAGTGTCCGAACCTCCTGTATAATGATTTAAATCATTTTATTGACTTATTCCAGAATCATATTCACTGTCATTATATCATATATGGTCCACTTATGACTTTATATTACCCGTTCTTTTGTATATTCATGTTAAAGTAGCGTTTTGGGTAAAATCGTCTCATTTTTCGTTCGGGTTTTTAACTTGTAATTATTCATATGATTACTTAGATCATGATTAATTAATTCCAGAATATAAAACATGATCTATATATATATATTCAGAATATACATATATATAATAAATCAGTAAATGGAATGAAATACACCGTTCATGGACACGGTAGTCCGTACGTACGCATGAACGCTGTTTTCGTTTCCTTATTGAATTGAATGGAATTAAGTAGATGACATACATATAAATAATTCCAGTATCATTATTATGTCATATATTTGATTAGTATTTATTATATATACTTTATAATCATTCATGAATGGTTAATCATTGAGAATGAATCTCATCGCGTCGTGGAGACGGTAGTCCGTACGTACGCACGAGCGATGATATCATTCCCATGGTCGTGGAATTGTGTTGAAGTGTATGTATACTTTTTCTGTATCAATATCACTTTATAATAATCATATATAGTTACTCATTAAACCATTATACCCATCCAATTAAGGTGGTGGCGGAAAATAGATTACACCACGGCGTGGAGACGGTATTCCGTACGTACGCACGCGCGGTGATTTCCTTTTTCCGTAGGATGGATAAAAGGTTAATTAGAGTTGTTTCATATTTATAATAACATATCAGTATGTAAGTAATACTGATGTTATTACATTATCATGAAACAACTAAAGAAGAAGAAGTTGAAGAAGAAAAAAATTGAAAAGATCGGTAATGGATATTACCTCTTCTTTGAAACGCCTCTTTGAATCCTCCACTTAGGGAACTAAGATTGGTCTTTGAAGAAGACCAGGACCTCTAGGATTATTCTAGGGAAGTGGAGAAGGGATTTTGGCAGAGGTTGGCCGAGCTTGAGTTCTCAAATTGGTGTGAGGAGGAGGGGGAGGAGGAGCCCTTTTATAAGGGAGGAGAGGGGCACCTTAGGAATATCTCAAAATATTAATTTATATTAAAGTCAAAATCGGTTTATAGTGGTTCCAAAGGGTCTTATTTCGAAGCTAAAGTGGTTATGGGTCGAAAGCCTATCAACCAATAGGATTTAGACAAGATTAGGTTATTATTTTAACCTTATCAATTAGATTTAACTAAAAGTTAATTAATTTAACTTTTACCGTGTCTTTTTGTTTTCTTACACTATATGGGTAATAAACTTACTATAACATGCCAAACGAACCCCAAATTGTTTATTATTAATATATATATCCCTATCTAAGTCATTTGGCCGAACCTTAGATTTTTAGGAATAAAATAACAATTAATAATATAATATTTGATTTAAAAACTATTTTGTGTCAATTTTGAAACTATTTGATATATGATTTTTGTGAAAGTCATAACAGAATTATATGTTCAAACCAAGTTGATTAAATCAACAATAATATATCATAGTAACCTAGAAAATTAGTGGAATTCATAAAAAGTCTCAAATTACATTTAATTTGGTGTTTATAACATCAATTTTGTCAATATTTCATTAATAAGATAATTACTTCATCATCATTGTGTCATAAATAAAATAAATTATTTAATTTCTAAAAATTAAAATAAAATATAATTATGTAGGAAATCGTTTTAGCTTTCTAATGAATATTTACAATCGAATTTATCTTATGTGTAACCCTATATTAAAAATGTTTTAGTAAATAAACTTTCATTTTAACTCTTTTAACTCTTCATTGAATTAAATAATAATAAATGTCCTAATCTAATCCCAGTGGGCCTAAATGGTCATATTTTATTCCTAAGCTTGTTTTTTGTCGAATTAAACTTATACAATAGAATTAGGACATGTGTTAGGTTAATAATAATATCATTTTTACCCTTAATTACCCTATTTACTTTTAACCGTGGTAAATAAAAGTAAAAAGTTACTATTCACCAAAAATTATTTTCATCTCATTGAACCACATTTTACTTATTGACATCAACCGTGTCTCTCGGATTTTTGAAATTCCACTCACAGAAGTGGTAAAATTAAGTTTTATGAAAAATTCAGTTTTTTTAACTACCACTTAGTAGTTTCACTATTCATCAAAAATTTAAAGTTTTCAGAAAAATACCAAAAATTAGGCCTAAGATATATTTGATATTATGAACTCAAAAATGATTTCTCTTTTACCAAATTCAAAACATATCAGTTGCATTAATTAATTTAAAAATTAATTCCCGTCGTCAAAACAAATAGAGTGTTTTTAAGAGATAATAACTACCAAAAGATTGACACTTGTCTATGTCTGGTTTAAATGTGAAATTACATCCAATGACCAACATTGTATTAAATTGTAAAAATATATTCTAGATATACTTTAAAACCACTGAAATTAATAATTTATCACTATTAATTATTTCGATTGAAAAAGTTGTTTTTAATTAAAATTTAGTAATTTTCACTGTTCATCAAAATATGAAAGTTATCCGAAAATCACCAAAATTTCACCCTAAGCTAATTTCGATATTCCGAATCTAAAAATGAAGTCCATTTTGAAAAATAAAATTTACAAAATTTCAAAAAGTGGTTATTACTATTCATAACGGCTAGTTTTAATAATATTTTAATAGCATATCGTTGTTTAGTGAAACTCGGTATTGCGTACTACACATGCTATCAAAGAAGGTCGCGATTGCGTGTAATGAAAGGCAAGTCAAGGATGCGTGTTGTGCAGGCTCCTTTTGGTGTAGCGTACAACACAAGACATTAATGAAATTAAAAAGAATAAAATCTCGAGGTGTTACATTCTACCCCCCTTAAAATGAATTTCGCCCTCGAAATTCGTCAGGGTTATAAATGGTTTACTATTTGAAAGTTTCTTTAATCAAAACCCACATCGTAAAAAGGAATACCAAAACCAATCTTTAAAAACAAAAGTATGAAACTTAACAGTTACCCAAATAAACTAATCACTGGGTTTCCACATAGGTGAAAATATGGATATGGAAGAGAAATCTAACCATCATGTTCTGATGGAGAGTGGTAGAGAACATGGCTATGGAAAAGCTAGAAATCACAAAGCTATAAATTTGTGACGATCTAAGGTACCATCTGATTCATCAGATATAAGAGCACTAAGACAACATTTTTGGTTTTCAAGATCATTTCCCTAAAGTTGATGAAATTGGAATTAGAAGAAATACTTTTGTGATTTTGGTATAGTCTCACCGTTTGTCATTCTTTGGACAATTTCCACTTCATCTCTTAAAGAAATGAAGTTGAATTTGTCATTCGTGATGTGTTAGCAGATCATTTGATAGAATGATGGGTCATTCCATCTCTTTCAAACAAAAGGTTAGCAAAAGTTATAAGTCCATCTTATGGTTAATCGTATATGGTTCCAAAAATGAACTTATAATTCATATATCATACCGCTTAATAAAATAGAACTAGTTTCTACTAACCAGGGACTTCTTGTAGGCCAGTGGTAGGCAATAAAGGCCAGTAGCACTTCGGTTGTGGGTTCGATTCCCACAGCCTTGTCCGACGCGATGGGTTGTCGCCCATCCTGCAGGTTGTCCTTTTTCTAAAACTATATTACTATAACATCCCATCAATAATATCTAAAAAACTTCTATCCTTAAACAATAATAACTTCTGTCCAACATAATCAATTCCAATCTTTAGGCTTATCCATAATACCACAGTCCACTCTCATAACATAGTGAAAACGATTACTAGAGATTTAATTCCATCGTTGATCCCCATATATCATAAGATATGTTTTGTTGGTCACATTCCAAACATTCAAAGGCCTTAATCATGTATTCTCTTGAATACCCATTGAACCATAGTGAAAACTTGAATGTAGTTAAAAGTTAACACTTTTCACATACCAAAATCCTCAAAATTTTATATACTCAAACCATGATATCACTTAGTCCTTATATCAATCATGAGCTCATGAATACTGTGAAACATTTCGTTTTCTCATTTTCCATTCATTATGTGCATATCATCTTATTTCCAAAAATATCTCAATCACTTTGAATACCACATTAGACCAATACATAAATATTCCAATACTTTATGATACAACATTATTTTGGAATCCCATTACATAAACACTTAATCATTCCACCACATCGTTGTCATATTCAACATCGCCAATAGTGATCGCATGTGACTTCCCTTTGTCCTTTGCCTTAAGTGGTTGCTCATGTTGATCATCACTAACCCTTGGATAAGGGCATTTATTAGCATAATGCCCCATTTCCTTTCACATGAAGCATTGAAGTGTTGGTGGTGCGTTCTCTGCAGTCTTTGCTTTATTCACATCATTAGAAACCCTTTTTCCATTACTTCGACACTCAGCTGCTTGATGACCTTCTTTTCCACACTTAAAACATTTTCTAGTCCCTTTAAGATAATCTCTACAATGCTTCTTTCCACACTTTGATCATAAGGAAACATTCATCTTCTTTTCACCATTATTCTGAGATTTCTCCTTGAACTCCATCTTTCGTTTCTTGTCAAAACCATGAGATGGATATGTAACACCACCTTCCATTTCTACCTTGATAGCACAACGCAAAATCTCCTCATAGCTACTGAAGTCTCTTATAGCTAATGCCCTTCGAAGACTTGGTTTTAAGCCACTGAAAAATCGATCAACTTTACTTTCAGGTTAGATGATAATGCCAGATGCATACCTTGGAAGTCTTGTAAAATTCGCTTCGTATATACCAACAGATTCATCGTCCTTCTGCTTCAGCTCAAGAAACTCATTTTCCATCTTTGATCGAAGAATACGAGGGAAGTACTTACTAAAAAACAAGTTATTGAACTCGTCCCATTCTATAGACTAAATTTCATCTCTTGGCCTCGTATTCTTGATAAGATTCCACCATTGATCAGCTTCACCTTCCAAACGATATACTGCTAAGATGACTTTATCATGTTCAGAACATTGAAGAACTGAAAATATCTTTCCAGTGGTACTGATCCATTTTTCAGCAACAAGTGGATCAGAAGACCCATTGAAAGAAGGTGGACACTGCCTCATGAAGGACTCAATAGAATATTGTTCCCTTCTCTTCTCATTTGGAAGTCCAGAATGATTCAAAGCTTGTGTAAGTATAGCAATAAGATTTTGCACTCCATCTCCCATAACATTTGTTTTTTCAGGAGGGCAATCATTGCATTGTCCATTGCATTGATCAACATGGTTCCTTTGGGTTCCATCCATCGTCTAAAACCCAAAAAGAATATTGTGAGAGGAAAAAATCATGCTAGGGAAAACAACATAATAAAGGGGGAGTACCTTCAATATCTAACATCTTAGGTTTAATTCTATGATCGTTAGCATAATTCTATTACTATAACCTATAACTATACTTAACCTTAGGGAAATCCCTAGACATACCTTAGAAATATCTCTAGGGATCTCACTAACGTTTTCGCATCCTAGTTTCCAAAGGTTGACTAAACCTTTCCTCTGATACCAACTATAGAGACCCGAAGCTTGACGTACATTGACATTACATTACATTTGTGGAATACTTAGTACATAACAGAAACACACACACAAGGATCGTAATAGTTTAGTGTCTTTGGAAACTCAGAATATAATCTTATAATCGTGGTGAAAGATCTTCAACATCTCCCATAAAGATCTTCCTTTTTTTTACCTAAACCATTTCTTTATATCCTGGGGAAAAGAAAACATAAAAGGGTGAGCTCAAATGCTCAGTAAGGGTAAACAAAAGAAATATCAATCACATCGTATACACAAGCACATAACTTTTGGAAATCTTAACCTGCAAAAGAAATCATAATTTCATAACATGGGATAAATCATGGCAGGGAAATGTAATCACAATAATCATAACTTAAAACATGAAACTTTGTGGCATTCACACATAATCATAGAGAATCATTTCTTGTTAGTCAAGACTCATTGCCAAGACTATCTTAGTGGACAAAGTCCCTTTCTGAATCGAGTAACCCTCGTTTCAGTCCTGTTTCACTGAACCGGTATAACCTACCATTCCAGCCATGTCTATCTCATGAGATATAAAATCATTACCCAATGCATTGGAGGGAAATATAGGTCCCACCCATCTCATAATGATACCATTCTTATGTGTGCCACAAAATCATAAATCATACATCATTACATAACCCATGTAATAAAAATGGGATTCTTAAACATCATGCCATCATAATCCATGAAAAAATTGATATCATTTAATCATAAGAAAATTAAAACCATTTAAATCACAGAGACATTTTACTTGAAACATACATATCAAATAACATCATCTTAGATGGAAACTAGTTTTGAAAAAAAACACTTGAAATGAATTCTTGAGGAAAATATCCTTTCTTATTTAAAAACATTTTTCCTTTCTTAACATGTCATAAAACATTAAACTAAAAGAAGTTGATTAAAAATAAAAATGAAAACTTGTGAAGGAAGCTTCTTGGAAATAATGTTTTAGAAATCCATTCATGTCGTATAAGTTAAAAAATCATTTTTCTCGTACTTTTGTCGGAAAAGTCAAAAAGTACCTCGTACGAAAAACGACAAAAGATTCCTTTCATATCTTTTACAAAAAACTCACCAAAGGGTAAAAAATGGATTTAAACAATTGTAGGTGGATGGAAATAATATTACATATCTAGGAAACATGGATGTGGATGATAAAATACACCCCAGTAAATACCAAAGTATAAACAATCTCGGATAAAAATGAGATTGTGATATTTCCCTTACCTTAGGTCCGACTTGCTTTGTAGGTGTCCGAACCTCCTGTATAATGATTTAAATCATTTTATTGACTTATTACACAATCACATTCATTGTTATTATATCATATATGGTCCACTTATGACTTTATATTACTCGTTCTTTTGTAAATTCATGTTAAAGTAGCGTTTTGGGTAAAATCGTCCCATTTGTCGTTCGTGTTTTTAACTTGTAATTATTCATATGATTACTTAGATCATGATTACTTAATTACAGAATATAAAATATGATTTATATATATATTCAGAATATACATATATATAATAAATCAGTAAATGGAAAGAAATAGTCCGTCATGGAGACGGTAGTCTGTACGTATGCATGAACGATGTTTTCATTTCCTTATTGAATTGAATGGAATTAAGTAGATGACATACATATAAATAATTCCAGTATCATTATTATGTCATATATTTCATTAGTACTTATTATATATACTTTATAATCATTCATGAATGATTAATCATTGAGAATGAATCTCATCGCGTCGTGGAGACGGTAGTCCGTACGTACGCACGAGCGATGATATCATTCCCATGTTCGTGGAATTGTGTTGAAGTGTATGTATACTTTTTTAGTATCAATATCACTTTATAATAATCATATATAGTAACTCATTATACCATTATACCCATCCAATTAAGGTGGTGGAGGAAAATAGATTACACCACGGCGTGGAGACGGTATTCCGTACGTACGCACGCGCGGTGATTTCCTTTTTCCGTAGGATGGATAGAAGGTTAATTAGAGTTGTTTCATATTTATAATAATATATCAGTATGTAAAAAATACTGATGTTATTACTTTATCATGAAACAACTAAAGAAGAAGAAGTTGAAGAAGAAAAAAATTGAAAAGATCGGTAATGGATATTACCTCTTCTTTGAAACGCCTCTTTGAATCCTCCACTTAGGGAACTAAGATTGGTCTTTGAAGAAGACCAGGACCTCTAGGATTATTCTAGGGAAGGGAAGTAGAGAAGATATTTTGGAAGAGGTTGTCCGAGCTTGAGTGCTCAAATTGGTGTGAGGAGGAGGGGGAGGAGGTGCCCTTTTATAAGGGAGGAGAGGGGCACCTTAGGAATATCTCAAAATATTAATTTATATTAAAGTCAAAATCGGTTTATAACGGTTCCAAAGGGTCTTATTTCGAAGCTAAAGTGGGGATGGGTCGAAATCCTATCAACCAATAGGATTTAGACAAGTTTAGGTTATTATTTTAACCTTATCAATTAGATTTAACTCTAAGTTAATTAAGTTAACTTTTACTGTGCCTTTTTGTTTTCTTACACTATATGGTTAATACACTTACTATAACATGCCAAACGAACCCCAAATTGATTATTATTAATATATATATCCCTATATAAGTCATTTGGCCTAACCTTAGATTTTTAGAAAAAAAATAACAATTAATAATATAATATTTGATTTAAAAACTATTTTGTGTCAATTTTGACACTATTTGATATATGATTTTTGTGAAAGTCATAACAGAATTATACGTTCGAACAAAGTTGATTAAATAAACAATAATATATCATAGTAACCTATAAAATTAGTTGAATTCATAAAAAGTCTCAAATTACATTTAATTTGGTGTTTATAACATCAATTCTGTCAATATTTCATTAATAAGATAATTACTGCATCATCATTGTGTCATAAATAAATTACATTATTTAATGTTGAAAAATTATAAATAAAATACCATTATGTAGTAAATCTTACTAGCTTTCTAATGAATATTTAAAATCGAATTTATCTTATGTGTAACCCTATATTAAAAATGTTTTAGTAAATAAACTTTGATTTTAACTCTTTTAACTCTTCTTTGAATTAAATAATAATAAATGTCCTAATCTAATCCAAGTGGGTCTAAATGGTCATATTTTATTTCTAATCTTGTTTTTGGTCGAATTACACTTATCCAATAGAATTAGGACATGTGTTAGGATAATAATAATATCATTTTTACCCTTAATTACACTATTTACTTTTAACCGTGGTAAATAAAAGTAAAAAGTTACTATTCACCAAAAATTATTTTCATCTCATTGAACCACATTTTACTTATTGACATCAACCGTGTCTCTCGGATTTTTTAAATTTCACTCATAGAAGCGGTAAAATTATGTTTTATGAAAAATTCAGTTTTTTTAACTACCACTTAGTGGTTTCACTATTCATAAAAAATTTAAAGTTTTCAGAAAAATACCAAAAATTATTCCTAAGCTATATTTGATATTATGAACTCAAAAATGATGTCTATTTTACCAAATTCAAAACATATCAGTTGCATTAATTAATTTAAAAAATAATTTCTGTCGTCAAAACAAATAGCGTGTTTTTAAGAGATAATAACTACCAAAAGATTGACACTTGTTTATGTCTAGTTTAAATGTGAAATTACATCCAATGACCAACATTGTATTAAATTGTAAAAATATATTCTAAATATACTTTAAAACCACTCAAATTAATAATTTATCACTATTAATTATTTCGATTGAAAAAGTTGTTTTTAATTAAAATTTAGTAATTTTCACTATTCATCAAAATATGAAAGTTATCCGAAAATCACCAAAATTTCACCCTAAGCTAATTTTGATATTCCGAATCCAAAAATGGAGTCCATTTTGAAAAATTAAATTTACAAAATTTCAAAAAGTGGTTATTACTATTCCTAACGGCTAGTTTTAATAATATTTTAATATCATATCGTTGTTTAGTGAAACTCGGAATTGCGTACTACACACGCTATCAAAGAAGGTCGCGATTGAGTGTAATGAAAGGCAAGTCAAGGATGCGTGTTGTGAAAGCTCCTTTTGGTGTAGCGTACAACACAAGACATTAATGAAATTAAAAAGAATAAAATCTCGGGGTGTTACATTACCCTTGTACCCTCTGTTTTCAATGTTTTCTAAAAGGATGTTATGTTGTTGTTATGCTGTAGAATTTTCAACTCAAAATTCCTCTATCTTTCTCTAAAAGAATTGTCTTATTTTATTTATGTGAATACCCAGAACTATTTATTTTCTATGGGGGTTCATAAATAATAAATTATATATTTGATTCTGTAGTTGACATACATATAACCATAACTCCCTTTCTATTGGTTATAAATGACAAAGTGATCTTATTTTTAAGAAATTTTAAAACATCACAATTTTGAAGTGAAACCCAAATCTTTTGTTCACTATGGGTTATTTATGAAATTTTCGATTATGATATATATGGATAAAATGAAAGTGAAGAAATATTAAGGGTGGCCCTGATAGTGATCCAATTCATTGGGTAAATAATTTAATCTCTACAGATGATAAGTTCCCTGATACCTTAGTGAATAACCTTGGTAATTTTTTTATGAAACCTTGGGAAGAACCTTGGTGATTTGTTCATGAATGTATAAATGAAATGTTGTAGTCACATATTCAATTTGTGATTCATTTTATTTTTATTATGATATTCATCTTTTTTTAATTTCTATTGTCTTATGGTTTTCATCAAGTTCTTATTGATATCAAAGGAAAACGGATTCCCTTGTTTTCCTTACTGGGCCTTCAAAATAACCCTTTACTTTGATATAAGTCTCTAGGTTATGAGATGTAGTAATTGTATATAGGGTAATAGTTTCATGAATATTTTCAATGGGATTTAAAATAGTGTTTTTTAATGTTTTATTGTTCATGATTTCCAAGACACTAGACTTTAAAGATCCTTGGTTTGTAAAACGTAATGAAAAGTTATGTAATAAAATGTCAGGAGGCCATAGTTTGTATCAAAGGATATTTTAGTTATTTATGGATATTAGGATATGAAAAATTTAGGGAGAACCCTATAGAAAAGTTAAAATATATGAATACTTCCTGGTATTTTGGTGAGTATTGAGTAAGTGGTTTATTAAAAAAAATACATCCATATCTAGATAAGTGCAGGAAAAGGCGGCTCTGACACATATGTACCTAGGAGTGAAAACTACAACAAGTAGTATCGGGAATGACCCGTGGTATCTGGGTACATGAAAACGGGCCTTGATTAACTCTTGGTTTCGACACTCCTGGGGGATATGTTTGGTTAATCATAATCTTTTTAGAAATCATTATGAAGGATTTATAGAAAAATGTAATTGTTTAAAGAATATAGTTTTATGACATAAAATACTTTATAGTTATAAGATTCAAAAATAAAATAATCTTCTCACTAATATTTTATTCTTTTAGATAATGGCGGCCAATAAGAGGAATTTATCAAATGGTGACCACAATGGACCATGCACTGACGACCCTCTGATGGAAGATGGAATGGAAACATTCATATGAATGATGAACCAACTAACTCAAGTAATGGAAAATAACTTTAATCAAGCTGAGAGATTGATCTCATAACAAAGGGAACAACATTCTGTTGATTACTTTATGTATCAATGACCACCAACCATCAGTGGATCGAATAACCCACTGATTTTTGAGCAGTGGATCAGCTCTATAAAGAATATATTTTCTATACTCTTCAGTTCAGAGCAAGAGAAGGTCACCCTATCTATCTATCACTTAGAAGGAGAAGCATATCAGTGGTGGGAACTGAATAAATACATGATGCAAAGAGTGGAGGTTGAATCCATGGAGTGGGAAGAGTTCAGAGGGATCTTCTTCAATAAGTATTTCCCTTGTTCCATGAGAACAGGAATGAAGAAGGAGTTTCTCAAGCTGAAGTAGAAGGATAATGAATCTGTGGGAAGCTACGAGATGAAATTCACATGGATTTCATGTTAGAACTCTATAATGTTCATGGATCCAAATGATAAGGTTGATAGATTCTTCGGTGGACTGAGACCTCATCTGCGGAAGAATCTAGGCAACTGAGACTGTGATAGCTATGAGGAGATCATGTGGAGTGCGAGGAAAGTCAAGGTGGAGTTTGGTGAGACGTAGTTATCTCATAAATCTAATGACAAGAATAGATCGATGGATCCCAGTTTAGGTAGGACCTTTGATTAGGGAAGAGGAGGCAAGAAATTGAAACATTCCACGTGTAATAAACGTGGGAAGAAGCATTTGGGTAATTGCCTTATCTGGAGCAGGAAATGATACAATTGTGGAAGAGATGGCCTTAATGTGAGTAATTGTTGTGGTGAGGTGAAACCTCAACTTCCAAACACTTAAAAAAGGGTAAGACGGTGCATTCCATACCTGATGTCTAGTGCTTTAAGTGTGGACAACTTGGGAACATTTCCAATCACTGTCCAAATCTGTGGGTAGTGGAGGGGACCACCATCAGCCCCAACAAAGGCCAAGGGAGCCAGGTCGTGCTTTTACTATCACGACAAATGAAGTTGAAGCATAGAATGATTTTTTAGCAGGTACACTTATTGTTCTATCAATGATAGAAACTACATTTTTTGATTCAGGTTCTACGCATTCCATTATTTCCTACAGTTTTACAAAGAATTTAGAATCAACCTCCGATTTGTTAAATGTATTGTTTTCAGTCAAGACTCCTGGTGGGATTATCCAAGTATCATTAATGTTTAGAAATTATAGTATTTACTTTAGTGGGAACAATCTTATTGAAAATAATGTAGTCATTCCGATGTTGGAATTTAACATTATAATACGGATGGACTGGCTCTCAAAGTATAATGCTAAGATCAAATGCAGAACCAAGGAAATCTTAGTAGTATTGAATGGAAAACCTAAATTTATCATCCAAGGAGAGATATCTCAACCAGATTTTGTCTAAAAGAACCTCTTATATCATTCATTATGGAGCTGATCGGTGAAGTTGAAGAAGGAAATGAGAGTTTAAGGATTGAAAATGTACCCATCGTCTAGGAATACATTAACCTATTTCCTGTGAAGTTACCCAGACCTCCCCCAGAAAGAGAGGTAGGGTTCAACATTGAAATCATACCTGTATCTGATCTGTTATCAAAGACTCCATATAGGATGGAAAATGTGGAACTAGAGGGGTTAAATAAACAACTCCATGTTCTTTTGGAGAAGGGGTTTATCCGACCGAGTGAGTCTCCTTGAGGAGAACATGTTCTCATTGTGAAGAAGAAGGATGGATCGATGCAGCTATGCATTGATTATAGCGAACTGAACGAGATCACAGTAATGAACAAATACCCTCTTCCATTAATTGATGACTCATTTGACCAACATCATGGGGATCACATCTTCTCTAATATTGATCTTCATTCTAGATATCATTAATTGAGGGTGAAGAAAGAAGATATTCATAAAACTACTTTTTGATCAAGATATGGGCATTATGAGTTTGTTTTTATTCCCTTTACACTGACTACTGCACCAGCTATTTTTATGGATTCAATGAATAGATTCTTAAAGTACTACCTTGATAACTCTGTGATAGTTTTTTATTGATGATATTCAGATATATTCCAATAGGAGTGAAGAGCATGAAGATCATCTAAGGGTTATTTTTCAATCTCTACGGAAGGATAGGATTCTTGGGATGTTCAGGAAATGTGAATTCTGGTTACAATAAGTTTCTTTATTGGGGCGGATTGTTACCAATGAAGGAATCAAAGTTGACCCTACAGAGACGAAAGTTGCAGAGGAGTGGCCTCAGCCTACAATAATAACTAAAATATGTAGTTAACTTCGAATAGCGGGATATTATTAGAGGTTTGTGAAAAACTTTTCATTAATTTCTAATCCATTAATCATGTTAACTCGAAAAGGAGTCAAGTTCTTCTAGACAATGGTGTGTGAGGAATGTATCCAAGAGCTGAAGAATATATTGGTTACTGCACCCGTGTTAATGCATCACTCTTGTGGAGAAGGATTCGTTATTTTTTGTGATTCATCATAGAAAGGGGTTGGGTGAATCCTTATGAAAAATGAAAAAGTCATTACTTATTCATCTTGATAGTTAATGATTCATGAGAAGAACCATCCTACGCATGATCTGGAGCTGGTTGTGGTTGTTTTTGCTATGATGATATGGAGGCACTATCATTATCAGGAGAAATGTGATATAAACACAGACCATCTAATTTTGAATTATATTTTCACAAAAAAGGAATTAAACATGAGACAAAAGATATTGTTGGAACTTTTCAAAGACAATGATTGTTCAATTCATTATCATCCTGGAAGAGAAAACAATGTCACTGATGGATTAAGCATGAAATACCCAGTTGTTCATTCCATGATCAGTATTCAAAGATATCCTTAGATAAATGACCTAGTGAAGATGGATATAGGAATTATAAGGGAAGGGGTATTGTCAACCCTAACCCAAATGATTTCTCAACCATCATTACTAGAGAACATCAAGAAATCTCAGAAAGAAGTTCCTTTATTACATAAGATGTTTTTGGCTGTGAATAATTGGAAGTTTCTTGAGTTCAATATTAATCAAGAATGTATACTAAAATTTTTTCCAAGAATATGTGCTCCATCTATTCCAAAAATAAAGAAGGAGCAGATTGATGAAGCTCATAGATATACATTCTCTATACATCTAAGAAGCATGAAAATTTATAGGGACCTTCGTGATCATTATTGGTGGGATAACATGTAAATGGATATTGCTGACTACACTTCAAGTTACCTAGTATGTTAGAAAGTGAAGGAAGAGAAACAACTTCCTAAAGGGGTATTGAAACCACTAACAATACCAGAATAGATGTGGGGAAATATCTCTATAGACTTCATCACTAGGCTCCTGAGAACATCCAAAGGAAACAATGCGATATGGGTTATTGTTGAACATCTCAACAAGGCTTCCCATTTTATCTCCATTTATAAAGACTTATCTCTTGATCAAATTTCCATGGTTTATGTGAAGGAAGTGGTAAGGCTTCATGGAGTTCCACTTTATATTTTATATGATCATGATCCAAGGTTCACAACAAAATTCAGTAGAAGTCTTCAACATGATCTATGCAGTGAATTGAATTTTAGTACAGCCTATCACAACCAAATTGATGGAGAATCTAAAAGTACTTTTCAAACACTATAGGATATGCTGAGAACATGCTCGATGGAATTTAAAGGTGGAAGGGATCAAGATCTCCCTTTAGTTAAGTTCTCTTACAACAATAGCTGCCACTCAAGCATTCACATGGCACCCTATGAAGCTCTATATGGTTAGTGATGTAGAACTAATACATGTGGGCATGAAACTGATGATAGAAATCTTCTTGGTCTTGATCTTGTGAAATAGATGACAGAAAAGGTATATGCCATCCAGCAACACATTAAGGCTACTCAGAGTAGGAAAAAGAGTTATGCCGATAACTGTAGATGGGTCTTGTATTTTAATGTTGGTGACAAAGTCTTTCATTGTAATTCCCCTTGGAAGAGAGTCATGAGGTTACGAAAGAAAGGGAAGCTCATCCCTCGGTACATTGGCCCCTATGGAAACCTTTATCATGTGGGAGCAGTGGTCTATCAGCATGTACTTCCTCTAAATCTATCACAAGTTCATGATGTCTTCCATGCATCCCTTTTGAGGAAGCACGTACTGGACCCTTAACATGTACTAAATCTAGAGTTGGTACAACTGGAACATGACCTCTCTTTTGAGGAGAAGCTGGTGGAGTTCATGGATTGTAGAGACAAGGTTCTACGCAATAAGACTATCCGCCTTGTTAAGTTGTTGTAGAGGAACCACAAATGTGATGAATCCACATGGGAACTAGAGGAGTCTAAAAGAAAGAACTACCAACACCTTTTCTCATTAGAGGGTATGAGTTAAATTTTAGAGATGGAATTTTTTAAGGAGGTAAGAATGCAACGACCCTAACTTTTTAATAATATTTGTTTCCGAATTTTGTGTGTTATTTTATTTTATAATCACCAAAATTATATCCTTTAATTAATAATGTGAGTATAATTAACTGAGACCATTGGATTTCGACTGTTATATGATGATTGGTGAATATCACCATTGGAAACTAAACTCTTACCATTATAATTATTGTTTATAAATTCAAATGATCTTGGTTAATTAATACAGAAAGGAGAGTTGATGGCATCATCCAATAGAATTGGGCCATATAAATCCCATCTGTTGGAGATGGGGAAGGAGGTAGCATCACTTGGCTTTACTCTGGACCAAGCCCATGCCAAACATCAATATGTGAATCTTGAACGTAATCACCTAAGGGAGAATTTCTAGGTGATATAAATCACCACTCGGGAAATGTTGTCTGAGCCACCCCAAGATTCTATCACCATAGCACTCCTTAAAATTAGGTCCTATGTAGGTGTTTTGTAAGGCTTTGTAACGAAGCCATAGTTACTTTCTATAATACTTTTGTATATATAAAACCATTACTACATATTATGGTAAAATATGTGAATTTCAAATGTCCGGATAAATATAGGATGAATTTATTGAAGTTTCATATTATTGATGAATTTTGGAAAAATGGATTTTTTAAAATATTTTTTTATTCTTTAAATAATTAATAATGTGAAATAATTTTTAAAAAATGGTCTTATACAGTTATGTTCAGTAAGCAATTTAGAGTCTAATAAGATCAACTTAATTTTTAGTGAATAGAAAAGTATGAATAGTAACATACTCGTATGAATATTAATGAATAGTGAATCGACCAAAAACAATAACTTTACCCATTAATGTATAAATACATTTTAGACATCTTAAAAGTGAAAACATGATCATAGTATAAGTTTTGGTATTTTTGTATGTCATAAATATTTTATTTAAATTTTTGTAATTAATTTAATAATTTAAAATCAAAATTTATTTTCATAAAATGTAATATTATATTTTTATTTTACTGTCTTATGGTTATACGATAATTTTATGGGACCTTGATTATTTTATTAAGGTGTTACTAAATGAGTTATGGTATTAAAGTTGTATTTTTGGAATAAATAATGATTTTATTTTAAATTAAAATTAAAAATATTTAGAAAATTATTTTCATAAAATGGATTTCAATTTTTAAATCATAGCATCGATATTAGGTTAGTGTGATGTTTTGGGATTTTTCTGAAATAGTTGATTTTTCAGTGAATAGTAAAAATACAGTTTTGAGTTTCAGGTGTTTAATGACATCATTGATGATGTAATCATGATGTAATAAATCTGGTCATCTTTTGAATAGTAATATATGTTATGAGGTGTCCCAAGTGTCCAATACAATGGTAAAATACCATGGGTAAGCCCATGGTTTTTCAAAAACAACCGATGAGGTGTCCCTTGGAAATTAATTAAATACCACCTCTTTTTTCCAATAAATTCCAAGACATTCCGTCATTAATTTCATTATAAAATCCTCCTCAACGAATTTATCATTTTTTTTACCTCCCAAAGAGTCCTCCCAAGGTTCCCTCAGGCCTACCAAGGTCCTGAACATCAATATTTCGAAGTTTCTCTTCCATTTAGGGGTACCTTTCACCCTCTTCTTTTTAGTCATGTCTTCCTTAATGTTATTTCTTATAGTTTTATTTTATTATATGAGGGATTGTTATTATATATCTTTAATACTTTACATTTCATGTATAAATTATTATTGAACCTTTTCTCTCCAATCAATTGATTTTCTAAATTTTCAAGTGACGCCGTAAGGCTTCCGAATTTTATTTAAAAGAAATCGAATATTCTCTTTCCTTCTAAGTGTTATTCTCAGGTGGTATGACATTCAAATATCCATACCATGTTCTTACATCAATTTTATTATTCTTTTATACTTTATTTTGAGTTATTTTTGAATGTGTTACCCGTTTTCCCTCTCTTTTATATGTTTTCTAAAAGGATGTTATGTAGCTGTTATGCTGCAGAATTTTCATCTCAAAATTCATCTATCTTTCTCTCAAGGAATTATATTATTTTATTTATATGAATACCTATACCTATTTATTATCAATGGGAGTTCATAAATACAAAAAATTATATATTAGATTCTATAATTGACATACATATAACCCTCAAACCCTTTCTATGAGTTATAAATGACATAATGATTTATTTTTAAGAACTTTTAAAACGTCAGAATTTTGAAATGAAACCCATTTATTTTGTTCTCCATAAGTTATTTATGAAATGTTTGATTATGATATATGTGGATCACATATAATTATAGAAATATTAATGTTTCACCATGAACGAGCTCCAATTTATTGGGTAATGAATTTAATCTCAAGGGATGACAAGTTTCACGATTCCTTGGTGAACAACCATGGAAATTTTTTTAAGACACCTTAGGATGAACCATGGTGATATGTTCATGAATGTATAAATGAAATGTTGTAGCCACATATTCATGTTCTGACTCATGTTATTTTTATTATGATTTGCCACTTTTGTAATTGCTCATATCTTATGATTTTCATCAAGTTCTTATTGATATCACAAGTAAACTGCTTCCCTCACCTTCCTTACTGGGCCTTCACCTCACTATTTCCTTTGACGCATGTCTCCACGTTATGAGATGCAGTAACTATACATAGGATGAATTTTTCAAGAATCTTTTCAAGTGGATTTAAAATAGTTTTTTAAGATTTTATATTTAATTATTCCTAATTTACAAGAAACTAATCTTTAAATATCATATTTTTTTAAAATGTAATTAAACGTTATGTAATAAAAAGGTGGGATGCCATAATGGAATTGCTTCCCCTCTGATGGAAACAAATTTTGATTAATGTTATTCGATTAAACTTAATAAAATATGATAAAATTTGATATATATATTTTATTCTATTTATTACCTTAATACAAAATTTAACATTGTGAGAGTTGAAGGAAAAAGAAAGATATATGCTAAGATGATTACCTTTTTTAGAAAAACCTCCTTTATATTACATTAAAATGAAACTTTGGTTGAATTTTTTTAAACATTAGAAGCTATAGAATTTGTATAAGGATATATTATAGATATTGTTTCAGTATTTTGTCAATATAATTGGACATAGAGGTGTGAATAAGTTAGGGGAAGGAGTTCTGTTTTATAATTGAGGACGAATGTTGATTTTGTAAACCCTGAAAAAATTCAACAATAAAATTTCACTCTGGCCACATGTTCCTCCAAAGTTTATAAAAAAAATATTTTAGGTGGTTATGGTTGATAAAAACCTACAACATATTAGATGAAAAATGTTCTAATATTTTTCTTCCTGTATCCTCTATGATTCTTAAATTTTCTATTTTAATTTTCACTATGGTATGTTGTTTTCTTAAACTAGATAAATCATCCAGTAAACATAAATTAAAAAATTCATATTATATAATTTTGAACCAATTTTTTATTTAGTAAATCCAATTTATAAAATAGAAATTCAATTTTTGGGTAATATTAATTTTAACTTAAGCACTCGTTTTAACTTTGAGCAGGTTAATTAATTTCTTGCTATTTTTATAAATAATTACGGCCAAACATTAAGTAATAAATATTACCTGATATTTATATTTCTGATTCATAATAGTTATTATATTTTATCTAATTTAGTTCATATATGTAGAATATTTTAATTTAATATTAATCCAAAAAATTGCTATGAAATGGTTTCTTTCTCAAATGTCATTTTCAAGAAAAAGGTATTCTTATATTATCAATATAACTATTAAAAATAATTACATGTATTAATATTAATATATCTAGATATATGATTTATAATTTTCTCTAAAATATTTAAACATTAGATATTATATTAATTATTTAAAATCTAGAGCCCTTATTATTTTTTTAAAATAATATTCTAAAAAATAAAGGTTCTAAAAATTATCCCATTTTACCTCTAAATGACTTTATGTATATATTATTAATATTGATAGTTAATAAATTTATAATAAAAATATTCCATTAATTTATAATAGATAAATGTATTTATAGTTAAATACCACATTTTGGATTATTCATAAAGTATTAATTCTCTAGAGAAATTTAAAAATATTCATTCTAGTGTTATTTTGACAAAGTAAGTTAAAAATTGATATTCATCGTATCATATTTTTTTATAAAATATTAAAAATTGAATTTTGTTATAGGTCTTTTAAAATAGAATATTCTGTTACCATAATTGATGCTTGGGGTTGCGTCTATCGCAAGATATGAAATAGAAGAAATTTATTTAAAATTGAATATGTTATAAAGTCTCAAGGTGTTTCATGAAGTTCCCATTCCCACTCATGATGGATGTATTTGGGATATCATCATCTGTCACCCTCATATAGTGATTTATAAAACAAAAGTCAACCATAAAAAACCAATTTTCTCCTCTAAGATTTTAGAATATATCATTGATCCTCAAAAGAGGGTAACCGTTCTTGACTGTTATCTAATTTATCCTGTAGTAGTCTAGGAAAAACCTCATACTTATATTTTCCTTCTTAGTGAGAAACATTAGTTCACCCCAAGAAGATTTACTTGGATGAATGAAACCTCATATCATCATATCATCCACATGTACCATCAACTTTCATGGAATTTTAGGAACCATTTAGAAGGGATCCAACTAAATCCAAATGTACCCGATTACTACTCTATCCCAAAGTCAAAAATTCCCTGATGGAATGGTTCTGTAAAATCATATGAGAAAATAACTTGGTACCCCTATAAATCATTGGTAATACACTCCATCTGAGATTCCATAGTTATGTCCTATAACTAGGAAAAAATATGGTCCACCATCCTACAATGAACCTAACAACATCATTCACCAATAAATGAGAATCACTGTCTCTCTACATTAGAAAAATAAAACTCTACTTTGGAAATAGTTTATTAATTCATGAATACAATACAACCAGTTCATATAATGTATTAAATTGTATGGATGTGTTAGTAAAAATATGAGATCCACCTCTAACTAGTGTTTCTCCATCACCAACATGCATTCCATGCACACAAAAAATAATGAAAACTAACATCCAATTTATTTAGATAATATCAAAGGTATCGGTGGCCTATCCACATCCTATACCATGTTATATACCAAATGAGCATCATAGGAGGTTGAGGATCCTAAATAAGTCAAGGCCCAAATAATAGTAGATAAAAAATGGATCATAACGTGGATAACCTATTTCCCAATGTATGTTTCTCACTCCAATGTGTGCATTGGAATATTATCATATCATTTTCCTCTCTAATTGTCTCTTCGATAACCATGCACTAGACTAGGTAAATATGGTTGAGGACCATCACAAGGTTACCCTCTAAAAAAATAAAATTCCCTTGACTATTTAACAATTACCAACAATCCTAGATTGCAAAAAAACTTCAATGGAAACTGTTGTGACTATAAACAATTAGCTTAAATTACCATATGAAGGTAAACTCTCTAAATATATAGACACTAATTATGATGGTGGAAATATCTCATGAAAACGTAGCATGAGAAATGTAATCCACTAGTATATTCTTGCATGAAACCTATCACAGAAGGACCAAAATAGACCTTCCATGGTTAGATCCACCATGGTCAAAATCATAACTACCTGAATTCCCATGGACCACTACGTGAAGATATACACCTTGAGATTCCCTCAAGACAACTATATGAAGAACCAAATTCCAGAAAAAATCACCTGATAACCACTTCTCTATTTTATTCCTTTAGGTATATAGAAATCATAAATAGTGTGACTACATACCTAATCATTGGGAATAATGCCCCAACAAGACGTTTTTCATTGGGTTCCTCATATAAAATGAAATATTGCAAATATTGAAAGTGTTAATTGAACTTGATCCTAATATCTCACTAACATAGGATACCCTATTCAAGGGATATATACTTTTTCCATCTCTCCACCATCATCACTGATTATATGAACTCAGAATGGAACTCCTTTAAGAATTATATCCATAACACATCTTCCACCTTGAGGCCACAAATATTAAATTCCCACCATTTATGTGTAGATCTCAAAAATAGATTAAATTAGAATGGGTCCTTTATCTCACCTCATGCATGAATTATACTAAAATCTATCCCAATATCCTTAAACCAGTGCCCTGTCTCTAGATCTTAGTTTATCCCAACATAAACTCCCATACAAAGCCACTGAAAGTAACAAAAAACATGCAACTGTGCCTCATACTTCCCTATAAGATCGGTCATTGAACGATCAACTAAATTAGCATGTTTAACCTCAGCCAAAAAAGCTACTCATATATGATGACCATGTTCCATTCTAAAAAATCATGGAGGAACCCTACATCCAATAGTTTGGAGTTTTTTACATGATTAAATTAATTCATTCATTAATTTGTACCCAATCATAATATTTAGACATGAAAACAATCAATCTTGATGCATGTACCTATCCTAGGTCTATACCATGTTATCAAATACACTTCACTCAGACATTCATTAAACTCAGAGTCCATGAACCAGATGATGGTGTGCTAAAATATTATTTCTTAATTAGTGTCCCTTTCCAATGGCACATAGAAAGTTAAACCCACACTATTTTCCTTCCAAAACACAGATTCCTCAATGTTTCTAACACTAAACCCCATTATATCTGTCATGAAAAAACACTAATATTTTTTTTCATGAACCCTTCTATCTAGAGGCACACAATTTTGATGGAAATGATGGAAAAGTGACAATAACCCACCGAAAACTGCCAACAGTAGGCCTTCGGTAGGCAACAAGCACCAAGGGTATAAAATATAACATATGGAATGGATTAAACACCATAACAAAATAATACTGAGATATAGGATAAAAACACAAAGAAACTCTAGATTATAAAATAAAATTATACTAGAAACCATCCCAACAAGCATGATCACTATAAATTTATTCCATAAATGACTACAAATTAAATAGAAAAAAAAGTCAAGTCCCATGACACCTAATCAATAGTATCTCCAAAACCCAATCTAGTAATTTTTAAATCAATTACCCAAGGACTCATATATACCTTAAATGTATTATATATGTATGGTGAGCATAAAATGTATAATCACAAGAATAATATTCAAGGTGTCAAGCATACATGTGAAAAGAGCATAATAACATGTTAGTGAGAAAATATCAAGACCAATAAGCACATAAATTGGTCTCCTCTCTGGCTCCAGCATCATAATGGATCTCTCAAAAAATCACGAATCCAATGTAATGATGTAATACCAATTCATAATAAATAATGGAACCCAACTACCATAACCTCATTGATTTGTTTCACTCATTCCCTAACATTGAACTTCATTTTCTCCCATACATTGTATACATATCACATCAGATCATTCCTGGAAACACAGGGGATATAATATTACATCTCACTCAATGACACATAGGAAATCACACCACCTGTCAACTAAATATACTTGGTTTATCCCAACACATCTCAATGCCTGAACTAGAAAATAATTTTTCATGATCTATAAGGACATCAACTTTGTGCCCTTATCCTTCTTCCATGAACCCATTCACATATCAAACCACATCACTATATCATAATGTCGCATCACACCTAAAAACACCTGATACAAAACCGCTTGGTAATATCCATCAACAACCTATATCATCAATACAAAAGGAGGTGCAGGGAATATGGGGTTGCTTTCCATCTGTGTCACCAATATCCTAGATTTTGGTGAAAACACTTTGAGCAAAAAAAACACTAATCACTGTCATGGTCCTACAAATCAGGTGGGGTGTGTATCGAAATATTATAAAATATATGATACATTAATAAGAGAAAACCATCCTATGGGGTCACATAAATAGAACTAGCACAAACCACTATTCCATCAATGCAGCACATGTCTACCATCCCGATTTCTTCCACCACTATATGCAACACAACACACAACCATCACACAGATCCATTAATTCCCTATTTAATTTACCTATTTCACCACTTACTTGAGATTTAACTAGATTACAGAACCAATAATTTACAACACCATTTCATTTCACAATTTCCAACCCATTCATTTATTCAATTAGTTTATACCAATTACCACAAACCAATTTCCATCACATTATATTAACATTTATCATCCCATGAAACTTCATTTATTTATTTCATGTTTAACAATGTAACTAACGAAATCACACCACACAACTACACACTAATAATGTATATTCTATCACCACAACACCACATCAAACAAACCATATTTCCTTTATAAACATACAACTTATCACCTATAGAACACCACAAACACACAATTTCAACAACCACAAAAACACAACCAAATATCACAACACAACTGCACAACACATCACCACTTCCCATCATCATCCTGAAAATTCTCCACCATGAACTATAAACCCCATGAAACTAACCACATCACATAAAAACATTGAAAAGAACATCATACAGAACATACTGACCATCAGATATATCATGCACAATGAACTAGAAATACCCCTCAACTTCTCACATTTCATCTATGCCAACCAACCACATCACACATCACAACCATTACTTGGAAAATCGTATCCTCATACACCACACAACCAAACAATTAACCACCACCATCACACAACCGTATTCAAATCACAAGGGAACATAAAAGGTACAATATCACATACTGAAATTCCCAATTAATTGAAGTGATTTTGTCACATTATTTCTTTAATTAGCATTGGTGTTATAAAAAACTAGATTTATATGGGAATCTAATTTATTATTGATATATATGTTCTCATACATTTATTCAGTGTTATATAAAAACATATCAAGGGTCTCGCACATCATAACTAAAACACAAAAATGATTCCAAATAGTCATGATTTTTATTATTGTCAACAACATACATAGAATCTTGAACAACAACATTTAAAATAGTTAAACATGTTATTTCAACCCCTAACATTCAATTTCATAATTTATAATTCATTAAATGTAATAAAAAAACCATAATATCCACCTAAAGAAAGGAAAATTCATCCATCCCACACAAAAGTAATGTAGAAAGGGTGAGGATGAAGATAAACTACCTTAATGATGATTTACATTTCATATAACAAAAATAGGTGAAGTGAAAATCACATGAAATCCATAACTACACTAGGAAACCTTGGGTCAACCCGAACCATAATGATAGATCATCAAAACATAGATCAAAAAAATAAAAAAAAGAATCATCACATATATATCTCATAAATACAAATGGAGGATAATTAAGGAAAAATAGATTATAACTCTCTACCAAACACTAATGAACATCTGTTAGAACCCAAGAATCGTTGTAGGAGAAGAAGTGTTAGAATTTCCTTCAACAATGTTTAGGTGTCACTCAATGTTGAGAGTACATGAGAGAAAATATATAGAATTAGTCTAAAACCCAAGATTAATAATATCTTTCAAGTTTCCTTGTTCATAGTTGAATTCCTTATTCACAATGTGATATCCATGGGGATCAAAAAATACAATCCATGTGCCCTTTTTTACAGTGTGAATTTTCTGATACTAAGACATTCACTAAAATTCATGGTACCTGATTAGCCACTAAATGAGGCAAATATTAATTGGTAATATATATAATATTCATGTTATTTATTATTCATAAACACGATTTTAGTCCATTTTACACTTTGAACATCATTTCACATTATGATTGTAATTACTTCTTAAAATGCACTATTATGTGGTACATTTTTGAACATCATTTAAAGTACCCAATGATTCATCTGATTTTAAGGAATATAATTATCCATTTTTGAATTTTTTATTTTGGGAAACTGATCTACACTTAAATATGTACATGTTTCATTCAGGGATCAATGAAAATTCATGGAAGAAGATGAGGATATTTTGTGATGAAAGGAAACAATTCTGGAGAAGTCATATTGGACACTTTCCCACTGATTCGAATGTGGGGCCTACCATACAGGCCCAATGAATACCACATTTCGCGGGATGTTCGAATACAAGTATAGGAACAAATCCCTTTTCAGGACCACTTCTATTTCAGCCTCCATGGTGTCCATTTAGGTGGCCCACGTCAGAGATAAAATTATGGGCTATATTCTGCGGCCCAGAAAAACATCCCACTAATTGGATCATATATTGGAATCCACAACACCTAATAGGTCCCCATTTTACCGGCTGTTATAAGGCTTCCGGAGCTACATTTTCTTCTTCTATGTCCCACTCTGATTCGGCCATCTAGAAGGTCTTACAAGAGCATATGTTCGGTGAAGGAAATCTAGATGCCACCTTGGGTCAAGGGTGGAAAAATCAACTCTCCCTTACTTTCCACCCACCTATGGCCTACCACAATTAATTTAAGAGACATGGACTGTTTGAGGATAGACCCAAGGGCTCAAAAATTCCTATTTAAGGCAGTAGTGTTGGTGGATTTGAAAATCTTGGATGCTTTGTTCAATTTTAATGTTATGCTGCAATTTTGTTGACTCAAATTTGTCTTTCACATGTAAGTTGATCAATTCACTTTAGTTTCTTAATAAAAGTTCTTATTCTAATCTTATTCTATGGTTATTCATATCACTTTGATACCGTTGGATCAAGGTGTGAATTTTTCCACACCAAACCTTGTGAAATTATTCAAACAACGGTGGAGTGATCATTTTTTTTTTTGTTTTCTTTTCTTCTCCATTTCCTCCTTCATGAGTCTACATTCTGCTTCCATTGAAACCATGGGATCAATGGAGGGCCAACCCACTTATGGGTTGATCCAAGGGAGTATCCAGGGGCTGGATTGGATGTTATTTATCACCCCGTTAATGAATAATCACTTCTTTAATTGAGATTTTTATTTGATGTTTTTTTAAACTCCATCATCCTTGTTGAATTTAAAGCCACAAACTTCAAGTGCTAATACGAACCTTTACCTTTATGTGCTAAAAAAATTGATCCTTAAAGTTTATAAGTGATTAGTATTAAAGGGTGTGGGCATTAAACCAGTAAGTGATGATGTTGTTTTATCTCCTTAAATGAACCGATCTCAAATATAATAAATTGAAATCATTGAAAAGAAATTTGTCCAATCCACCCCGAGGGATAACCGAGGATCAAATCATTCTTTTAAATTGAATTCACTTAAATCTATTAGTTATAATTTAAACCCATCTAAAATCAATCCATTTTGGCCACTTCATAGCTGAAAATAGTCCATAGAATGTACGTGTCTATAGGTTTCTTCTTAGGTCTCTAAGGATTCGATAACCCAAGCTAAACTACAAGGATCGTTTTACCTTCATCTCTTGGGTAAATATGAGCGAGAATCAAATTTTGGTGTCATTTCTGGGGACCTAAGTATGTTATCTTAGACACTATAATTTTTTTTCATCCCTCTTCTCTGTTCTCACCCCCTCACTCCTATGGAAATCAATTTTGAACACTTCCAAACATGGGAAACCTATCCCTAATTTGATCACCCAACCCCATGTGCGATGTACAATGACCATCCTAATTTCTACATGTGGGATCATCAACAACCTAATGAACCAAAATGTTTTTACTACTATGATCCACAAAAAATTCCAACATATAATAAGTTTCAATCCCCACAAAGCCAATCTGAACACCCTCCTATGCAATTCCAACAACATAGTTATCCTCATAGAATAGACCATTTGTCTCAACCACTTATCCATCCTGATCCACATCTATTACTTGAAAAACTATGTCAATAAATGTAGATAATTAATATTTAGGTTTCATCATTGAGGTTAGAACTACAAAGCATTAAAAATTGCGAGGAACCCATCCCTACACAAACTATCCCTTCCATAACCTTATGTGAAGTGTCTAGTTTCCCACAAACCTCTAATGAATTTACTGAAGAGAAAACATTTAGATTTGGGGAAGATTAAGTGGATCATGGGATTATTTATGGGTGTTTAAATCAAGAGGAAATTGATTTTTTGGATTCAAAAGTGGAGAATTTGACATCATGGATTGAGTTTCCTAAGGGTAACTCCATTGATAATTTTTCAAAAACACCAATCACTGAACCATTGAGAGAAATAAAAAACATTGATTCTATACCCATTCCTAACACCTATCATTCCAATTTTTTGGTTGAATATTCTATTCAAATGGAATCATTTCTGTTGAGAAATATGGAAAATGAAACTGAGTTAGATTCAAAATCTCAACCTGTGTCTAAATGTCCTAACCAACCTATGCTCAAAATTATTATCCTTCCTTACCCACTCAATTAACCATTAGTAGGGTTTATCCATGAAATTTTAGTTGGAATCCAAGCTTCTATTGAAAAAGAAAATGTAGGAATTGTTATTGTGGTCTTAGGAAAGACTATAGTGGAAACTGGATCAACCATTTATGATATTCCAGGGATTTTACCACTCATTTTAAAACCCAGGTTTGTGCATGAAATAAATTATAAAAATAGAATAAATCTCAACATAGTAGAAGTGACGAAACATGTGGTACTTAAAATGTTGAAGGTTGTCATTGGATGAGTTGGGGGGTTCAAGTCGAGCTAGCGACATTAAAATAAAGCGATGCACGGGAAGCAACCCGTGGTTTTCAGGTTTCCAATATTTCTGAATCATATTTATTTTTCAAATAAGATTAATTAATCATTTTTATATTTAAAAATAATAAAAAATAATAAAATAAAAAAAATAGACTTTTGACATGTTCTACTATTATGAGTATGGATGGGTACGAAAGGGGAGAACCATATTCATCCGTGTCAAGTGGTGTGATCCTTGAGTAATACCTTACACAGAAATTTAAAAAGAAGACAATGTATCATCAGTTCATTTTATTTTATATATATAATTATATTTTACTTATATATATATATTGTTTTTTTTCCTTTTTTCCACCAGGGAACTCTGCAAGTGACATGGTTATCAAAGGACTAAATCGGAGAAGTAAGAACTTCAACTTCAACCACCAGGTGACTTCATTCCATGATACTCATATTTCATTTTCCTATTTGAACTTCCCTATCTGCCTCTACTCCTTCTAAATTTTCTTTTCTTTAATCACTGGGGACAATGTTATTTTATGTTCGGGGGGAGATAAAATAAAAAATGCTTTTGTGTCAAAAAATTGATAAATGATTTGAAAAAAAAATTGTGAAAATTAAAGAAAAAATTCCTTTAACTTTGAACATGGTAATACACATTGCACACTTTGAAACTAAATATAAAATATTTTAGCATACCCTGATTCAGATTTTAATCCTTGTATAGTTTCATGAGCATATATTTTGGAAAGTGTGAATGTCCAATGTGATATTTCATCGTTTATATTTTCATCCAAATAAAAAAAGACCACAATGTACGTCCTTTGGATACTGGAGTATTAGTTTAGTTCATGGGGTCCCCCAAATAAATAGCATAAGTTTGGTGATCATTTCAGTTTAATATGAGTATTCAAAAAAATTAAAAAAAAAATTGCGCGTAGAGAAATTAATTAACCTAATCCGTGGATTTCGGCACTTGGGGATCGTGAATCCACAGTTTTCTGGCCCAGAGTTAGTAATTTTATCTCTATTTATGGTAATTTGAATTTGTTTTTGACTAAGTTAACTCAAGATGATGCCCGAGTATGTAGGATTCACTTGGTGCCCTGGGGTCTTTGAGCCTAAAAGTCATCTGCAAATTCTCGCTACAGGGGTTGACTTTTTTGAGTGCAACATCAATTACCATGGAAAAATTGAAAAAAAAACAACAAAAAAAATTATACAAAAAAAATTAATACTCATATTAATATTGAAATTTCATTCCACCTAGCGCTTCCATAATTTTCCCTTGAATGAAGATGAACCCCCATGTCTATTGTGATGCACAACACATCCCCATACTTAATTGATATTGGATGAAATATGGCAATGAATTTGAACAAAGGAATGGGATTGGGATTGGGATATGCTTATGAAAATATCTTGTATTGAAATATTTTGATGGTTTTCATTATTTTTTGGTATAAGGTTTTTTTGGTGATCATTGTGTATTAAAATGTTTTTTGAAAAGGGAATTCGAATTTCATATTGTTGAGATATATTTTGTTCGGGACTAGAAAAACTCATGTTGGGAGGTGTGATTAGCCACTAAATGAGGCTAATATTAATAGGTGATATATATAATATTCATGTTAATTATTATTCATAAACACAATTTTAGTGCATTTTACACTTTGAATATCATTTCACATTATGATTGTAATTACTTCTTAAAATGCACTATTATGTGGTACATTTTTGAATATCTTTTAAAGTAAAAAATGATTCATCTGATTTTAAGGAATATAATTATCCATTTTTCAATTTGATGTTTTGGAAAATTGATCTACACTTCAATATGATCATGTTTCATTCAGGGATCAATAGAGAATTCGTGGAAGAAGATGGGGATATTTTGTGATGAAAAGAAACAATTATGGAGAATTCAGATTGGACACCAGCCCACTGATTTGAATGTGGGGTCCACCATACAGGCCCAATGAATCCCAAATTTCGTGGGATCCTAGAAGACATGTATAGGAACAACACACCCTTCAGAATAAAATACTAATTCGGCCTCCATGATGGTCATTTAGGTGTCCCAAGTTAGAGATAAATTTCTGGGCCAGATTCTGCGGCCCAAAAAAACAGACCACTACATTGATCATATCTCGGAATCCCAACTCCATATGGGCCCCACATTAATAGGCGGTTAGAAGAAATTGGGAGCCCCATTTTCTTCTTCTATGTCCCACTTTGATTCGGCCATCTAGAAGGTCTTACAAGGGCGTCTGTTCGGTGAAGGAAATCTGGCTGCCACCTCGGGTCAAGGGTGGAAAAATCAACTCTCTTCTACTTTCCACCCACCAATGGCCTACCAAAATTAATTGAGGAGACTTGGACTATTGGAGGATATACCCAAGGGCTCATAAATTGTTATTTAAGGTATCGGTGTTGGAGGATTTGAAAATCTTGGATGCTTTGTTCAATTATAATGTTATGCTGCAATTTTGTTGTCTCAAATTTGTCTTTCACATGTAAGTTGTTCAATTCAATTTAGTTTCTTAATAAAAGTTCTTATTATACTCTTGTTCGGTTGTTATTCAGATCACATTGATACTGTTGGATCAAGGTGTGAATTTATTCACACCAAACCTTGTGAAATTATTCACACAACGGTGGAGTGATCATTCTATTTCTGTTGTTTAATTTACTTCTCCATTTCCTCCCTCATGAGTCTACTTTCCGCTTCCATTGAAACCATGTGATCAATGGAGGGCTAACCCACTTCTGGGCAGATGCAAGGGAGTAGAAAGGGGCTGTATTGGATGTTATTTATCACCCCATTAATGAATAATCGCTTATTTAATTGAGATTTTTGTTTGATGATTTTTAAACTCCATCATCCTTGTTGAATTTAAGGACACACACTTCAAGTGCTAATACGAACCATTACCTTGAAGTTCTAAAAACATTGATCCTTAAATTTTATAGGTGATTAGAATTAAAGGGTGTAGGAATTAAACTAGTAATTTATGATGTTGTTTTATCTCCTTAAATGAACCCATCTCAAATATAAGAAATTGAAATCATTGAAAAGGAAATACGTCCAATCCACCCTGAGCGATAACCTAGGATCAAATCATTCTTTTAAATTTAATTCACTTAAATCTATTAGTTATCCTTTAAACCCATATAAAATCAATCCAAGTTGGCCCCTTCATATCTGATAATAGTCTATAGAATGTACGTGTCTATAGGTGTCTTCTTAGGTCTCTCAGGATTCGATAACCCAAGCTAAACTACAAGGACCATTTTACCTTCATCTCCTGGGTAAATTTGAGTGAGAATCAGTGCCTCATCCAAAAGTTTTACATAGAATGAATTACCCTACCGTTTAATGAGTTTATTTCATGCAATTCTCCACTACCACAAACATTCCAGGAATTTTCTTGCCTCATTTGATGTGAATCATAAACTCGCATCGTGAATCCCTCTTTCATGATGTGAATTTCCTACTACAGTACACCATTAGACCCAAATCAACATAAATCTCTTCCACACCCTTTAAACCCCACCCAACATCCCAATAAAAAATTTAATAGGTCTGGAAGTCAATGTTTGTTACACACTTTTGTTAATAAATTTCAAAATTATTCATTTAATTTAACATTCAATTTATTTTTTAATGGAAAATATGGAAATATAAATGAATATAAGTTGTCTTAGTATATGTAATTATTAAAATATATCTTTTCATTAACATTGTCTAGTTTAGTAAAATTTGATATTTCATGAATTGGTTGTGTGGGGAAATAAAATTGAAATAAAATTAAATGAAAATATGTAACTATGATACCTAGAATATGTATGAAAACACTATGTTTTATAACAAGTTATTAATCCTCCCTCATTCTGGATAAAAAGGTATTAATAATATTTTTTATGATTCTACAGTAAATTTACTACCTATACAAATCACCTTTTGTCCATGATTGTTGGTGCTACACATGTTAGGATTCTCTGAATAAAAATTAGGAAAGATGAAGGTTCATGATACATGAACGAGAGCTTCCACTCTCAGTGATAGAATATTGGATTTGGTCCTAGACATCCCCTCTTCCACAGATTCAATCTATTAACACCCCAAGATTTCATAGTAAGTTATCTCTTTAAAGTAATTCAGTAGCCTTCACTACACAAAACATCGAGTTCTAGCGCACAACGACTTACCAAACTAGCCGTTTAAAAAGCGGTTATGAATAGTATTAACTAAATTGTGAAACTTATATACTCCATATAATTTTAAATTCCTTATTATGTGTTTATTAGACATGTTATAAAAAGAAATTCAATTTTTAAGATAAAAAGAAGTATTTTTCAAAAAAATAGCAATTTTACCACCATTAAATGGTGAACCCTTTTGAAATCCCAAATTTGACAAATTTATATATTCAATTTGAAAAAATAAAATCCTTCTTTAGAATAGTCACAAAAAAATATTTTTTGGATGAAATTGTGGTATTTTTTTGATTTTTTTTATTTTTTAAGGAATAGAGAGAAATACTGTATTTTAATTCAAAACAGCCTTTTAATCTAATTTATTTATATGGTTATATTATATTTTTAATTTGTTTAAAACTGTAATCAGATTATATATTGACCATTTAATCCAATTTTGTTCATTGTATATAATTTCACTATGAAATTGGACATAAACAAGTGTAAATCTTTTGATAGTTATTATTTCTTAAAAAACAAGCTTTTTTGTTTTAACAACGTGAATTAATTTTCAATTAATATTATGAAACTTCTAAGTTTTTAATTTGGTCAAATAGACATAATTTTTTATTTTGGAATATCAAATATATCTTAGGCTTAATTATTCGTATTTTTATGAAAAACATCAAAGTTTGATGAATAATGAAAACACTGAGTAGTAGTTAAGAAATTGGCTTTTCTATTTATATGAAATTTTACCTATTCTTTGAATTTAATTTTGAAAATCAGAAAAACATTGTTTTTATTATTATGTAAAATGTTATTCAATAAGATGAAAATATGTTTTCGTGAATAGTAACTTTTGACTTTTATTTACCGCGATTAAAAGTAAATAGGGTAATTCAAGGTTAAAATAATATTATAATAATATTAAATTACACTAACATTTGATCTAGTCTTTTTGGTTGATACATTTTCGACCTTTGGTATCCTTAGGAAGATTTTGGGACTCCATGGAGCCACATAATAGTGATAATGACACTTTATATTAATTAATTTAAAGTAATGAAAAAATCACATAAACATATATCTTTTAGTAAATAAATTCTTACATTGGGTTATATAAGGTATCTCTTCGACTATAAATAATCTATTTAAATCTCAAAATATTTCCTAAATCATGGTTTTTTTATAATTTTTAGACATCAGATAAATAAAATTATTAATTACACAGTAATGATGCAGTGTTTACCTCAATAATGAATGATTTAAAAACAATTAAGATTATAATGATTAAAACAATATCAAAAACCTGTCCAATTATTATTGGATTATTTTATTTTGAATAATACACATCTTATATTCTTCTTTAATAAGTTTTGGACATCTAGAAACTTAAAATCATTATATAATAAAATAATATTTTCAAACATTCATAAAGATCCCCTCCCCCCTTCTAAAAAACCATCATCTCTAACCCATTAATCACACCTCTCAAGCCCCTTAGATCGTCCAAAATCATCCCAAATAAGTTCTCATTATACCTTTATTCCACCTAGAAGCTTTATCTTAGGAATAAATCACTTCAAAAAATCTATTCGGTTCAAACCAAAGGGAGTTACCAGATTTAAAGGTAACATCTTCTCTTAAGTTCTTTTCATTTATTTTACTTCAACAACCCACTAAAATATTTTTATTCCTTTATTTTATAACAACACTAGTATCCTAAATATACTATTTTGTTTATATGAGATGGATTCGAACTATAATTATAGACACCTTCATCTAATTGGTAAATAACATACTGTTTCTGTGGACGGTGAACTACTGCCTCACGAAATGATGATTATTCAATATTCTCCTACCACCTATTATGGTGGCCATTAAGATGGAACTATATTTACATGTAATATATATTATATTTATATTATCATTATATTTATGTATTTTTCAGTTATATCATACCTTTATTATTTCCATATTGGGTAAATACGATAATTTCATTTGAGAAAGTGTGGACTACCGCCCCCTCAAACTGATATGACTCGTTCATGCCATATGTGGAACACATAAAGGATGGAATTAATTATATTACATCACATATATATTATAATAGAATAATAATATACCTATTTGTTATTATGTTTTCATTCATTTTAATATAAAATTGAAATGAATGTAGTGTTCATGCATATGTACGGCTTACCGTCTCCATGAACAGTGCGTTTCATTTCTTAACTCCAAATGATATGGAATCTTATAAATACATATAAAATGGATATATATGAAATATATTTTACATAATCATGAATATAATTCTGGTGATATTGGAATTTTTACCACAGGGAGAATATGTAATTATAACATGTTTATGTTTGACTAATGTTCCGAACATTGGAAAAATGTCTAATATGAACTCCAACAGTTAACTTACTGTTATTACAAGGTAAAAAGTGATATAAAATGAATAATAGACATAAAAAATTTCTTAAGTAAGTATTAATTAACTTAAGTTTATTATCCATGATGAACCCGGAACATACGATCCATGTTGAACACAAGGTAAGGGGTTTCTTATCTCACTTTTAATTAAGTGAGATTTTCATTATTCACCACTTATTTATTGCATGTGGTGTATTGTGTACCTACATTATATATATATTATCATGATTATATTTATATTCATGGCATTATGTGATTAATTTGGTGGTTATTATCTTTTGGTCATACGACTTGATAGATTACAATGTGGTAAGGGGTATTCATTTCACTTTTTTTGCCCGTGAGATTCATGCTATATTTGTCACTATTTCATTTTTTCTGGCACATGTACTTCCCATGATCTTATTCCTTGAAAAATATACATTAATTTATGCGTATTTACAAATTCATTTTATGATTCTTATTTCATGGGGTGAATGTTTCACAAGTTACCAACTCGGTAATGGAAATTTATATTTCAATTTCTACTCATTGGGTTTTACGCATACTTCATTGATTAGTTCACGCCAAGATTATGTTTAGAATCACTATTTATATATTTATGAAGTAATTTCTACTCCCATTTTTGTGGATATACTTTTTATACATCTAATCACTCCACTGATAATTTCTCATTTCATTATTATGAACATGAAATGGGTAATCTTAACTCAACATCCATTCATTGAGTTAAACATCCAAGTCATTGGTTTTGTTTTTTAAAAAAATTCGAGTGATTGTCCTATGATTGATTTACACTGAATATCCAATCATATTGAGTGTATTTATATTTTTCACACATAATTATTTCATTGATTTAACATTAATCTACGGAATTGGTCTTTATAAGGGATTTCATCTCAATTTACATTCCATTATGACTTCTTTTTTGTAATGCACTAATTAAATTTTATATGGTGTATATATTGTATGTTCATATAGTATATCATTAATCACTTTATTCTTAGGATATTATATGTTTTTGATTACCTAAATTATTGTTATTCATGTATCTGTCATTTTTTAGGAACTCTAACTAAAATATCATTTTAAATGTTTTAATGATTTATTCTTCTAAATATTTCTCATCAATGTAAATGTTTTAAAACTGATTTTAAGGATTTATTTATATAGAAATTAATGTTTTAAAATTAAAATCTATTTTAAAAGTTTCAATGCGGTATGGGACACTTTGATTCAAAAATATCTTTTAAATGACTTCCTTTATAAATGTGTGACTTTTAAATGATTTCACAAAAGGGATATTTCTCTTAAAACGTTTTACTGATCATTTTCAACTATGTCAACATCCATTATAGGATATTATTCATGATCGAGGTTGATTTATTATAATAAAATCTTCATATTGTATTGAATGAGTTATGATATGTTTGACTTTGGATTTTATATTTTTATACCATTCATGGTTTTTGGGTAAAGTATTGACATTTCGTATGCTATTTTTAATACGAATGATTATTTTATGTTTCAAAATTTTCATATGAGGAATGAAGTGGAATTAGTATGTGATGGGTGGAGCCCACTATAGCTCTGCAATGCATCAGTATGTCTCATGAGAAAAATTAGTGTCTTGGCACAAGGACTTGACAAAAAACATTATTTGTAGTATTGGCACGAGGACTTGACTATGTAGTAATTATGTCCCGTTTAAGGCATTCCCTCATTATGAAATTAATTATTACATGTGATTATTCGACTAGTAGAATATTTATGTGAATAATTAAATGGAATTATTGTATTTATATTTTCTATATTATGATAGAGTTTATGTTTAAAATGCTTATGTTCTAGTCTTGTACAATCCCTTAAAACTTTGTGCTTATTTATGATATTTTCCACTATATTTTTATCCTTACTAAGCATATGAGCTCACCACTTTCTTATGTTTTATTTTTCCTAGGATTCGAAGAAATATATGACATGTAACCTATTGGAATAGGCTTAGGGATATAAGAGTGTTCAAAGAGGACACAATGTTATTTTTTTATTCAATGATTCAATGTACAACTTATGTATGTATGTAGTAATTCCAAGGCTACTAAACTGATTGGTCTTTGAGGATATGATTCCTTGTATCATGCCAATGTTGTGTAATAATGCACTGAATCTGGCTAACTGGGGTTAGAGTGTCATAGTTGGTATCAAAGGAAGTTTAGTAAAAATCCTGGAAGATAGATTTAGGACAAGCATTGATTAGAGAACATTACCCTAAGATAGACTTTGAGGATTAGTATAGAATAAATTCCTAAAAAATTTTTAAATGTATATATTTTGGGAGTCTTCCAAGTAATAAATCACTGCCTGGATATGAGTGGTTAGATGAAACTCTAGTACAGATTTACCTAGGAGTGAAAACTCCAACAAGGAGTTTTGAGCTTGACCTAGGGTATCCTAGTACACGACAACGGATCTTGTTGCACTCTTGATTCCGACACTCCCAGAGGATAGGCTTAGGATAAATCACATTTTGTTTACAAACATATTTTAAGTATTTTGATATAAGATGATAATAAATAACCTTGATTAATCCTAAGGTGTTTTAGATTAAAACTAAGGTTTCATGATATTATTTAAATGATTTTATGACTATAGTTACTCACACTATGCTTTCTGGTTTTATTCAATGGTTGGATTCCAATTAAGTCATAGTAACATTGAACGTGATGTACATGGTGTGAATAGTGATGGAAATGAGATACGAAATGGAATGTTGATAGGAGTAAAATATATCATGTTCATGCTGAATAAGTTTTCCAAAACTATGATCAACAACATATACATTAACAAACTCCCAAGCACAACAAAGAAGAGAAACATGGATAATTATAAAAACTCCAGCAGTGGAGACCACGAAGAAAAGGAACCTGAATTTCTATCATGCAAGAAATGTGGAAAGAGGCACCCATTAAAGTTTCTCAATGGAACCAAGAGATTTTTTATGTTTGGGAAAGATGGATATAATGTAATGAATTTATGAGGAAAAATGAAGATTATTATGGAAGAAAATTAAAATGATCCAAATAATCCATTTAAAATCATATTCCATAAATGTAGGGGTCCTGGTCATTTCCCGAGTCAATTTTCTATTCTATAGGATAATCTCTAAGTCAAGGGTGAACATATGTAGAAATAAATGTATGGAGAAATGTTTAAAATTATTAATGCTCTTTGTTGGTGGGATTACATTAGAAGATATTTCTCTTGTATGTGTAAACCTGTATTTTTTATGCAATAATGCTACTTGAGGAAGAAGTATCTTTTCATTTGTGGATATAGTTATAAAGAACCATTTTGGTTTATATAATCCTTGATTTTGAGTCAATTACATGTTATTACTTTTTGGGATAAAAATGTGAGGGGTGAGATAACATTTTTGGTTAAAATATGCTATAATTATTTATGAGGAATTTATCTCATTTTTTGGAATTATATAAAATTATATAGTTTTTTAAAAAGGAGAACATGCAGACCATATGACAACTAGTCATGTTGGACAAAATTGCGGGAATCAAACCCACAACCAATGTACGACTGGGATTTATCACCTAACACTGGAATACGTGATATTAATGGTTAGTATGACTAATTCTTGTTAGTTATATGATTTTATGGATCAAGAATATGTTTATTTTTGGATCTTATGATTTATCAAGTGGATATCCTTAGTATAGGAAAAGTATTTGGTGAATAAGTGATAAATGTTATTTTAGAATATGTTCTATCTTTTGGGAAAAATATATGCCTAAGGATAATAGAATAATTTAGGATTTCATTTGAGGAGTAATGATGGGTTTTTATTTGGGAAAAATCTATGTTTTCATTGGGGACTAATAACGATTTGGGATATTTATGGAAATTATTAACCTATCATTGAGAATATGTGATTAGGTTAATTATTTTTAATTATTTGAATTTAATAGTTGTGGATGTTATTTGAAAATAAAAATTTATATTTATCATAGAAGAATATGCGATCAAATACTTCTGAAATTTTTGGTTTCAAACATAGTTTGAATTATTTTGAATAATTTTAAAGACATTTTTTTATTGAAGTGTCTTTGTTGAACTATGGGTATTATTTGTTTAATTTTTGAGATTAAGAGTAGTATTTATATTTATAAAGGATTATAATTTTGGGGGATCATCTAATCTTATAATGACCTTTTTGGTATTGGTTAATGTCTAAAGACAATGGAAATATATAGTTTATCATTTTTGGATTATGTGATTATTTATAAGGTGATTCTAGCACATCAAGTGTGACCAAGTCATCCTGAATACTCCTCATTTGGAGAAAAGATGAGTTTATGGTACAAATTTATTAAAGGATGAAACTCTACTTGTAATGTAAGTATGTCTCCTTATTCTCTTAGTCAATCTCCTAAATAAATTTCTCAACATTATGAAAAGGAATGTAAGATAAAAATGTTGCTCGTTTAGTTTTCCTACTGGGTAATCAAAGACCTCTCAACCCATAAAAAGTTTTTGTCTTTTAGATCATTAAAATTCTCTTAATAATATTCTCATTAACACTTCATCAGAACATGTTGGTTATATTTCTCATCTATATCCAATTTTTTACTTTATGGAACCCTAGTATGTGTTATTTTTTGGAACCTTGATACTTACCTTTCTTTATTTTGAAATGGAGGCCCCATTAATCCATTTTTTGATGTTTCATTTCAATTAAGATATTATGAAATCAAAAACCCCATGTTTTCAACCCAATGCTTAAATTTAGAGGATTCAATTTATTGAAGAATGGTAGAATGTAACACCCCAAGATTTCATAGTACATTATCTCTTTAAAGTAATTCAATAGCTTGCACCACACATAACACCATGTTCGAGCGCACGAAGACTTACCATACTAGCCATTCAGAAAGAGTTTAGGAATAGTATTAACTACAGTTTGAATTTTATATACTCCATATAATTTATCATCCATATTATGTGTTTCTGATACATATTATAAGAACAAATTCAATTTTTTTGAGAAAAGATGTATTTTTTAAAAAAAATGAAATTTTACCAACTTTTAATGGACAACACTTTTGAAATCCAATATTTGACACTTTTATATATTCACTTTTAAAAAATAAAATTCTTATTTAGAATCAGGACATCAAAATTTACTTTGGGAGAAATTTTCGTATATTTCTAATAATGTTCATTTTTAATGAATACTGAGAAATACTATATTTTAATTCAAAACTATCTTTGTATCTAATTTATTTATATGGTTAGATTATATTTTTAAATGGTTTCAATGTGTAATTAGATTATATTTTTACCATTTAATCCAATTTTTGTCATTGAAAGTAATTTCACTTTTAAATTGGATATAAACAAGTGTCAATATTTTGATAGTTATTAATTCTTAAGAAAAACACGCCTTTTGTTTTTACAACATGAATTAATTTTAAATTAATTAATTAAAGATTTATGTTTTAAATTTGGTAAAATATATATCATTCTTAAATTTGGAATATCAAATATAGATTAGGCTTAATTTTTGGTATTTTACTGAAAAACATCAATTTTTTATGAATAGTTAAAACACTGAGTAGTAGTTAAAAAATCAAAATTTTAATTTAAATTATATTTTACCACTTCTGTGAATTGAATTTAAAAAATCAAAAATACATGGTTGTTATTATTAAGTAAAATTTGGTTCAATAAGACGATTTTTTGGTGAATAGTAACTTTTGACTTTTATTTACAGGGGTTAAAGTTAAATAGGGTAATTCAATGTAAAAATAATATTTTAATAATATTAAATTACCCTAACATGTATCCTAATCATGTTTTTTGATACATTTACGACCGTGAGCATCATTGGGTCGATTTTGGGACCCCATGGAGCTACTTAAGAGTGATAAGGACACTTTATATTAATTAATTTAAAGTAATAACAAAAATGACATAAACGTACATATTTTTGTAAATAAATTCATATATTTGGTTATATAAGTTATATCTATGACTATAAATATTTTTTTAAATCTAAACAGATTTCTTATATCATGATATTTTATTTATAATTACTATATATCATATAAATATAATTATTTATGACACAATAATGATACAGTGTTTACCTCATTGATAAATGATTTAAATAAATAAGATTATAAAAGTTAAAAAAATATCCAAACTAGTCCAATTCTTCTTGGATGATTTTATTTCGGAAAATTATTATCTTATATTTGACAATAATATGTTTTGGACTTTTATAACTGAAAACCATTATATAATAAAATAAAATTTTCAAAATTTCTTAAAGATCCCCTTCTCCCCCTTATAAAAATCCCTCACCTCTAACCCATTGATCACACCTATCAAGCCCATTGGATTGTCCAAAGTCTACCCAAATAAGCTATCAATATCCCTATTTTCCACCTAGATTCCTTACCTTAGGCATAAGGAACTTTAGGAGATCCTTTTGGTTCAAACCAAAGAGAGTTACCTGATTTAAAGGTAATGTCTTCACTTAAGTTCATTTATTTTATTTTACTTCTCCAACACTCTAAACTATTTTTATTCCTTTATTTTTTAACAAAAATAGTATCCTAAATATACTAGGTTGTAGATATGTGAATTATTCGAAATACACTAACACATACACCTCCGTCTAATGGGTAAATAACATATTGTTTCTATGAACGGCAAACCACTACCTCATGAAACGATGATTGTTCAATCTTCCCCTACCAACTCTTATAGTGGCCATTAAGATGGAAAATTATTTACATGTGATATATATTATATTTATATTATCCCTGTACTTATATATTTTTTATTTATATCATTCCTTTATTGTTTCCATAATGGATAAATACGTTAATTTCATTTGAGGAAGTGCGGACTACCACCCCTCAATGTGATATAACTCATTCATTCCATTCGTGGAATGATAGAAGACAAAGTTAATTAAATTAAATAACATAGATATTATACTATAATTATAATATACCTATGTTTTATTATTTTTTTATTCCATTAAATATAAAATAGAAATGAAAGTAGTGTTCATATGTACTTACCACTTATCGTCTCCATGAACGGTGTGTTTCATTTATTAACTCCAAAGGATATGGAATATTATAACTACATATACACTAGATATATATGATATATATGATACCTAAGTCACCAATATAAATTTGGTGAATTTTTTTTACCACATGGACAATTTTTAATTATAACATGTTCATTTTTTACTAATGTTCCTAAAATCAACAAAATATACGAGATGAACTCAAATAATTAACTAATTATTATAGCATGGAAATAAGTTATATAAAAAGAATAATAAAATAGAAATATGTTATTAATGATGTAGAAATTAAATTATGTTTATTATTCACGATGAACCCAGAACATACGATTAAAGTTAGACACGAGGTAAGGGGTTTCTTATCTCACTTTAATTCCGTGAGATATCCATTGTTCGTCAGTTATTTATTTCATGTTGTGTATTGTGTACTGCCATTTAATATATATATTATCCTGATTCCCTTTATGTTCATCATATTCTGTGACTCATTTGGTTGTTATTAACTTTATTTCATACGACTCGTTTGATTACAACGTGGTAAGGGGGTTTTATCTCACTTTTTATTCCCGTGAGATTCATGCTATATTTTCCACTATTTCTTTTTGTGTGGTGTATGTACTTCCCATGATCATATACCTTGTGGTATATAATTTAATTTATGTGTATTTACATCTTCATTTATAAATCTTCTTTTATGGGGTGTATGTTTCTTATGTTACCAAATTGGTAAGGGAATTTCATATTTCAATTTCTACTCATTGGGTTTTACACATACTTAATTGATTATTTTACCCCAAGATTATGTGTATAATCACTATTTATTTATTTATATAGTAATTTACACTCCTATTTCTATGTATATACATTTTATACACATAATCACTCCACTGATAAATTCTCAAGTCATTTTTATGAACTTGATAAGGGTGATCTTAACTCTACTTCCATTCATTGAGTTAGACATCCAATTCATTGGTTTTGTTTTTACAAGAATATCTGTGATTGTCCTATGATTGATTGAATCTGAATATCCAACCATATTGGGTGTATTTATATTAGTCACACATAATTATTTCATTGATTTATCCTTAATCTAATGATATTGTCATTATAAGGGATTTTGCCTCAATTTACATTCCATTGAGACTACTTTGTTGTTATGCACCATTTCACTTTTATATGGTGTATATACTGTACATTAACATACTATATCATGAATCCATTTATTCTCATGATATTATAATGTTTTTAATACCGCAATTATTTGTATCCAAGCATCTCTCACTTGGTTAAGAACACTAACTAAAATATCATTTTAAATGTTTTAAAGATTTATTCTTCAAAATAATTGAAATTAATGTCCATGTTTTAAAAATGGTTTTAAGGATTTATTTATATGGAAATTAATTTTTTAAAATTAAAATTTATCTTAAAATTTTCATGGTGGGATTGGATAATTTTATTGAAAAATATTTTTAAATGACTTCCTTTATAAATGTTGGACTTTTAAATGATTTCAAAATAGAGATATTTCTCTCAAAAAGTATTACTGGTCATTTTCAAATATGTCAAAATCCTAAATTGTATATTATTTTTGATTGAGGTTGATTTATTATAATACAATCTTCCATATTGTATTGAATGAGTTATGATATGTTTGACTTTGGAAGTTCTTTTTTTATACCATTCATTGTTTATGCTTAAAGTATTGACATTTCGTATAACAGTTTTAATACGACTGATTATGTTATGTTTCAAAATTTTCATATGAGGAATGCAGTAGACTTAGTAAGTGATGGGTGGTGACCACTATAGCTCCTTGATGCATCGGTAGGTCTCTTGAGACACATTAGTGTCTTTGTACAAGGCCTTGACAAAAACTTTTAATTGTTGTCTTGAAACGAGGCCTTAACTATGTGGAAATGATGTACATCGTTAGGAATTCCTACATTATGAAATTAATTATTACATGTGATTATTTGACTAGTATAATATCCATTTGAATAAATAAATTAAGTTATTTCATTTATCTTTTATTTATTATGTTGAAGTTTATGTTTAAAAGGTTTTTTAGTCTTCTACATTTCCTTAAATATTCATGCTTATTTATGATAGTTTCTACTATATTGTTATTCATACTGAGCATCTAAGCTCACTGATTTCTTCTGTTTTATTTTTTCCCAAATTCGAAGACGTATATGACACTTACCCTATAGGAATATGCTAAAGAATATAAGAGTGTTCAAAGGGGACACAAGGTTTTTATTATTATTTTATGATGTAATATAAAACTTATATATATATCTTGTACTTCCACGGATATTAAACTGATCAGTATTTCGAGACATGATTCTTTGTATCATGCCAATGTTATGTAATAATGCACTGAATCTAGGAAACTGGGGTCAGGGCGTTATAAAAATCCTCCTCCACAGAGGTATTGTGTCGGATTCTTTTCCTATTCATGACCCATGGAAACTTACTGATTATCGCTCCTGAAGGATATGCTTTTGACTCACACCTCGAACAGTCCTCAATTCATTTTAGATCTACCGGTTAGATTTGATGTTGTGTTACCTGATTCAATTATTTTTCTGATACCCACAACCCTGCAGTTTCATTGAAGAACCACATCTCATATAGTTACCATTCAATTATAGATCTTCCTGATAGATCTAATGATGTGATTCAATGTTTGTCCTGCTATCAAATGATTCTAGATCTCTTTTCTAGATCTAATGATTCACTACATCGACCTACTATTGGTGTGAATATAAACCATGTCGATTTATAGATTCCATCTAGTCTGAAGGAGGATGTGTCATTGTGGGATACTATGATGGATCCAATTCTGTTCAATGGTAACAATTTTCATTATCAATCTTATTCTGATTATTTAATGAATATACCTTCAGGACCTAAATTTAATGGATTTACTTATATGGATATGTTCAATGATTCATGTCATTATAGGATTCTCTGTAGGGGATCATTATCTCACATTAATTCTAACCATTCAAAGCTTGCTGAGAGACTGAAAATTGTGAAAAACTCTCTGATTATAGAAATTGTTTTACCTAAAGCTGAAAAACCTAGGAAGAATTATGATTTGATTCACCAATACATGATTTTTTGGGGGGTTTTATAATTATAAATGAATCTTTCTTTGTCGAGGATTTTTTCATTGCATTTTCCCTCTAGATGGCTTGAAACGTTGTGCCTAGAGCATTGGTACCCTACTCTTGAAACCTAGTTGGCTTCACCAACATGAATAGCCTTTGGAATATAATGTATTTCATGAAATAAATGCTTTTTCTCAGGCACGGGTTTTTTTCATGGGATCAATTGGGTCCTTTGGAATCTGAAGATTTTTTTATGGAATTGCTTCAATAATCGAGACAACTATTATTCATGATAAGGAGAATGAAGATGTAAGGTTTTTTCAATTTTCCAAGATGTCAGTAGTGGATGACCATCGATCCACACTGATAAACAAGATAAATCATTCTAATACTTCTAATAACAATCAAATATATATTGAATATGAAAAAAACCATCTTTTCGATAATGAATTTTTGGTTGTTGGACACCCATTGGAGACATGTTTGAAGCATACAGCATGTTTTGCATGTGGAATGAGGGGACATCCAGCAAATCTGTGCTGAAGGTAGTCAAGGATGACTAATGCATCTTTGTCAAAGCACATCATTCATGGCTGTGATGCACTAAAGGTAAAAGTTTCTGCTGTGGATGATGTGATGATTTCTTGGAAATATGAATCTGATTTTTCTAAGCATAATGACAATGATCTTTTGGGGATATATCTCTTGAGTGAGATCATAGTGTCCCGTCAGTCCCTCAATTAGACATTTTTAATGAGGTTACTTCATCTGGGGAAATCCCTACATAGCCATCGAGATTGATGATCCTTAATCACTCTCCGGTTGATGTCTCTGACCATACTGATTCACAACAATGTGTTGACTATCACAAGGAAATTTATAAGCTCTAAAATCTTCTGAATTATCATAGAAATGGTGGAAATTTTCCGAGTATGAAAGATAAAATGATACACTAATTGAGGCTTGAATCAGTGGTGGGAGTGCATTTTTCAAGGTGGTAATATTTAGTGGTAAAAAAGGATGACTGATTATGAAGATTTCACCTATGTTCCCTAAAATCGGAGACCACACAATGATTATTCTATCCTTTTTATGAATTTTCATACCGGATCATCTTCTAAGATGCCCACGAAGGTGGACATAGATATTCTTAAGATTTTTAATTAGAAAAAATCTCAATCAGAGTGGGGGATGCTAGTGACTTCGATTATGTAAATTATATGTCATGTTATGATACCTAGGCTTGTTGTTAGGTGGATGATGATAGTTCAATTTGTTTTATCCCATCCACCGCTTTTCTGTTATTATTATTTCTTCTTAATAAATAGTTAAAAGTGCTATTTCCGACTAGACTTATTGGGGATTCTCTACTAGGAATGGGATCTATTGCATCTCCATTTTAAGAGAAATTGTGATTAAATAATTCTTATTATGTTTTGTTAAAATTGGAGTCAATAAACATAATAGGGTAATAAACTGGAATGTCATGAATAATTTAAAAATTAATAATCTATAAATAATTACAAGATTAAAGAATACATTAAATCCCATGGTTTATAAATAATATTTTTATTGATTAAATAGTAATATTATATTTGGTATTTTATGTAATTTATGATAATTTAAAAATATCATGTTATTAATTATTATTTAATGATATAATTCTAATATTTTGAAATTATTATTATTATTATTCTAGAAATGATCAATGAGATTGAAAATTATAATTACATGTTATACCTTAATAAGTTAAGTTATTATTCCAAAAATTATCAAAGAGTTGTAAAACTAATTATCAAAATATTTTTTTCAAAACAACATATTAATTTATGATGAAAATTATTTTTTTAATAATAGAAATTAATGTTTTCTCCTAGTGATTATTTCATGTTATAAATAATTAAAATAAAAAATTGGAAATTTAATGATTTTTTGGTTTTTTGATCTCAAGTGGTTTATATTTTCATAACAATTCCCAATTTTTGTAGTAAGTAGTGTGAAATATATGATTGGAAGTATTTATTGTCAGTTCTATAAAATTTTTAACTGAATAATATAGTTAAAAACAAAACAAACAATATTGTGATAAATTAAATTGATTATTCATGATAAAAATATCTCTTTATTGTCTTAGAATTGATTGGATAGGGAAATAATTCTCAAACATTGATTATGTAGTTTTATAGATAAGGATAATTACTACCTTTGTTTTCCCTATTTTTGATAACCTATTATTAATAAAGTATTTAATTAAATATTTAATTCATATTTCTTTAGTAAATATTAAATATGTGTAGTTGAGTGACCTCATTATTTATTTTGAGAGTCTTTAATTACTTGATTCTAGGGACTTAGTACCATATATAGGGTGAAAAAATATATTTAATTTTTAGTTTACTATATGGTTATTATAGCCTTTCAATGATTTTATTTCATGAGGTTAATTTTGATATGGTATTGATGTTTTGATTATAAATGGGATGGGAACCTAGGATGCAGTGATAATTTATGTCGCTGATGGTAGGATGGATTGTACTTTTAAACAATAATGTTAGAATGAAATGATAGTTAACCTAATAAATTAACATTGATGGTTTATGGGGTTCATAGATGATGATGAAATACATGAGAATATAACGATTTGTTTGTGGGAACAAAACCAAACAAATGATATTAATGGTCAAAAATGGAAATTTATTTTGAAATAACAATAGGTGAGGGATAATTAATTATTTAATGATGAAATTTATTCTTTTATGTATGTATAGACCTAGTACATAGTGTTGTCAACTGGGTTATTAAGTGATGATTTTGACTGATGAGTCTAGGTCTTGGTAAATTAGTATACTATGGTTTTGTATGGTATTATTTTTTAGGATTTCTTACACTACCCCACCAATGTGTCTGTAGGGAAACCAATACAAAAATATTTTGGGGGGTTATTTTCTCCAACATCCAACATGATGTGGGAATAGATTTATATCATAACACAATCAGTGCTCCCCCATAAACATAATAATTATTAGGAATATACTATGATTTAATATCTTATAGTATATGATGTGTTCCAAATGTAATTTTTGTATCTGATGGTTATATTTAATATGGTGTGGGATATAATTTTGTGAAGTATATTGAATGCATTTATCTTGACATTGTGGTTACAGCCTAGTATTGGTGTATGTGTATGGGACATGATGGATTGCCATATAATTTATTTTCATGGGTTATAATTGATATTTGGAAAACAATTGTTATGAATGAGATGATTATTTTGATATTCACATATGTATTTATTACGTCATTGGAAGTTGAACAATTTTTGGGATTAATTTTGAAGGGACAAGGCTGAACTCAAATCTAGGAAGACAATATTTATGGATGTTAGGAACATACGAGATTCATTTTTTGGGAATGAGAGTGAAAAAAAGTGGGGGAAGTTGATTTGGGGTACATAATTATATACATATATATACATATATTATTTTGAAAATAAATATTTAACATCTCTTTAATACATAGTGTGTGATTCCTAGTGAGGATGTGGGAAAATAGTATTTCATCCATTGAGGATGAGTAAGTTTCATTTATCAATTCATGTGGATTTAGTATTACACAATATATTTATTCCTGAGATGATTTAGTTATAAACATACTATTTATCCATGTTATGATGAACTTATATACTAAAAATATATTTCTCAAGTCCACATGAGCTTAATGTTTAGTGCTCTGTGTGGTCCTAGCTTGATGTGTTGTTCAAGATGTTTTAATGATTTGTGGCCACTGTTGTGGATTTACTTGTAATTAAATTAGTTTTACTTTTAGTCATATCCATTTATGAATGATGTTACATGTAATAGTATTTCTACCATATTTTTTGATTGTGTTGGTTAGTGGTCTCTCATCTTCCCTCTTACTCTTTATATCAATATAATGGGTAATGCCTCTCCATTTTGAAATTCATATACTCTATTTTTTTCTCCCAACCATATGGAATATTGGATGTGGGAATTGAGGTTCATTATATACCTATATTAATTTACATCTTAGGAGATTTACCTTTGGAGGTAGGGGTCCATGAAAGAGCCTTGTGATACATAATGGTTGATAGATATAATGTATCATGGAGTTATGAACATATGAGGATGCATGGGATGGTAGGGAAACAATACTAGCGAGGAATAGTGAAACATATGAACAATGTATACCTATTGATATATGATATTTTATCTTCAACTATTATCAAATGAAAGGAGATTCATTTTCACACAACAGGCTAACTGATGTGATACTACATGTGGGGTAGAGACATTTGTATGGATCCAGTATCATGAATATTTGTTCCAACGATAGAATTAGTTATACAATGGAGAATTGTATAAAATGGTCTTATTAATTAACCTTAAAATGATATTCACTAATTGAATTCAGATATACGAACATTTATTCCTTTTCTGTTATGGAACCAATTCAATGTTATCATCACATTCATGTAGAATATTTTCTAAATGATCTTAAAAGATATAGTTAATGAGTGGTGATCATTGATGATGTCTCTTGGAGGTGAATATTCAATATTTAAAATGCATGGTTGTATATAATTATGATTACCAAATTTCATATATACCTATAAAGGGTTTACAAGAGGAGGGGGGACATCCTTCTTTTAAATCCATGCCCTGAATGTGGAATGAGTTTCTTTAGCTACAATGATGTTACTTGAGTTAGACTAGCAATGGGGTATTTCAATTCCTCATGGATAGTGAGGACTCAAATTCATTAGAAGACTAGTTCAATGACAATTTTTAGGATGAGTCTTTATCATTTACTAATATGGTAGTTTTTTAGAGAGAGATTCATTCCATTTTACTGATGATTTATAGTGTCTCAGAGTTTATCATCATATATAAAAAATGATATCATTATGTTGAATACATTATTCATGATGAAAATAGTATGGTGTGTCATTTTATGGTTCCTTTTTTGTTATATATCTAGATCCAGTTCACTCATTTTGTATTTATTTCATGTATTTAGGGGCTCACAAAGGTGGATTAAAATGACAGGATATTGGATACATCTATATCTTCATAGTATTGGAGTATCCCATATATTATAAGGGGAATATAAAATAAAAATTAATTTTATTCAAGTCAGAATAAGAAATCCTTGTAAACATAGATATGTTTTCAATAATTATTAACATATTTTAATGCCAATATTAGTTATCATTCATTTTATAATGGGATATGCTAGGTTTTTATTTCTTATTAGGTTTATTCTCCTTAAATTTGTGAATGAATAACATTACTTTGCTATCAGTTTATGGCTAGTGGAATTATCTAGACTCATCCAAGAAAATATGTTTTTTTTGTTTTGGCATATAAATAAGAGAGAGGGAATGGGTAAGGAGTAGATAACATAGGGATTTATCTAATACTTTTATCAAATAGGTAGGGTGCAGTCATAGAGGTGGTGACCATCAATTCTAGTGAGTTCATTGAGTTCGATGTGGTTAGATGCATGATTTAGGGTTTCTTGTTATAGGCATGCCCGATGTCATTAAAGCTATAAATTTAATATTTTATACATTTTTTAACACTTGTTTCACCTAGAATAAAAACCCTTCTTTATTTCAAACGCATTTGTTTATACACGTGGACTTATGGTGGAGAGAAATATAATTATTTTGGCATTTATTACACTAGTTAGAGTTCGAGATATCATATTTGATATGAGTCAAGACTATGAATAGGTACTCAAGAATCACCATTATTGGGGATATTTTTATAGTTATATCGATTTATCAGTATGAAATTACACCCATATTTAGTTATTTATAGTAATTTTAGGCTATCTCTGATTAATCCACCAGTCATGTTTTATGATATGATGGTGAGAGGGTCTAGTTATGGTTCATTAGAGAGTGAGACCCTCATCTATGTCAGAGGCATGTTGAGTCTCTATCTTAACTAATGCATGGGTTGATATTAAGTTTATTGTAGGTTTAAAAGGTATAATCTCATAGGATATTTTAAGAGTTACTGATTTATTTCCCAATGAGGTCATTTTTCTTCTCCCTCGATGAGAGTTCGAGTTCTAGAAAAACCTAAAACTCGGTATTTCTCTAATGTTATTTTTTCTGAATTTGATGGAACCTTTTGAATTGTAGGATATAGAATTCCTTGTATAAGATTTATTATAGAGAGGAAGCATCTTACCTACTATATCTTCCCCATAGATGCAATTTTTTTATGATGAAGTAAGATTAAAAACTCTAGTTGTGTGTCAAGTAATACAGTCCAAATCAAGTGATGTTAAAGAAATTATTCCCACACGCATGGTGTATACTATTATTAGATTAGTTTTAGAGAGATATGTTGTTATATATTATTTTCATTCATTCATGATTTCATAATATGTTATTAAAGGATGATCATATACCAAATAATAGTTTTATATGTTGTTATGGGCATTACATGTTTCTTATGATGAAATTTCCAGTAAAAAATGTTACAGATGATTTCATAGGATTGATCAACGTAATGATTTATATCTTTATAGACTAGTTTTTGGTGATGATTATTAGAAAAACCATTGAGTAATCTACATAATAAGGGTATCAAGTTGATCATCTATAATACATGTTGGGAATAATTTTGTTTCATTAGTTATTTGGTTAGATTTCTATGTACGATTTATAGGTCTCTGAGTTCCATTTCATTGGTAATGTATTATATTAGTAATGAGTATCCATATATCCTTAAAATAATGAGGCGGTGGTTTCTTGGTTATCCCATAATAGTGTTGGATAGTTATATATTTTTCATATTATGTCCACCTATTATTGGAGGTTCATGCATAAAAGTTCCTAGATTTCCACTATTTTGATAGTTCTAACAAGGAAGGACCAAGTATTTATGCAGAAAACCCATTATAATAATATTATAATTAAATAAATTGAATGAATATTAGTTATTTGATTATTCTTCATTCCAAGGTGGGAATTTATTTTCATATTTAGTTTGATTAATCACATTATGTATTTGGTTTATTTTTTTAGAATAGGATGGCTATCTCTTATATTACTTGCTAGTTATGGACATATAAATATTCCAGCCATGTTATTATACTTTGTGAAGTTTTATTTTCCATCAAGTTATGTAGAAACATTCTCATCATTGAATGATTATTATTCTACAAATATCACAATAGATATATGTATGTACTTTCCTAACATGAATTTAATATGGCTTCATGACATTTCTAGATTCTCTTATAGGACATAGAATTTAAGATATCCTTTAAATCTCATAAATATAACATTATAGAATATTCCAGGATTAGATAGTCATGAGTTGGTGTTTTGGATGTGTCTCAAGACACTTATAAAGTAATTATAGAGTTTACGGTGATGAACCATGGTATGAGAGTAGTCAGTAGAAAAGTTTATCATTTTATTAAAAAAGCATAATCATCCTTAGTGAAACATGTAGAAGGGTCCTATCAATAAGCTATTGAGGCTAAAGTTTCAAATATTTGAGTTTTTACGTGTGATTATTTTGAGGAACTGTATGATGATTAATAAAATCATTTCTTTATAGGTTAATATTTTCATTACTTCAATGATGTGAAATTTTGTTCTCATTGAGGATAAAATTTATCATTTTTCTATATTTTTTTTAAAAAATTGATATTTCTTAATGAATGTTTTTTGTTTTTTTGGTTTGGTATAAATAATCCACATGGATAGTATCTGTATAAATATTTAGTATTCCATAAGATGAAGGATATTCCTCAAGTTTATAGTGGTATGCAGTATCTACATTGTACCCTTAGTGGTAGTTAGTGGAAATCCTGATGGGAATTATTTCTAGTTTAACTAATGATTAGAAATGTTATGTATAACACCCCAATCATTTTATGGTATGATTCTAATAAATACATTCTTTTCATAACATATATTTCATAAAGCACTGTGTTCCTTTGAAACAACACTTGGTTATTTATAAAATAGTCAAAACCACGACATTAAACATAAATTTTCCACTCCTATTTTTGAATTTCGAAAAACGGTCTTCTATAGTTGTGACCAGTATGTCATTTTGAGTCTGATAGAACCAACATGATTTTTTAATTAATAGTAACATAACCTTATGAATAGTAATATGAATAGTAATATGACCCTTATAAATAGTAAATAATGATAATATTTTATTTTCTTAAGGTAATAAGATAATGAGATCTTAAATAATTTTTCAATGTGATATAGAACTAATTATACCTTTAAAATTTTTATATTTCGAAATAACTATGATTTTGTTTAAATATTAAATTAATAATAATTAGAAAATTATTTTTAAAAAATGGAAATAATTTTTGAATCTACACGTCGAGAAATGGTTAGGGTGAATTTTTGGGATTTTTCTAAAATAATTGATTTTTTTGTAAATAGTAAAAATACAGTTTTATGTTTTTGGTGGTAGAATGACATCATAATAATGTAATAATTAAATAAAAATGGATAGTTTAATTTTTTTAAAGTAGCGTATGACATGAGGTGTCTCATGGGGAAAAAACCATGGGAAAAAAACCATGGGAAATCCCATGGTTTGGCAAAAACACTAATGATGTGTTCCTTTGATATTATTAAAAATTACCTCCCTTTTTCTATAAATACCCACTCATCCATCCATTTTACTTCATTAAAAATTCCTTATCTTCGAAGGGCTGGTAGTTTCACCTATCTACGAGACCTCCCAAGGTTTCTTTAAGCCCCCAAGGTCCCACCCTTCAAGATATAGGTGTTACTCTACAAGGTAAGTGAATCCTTCATTCTCTTCTTTTAGTCGACACTTCTTTTATGTTATCTATTTGATTTTCCATTCTCATATGTTGGAGTTTGATTTTATTTGTTCTTATTACTATAATTTTTATTTCAATATCATCATATACCCTTTTTCTATCATCATTTCATTTTATAAAATTTTAAGTGACACCGTTAGGCAGCCGAATTTTCATAAGGGATCTCTCACCTTATCTTTTATTTTCAAGTGCATCTATTTTATTTTTCTCTCCTCACATCATCTGTCCAAATGACCATGATAAACTGCAGTATCATCTATATAGTGTAATTTTATCATGTGAATTTAATAACCATCATCAATATTCTTACTCCCCGTTTTCTTTTTATAAACAAAATCAACGTCCATGAGGTTCTAGTTTATAACTATTATGGATGAAAGGGTTTTGTTCTTCACATTCCACTTCATTACTGGTCATGAAACCATTTTAATGTTTTAACCAGACCGGAATATATTTATTTTATCTCATTAATTTTCTTGAATATTTACACACTCATAATATGGAATAATAATACAAAACAAGTTCATTGTATACAAAATTGCCAAGCAAAATTCAAAAGTTTATAAAAAACATTTAACTAATGATTCATCCTCAACTATATAAACTAGAATAATTACAATATAATATATATCTATTTATTTTCACTAATCTTATATATTACCAATTCTGTATGTTTAACCACATTTCAAACAAACGTCAATTCATGAAAGCATGTAAACAAATCATGAAAATCAAGGAAGAAAATGCTTCCAAAACAATAAAACTGAACCTCTTAAACCCATTAAAAGGGAAATGAATTAACATAATAAGGCTATAATAAATAGATTTCATGTGTAAGAGGGTATAGAATAATTAATTAATGATTCTAAATTTTCTTATTCAGGTCATTCAAAGAAAAGAAGAACACACTCTAGCATAAGGTAAGGGGTTTCTCATCTCACTTTCATTTCTGTTGGATTTCCATTGTTCTCCAATTATTTCATGAATGTGGTACTTAAATTTGATATATAATAACATTATTCTATTTATATTAATGGTATCCAACTACTAATTTGATGTTTATTAAGTTCTGGTCATATGATTCGACTGATTACATTGTGGTAAGAGACTTTGTCTCAACTACCATTTTGTTGTGACTATCATTATATTGTGCACCTAATAATCATTATGTAGTGTACCTACATACCATTTGAGATCACATTCCATTTGAAATTATATTTTTATTAAATATACATAATCTAATATAATGGATATGTTTATTATCTAAACCATATACAATTTTATATACGGTGTTTATTTGTAAATTTATCTTAATTATGGAAATATTGATGAATCCGTATACTCTACTCTATATGGACATTGAAAACGAATATTGATCTTGTATTTAAAAAATTTATAAATAACGATTTGGACATACATTGGATGGTGGGGCCCTCTATATCCCCTTGATGCATCGGTAGGTCTCATTAGACAAATTAGTTGGTGACAAACACTTCGAGTTTGTTTCCAAAAATCAGTGGGTTTCCACCCAAAAAACTAAATATTTTTTACAGTATTTTGGTATCATGTGCCAGATACATGACGCCCAATTAATAAGCATTATCTTTATTCATTACCAGTTATTATTATCTATGAGGTTTTCCCTATGACAAAATCTATGGATGCAGTTTCATTCTCAGTTTATTAATGGTGTGAGTATTTCATTTATTCACCATCCAATATTGATTATGTCAAATTGTTTAAAATTCAGTTATTATTGATACATGATTCCTCCATTTATTTCCCTTACTGAGCGTTTGAGATCACCCCTTTCACTATTTACCTTCAACAGGTGATGAAGTGGATATCTTTTTTTGAGTTCATGTGGATGCAGTATTTAGTTTTTATTATGTATTGTATTTTTTAACCTTTTTAATGTAATTAGAGTTACATTTATATATCTAGATTCTTCAAGACTACTAAATCGATCATTAATTCATGATTTTCATTCCTTATAACAATTCCTATATAAAATGTAATGCACCGACTCTAGTCTAGAGGGGTTCGGCTGTTATAGTTGGTATGGAAGGAAATTTAGTAGATAACATGGAAACTAGATTAATAAAATGTAGATTAGGGAAGAGTACCTAAGGTAAGCCTTTGAGGATAAACATACAAGATAAACCTAGTATTTTGGTAAGGAATAAAATATGTTGATATTTCAAGAAATAAATTGATGTCTGCATACCAACAGGTAGAGGTAGCTCTGGCACAAATATATCTAGGGGTAAAACCCAAAAACACCTCTTTGAGCTAGACACATACAAGAACTGGTACATGACAAAGAGCCTTTGTAACAACTCGAAGTATTTCCATTGAAAATTCACTTCTTATGTATCTCATAAAAACAATAAATAATGAACTACTAAGTGATAAGTGTCCTTTAAACATAATTTTGTCACCCCTATGTTTGGAATTTTAAAAAAATCCAATATACACGGTTGTGTTCATGATAGTTTTTGGAGTCTAATGAAACAAAAATAATTTTTGGTGAATAGTAACCTACCCTTATGAATAGTAACCTACCATATGAATAGTAATATGACCCTTATATTAAATAAGAGTAACATTACCTATGAATAATAAAATAATATTTAGACATCATAGAAAGTGATAATTTGACCTCAGTAAACGTTTTTGGTATTTTATAAAGTCAAAATAATTAATTATAATTAATTAATTAATTAAAAAAAATATTTATTTCCCTGAAATGTATTCATAATGTACTTAATCAATGTCTAATAGTTTTTAGATAATTTTATAAGACCCTACGTAATTTATGATAGAACTAAAAAATCAGTTTTAATCTTAAATACTGTTTTTAAGTAAATTATGATTTTAGTTAAACATTAAATTAATAATATTTAGAAAATTATTTTTGAAAAATGGAAATCATTTTTGGATTATACATGTCGAAAAATGGTAGGGGTAAAGTTTTGGGATTATTCTGAAATACTTCAATTTTCGGGTGAATAGTAAAAAAATACAGTTTTTCGCATAATCGATGTACACTAAATTGCATCATTAATGATGTAATGATGACATAAACATTCTAGAGCATTAGTTTGGGCCAAATTATTTTAAATTTCAAAAATTGTTCCTTTAAATACAATAAATCCAATTCTCAAACCTAAAAAGAACTTTCCAAAGCCTAAAGTAAAAAAGTAATTTCTTAAAGTGTCTTTTTCTCTTTCTTTCACTTTCCTTTTAATAAATTAATGAATTAGAATATAAATAATATTTATAGCCTAAAAATAATTATATTATATTGATATATGATTTAGTATGTCAAAAAACTACTATTACAAGTCTAACGCTTGATATATTATTTTATTTAATATTTTATGCCAAAAACACCTCCCTCCTCGTGTATAAATAAGCCCTCCCCCTTCTCTTGCCAAACCACACCACTGAAGCTTTAAGAATTGTCTAATCTCTGCCCAATAATCTCCCCTAGACCCTTCTCCATGTCCAAGAGCTTCTAGTGTCATCAAAATACCAAGCTTAGGCCCTTAAGGAGGTTCTCAAGTGAAGGATTCAAGAGGTAATTTTCCTCCCTCTTATCCTTTAATTTCTTTTCAAGTTCAAGTTCCTTTCTTGATCTCTCCCCACCTATATTCATACAAATTAATTTTTAACTCCAGTATTATACATATACTATAATCTTATGATTCTAATGGTATATTATATCACCCCACACCCTTTCCCTCTTCCTTTTATTTTATTAAAGAGAATGTTGTTCATGTGGTGATAATTTATCACCTTCAAAAACAACATGCTCTCTTCTTCCATTTCTACCTTCAGATCTGGTCATGGAAACCATTTTTATGGTTTAACAAGAATATTTTATATGCATTATGTTCTATTTTATGTTCTGGAAATAACCTATGGCCATATTACTAAGTGAAAAATTAAAACAAGTTTGTCGTGATCCAAAAACCGCCCAAATTTACCCAAATAACCATCATTAAAATCATATATAATTATTCTTCCACATGGATATAATATAACACATTATAAAATCATTCATGATTCTGTAATAACATAAATAACATGTAATATCAGTTCTGGATGCTTACACATGATCTACCCAAACATCAATTTATAAATACAAGTGGACCGCTCAAGAAAACCATAAAAACGAACATCCTCAAACAATGTTTTTTTAAACACTATAAGTTATCCAATGGTACATAATTTGACATAATGAAACCAGAATTAACTCTATTAATGTATAAAAGGTTCTGGAATTTCTAATTAATTAATATAATGTCTTTATATAGGATATTAATTTGAAGGAGGCATTCGAGTACAAGGTTAAGTGGAAATCTCGAACCCAATTTTCTTCCTTCAGGTTCTCCCTCTTTCACTCCATTTTAGATATGGTTACTCCTCAAAGATAATTTGTTCATATTTTAATTTACTTTTATGGTATATACATGTTTTTCACTAGTTTTTATGTACATCAAAATGTTTTCCAAAAGAACTATGCTTTCAAGATCTCGCATTTTACCTCTCATTCAAGGTTGATGGTTCTTGTATCATGTATGTTGTTCCCTTTTTATTTTGGGAATACAAAGCTTATGAATGTGTTATTATGAGATGAAACACATTACTTTACATGGGTTATTTATGTACATGTCTGATATGTGTCCTGTGTGGCAAGCATGATAATGATAATGTTATGATGTGACGGCTGCGCCCTGAATTATATAGCGCAATATGAATGTTTAAATGTGAAGGGTGCACCCATAATTATATAGCCTTCCAATGCATTGGGTAAAGTGATGAATCTCGTGAGTAAATGTGAAATGATGTGTGAAAATGATTCTATCTTTGTTCACAATTATGTGTGGTAGTAAACCATTAAGACATGATGTTTCATTTTTTATGCATTGCCACATTTCAAGTCTATTATTTATGCTCCTCTCATGTTCATGATTCTTTGCCTATGTCCTAATTATGCTCACCCCATGATATATTTTTCTTCTCTATCCTCTTATTGGGATTCTATATCGCCTCTTTTGATGTATATCCTCAGGTGGCTACATGTACTAAGGAGAGTACAATCGCTAATAAGAAGCTAGTGAAGAAGAAGTTAAATAAATGTTTATGGTTGATGTTGTATTTGTCATGCATGGTCCTTGTTTTCCCAAGACACTAAACCTATGGATCCTCTATGTGTAATACTATTATGTTTTTATCATTGAAATAATTTAATAGTAATGTAAGAAAAAAGGATGTGATGTTATAGTTGGTATCAGAGGAAAGGTTTAGTTAATTTGGGAATTAGGATTAGTAAACCCTAGAGAAAACCTCTAACATAAGAATAAGTACAAATATGTACACAAGAATATTTACCTAGGGATACCATATGTTATGTTTTTGGTATATTTTTTTAAATGAATACATTATTCATTACTTGTTTACTTATGTTTTGTTATAACCTTTTCTATCTTAGAAAATGGCGGGAACTAAGGGAAATCTGGCCAACAACTCTTGTGAGGGCCAATGCAACGATTGCCCAAACAACATCCCCAATGATTTTGGAGGTGGAGTTAAAAACATCATGGAAATGCTTACCCAAATATCTCGGGTTATGAATAATAACCATAATAATGGGGAACGTCCTCCTTCACCAAAGAGGGAGCAACTAGCTATCGAATGTTTTATGCGGCAATGACCACTGATGTTTTGTGGATCTTCCAATCCACTAGTTGAAGAACAGTGGGTCAACTCCATGGAGAAGATCTTTTCTATTCATCACTATTTGGAGAGGGAGAAAGTGACTCTAGCCATTTATCGTCTAGATGGAGAAGCTGATCAATGGTGGGCTTTGATTAAGAACACCAAGCCAAGGGAGGAAATTGAAGAGATGGAATGGGAATACTTTAAGATAATGTTTCTCAATAAGTACATACCATGAACACTTCGCACAAAGATGGAGAGAGAATTCGTATATCTCAATCAAAAAGAAGGAGAATCTATCACAACCTATGAATAAACTTTCACAAGGCTCGCAAGGTATGCTTCGTGTTTTGTTATCAACAATGATAGCAAAATTGATAGATTCTTTAGTGGAATAAAACCACATCTAGGAAAGGCTCTTGCAATCCGAGACTTTGGGAGTTGTGAAGAAGTTGTTTGGTGTGCTCTCAAAGTGGAGATGGAGTTTGGAGAATGGTCCCATGGATATGGTGATAAGAAAAGAAAGATGGAGTTTCATGCTGGTGGATCTAGTGATAAAGATAGGAAGAAAACACAACGACCCACATACCAAAAATGTGGGAAGTTCCACCATGGGAACTGCCTCAAAGGTACAGCGAAATGCTTTAAGTGTTGGAAGGAAGGACACCAAGCTCAGGAGTGTCGAAAAGACATGAAAATGATGCATAATGTAGTCGATGAAAGGAGAGAACCACTCATTGTTCAATGCTACAACTGTAGGGAGCTAGGACACTATTGAAACCAGTGCAGTAAACCTCGATCTCTCGAGGGTAATCAGTTCCAACAACCACCAAAGGCAAAGGAACAAGGGAAGGTTTATGCCATCACTACTGCGGAGGTAGAACATGATAATGAAGTCTTACAAGGTACACATACTATTCACTCAATAATGGAAAAAGTTTTATTTGATTCCAGTTCTACTCATTCCTTTATATCTTGCACGATAGATAGAACTATATAATTGAAGCCCCTAAACCTTGAAGTAGAGATATCTATAAAAACACCATGTGGTGCAATCATTGTAACCCAAGTGTTTGAATCTTCTCCTATTGATGAATGTGGGAAGATTCTTCCGGCAAATCTCGTAACACTTCCCTTGGTGGAATTTGACGCTATAATGGGAATGGATTGGCTCTCATTATATAGATCACATATCAACTGTTGGGAAAAGGAAATATATTTTCATATTCTGAACCATCTCATGCTCCTCTAAAAATGCAAGGAAGATCATGAATATCCTTTGAAAAATCCTTCAATGGTGTGGGTGTTGATTCCCTATGAAGAAGCATACCTCACCCAAATGGTTTAGTTGAAGGAAAGTTCCAACCTTGAAGAAATGCCCCTCGTGAGGGAATACAGTGATGTATTTCTTGAAGAGTTACCCGGAATTCCCCCAGATCGTGAGGTAGAGTTCTCAAGTGAACTCATACCCGGAGCTACTCCTATCTCGAAGTGCCCCTATAGGATGGATCCTATCGAACTGGAGGAGTTAATGAAGCAGCTGCAAGAGCATATGGACAAAGGGTTCATACGCCCTAGTGCATCACCTTGGGGTGCGCTAGTGCTCTTTGTAAAGAAAAAGGATGGAACCAGGCGGCTGTGCATCGATTATTGGGAACTCAACAAGGTAACCATAAAGAAAAAGTATCCTCTCCCAAGAATTGACGACTTGTTCGACCAGTTAAGAGGAGCTCAATACATCTTGAAGGAGGATCTTCGTTCTGGATATCATCAAGTAAAGGTGAAGAAGGATGATATTTAGAATACTGCCTTCCGTACAAGGTATGGGCACTATGATTTTTTGGTGTTGCCCTTCGGACTTACTAATGCCCCTGAAATATTCATGGATTTGATGAATAGAGTCTTTAGACATTACCTCGACAAATTTGTGATTGTGTTTATTTATGATAGTCTCATCTACTCCAAGATCAAGGAGGAACATGAAGAATATCTAAGACTTGTGTTGGCGACATTGAGAAAGGAGAAGTTGTACGCCAAGTTCAGCAAGTGTGACTTTTGGATGAATCTAGTCACGTTCTTGGGACATGTGATCACAAGAAAGGGAATTTATGTGGACCCTTCAAAGGAAAAGGTGATTGAGGAATGGCCCAGGACCTCTAGTGTCACAGAGATCCGTAGTTTTCATGGATTAGGTGGGTACAATCGACATTTTTTGAGAAACCTCTCACAATTCTAAAGCCCGATAACTAAGTTAACATGGAAAGGGGTAAAGTATGTATGGACAGAAGAATGTGAGGGAAGCTTCAATGAGATAAATAGAAGGTTGATCACTGCACCTGTTCTCACACTACCGGAAAGTGGAGAATGTTTTGTGATATACAGTGATGCTTCAAAGAAAGGCTTGGGTTGTGTACTCATGAAAAATGATAATGTGATAGCCTACGCCTCACGAGAGTTGAATATCCATGATCATAACTACCCGACACATGATCTAGAGCTGGCAACCATGATTTTTGCCTTGAAAATCTGGTGACACTACCTTTATGGAGAAAAGTGTGACATATACACCGACCACAAGAGCCTAAAGTATATATTTACCCCAAAGGAGCTCAACATGCATCAAAGGAGATGGTTAGAGCTAATCAAGGATTGTGATTGCTCTATTCACTATCATCCTGGGAAGGCGAACAAGGTTGCTGATGCTCTAAGTAGAAAAGAACATGCTACTCTATCCATGTTGAGGATTGAGAAAGACCCTATCTTCTTGGATATGCAATGGAAGGATTTAGAAATCATAAGGGAAGGGGATACATCCTACCTTTCCCAAATGATTGCGCAACCATCCATCCAAGAGAAGATTAAGGAAGCACGAAGGGATGATGTGAAGATACAAAAGAGGGAGAATTTAGTAAAGGAAGGGATGCTGCAATAGTTCCATATCGATGGTGGTGGTGTGATTCGGTTTGGAACGCGACTTTGTGTGCCATCATCAACCGGGATAAAGAAGGAGATATTGGATAATGCACATAGCTCAACTTTTTCTATCAATCCTGGAAATAACAAGATGTATCGTGATCTCCGAGAACACTTTTGGTGGGATAACATGAAGAAGGAGATTGCAGAATATATATCAAGATGGTTGGTATGTCAGCAAGTTAAAATTGAGCGACAAAAGTCTAAAGGTATGATGCAGCCATTGCCTATACCCATGTGGAAATAGAAAAATGTTACTATGGACTTTGTCATGGGTCTCCTAAAGACCTCAAAGGGAAATAATGCGATATGGGTTGTGGTTGATCGACTCATCAAGACTGCCCATTTTATCGCTATTTAGGAAGACCTCTCACTTGAACAACTTGCATGGATATATGTGAAGGAGGTAGTGAGATTGCACGGTGTTCCACTCTTGTTTGTCTCTGAACAAGATCCAAGGTTCACATCTATGTTCTGGAGGAGACTTCAACACGCTTTGAGTACTGAATTAAATTTCAGCACGGCCTATCACCCCCAAACTGATGGCCAGTCTGAAAGGACTATTCAAATTCTTGAAGATATGCTAAGAGCCTGCTCTCTTGAAATCAAAGGTGGTTGGGATCAGCATCACCCATTGGTGGAGTTCTCATACAATAATAGCTTCCACTTGAGTATTCAGATGGCTCCGTATGAAGCTCTTTATGGGAAGCGATGTAGAACTCCAACCTGTTGGGATGAAGTTGGAGAACGAAAGATACTTGGTCCCGATCTTGTTCAAGAGATGACAGAGAAGGTTCATGTCATCCAGAAGCACATCGAAGCTGCTCAAAGTCAGCAAAAGAGCTATGCTGACAACCGTCGAAGGGACTTGGAGTTTGACATTGGAGATAAAGTCTTCCTTCGAATATCTCTATGTAAGAGAGTCATGAGATTCAAGAAGAATGGGAAGCTAAGCCCAAGGTACATTGTCCCCTTTGAGATCCTTGACCGTATAGGAGTCGTGGCCTATCGTCTGGCACTTCCACTGAATATGGCTCAATTTCATGATGTGTTTCATGTATCACTACTGAGGAAGTACATACCAGACCCCTCACATGTACTAAACTCGGAGGTGGTACAACTAGAAGATGATCTCTCCTATGAAGAGCAGCCAGTATGAATTCTGGACCGAAGTGATAAGGTTCTACGCAACAAGACAACCCGCCTTGTCAAAGTATTGTGGAGGAACCATATGTTTGAGGAAGTAGCTTGGGAACCAGAAGAGGCAATGAAGGAGAAGTACCCTCACCTGTTTGTGTAATGTGAAATTTCGGGGGCGAAATTTCTTAAGGGGGGAAGAATGTAACAACCCAAATTATTTCAATGGAAAATTCACTTCTTATTTATGTCATAAAAACACTAAATAATGAACTACTAAGTGATAAGTGACCTTTAATCATAATTTTGTCACCCCTATGTTTGGAATTTTAAAAAAATCCAACATACACGGTTGTGTTCGAGATAGTTTTTGGAGTCTAATGAAACAAAAATAATTTTTGGTGAATAGTAACCTAACCTTATGAATAGTAACCTACCCTTTTGAATAGTAATATGACCCTTATAGTAAATAAGAGTAACATTACCTATGAATAATAAAATAATATTTAGACATCATAGAAAGTGATAATTTGACCTTAGTAAACGTTTTTGGTATTTTATAAAGTCAAAATAATTAATTATAATTAATTAATTAATTTAAAAGAATATTTATTTCCCTGAAATGTATTCATAAATTACTTAATCAATGTCTAATAGTTTTTAGATAATTTTATAAGACCCTACATAATTTATGAAAGAACTACAAAATCAGTTTTAATCTTAAAAACTGTTTTTTAAGTAAATTATGATTTTAGTTAAAAATTAAATTAACAATATTTATAAAATTATTTTTGAAAAATGGATATAATTTTTTGATTCTACACATCGAAAAATGGTAGGGGTAAATATTTGGGTTTATTATGAAATACTTCAATTTTCGGGTGAATAGTAAAAAAATACAGTTTTTCGCATAATCGGTGTACACTAAATTGCATCATTAATGATGTAATGATGACATAAACATTCTAGAGAATTAGTTTCGGCCAAATTATTTTAAATTTCATAAATTTTTCCTTGAAATACAATAAATCCAATTCTCAAACCTAAAAAGATCTTTCCAAAGACTAAAGTCAAAAGGTGATTTCTTAAAGTGTCTTTTTCTCTTTCTTTCACTTTCCTTTTAATAAATTAATAAATTCGAATTATAAAGAAGGGTTAAAGCCTAAAACGGATTATATTATATTGATATATGATTTAGGATGTCAAAAAACTACCATTACAAGTCTAACACTTGGTATATTATTTTATTTAATAATTTATGCCAAAAACACCTCCCTCCTCATGTATAAATAAGCCCTCCCCCTTCTCTTTCCAAACCACACCTCTCAAGATTCAAGAATTGTCTAATCACTTCCCAATAATCTCCCCTAGACACTTCCCCACGTCCAAGAGCTTCTGGTCTCATCAAAAGACCATTCTTAGGCCCTTAAGGAGGTTCTCAAGTGAATGATTCAAGAGGTAATTTTCCTCCATCTTCTCCTTTAATTTCCTTTCAAGTCCAAGTTCCTTTCCTGATATCTCCCCACCTATATTCATCCAAAATATTTTGTAACTCCATTATTATACATATAATTTAATCTTATGATTCTAATGGTATATTATAACACCACATACCCTTTCCCTCTTCCTTTTATTTTATTAAAGAGAACGTTCTTCATGTGGTGATAATTTATCACCTTCAAAAACAACATGATATCTTCTTCCATTTTACCTTCATATCTGGTCATGAAACCATTTTTATGATTGAACCAGAATATTTTATATGTATTATGTTCTATTTTATGTTCTTGAAATAACTTATGGCCATATTACTAAGTGAAAAGTTAAAACAAGTTTGTTGTGATCCAAGAACTGCACAAATTTACCCAAATAACCATCATTAAAATCTTATCTAATTATTCTTCCACATGGATATAATATAAAACATTATAAAATCATTCAAGCTTCTGTAATAATATAAATAACTTGTAATATCAGTTCTCGATGTTTACCCATGATCTAACCAAACATCAATTTATGAATACAAGTGGACCGCTCAAGAAAACCATAAAAACGAACATCCTTGAACAACTTTTTTTTAAACTCTATAAGTCATCCAAAGGTACACAATATGACATAATGAAATCAGAATTAACTCTATTAATGTATAAAAGGTAATTTAATTTCTAATTAATGAATATAATGCCTTTATACAGGATATTAAATAGAAGGAGGCATTCGAGTACAAGGTAAGGGGAAATCTCGAACCCAATTTCCTTCCTTCGGGTTCTCCCTCTTTCACTCCATTTTTGATATGGTTACTCCTAAAAGTTTATTTTTTCATAATTTAATTTAATTTTTTGGGATATACATGTTTTCACTGGTTTTTATGTCCATCAAAATGTTTTCCAAAAGAATTCTTCTTTCAAGATCTCACCTTTTACCTCTCATTCAAGGTTGATGGTTCTTGTATCAAGTATGTTGTTCCCTCATTCTTTTGGGAATCCAAAGCTTATGAATGTGTTATTATGAGATGAAACCCATTACATTCCATGGGTTATTTATTTACATGTTTGATATGTTTCCTATGTGGCAATCATGATAATGATAATTTTATGATGTGACGGGTGCGCCCGGAATTATATAGCGCAATATGAATGTTTAAATGTGACGGGTGCGCCCAGAATTATATAGCCCTCCAATGCATTGGGTAAAGTGATGAATCTCATGAGTAACTGTGAAATGATGTGTGAACATGATGCTAGCTTTGTTCACAAGTATTTGTGGTAGTTAACCACTAAGACATGAGGTTTCATTTTTTATGCATTGTCACATTTCAAGTCTATTATTTATGCTCCTCTCATGATCATGATTCTTTGCCTATTTTATGATTATGCTCACCCCATGATATATTGTTCTTCTCTATCCTATTACTGGGATTCTAGCTCACCCCTTTTGATGTATATCCTGAGGTCGCTACATGTACTAAAGAGAGGACAAGGGCCACTATGAAGCTAGTGAAGAAGAAGTTAAATAAATGTTTATGGTTGATGTTGTATTTGTCATGCATTGTCCTAGTTTGACCAAGACACTAAACCAATGGATCCTCTATGTGTAATACTATTATGTTGTTTATCTTTGAAATAAAGTAATAGTAATGTAAGAAAAAGTATGGGATGTTATAGCCTTGTTGCACTCTTGGTTATGAAACTCATGGGGGATATACTTAGGATAATTCATATTTTCTTTAAAATCCATTATGAAGGATTGAAATGTAAATTACCCCTCAAAGAAACCTTTTTTTCATTATGGGATTAGCCATGTGTAGTATCTTAATTTATGTTAAGTATTTTATTAAGTTAAGATTATACATTATGATTCATACCCTAATCTAGTGTGTACCATTATTTTGAAATGGAAACTAACGGATGGAGGGGAATCAATACTCCTGGGAAAGGTAGGGATCTCTACATTGAGCATGTCAGCACAATCAATGTTGGATCAGATCAGATCATCACCATATTGGGACAAATTACTGAAGTTGTAATGAATAATCATTCCACACACGTGTTGGATCGTTTCATACAGAAGAAGCCCCCATCTTTCAGTAGGACTACCAATCCCGGGGTTGCTGAGCAATGGATCACGTCCCTTGAAAAGATATTCCTGGCATTAAGATGTAATGAAAATGAAAATGTTGTACTGCAAGTATACTATCTCAAGGGTCACACTGATCAATGGTGGCCCTTAATTATGAATACCATAGAGGAAGAAGAAATATATGATATGGAATGGAGGACTTGTATGGAAATATTCTTCAAAAAATATTTCCCTCATGTGAAATGAACCGAAATGAAGAGGAAATTCTTTGGCTTAAAGGAAAGGGAAGAATAGAGTGTTGTAGAGTATGAGGCTACCTTCACAAGGCTAGTTGGGTATGTTGTAGATTATGTACATGACTCGACAGAAAATATTGAACATTTCTTTGAAGGCCTTAAGAAATTTCTTTGAAGGGAACGAGCTTCTCAAACATAATCATCATATGATGGAATTGTATCAAGTGCTATCAAAACAGATAAGGAATTTCCAAGATCAAATCTTTTCAAAGGATACCAAGATAATAAGTGGTGCATTGATAATAATGGAAAAGGAGAAGCGCCAAAGAAGAGAAAGGGAACAAAGCTTACATGGGTGGAGCTTTAGCAAGGAATTGTACATGAGGACATTCTCACCAATATGGATATTCTGCTGATTAATAAATCTAGCATGGATATCCTTTGTCTTCTCTTTATATATTTGGGAGTTCTCATATGCATACTGTCTAATTTCTTCCAACTCTTGAATCTATAGATTCTTATGCTCAAGTGCATATGAAAGATCCATATTACATTGTTTAACAGTCCTATATGCATGTTTTTCTACCTCCAATAGGAGGTTAAAATCCCTTCCAAACACCATCCAATATGGTGACATTCCGATTAGGGTTTTAAAAGTTATACGGTACACAAAAAGTGCATCATCGAATTGAAAACTCCAATATTTTCTATTGGGTAGTACAATTTTTTCCATGATTTTTTTAACTTCCCGATTTTATATTTCTTCTTATCCATTAGTTTGGAGGTGATGTGATGTAGAGACTTTATAAACAACCCCGTACATACAAAGAAAATTTTTCATGTTGCGGTTGAAAAAATGTGAACCCTTATCACTTATGATGAATTTAGGTAAACCAAACTTACTATAAATTTGTGACCTCACAAAATCAACAACCACTCGAGAGTCATCGGACCTAGTGGACTTTTCATCCACCCATTTAGATACATAGTCAATAGCTAATAAGATTCACACAAATCCAAATGAATTTGGAAAAGGCCCCATGAAGTCAATTCCCCATGCATAAAATATCTCACAAAATAACATGGGATGTTTGGGAATTTCATTCCTCTTTGATATATTCCATGAGAATTGACAAAAACTAATGACTTGAAAAATATATGGGAATACCTAAATAGATTTGGCCTACAAAGTCCTGATTCAAGGGCCTTTCATGCTGTACATTTAAAACCAATGTGGCACCCACAAGCCAAGGTGTGGAAGATGGTCAAAACAGAGGTGAACTCATGGTTAGGGACACACCGACGGACTACATGGTCACTAAAAATTCTCCACAAGTATGGGTCATCCCACATGTTCCATCGAGAATCATTCTTATGTCTCTGGGATTGTGAAGTGCTGAAATCAATGGGGACCAAATATTTTTCTAGTAAATTCCCAATGTCTGCATACCGGGGGTAAGGTCCACAACATCACAAAGGTTCTCATGTGGGAAGAATTATCCAATGGGGAGGGGTGAGTCTAAATGATGTTCCAATGGTGGGGAATCCAACTAATGCGGTAAACTACCATATTTTACACTCCTATCATATCACGAATCTCAAGGTCATACTCTTAGAGGAAGAGCATCCACCGAATGAGGTGGGGCTTGGCATCAGGACTCTTTAGGAGAAAACTAAGGGCAACATGATTACAGAAGACATTGATTTTTGACTAGATAAGATATGAATATAATTTTTCCAAGGCAAACACAATAAAAATAAGTTCTTTTTCTGTGGTTTTGTAGTTTTCATTGGTAGGCTCAAGGGTACGAGAGGCATATACAATGACATGAGTAGCTTTCTCAACCTTTTGTGATAAAACTACCCCAACTGCAATGTTATAGGAATCACACATAATCTCAAAGGGGAGATCCCACCATGGTGGTTGAATGATAGGAGGTGATGTGAGACTCCTTTTTAGAAAATTGAAAGAATAATCTAAATTTTTATCAAACAGAAACTCAGAATCCTTTTGTAATAACTGGGAAAATGGAAGCATGATCTTACTAAATTATTTAATGAATCGATGGTAAAAACAAGCATTAACCAAAAAATAACGTACGTCACGAACTCATTTTGGACATGAAAGGGTTGAAATTAATTCAATATTTGATTTACCCACTTGAATTTCCACTTTTGAAATAACATGCCAAAGAATTATCCCCCATTTAAACATGAAATGCAATTTCTCACAATTTAATACAAGATCTTTTTCTATGAAACAATGGAGGATATGACCTAGGTGAGATAACCAATCATTAAAGGAAGTTCCATAAACTGTGAAATCGTCAACAAAAACATCCTTGAAATTCTCAAAGTACTCTGAAAATATACTCAACATACAATGCTGAAAAGTAATAGGAGCATTAAAAAGACCAAAAGGCATTCTTATATATTCAAATGTGCCAAATGGACATTTAAATGTTTTCTTTTCATGATCCTTATAGGATATATGGATTTATAAATAACCCGAATAACCTTCAAGGAAACAATAATGGGACTTACTAGCCAATTGTTCTAGCATTTGGTCATTGAAAGGTAGAGAAAAGTGGTCCTTCCGTGTGTCATGATTCAGACGACAGTAGTCAGTACAGAGTCACCAATTTTTTTTCACACATGTTGGAACCAATTCACTCCATTAATTTGAAACAACTATTATTCCTATTATATTAGGCACAATTTGCACTGGGATAACCCATTTACTATCAGATATAGGATAAATGATCCCTGCAGCAAGTAATTTTCTGACTTCCAAATTTACCACTTCAATGAGAGTAGGATTCAACCAGCATTGAGATTATCTTATGGTCTTAGCATCATCATCCAAAATTATATGGTGCATTCAAATAAATGGGCTACTCTCAGGAATATATGCCAATGTCCATCCTATTTCCTTTTCACACTCTCTAAAAAGATGAAGAAGTTTTGATTTATGCTGTTGTGAGAGGTTATTGGCAATAATTATGATAAATTCTTCAATACCCTCAAGATAGGCATATTTTAAATTATAAGGAAGTGGTTTTAATTCCAACTCTGGGGGTTTTTGGATGGAGGGATGGTATTTAGGGGAAGTGAGGTCCACTAAACTGTATATCTACTAATGTTTATTCTCTACGGAAAGAGAATTTATGGATATGAGATTTTAAGAATCATTGACGGTCATGGGTACCTTAGAATGAGAAGACTCATTAATAAAAGCACACAATTTACACATTTCAAAACCCACAAAACACTAAAAATAGGACTCAAAACTCAAATCATCCATGGGTGAAGAAGAGTAAAATCTATCTGAGTATGGGTAGAGGAGTGAATTTTGCATGTTTGAATTATTTTAGTGCACCTCCATTGAATAGACATGAAGATTGGAGTGCTATTTAATAGGGTGTTTTGTAGCCACAAGGATGTTAAAACTTTCCTTTTCTCCACCAAACTCCATGGATAGCGTACCATTGTGAACGTTGATGATCATATTTGTGGTTTAGAGGAATGGACTCCCATGTTTGAGGGGGGAATGTCCTTGTGTTCGGGTATCTTCCATATCAAGAATGTAGAAATCAGTGCGGAAGATGATAATCTTCACTCTTACAAGGACATCCTCAATCACTCATGTTGGATGCGAAGTACATTGGTTGGAAAGTTGTATGATAATGAATGTTGGTTGATGTTCTCCAACATGTAGAGAAGTATACGTGAAGTGAGTCATTACATTAATGAAAGCACCTAAATCCATTATAGCATCAGAAAAGATGGGCTCCACTATGGTACATAGTATCACGAATGTACCCATATCTTTGAATTTGGTAGGCATTGCTTGTTGAATTAAGGCCGAGACATTCCTTCCCATGTTCACTCCCTCATTCCCATTCAGCCTTCATCAATGGGTGCAATGTTTTTTATGAAATTTAGCATTATAGGGAACTTCGTTGACTGCATCCAACAATGGAATATAAACTTGAAATTTTTTAAATGTATCCATTATTTCATAATCAATATCATTATCATAATTTTTATTAGATTTGGATATTCTTTGGGGGAACGGAAGATGAATGGATTTTTTATTTGAATATCACTAATAATTTGATTTCCATTTTTATTTTTTTCATATTAGGAATATTTTATGGGCGGAGAAATGTTTTTTCCACTTGGGGTACATACCTATTACATAGAATTACTAGAAGGAGTAACTTCTTTATGACTATGAAGTGTAATAGCACATGCGTTACCTTTTTCCATCGGATTGGAAATGGGTCGGGATGGTAGTTATCCATAACCATGCATCTTAAGCTCACCAATGGTGTCCTCTAATTTTCCCACTTGAGTTCATAGGTCTGGAATTGTCGATTGTGTGGTCTCTTGGAACTAGAGGTTCTGGGTTTCCATTAGATTCACCATATCCTCTAGTCTTAGTTCAAATATGAGAGGATGAGATGATTGTTTTGAGATGTTTATGTATAAAAAGTTTCCATACCTTGGCCTTGTGGATACAAATTCTACTTTGGGTATCTTGAGTTTCCTCCTTGTCGGTATTAGGGTTGTTCTTGCCACCCGAGATTTGGATTTGGCCTGAATTGCTCATTCATGAAGGGTGGTTCTTGTTGGAATGGGAGCCCTAGGAACACTACTGCACAATGCTTAGATGTATCCTGATGTTGTGGGTACTGGTCAAAAAAATTAGTGTTATCAGAACAAATACCACAATGTAATGGAATAGAAGTAGAGTGTGAGTTACCTGGTCTTGAGCTAATTGCCTTATAAGGGTATGAATATCATCATGTTTATTATCTACCTTTTTTTCTAGGGCTGAATTACTTACCTCATGAACTCCCCGCGTTAGTGAAATTGCTCGTGTACCAAATTTTTGTGCATTTTGAGGCATGATGGCTATTACGTCACGAACGGCAGAATGAGTTTTGTCAACAAGGGAACCACAAGCTACATCATCCATCATTCCACGATCCATGGGGAAAAGTCCCTCGGGGAAGTATTGGATTAAAATTTTTTCACTAATTTTGTGGTGGGGGCAGCTTCAGAAAAGAATTTTGAATCCTCCCAGTATTCATGAATGGTTTCTTCTTGTGATTACCTAATGCCACAAATTTATTTCCTAGTTGATACAGTTCGAGAGATAGGGAATAAATTCTATAAAAAAGTGTCTCTTCAGGTCATTCTAGCACCAAATTCTGGTAGGCAGATAGTATATCCATTCTTTGGCTACACCATCAAGGGAGAAAGGGAAGACCCTAAACTTAATTAGGTCCTCAGACACATTTTTGGGTTTCATGGTGGAGCAGAATATGTGAAACTCTTTGAGATGTTTGTGAGGGTCCTCACCAAGAAGACCAGGAAAGTTGATAAGTAGGCGGATGAGTCCTAATCTCAGCTCAATGTTGGATGATCCCTCAGGATATTGGATTTACGCAGGTTGGTACTCTATATACAGGGTGGTCAGTTCTTTTAAAGTTTAATTATTTGCAGCCATGTTTTCATAGGTTTGATTGGGTTCAATTTTGGATTGGTTTAAGACCACTTGGGGTTCCTCATTTTTACTTTATTGACCTTATTTGGATTCCTTGATTTGTGTGTAAAGTGACTTTTCAATTTTAGAATCAAATTCAAGTAGTGTTCCTTTATGAGATCTTGTTATGCAACATTGATGTCCAGTTTTATTGATTGACTGATTGTTGTTTTTTTTATTTTTTTGTAATTTTTTAATGTAAGATGAATGAAATAAAAAAAACATAGTAAATGAAAGGAATAATGAAAATATAATGTTATACTATAAAATTAGAGTGATAGATGGAGAAGAAGAAAGATTTTGAGAGGAAGAACAGACAGGATCAACCAAAAAATAGAAACAAAAAACTAAAATACAAAAAATAAAATTGGGTGGGGCATTAAAGTGAGTAATAATTAAGAAGTAAAACAAATAAATAGAAGGAAATAATTAAAAAATGATGTTGTATCCCTTGAAATGGTGCTAAAATTAGATTGCGTTGTCGAGCGCGCCAAATTAGTTATTTATTTTTAAATAGAATTTCTGCAGTATAACAGAAACCCTAGGTTGTCTCTTGATGGAGACTTAGACTATTAATTCCAATAATTTAGCCTGATAATGAAATTTAATAATGAAAATTGAGTTTTATAATACTTGGGATTTATTTCTAAATATTACAATATAAAATTATAGTAGTAAAACAAACTAGAAATGAAAAATATTAATTAAACGTTATCAACCCAGGGGATTATTGTGATGCTCATCCTTCATCGCTTCAAGAGAAAGGGTATAGATATTTTAATCCTCATTTTGTAACAACTATTAACAAAATTTTTCTTAGTTTATACTTGGATACCTCATAGTGTTCAGTTAAAAGACACACAATGATTCACCGGACATCGTCGATGATTGGGTGATTTGTGTTCGACTACATAAATGAAAATCACTAAAGAAACACATAAAAACATGATGTGTTGTCAAGGTTTTTATGTTATTTCTATGTGATACCGTGACATAAATTTACAAGGCCTTGAAATTTTAATTGTGAGTTCAATTTACCAATATGAACTACAAAAACACCCCAATTGAATGAGGGAGGAAAAAGAGATGAATGGTGTGTGAAACATCAATTTAAAGGGTACACCAAAACATGATCATTTGAGTTTCAGTATAACATACCAGTATATAAAATAATTAAAGAAAAAGAGAGGATTAATAAAAAAACATACAACCTAGAATTAAAAAGTTCATTTAAAATAAGACAAGTATGAAGATTGGGATTACATCGCGTTCCTCCCCGAGTGATCACAAGGGGTTTAGAAACTCATGGGAGGGGAGGAAGAAGAAGACATTGAATTAGTACTTCCCATAGCCTCCAAAACTTTTAAGAATGATGGGGAGAAAATTTTGTGACTCTAAAATTTTAGCACCTTGCCTCCTAGTCGAATTCCAAAATGGGGTGCCCAAGGTTCCAATTTATGGAAAAGTGGGATGTGGTTTTGGGCACCCTAGTTTCGATAATCCGGTTGGTCCATGATTTGGGCTGGTCAGACACTATTAAATCACTTCGGACAAAACTAAAGAGTTATTTTCAAACAACTTTTCTACCTCCATGGAATATTTTGAGTCTAGATATGAAATATAATAAGGGATATTTCCGAAATATAGAAGAATGGTTTTGACCCCGTGAAGATCCTCTTTATTGGACAGATCAGTTTGTATGGGCCTCTTAATAGACGAATTTGTCTTTGGTTCCATCATATGCAATGAATCTCATTAAATATAGGATGAGCCCAAATTTTTTAATCCCATTTGAATGTAGGGGTTCATAGAATTATGCATTTTTAGTCCACTGGTGTCCTTGGATCGTGTGCAGATTAGAAAATTTTTTTGGACTTCACAATGTGTCATCCAAATCACCTCCACCAACAATATAATTATCAAAACAAGTAAAATTTACCTTTTTAAAAGTGTTAAAAACCAAATAATTGAATCAAATATGGAGTGAAATTTTTTATTATACATATATTTTTCAATACAAAACCAGTTTAATACATTGGTATAAGGGTGAAATACAACAGTGAATCTAGGTAGGATCAGTCACCTCCCACTATGGGACACCATGACCTACCAAGGATCTCAGTCTTCCATACTACACGCATCTCATTAACACATCACCAACACTACTTTGTAATGATTTACAACCAGAATCACCATCACTCCACCATCATCCGCAAACAGTCGCGAACCAACGTTTCATGTGGAATTACTTCCACCAAACCAATGGAGAACTTTCAGTATGCCCCTAATAGTTAACAACCAAAACATAATGGTCTGCCAAAACAATCAAATAAATGGTCCCCTGCATAACCATGCTTCCTGACATGGTTTCATAAAGAATGATATATGCTTATCCCATTTGAAATCATTTCATAGCCCTGCATTCCCAAATGTAGACATCATTAGAGCCTTCAAAATTTCACACATTCATATGACCACTTTTACACTGATTTGTTTTACAAAATCTAATCATAACCTGATAATATCCCAACTCCCACTTACTCACATAACCATGTCTCTTGGTCCATCAACATCATCATCCCATGGATATCTCAATGTCTCACTGACATCCAATCCATTCGCACAGACATGCTTATCCATATGACCACCCTCACCTCAGGCATCACCTTAAAAAATATTTTCACCATGATTTAGTCACCCTTGTCTCTTCCGCTTGAAAAACTCATCTAGACCATCATTAATCATCATCCAAACCGATGGATTAGGCATCCATATGATACAACCATTCGAAAAACATTATAAACTACGAAAAGCACTCGAGTACACTTATTAATGAACCACGGTAAAAATATACCATTTACTAAAACTCAATTGTAAACATCATACTCAATTCCACCTTTCAAGCATATCATATCTTCATATTCTATGGCACCAGCATCACTGGGCTATGATCCAGCAAGGTCACCCTTATTTATATCATACTCCCAATGCATAACCACAACTGAAATCAAATCAGCAAACCATCAAACTTCTTCATAGCCTTCCCTATAATCCAAAAAAATCAACTGGTCCATAATCACAAGGTCGAAAAAAACTCAAAAACTATTCTTAAGGTCCAGTATTTGCTCTATATGGTCACTACCCATGACAGTTTCTGCACTTGAATTACTGAACAACGTATCATGCCCCGATGTCCACAATATTACCAAGGGTTCTCTAATCACATATCCTATGACATATCATGACTAGAAAGGCCTCATAATCCAAATCCAATTTCTCGATCTAGGTCACTCTCACTACCCCAAAAAACAACCCATAGAAATGGTCAAATCGACCACAAAAGGAATTCTCACTACCATATTCCCCCAAAGTTAAATCATTACACCTCCTTTCATAATTAAATCCTCTATATTTGAACTCAAGAATTCATATTTTAATCATTCCATTCATCAGATATTTTGAAAGCCCATACCATATTCATGAACATAATACCAAAAAAATTCCACAGTAAAACATTTTGATGAATGATCGATAGGGTTTAAACCAAAGATTAAAAAAATCTTGCACCATCAGCCTTAGAAAACCCCCTCGACGTGCACTATTCTAATGGTCATCATCAAACATATAACACTACCCTCTTCTATCTCCACTATGGGTCATGGACAACATGGGATAAACTAAATTACTTAATCAAATATCTCTCATAAAACTATTTCTTAAATCATTTCCTATTTTACAAACTAAATATTTTCTCATTTTCACATTCCCCATTTCATGAAATTTTATAATAATAATTTTATCACATTTAAACCATTCATTAAACAATGATCATTACCCATTTTACCATCAATATAATAATATTTTTCTTTTAGACAATATTAAATCCTTACAATTACCAAAACAAAAAATTTTAACCAATCCATAATGTTTCTTTATAAAAAATATTCATTAAAAATACATTTACATTATTTTAATTTACCCACATGATTTAACATTATTAGTCATTATTTCCTTCAACTGTTTCATTAAAATACAATGTAATCAACTCTCTATGCCCCGCACACCAATCTTGTTTGTGCCTATCATGATTCATACCACTTATATCCTTAGGCTCCTATAATGATGAATGAATTCATGATACGATAACATTCCATCCATGAGGAAAATATCATAAAATAGCCACATCGTGCAACATGTGTATCACCCAATATTGAAATGTCATTCAACTATAACAACACACATTGAGAAGAACAATTCTCACCCTGTGTAACATGGGATTTCCCTTGTAGAAGGGTTAGCTAATCCTGTGAATAAACTCATTTCCATGCCCCGAAACATTACTAACTTCTTATATTACATACCCAAATAGTACGTCATAGAATATACCTCCTCTGATACCATTTTGTAACATCACCGAACTGGTATCCACTAAACTAGTGCCCTGATCTGGGTCACCAGATGACCTCAAGTATTCCTCCCCATATGCTAAAGGCTTCTTACTTGTAAAGATGGTAAAAAATTCACGTGGGGAGACTATACAATATTTACATGTGTAATAAACAGAATAAAATAAAAATAATAGTGGGAAAATATACAATGTCTCATGAAAATGTGTAACTAACTATCTCCCAAAATAGGGTAAAACAACAACCAATAGTAAATATATCATGTCATAATTCAATGCTAAGTGGAAAACCCCAAAAATAAAGACAAACATGGAATCCCAAATGTTGTCCTGATTCCATATCTGGATCCTCATCCATGAAAATTCCAAACCCAACTCAACTCCATAGCACCAGGACCTTTCCCTTTTCCAGACGCATGACATTGAATTCCTCTTGGGTATGCAATAATAGCCTGAACATGGTGTGATTAAAAATCAGTAGGCCACCACCGATGGTGTCTACACTGTATCTAGTCTAATATAAAAACCATGAAATTAATAAAAAATGACATGTAAACATGAAAAACTCATGTAATTTTAGTTAACAATCATTACTTTAACCCTTTCAATCATTAATACCATTTCTAGATTTTACACCCTCGTCATTACTTAATCAATTATCTTCACGTGTTCTATGGTTTTGGCATATTCATCATCTATACATGGGTATAATGAAATCAAACTCTATGCATAAAGGAACCAACCAATTCGAAATCTCAATAGGGATAATCATATCACAACCAAACATTGTACCCCTAGAAACCTCAGTCCATGTGGAATGAAACCATTAGGAAAACATATCCTCTCTCTCATTCCCTAACCTATGCATTTTGGGGTGGAATTTAGTGAATTGATCCAACTCAACCCATGAGTGTAGAACCTCAAGTAAATACCCACACTACACAACCAAGTGGAAATTCATATTTATATATTCACCACATACATATCATGTTACAACCATACTAAATAAATCCAAATTACAAACATATTCCATTACCATTGAAATGAGAATTGAAATAATTCCATAACACCTTAACACATTTGTAATTACATTACAATGATTTCTATCCCAATTCCCATCCCTATACCATAAACCATTAAGTATATTAGAAAATTACCATATATTAGCCAATATTCATCAATTCCTATACTTTATCCCATTATCTCATTTATCATTTATCATGTAAAATTCTTATATCACATGGTACAACTACATAATTACATTCAACCCATTATGTATCCCCCATAATTCCCATGTATTAACACATTCAACATATTCATAAGTTTCTTTATTACATATCATTTAACATATTAATCATTTATCATTCCATTAGCCATTTAAAATTACACCATTCCATATTCACTAATGCTCTATGGAATTTCTAACAAAATTCATTAACCATTCAATATAAACTAATTTAACCCATTTTTTCCATTTTTGTGTCATTATAGACAACCCCATTATTACATTATCAATCATAGGAACACCTAACCATGAACAATATTAATCATTAAATTACCCTAGCATCATGTTCATCTTAGTCTCTATCTATACAAAATTAAATTTCATACATAAAATTTCTGCTGTCCAATATTGGGAAGGTTGTTACACCCTATAGGGGCCCTAAATTAGTCATATCATCATCAATTCATCCCACAATGATCATGAGGGGTTAAATTTTTTATTTGGTTTCTCATTTTACAAAATCTCAGTAATGGAACAAAAATCACAATAAGGGGATGATAAGAACAAAACATCTCATGAACAAATCTATATAAAAACTATCAGATATAACATGTATATCACTTACCTAGAAGGTGATGACGAACACAATTCTAAACATGGCCTTAGACCAGGATTAAAACACCTATTTATGATTTCATCAAGATTAAACCAGAAAAGAAGGGTTTTATATAATTTTAAGAAGATCTCCCATGGTGAGAAGCCTAATCTGGAAAAGAGAAGAACTGAGGATATTAGACATAAACATGGATTTGATCTATCACTGATGGAACTCCAAAAGGAATAGAGATAACGATAAACCATTCTTGGAAGTACTTGAGGGATATTGTTTATCACTATGGTTGAGAGGGAGACAATTTTTGGGTAAATAGGGTAAAACATAAAAATATATTGTTGGAAATTTTGTAATTTTTTCCAACATTACTCGGCTACATGGTTTACCCGCACGGTTTGTCAAATCATGCACAAACCATTAACAATACACTATAAAAAGGGAGTGTGGTCACACAATTACTTACAAATGTCACATTTGTTTTACAAATTCTGCACTATCCATGAAATATGCCACTGTTTAAGGTTTCATGGTTTTCATGGGTAGGTCTCCTAGTTTAGCTAACCATGCACAAATCGTTCCCCTTACACATATTGGCCTAGTTTCTCTTTACCTTCATGTTCTGAACTCCCAGAACACCCCTATTCCCCTTATACACCCATGAAACATTTCATTTACTCTAAAAAATTAATGAAACTAAAATGTTTAAATGAGTACATATCTCCATGAAGTCTGAGATCATGAAAATAATTAACCGAAATAATTAAAGCTATTTCTTAACGGATATACATTTTTATTTTAAGTAATTATTATTCTAGATATATAGTGGAGGTAAAATTTGTATACTAATATAACATCCAATTATATTCATGACGGATTATTTATGTCAGTTGGATTATTGATCATCTAATAAAAAATTCAGGTCTTATATCATATGAACATATCGATGAATTTTATCATTTTTTAAAATTATTATTGTGTTCCTATTATAAGGGAAAATTTTAATTAAATGTTCAATTTATACATGAACTCATTTATTTTAATGTTCAATGATTATAGAAATTAATTTTACAAATACATCACATGTTATTTAATAGAACATCATAATAATGGGCTTTATATAATCAAATTTTAAAATAGTGTTGGAAATTTTCAATGAATCCGGTCTACATGACTCTATCACACCTAGTTGTAACGTCCATAGATTTTTTATTTAAATTATAGGATCTTACCAAATCAATATAAAGAGTTATATTAATATTAAATTATAATAAAATTTTTAGATATATGTAAAAAATCAACGATGAATTTACAATGATCTATTCATTGGAATTAGTGAAAGGGTGATATAGCTTCATGAATAAGTACATACAATTATGTGTGGAAATACATCATTTAAATATATTTTTAGATAATCTTATATCATTATATTTACTGATAATTTTTTGGGAAATTCCATATCTTCTTAATGAGGTATAATTCTAAATGAGTTTATATATTTATGGATTAAATGAATAAAGTAGATATTTATCTTGGTAGGATGAAAATGGAAGTATTAACATACCATGGTTGAATGTATCCTAAAAAATATTTCATCAAAGATCTATGTGAGATTAAGTATATTATCTCAATGAACACACCTATATACACCAATGTTGAATGGTATATACAGGATGATGAACCTCACCATGATGGACTTGGTGATGTCAATGATGAGTTATGCAAGTATTCTATTATACATTTAGTGATATTCATTATATAATGTTTTCCATATTATAAATGACTATAGTAAGAAACCAAATTCTATATTAGTTGATGTGTTAGAGTAAATATGTTTTGTCACATTTATATGTGTGGGGTTCAGAAGAGTTTTTTAGACTATCTCTAAAAAACTATTCAACCCAATTCAAAAGAATTTTATTTTTATGATATCACATGGAAACAATGGTATATTATCTAAAATATATCTCAAAATGAGGTGATTTTAGAAACAAATTCCATATTACATTATGGGAAGTGTATCCTCAAAGTATACAATTGGTGGTATATAAACTACCTAATGTTGATGCTCAAGAAACACAATATTTGTCCTATGAAAATATTCATAAAATCATCAAATAGGTTTTTACAATGATCCATGTAGTGAATGTGTTCACTAGGTAGGTTTGATATCTAATGAGATGTCGAAAAATTTTCATAAGGGATAGTGACTCACTATTAGTTATTAATAATGAGAAATTGTCTCATAATGAATTAGTAAGTTATATTGATGTCTCAAAGTGTAATGAAGCATAGAATTCTTAGATGGATTACATATACCAAAACCATGTATTGGTTTTGGTTGATCCATTAGTGGATATAATTCCCATCGGGTTAAAATTGGTATTCATGAATAGACTACATGTGGATAATAATATCTTTATGTATAGGGAATTAATAGTTTCTATTGGGAAAACGAAACAATAATGCATCGAATTTTATAAAATATTGTAACTAGTTTCTAGGTTTAAATCTATTAAATCTATTCTTACCGTAGAATCTTATCATGATTATGATATTTTTAAAATGAATTTCAATATAACCTTCATTAATGGGAAACATAGAAAATATGAATATATGAAACAACCCAATGTTTTTATAAATCCAATGAAATCCAAAAATATATTCACGTTTTATAGATCCATTTATAGGTAGAAGGAAGAATTGATATCATGGAACATTCATTTTGGAAAAGAAAAAAAATAATATAGTTTAATAAATAATGAATATGATCCACTTGCATATAAGAGGTTTTGAGGTAGTTCTATAAAATTCCATGTAGTATATGTTGTTGATATATTTTTTATGGTAAATGAGATACAAGTATGATGGACTATTAATGTAATATAAAATAAATTCTTCTCTATAATAAACAATGATTAAGTGTCTTATATTCTAAATATAAAATTCTATCATGACATATCCATGAGGATTCTTCGACTATGTCATGGTATATACATTGAAAAGGTACAAAATAGATTAATTAGATAACAATCCATGTGTCGTTTTTTTGACATAATATGGTATAAATTTCTCTACGAGAATGCTTTAATATAAATTAGATGATATAATGTTGATTATATGGATTACATACATGTCGGTGATAAGTTGTTTTTGTGTATACTCTTTTATATACCTATAATTATGTTTATATGCCTTGATCATAATGTTTATATGTCAATAATACCCTAGTGAGAAGCATTTTATAGTTATGGATACTATACTGAAGAATTTATGTTTTATTATGGATATATTTATTTTTAATGGAGATTATGAGGATCTTGAGATCATAAGATACAAAGATGAAATTTTTCTGAGAGAACTGAATGACTAAAATCACAATATTGACATTTAATGAACCATTATAGAGAATATTTGAGATTAAAGAGCTCAATACATCTTGATTCCATCATTTTTAAAGAATATTCGTATAATATTAAATACTATAGTTTGAAATAATATACAATTTTCAAGAAAAAAATAATCTTTGAGATCTATTTTGTTTATATTATAAATTTCTAATCACACTATATTATTACAACACTATATAGGTGTTCTTATCCAATAATGTGTGGCCACACCAGTAGAAAATCCATAAATATCCAATGTATCCCCATTACTGGGTTTTTCATAGATGAATGAGGTTTATTTAAAAATATTTTATATATAAGAGAACATGGAAAATATAATGACTAAAAACTTATCTCAGTGGAAGAAAAAGGATTACATATGTGAAAACAATTAATGTTATTAGGGGTTGGATCATGTGAAAGGATTCCCATTTCGTGTTTGTATACTATAACTAATATACATTACACAATCTATTACCATAATACTCAAGTAATTGAATAATTTTTAATATCATATCACATTATGATTGTTCTTCTATGTAAAATTATTGTGATAATTACCATAGTTTATTTTTCACATGTAATTATTTTAATAGTTCTATAATGGTTAACATGAATTTTGCAAAAACAATCTTAATCATATTCCCTATGTTTATATTTACACTATCTAATAGGGAATTGATGGTGTTTTATTATCCTATTTTGTAGGACTATAATTCATTGAGACTTCTTTTCATGAAGTTCAAACTTGGTAATCACTAATATTAGAGGATATGATGATATATCCACTAATACAATTTACACATGTTCTTTGTTATTTTATATTCCTATATGTGGACATGTGTATTGATCCATGGACTTTTGATTAGTATTATGGTATATTAAGAATCATTAAATTTGATGTATTATTGAAAACCATGTAGAAATATTATCATGAAAAAGAAGGATTGAAAGGGTTTTACCTATGTGAATTAGAATTAATAGAAGATTCATGAAAGGATTAATTCCTCCATAAATTTGATGATAATATAAGTGGACCTTTAATATTTATGGAACTATCTGATTAAAACTATATCCTTGATTGTTTATTGTTGAGTTCTTTTTTATTAGTCAATGATTGAAAAATTGAGCATACTGGATTATGAGAATAGTATACATATTATATGATAGAATATCAATTAACTAGGATTATATTAAATAATAAGAATTTGTATTAGACCAAGGGATCCAAACCCCCTCTTGAACAATTGACTATCTCACTATCTTGACCAACTGACCATCTCACAATTAAGATTTTTTATGTCCCTCTATATATGTTTTTCTCACTTTTATTCTAGTCCCTAATTGGAATACTAGAAAATAAATATTTAAATAGAATAATAATGTACAAGTAATGGATGGATTCCAATGAGGACTCTTTATTTTAATGGAAATTTGTATGTCTATTAGAAATAGTGAATCGAGTATTTTCTCATGTATATTATACTTGATATGAGAAAAAATATAAATTAATTATCATTAGTTTTTTATTATTATATTTCATAAATATTTATATCTTATATAATGTATAGTTTTTATAAACTAATCAATTCACTAGCTCTCTAATTGTTTTTATAGATCTGGATATTACGGAATAATAAAGAGGGGATTGAATTGGAAATATTTTAAAATTTAAAACAAATATTATAGTAAAAATATTTATTTAATTAAAAATTAAAGTTTTTGATAAATAGATATTTTTATAAAATTTATGATCAAAATTATCCTTCTTATACTCTTTAAAATCTCATCATTTGTGTTTTCCACACACAATAATGCAAACAGGATTTCCGAGGGGAATCAAAACATTTTTCAACCATTAATTTGCAACCTATATACACAACCCAAAAATAAATCTACTCTTTTTTTCACACCAGAAAACATGAACTAGAACTATTATTTTGAAATAATAGCTGAGTAAACCATACATTTATCTTGATAAAATGAAAAATAAAAAATAAAATCATTCAATTAGATTAATTCATAACCACTATAGCCTACATTTTAATCAAGTAAGAATAAATTGAAAAAATATTTTATATAGTTTTACCACATGAAATAAGAAAATGATACTGAGTTTATAATGTAGACAGTTATAAAAAACTAGAATATAAATCATGAAAACTAATGAAATATTACCGATATGGTTACTGGTATATTTAATTGGTAGAGAATCAGGCCTTCTAGATATCTAAAATAATTCTTAGGAAAAAGTCAAAATTATTGACTAATGAAGAATTTCATTATGTTTTTGGAATTAATTATGTCAAATAGTATATCCCACACCTCAAATTTATCTTTAATACTCCTCACTACAAGATGATATCCTCTTATTATTGAATGAACAAAGTAGAGTATATTTCTATAGTGAAAATTAAAAATTCACACATCAAAAAATTAATAATAAGAATGATATTATGATGGGGACTTCCTTAAATATTACGAAAATTGTTACCAATAAAAAAATATACAAAAAATTAATTAAAAACAACACATTATTCCCCCAAAATAATTAAGCAATCATTTCCCATATTTACGTAAATAAATCATCTAATAAATCATATTTTATTATATCGAAAAATTTTAATTTTATATATTAAACTTTAATAAAAAATTTATCAATGGATAAAATATTTAATTAATATTTATTTTTATTATTCAGTCATTCTGATAAATAATCTATTTTTGAATCATTTAGTCAATCATATGAGCCACTCTATACATAGTGTATGATCCAATATTCATATTTTTTGTTTAGACAAATGTATGAATCATTCTAGAATTAGTGTAAATATTACAAAACATTAATCATTAAATTGTGTTAAGGAATTATCAATGCATTCAAATAATATCAATGATAATAATAACTAGAATAATAAGTGTAAATAGTTGAAAAATAAATTATAATTAATCAATTAATAAGAAATAAATAAAAAATATTTTATAAATCATTTATTTATTATAGAATTTGTGAGTTACACATAATTATATAATTTTTTAAATTTTTATTTTAGAGATAATAATAAAAATTATTATTGAATTTTTAATTTTAGAAATGATAAAATGGAAAGGACAAGTAGATTCCAAAAAATCACCCAATTTTTTATAATGAAAAAACTCAATATAGTTGAAAATATTCTCCTTCATATTATAGTTGATAAAAAATATCCAACTATGACAAATTTTATCCCCAATAGTTTTAATCATTTTCCTTATAACTGTAAATAAATAAAAAAATAGGTGATCCCACAAAGAGAAACAATAATAGAATGGGTAAGAAATCTGTTTTCTAGGACATTTATGATAAATATAATATTGAAACTCATGATAAATAGAATAAATATGAAGTTTTAAAATCAAAACTATATGCCCAAACATGATTTTAGTGAGAAGAAATCTGCATGCTTTAAACAGTTTTTCTGCCAATATTTTAAATAATTTTACAGATAAATAAAAAATAACATAATAAATAGTAAAAGGACGATTTATTTTTAATTTCTATTATATGTTTAAAAAACAAAAACATAAAAATAGAATTTGGAAATTTCAAACATATTGTATAAATATTTAAAAAAGTAAATTACAAATTAGTGTGAACTCCCCTAGAAAATACATTAAAAGCTACAAGGATCCAAAAAAATTATTTTACAAAATTCATGGAATTATATAGAAATGAATTTTTAATGAAAAACCATATATAGTATTTTAAAACATATATCACATGTACATTGGCCCAAATTAAAAAGTATAATTAATTGGATATCAGTTTACCATAATAGTAAGTGACATTTAGAAGTTTTAATAATCAAAAACATAAATTAACAATAGTAAAGATTATTCCAGTATAAAATAATATATTATAATAAAAGTATATTTATACTAGTTATAAATAAAATAAAATTCATCAATATTGAATTTCGGATACCTTTGGACCAATCAAATTTGCATAAGAATCTTTAAGAACCGATGTTTTTGATGGTTTATATAGTTTATCATTAAAAGAAAAAAATTGAAAAAAATATCACTTATGACTAGTATATTAGATATTCCATAAACAATAATCAATTTCATAATGGAATAAATAAAAACATTAACAAAACCATCTGGTTGAATATTTTCCTTTCTAGTTTTTAAATTTTTTTCTTATACATATAAGGATAAAATACATTATATAAAAGTATATTTTTTCATTTTACATAAAATATAATTTTTAATATATTTATCTTCCAAGAAAAAAATCACACTAATTTTCATCAAAAAATATATTTCTAAATTTAACAAATCATTATAATTTTGAACAAACTCTAAATCATTAATAACATTTTCTTTAGAGGAAGATGAAGTATTCCCCAATTTTTAATTTTCCTCCATAAAAATTATTTATTCATCACTTCCATGATAAATTTATTTTCATTAAATTTAATATTTAATTAAATAAAATATTTAATGATAACATTTTCCTCGATATGATTGAAAACTTTATTATAAATTTTTTTCAACCCTATGAAACAAATATTTAGATTTTTTTTTCTTTTTATTTTTTCATCTGAAATAGTAACAACATTAGTATATTAATAATTATTATTATTTTCTAAATATTAATATTATTCATTGAATTTTCATAAATAAGTTTAAAATTAATATTTGAATCAATGTTTTCACTTAATATTCCTTTCACACTGATATTTATAGGATTCCGATAAGATTCAAAAAAATAGATAAATAATATGAAAGAGTAGGAGAAAACAAAATATTAACTTCTTCCCACACAAAAAATGACTAACAGTATTTTTTAATTCATATGAATTACAAGAATATTAATTATTCAAACCACTCCATGTAACCAATTCCATATTTACATTCTCCTTGAAATTTTTTAATTTCCACTTTTGATCGAATTATTTATATTTGAAATGTAACTATATATTTTTATATTGTTTTCTTTCTCACCATGATTGATTATTTTGTTTAATTTTAAATTTCTTTTACAATATTTATTATCCACTTCTTTCAATCATTAGAAATACCAGAATCATAATAAGAAAAATTTAAGGTTATTCTAGTTTTAATTGAAATCATTTTTTTCTTTTAATTAAATAAATTCTTAATCATATTCAACTAAATAACATATTGAATTTAAACCACTAATTTCATCCAATATATATTTATTAATGTTCTCTCATTCATTAAATTCATCATTTTTGGAATTTCATAGTTTTTATTGTAATGTTAAAACTATTTCATCCAAACCAATGTTTTCCAATGATTCATCAAGAGTACCCATCTTTTTCGGAATAATTATGAACTTAGTAAACATAAGATCAATAGTTAAATTTACCTTTATCATAAATTCTCGGTACTCATCCAACAAAATTCCAAACAACATTCTAAAACACCTCAAATCCAAAATGAGTAACTTCTAAAATATCCAAATATCATTAGTAATTTGAAATGATGACAAATTTTTAATTTTTATATAATTGTAAAATGTATATTACTGAAAAAAATAAAATTAATCACATTCCTAGATACATCATTTCTTTTAAGGTTTTCAGGGTCATATTTACGTAAAAAATAATGTTTAATCATTATAATGTATGGATGGTTGTAATAGTATGTGATATATACATCCATTAAAAAAATTAATTATCTACAATAATTTAATTCAAAATAATGTTGTCTTATTGTAATCAATATATAATTTAAACTTTGTCTTTCTATCGATAAAAATCATTCCCTTAGATATTTTATGAATTGAGAAAAAAAATTCTAAAAAAAGAAATGAAAAGAGACAATATATCCTACTTTGAGATTGATTCTATACTAATTGTTCATCTATACATAGGTATGCCTAAATCATCATGAATTTTGTGAATTGGAAATTCTGAAAAGAATAATACTCTTAATAGAGATAAACTAATAATGTAGTAGAATATTAAAAATAATGAACACAAGATATTTTTGTAGTGGTTTGAATCTATCAAATTAGATATCATTTCATCAAACTCTCAATGATGTAGAATGAGAAACATTTTAAAGATACGTGAATTTTGATGGGGACTCATAACCATTGACAATAATTTCTTTTCCACATTGTTTTAAAATCCAAAAAACCCCACTCTACCTTTTTCACAAATATAGGGAAAACCCAAAATCTTCCTTTTGAAGTAGGGGAAGAAGAAAAAACAAAGTTATTCAGAGCCAAGGAACAATAAAAAATTAATTCCATTTACTAGATGATGGAACAACCAAATTTTTGTTCTTTTTAATCTAGTAATAGTAACAAAAAACTAGAGTTTAATTTGTAGTATAACACCAATAAACATTATGAAAACAATTAATTTATTGTGAAATTAGTTACAATAAAAAAAATAAAAAAAATAAAACATCCAAATTATTAATTTTTATGATTATAACATTAATAAACACATGGGATATAAAACATCTAGACCTAGAGGATAATATCAAGGAATACAATAATGGTAGTGATAGAAGATTAATTTCATTCATTATTGAACTTTAGTATGTTGAATAGTATAGTCCACATAATTTATGAATCACTACTACTCTTAAAAGTTATACGTCAACCAATTTAATAAAAAACTGTATTATCTTATTTCAAAGTGTTGTATCCACCTATCACGAATAATTATTTTTATTATAATCCAATGGAGACTTCATTATATATCCCAATAGCAATATGTATAACAAAGTAATTAAATTTTTTATTAAATCATCATATAATAATAAACATTTTAATTCAATATAACACTACATTAAATCATGAAACACAACATCTTCTATTGTTACAACTAATATAAATTTAAAAAATTTAAAATTTTGGAATAATTAAATTAATAAATCGAATTTTAAATTACTTAAATATTATTATTATAATAATAAAATTTAGTTCTGCATTTGATTCTTACTTATTTATTTTTTATTTGAATAATTTAGTCAAAAATATAAGTCAATCATGACAAACAAGCTAATTCACGTTTCTATAGGTGTATTGGAATAATTCATTTAGTCATGTGTGTGTTTCAATCTTCATATTAGTTTTTATGTACAAAATATGAATCAATCTACGTGTGAGTAATTAAATCCAATGTATTATTCATTCTAGAAATATAAAAAAACTGTAAAAAAAATCGAAAAATTTAATTATAAAATTAATAATTTATCCAAATAATAATAATATAAATATTAAGAAAAATAATTAATAACAATAAATGAATAAATATTAATTAACGCGTAATTTTAATAACATTATTTTCTTATAAAAGTGGTGAAATATTCAAAACATAATACAATTTATTCTATTCAAAAATCATGTGAGAGGGGATTGAAATTTTTTGGGGATATATTAATTATCAAAAAGAAAAAAATAAAATAGCTAAGGTCCAACAAATAGTTATAACATTCTCATATTTTTCTACATGTTGATTCATGTGTTATTAAAATTTAATCCCATACATTTAGGAATACATCTTAATTCCATATATAAGGAATCCTATATGTCCACAAACTATATCTATCCAAAATCTATATTAAATTACATTTTAATTTCATAAATAAAATAATATGAATCCCTATACTGATGAATAATGAATATATTGGTTATTTTTAAATGGACCCTATACCCACACTCCTGAATCTAGTTCTACAAATTGAATCATTTCATTGATTTGATTGATATAAAAAATAGAAACAATTTTATCAACATAAAAAGTACCACATAAAAAGGAAACATTGGATCACATACATACCAAAATAAATTTATGGTTTAGAGTTTCAATAAATTAATGCAAAATCTTAAATAAACCATACATATGTCTAAAACTGAGTATATTTCCCATTGTACCAATATTTTCATATTTCATTTTAAATCTTTAATTTCTCCCAAATACTTCATCAAATATCAATTCAGTTTAGAACAAAATAATTTATCATCAATATAAAAAACATTGTGAAAATTTTAAAAAAAAGAAATGTGATATCAAATTCCTTATAAGGGTAAATATAAGAGTTAAAAATTTAATATCCTCAATGAGCATAAGATTGGAACAATGGTATTTGGAAACTATCAATGTTCATGAGCATAAGCAATGATAATTTATACAAATCCATACTATGATTATTGAAACTGAAAAAGGGAATAAAAAATTAATAATAGAAAGATTTATAGGAATCAATAATCCTGAGCTATTTGATGTCAATACTAATCAAAGGAAACAATTATAACAAATATTAATAAAAACAAATACAAGGTGGTGTCCTGGAATATTATCTTCCTAGAAACCTTACAATATTCCTTTCAACTAGAATAATGATATTTTCAACTATCATACCCAATGCATCAGAGGGATATCATGGACCCACACAACCATGGTTTATATTATTACCACACATACTTGGTTTATAATGGATCCACTAGTAATTAGATTATAATCTAACCACACATCATTATAAATAATTTCCATAAACTATAACATGAATAATATATATAGAGATTTCATTTCAATAAAACATTTATCTGAACAACCATTATTCCTTACATAATGTGATTAGACATTAGCAAAGAAACATGATCCATTAATATATCATTAAAAAATTTATAATTCATTTAGATAATGAATATTGAGGTCTTAATTACAATATGTCTCTATTGAATCATATGTTTCATAATGTTTTGATGCTTATTATGAATAAGAACATTGTTAAAAAGATCTATAAAAATATTATTAAGGATAATTTCTTACACATTTTGAAAATCACAATTTACAAAAGCTTAAAAATTTATTAAATAATGTAAAAATAATTTTCATTGAAAATATTCTCAAAAATTTATAAAGTCAACTTAAAAATAATAGCATTCAGGATGTGGTTATAATTCATTAATTTTGATAACATTATAAATAAACTTTCTTTTCAAAAAAAATTATGGAGAGTTGAAAGATTCAATTAAACAAAACATTTAGAAATTTACTTTTAAATGTTTTTAAAATAATAACAAATTTTTTTAAAATATATTTAGGAAAACATTTATTCTTAGTAAATAATATTATCGAAGTCAATTTAGAAAGCATGTATATTTAGGAGAAAAGATCATGATCATGAAAAAGATACAAGATCTATATAACTTACAAGAATTATTTTTGATTATTTTTAAATAAATAAGTATGTTAATGGAAATTATATAAGTGAACCACATTCATAAAAGTTATATATGAAAATAGATTAATTTTAAGAAAACAAGATCATATTATTACCACCAATAGAACTATAAAAATAAATAATCAAAGAATGAAATGTGATTGTAACTTAAATCCTTTACAACATTGGTAATCATTCAAATAAAATGAAATTAAAATAATGAATTTGATATCTGTTTATAAATCTAATTAATTTCATGATGTATGGTTGCAAAATTCATTCATTATTCTATATGTACACTATACAATGAAAGTATGGTTCCTAATAATAATCATGTATCATGAAAATTATATTAAGCAAAAAAGAAAACCTCATTATCCTTTATAACAATTAAATCATTGTCCCATGAATGAGAGAATATATATAGAAAAAAATATCACGATATATGAGAAATTATTGATATAATATACAAATAGGTAGAATAACTCATGTAAACGCAAGTATGTTCATATTAAAATACTGCCTCAAATAATTATCATTAAAGTAAAATAACCCATATAAGGATCATATCAATTAGTTGAGAGTTAATAAGTGAAGTTCATTTGTGTGAAAAATTTAAATAAAAAAAATTAAATTTTAATGAAACAAATATTGAAAGAATGTCATTTTAGAAATAATATTTTCAGAATATAATAAATTAAGATGACATATATTCCAATGAAATGAAATTTAATTAAGAATCCCTTACCACTAGAATTCATGAAAAATTCTATTGAAAAAATAATAATTAATTTCAAAATAAAAAAAATTATTTAAGAAAGATTAATTATATATAATTTAAAATTTGAAATATATACACATCATAAAATAAATGAGGCTTATAACATTAAAATATTCGTCAATGAAAGGAAATTGAGACGAAATCCCTTTCCTTGTGTCTAGAAATGCTACATATGTTCTATAACACCTAAATAACAAAGTCACATATATGTTTTTTATTTATTTTCAAGAATTGTGTTCTTGGAATATTCATTAATCATTAAATGATTTATTTTAATTCTGTATTCAATTATTTATTCGGGTATTCTCATACCACATATATTGCGAATGTTCGGTCCACAATTTTGAAATAACTTGGGCCTATTTCATTTCTTTAAAGGTTTCTACATTTCATAAAATATTGAATAATAATGATTAATTAAATATAATTTTTTAAAATTAATTATTCATTTAAAAACAACCATTAAATATGGTTATGACAAACAAATCATGTTATAGTAGTGGAGGTGCTAGGCCATACGTACGCATGAGTAATGTTACAATTTTTCAATGATCATTATATAAAAAAGGTAGGAATTGTATTATAATTATACAATAATAGTAATAATTAAATACCAAATAATTTATTCAAATATACTTATATGTATCATCCATGTGATTTCATGATGCAAAAAAAATCACATCACTTCATGGAGGTGGTATTCCACATGTACATATGAATGTTGTTATGATTTTTAGTGAATGAAAATATATGAAAGTATATGATATTTTATTTTTAAATAATGATAAATATGTTATGGATGTAATATATATGATTTAAATAAATCATTATAATCATTCATGAGAGGAGGTTATGGTAAATGAATTAATTGTTTTGTGAGGTGGTAGCCCTCCATAAACATGATTGCTGATTTCGTTTTCCATTTGATGGAGACGCAGCTGCGTATTGGTTATTAAATTTACACAATAAAATATTATTATATTTAATATATTTATATTATTATCCTAGAATGGTTGGATAATATTTTAATGTTGTGTGAGAATATATAATATTGAATTTTTAATTTAAGAACTATATATTTTCTTTAAATAACCTCCATTTATTTAATCATTATTCTTTATAAGGATGATATTTATCCTAAAATAGACTTCTAGGATAGAGAGAAGGATTTTGGGAAGGTATTTTTCAGATCATTTCCAACTAAAAATCATTTCATGTGCACTGAAATATTGAAATTATGTTCCATTTTATCAGATTGGGGCGGTGAACTTTTGAAATATCATAAAATATTAATTATATATTAATTAATATTCATTCATAAATTGAGACGATCAAATTTATTTCAAATAAATGATGTATATGGGTCACAATACTCTCAAAACATATATTTTGGAAAATGTTAGGTGAGATTTTTAAGTATATATTTTTTATAACCCCTCATTAACCATTTTTTACAATTACCCAAAAAATGTTTTATTAATATTTATGGGTCAATATATTTACTAAAAAAGAATGTATGAAGAGACCACATTGGGTGTGAGTTGTATTAATTTCCATTGATTTTATCTAGTTGAAAATGGTGATCAAAGATATTGGATAGTTCATTGATGTTAATAAGATGAAGAAGTTCCCAAGTTGATGGAGCTTTTCTAAAGTCATTGAATCATGATATTTCATGAAACATCTATTGAATACATTGATATTCATTGTGTTTCCTGGAGAAGTGTTATGGATTCATTAGTGAAAATTTTATTTCATTCCTTAATAATTCCCTTAGTGAATGTGGTGATTATTTAAATGACCTTCAAGGATTAAAGACGTGTCATAAGGATTTTTGACAATAGTTACATCAAGTGCAGCCCAGTTTTAAATTTTCTAGAAAAAAATAAAAATATAAATTTATGGGGATATTGAGTTCATTGTTTCTATAAAAATATAATAGTTTAAAATATATTTTTCATGAATAATATATGAGGAGGAAATAATAGAATTTTAGATGGTTGGCAAGGAATTTTGGTTAAGGGTTGTATTATATTTCAAAATAGAAATATTTTAACTTATTTATATTAATGGGGGATTTCTAAAAAAACATTCTATCTAATAGGACATCCCAATCCATGCTCAACCAGGGACCACATGGGACCCAAAGTTGTTGACCACGCCGAGGGAGCCCATCAAGGGCTTGCCGGTAAGTGGAAAAGATGTTTTTCCCTGTATGAACCCAACTTCACCCATGTATATGGTTTATGAGTGGTAGTTCCATTATGTTCAGTGACATGGAAGATTTAAGAAAAGTTATGGGGGTATTGGGGGGGATAAGTGATCTCTAGACACTAAAAAGTGGTTCTTAATTGATACACCATTCCCGGTTCTATGGAGAATTCAAAGTGGTACGTGAGTCAGAATGTAGACTATTAATCTATTAAATAGATATGGATAAAAGATAACCAATTTGTTCAGTTTGATTAGTTTGATTATTCCTGTTTGATCTTCCACTACACAGATTCAAATTAATCCATACATTCCCTTAAATGTTCCATTTTCTTCCTTTTCCCATATATCGATGGCACCAATATCTCAATATAGAAGATGCTTTAATCGCCATCAATCAATCCAATGGCCACCATTGTTGAAAAAGGTCCAAATGATGAAAAAATATGATTAAAATAGTAATGAGACATATTTTTCATCATTAAAATTCTTTTGTCAAACTAAAAATGTAGTTCTTGGAGGTCGTTTGACCATATTATCACTATGGTTTATCTATTGATTTTTGGGAATATCAGTTACAATAGTTTATGAATTCATGCAGGTAATCACTTCACCAAAAATAGAAGACTGTAGTTGAAAAGTAAAATACAATGTATTAATGTATAGATTAATCCTTAATTTTATGAATTCAAAAATGATATGTTCATAAATTCATGGATTTTATTTACATATAACAAATATAGGGACTCAATTCGGTGATTGAATGTGGAAGAGGTTGTGATCCTCACCTATAAAAGGAAATCAATAAAGATGAGTTTTCATTTCTTTTATTATCATTCCTTGGGAGCTAGCATTTTTTAAAAAAATAGATAACCTTTCTATGGTACATTTTTTATGAGTAATAATTTGATCATTGAAACTTCAATGCTTTGCTTTGAAGGGGAGTCCCCCAGACCATTTGGTTTTGTGAAGGATATCTATGCAGATCCTATGTGAAGAAGTTTTGTGGACATGTGACTGGTTTTTAAACACCCTCGATGTGCTTCATGAAGATTTATATCTCCATAAACCATTTTATAAGTAATAAAAACTTACTGATTTGTGTGAAAATACAATGGATGAGTATTAAGACACTACACGAGTTTTTATCACCCTTGAATGGCATCATGAAGAACATATCCTACGAACCTCTAGGATTCTGAGAAGGATACTAGACAAGATTGTTCTCCTACTTTCACAATAAAAAACCTCAATCTAGGTCATGGAAGTATAATAACACATATTCCTATTCAGAGTTTCATGGAATAGTTCAAGCATGCATGCTCATATGATTTGTAATCATTGTTTGCTACCCAACCCTAGTACTTATGTGAAGAGAGTGAACATGCAGTGAGGAAGAAACTAGAAATTATACAAATTTTCATGAATATCTAAATGCATTATAAACTATGAAATGGTGAAACACGAAATAAAAAACACATAAAATAATAACAACAGATATATGTTTCCTGATTTATATATTGAACACTTGTCATGATGTATTCATGAAGTGGTTTCAAATAAATATAGCTTGTAATTAAAGAAGATAATAGTATAAAAGTGAGTAAGATTATTATTTTGAGTGTGGGGAAATAAAATTACATAAATATTGGTAGAACCATGGCAGAATAAAAGTGAAACAATATATTAAAAATTATAAATATTTTTTATTGAATAAATTTAATTTCAAAATACTTCATTATTACATATTATTGAATGTCAATGAAGAATAATAGATTTTCCAATATATGTTTAGTTATTTTGGGCATATTAATTGTGAAGATTCTATGACTACATTGTCTTTAATATCTTCAGAATCAAAAATTATGTCTATAATTCTGTAAGGATTGGAAGTAGGTCTTTCAGGTTGTTTTTTGTGCACTAAAGAAGAAAGATATCAGGACACTACTATATACTATTTCTCTTTATTGTGTGTCAAATATCAGGGGTAGAAAAAAGGTGACTAAACAATTTTTATTCAGTTGATGATTCTTTGGTCGGAAATAATTACATTTTCACATGTCCACTACATTCATATTTTTTTTTACTGACAGAAAAAAGAATAAGAAAGTGTCTCTTATAGTTTGATGTAGGAAATAGGTAAAAATAGTTACATTCATGTTTTCAGGAATGTAAAAATTTAATGATTGTAATATCAAAAATTTATTGTGAAATCAAACATGTCTCAATAGGAGGAAGTATTTATTGCTGTTCCAAACCATTAATAAAGATAATACGATATTCATAGGTAGTATAAATATCCAACCATGTGCTTAAAAACATGCACTCTCAATTGAGTATAGTGAATCGCTTGTGTGAGGGATTTTCTTAATTATTTTAACCATAGTCAAAGGAATACATTATAGTGGTTTTGTGGTGATGATATTTTTCAGAACATGCTAAGGAGTAGCTACTCTTATTGAGTAGTGAATATTCTAAATATATATTTTTTTTATTCTATACGTCTTTAATATTATTGCATGAAATAAGGAAATTATAATAAGATAATTGAGATCCTAAAATGTCAATGAAGAAAAGTTATAGAAATTTAAAATGAATTAAAAGTCCCTAACACATATCCATCCACCTCTCATTGTGTTTAATATCATAATCTAGTCCTTTTATGTTGTGTCCAATCTAGTATAAACTCATTTATATTCTAAATAATTAAGTTATTATTTTTGAAAATTTTAGTTTACTTTCTTAGTCAACAATGAATTGTAGTTTTGGTGATGTTTAAATTATATCTTGGCTGATTTCATTCTCTACCAAAATGATGATGAAAAAGAAAAATAAATAGAATATGAGGATGAATTAAAATTACCTCTCATCTAAATAAGAGGATGTATGTGTTTCTCCACACCCTAGAAATAGTGAATACTTATCTAGATTAAAAAGTAATGAGAATGAGGCTCATATCTCCACCAATAAGATCGAAAACCATCCTACCTATAGTGATCAGGAGTCATGTTTTAGTACATTTGAAAATTATCATTTAGATGAATTTATTAGTATAAGTGGTGATTATGAACAATATTCAACATCTCGAAAAATTTCAGTTGATAAATTATGTGCTTTTACACATGGTACTGCTATATAAATAGAATCAAATGTTTTTTGAGTCTTTTAGTTGAAGTGGTAAGAGATCACTATACTATAAGGAGAAGATGATGTTTAGGATAAGGTATTGCAAGTAAAAATTGTGGAATGTTTAAATCTCCTTTGATATGTTGGATCCTTTTAAGAAATAAAGATTGAAGCTGAAATATGTTCCTATAAATTCCTTAAAGGATTTGAAGAGAAAGAGGGAGTCCAAAATAATCTAATAGAAACGATCCATCCAGTTGAATAGAAATTGAATATTATCATTGATTTCAAGGGTTTGTAATTGGGGGAAATATCCTAGAGGATCAAAGAACATGACTCATTTATTCAGAAAAATATTAATCTTCATAAAGATAAAGATAATAGAATAACGAATTCTTATGAAGATAATATGATTAAAATTGATAATCAGAATATCATCTTTAATATAAAATTTCTTGCTTTCAAAGATCATTTGGCTAATCTTGAGAAGGCATATATTGAGACGTCAAAAAAGAAGGACATTATTTTTATAGGAATTCCATTCTCACTAGAGGATTATAATATTAAAATCAATCAAATATGATACAAAAATATCATGAATTGTTTAAATGATCTACCAAAAATAACTGAGTAGGAGAAAGTACCATCCATACAATCCTATAAAAATGTATTTAAAACTATTATCATGTATAAAGTAGGTTGAAAAAAAATTCTACGTAATCATGGATAAATAATTGTGATAAGAAACCTATAACGTTTGTAGATATGAAGTAGAATGTATAAATAAATTCCCTATAGAGATAACTAAAATTCATGAATAAGTCCCAAGAAACATAAACATAAGATATAAGGTAACCAAAGTTTTTTAGTTACTGTTGGTGATGAAAATGATTTTTTAATTTTCTATTAAAATTTTGGTATAATTATATAAATAAAAAAGAAAAAAGGAAGAATATGTCAAGGGGGCCAAGCCATAGAATAATAATTAACATTCATAGGTCCTGAAAATATTTTATGTTGTAAAATGGTTTGGAAACCATGATAAAATTTGTGATGTATGCAGTGGAAGTGTTCACATGGTTAGTACATGCTTATCTCAACATGTATCTAATTTTTCTAAGAAAATAAGGCCATAGAGTAGGTTGAAAATGAAGATGCAACCATAAGAAGAACCCCAAATAATGTTGTTAACACAAATTCACCGAAGATGATTCTAAGAAAGGAAAGATATAAAACCATGGATTCATAATATATGATGTTATAGAATAGTACATATTCAAAAATAAATATTAATAAATGGGATGTAACATAGAAGAACCCATGTTGATGATCCAAACATGCTACTAATCTTCTTAATGGAATATTACTTATCTTGATAGAAGATTATTAATTAATAAAGAAACATGAAGATGAAAAATCTAATGAAAGTGAAAAAGGAAATGAAATTTTTAGCACCCTCTATTTGAGGTATGTGGCCATTGTTTATGAATTTATTATTTGTTTAAAGTGCATGGGATGAGTTGGATAGAGGGCGGGAGAGTTTGTAATGGTTTTGGATGAATTTGGAGGCTTTTAAAGTGGTGCACGGTTTGAGCACGGTTAGTGGAAACCATGCGGATTCTCCAGGAAACCGTATAGGGGAGGTAGTAGGATTCAGACAGCCTGTGCACGGTTTTACAAACCATGCAATAAAACCATGAAGACACTTCCTCCTGAGGCAATAGTGTGCACAAAGTTAGCGCACAGTTTTCCAAACCGTGCAGACTATCTGTGCGGCCACATAAAAATAGGGTTATAAGTTCCAGGGACCCTTGGGCTTAACCTATTTCACTCCAAACTTCCTCCCACTCATGGCTGTCATGAGTTCATTGGTTCTCAGGGGTTGGAGGAGCTTTCCCACTCATTTTGGATGTTTTTTGAAGGGGTTTCAAGGCGGTTTAAAGGTGGTTTCTCCCAGGTATGTCTCTCCTCTTGGTTCTCTTGTGTTTTCATCTAGATCTATATTCCTCTTCTTCATGGTTTTCAAGATATACACTTGTTGGGCATAAATTTAGGGTTTTGGTTGCCTTATATATTAATTTTAAGGCTTATGGATGCTAGGGAAAGGGATCAAGTGAGGCTTTAGTGGTGTGTTCTCCGGATTTGGGGCACTGTTGCTTGTGGGTCGATTCCTCGAGAACCCTAAAGGTAGGTGGCTTCTCTCTTGACACCACTTGGTTAGAACTTGGTTTGGATACAATAAAATTGATTTGATTAAAATTAATATTGTTTTTGATGTGTGAAATCGGATAGAAATCCCTTTAGTAATGGTTTGGAAATTTTGGGGAAGAAGGTCTTGTGGTGAAATGCTCTTGATGTGATTTTTAAATGGGGTTTTAAAATGAGTTGTTTTGTTGGTTGATTATGATGAAATGAGAAAATGGTTTTCAATAAAAAGTTTTGTCTTATTGAAATGGGGTTTGGCATGGAAAATGGTTAATGGTCATTTTCAATATATGATTGATTTATTGAAGAGGATTTTCATGTAATGGAAATGGTTTATTGCATGTTGTGTGGCCTTGATGGGTTATATGCTCAGTTATGTTGGCTTTCTTGAATGTTGTGAAAGTGGACGAGAAGGGACACTCTAAAAAGTGGATGGATAGTGGATGAGAAGTGCCGCCATCAATGGTTATTGGATGAGAAGTCCCGCTATAAAAAGGGGATGGATAGTGGATGAGATGTGCCACCAGTAATAGAAAGTTGATGGAATGTGCCACCATGGCTTGTTTTGTGCATGGTTGGATGGGAAGTGCCACCATGATGTGTTGTGTGCTTGGATGGTGATGTTTTTATATGGGTATTGTGAGTGAAATATGAACAAGTTAATCGGTTTGTGGCATGGTTGATTTGGATTTCTTGTGTGTAATGTGAGGCTTACGGCATGATTGCTTGGCTTTCCCTGGGTAACTTGGTTTGGGTGAAATGGCTTGGTAAGGATATTTTTGGGTTATGGTAATGGATGAACATGTGAATATTTTATATAAACTATTTTATATAAATGTGCTAACGGTTTTATCCTAGTGGCATGTGTAGGGAAGTCATTTGGGAAAATCCCATTGTGTTTTAGTACTCACCACCTGCTTTGGCATGTTGGTGTCTTTGTAGATGTTGTGTACCATGACGTGGGAAAAGGTAAGGTATCACCCTCCTCTAGTGGTGCATCATGATGTCTGGGTGGATCTTAGAGCATGGAGATTGGTGTGGAGCCATGGAGTGTGTCTTCGCTCATGTTGGCTTTTGTTGTTTAGTTTTCTCTTTGTACTCTGATGTGGTATAGACATGTCTAGTTGTATTGGTTTTGGGATGTAATGTGGAATAACTTGGTTGTTTTTTGGGAGTACATGCTAGGATATTTTATTGACATGCATCATATAGTGGTTTTTAATGGATGGTTTAGTTGGTTTTTTATTAATGAAAAATTGTTCCCCAATTTGATCTTGAAGCCCTCGACATTTATTGCCAGCCTTTCATGTCTTGGGAACGTCGCTTAAGGCCATGTAACCCTCACCTCCTCATCAAGACAATGGGGTAGGGGCGGGGTGTTACAAAATTATTCTACATGATGAAGAAAAATTTAAAGATATTTTATCAGGAAAATGAAATTCATATGTTATAGAAGTTTTATGGTAGATATGTATGAAATATTTTCATATTTCTAAATGTTTTATAATATTTTTTTAATAGTAAAGAAGTAGTCCTTGATGGAGTAATAATGTATCATTTGTGATGGATGATAAAAAAATATATCTAAATAAGTATAAGAGTATATTAATTTATTAATTCTAACTCAACATATTTCTGAATAGATGTTCAGATGTGCATGTATAAAGACTAGATATAATGGAGAATCATTGTTGAGAAAAAAATCTCACCCTTACTATTTATACCAATGAAGTAACAAGGATACAACATAGTTTATTAGATCATTATGTAAATTTTTTGTACTTATAATTCATTGAATTAATATTGAAGCTTGTTCATATGGTTATAACATGATAATTGTTTAGTGATATCAATTCTTGATAGTAATGATAAAAACTTTTCCCTTCCTGAATGATTCAATAATTGATATTCAAATACTAATTAATGGAGGATTGTTTTTTTATTAAGATGAAGAATATGATTTAATATTATATATAGTTAGGATAAATAGAATATCATCTTTTCTAGATATTATCTTTCATATCCTGAAGAATATGTTTTTATGAATGTCATATTTGGTGATGTTTTGAAGGTTTTCTAACCTGGACAGTCTCATTTTAAAGATCCATAATAGTGTATTCTCCATACTCTAGTTTTTGGAACTCAATTAATGATCACATTCACAATTATGAAGATGATGAATGGTTTTTCTCTTGAGGTGGAGACAAATAAAGTAGATGAAAAAATAAATATTTCATTTTGTATCAAAACATGAGTATTTTGGAAATATATTGAAGATCATGTATTTGGAAAAGGTATGTCATTTCACAATCACTAATCTTTGGAAACAAAAAATAAAGATCATTTTACATAGATAGGGTAATTTAATTTGTCAATATACATGAAATGTTGATTTAATTTAATTTTCCAATGTCACTTATTTTTCCTATTTCACTTTCATGTTTTTATCTATCTGTTGATGTGACTATATGAGTTTTAGGTTGATCTTTCTAAAAAATATTCATATCTCATTTAATTATCTTCATCCTATAATGAAATTAGAAATCCCTTTAATGAATGTTTATGATATCCCATTTCATGAGGTCTCATGATCAATTGGTAATGGATATATTTATTATATAAATAAAATCCTCTTATTTTATACACTGAACACACCTCAAGTAGACTTAGTGTGAAATGATGGATGAAACTTTACTCAAACATGGATTGATAACCATTTCACATTAACATTGTATTTCATGTCAACAAGGAGATAGAATGTGAAGAAATAGTATGAATGGTAAATGGGAGAGAGAAGATAATGATCCATGTATTTATATATTCATTTGTAAATAACAACAAAGGTATTGAAAAAATATATAAAGGTGGATATTGAAGTTCACATTTTGTGAATGTGTTGTATTTTATTTCAATGGTTATCATTGTTTAAAATAGTGATTACTAAGATAATAATTTTTCACTTAATTAAATATGAATAAAAAGCTACAATGTTAATAGATCTTGGATGAAGTCCTCATGTCTTTATTTTTCAAGAAAAATCTATTAAATACTTGGATTTTCATGATGATTCCTAGAGAATAATTATCAATTCATTAGACAAAATTGGATATCATTATTAAATAATTATCCTAGAAACATTTAAAATTATAAAATTGATCTAAAATGATCAAACACAAGTGATAAGGAGTTTCCACAATGGTTACATCGTGTGATGTCCATGAAAATGGTATTTTAATAAAACCTATGTTCATCAGTTTCAATTAAAATATAAATTATAAATGACTAAGGGTATGGAATTGATGTTGTCTAATAAAAAATAATATGGTCATATTTATTTATCATGAAGAATAATTGATTGGGAAGGAAAATAATTTTAAATGGTTGGAATGTAATTTTTTTTAGGATTGAATTATATTTCTATATATAAATAATATAACTTTTTTATATTTAATGGGTATAACTTAAAAAAGTATCCAACCATTGGGGAATCCTAGGATTGGAAAAACCAAGTCCCTAATGTGACTCATAGGTGTATAACACACCCATTGGATCATTTCTAGGGTTGTATCATAACCGTAAGAGATGTTGGTCCAGGAATATTCTCAGCAACACCCGTCTATAAGGTGCAGGAGTAGAGGTACCACCGTTCAGGGTGCCATGGTGACAAGACAAAGAGGTATAAGGTAGTACAGGTGGTATAGGTGACTCCTATCTACTAAAACGTAGCACATTATTTATATACCATTCTTATTTATTTGGAGGTTTCAGTGGGGGATATGAGTTGGAGTTCTCACTATTCTTCCATTAAAAAGATATAGATAAAACATGAGTGATTAGATCAGTACGATCACACATGTTTTATCTCCCACCCTATTAATTCAAATTATGTTACAATTTTTTTAAATGTTTCATCATCTTCTCCTCCCATCTATTAAAAGTCCAATAACTCATTTAATAACAATAATTAATCACCATCAGTCAAACCCTTGGCCACCATGGTTTAAAAAAAGTCAAAATGGTGAAATAAATATGATCAAAATAATCCAGAAACATTGTTTTCAGGTTTTATATACTTCAAATGAACATAAAAAGTAGTTACAATATTTGTTCAAACTTTTGATCACCATGGTTAATACATTGATGTTTGGGAAGATTATTTTTAGGCATTTATGAATGCATGAACTTAATATGATCACTTTAAAGTATAAGTTTGCAATTGAAAATGAAAACACCATGTTTTGTGGTGTATCATAATTTGGGGTTTGAATAATTCAATAATAAGATATTCATCCATTAAAGTTGTTTATTTACACAACATAAAAAACTGGGATCCAAGTCAATGATTGAATGAGGTAGAGGCTATGATCCTCACATATAATTGTAGAGGTAACAAGCTGAGTTTTCATTAATACATGCATAATTTTTGGAGAGATATCATTTTTTCACATTAATAGAGACCCTATTTGGGAATCCTTTTACATGAATGATCATAATATCCCTAAGACATCAAGGATTCATGGATATGGTGAGTCCTATAAACCATCCAGGTTTCACAAAGGATATTCATGCACATCCAATGTGAATAAGTTCTGTGGACATGCTATTGGTATTTATACACCATCATTGTTCTTCGCAAAGACATCCATTTCTAAAAACCTATGTATAAGTAATAAACTCTCACTTTGTTCTAAGAATATATAGGGTAAATTTTTTTTGATACTTCACATGTGTTTATCAACCAAGAAGACATTCCTAAAGAACATATTTCATGAACTTCTCAGCTTGTGTGACAGATACAAGAGATAATTGTGATTTGGTTTTCATAGTAATAAACCTCAAAATTCTGAATGGAAGAAAAATAATTATAGGATTATTCAGAGATTCTGGGTACATTTGGTGCATGCACTTACATATGATTCTTAAACATAGTTTAATACCCAAACCTAGGTCTTTTGTGATGAGATTGAAGTTGCATATAATAAGAATGTGGATAGTGTGCATGTGTTCATATTTTTATTTTTAATTAAAATCATCATTTATTGGAAAAATACATATTTTTATATTATAACCAATTTTAGGAAATATTGAAAAATAAACTAAGGTCTGGTAAAATTATATTATAATCATAAGACAACAAAATATTAATTTATGAATCTATTTTATGAAAATAAAATTTCATTTAATTTATTATATTAACTACATATTTCTAATTAAACATTTACATTTCACAAAAATACCAACACTTAATTTATCATTTTCAGAACATTTATTCACTTATTCCATGATATATATATATATCATATTTTCATTTATGACATACCTAAATTTTATTTATACTTATATAGTTGATGTTATTAGTATATTGGTTAGGTTACTATTCATAATGTTAAAATTACTATTCTGAAGGTTATATTAATATTTAATATTATATCATGATTTTCTTAGGCTCAGTTTTTATTATAATATAAACTGTCATGTAAATTAAATTTATTTAAGAATATACATACAATAAATTTTATGGTGTTATATCCCTCCATTCTTCAGAAATTTCTTTTCCAAAATTTTCATCAATATTATCTTTTAAGTAAACCATTTTGGTTCTTCTTCATAACATATTGATGTTCCCATTTCACTTATTAAATTTTATGGAATATACTACAAACTTCTATGAGTTATGTAGTCTGATTTCTCAATAAGTTATCTCTTGTGTCAAGAATCGTTACAGGCTCTTTACAATAAGAGAAATTTTGTTTTAGTTCTATTGGGACATAATTGAAATCATTCATTGGTTCTGGATTTTATTTCTTTAACAATGATATGTGGAATACCTCATGAAAATTGGAGAGACATTGGGAAGTTTCTAATCAATAAGCTAAATCTCAATTTCATTCTTGTATTTTAAAAGGTCTGATGTACATGGGGATCAGTTTCACATTCTTTCTGATCCTTTTGTCACCCTTCCTTGTATATACTTTTAAAAATACATGATCTACCACTTGAAATTCCATATCATTTATCTGGTTATAATCCTAATCATTTTTCCTACTTTTGGCTCCTTGAATTTGAGCCTGAAAAGTATTTATCATTAGTATTGTGTTATCAGTATGTTTTAGGTCTAAAAGTTTTTTCTCACCAGCTTCATCCCAACATGATAAAGTATGTAATATCCTTCCATATAATTATTTATATTATCCAAAAAAAATATTCTTTATGATTTCTATATATCTTGGTAGTACTAGGGTTTATAGAGAAATTTGATCTATAAGCATTATCTAATTGTTCCATTTTTATCTTGGGTGTTTATGGAACACAAACCACATTCAAAATTTCCTGATTCCATCATCATATATGAATTCTATCAATCATTATTATTTAATAGCTTTAATGTTATTTTAAATATTATCATTATCATATTGAGATATTTTTATATTTTCTAGTAGATATGGATTAGAAATCATTTGGGGAAAGAGTGCAGTTTCCCCTTTCATAAAAATTCCCATATCTCTGTTTACTAAATAAATTAATATAGAATATTTCTAAATCCTCATTTTGTTTATAAGCCCATTATATTTACGTCTTAATGTATCCACTACCTTATTTACTTTTCATGGGTGGTAGTGTATTTAACAATCATAATATTTGAAAAACACGAGCCATCGTCTTTGCCTTGTGTTTAGTTCTTTCTAGTTAAAGAGGTATTCCAGAGTATTGTGATATATATATATATATATCACATCTTCAAACCTAGAGATTGTGTATTTATATTTTTAGATAATTGATTACAGATGCTAATTCAATTTCCTAAGTTGGATATTTTTTTCATAAATCTTCAAATCCCTTGGTGTAAATGCAGTAAATTTATTGATTTTTATAAAGACACAACCCAATCATTTATTTGATGCTTAATTTTTTAATAAAATTTCATTATTTTGTAATGGTAAATCCATAAATGGAACATTAAATAATATTTTCTTCAATTCATCAAATCTTTATATACATTACTTTTTCATTGGAATATAACCCCCTTATGTGTGATCGTGGTTAACAAGTTATCCAATTAGTAAAAATTCTGATTGAAATAACAGTAGTAACCTATAAAACCAATGAAACGATATACCTTGGTTAATTTTATTATCTTAGGACATTCTTGTACTACCTTTTTGTTCACATGATTGAAAAAAATTCTATCCATACAGACAACATATCAAAGAAAATTAATTTCATGAATCTAGAATACTCACCTGTTAAAATTACCTTATAAATCATTATTTCTGAGAGTCTCAAGAATAATCTATAATTGATCCCCAATGTATTCATTATTTTTAGAATACACCAGAATATCATCAAATAATAAAACAATAATTTCATCATGATAATCCTTGAATACTCTATTCATTTGATCCATGAATATAGATGGTGTATTAGTCAATCCAAATGGAATTAATGTAAACTCGTAATGTAATACCACATCCAAAATGTTTTATTTGAAATATAATCCTTTATTTTTGAAAATTGGTGATTCCCAGAATTAAGGTCAATATTTGAAAAAATTTGAGATTTGTGATGATGATACAATAATTCCCCAATGAAAAGCAGAGCACACTATTTATATTTTAAAATAGCATTGATTTATCTATAGTCAATTAAGATCCACATGGATCAATATTTTTTCTTAATTAAGTTTATAGGGGATCTCCATGTGAAAAAATTGGATTGAATTAATCCACTAGTAATAAACTCCATTGGTTTTTTTTCAACTCCACTAATTCTAAAATGGTCATTATATAAGGAGTCTTTGATATTGATCATGCATCAGGGATTAAACCAATTGTATACTAATCTTCACACTCTAGGGGGGGTCTATGTAATTTTATAATAGATAGATCATTATATTCTCACAAAATTTGTAAAACCTCAAATTGAAGTTTAATTTCTTCATCTCTAGATGATGTATTCTCTCCCTCTCATATAATTTCATTCAGTAGAGCAACTTGGGGTGGATCTATAGATGAAAAAAATTTTGAACTCTCCTATAAAGAGATGAAATTGTAAATATTCATCAAAAAACATAATTTATTTCTTCTTTTAATAAATATTTATATAATATTTTGAATTATATCTATAATGATGATTAAAAAAAATAAAAAATAGTTATGATGACAGGTTCAGTAAATAAACCATGTTTATATGCTATAATTGGAACTTCACAACATATTTTTCTTGCAATGAGACTTCTCTTAGGTGTTTGGACTGACAACTCCCATATAAAATTTAAAGGGAAATGTCTAAATCAGGATATATTAATCCAAATATATTAGTTTATAGGCTTATCCAATGTTTCCTGTGGTAATTAAAAAATTTATAGGATGTTTTCATATACATAGACTTATCCTCTGAGTCATTCATATGGTTATTTTTTTTAATCTATGATTTCCCAAATCTAGTTCCCATTGGTTCTACTAAAATTTCTATGATAAGAACTATAACAACCCCAACCATAGTAGCCCATATTAGGTGGCAATTATAATTCCATGGAATAGATACAATAGATCAGATGACCACAAAACAATCAGTCCAGTAGTACTAAATTACTCAATACATAAATGGTTCCTTTATTTCTTTGTTAATTAAACATATAAACTAATAAATGAAAATAATTTTTTCCCGTGATATTCATTAAAAAACATTTTATTAAATAGAGGAAGGTAAAATAATAAAATGATGAGGCCAAATGATTAGTAGATGTTATATATAGTGGAAATAAGTAAAAATAATAGTTGAAGCATAATAAATCTAGAGTAATTATTATTGAAAGGTAAATTTCTGAAAATTTAAAGTAATGAATTAATTTAGAATGAAAAAACATCCATAGATGTTGTTCTCACAATGAAAATATTATAAATGGAAATGGATGAATATTGAATAAAGAAAATGACTATTTATTGGGTGTCATATCTATGGTACATGAACCATTATACCCTCAACATGGTTTACATCATTGTGTAGAAACCCATCTGATTCTACTTGGTATCAAATATGAAGGGGTTGTCGCCAAATATTTTGCATCATGATACATGTCGACACATTGATGGGATTTCTATAATCCCTCCTTAGTGATCACAATAATTCCAAAGAATTCTTAATACATAGAAGTAATTCATGAAAAATAATACTTATAAAAACATCTTTATTGAGTTGCATATATGGATTTATAAATATATCCACAATTAAAACAACATTCAATGTAAAAACACATATATGTAAAAATGGTATATCCCCACTCACCTCTTTTTTAATAAAAGTAGTGACATGAATTAGAACCCAATTCATTCTCCAATAGAATGTATTAAAATAAAGGAATATAGTATAAACATGTGGTGTAAATATGATACACCAATAGAGGGTTGATGGAATACAATCTGAAGCTTCTATGAAAAAAAAGATCAACTTGCATGAGACATATCCAGGAAACATGTTATCGAACTGTAAAATATATCCACCATGAAGGGTAGTGGTAGTGCTGCCTATAAGCACCGAATGAACACGAATCCTCACATCAAATTACAGTGATCACCATTGCCTCGTCTTACCCCCAAGGCTAAAACAACACATCATTGAATCTGTCCCTCTACGATTGAACCTAAAAACTCAAAAAAACAGAATGTTTCGGTGGGGAATAAGATGAACCGTAAACAGAATGATAAAAATAATCCTACATGGATTAGAAAATCAAGAGCAGGGAACTGCATGGAAAATATAGGAACACATCAAGCTTGTTCTGGGTAGAAAACAGTAGGGGATGATCAAAGTTTATGTGAGAAGAATAAGAAAAAATGATTAAGAGGGCTAAAAGAATAAGAATATAGGCACAAATAAGTTGATGGAGATTATGCTATTAAATTAGAAAAAAACATGCTAACCAGACAATACTAGATATGTTATAATGAAATGGATTCTTTGACGACATCCTTTAACTTAATTCCAACACAATTTTGTCGTCTTTGTGCCTCATGAATAATGAAAATATCTTTATAAATACACGAATCTAGAATTGAATTATAGTAATAGATAAAAATATTTATCTATAACCATCATTGGATTAAATTTCATATTTTGTTTCATAATTTAATGCATTTTGATATCATGTTTTCTTACAAAAATTCCTTTTTTCATCATTTTTTCTATTTTGTTAAATGTAAATAATTCATTAGAATTATTAATTACAAAATCATAGAATGCATTTAATTACATATTAATGTATTTTATATATTTAAAACTACCCAATAATGAAGGTGGTTATATGAATTTCTTGGAAATGTCTCTGTATGTGGTAAACTGGCCTTTAGCGGGGCATTGTAAAATAAGTGGGAAAAAGGATTACAAAATTTATATATGTATTATATATGATAGTTCATGTAGGTTAATATAATTAAAATCATGTAAAATTACTACATAATTTTTTTAGAGTATATGGTTTTGAAAGTATTTGAAAAAATGACTAATGGGAAGAATAAAAAGGGAAGAGTTAATGGATATTTATTATTTCCTCATAGTGGCATTTCTTATACGACACTCTAACTCTGTTGATTTTTGGAGTTAGATTACATTAGAACGTGACTATATATTCTAAGATGCTTATGAAGAAATATTTGGGAAATAATTCGATTTTAAATGGGCGGGTATAAGTGGTTTTCTAAGGGATGGGGTAAGGGTTACATATACTTTAAGAGATTGGTATTTTTAGAATAAAATGTTAAAAAAATATTATATTAAAGGTGATACTTGAAATAATGAATTTTTTATAATATAGATCATATATTAATATAATATAATAGGTTTAGTACATTAAAACACCATTAAAATTTGAAATAACTAGTTTATTAAAAATTAATTTAGAAAGAGAGAAAATGTTATTTAAAAAAATCTCTTTTACGTTTAGGTTTTGGGAAATTACCTTTAGGTTTAAAAATTGAATTTATCTTAATTTACTGATTAATTTTAAGATTAAATATATAATAGTCCAAATTGAAGTCGTAGAAATAAATATTTTTTCTAATACATCATGAATTATATAATTTAAGGTACATTTGTTAAATGAAAAAATATTTTTTCTATTCATCAGAAATTTTATGTATTTCGTGAAATTACCAGAAAATATGTCATTACAAATTTAGATACGATTATTTCAAAAATGGAAACCATTTAATGGAAATAATTTTCTTAATATGGGGAATTATATTTTTAATTAAAATAATTATTTATTAAAATATATTTATTCTAATGTTATAACAGAGTTGATGACACTTTGAAAATTTAATTATGGTTTTATAAAATTATCTTATAATCATAAGACAAATAATATTAATTAATGAATTTATTTTATGAAAATAATTTTTATTTTAATTTACTATATTAATTATAATATTTTAAATAAAAAATTTTGTTCCATAAAAATTCCAACATTTAATTTATTATTTTCAAAACGTTCATTTACATATTCAAAGATATAAATATATCCTATTATCAATAATGTGATACCTAAATTTTATTTATACATTCATAGGTGAGGTTATTATTCTGTTGGTCGATTAACTATTCCTAATAATCATAGTACCATTCCCACATTCATGATAATATTTAATATTATATCACAGTTTGTTTATGCTCGATGTTGCATGGAACATAAAATATTGAGTAAATTGAATTTATTTAAGAATATATGTACCGTAAGTTTTAGGTTTTTATAATTATGGTTAAAAATAATATGAAAAGGACTAAATAATGACCATAATACTTGACTATATCATATTTTAGGGTGAAAATCATCAATTTCAATTAAATCCTTATTTAGAAGGCCACTCATCGACATAACTCTTTGATTTTGTCCATTGTAATAATTATGTTATGGGTATAGGCAATGATTTCACCGTATTTTATTTAATTATTATAATATTTTTTATATGGATAAAAAAACATATTAAATTTTATAATAGAAATTTTAAAGATAAATTATTTTTTGTTCAATGTAAATTATTCTTAATTTTTAGTTTTAAAATAATTACTATAATTGGTTTCAAAACTTCGATACAAATGTTATTTAATTAAGGGAAACATAAAATAAATGATTTTAAAAAATTATAAATGTATGATAATTTGAAATAATTATTGTGTTGTAGAAAATTTTTAGATAAATATATAATTTTAGTATATTTTAATGTATTATATTATAATCCCATTATTGTCAATTTTTTCTCATAAGAAAATTAAATAAATAGTTCAAAAAATGAAATTAAATATATTTTATGATAAATAACATCTTATTAAAAGATTGAAAATGAAAATGAATCATATTTTCATCCAAGTTATTCATATATGGTTGAAAATATCAATAATGGTTCATTTATTTTCCTATTTTCCATTTACACCAAAGTAGTAAAGACTTTGTTAATATAATAATTTCCAAAAAGGGTTAACAATGTTTAATATAAAATAAAAGAGTGGAAACATAAAAAAAATTGATCAATTTTTAATGATAATATTTCAACTAATATTCATCTTTTTTTAAAATCATATCATTTTTATCCATTTTACTAAGAAATTTAATTTATAATAATTTAATACATTATAAAATTCCAACTCTGCCCCTCCCCTCTCTTATTGAAGGGAACCTCCTCTCCTCATTTATTAACAATTAAAAATAATTTTTATTCATCCCATACATAACAAAATTACTTCACTAAACCCCAATTCACATCCTATATACCCATTTTTAGTCATAATATCATCCACGGAAGGCTATAGTTGTTAACCTAAAGTGATTGTCCGAAGGGGAGGTATAATTCTTAACCATGAAATTTTTTTTTCACTGACGAAAATCATCATTTTTATTTATCAAATAATAAAAAAAATATATACCAAATAGTTATATGTTATTATTTTTATGTCATAACCTATATCAATCTCCTCTTTATGAAAAAGGGAAATAAAACTGTGAATTTCCTATACTACAGACTGCTACCTCACGAACCGATGAAATTATTTTTTTCATTGCCTCATATCAATAGAGGATATAACTAAGGGTTTAATGTATATTTGTAATATTTATGACATAATTATAATTAAATACATATAAAATCATATATACCTTCTTACCTTCCGATGCACTGGAAAAATGGCAGTGCTCATGCATATGTGTGGACTACCACCTCCATAAAGTGATATAAGTTTTTTTTTCATTTTTTCAATACATTAAAAGTAATAAGGTTTTATTAAATGGATATATATAATTTATATATAAATATTATTTATTTTCGGCGGTGAATAAATATTTACCTTTCATTCTTTCAGTCTATTGATAAGTTATAACAGATTTCATGCTTATACAGAGCTTACCATCTCCATTAAAATTGTCCTTTATTTCTAAATATACAACATTAATGAATGACTACAAATATTTATATAATTAATATATATTATATTTATATATTTTTAAACATTATCGAGGTTAGTTAAACATGAAATTTTTATAGGTAACAAAACTAACAAACAAAAACAAACATGAAAAACAAAGTAGTTATCTCAAAAAATTATGATTTGAATAAATAAGTTTTAATAAAAGATTGATAAGTCATAAAAATTAAATCATATATGTAATGATATATATTATTATGGTCATATAATATTTGTATAAGTAAATATATATTTATTATTAATTAGTTTCGAACAAGTATAGATCATTTCAGAACTGTACAAATGGATTTATAGTCTCACTATTATTTTATAGGGACATATGTCATATTTACTAGTCATTTCATTTCTGTGGTGTATATACATCCCCTATGAATTTTTATATTATGAATCTGCAATGGCCCAGATAGTGACCAATTAAGGTGTTTTCCAAAAACTCGGATCCACCGTACAGTTCCACTGAAACGGTGGCATCAGGCACGGCGACACCAGTCACGACAGCACCGGGTCGGGGGCACTGTAGCGATGGCACCGTGGCGGTGGCACCGTGGAGGTGAAACCATGATGGTTGGACAATATCAGTCACACTGGTCATGATAGTACCATGATTCTAGCACTATGATGGTGGAAACATAGTTGTCACACCATCACGGTCGCACACCGAAAAGGTGTCACCACTTACGGTCGCACACCAAAACGGTGGCACCGCTTACAACCGCACGCCGAAATGGTGGCACTGCTTATGGTGTTCCACCAAACTTGTGGCACTGCTTATGGTTGAACTACATATGGTGGCACCATGAAGGTGGTACCATGACAGTGGCACCATTATGGTGTCTCTCCAAATGGTGTCACCCTTTGTCTTATTCCAGTATCCAACCTTTTCCAGTTCCACCCCCACAACATATATTTTGATGTAAAAGTGTATTAATAAACCTTTAAAAGACTTTCTAGAGCCCATAAATGATATAAAAAATCCCCTAAGAGTCGGGAGACCCATTACTTTCCAAAACATGTGGCTTTTTCCCCAATGTCACACCCTTTTTTCATGTACTTTCCAGTCCTCCCCCCTTTACACATTTTCCTCTATTTAAAGGAAACCCTTTAACTCATAGCCATTATGGTCACCTCTCTTATGTGAATTATTAAATGAAAATTAATTTCATCATGTATAACCCATCAAAATTATGGAGAAACCATGATCCTCCTTTAAATCAGTTCTAGAATTCATATCATGTAACTCTAGGTTCTCACCTTTTATTGCACGATATTCTTTCTTCTTATTTTCTGGTATCTTTTACTTTCCTGGGTGCATTTGGAGTCCCCCTTCCCAAGGCTAGTGGTTCACTTGTGCTGGAGCCTTTCCTACTCACTCTTTGAGTCCTCGGAGTTCCTCCCCTATAAGTTGTGCATCCCCAGTTCATTGTGTGTGGATAAAAAATTCGATCATTGATCATCCTAGTAGGATTTTACTTCATTTCCCTTTATTGTGTATCATGCATTGTGGGTATGATATTGTTTCCATTGGGAATGGATGAAACTGAATCTCAACAAAGATAATAAATGGGTTTTAAATAATTAAGGGGTGTGTTTGATGATGTCTTAATACTCTTTTATATTTTGTATATATGTCATTAATTATATGGGATTATGTCCACAGAAAAATAGAGGTTGTTGGTGGGCCTTCCTTGTACACTAATGAACCCCAGTTTTCTTGTGATGATTGAATGGTCGTAACACGGAAACTGATTAATCATGTAAACCCGATTGATTAAATGAATTCCCAATTATTAATAATCCTTGTGTAGTCACCCCAGTTAACCAAACGAAAAGATAGAACTAAATGAATGGTGTGTTTTAATCTGAAAACTCCCTTGATCTGTTCTGGTGACTGTATGGTTGTTCTTCTTGATGTTTGTTAGGTGACGTGGATGGGGATGTGATCCCCTGTTATGCACTTGTTAGTTTGTGTATTTGGGTTCATGTGGGGCCATATGATGGGGCTTGGATTAGTTCCAGTACTTCGAGGGATCTCACATATTCCTTTTATTGTTATGACATTACAAGAGAACCGAGATTGAATGCTTAATATTTTTCTCGGTAGTTTTTGTTTCCTTTTCTTATGGCTATGCCTCTTAGTTTACCAGTAGTGAATAATTATTTAAATGTAATCACTTGAATATAATAACAAGAATGGGTTCAATGTGGAATTGTTTTCTTGGAATGATTTTTTATTGGTTGTGGTTGTTGTACTTTTTATGAATGTATAGTAATGAGGGTGTTTGTGTATGGGAAAGTTTTGGAACCCTTAGGTTGGGATGATTGGTTGTTTTCCTATATGTATTATTTAGAACTTATGTTTCCTATTTTTTTCCCCATTCAGGTTGATCGCTTCATGCCGAACACCCCTACTTCATGGGGGAGGGTGTTTTCCCAACACTCGTATGAGTAGCTAGTTATTAGCTCTTTTTTTTCTCCCATTCTCAAGTATCCCATGACACTTCAGACAGGCTGTGACAGCTTGTGGTCTATTTTATCCCATAATTGTTTAGGAATGGTATGTTTTAGTGATTCTCCTAGGTGTGTGCAGCTAGTTTGCTTCCCAAGTGTCTTCTGAATGAGGCCCAGGTTTCTTCGGGCATTGCAGTAGTTGTTCAGGCACATTTGTCTTCGGGAAAGGAAGTCGTTGTTCTAGACTAGGTTTATTTGGGCATTGTTACATGTGGTTTTGGTGGACGAGGTGTTTTTGGGATTATATGTGGTTCTGATGGCCCAAAAGGTTGTTGTTTGGGTGGCAGTGGGACTATGATGGGAATGGAGGAGGAGGTGTGACACATAGGATTTCTTCAATAACTAGTAGGAAACTGGTGCGGGGTACCCTAACATCGATGTGTTATTAAAATTAAAATACTTTCCTTGCATTATTTTGGGAGTGTACATTGGTGATGTTTGGGTGGATAGTTTCCTTTCTAGGTGCTTTGGTTATCTCTATTTCTCATGGGGCATTAGAATGCCTCTCCACTTGTGCACGAGAGCTTTTGGTTTTCCCTACTGAGTATACCTGTATACTGACCCTACATATATAAAACTTCTTTTAGGTTTCCAGGATGACATACAGGACCATGCCCAACCTTATGATCTCGGATTCCAGGATCATTGATGTTTATTCTTTTCTTTTCATTTGGTACATCCCTTTGGAGTTTTCTTGTACATTGTGGAATTGTTTTCGGAACATGCATATGAGAATGGATTTTTGGTTTTTCATTACTTATACCTTTAGTTATAGAGGTTTTTGGGTTTTTAATATTGTATCTCCTGATCCTACTAAATAAAAAGTGTAACACATTCCGTATTATGTTTTATTCTATACCCATGGTGCAAGTTGACACTACGGGGGCTATTGAAGGTGGTACTCGCGAGTCATTATATCTCCTTCAACTTGAGGGAGGAAGGGTCTAGAAGTTTTATGTCCCTTATCTAATATTCATGAATACAGTTCGTGACATAATGGTATCAAATGTGATGGTTTAGAGATAGCATGTAGTTCGTGGTTAGGAGAAGTGGGGAGAGAATGGGATGGTAGGGAAACGATGTTAGGAAATATTTGTGCATGAAATAGGCTAGGGAAGACTGACTAGGACACGTGATTTTAATGCCCCATGTTTTCCAATGCAAGGACTTTGGACCTACACAACAACCAAGTGAGGCTACACTGATTTCAGGTTAGAGACCCTAGGTAAGTTACATGCATCATAGTGACTTGTGTTCTTGTGTGTTCTAAGTGTTATTGGAATTTTAAATAAAAATAAAATTAAGAAAAATTTAAAAGAAATCATCTACACTACTTGTCTTAGGCATTCCATGTTTACCATACATATATGGCACCCAGACGATGACAAAAAGTATTGCGGGCGATCAAGGCCCATGTGGCTGCTTTGGCTGATCAGAAAAGGGATGATCGAGAGGAGAAGGATGACCAGTGGTAGACGACACCTCATTCATTTCTGTGGCAGACCCTCGTGAATTATGTGGGAAGAATCTCTGACATGGAGACAAAGAGATGGCTCGAGGAGATGGTAATAGATTTTATCTTGATCTGGGCTCTGATAGAGTGCTGGGTTTCTCTAGTTGTATGAAAAATTTGGGGAAAGGTGTGTTTTTGGTGGACTCTCTGTCTTGGGGAAATGTGGGAGGCTGAAGTTTTGTGGACTTAATTCAATAGGGAGTTACGGGAAGAATTCCTCTCTTCCATGATGATGGAGGAGAAGAGGCCAGAGCGGCTCTCCCTTTATTTGGGGATCATGTCAGTGGGTAATTGGGGATCAAGTTCATGGACCACCTTCTCATTGATATGTACCTATTTCTGGATGAGGAGTCTCAGGTGGGACTTTTAGAGGAGGCACTATGACCTTCTCTTTAGTATGTTGTTACTCCCACAACTCTACCAACAAACATTGAGGTCCAAAAGAAGGATGCAGTGGTGCAGAGGATGAAAACGCTAGGTCATGTGCCATGAGAGGGGATCTAGTTTAGATCTTCAAAAGGGAAGGCCATTAGCAGTAGGCCTCCATCATTAGGGTCTTCCAGGTTTAAGCCAGTGGGGAGCAGGCCCCAGCAATTCGAGTTTCGATCTCCCAGTCCTCGACCCTTCTTTTTGAGCCTGGGAACAAGGTGATTCATCTGTGGAAGTTGGGGGAATCTTCAGAATCCGTGTCCAGACCAAGTGCAGTACAGTGGGGGTGGGCAGTTTCAGCACCCATTTCAGTATCAGTCGTTTCCAGCCATTCCTTTTCAACAGTAGTATTATGGACAACAAGATCCCTCTCCTCTGAGAGCAGATGTTTCAGGAGGAGTCCAGCCTCAGGGCACTACTTAGGGACCCTGACCATGGCATGTACAGGGAGGTGGCCGATTGCCTAGGGGTAGAGGATTTGGATGTGGGCAGTTGTACATTGTAGCGGTAGCAGTTCCAGTAGGGCTAGAGGTCGTTTGAGGTACAATTAGCTTGTTTAGCACACTTTTTTCTTCCTTGTTTTATTTTGAAGCTTCGCAATCATTTGTTGCACCCAGTATAGCCCATGCTCTAGGTATTGAAACAAAGAGACTTCCAATGCCCCTAGTTTTCAGTACACCAATCGAAGGTCATACTAGCTTTTCGTTTGTTTTCTGGGGATGCTGATTGATTTTGGCGCCACATCAGTCTAGCGGGGACCTTCCTCATATGCATATGCAACCATAGGATGTCATTTTAGGGATTTTATGGTTTTTCTATGTATGTTACGTTATCTAATGCTTCCGGATAAGGGTTGTGTTTTTTTCTATGGGCGGCCATCATGTATCTTTTTTCAACGAGTGGGGTTACAAAGAGGGCAGTCAGTGAGTGGAGAACCTCCTTTACTTCTTAGCTGAGCTATCATGGGAGTTGATAGATACAGAGATGTTGTATGTTGCAAGGATCTTCAACGAGTTCATGGATGTATTCCCTAGAGAGGTGGTGACTCTACCCTTTGGACATGATGTTGAGTTTGGGATATACTTTCAACCTAGTGCCCATCCAATTGTGATGTATTTCTATCGGATGGTGCCTTTGGAGTTACGGGAGGTACTTATTTAGATTAAAGAACTGATATAGAAGGTTTTTGTTCGACCATGTGTGTAACCATGGGGTGCTCCAATCTTGTTTGCAATGAAGGAAGATGGTGGTATGAGGCTGTTTATAGACTACCAGAGTTTGAACCAGGTAATGGCCAATAACTGTTACCCCCTCCCGAGGATCGATGACCATTTTGAGTAGTTGAAGGGGGCATGATGGTTCTCCCAGATTGATCTATGGTCAGGATATCACCAGTTGAGTGTGAATGAGGGTTACATCTCGAAGACTCTCTTTAGGTGAAAATATGGGTACTTTGAGTTCGTGGAAATGATGTTTGATGTTACAAATGCACCAGTCTTGTTCATGGGACTCATAAACTCTTCTATCTGGTAATATATGCTTATCTTAATAGTCATTTTTATTGATGAATTTTTAATAAACTCAAGATCATAGGAGGATCATGCCGAGCATATGAGAACAGTTTTAGAGGTCCTCCGATGACTCCATCTCTATTATATGTTGTCCAAGTGCAGGTTCTGGAAATCAGAGGTTCACTTCCTTGGACACATCGTGTCTGAGTAGGGAATAAAAATGGACCCAATGAAGTTTGAAGCTGTTTTTTCTTGGGTAGCACCCAAGAACATTGTAGAGGTTCGTAGTTACCAGGTTCTAGAAGGTTACTAAAATAGATTTGTGCCCAACAGCTCCTGAGTTGCAACACCTTTAATGGCCATGACCTTGAAATACCACGCTTTTTATGGAGTGAGAAGTTCCAAGAAGTCTTCAGTTATATGAATGGGAAGTTGGTTAGTGCCTCAGTGCTAAAGTTTCTAGAAGAAGGGGTGATGTTTGATTATTCATACCAAGGAATGGGTTGTGTGCTGATGCCACATTGAGGGTGATCTCTTATGGGTCTAAGTAGTTATCTCCACATGAGTATAACTATTCCACCAATGATCTGGATCTTACAACGGACATGTTCTCACTAATGTTGTGGTGGAATTACCTCATTGGGGAATGCTTCGTGGTCATCATGGATCACAAAATCTTGAGTTATATCTTCTCTCAGTGGGACCCAATCTTGCGGCAGTAGAGGTGGATGGAGTTTTTTCTAGACTAAGACTTCAAAATTTCACACACATGAGGAATGGGGAATGTGATGGATGATGCCTTAAGCAAGAATTCATAGATCTGTGTGGTTTGAGGATCGAAAAATGGTTGGAAGGAGATAGAGGAGTTGGATGCCCTACACCTGGATTCATGGGTGAAGGATAGAAGAGGCTGTCTATTATAGATGATAGTGTAGTCCTCTCTGTTGCTGTTGGTAGAGGAGTCTCAGTGGGGTGACATTGAGGCTTAAGTTACGTGTGATCGTGTTTGCCAGGTTGATGCTTCGGGAGGATGGTTAGAAGATAGACATAATCAGATTCTATTTCTTAAAGTGTTCTTCATCCTATTGGAAATGCACTGGAGTGTTCTTTGTGTGTTCCACAACTCACCCCTTGCGGTACACACAGAAGATTCAAATATGTATCGAGGTTTGAGGGCTTAGTTTTGGTGGCCTGTGGTGAAGAGATCAGTGGAAGTGTTTTTGGAAATGTTCTTTATGTGTCAGTAGGTGAAGGTAGAATACCACATCCCCTGAGGGCTGTTAAAACATTTAGATGTCCCTGAGTGGCAGTGGGATGACAACTTGATGGATTTATGCACTGGACTACCTAGAGATCAAGGGGGTTGTGATGATGTCTGGATAATGGTGGACCGACTGATGAAATCATCTCACTTTCTATAAATCAATGAGTCGCGTGTAGTGGATGCCTTAGCACAGAGGTGCGTGGATGAGGTGGTGCAGTTTCATGGATTTTTGAGGTCTATAGTCTTGGATAGTGATATTTGGTTTACCTCATAAGTCTGGAATGGATTGCAACTTGCTTTTGGCACCCAACAATACCTCAACACTGCTTTTCAACCCCATAAAGATGGGCAGATAGGGGGGACCATCCAAACGTTGGATTATATGCTACGAGAATATGTTTTTGACTTCGGGGGATCGGGGGTGCCCCACATTCCTCTGGTAGTGTTTGCCTATAACAACATTTATCACTCCACCATTGGCATGGATCCTTTTCACGACATTTACAAGATACTGTTTATCTCACCTGTGTGCTTGGAAGAGGTCAGGGTAGTAGGTTTTCTTTTTCCAGAGGTAGGGCAGAGCACAACGGAAAAGGATCATCTTATAACGAAGAGAATGAATGCAGATTAGGACCGTAAAAATTCATATTCCTGTCATCGAAGACCCTTGGAGTTCTAGGTTAGGGACCAAATTCTCTTGAAGGTATCCCCTTGGTGTAGGAAATAGATGTTCGGCAGGGGTATTACGCTTTCTCTAAGGTTCATCGGGCCCTTTGAGGTGTTGCGGTGGGTCGGAAAAGTGGCTTATCAGCTGGCACTACCACTGCCGCTATAGAGGGTGCACGACTTCTTCCATGTGTCTCAGATCCATCATTGTCTACGTGATGATTCACACGTAATCGACTAGGGGAAGCTGGATAATGTGGATGACGTGATGTTTATTGAGAAACTAGTGAGTATCTAGGATCATGAGATAAAAGATCCTAGTTGATGAACCATTCCCTTTGTTCGTGTGTTATGGAGGCATGGTGGCGTTGAGGAGAGTAGCTGAGGACAGGAGGCACAGATGCAAACCCAGTACCCAGAGATATTTTGAGTTATTTTCTAGTTTACTTTTTACTTGTTTGTGATGTAGTGTGTGACCTTGTTAAATATGAAATGGATTGTTTCCCTTGTTACGTAAATGTGTGTGAAGAGTCATAACTATGGGGAGGGGAGGACCTGATCCCTAATCGAGACGCATTAAGGTGGATGAAATGAAACCAGTGTGGGAGAGTCAGTTCCACCCAAAGCAGATAGTATATTGACAAGGAGGAAGGGACTCTGGAATCCATACGACTATATGGCATGACCATTGACATGTTTTTGTGGTTCCTTAAGGGAGAGGTGTTCCTATATGTCGAGGTGGTTTACTCCTGAGAGTTATTTCTGAGGTGGTTGTTTTGACCTCTCCTTTTCTTCGGGTCTTGTTTCGATTCTCATGGATGATAATAGTTTGAGTGGTATCTGATGTAATGGCTTGGATAGTGACTCATTAAGAAGTTTTCCAAAATCTCAGTTCCAACAAACTGTTCGACTGGAACGGTGGCACCTGTAGCGGTTGCACTGGAATGGTCGCACACTGAAACGGTGGCCCCTCTTATGGTCCCACACTGAAACGGTGGCACCGCTGACAGTGTTCCATCGAACTATTGGCACTGTCACGGTGGCACTGTAGTGGTCACTCCATCATAGTCGCACATCGAAATGGTGGCATTGTGACAGTGGCACTGTTATGGTGTCTCTACAAATGGTTTTAACCTTTTTTTTCAGTTTTCTACTTTTTCCAATTCCGGCCCTACAACATATCTTTTAACATAAAAGTGTTTTAATATCCCATTAAAATCCTTTTTAATGCCGAAATATGATATATAAAATCCCCCAAGATCCAGGTGACCCTTCCCATACAAAAACATGTAGATTTTTCCTCGCGTCACACCCCTTTTCCCATAATTTCTAGTTCTTATCCTGTTAGACCTTTTCATCTGTTTAAAGGAAAAACTTTAACTCACATCCATTATGGAATCCTCTTTGATGAGAATTATTAATTAAAAATTAATTCCATCATGTGTAACTACCCAAATGTGTGGAGAATCAATGATCATCCTTTAAAGAGGTTCAATAATTCATATCTTGTAACTCCATGATCTCAACTTTTATCTCGTAGGATTATTTCTTCTTCTTAGATGGTCTCTTTTCATTTCCATGGAGATTTTGGGGTCCCCTTTACTAAGGATATTGGTGCGACTATACTGGAGACTTTCCTGCTCACTCTTGGAATCCTCGGAGTTCCTCCCCTACAAGTCGTGCATCCCCAGTTCTTGGTGCATGGAGAAAAACTCTGATCGTTGATCATCCAAGTAGGGTTTTTTCGTAGTCCACGTTTACAGTGTATTATACGGGGTGGGTATGATAATTTTTCCTTCAGGGATGGATGAAACTAAACATAATGATGATAATAAAAAAATTTAAAGAATGAAGGGGTGTTTTTGATGATGTTGTTGTACACTTGTTTCTTTTCTTATATGTCGTGAATTATATGGGCTTATGGACACTGAAAATAAAGGTCATTTTTCATCGTTCCGTGCACACTAATGAACCCTTATATTCTATGATGATTGAATGGATGTAACATAGAAACTAGTTAACCATATAAAATTGGTTGATTAAATATATTCCAAATGAATATGAATCATTGTGTGGTCACCCAGGTTAACCAAACAGAATTAAAAAACTAAATGAATGGTTTGTTATAATCTGAAAACTCCCTTGCTCTATTCTGGTGATTTTATGGTGGTTCAGCTTGATCCTTGTTGGGTTATATGGATAGGGATGGGATCCCCTGTTTTGTAGTTTTTAGTTTTTTGATTTGAGGCTCTGTGTGGCCATAAGTTGGGGATTTTTGGGTTCTAATACATCAATGGATCTCATGGATCCCTTTTGTTGTTGTGACTTTACAAGAGAACCATATGTGAACGCATAATTTGCTGCTTGGCTATTCTTACTTCCATGTTTCATGGCTATGAAAGTTAGTTTTCTGATGGTGAATAATTATTTAAATGGATTAACTTGAATGTAATAAAAATAATGGGTTCAATGGCGGATTTTTTTTGAGAATGAGTTTTTCCATGGTTGTGGATGTTGTTCTTTTTAGGAATTAATAGTAACGAGGGTGTTTCTGTATGGGTTGGTTTTGGAACCCCAATGTTGAGATGTGTTCTTGTTTAACTATATGTATAATTTAGTTATTATTTTTCTTGTTTAAACCCCTACCAAGTTGAGAAATTCGCACCAACACCCCCATTTCATGGGTGAGTGTGTTTTTCCCAGCACTCCTATGAGTTCCTGGTTATTAAATCCTTTGTTGATCCCTATAATGTATATCCCATGACTCATTGGGGAGGCTGTGATTGCCTTAGTTCTATTATAGCCCAAGATTCTTCATGTAGGGAATGTTATGGTGGTTGGAATTTGTGTGTGTCGGCATCTTGCTTCCTAAGTGTCTTCGGGATGAGGCCCAAGTGGGTTCGGGCCTGATAGTAATTGATCGGGCCCTGGTGTCTTCGGGCTGTGCAGTAGTTGATTTGGCCAAGGTGTCTATGGGAATGGTTATGTGTGGTTTTTGTGGCCTAGGTTTTTGTGATCGTAGTTGTGGTTGTGGTGGACAAAAAGGCTATTGTTGGGGGTGACAATTGGATTGCGGTGAGAATGGTGGGGGATGTCTTCCATGTAGGATGTCTTCAATAACCAGTCGGGAAGTGGTGTGGGTTACCCAAACATCGATGTGTTATTAATATTAAATTACATTACTTGTGTTATTTGGGCAGTGTACCTTAATGAGGTTTGGGTGGATAGTTTCCTTTCTAGGTGCTTTGAATGTCACCTTTTTCATTGGTCATTAGAATTCCTCCCCACTTGTGCACGAGAGCTTTTGGTTTTCCATACTAAGTATACCTGTATACTCACCCTATGTATATAAAAATACTTTCAGGTTTCTAGGAGGACTTTGAAGACCATTTCAGACCCTATTATCTCAGACAATAGGACTATTGACATTGATACTTTTCTTTTCTTTTGGTTATTCCATTTGGAGTTTTCATGTACTTTGAAGCACTTTGTTTTGGACATGTATATTGAAATGGGTTTTTGGTTTTAATTTACTTCTACCATCAGTTTTGGAGTTATTTGGGTTTTTACCCTTTTATTTCCTTATCTTACTAAATAAAAAGGGCAATGCCTTCAATATTACCTATGATTCTGTACCCAAGGTGCTAGTCGCAACTCTAGGGCCTGTTGAAGGTAAGGCTCAAGGGGTTATAATCCCTCCTTAAACATGAGGAAGGAAGGGTCTCGTAGTTTGTTGTCCCTTCTCTCATCATTGTGATGGTGGGACATGATAGAATCAAATTAGTTTCATCATATTTACTATTTCATTCTATTGTTTCCATTAATTTGGATTATTATTCAAGAAATAATAATGTGGAAAAGTAATTATATTAAAATCTTGTTATTTACTATGGGTTTTTATGACTAAGCTTTGAGTGATATAATTTCATGATATATACCCTAATAATTCCATAATTTTTATCTCCAATGTTTATCAATGTATAACATTTCTTTTCACTTCATTTCCCCACCTTTATTTACTCCGGAGACTTGAAGACCATTTTTATGTAAAATGAACATTATTACTTTCTTTAGTTGAAAACATTTTTCCTTCCATATCCATTTTTTCTAAAAATATTATCAGTAATTTTAAAATATTATAGTATGTTTATTTTAATTATTTTTTTCCCTTTTATGATTTGTATAATAATATTTAAAAAAGAATCTACTTATCATTTTATAAACGAGCCAGTTTTGGATTTTTACTAAAAATGTGGAAGATATATTCGTTCTAACAAACACGACTTGAACAAAATTTCCCTCTATCATGATCTCTAAATGTTTTGAAATTTCCTTTAAACATTTTCACTGTTATTATGAATGAAATTTGTTTTCAATGATATTTGTTATATTATTAGATTTTAAATATGTTATTTCTAATAGAAAAAGTATTTTCCCTAGGGAATGTCCCACTAAACATTTAATAAAATTTTTAATCTATGAAAATATTTGTTTGATGTCATATATGTTTTATGGGGGATATTATCGAATAATACAATCCTTATTAATAAGATATTTGGTTATTTTATTATTATTATTATATGATTTTTATCAAACCAGTATTTTTCAATTTGTTATTCCTTGAAAAATGTTTTATGAAACTCATTTACATTTCATGAGGTATGATATGATGAGTGATTAATGGCCTTTTGGTGCACATTAATATGATTTTCATTATGTGATGGGTGGGCCAAAAATTAAATATCCATCTAATTAATTGGTTAATGACAGATATATGTTGATAGATTAGGATTGTAACGGGCAAGTGAACCCAGTTCTTTAAGGGGGTGTATCTACTATAATATCCTTGGGAATGAGCATTCACTTATACGATAGTTTAAAAAGTAAACCCCATCCACAATGATAGTCTCAAATTTTATTTATTGATATTAAGGGTATTATTATATATTCATATGTGTGTTCCAGAAAATCATTTCTTATATCTATGTGGTTCTCACATGGCTCATGTTCTTGGATTCATTTTTATTGATATATTATGAACTACCATGTATTATTCTAGGACTAATGATTATGACCAATTATTACCATGGTATATTTTTAAAATGTTATGATACATTTCTAATCCTATTATTCTCATTTTATGTTTAATTTTTTTTATATATTCCATCATTACCCTTACTAAGCATCAGAGCTAATCCATTTTTTGATTTTCTTTTCCCCATGTCATGATAAATTGTTTTAAGAAGGGTATGTCTCTGAATAGTACAATGTGGGAAGATATTTTTTTGGTTGTTGAAGATAATTAATGAAAACATAAAATTCTATATCACATATTATATGACATTAAATTGTTATGGTCCTCTTGATTTCATTGGTAATATATAATTGATAACCATATATTATGATGTAAAATCTATCTATAAAATGTATGGGTCATTGTAGTTAGTATCTAAGGATACATTTAGTTAATATTTAGAGATTAGTATTAGATACCACCGATGGATACTATGAGGATGATCCTAAGTATATGACAAAATCATAAAGGTTTGGAAAAATAATTATTATTTAGTGTTCCTGGAAATACATAACTTTGCGGATACTATAAGTGGAAATGGTATTATCATATGTTTATCCAGGGGTAATAATCCCAAAAACAATTGTTGAAAAATATATCATCTATCATTATGGTGCATGGTAAGTTTTTCCTTATTATGAACCAGATTTGAAAATCCTATGGTATATGATTAGGTTAATTCATATTTTCATTATGAACCATCATGAAGTACTTGAATTCATGATGATCACGAATAAAATAGGTTATATGTTATGTTAAAAAGATTGAAAAAAACTGACTTATTATTTATAAATGCATTAACAAATTAAGATTATTATTATTAAACCCGGATTTTAGGTTTTATTCATTGGATTGGACCTAGAGAAATGATGTTAATGCTTAATGTGATAGAAAATGAGGTTGTTTTACCAAATGAATTGTTCGATGGATGAAATAAAAGATATTTTAATTATTCTTGAGAAGTTATTATAATAGATGATAAAAAACCTATAACATAACCAACACTTATAATGACCAAATTAGAGATTCATGGAGTCTAACAAGATAATGGGTGGTGAAGACTATTGAGTAATGAATTCCTAATTTTATTCACTTTGGAAATATATAATGATACACCTTGGAAAATGTCTCAAAATAACTAGAAATTATTTTTTGTGTGTAAGGAATTTAATATGTAAACTAATTTATTAGGAAAATAGCATAGTTCAAAAGAGGAAAATAAATTTCATTCAATTGAACCATTTATTTTTAGTTAAATTAAATATGGGGTACTGAGACATTAATCTTTGTAGTGACCTCTTTAAAATGTTAACTCCCTAACTAATGATGGACCAATATTATAATAATCATTTATGTAAATGGGTATATATATTTATGTATTCTGATTAAATAATTTTTTTTCATAAATACTTTTATCAATTGAATTTTGGTTATAAGAATCATGAATCATCAATGGATTGTGTAAATATTTGGAATCATAAATGTATTCATGTAAGATTACCTAATGATTTATGAATACCATCGTGGGTTTATGAGTTTTTTATCCTAAATTCAAATTCATAGAAACTCCTAATCTATTTTAAGGGATATGATTTTAATTTTATTATTAACATGGTTGGAAATTTTTTATTAATTTATATTATTTATAACTTTTTTGTCCAACATCATGTATTATTTGAAAAAGAAAGATATTTTTTATAAGATTAAAGTTATTGTAAACCTTTACGGTTTATATAATCACTGATGATTAATCTTATTTTAAGTATGTTCAAAATATTTCTAGGGATTTTTTAAGATGTATATTAATATTGGTTTAGTAAAAGAAATATTTTCTCATCTTGTAAGGTTTTAGGGATTATAATAACAACCAAATGGTGAAAAATGTTGAACTTATACCACTAGTATATTTGATGTCTTGGTTAGTGTAAATTTTTTTAAATGACATGATAGATAAATAATATGTTTATTTTGGGAACATATAATTTATCAAAGTTATAACCATGAGACTGAATTGTGGATTGGTGAATATGTGATTTTTTTAGAATAAATTCTTTATTTTGAGAAACTTACATAACTAAAGTTAGAATAACAGTATGGGATTTTATTTTAGGAAAAATTGTTGAAAAATAATTTGGTGGGATTTATGACGTTATTGGATCATTATTGGTTATTTACATTATTTGTGGAAATTACTACAATATATTGAATATTTTATGATTAGGGATTATATATTTTGTGTATGACATATTAAGGGTGATTGTTATTATTTGATGATAAATTTAAAATTTATCATGGAATTATAAGTGATAAAGTCATTATAATCATTGTGGGCCAATATTTTTCTAGATTTTTTTTAATAATTTTATTAATAGTTAGGCATCAAATTTAACGAATGGTATAAGTTGAATATTACGTGTTATTAATTAATCGTTCATAGTTAATGTTTAATTTATTCAAATAATTTTTAATAAATTTTTATAATAAACATATGATAACCATTTTTATTATATTTTAATCTCTAAATGTAGGATTATGATATTATTATCCTTTTGTGGATTATGTGTCCCACTAGAAGATGATTTTAGTGATCCATGATTTAATTTATTTTGAATACTCATTATTTAGAGAAAAATATGTGACTATGGTGAAAATTAATTAAAGGATGAATTAATACTAATCCATTATGTATTTTTCATTATTTTATTTATATTTTGGGGAAAAACATTCTCAATGCTCAGAAAAGTATCTAGAATCAAAAAGAAATTAATATTACCCTCATTATAATTAAATTTAATATTTTTTCTAAGCTCATGGTTTTTTGTCCTTAACATTATATTGATTTTTAAATTTATTGTGATCAATGACCTATATCACTCACCATAAATATTTAGACATAATTGTTTTCTCTGCAACAATACTTTCACTTGCCACTAATGTTGTCCTATTTTGAATACTTGTTATAGATTTACCCATGTATTCCCTTTTCTAACTTTTTAGGGGGATGTTATATTTACAATTTTCTTGATGTGGAATTTAAAAAAAGTATTTCAAAATAATAAACAGTATTTTAGATTATATGTTAAAATATCAAAGGAAATTTTTTTATTAAAGGAGGGAAGAGTGTAATGCCATGTGAATTGTTTTTAAATAAAATTTATGTTTCATGGTGTAGACAACATGCATCACTGAGCTTAATAGAACCATGAAATATTATTTTTTTAATATGATTGTTATAACCAAGTTGATAGTTTGAAAAGATTTAATTCTATTAAATTCATTATAATAAATATTTAAATGGTATACTCTGTATTAAAAACTTCTTAGAAAACAATCTGTAAATGTTTAGTAAAGTTATATTATTCTTCAAAAAAAGCACTCCAAAAGTGAATGTAATTATTTTTTTGTTTAAATATAATTATTTTTTTGAACTTTTAGAAATTTTATTTAATATAAATAGTATCATTTTTGAAATTAGAATATCAAAATTAAAATATGGTGGATTTTTGGAACTTTTATTAAAATATTTATTTTTCGATGATTAGTGAGAAGTACAACATTTTATTAACAAAAATTCAAGATTTTAAAAAGTTCAATTTTTATAAGTGGTTCATATGAAAAATTAGATCAACAATGTAATTTAAAATCCTATTATTTTCTTTATAATTCATTATATATAGAAATAGGGTGCAAAAACATTATACATAAATAACATTTTTATGAAGCCCCGTTTCCACCAAGATTATCCTCGTATGTTATAATTTAAAATTTAAATTTTTTTGAATTTAATTAAAAAAATAGATTCCAAATTTGAATCAGAATAATAATAATTATTTAATAAGGAAATATTTATTTTTATAAACTCTGAATATGAACTATTGAAAATATTTATTACTACATCAAGGGTAAATCGAATAAATAAAAATAAAAATAATGGGATGAGGACTACAAATTGAACATAAAACATGGATTTATTTTATATGAAATTTTTATTTCATCCCTTTTCAACCATTTCACAAATATATGGCACTTTATTGCTATATTTAATTGATTTTTCCATTAATAATAATTATGTAAAGGATAAAGACTTGAATTTTACTTTGTTTCTTATTATATCTATAATATTTTATGATAGGGAAAAAAGAAAGAAACATTTGTTTATAAATATTAATTTTAATGTTAAAATAATTTTTGTCATGTTAATTTACTTGTAATTTTTAGTGATGATATAATTACATAAAATTCTTGCGCAACACTGGAAAAACTTTTATTTAATTATTAAAAACAAGAAAAAAATGATTTTAAAAATACTATAAGTGATATAATAAGAAATAATTATTTTGATACAAGCATTTATTAGATAAATGTAACATATTACAAATGTATGAGATCATTATATTGTAATTCAATTTTTTCATGTTATTCTCATAGTGAAATTAAATGGATTGTCCCAAAAATGACATTGATAATATTCAATAATGAAAATATTATATTAAATAGCTTAGAATGTCAAAAAGTATTATTATATTATAGGTTATTTGTTTGTGGTTTAAAAAATCAACATTTACACATTTATGAACAATTTTTCCATTCATAATAACTATCATGATCATAAAAGTTTTAAATTTTTGTTAGCATTGTAATTGTCAAAAAATGGTTAACATAAGTTAAAACAAATTATAAGGGTAAACGTTTTTCATAAAATTATCTAATTTTTATTTTATGATATTATTTCAACTCATAAAAATATTATATTAAAATTTTATCAATTAAATTTATTTCTATCATAAATATTAATATATATTAATTGAATAATTTAAGAAATTTCAAGGGTGCCCCTCCACTCTCTAATTAAAGGGAACATAATCTTCTTTAATACTCACAGTTAAAATTACTTTCTGTTACTCCAATACCATCCCAAATCACTTAATTATATAATCCATTACATCCTGGAGTCCATATTTGGATCATGAAACCAACCTTTGAAGGCTTTCGGTATAAACCCAATGAGATTTTATGAATATGAGGTTTAGTTCATAACCATGAGTTTTCATTTTATTTCTTCCTCTACATCGTTAAAATCATCATAATAAATAATGAAATAATAAAAAATATACCTTAAATATACATATATTTTTTAGTTTAATGGTATAACCTATATCAATCTTCTCTGAAATCAAATGGGAAATAAAACTGCCGATCAAATGTTTGGAGAATAAGAGGCTCATGATCCGATGTAATTGGTCTTCCATCAACACCTCTCACAGGTGGATATAATTATTTATTTAATTTATATATATACAATTTTTATGAACTTATAAAACTTTTGTATTTATAATATTTCAGACATTTTCTTATCATATAATTCGTTGGAAAATGATAACGTCGCTTGTGCATATTTGCAGACTAATGCCTCAGGGAAGCGATGTGATTCATTTTTCATTTCTACCATACATGAATGGTAATAATGATATATTAAATTAATATATATGATATATATATCATAGTAATTTTATAAACATTATAATAAGGTTTTACCTTTCTTTCATTCCATCCATTGATAATTGAAAACAGTGTTTATGTGTACACATGAATTGCCGTCTTCATGAACGGTGTAATAAATTTTCCTATCTCTAAAATTTATAGATGAATAAAAATATGTATATAATAAATAATATATATATATCATGATTCAAATTTTTTAGGTTATGTAACCATAAACAATATACAAGGATAAAAACTACCCAACCAAAACATACTTGAAAAATGATGAATTTATCACCCGAAACAGGGATTTTAATAATGAATTTTTAATAAATGGGTGATGAAAGGTTATTAAAATAACATATATTTTATTATATATGTGATTATTTTTATATAATATATTTATAATAACAATAAATTTGTTATAAATGTGTTTTTAAAGTGTGAAATAAAATTCTTATTTGAGGTAATGGATTTATAGTCTCACATTTATTTCTAGTTGAAATATTCCATATTCACCCATAATTTCATTAGTGTGGTGTACATAAAACCTCTTGGAATTGTTTTAAAATTAATATAATTATTTAAATTATATTTATGTATCATTTTAAATAATTATTTATTGGGTCTTACAATTCAAATGTTTTTATTCTAGTAAGTGTTATATATTATAATTTCATTACTTATAGGAATAGTTATAATTAAGATTCAAAAAACTCAATTTATTGATATATATATAATTAATCACAAGAATTTTATTCTAATATATTTATCTCTATAGAATATATTTTTCCTTTCATTTTCACTACATTATGTACTCAAGATAATAAAATAACATTTTTAGGAACATTGACTTTATTTCTATCTTCGATAGGAAATTTTTTTTAATATCCATGAATTCTAAAAATTGTTCCATTTTTTTAATATTCTCATTTTATTATTTAAAATCATTTTAAAACATGTTTTAATTTTTAAAAAATTATTTTAATAATTATTCTTTTCATTTTCCAAATGATGTACTATTTACTTTTTACCAAAAATGTGAAAGTAATCTTTTTTGACATGCACAACATGAACAGAATTGCACAAATACATGAACAATCCATTATTTTAAGATTAAATTATATGTTTTCAAGGTTTTTATCATATAAAATTCTTTCATATTTATTTGATTATTTTTAGATTTTAAATAAATAATTTCAATGTGAAATGTGTATTTTCCTCTGGAAATATATTTAGATATATTTTAATGTACTTTTTCATCTATGATGAAATCCTATGGTGTTATATAAGTTTTATCAGTGATCATCTCTAATGATAATATTTTTATTCTTTTATAATGGTTTATAATTATAAAAAAATGTTGTTTATGAATTGTATTTTACTTTCCACTTGTTATTCCATGAGGAAATGTTTAAGAAAAATATTTCCTTTTAATAGGTTATGATATTATTAATGAATTATGATTGTGTTCTATACATATATAGGTTTTTCATTATACGATGGGTGGGATAGAAATTATATATCTCTTTAATTAATTACTTTAATATAGATATCTCATGATATAAATAAGATAACAATGGATAGTGAACCTAGTTTAGTAAGTAACTATGTCCACTATGATAGTATTGGGAATGAACAATACTTCTATTATGGTATAGGGAGTCAACATAATAAAATATGGTAGTCTTTTTAATATTACATAATTACATAGTAATTAATTCTATATGCTTTTGTGCATTCCACTAACTCAAGTCTTATGCCTATATTTTTCTTACATGGCTAATGTTCCTTGATTCATTTATTATTAAACTCTTATGATATAAAAATACTTATTACATGACTGAATATTATAATCTATAAAAAACAATGTATAGTTTAAGGATGTTATTCTCATATTATCAAACCCTAATACTCATGTTATGATTAAATAATCATTGATATGATCATTTATTACCCTTACTGAGCATCAGGGTTGACCATTTCCTATGTTTCCATTTCTCTTATTATGGGGTAATTTTTTAGTTATGGTATGTCTATGAACAGTACTATGTGGGAATATCATTATGGAAGATTATGAATGTATTTACGAATTAAAAAAATATTGTGAACATATTCTTTAATAACATTAAACCATTATGGTCCACAAGAGTGTAATTGTAAAATATATTGGATATTTATCTATTGGGATGTAATATCAATGTATGAAATGTATGGGCCTCTATAATCTCTATATAGGTAGCTCTAATATTTTTTCCCCTAGTTTTTTATTTTCTGATCATTCATTATCATCTATGTTGAAATAACATCATTGAGAATTCAAGGAATTATTCCATTTATCAGGTATCATCCTTTTATCTAGTGATGGGGTTATTCCTTTGGAGTTGTGATAGATGTGATGTTTCCTCCTATTCAATAGTGTGATAGTGATAATGCCATGAATTGGGTGAGGTATCTATGTTTTTTTCAGTAATATCTCTATGAAATAATTATTATTAATTAATAACAAAATTTTAATAAGATAATAATTATTAAATATTTATAAATATATAATTAATAATTAAAAACTAATTATTAGTTATTAATAATAACCTATTAAGAATATTTTTTTTAATTCAATGGATGAATATGAGAAGCTAAATTCAATATTGGATATATGTAAGGATTTCCCATGAACCATCCCTTTTAAATAAGAGTTCTGAGTGGCGGCATTATCTTTATTTTCAAGTAACGTTAATTGAATAAATACTAGGTAAAATAACCGTTAAATTCCACTATAATTGTATAAATATATAGTCTAATAAAAAATATAAATATTCAGATATAAATATAAAAAATATTAAAAAAACGTGTGTTTCCAATGTGATTTGGTAATTAAGGACCTTAGTAACTTCAACTATATATTTTAGGAAGATTAATTAATTAATCTAATTACTTTTCCATGGATAAATGTATTTAGGGGAGAAATTACTGTTTCAACCAATATTTAATAAATTATCAAACCAATATCGATTCCTGGATATATATTTTTATTGAAAAAAAACATTAATAAATACCCAATAGTGATAATGTAGGGTGTTTGGTGAGTTATATAATAATTTATTGCAAAAAATATATATAAATACTTATAATGATATAGAACATCTACATGGTGGTAGTGTACATTTGATTAAACCACCCCTATAATAAAGGAAATTTGTGAAAATAATGGTTTATCTTTGGTAGTTAAATAACAAGATTGTTATTTATTCTAGGTTGAAGTTTCTTTGTTTTGTATTATTCCCTTGTATTTGTTACATATTTTAGTAACTCTAGTGAATATTGAAGTATTCAATTATAAGTATCACTTAATATCTATTTTATTCCATCAAGCCATGGTTTTCAAAAATGATGTATCAAAAAAATATGATAAATGGATTAATGACTCTTGCGATTTCCAACCTATCCCTTTCGTGGTGGTAGTGTTATCACCAATTCTAGACAGTAATATTCTTATCAAATGTGTATATAATACATATAGAATTATATATATTAATATGGATGTTTTATATCATGGTTTGATATTTTTTCTAGTTAATTTTTTTTTAATTTGTATATTTTCTTTCCTCTACTGTTTTATATGATGTCAACTTGCCTTAAATTATTTTAATTCAATTTTCTCACATTTATTTAAAATTTATTTTGTCTCTAATCCTTTTTTACAACATGACCTTCCATATTTAGAATGCACATTTGAGTAATGTTGATCTATTTGATCTTAAAACTACTATAAACCCATATAGGTTTCATTATATGTACTTCCATGACCTATTATCTAAACTGGAATCCAATTTAATCTAGAAATGTTTATCAAAATGTTACATGTCTTCTAAGGATCTATAAATATGTTTGATGCATGAACTAATGGACTCATCCCGGTCGTACATGCATCATGCTTACAGGGTACTCTACTGACATGTTATATCTATTACTACTTCAATGAGGTTGTCAACATTGGAGTTTTTTATTAATCTAGTTCATTAACTAGTTAGAGTCACTATTATACTAAGACAGTAAACATGTATTTGTCTCTAGTCTATTCTATTATAGTTCTCAAAATGAGTTATTTTGGAGGATTTTTGTTTGGGATATATAGCCCATTTATGGAAGGTGTATAGTTATATTCCATAGGTTATTGGTATAGAATTATCTTGGAGATCAGTGGAGAACGTCTATTTCGATGAGTATGGTAGTTCTCGGATGATGTTTTGAAAGGATTAAAGCTGCATAATTGCCATCACATGATCTTAGTATAGAGATATATAATTTTAATTGGTTTCATTTTCAATATTTATTATATATACTTCTATATTTTTATTTATTCTTCTATGTATACCACACATACTCTGCATCTATCTATGAGGGGGAATACGTAACTTTACATGATATACATATTGACAATAACATTGATCACCGTGAGTTCCTCCACTATGAGAGTTTCTATTTCCAGAAATATTTATATTGTTTTTCTATTCTTCTTTGTTTCATTTAGTAATAATGAATGTTATATTTAGTTTTCTCAAGATCTGTGTAGGCCCAACCCAGACCAATCCACATTATATACTTGTGTTATTTTTCATTCCCAATTTCTTAGGTTGCAACACACTCATATTAATTATACTATCATTTGTACATATGTTTTTATATGTAAATAAATAATCTAATAATTTATGTACCCCTACATCCTAATTAGTAAATATTTTACATTGAATAGGTACTTATAAAACAACCCAACCACTATTATTTGGTTTTAATTTCATCTTTTTTGGAACAATTGTTTTGATGATGCTTAAAATATAAAAAATCGATTTTTAAAATGGTTTACATTATAAAAGATTAAAATGAACACTTCATGATCATAATAAGATTTATAATACTCTATATTCTTCTAAAAATAATGTCACAACCATTTACACTAATCAAAAATCACCTATTCTAACATAATTTTAAATATATGATGATGTTCTTCCTAAATCACATAGTATCATGATATTATACATATGAGATAAGGTTATTCAGGATGATTACTATGAGTCTACTTCTGAAAATATATTCTCTAAACATAAATAAATATATATGAATAAATAATTTATTTGATCATTTTATATGAAAATAATATTTTATAAATTTCATTTGTTCCCGAGAATTGAAGTCATGACCTATGTTGATGATTTTAATAAAATAGAGATAGACGTTTTTTTGTTCTCAATGTCTATATTAATGATGAAGACCTCGAAATTATTATTTTTAACATAATTAAATGATTAATAAAATTATATTAAAGATTTTGTGACATATTAAAGGGGTATAATTGATATAGAATATATTAAGTGATCATTATTATCATAATAGAATCAAATGAAATTACCCATTAAGGAAGAGGTAGTGGGATTTAATTTTAGTTGTATAAGTGAGATGAGAGTTATGTGAAATGGGAATAACATGTCATGAACCATCTCAATTGGTCTTGTTTCATGACAACCCCACACCAACATTTAATAGGTCAAGGGCTGGTGACTATAATCGAGTGGGCATATCACCCACATGGGAGTCCTTAGACTAATGTACATATACTTGCCCAAACATCTCCATCCTCATTCAATACTAAAATGTAAAACAAGTGATAACCATTCTTGTATACATTTAATGTCCTAGTATCATAGTACAAAATATGTACTAGGAAGAAAAATGGTTAAACACAAGACCACCATAATGAATCTGAAAAAAAGTCTAACCTAAATGTATATAAATGGATTGATTACTTGGTAACCACCAAAAAACTCAATAGTATATTTTCCTCACTAAAATCCGCGTGTTCCCAGTTCTGCTCGGAATCCATCAATAGGTCAATTGTCTACATAATACATAACACATGTAGGAAAATACCATGAAGGGTGAGTATAAAAATACCTTGTAGGACACCCCAAAATCACTAACCATATAACATCAAGAACAACAACATAATCTCATCATAGGTATATGTAAATTATCACATTTAATAATATATATATATTGATCATAGATATATATTATCATGGTAAAGTCAGAATTTTAATTTTTTTAGAATTAATATTCAAAGGTACACATCGTAAAAATTTGGGGGAACCCACTCCATGAGTAACATAACACTTATGGCATTCGTCTAAGAGGTCATGCTCATCAGGAATCACCATAAAAAGTAAACAATGATTGTACGGGGAGAATGATATACATATGATCATCATACCTAGGTCCATGTACTATAAAAGCTAATCATTCTAGAATAACCTGTTAATTAAGAGATATATTAACATGTAGTGTTGGTCACAACGATACCAAGAACCCCACATAGGGAAATGATGATGGTGGTGGTGTTGTTGTTGATGTTGATAGCGATAATGATGATTATGGTGATGGTATATGACTTCACAATGTGCCTCATTGAAGTATTCTAACAACTCTATCTATGATTGTAGTCCCTCGAATTAAATCACCATCCTATATATTGGATTTTTTTCAACACTAAACTATCATGGAATGAAACATGGGGGAAACCCCTAATCAAACATGTACAAGAAGAAAATGATATGGTCTTTAAATCATATTTGAAGGAGTAAATGGTGTGTAGTTATAGTATAATTCAGGTTCCTTCCACACTGAATTTGTCCCATGTATCACGGTTTGTGCCAATGTCTCTGTATAAGTAAGTGATGTGTCCAAGACTATTTACTCATGGCTGTATCTATTCTCTGGGACATGGAATGTCCAAGGCCATTCACTCATGGCCATGTTTGTGTGCCCTTATAGTTATATGATGAGCCACCAAGTAAGGGTTACATGTTGTGTTACCATAGTTACACATTATGTGATATTTATATTCTCTATGGAACTATATCTCCCCATATAGGGTTACAACATATCATGTATTTTGGGATTACATTGTATGTAATGTGGGATTTCATCATTTATGAAGAAGGAACATGGGTTTTTTAGTTAACCTTCTTCCACCATGCCTCCCAACAAGAAACATGGATCTAAAATAAAATGAGATTGAACACCACAATAGATTCAGTTTACATCCATCCAAAACATTTAGGAAAACTCCATCGTTGAACCATTCACCCACCAAACACTAAAACACAAATCAGTGGCCCCAAATCCGAACAGATCTGCTATTGTTTCCATCATCACATGATCCCTAGATAATATAATGATTTTAACTGTAATGTAAAACTTTTTCACCAAAAATTGGTGAAAATTTGCTCATTACTTAGTATTATGGTTAATAAACCAGTCAAATGAAACATTAGTGATGAATGTGAGAAGAATGGTGGGAGAAAACAAAGGAAAAAATTAAAGGGGAATGAACCTCATCAGTGATTATTTGGCATTGATTTTATGGCTTCCCACCTTTTTATTACATAACTTTTCATTACATTATACAAACATATGATCTTTAAAGTCTAGTGTCTTGAAAATAATGAAAAATAAAACATGAAAACATAAAACATTGTTCTATTATAATTTTAAGGATTCATCATAGGTTCATAGTAAGTACAATTATAGCATCTCATAACCTAGAGACATAAATCAAAGGAAAGGGTGAGTAGAAGGCCCAGTAAGGAAAGCAAGGGAATCAGTTTACTTCTGATATCTATAAGAACTTGATAAAAACATAAAGGCATGAGAAATGAAATAAGAAGAATATAATAATTAAAATAACATAAATCATAACTTGAATATGTGTCTACAACATTTAATTTAGAAATTCATGAACATATAACAAAGGTTCATCCAAAATGTGTCATAAAAAATTACTAGGGTTATTCACCAAGGTATCGTAAAACATTTCATCTCCATAGATTAAATTATTTACCCAATGCGTTAAAGTGGTATCAGGTTTCACACTTAATATGTCTTTATTTGCATGTGATCCACATACATCATAATAATAAATTTCATAAATAATTCATATAGAATCAACGAAAGGGATTTTATTTCAATGTTGTCACATTTTAAAATTGCTTAAAGATTTCATCGTTATGTCATTTATAACCCATGAAAAAAGAATAAGGGTTTTATGTATGTAAATTACATAATAAAATAAATCATTTTTATGTACTTATGAACACCCATAGAAACTAAATAGGTATGGGTTTTCACATAAATAAAACATGAGAACTTCATGATAGAAATGGAGAGAAATTTTGAGACAAAATTTCTACAGCATAACGACTACAAAACATTGTTTTATAAAATAATAGAATGAAAGGGGAAACGGGTCTCTCATTCATATATAAAAAATTTTACATTACAAGGACATAGAAATAAGATCATGGTGTTAACAGTTTAATGACATACCACATGAAGTGGAAACTGGAATGGAAATATAAAATGTGCTTTCTATTACGAAAATTCAACCGCCTAACGACATTACATAAAAATTCAGAAAATCAATTGATGAGAGAGGAAAGGGTATCTCATTATTTTGACATGAAATTTATTGTAATATGAAAACAATATAATATACACCAATATAATAAGAGGGAAATTATAAGACACAACATAAAGGAAGTAATGACTTCAAAGAGGAGGGTGAAATGTTCCATTACCTTGAAGAGTAACGTTGAATTCTTGAAGGTTGTGACCATGGGGGCTTGAAGGAACCGTGGGAAAGATACTTGGGATGTAAAAGACCATAGCTTCGTTGATGATGAATTTGGAATGAAATTAATGAAGGAATAGGTTGGTATTTATAGAAAAATTGGGAGAATATTTAATTATTTTCCTAGGGACACCTCATCGATGGTATTTGAAAAACCCGGGGCTTGACCAAGGTATTACCTATGGTATTGTCACAGGGGACACCTAAATACATATATTACTTTTTCAAAGTATATCATATTTATTACATCATGATTGAACCATTAATTATGTCAGTAAACACCCGAAACTCCAAACTGTATTTTTACTATTCACAAAAATACAAAACATTTCATAAAAATCTCATAAATTAACACTATCTTAATATATATGATTTTAATTAAAAAATTAACTCCATTTTATAAAAAAATCAAAATATTTTTAAATTAATTTATAAATAAACCCATTATTTATTCAATAAAACAACTCTAAAACAATAACTTGTTTCGTAACACCATGAAAAAGCCATAAAGGTCCTATAAAATTATCATATAACCATAAGACAATAAAGTAACAATTAATTATCACATTTTATGAAAATAAATTTCCATTTTAAATTATTAAATTAACTATAAAATTTTAAATAATATATTTATGACATAAAAAAATTCCAAAACATATTCTATGATCATTTTTCACTTTAGGATATCTAAACTGTATTTATACATTCACGGGTGTAGTTTATAATTTTTTGGCCGATGTACTATCCATTACTATTCAAAAGGGTATGTTACTATTCATACATTACTATTCACTAAAAATTTTGTTGATCTAATTAGACTCTAAATTTCTTACTGATCACAACTCTAGAATACCATTTTCTGAAAATCCTTTCAAATTATTAATAATTTAAAGTTTATATAATTATTTTAAAATATATTTTTTTCAAAAAATTCACCAATAATATGGAACTTCTATACAATCATCCTATTTTTATCTAGAAATTTGAAATTCACATATTTTACCATAATAAAATATAACAATTTTATATATACAAAAGGATTTACACAAGGTAACTAAGGCCTCATCACATAGCCCCTCATAACACCTGCATAGAACCAAAGTGTAAGATGTTCTATGGTGATAGAATCTTGGGGCGACTCAACCAACATTGCCCGAGTGGTGATTTCTATCAATTTGAACTTCTTCCTTAGGCGATAACATTCAAACTTCACATGTTGATGTTCGGCATGGGTTAGGTCCAAAGAAAAGCCCAGTGACACAACCTCCATCCCAATCTCTAACATATGGGCTTCATATGACCCAAATCTACTATATGAGGTCATCGACTCTCCTTTCTATATTAATTAAACAAGATCACTTGTATTTATAAACAATAATTGTAATGTTAATAGTCTGGTTTCCAACGGTCATATTGACCTATGATCATATAAATTTGGAAACCCAATGATATCATTTTGATTATACTCACTTAATTAATTAAAGGATATAGTTTTGTAGAGTATAAAATAAAATACCACAAAAATTTACGAAACATAAATTATTTAATAGTTTGGGTCATTACACTCCTCCCTCCTTAAGAAATTTTATCCTCGAAAATTTAACTCATACCCTCAGAAGAGAAAAGGTGTGGGTACTTCTACCTTATTGACTCATCTAGTTCCCATGTAGCTTCTTCACATTTTTGGTTCCTCCCCAACACCTTAACAATGTGGGTAGTCTTGTTGCGTAGAACCATGTCTATACAATCCAAGATATCCACCGGCTGCTCCTCATAAGAGAGGTCATGTTCCAGTTTCACCACTTAGAGATTTAGTTCATAAGAAGGGTCAGGTATGTACTTCCTTAAGAGGGATATGTGGAAAACATCATGAACTTTTACTAGATTTGGAAGAATTTCATGTTGATAGGCCACTACTATTTCATGATCAAGGATTTCATAGTAGCCAATGTACCTAGGGCTAAGCTTCCCTTTCTTTCCAAACCTCATTACTCTCTTCCAAGGTGAAATTTGAAGAAATAATTTTTCACCAACATCATACTACTAGTCCCTTCGACGGTTTTCTTCTAAGCTCTTTTGCCGACTCTAAGTAGAATTAATATATTTCTAGATGGCATGGACTTTTTCTATCATCTCTTGCACAAGGTCAGGCCCAAGAACATTTCTCTCACCAGCTTTATCCCCAAAAGTATGAGTTCTACATCACATCCCATATAGTGCGTCATAGGGTTCCATTTGAATGATCGAGTGGAAGCTATTGTTGTAGGAGAACTCAATTAAAGGGAGATATTGATCCCATCTTCCTTTTAAATTCATTGAGAAATTTCTCAACATGTCCTCGAGTGTTTGAATAGTCTTTTTAGATTGGCCATCAGTTTTGGGGTGATAGGATGTATTGAAATTCAATTCGGTACTCAATTTATGTTGAAGACTTCTCTCTTGAATCTAGATGTGAACCATTGATCCCAATCAGATATGATATAAAGTGGAACTCTATGTTGCCTTACCACATCTATATAATAAATCCCGAAATGTTGATCAAGATAGAAATCTTCTCAAATTGAGAAAAATGGGGAATCCTTGGTGTGATCATCCACAATAACCCATAACGCATTGTTTCATTTGGATGTTCCCGGGAGACTAGTGACGAGGTCCATAGTGATATTATCACACTTCCATGTTGGTATGGGTAGTGGTTGCAATACCCCTTTAGGAAGTTATTGCTCTTCCTTCACTTGCTGACATACTAAGAACCTTGAAGTGTAGTCAGCAATCTCCCTTTTCATAATATCGCACCAAAATTGATCATAACGGTCCTTATGAATTTTTGTGCATCCAGGATGTATAGAGAAAGTAGAGCTATGAGCTTCATCCATTAGCTCCTTTATTTCTGGAATAGATGGAACACATAGTCTTGTACGAAATTTCAGAACACCTTCTTGATCAATATTGATCTCAGGAAACTTCTCATCCTTCACATCTTCAAACTTCTTATGTAACAAAGGATCTTATTTCTGAGCTTTCTTGATATTCTCTAGTAATGACTATTGAGAAATCATTTGTGTTAGGGTTGATGATGTCCCTTCCCTTATAATTCCAATTTCCAACTTTTCTAGGTCATTGATCAAAGGATCTCTTTGAATCCTCATCAGGGAAAGAACAACTGGTTCCTTCCTACATAATGCAACTGCGACTTTATTTTCTCTTCTGGGGTGATAATCAATTGAACAATCACAGTTTTTAAGAAGTTCCAACCATCTCATTTATTTCATGATCAATTAATTTTGTGCGAAAATATACTATAAACATTTCTGGTCTATGTATATTAGTGCATCCATATCTTTAGAGAGAAAAAAACAACCACACCTAGCTCCAGATCATGGGTAGGATAGTTCTACTCACGAGTCATCAACTATAAAGATGCATAAGTAATGACTTTTTCATTTTTCATGAGGACACACCCAGTCCCTTTAAGATATGCATCACTAAAAATAATGAATACTTCTCCACTTGAGGGAAATTGAACACGTGTATAATAACCTATCTATTCTTCAGCTCCTGGAAGCTTTCCTCACACTCTTTTTTCCAGATTAACTTGACCCCTTTTCGAGTTAACTTTGTTTAAATGATAATAAATTCATTAATTTTTTTCAAAAACCTTCTATAATATCCTTCTAATCCATGAAAACTGTTAATCCTAGTTATTATGGTAGACTGAGGCCACTCATCTAAAACTTTTGTCTTTGTAGGGTCAAATGTGATTCCTTCATTGGTAACAATATTACCCAAGAAAGAAACTTGTTGTAACCAGAATTCACATTTGCTGAACTTTCCAAAAATTCTCTCCTTCCATACAGTTTTTTAAATAACCATTAGATGATCCTCATGCTCCCTGTGACTTTTAAAATATATCATAATATCATCAATAAAAACTACCACAATGTTATCAAGGTAGTCCATAAAGACTCTATTCATCAAATCTATAAAAATATAAGTTTCATTAGTATGTCTGAAGGGAATAACAACAAACTCATACTTCCCATATCTTGATTGAAATGAAGTTTTTGGAATATCTTCTTTATTCACCCTCAATTGAAGATAACCAGATCTAAGATCAATCTTAGAGAATAATTGAGCCCCATGATGTTGGTCAAATAAGTTATCAATTCTTGGAAGAGGGTATTTGTTATTTACTATGATCCCATTTATTTATCTATAATCAATCCACAACCACATAAATCCATCCTTCTTCTTCACAATGATAAAATGTGTTCCCCAAGAGACACACTTGGTCGGATAAACCCTTTCTCTAAAAGATCTTGGATTTGTTCTTTAATTCCTCTAGCTTCATATTTTCCATCCTATAGGGGATCTTTGATATCGAATGGGATCTAGGTATGAGCTCAATGGAGAACTCTATCTCTCTTTCAGAGGGAGGTCTGGGTAACTCCTCAAAAAATAGGCCAACGTATTCCTGGACAATGGGGACATTTTATATGATTAAACTCTCATTTACTACTTCTTCTTCTTCAACGATCAACTCCATAAATATGGATATAAGAGGTTCTTCTAGACAAGGACATGGTTGAGAAATATCTCTTTTCAATATATCCATAGGTTTTCCATTCAAGACTACTGAGATTTCCGTTCTTTTTATTTGATCTTATCATTATAAATTGAGAGACACTCCATCCCTAGTATAATTTCTAATTCCAGTATGGAAATGACTACTATATTTGTGATAATATTTTTCTCACTAGAGTAAGTACTAGAGTTTCTAAACACTAATGATTCTTGGATAATCCTTCCTAGGGTATTGAATGATAACTCAACCTTTAGTAAAGTGGGGCCTGATTCTAAATTCATTTCATGCATGGAGGAAATAATGGAATGCATAAAAACCCAAATCAAAAAATGTACGTACTAGATTTGAGAGAACAACAAGAGTACCTTCTAGAACATCATTTGGTTTTTCAACTTCTATCATAGTTATTTAAAAAGTATAACCTTGCTCCCATGTCTGTTGCTAATGCTGATGGTGATTCCCCTCCACATCCCTCGGATTGGGATAGTGATTGGAAATGTGCCCTTGTTGTCCACACTTATAGCATTGGACATCAGGTAGGGCCTACAACATCTTTCACTTTTCTTTATTGTTTGGGAGTTGAGCATTCACCTTAGTATGAAACTTTCGTGTGATATGTCATCTCTTCCACACTATGAGAACTTCCATATCCCAATAATGTAGTTCCCAAAATTTATCTTCCCACATTTGTTACAGGTTGGATGTTTCACTTGCTTTCCTCCTCTTCCCTGATCAAAGCTCCTCTCTAAGATTGACTCCATTGATCCCTTGTTTTCATCGGATTTATGAGACCATTGCATCTCACCAAATTCCAGTTCGACCTTCATCGCACTCTGTATGATCTCCTCATAGATGTCATAGTATTGGATGGCTAGATTCTTCTACAGATGATGTATTAGGCCACCGACAAATCTATCAACCTTAACTCTAGGATCCATGACAACGCTTGAGGTATAACGGGAACTTTTGTTGAAGTTCATCTCATAGATTCCAGTAGATTCATTCTACTTCTGCTTCAGCTAGGGAAACTCCTTCTCCATTATTTTTCTCATGGAATGAGTGAAATACTTACCAAAGAAAATCCATCTAAACTCTTACCACTCCATAACTTCAACCCCTTTCTTGGCCTCATGTTTTTAATAAGTTCCCACCACTGATCATCTTCTCCCTCTAAGCGGTAAACATTAGGGTTACCTTCCCTTGCTCTGAACAGTAGAGCATAAAAAATATCATCTCTATATAAATCATCCACTATTATATAACCAAATGGTTCGTTGATCCACTAAAGGTTGGTGGTCATTGACACATAAAGGACTTAATAGAATGTTGTTCCCTTCGCAGTGATATTTGTCTCTCATCTTGATTCATGTTATTTCCCATAACTTGAGTTAGCTGGATATTCATTATCATGAACGCTTCCATTCCGGATTCCATCAAAGGGTAGTCAGTGCATGGTCCATTACAGTCACCATTTGATCATTTTATATTATTTCCTACCATTTTCTAAAAGAATAAAACCTTAGTGAGAAGATAATTTTATTTACGAATCTTTTAACTATAAAGGATTTTATTTTTTAAAAACATAATGCTTAAATAATTAAACTTCTCTATAAATACTTCGTAATGATTTATAAAAAGCATGCGATTATCCAAAAATATCTGGCAGGAGTGTCATAAACAAGAGTGCAAAAATGACCATTGTCCTGTACCAGGATACCCTAGGTCAAGTTCAAAACTCCTTGTCGGAGTTTTCACTCCTTGATTTATCTGTTCCAGTGCCGCCTCTACCAGCTTGTATCCATACATTGATGTATTTTCTTGATAAACCACTTACTCAATACTCACAAAAATACCAGGATGTTTACCTATATTTGAACTTTTCTATAATGTTATTACTAAATATTTCATAGACCAATTTCCATAAATAAAAAACCTCCAATTCATACCGACTATGGCATCCCTCCTTTTTATTGCATAACATTTCATTACATATTACAAACAGATGATCTTTAAAGTCTAGTGTCTTGGAAATCAGGAACAACAAAACATGAAAACTATAAAAAATATTCTAATACAGTTGAAGGGCTTCATCATAGGTTCATCATAAGTTCAATTACTTCATCTCATAACCTAGAGTCATACATCGATGTAAAGGTTTAGCATAATTCCCAGTAAAGAAAAACAAAGGAATCAGTTTACTTGTGGTATCGATAAGAACTTGATGAAAAATATAATGATGTGAGAAATGAAAGAAGAGTAATATAATAATAAAAACATAATGATTCACATAATGAATATATGGCTACAAAATTTAATTTATACATTCATGAATATGTCACCAAGGTTCATCCCCAAGGTGTTATAAACATTACTAGGGTTAATCACCAAGGTATCGTGAAACTTGTCATCTCTAGAGATTAAATTATTTACCCAAGGCATTGGAGCGCTATCAGGGTGCACCCTTAATATTCCTTTATTTTCATGTGATACAAAAATATCATAATCAAACATTTAATAAATAACCCAAAAAGAATAAATGAAATTTGATTCATTTCAAAGTCGTGATGTTTTAAAAGTTCTTAAAAACATGATCATTATGTCATTTATAACCCATGAAAAGGGAATAAGGGTTTTATGTCAGTCAATTACAGAATCAAATAAATCATTTTTGTGTATTTTTGAACACCCATAAATACTAAGTTGGTCTGGGTATTCACATAACTAAAATAGGAGTATTTCTTGAGAGAAAGGGAGAGAAATTTTGAGACGAAATTTCTGCAGCATAACGACTATATAACATGGTTTTAGAAAATAATAGAAAGAGGTGAAAATGGTATCCCATACCTAAATGAATCATTTTATAGTATATTTACTGAATAAAAACATATAATATCATGGTGTGAACATTTTAATGACATGCCACATGAAAAGAGGAGGGTGAAATACTTCCTTAAAAGAGGAGGGTGAAATACTCCCTTACCTTTAAGAGTAACATCAGAAGCATGATGTTTGTGGATATAGGGGGCTTGAGGGCACCATGGGAGAAATATTTGGGAGGTAAAATACCAGATATTTTTTGACGAAGAATTTGTAATGAAATCAATGATGTAATGGGTTTGTATTTATAGCAAAATTGAGGGAATATTTAGTTAATTTTCAAGGGACACCTCATCGGTGGTATTTGAAAAACCATGGGCTTTCCCATGGTATTAGACCATGGTATTGTCAACTTGGGACACCTCATAACATATATTAATGTTCACAAGTTGACCATAATTATTATATCATTATTACACCATTAATGATGTCATTAAACACCAAAAACTCATTATTGTATTTTTTCTATTCACAGAAAAAACATTTCTTAAAAATCTCATAAATTCACTCAAACCTAATATTGATGCTCTGAATTCAAACATGTACTCAATTTTATGAAAATAATTTTCTAAAAAATTTTAATTTATTTTTTATATAAAACCACCATTTATTTAAAAAACAACACTAAAACTATAACTTGTTTTGTAACACCTTGAAAAAGTAATCAAGGTCGCATAATATTATCTTATAACCATAAGACAATAAAGTAATTATTTATGATCTCATTTTATGAAAATAAATCTCCATTTTAAATTATTAATTTAACTATAAAATTTTAAATAAAATATTTATAACATACAACAATACCAAAAATTATATTATGAATGTTTTTCACTTTTAAGATATCAAAATTTTATTTATACATTAATCGGTGACGCTTCAATATTTTTTTCCGATTTACAATACATTACAATTCATAATGGTATGTTATTATTCATACGTTATTATTCACTAAAAATTATGTTTATCTTATTAGAATCTAAATTTCATACTAATCGCAACTTTAGAAGACCGTATTTTTAAAAACCTTTCACATTATTAATTATTTAATGTTTACATAAATATTTTACAATACCTATTTTTCCAAAATTCATAAATAATATGGAACTTCTATAAATTTATCCTATTTTTATCCGGACATTTGAAATTTTAAAAATTTACCATAATTAGAAATAAAAATTTTATTTATAAAAAGCGATTTACACAATGTAACTAAGTCCTCATTACATAGAACCTTATAACACCGGCATAGGACCGAAGTGTAAGATGTGATATGGGGATAGAATCTTGGGGCGGCTCAAAAAACATTTCCCAAGTGGTTATTTATATCAGTCTGAACTTCTCCCTTAGGAAATTCCTTTCACACATCACATGTTGAAGTTCAGCTCGGGCTTGGTCTAGGGAAAATCCCAGTGACGTAATCTTCTTTCCAAGCTCTGACAGATGGGCTTCATATAACCCAAGTATACTGGATGAGGCCATCAACTTGTCTTTCTGTAATAATAAACCAAGATCACTCGTATTTATAAACATTAATCGTAATGATAATAGTTTAGTTTATAATAGTGATTTTGACAAACAGGCATATAACAGTCAAAACCCAATGGTATCATTTTAATTATACTCATATCAGTAATTAAAGGATATTTTTTTAGTATAAAATAAAATAACACAAAAATCTAGTCAACAAATATTATTCAAATGTTTGGGTCATTACAGATTTATTGAATATAGAAAAATGAACAATGATTTAAGAATAAAATAGGGATAAATCAAAATAAAACAATGTATTACCTAATGATGTTTCAATTCCCGACGTTGAAAAGATATGTATTATTGTCCATGGAGAGATCCTAAGATATTCTAACACCACGATCATTGATCAATGATTTTGTATGATGGCGTCTTTCATGATATCCTCAAACTCTATCCAACGATTCCTCTCAATTTTCATGTTTATGAGTCTAACACTAAAATTAGAAATATATGTGTATTTATATAAGTATAATAGGTCAATGTATCAACATTAATAAAGTAATGATAATCTAATTTACTTATTTTATTAACTCATCTATGAAAACACATTATGGAAACTCTAGAAGATGATAGCTGTTATGTCATTCCTATGGTAAAAGATATGCTTGGGAATCAATATACACCTCATATTTTTCATCTAAGCCCCCATCTAGGAGTTATTCCAATAATTCATTTAAAGTGTGTATATGTGATACTTAATATATATTTAATATATTTCAAAAAATATTTTGGGTAACATTGGGCCTCCGAATATGTTTCTTTATCTTTCCTAGATCAAAAAATAATCAATATATTATTCAATTAAAATATATATATAAATAAAAGTTGTTTATTATAACACACATTAAGGTTTAAGTCATAAACATATATAACAAAAGACTATAATGAGAGATGTTTTTACCAAGAAAGCACGTGAGTATCCCGCTCCCAAGTGATCTCCTTATGATTATTATGATTCCACTAAGAATTCAATAAGGGAATCGATCTGCCCATCCGGATAGTCTCATATTGACCATCAATCTCTATCATGTACTTTTAAATGTATCACCATCCTCCATGTGTATCTCACCGCATTCGATAAAATGTGATGGTTCAAACATGTACCACCTCATCTGGGATATATGGAAGACATTTTGTACATATTCTAACTGGGGTGGTAGAGTTACGTTGTATTCCACCTCACCAACTCTACAAAACAAGTGGAAAGGACCAATGAATCTCGAATATTGCTTTCTTGCCTAGCCAAATCATCATAATTTGTATCATGGAGAGACCCTTATAAACACTTGGTATACCTTCTCCAATACATGGGCCTTTATCATCCATCTGCATTTTACTTCTACTAGATTTGGGAAATCCTTATCCAGTACTGGATGATTTGTACCATATTTATAGTCTCTCACTCTATCTCTAGTCCCATATGTTCTGACCCTCCTCTTTCAGTACAACATAGTGGTGATATGCAAGGTTTCCCTTACATGGCCTCAAATGGTACCATAACTATGGTGGAATGATTGATTTTTTTACAAACTCGTCCAATAGTAGTTTACCCTTCTTACTATGTCCATTATGTAACATGAAATTCTGGTGCATGTCCTTCATTTTTTGAATGGTCCACTTTGTTTGACATTCAGTCTATAGGAAAAAATACAAGATCAAATGAAATTGAGTCCACAATGATTTATATAATCCCTTTGATAACCCACACATTATATGATAATAACAATATGAAATGATTATCAAGGTAACTCCATTGATTCAGACTATATCCCACACAAAGATACATCTTAAGCTCCACTTTACTTTTCTCTTGAATAGCCAAGAAGTCTGCCAAATTTGTGAGATAGACTATGACCACTCGTGTAGCATAATATCCAATAGAAATAAATTGAATCCCCATCACAAATTCCTTGGATATTGCATCTCACATATACTTAGGGAATTTAAGGGGTCGTGTTAAACCCATTAGATCTTGGGTATCAGTCTTTACATTTTGATAAGTATTGCATTAAGAGACAAAATATCCGCTTCCCTTATTCATCCTTCTCCACCAAAACTATTATGAATAGTTTGAGTACATATTCTCTATACCTGGATATACCTCTGTGTTTTAATTATGAAAATCCCTTAGAATATCCCCTCTTAGTGTTACGGGTACAATCATGCACAATTTTAAAAGAATAACATGCCCCCCACCTTCACAAAATCCATCATGAGCATGTGTAGTGCATATTTTATTACGTATGGTATCATAGTCGGTATCCCAAAAAACTTCCTCCATGAATTATTATAAAAGAATAAGGTTAACAACAATTAACATTAGGTAAGATGATCCAACCCCATCTCTAAAGGATATCATCAATAAGGCCAACTAATCTGATACCACTCTCAAAAAATGTTAATATGATCTCGTGTTGAGAGAATCGACTACTATACTCACGATCCAAGAAGTATAAACAAACTCAAAGTAATAATCCTTGAGGAACACTATCCACCACCCCTATCTCAATTTAATTTCCTTCTAGGGGAAGATATACTGGAGACTCTTGTGGTCAAAATAAGAAATAAACCACTCAACCATCAGGTAGCATCGCCAAATCTTCAGTATGTAGACTACTAATTCAAACTCAAGTATCATGGGGTTTGTTGTTATACACAGTTGGAATGGATTGGAGTTAACAATATGTAATAATGACCTACCTCTACATTACAACACAACCTAGTCTGGTACCTTATAAATTATAGGACACTATGTACATAACGTCCTCCTATGATAGTCTCATATTTGGTGTTCTCATCAATCTATGTCTCGACTTCTAGAAAGTTTGTTGTCACCTCTCTATCCAAGTGAATGTATTCCCCTTCTTGGTCAAATTTTGCATGGGACTTGGAATCCTATGGAAATCTGGTATTAATCACCTATACTAGCCAACCAACCCATTGAATCTTCTCACATCCATCATGCACTTTGGTGGTTTACAAGCTTACACCTCCATGACCATCATTGGGTACAATAACACACTATTGGTTAAGATAAAATTTCCTAGAAATTGGACTTCCTAAATCCATAACTGTAACTTTCATAGATTCTCATATATTTGGCTCTCTTAGAGTATGCCTATAACTGTTGTCAAGTGTTTTGGGTCCTCCTCCTAGAACAAAGAGTAAACTAAGAAATCATCAATGACTAATACACCCAAAATAGGTATAAGAATGACTAAAATATCATGTTCTTGAGTCCCATGAATTTTTATTGGTCATTCATCATTCAAAATGGAATAACCAAGTACTCATAGTGACCTTAATGACACCAGAATTCCAAATTTAGTATATCCTAATTCCATGCCTGTAATTGGTGATAACCTGATCGGATTTGAATCATCAAGAACTATCATTCCACTCTGAATTAATCAAATAACCTATGATCTTCAATAGTGGATAATTTTTATTTTTGATCACCTAGTTTAGGTGACGGTAATCCACACACAACATCAATCTATAATACTCTTCTTGTAAAATAGAACCACTGTTATCCATGGAGAAACATCAGGTCTGTAAAAGCTTCCCCTATGTAATTTCTCCAATTACAACCATAGATCGAGAAGCCCTACCAGATAAATCAAAAACACTGGCATAGATACCAGGACTATCTAAGGGTATAAATTTTTATAGAAGTACACCTCGTGGCTAGGAGGTAAGCCCTGACCATCCTCAAGAAAGACTCTCCCATACTCTTCCACCACTAACATAAACGAAAGGCTCAAAACATCCACTACAACAAGGGTCAAGCTATCAAGCTGATGAGTAATCAAATCCACCCTCCATTGCATGTGTCGAACCTCCAACACATGGGTTTCCTTTTCATCCAAAAAAGAGAACCTAGACCAATTACTGTGTATGCATTGCATCCTCTTCCTAAAATAGACTATCTAAGAATGAAATATAGATTAAAATCTCATGACTTAGATGAATTCATATGGATTTATCCCTTCTAGATAGATATCCCAAAACAACTCTCTCCTCTAAGTGTAATATCAATCCATCATCACAAGTACGTGATTGTTGTGTCACATTTAGTAAGAGTCTCCATGTGTAACGGAAAAATAAGGGATCAACTTGACTCTTAAAGTCTCAAACTAGATAATCAGCACAAAAGAAATGACGTAAACTTATTTATAACAATACTCACACTAATGTATTAAAGATAGAGACCACACCACATATCATTCCTAGATCCTTTGGATCAAAAACCTTGAACGACTATAGCTACCCTCACCCATGGAAAACAACTCCCTTAACCGAGATAAGACCATTGGGGTGGTGGTAGTATCATGTCATAATTTTTGTCACCTACAGCTACTCTCCTAGATTTTCCTCAAAATACATCACCATACAGAACTACCATCTCATGTCACCACCTCTACTGGGACATCCCATCCTCTAACACTCTATAAGAGGTACAGAGGGTGATAAAATCCTATATGAGATGTCTTCTATTGTCAAAATTGTAGCACCACCTCCCCAAAGGTTGACTAGTTCTATATTATCTGCCCAAAAATTTTGACTCGTTATCATGTTACCTCCTCCTAAAATGTATCACATGCACCATTCCACATTCGTGATGTTGAATTTTAGATGTCGATATCTTGGATCTATGGTTCCCTCTTCAGGCATCAACTGTCTGCATTCACTCAACCCGGAAAATTATGACCATCAAAACACTCTCTAGAACCCTTTCATATGTAATAATTCATATATGTATCATGATATATCATATTTTACTTCATAATGCTCACTAAAAATTCCATAACAAAAATAAATTACCAAAAACCATATCCATAGAGTTTTAATAGATGTTGTTGAACCTTGATGAATACCCATACATAGTTATAAATCCCTTTTGATTCACTAGTATCTCAAGGATTTAGAAATACATCGAGGTGGATAGAGAGATATCACTTATGAATAGGCCTTCAAACTCTAACCATTAAATATTTACCTCCTCTTTTTTCTAGGACACAAATCATCACTATCATCCTATAGATCCATGAATTAGGATAGCTACCTTGACCACCATCTGATCTGCCTGTGTCCTGAAAACATGAAAATATCTTGTCACTAATTCATGTCAGTCCTTATCCACCTATAAGTTAAGCTAAAATTGGATCATGAGGGGTCACTACTGATGAATTTCATGAAGAGTGATCATAATGTTCACCTCAACTTCTAGTATATATGGTACCATCTGCTACATGATAGGCGGGGTATGACTAGTCCAACACCTGGAGGTAGCACCTCATAATAAATACCTTGTATTGAATCCTAATCACTAATGGGGTCATCATTATAATCCTGAAACTGAATCATGGGTAGAAAATATCATGGAGGCCTCTTGAAATAGATATGATGTACCACAGTCAAGGACTATATCTAGAAATCTAGATTAACAAGGACATGGAAACCACAACACATTCCTGTATGATGAATGCAATTTTTTTTACATGTAATAAGTTACTAAGTTATATGAGTCAACAATTAGGTTATTAGAGTCTTAGTGTGCAGATATGTTCCCTACAACACCAACACTGGAGTCTCTTTTCAAAAAGAATAACTCAAAATACTTAACAAATATACCCCAAACTAATCTCATGGAATTAGGTCCAAATCTAGAAACAAATACAATGATACCACTCTATCACAACCCTTCCCAATGGGGCCCATGTTGTGAAAAAAATTACCCCTCCTCGAGCTGTCCAGGGGATAGTGACCAGTACTGAGTAGGCATACCACACATATGGGAGGCCATATCCTAGTTCACACACACACACACACAAATCTCAAAACCCATAAAATGATGAAATGAAAAACAACTGATAACCATGAATGAATACATTAAAAATACCACCATAAGAGCATGAAACATGTTATGTAATACAAAAAGGCCCAATAAAAGACCACCATAATGAAATTAAAATCATTCCAAACCTAAAATTATAGAAGCGGACTTTTGTCAAGGTAATAATGGGAACACGCCTTGGTATGTCCATCTCACTAAGCTCTACATGGTCATACTCCCTCTATGAATCATTTAAATGTTCAAACGTATTCAAAATACATGACCCATGTTGGAAAAGCTCATGCATGGGTGAGGATAACAACACATAGTATGATCCCCGAAACCACTAAGGCTGTAATATAGAGATCAATATGAGCTATCTCATCACATGTATTAGTCAATTATCAAATATGATTGCAATACCCATATATTCACAACATAGAAACATATTCAAAAGTTAATGTCATACTGGTAATTCTATATTAGGATTAATATTTCAATGTTCCCTATATCACTCATCTAGGAGAACATACTCCATGAGTCACATAGTAAATATTTAATCTATCTGAGATACCATGATCATTAGGTCTCACCATAACAAGTAAATACTAGAAGCCTGAGGATGATGATACACAAATGAGGATCAAGCCTAGGGACTTAGGGAAAACTTATAACTCAATCTTTAATAACTCGATATGTAGGGGATCAACACTAATTTAGTGTTTTCATGACAATACCAAGAACCCCATTAAGGGATATAATGATGATGATAGAGGATCTCACTCCGGACATCAAGGAAGGATTCCAAAAAACTACATCTAAGACTATAGTCCCTCTATAGGGATCCCTATCAAATGTATACAATGAATTTCCACACTAAACCCTCAGAGAATTATATAAGGGAATACACCCTAACAAAACATGTCCAGTGTAAAGAGGAAAAGGGATCGATAAAATATTTAAAGCAGTACAAGACATGTATTATAAGTACATGACATGTCACTTTTTTATCGATCCCTACTCGTATATCACTATTTGTTCCCAGGTTGTTTCTTGAGAACATGGTGTTTCCAAACCTATTTTCTTTTGACAATGTACATTTTTGAGTACTCATAATATTTGATCCCATGTAATCTTGGCTATTTGAATTTAACCTAAAAGGTATATTTTGGTATTCTAGGTAAGCATAACATGTTCTCTGATAGATATCGCATGTTATGTTATATTTATCTTATTCATGCAATCGAAGAGCCACATAGGGGGTCCCACATAGGAGGTTATTATTGATTACATTCCATTTAATTCATGATTTCAATGATCTTTTAGAAGATTCACACATTGTCTAGATCTATTGTTTTTATCATCGCTCTCATCGAGAAATGTCAATCTAGTGCAAAATGAGCTTGACCACCACTGAATATTTGATTTTCATCCATCCATAATTTTTCAAAAAACACCATCGATGAACCAATCCACATCCTAATTATAAAATAAAAACCAGTGACCCCAAATCGAAACTAATCCACTATTGATACCAATGTCACATGATCCTCATTTCATACTCATCCCATATATTTAATATCAAACTTTTGTGCTAAGGAACTAGTGTTAAATGGTTGATTCCTCTTTATTTGGGTCTAAACAACGGTCAAAAAACACACTGGTGAATAATGTAAGAGGAATGGTGGGAGAATCCCAAGAAATATGTGAAATGGGGTCTAACCTCAACCATGTTTGGTTATACTTGATTCCTTTCAATTAGTTTTTCCAATGAAGATCCAAAAAAATCAATTCTTCCTAATAATCCCTATAGTTAATCTCATAATCGCAATGCGATCAACTGATGAATCAATTTTTGGTTGATTGCTTCTTGTTCACTATAGGAATAATTAAACAGGGATAAATCTAAATAAAATAATGTCCTAGATTGATATGGATTGTTTGATGTCGATGAATATATGCACTTAATTTCTTTTAGTGAGATCCTCAAATCCCGTTACACACCAATCATTGATCCACAATCTATTCTGGTGTCATCTGGCATGCTCTCGCCCAATTCATTTCAATTTATTGTATCAATTTTTATAGTTATCATCCCAAAATTAGATATTATCTATAAAATCTTTTTTGTAGAAGGAGTTTTTGTTTTTGTTGTTTAATCAAAATATAAAAGTTAGTTTATTTATATTATCAACACATCAGTGATGACATATTATGGAAACAATCATATTTGATAAAGATAATGTTGCACCTATAGTAAAACACAAGCTCTAAAATCAATAATGTCTATAGATTTCAAACGTGATCCTATATTTAGGTTTTATTCAAATATTTTAGGAAAAATAGACATAGATTATATTTAATATATTTAATTTATTTCAAAAATTAATTTTGGGAATAATGAGCCCAAAAATTTCATATTGTCTCAGCGCCTAGGTCAAAAATTAATCCGTATAATATTGTAAAAAATAGGAGGTTAATCTTATTATCACAAAATACTGTATGATTTATTCTATGATTATGGTTATAGTGATTAAATATTTTTAGTGTAAGATAACAGGGCATAATAAGATGAGTTTCTTAGAAAATAATATTTTTATGTGAAAAAATGATCATTCGTTATTGGTGGAAGAATACTTTAATACTATTGATGTCTCAAATGTTTTTTTAGAAACATGCAATAAAAATGGGTGATAGATTCCTGAACAACCATTCCATATGTTTATAATGATATAATTCTTCTATAATTAATGTCACACTAGTGTGGTGAGGTTTACCTAAGGAATAAAATGACTTTTCTTATCATGTTTTGGTATTTTATTTTTTTTATACATTGAAGGAGGGACTATGATATCTCTATAAGATGTTATGTGGGTACCCAAAATTAAATAAAACCTCAATTCCATAATATTTATATACATATTGGATGCACCATAAGATCTAATTCATGTAGAATTGGATTTATAATGGTTTATCAGCATTATGAATACAACTATATTTAATTTGATATATTTAATAATGTTATAACCCAAATGATTTAGTTGAATGACTCAAATTTAATTTGTATAATAATATAATAATAAGTCATAAATTACTCATGAATATGTTATCTAAGGGAATTAATGAACTTATAATTCAACTGTTATTGTGTGTTGTAAACCATAATGATCTTCCTTTCATTAAAGGTTCTGTGTTTTGGAAATTAAAATTTGTGTGAGTGAAGAGGGAAACATATAATGATAATCCCCCATTTAACATGTTCATTTTGACATATTGTGACCATCTAATGTTTCCTCTAATGGTGATGGATTATAAATTTTTATCTTTATAGATGATTACTCAAAGAATGTATGGACAAACACATAGAAACACCATTCTCTAACATTTGAAACATTCAACAATTTGAACTCAATCATTGAATACCATATATAAATGATTTTAAAAGGAAATTGGATTTATAATGGGTTATAATAATTATATTATGACCTTTTTTTAACTTTATTAACTCCGATGGTGTGTAGAGACATATAATAGTTATAGTGACACAAAAATATAACTATCCAGTTTAGAGAATGAATAAGACCATCCTTGATAATGTGAGAACAATTATCTCACACTCAAGTTTGTCTTAGATCATCTGGTTTTAAGTTACTACTAGGATGATGAACATGATAAAATATATATCTTATTTTTTGTGATTATAATGTATTTTAGCACATGATGAACAGTTTCAATAGCAATGAACCCCATAGATTCTATAATTTTACAAATTTATCTAACATAGTAATAGTTAAACTTGGGAATATGGTAGTAATTTTGTGTTTGTGTGATATCCATAGTGTCCAAGGGTTATAGGATATGGATAAATGATAATGATTTTTAGATGTACATTATTTGTAAAGATACTATCTTTAGAGTTGCTATTGTGTCAGTATAAAACACAATATAATCAAATGATGTTTTTACAAATAAAACTAACGGTATCAAGTATCCTTTAGAAACTAAGAAGTTGTCCAAGCCTTGTACTACCCCTATTATTCCACCCAAATTAATTTATAATAAATATGATTCTTATTTTTTGTTAAGGATGATAGAGAGAGCGGCTTTAAGAAATATTTATTGTCTTCTAATTACACTATGTCAAACATACAACACCTTTCCAAGAACAGGAATACTAATATGGATACTTATGTATTGAATATTAGTCATGATTTCAAATTTAATGATCCCAAAACCTTTGAATGGTCCATGAAATCTAAATAATTTATTTATAGTTTTACATTTATAAAAGTTAAAATGTAATTCCATTATAAAAAATTAATCTAATAAGATGTAACTAAAAAATGTGAAAGTGTTATAGGATGAAATTATATTCTCAATTTGGAGGTGGGAATTTTGGGGAGATGAAAAGTAAAAATAAATCATTAGTTATTGATGAAGGATTATTAATTTGAGGTCCCAGTCTTGTCTGCCACATAATGGGTGCCCCAATCCTGGTGGGGTACTAGTCCTCAAACACATCTCCTCGAATACGAGTGGATGTTGACTAGTAGTGCGGGACTAGGGTGTTTCAATGGAGAGACTATTACCCCATTACCAAAGTGTAGCACATCATATGGATAAATAGTGGAAGAAATATAAGTAAACAGAAGGCACAATGACAAATAGATACAATAATGAAAATAAATGAAACAACTAGATTAACATACAACAACAGATGATATGTCATGTCACTATAAAATTGGAAAATATGGATACAAGATAACAAATATAACATTTTACACATAAGTATAAAGAAAATCAGGAAAACCCAAGATTCCTGAACTCTTACTCGGTCATTTTCTATTAGTTTCCATACTAAATAGTAATCAATCATTTGTTTCAAGATTTATGTTTCCCTTTTTCAACACATACAACCATGCAATCTACTATGGGTACTGAATGACAACTGAAAAGGGTGTGAGATAAATATTAGTGGGCAACAACCAATTTTCTCTATAACATCTAGCTCATGTAAGTGAAATTTAATAGTGTGAATGAATTAATATATAATGAAAATAATTACAATGTAAATAAATACCCAAGTACCTACTTCATCCCACGACTGGTGTCTAAACATGTAATCAATTCATTATTTTTTTACTACTAGTTTATCAATAAGTCACATGTTAACAATAGTGAAGGTTCCATGTAATGATAGGGAAACCTGTAATGATATTTTATAGTTAATTACCAAGGTAATAACAAATTAAATGTATACCTCAAGTGTCTCTAAATAAGTAATAGTTGTATCATGTAATGATATCAGAGTGTAATCCAAGGAGCATAGTCTAAGGCTTCCCACAATGAGGTTCCTACAAAGCCTAAGGAGTTCATCCAACATAAAATGGGGAAAATCCATGACTGGTCCTAATAGTCTTTAACCAAGGATCCTACTTGTCAATGATAGATCTAAGGAGTGTATCCAAGGAATCTTGTAATAATATTGATGGGATTCTATGGTGTCACACTGGGCATCCAATGAATAGACAAGGATTAGGATCTTGGTGGGTCTCAACCTAAGCAAGTATTATCCTTGAATCAAAATGGGGTTCTAGAGTGCTCAAGGAATTATCTGATCAGAATCCAAGGAGAGATCGAGTCACGACATTACTATTTTATTACAAATTCATGTTATATTTCATTTGGTTCAATCCTTTCATTTATTTAATGTGATAAGGTCAAGTATCATGCATCCTTTTAATAAATATATATTTAATCAATAAGTCCATTTTATCTAATTTATTCATTTCATTAGTGTGAAAATTCCATGTGGCATGCATCCTTTTTTAATTCCTTTTATAACATATTAAATTACTAAGGCTAATTATTCTACCTTCAATTAATGTTCTAAGGGTTTCTACGGACATGAAACCTATTATTCATTTATATTTAATCTCTTCAAGTGATATACTCAATATACTTGATAATTTCCATTTCACATTAAATTATCAATTTTAGTAATTACCATAGGTGAGATAGGTGGTGAGAATACAAGATACCATCTTTTATGAAATTCACAGTACAAATAAATCCATTTAATATAGAAAAAAATACCCTTAGAAGTGTCGGTAAAAGTGACACCCAAATGGTGGATCAAACATGTCAAATAATAAAAACCCAATTATGTTATAACACCAAACATGGGATGGATCGAGTTGTGGGGAAAACCATTAATAATTAATCACGTATATGGAAATAGCATATCTATACATTTATTATGATTATAACCATGGAATGTAAATTCTATAAATGAAACCCAATGAAATATGTGGAATCCGTATGACAATTAGAAAATCAACAATCATGAGGGATGAGTTATAGACCACCCAACTTATGCTTGTATGACTCTCCTCATTTGGTATTTCCCCTTGATTTGGCCTTAATCATAGGAGATCTCAGAAAATAGAAAAATGCTCACACTCTGATAACATGGTCGGGAGAAAGGGAGAAGAGGAAATGTTTAAACAGACTCATATAATTACCATTGCACATCCAACATGATGAACATAATCTTAAACAGATCCCAAGTGAAGGAGGTATATTGATTCCTACCTTAGGTCATCAAAAAGCTCCAATTTGAGAGAGAAAAAGGATAATACTATAAGAACTCCTATTAGTAGGAAGAATGACGGTTAATAGATCATTAAGAGAAAATTTTAGAGTTAACCAAAACATTATTCAATGCATAGTTCCTCCACATAGTATGATAAATAGGGTGAAAATATTGAAGGGTTATATAAGTATAATGGTAACTTTCACGGTTAGGTAAGGGTCACATGTTCCAATTGTACATTGGAACATCACAATGCCTATCAGGGTGGCGGAATTTCTTGTTGCTCCAAGATCTCAAATCGGATGCTTTCTGTTAGAGAATGATGCCAACATCATCGTGAGAACTCTTCCAACTTGATCGGACCACCTCTTCACATTACTGGTCTTTTGACCAGAAGCTCTCAAATTTGAAGGGTCTTCTGGATTTCCTGTTACGTTTTCCATGAGTGCAGTCAATGAAAATTTTGCAGTTGTCTGAACAGTTGAGCATCATGTGAAAATATATTATTTGAAGCACTAGTGTTCCCATATCCTTTGTTAATAACTTCTAGAACTATGACATGAAATAAGAATCTCTATATGAAATGATAGTACATGGGAACCGAGGATCCATATAATGTCACAGACATACAGCCTTCCTAGCTCCTCAATTGAGAAAGTCTCTCAAATAGGTATGATGTGGGATTTATTCTTTAGTCTCTCAATGAAAACCCATACAGCTTCTGTACCTCTTGGTGACCCAGGTAAACAGAATATGAAACCTATTGCAACATCATTCCATTTCTATTCTAGCGATGGAAGCAGCTGTAGAAAACCACATGTCTCTGGTGCTCCGCCTTCACCTACTGATAGGTGGAATACTTTGTGATAAATCTATATATCTAATGTTTCACCTCAGGCCACCAATAATGACATCACATGTCTCAATACATCTGGAAAACTCCAAGAATAACATCCCACTAATAATTATGGGTCACTTTCATTAACTACTATCTCATATCTGCAGGAAACCGTATATGTCTATGTAGGTTCAGGATGTTATCTCTATCCACGGACCAATCTGGAGGTGGGATATCTCTTGATATACTCTCATAGAAAAAAAAACCTGAAGGATCTGAAAAAATTATACCCATCATCTTCTTAGTGAGTTAAGAGGTAACTGTCATAGAGAAGAGGTAAACAATTTCGAGACTGCCATGAAACATTAGATAAAACTTACAAAAGATGGTTTTTATCTTCTATTATTCACTCGCTTCTCATATGGCATGTGTTTGAGTTTTTTGACTCAACACAACTGCAAATACATTACAATTATTTGGCTTATATGAAAGCTCAAAACCAGCAGGTTTTATATAATAGACCCATCTTCACAATCTGAGGTTCAAGAAATGCTGTCAAATGATATATTTGTGTCTCTTGTGGTCAGTGTACACCACAATGTTCTCACCAAGTAGATGGTGTCACTAGAAACATAAGGTTTTAACAACTGTTGAAAGATCAAGGTTAGGCATTGGTTAATTTATCTAATAAGGAATCAAATTCAGAGATCCATATGCAATTAACTTTTTCTCCTGTATCAGTAATACTTCTAGTCTGATTCCTGATTCATCGTAGAAGATGATATAACCTATTTTTGGCTTCAGAGGAGTCAGAATAGGTGCTGATACAAGCCTCTAGTTCTACTCATGAAAGGATTTCTCCAATGCTTCATACCATATGAACATTATACCCATCCTTGTAAGAACGTTAATAGGTAAATAATGTTAGGAAAGGTATTGTATGAAAATCCTATAAAATCTATCCATCCCAAAGAAACATTGTATATCAAACACTATTTTTTGGTGTTTCAGGGAAACTATATCACTAACCATTTCTAGGTCAACAGATATGCTTAATTTTGATATTATATGACCTAAGAAATGAACATTTTCAATATAGAAGTTTCACTTAGAATGCATGGAATAAAGCTAATTCTCATTTAGTATAATCAGAATGATCTTAAGATGTTTGGTATGGTCGCTACAAGTGTAATAATAAAAAAATGTCATCCAAAAAGACCATGAAAATAAAGTCCAAATAGGGGTGGAAGCCCTATTCTTAAGAGCTATGAAAATAGAATGAACATTCATAAAAACATACAACATAATAATTTACTTATACAGACAATACATACTATGAAATGTAGTGAGAGGTATGTCTGATGGCCTAACTCATACATGATGATAACCCGATCGTAGTTAAATCTTGGATAAGAACATTCCTTCTCAGAGATATTCAAAGAGATCATCTATTTGAGGCGGTTGATATTAGTTCTTGACCATAATATGGTTCAACATTAGCTAATACACTCAACGTTGTAAGGTTTTATTCGCCTTCTTGGGAAAAGGCACATCTGAACCCCAAGAGGATGTATGGGGCTCTATAAAGCCTTCGGCCACTAAATCCTCTAACTAATTCCTATGATCTTGATGCTATGTTGGTGCCATCGAATATGGATAAATGGAAACTAGAAAGACTCCATGAATAATCTTAATAGTAAACTATACCACTCTCTCATAGGGTAAGCTAGAAATGCAATTCATAAAGACACCCCTGAAACAATCCACTGTTGGAGGGAAATATGTTTTTCGTAAACCCTGATCCTTCATGAAGAGATTGACAATATATAATGCCACTTCACCTAGACCATGATTCTCTGGTATTTCTCTACCAACCTGTACATCCCACTCACCATTATGTATATAACATATTCTCTCTATTGATGAATCAAATACCTCATAACAATAATAGTCTATATAATAATGATAGTGAATCAACTAGCCTATCCCGAGTACGAAATCGAATCCTTTCATATCAAGAGAAGAGAGGTTCTATTTGAAAGGGTAAATTACTACCTCAAGGGGAGTCCCTACAGTAGTTTTGTCACTCAATTTTTACCCATAATGGAATATCTAGGGTCATTCCAACACAGTAATATTTATCTCTAGTAAGAGACTCTCCAAATTTGATATGAATATAAAATAGCTCTATGAACCAGTGTTAAATAAATAATAATCTAAATTAGTGGCCACTATAATAGTACCTTGTACTATATACAGTCGTGTAGCCTTATCATTGGGTATCGACTATAGTGCATTCAACTTTCTAAATCCACATCCCTGTGTAATAGTTTGAATACAATGATCATAACTGATCTATTGGTGCTTCTGGTGTTCAGGGGTCTTCAAACCATATCTATGACCTCCTCCTTAGCGATACCTACTAGGACTATTCCAAATTATCATCTAACATGATATAAAAGTACTCTCTCATGAAGGAGTAACTAGTGCAGATTCTATTAGACTCGAGGATGGTGGAAAGGTCCTACAGAGACACTAATGTTTCACCATAAGACCACAATCCCGACACTCCAATGGGTCTCTATCACACTAAGGCCTCAAATTCCCCAATTGTGCACACTAATTCCACACATTATAGAAATTGAAATGGGCACTCTGGTTGTCAAACCTATGATGGGAAGCATTGAGGGAACGTTTCCTTCTATCGAAAGCATTACTGGCCAGCTGTATCACTAATCCTTTATACCCTATAAAATTTTCATCCTTCAGGTCGATCACAGTGAGAAAATCAAGATTGAATATCTCATAAAAAGTAGGCAGTATAAAGGCATTCACCTGTGAACAAATGGAATAGTGGAGCCCATCCTAAAATTTCAAGAATGAATATGCTCATCACCAGCTAGAAGTGGTTAAATGTTGTATAACACAATGAAATGTTCTAACTGACTTAAAGAGTATTTTTATTTAATTTAAAATATAATAATAGAAAACAATGGCCCAGCAACCCTCAAGGTGGAAAAAATGATGTAGACCAAGAGAATTCTGTTAGATAATACTCTTGCACTTAATAGGGAGCGATTCTAGACTATTGTAAATCACAAGGTCCTCTTCTTGTCTACTAATGTGATCCAGTGCATCTACCATGAAGATAGTCTCCCTCCAACTATTATGGATCACCTTCCCTTGATTGGTTTCCATAATGCATATGCGAATTAGGTAAGTCAACTCCCAAGGCAACAAATGATGCCCTTGGATATCTTTAACAAGAACATTGGAATCTGATTCAATCTATGTCACCTGAAATAACATCCTTATACAAACCCTCAAACCGGAAAGAAGTGACCGAAATTCTACACCAACAATGTTTCCAAGACCATAAAAGTCGCTGAAACCAAGGAGTACTGATCCCCAGAAGTCCCGCAGAACCCTTCTTCCCCTCAGGAATCCTTACGTGCAATATTTTTCCACGTTGAGTTTAAGTCCACTACTTGGAGGTTACCATTTAACTCAATGACTGCACACCCATCCCTGTCTACGGGGAGTGTTAATGAGATTTTAGATCATGGGGTAGGTTTGGCCCCCATTTAGAATTGAAGCCAGCTCGATAATGAGGGACCTTTACCATATCCACATAAATAACAACGAATGGTTGGAGCTGAGTCAAACATGGTTGCAGGCCTCTCAAATAGTCCATCAGATCGAGGATAAGATAAGGGACTACACCATGCGCTTTGTGATTCTATTTCTAGATCCTTGAAGCCAAGAGTGCATGTAGCCCTGCAAGGATAAATGATCGTCATCCATGTGTGGGTGGGGATAGAAGAACGAACAGAGGTGTGCAACCCAGGAATAAAATGTTCAGAATATTACATAACTAACATAGAACCCTACATGAGATGCATGAACTCTTTGGCACTATCATATCTCAATGTCTAAGAAAAGAACATATCATAAAAAGTAGTTTGAAAATCAACTCATAAAATTCCATGATGCAAACTAGCCTGGGAAGTCAAATCCCACCATGTAATGGCCAAATCCCAAATCATGTGTGTGGAATTCTTGACACTCAACTCTAAAAGAATCTCTAGATGCTCTATGATAGATATAGGGGCTTCTATCCAAGAATCATCATCCTGATGAACTCTATCATATGAGAATGAATGATTATGATGCTGCTGGAACTAACAAATTAGATCATCCATTATTGGTGCAAGTCGTGGAGCACCATTCTTTTACAACATTAGATCTAGGAAAATATAAAAAACAATGGCATCAATAGCCAAATTAGGTATTGTAGGTATTTCCTCGAGTTGAACCCTTGGAGGTTGGTATGGAATCTCTGGACCCACCATGTCTAGAGCATGGTCATCGCCACCTTCATAGAATACGACATGCTGACATCATGGAATCATTAGTCTACAAATTCCAAGCACAAATCTTTGAACATGCTTCATAAAAAACGTAGCATCACTAGATTATAAAAAATTTAAGAAATCTTGCTAAATAAGGCATACTACCCCAACTACCTACATAAACATCTAGGTATTTTTAATTTCTCAATTATAAGTTTAATTTCATTTAACATTTAATTTCTAGGTTCAATCCTTTAACTTTCATAATCATGATAATGCAGGAAAAGGATTTGCAACCAATTCATTTTAAATGTCATGATTCACTTTATAATGGATAGATGTATCCATTGAATCAGTTCCCATACACCTAATCAATGATGGTGACACCAATATATTTATAACATAATGGGTTGACAGAGTAAATTACTCATCACAACCCATAAGGTCCCACACACCTCAAGAATTTAGACATGAAAACAGTCAATCATAGCCAAGAGTAATACAAGAATAAGCTGACAATCATAGAATGACTGAATAATCATAGGCATATCAAGCAATGCAAAGCTGTGAAATAGACCTATATGGCATGTATATATACATGACCTGAGAATTATAGGAGCCTATAATGATGCATGTAACAATTATCCTTTCCCTCATATCGACAGGCTCATGATTAAAGAAAATCCTCAATCATAGTAATACTAAATAACTCCACATAACATGTGCATCACCCGACAGTGAAATAATATCAATTATAATTGGAAAAATCATAACAACAATTATAATTTATCCAAGTTGGATTTTACCCTGATCATGGGTTCGCAACACCCATAAATGGCTTATGATAAAGTACCAAGGGTTCCTAATCTCTAATCTATTGTCTCCAAATAGTACATTAATAAAGGAAACACCTTTGATAACTCTTTGTGAAATCCCAGACCTGGATGCCAGTTAATGGTTTCTCCGGCCATGTTTCTCCACAGGGACTCAAACACATATCCCCGAATGCCAGAGGCTGACGACTAGCAGCGATAGACTAAGATGTGTTTGTGAGGAGGCTATTCCCTCTTTATCAAAGTGTAGTAAATTGGATGAATTTCAACATCTGTAAATAGAGGAAACAATATATGTTAACCAAAGGCACAGTGGAAAATAGAGACAACTGTAACAATAACCAAAACAACTAGAATAGCATTCAAAAACTGTTGATATTTCATGTAACTAAAAAAATAGAAAAAATGGATAAAATATTAGAGGTATAAAATATTAAACATAAGTATACAAGAAATGAAAAACTATCCCATGAATCACAAGCTTAGACCCAGTTATATGATATCAGGCTCTATACCAAACAACAATCAATGAAGTGTTTGAATCCATATTATTCCCTATGTCAACACCTACATCCATGTAAACTACTCAGGGTACCAAATGATGCACAGAGCGGGTGTGAGATAAATCTATGTGGGACACTACCAATGGTGTCTATATCATCCATCCCATGTAATGGAAATGTAACAGTGTGGATGCATGAAAATATAAAGATAAGTAATACAAAGTAACTAAATTCAAATGAACTTGCTTAATCCCCAGGATTTTTTTAGAACATGTAAACATTCATTTTTTGATTATTTCTAGTTTATAAATAATTCACATGTTAAAAATGGTGATGGATCCGAGTTATGACTTGGAAACCTGCAATGATTTTAAATAGTGAAATCCAAAGTTTAGAAAACAAGGAGATGTAGACCTCATGGGTCTCCAACTCAGAAATAATGGTTTCATGGAATGGGGTAAAAGTGTAATATAAGGAGAATAGTATAAGGAATTCCACAATGAGGTGCCTACCGAGTCCAATAAGTTCATCTGTGGTAAAACAGGGCTAATCAATGACTGGATCCAATGGGCTTTAACCATGAAACCTACTTATCTATGCTTGATCAATGGAGTGTATCGAAGGCATCCAAAAATAATATTGAAGGGATCATGTGGTGTCATACTGAGAATACATAGAATATAAAAATATCAGGATATAGGTTGGTCTCAACCTAATAAAGATTCATCCTTGAATCAGATGGGTGTTGCTAAGTTCTGATGTAATTAACTGATCAGAATCCAAATTGGGCTCGAGTTAGTCAATTCCCATTTGATTGTGAAGTCATATAATATGGTGTATATTTTAATACTTTCCTTTCATTATAGTCATATTGTAATGTATAATTAAACCATTTAATCAAGTCCTAATTAATTAATAAGTCCATTTGGTCCAAGACATGCTTTTGATTACTATGACATGCCATGTATCAGGCAATATTTTTTAATTAATTTCAAAGTAAATTCAATAATTAAGGTTCATTCTGTTGAATTCCAAAAATGTGTAAGGGTTTATACACACATGAAACCTTTTTTTCATTCATATTTAATCCAATCAAGTCATATACATATTATAAATTCCTATTTACATTTCACATTTAATTATCAATTAAATCACTTACCTTAGATATGTAAAGTGTTGTTCATAGATGGTACTTTCCATTATTCAGTTCAAGAAATAAATCAATTCATTTAATAAAAAAAAATACCCTTAGAAGGGTCAAGAAATTTCACATCTGAATGGTGGCTCAAAAATGTGAAATACTAAAAACCTAATTAGGTAATAACATCATACATGGGTTGGATTGAGTTATGGGTGTAAACAAAAACAATTAATCACATATATGGAAAGATATTATTCATATGGGTCTAATGATTATAACCATGGAATGAAAATTCTATAAATGGCACTTGATGATAACAGTGGGCCGTACACAACAATTCCAAAATCAATAAACATTGGGGATGAGTTATAGAATAGCCACCTTAGGATGGTATGACTCTACTTCTCTAATATTGTACATTCATTTGGATCAAATTTGATTATCTCAACGAAGAGAGGAAAAATTATTACACCCTGATAACTAGGTCGAGAAAAAGAGAGAAGAGGAAAGGATTAAAGAGACTCGAGTACTTACCGTTGAGTATCCAATATGATGAAAAAATCTCAAATGGATCCCAGATGAAGGATATCACATGATAAATTCCTTAGGTCATCAAAAAGATCAAATCTGATAGAGAAAATTGTTATTCATATAAGAACTAATATTAGGATGAAGGAGGCTTAGTAAATCATTAAGGGAAAATTTCTAAAATTACCCAGCAAATTAGATTTTGCACCGTTACCTGGGAAGAAGGGTAACCTGCAAGGTTAGGCAACATGGTCAAGTGACATTGTTCTCTAGGGTTCTGTATGAAAATTTTCATCCTCAGGGTTGGCCAAACCTTGTGCCAACCGTGCGTCATGTACTTTTCCACCAAGAATATGGGTTCTGGGTTATAAACATTCCCTGAACAACCCTGGTACTGTTGCTAACTCATTAGGCATCGACATTAGCTCCAAAGAAAATCTTTAGACTGAAATTTAAAGGATCCATACCTGAGTGAAAAACCATGTTCTTACACTTAAAATGTGAGGTAATTGGTTAAAATGGAATTGTTTCCCTTTTTAAAAATAATTCATCTATTAGATTATATCTTCTTTTTTATTCAAATAAGGATTTTCATATTTATTAATTTGATGGTAATATTTATTTTCTAACACTATCAATTATATGAATAAATTTAATTATATCCACCCAAAGGGTTTTAAAATAATTTACAATCCTATTATGTTAATATTTTTTAAAAGTAATTATACAGAAATAATCAGTCCCTAAGGAAGTGGTACAAAAATATGACTATTTTATACTAGAAAATAGATATAATAAATTAAAATATGATTGTTTTTTTATTTTAAAGCTAAAATAATTTTATTTGTATATTTTAGTAGTTTCATTTTAAATTATTTTTTTTGTAATATAATTACATAATTTATATATTTTTATTTATGAGTTTTTGTGGATATTGGATGATGTGTATTTATATATTTTTATTTTCATAAAATGTTAAAGGTTTTGTTTTCTTTGAGAACATTATTTGTTTTCTTATTTTCTTTACCTATGGTAGGATCACAATTATTTAACTTTTATATTTGAGTATCATTGATCATCTTAATCTAATTGATCTTATGAAACCTTGCCTATTTCTTCCTAAGTATTTCTCCTATATAATATTTTAAGAGTGATATTTTTCTTATTATAGAGGTAATTCTCGATGAACTAAAATTTTTAAGAGTAATTAAGTATATTAATGAATGAATATCTAGTTTCTTCATTAGAATCCATGAATCATGCATTCTAAATTCCACACATTTTCCTGATTTATTGTACCATAAGATTTTGTGATGTGGTTATCATCATGGGTTGTGTGAGTGTATTTTCCTACTTGTTTCACATTAATCCAAAGAGAGGAAATTTTTTTTTCTTATGATTATTATAAGATAGATCCCATATAGATTTGGATGAATGAAATCACCTAAGGGTCATGTTTTCCACTGATGGATATGGAGTCATTCCATGACTCTATTTATTGATATATAAATTTGTGAGAGGGTAGTAGAGAAGAAATATATTTTGGAATATAATGGTTCTCACATGAAGGATTACCTAGTTCAAAGATCCATTATAGTTATCATAAACTATAGATATACTAATATGTCATTGTATGTGTTTTATCCTATTTTTTCATTATTTATAATTATTTATTATATGATATCATGCAATACACAGTTTACAGATATGAATCCATTCGAGATAGAGAATTACTAAAACTATGAGACATATTTGAGTAGGTCATATTGGTTTAGCATTAGTATATATCTTAAGATAGTTTTTATAGTTCTTTACTATAGTTTTAGTATCTATTATTTGTAAAAAATTTTAAAAAAATACAAGCGGTTGTTTTCTTATTGTTATTATAGGCTCAATGAAGACAGAATCACATTATATTCTAGTTTTATTTTTTATTCACACATTCTAATTTTGAAAAGTTATTATATTAATCATCATATATTTTTTTTTCAATTTTTGTTAGTAATTATGTTCCTAATCATCTTTATTTGACATATATCAAATCTAGGGATCTTGGTTATTAAATAGGGGGTACCACATAAACATCACCCTAAATAATTTTCAACAAATCTGACAGATATGTAACTAGGTTTTCAATGTTGTTTAAAAAACAATAATTTTATTAGAAAAATTATTTTAATACTTATAATATTTAAATGAGTAAAAAAATATTATATCCTTGATTTTTTTTGGTCCAAAAATGAATGTCATAATTACATCCACTGATAGAAAATTAGATGATACTATCATTGATGTGTAACATGTTATCCTTCATAAATAATATTGTCTTAGTATTTTATCCTTATATGTCATGTTTCATTTTATGGTTTACTTTGATTCTACTCTTACCCAGATATGATTGAAACATGATTCCCTATATATGGTTAAATCAATGATAGGATTAATTCAATAGAAAATGTTACTATATAATTTTTTTATTCAAAATAGATCTGTAGTTAGGAACTGTATTTATTTTTTTTATAAAATTATGTAATTTTTTTAATATTGGTATAAAAATTAAATATTAGACATGGATATTTTTAGAAAAATTTTATTAAATGATTTATATAATTTCAATATGGATACCATGATATACGGTACTGATAATAATGATCATGAAGTATATAAATCATTCTTATTAACTAAATAACATTAATAGAATAGAACTATTAAAAGGTGTATCTTGGAAAAAACATAGGGAGTAGAAGTCAGCATAGAGGTATTGTAGAGGGTATAATAATCTGAAGCATTGGTCTATGTCTAAGGGTATAGTGATTTATTTTTTTCTGTACAATTTGTCAAGGAATATTTAGAGGTGTATTTTAGAAAGGAAACAATGGTGGAAAAATGATGATTATTTTTTTTAGGAGAATGAGTTAAATATTTTTGATGTCTTGATTTAGTGTTTGAGTACCATTTTTTATGAGTGGTTCCATGAATTAGGATACTCAATACTGATATTTTCTCAATGGGAGGACTTCCATGATTTGTGTGATTTCAAGTGGGGTGAGGTCTACTTAGGAATTAATAAGATATTATATATCTCAGGTATTTTTTTAAATATTTATGTTTTGTGGATGATAACACTCTTAAGGTTAAGTTGGTGTCCGATTTTAAACAAACCCTCATTTACATAGGTATCCTAGAGAAAACATGATATAAATTTAGGTTTGATTCTCTTAGAATTAGAATTTAAAATGGGTCACCCATAATTTTGAATAGAATAATAATTAATGAGATATGTGTCATATATGGAAGAACTAAATCAATTAATTTGAATGGAACCCATACTCTTATGACCAATTTCACTATACTATGGCATAAATTACATGGAAGCTTGAGTGTCAAAGGGACGACTGAATATAATAATCAAGTTTTTTATTAGTTTTTGTACAATGAATGATCTTTTATTTTGTTATAGTTGTGTGTTTGAGTAATATAAACATATTAACTTCATGTGTTCATCATAAAATTCTATTTCCTCCCATGAATATGTCAATTCAAACTCATGGAGACCAATTACGGTTGACTAAAATGGGGTATTCCATTTCATTTATACATTATAGATGATTACCCATGGAATGTATGGACATAAATGATGGAACAAAATTCTGTAAATTAGGAAATAATTAATACATGGAAATAAAGTATTCAAAATTATATTGTAAGGATTGATAAGATATTTTTGGAATGATAATGGATTAAAGTACTTACCAAGTGTCTTATTTTAATTTTGTAACTTGGATGTTTTCATGAGACAATTTATTAATTCATTGTTCAATGATATAATATTATAGAAATGTGAATCAACAATACCATCATATATATTATGATAATAAATCTATCATTTTCAGTTTTTTATTGGTCATGTTGGGGGTAATCTTCTATTATGTAGGTGGACTTAATAAACTATTTCACTTTGTGTGATATCCATTTAAAAAAAACTAAGAAGACCTGGGATAATTGCAATTATTTTTGGATAGAAAAAATTAATTGGTTTTAATTATTATTATTATAGTATAAATTAATATATTGAATATAGGGTTGGAATGTATCTATTTATGGGATATCCACACTATTTCAAGTGTTATGGTCTATAGATTTATATTCCTAGTTTTTATAAGTTCATTAAAATTAATGTTTTTCCTCCAATAGGTAGTTGTTCATATTAAATATAATCTAAATGCTAATGGTGGTTATGTGCCTAAAACTATGTGATTTTAGGAACCTTTTGGAATAGGTATGTAGTTTGAGCTTGAAACATCATCCACTGATCCACCCTAATACATTCACATTTAATCAAATTATACCTAAAATTCATCTTTTTAAGGTTATACAATACTTAGGGACTATAAATTGATGTGTAATAGGACTATGAAATCTATTAGACCTATTTCTCAATTTACTCACATGGATATGGCTACAAAGATAGAAATATTTAATTATATTTTAAAAGTGATGTGTTTTAAACCACGAAACATCCCATAAAATATAATGAATATAAAGATTGGTTTGCTACTATGAAAGATACAATAAGATCCCATGATAGAAATTGATCATAGAATATTGTAACCAAACGTTAAAATGAAATATTTATATGATGAGTGATTAATTATAATTATATGGATAAATATTATCTAAAGATGAAAAATAAATACCAATCATAACCTACTATAAAACAATTCCATCAATGTGACGTAATTGACTATAGTGGAAATTTACCCACTTCTGATGTATTTATCTCTTATATTTTTACTTACTATTTCTACCTTTAATGATTTTTATATTGATAATTTTTATGTGGGAACACCCTTTTTATCTAAAAAAAATGAAAAAATTTTAAATAATGTCACCCAATGGGTTTTTAAATGATATAAAATTTTATTAATTCATCTTTCTAAAAAATATCCTTGTATGTTAATAAATTATCCTCAAGGATGTTATGAAAACTGGTTTATTCTTTCAGGTTTGGAAATGAATTTAGTTGAAGTAAATTTGATGCATGTCTATCTTTTAATCATATTAAATATGTATTAATTTATTGCGTTTATTATTTAATGAATTTATTTTTAATTAAAATTTCTTGATATGAATATTTTGATTCTGGTTCTTTTTAGTTGTTTCATTAGGTCTACCCATATGTACTTATTTTTATAGAAAAATTTTAATTTTAATATCATATGAAATATTAAATGATTTTTCCCAAAATTATATTGGAATATAGTTATTTAGATTGTGAATTTTAGGAATTTTGATCATTTTGCTCTAATGAATCGAGTGTTCCCTTGTGCGTTTCGTCATATTTCTCACCTATATCTAATAATTTTAGTGAAATAGGTGTTTATATTTGGAGGAAAATAACTTTTCACTATGTGTTAATACTAACTATTTAGTGGTTACATGCATGAATCTCTTTTTTTATCATATCAAACCATGTGTCATTCATCTAGTGTATTCTCGAAAATCACTATTTATTTGATTGTAGAGTTAAGGATGAAATATCTATGGATTTCCATATGTTTTTTCATTCTACTATTTATTTCACCGTAACCCAAATAAAGTAAAACAATTTTTTCTCATATGTTTTCTAAGAGAGATCCTATATTGTGTTATAGGAGAGGATTATTATAAGAGCCACGATGCATATAATGGAGGGTCTATCATTCATTAAAAGTAGTTTTTGATATTACGTTCTAGTGGAGAGTGGGGGAGAAATAAGATCTATTAGAGTGGTATGGGTGAAATTTTATGGTTTAAGATGTGCAAAGCTATTGTCTATTTTTCAATAAATAATGATATAGATATTTTATACTATATGTGGTTTATTTTGGGGTCTTACCTACTTTTTATTTTACATTCTAATGAATCCACTTATTCTAGTATCATAAAAATTCATCTGTACAAGAGGATGAATCACAAACTCTATTTGATAGATTTGAGAACTGGTAACTAGTTTAGTAATGCCTTCTCTCATTTTATAGTTTCTATGGTCCTATATTTATTTTTTAGCCTCTTATACTTGAATTTTTATTTTTGTAATAAGAAATCCTGGATTTGGTTCTTTCACGATGCATGATGTCCTAATATTAACTAAATGACATTGTATTACTGTGTTCTTTTCCCATTCATGATTTCTCATTCCCAAACACACTCATGTTAGGCATTCCATCATATCTTTATATGTATTTATAAATAAAATAATTTATCTAATTAGTTTGGTAATCCATATATCCAATCTGTTTGTCTTTTAAATTGAATATGGACTACCACATTAATTGAATACATTTGAAATTGGTATCAAATCTATATGTTTTATTATAATATGTTAAATATTTTTTAAAATTGATTAATATGATGGGGAAAATTATCTTAATATATTCTAGATTAAAATGAACAATATTATCAACCCTAAGAAGTAATTTGATGCTTTTTATGGTCAAAAAATTAATGTCACAAACATTCCCACCAATTGACAATATGATGTTACTAAAGATTCTATGTCTATTGAGTTTTTTCATATTGCTTGCATATCTATGTTTTTACCCTTAGGTTATACAGTTCTTGGAGAGGTTTCCTATAAGTCTACTTCTACCCATATATAGCTTAAACTAGAGGCCTTTTATTTGACTAAATTTATTTTATAAAGATTTAATAACAATATATGGTTATATTAGTTTCATATACACCATAAAACATTATTCAGATCCTATATTAATTATTTTAATAAAATAATGTTATATGTATCTAATATTTATATAAATTGTAATTATTAAGACCTATAAATTATTATTATTTTTATCTGTAGATGATTCCAATACTTATATTAAGGATTCAATGATTTATGTTTGGAATAATATTGAGTAATAAGCCGAGAATTTCTCCTTGTTATCTAAAGATATTCCTATGAAGTTTCCCTTTAATCATCAGGTGATAGAACTTAGTTTAAGAGGTTTGAGTGAGAAGAGTCATAATAATATAGGTCATTGTAACTCTAGGGGTTAATCTAAGTCTAAGGTTAGATTTATTGTATTATTTAATATATTCAACTGGGGAATATTATAATGAATTATCCCAAAATGAAAAATTCTATCAAAAACAATGATCAATAATTATATTTCGATAATGTCGTCAATACTTATGATTTCTTGAATGTCTATTCGAGTACTATGATTAAAGAGTTAGTCCAATATTCTACATTCTCATTTCATATGTTTACAGAGATATAATACTTGAATGACCGATGTTTTGTTGCGTATAATGATGTATACCTAAGAAATAATAGTTGGTTTTTTAATCATATCTAATGGAACTATTTTTATTTTTTATTCATGAGGAGAGTTTGGGAAATGGGAAAAAGTTTAGAACAGTACACAAATTGAAATAAAACTAAAATTCTGTAGCCAAGAACGAAGAGAAGGGATCCTTATTTCACTTTAAATATAATAGGAAATTTATTTGAAAATGGATCACACTATATTATAAATGGAGATTTTTTGAATGAGATATTTTTTATTATATGGTAAAAGTCAATCTGGGAAGTTTAATGCCACCCATAATCATGTGCCTGATAGAAAAATACTCCTGAATAAATAACTCGATTATATGAGTTATAAGGGAATGAATGAGCTTATTAATTAAGGGTTAGTAAGTGGTGTAAACGAAAATAAACTTTCCTATTTTTAAAAACATTTCATGGTAAATATGATTCTATGAATTTTAAGTGGTGGGTATATAAAGGAAAGGCCCTAATGAATATGTCCATACAGACTTATGGGGACCATATTGGGTTTCCACCTATAGTTTAGGATGATAAAGTATGACTTTTATAGATAATTACTCCTATAATTTATGTATATATATAATGAAAAATAATTATGGATGAAGTGGAACATACAATAATTCTATATCCCATTATGAAAATTAGATATAAGGGAAGCTAAAATACTTTTGGTCTAAAATTGTTATAATAATTATAGAATGAATTTTTGAAACACTATAGCACTGAGGTTTTATAATTAAATCATATAATTGTGGAGATACAATAGAAAAATGTTATAGATGAGAGAATGAAATGAACCATCTTCAAGAGAGCATGTACCATACTCCCAAAAAAATATTTATAAAAAACAATTGGGTTAAATATTATACTATGATGGGTTAATTGATCAACTATTTCCAATATATTACTATTAAAGTTTAAAAAATTCTGGTAATTAATAATTACTACACATAGTTTAAGGAACACAAGTTAATTTGTTTTTACTGGTTATACACAATTTATAACAGATAATCTAGAACATAGGTCAGTCAACTTTGTTTTTATGGGGAATCATTATGGTGTAATGGGTAATAGGCTATGAATAGACATTCAGGGATTTTAAAAGTTATTTATAAGTATTTATATTTTCATTAATGATGTTATCATTCATAAGTAGATTGTTTTATAGTTTTATTATGGTGGATCTCTAGACCCTTTTGGATTCAATGTTCTTTTTTTAGTTAATATGTAGTCTAACCTCAAGATTGACTCTATTTTTCATCAAAAATCAATTCACAATGAATCTAATTCTTACTTCAAGTCAAATGTTGTGGGATATATTTACCATATTTACTATAAATTGATGTGAAAAAGTAATATGAAAAACATCCATTCTCATTCTTTGTCCCTTCATGAAAATATGTCAACTTACATGTTTAGTATTTCTCAATATTTAAATAGTTATGAGATGCAAATAATCAAAAATACATAATATTTTGGGAACTCATGTAGTGGTTTGATTGTTTGAAGGATAAAATGGAATCTTATCATCAAAAATTGAATATGTAATCGGACAAAAAAATCCTCAAAGTGAAAGAGCTATAGTATGTATATGGATTCTTAAATTTACTGAGGAATGTTCTAAAGAGATAAAAACTAAATATAAAAATTGAATTATATAAAAAAAATTCTTTAAATTTTACTAAATCAACAATATAAAAATATGTCCGCTTTCTATTAAGAATTCCACTATTATATTATTGGGTTTTTATTCCCGTAATGATTTTTATACACAACATTTTATTTTTAAAACTATATTTTATTATGGAAAATAGATGAAAAAATATAATTGGATCCACATGATGGTTTTTATGTGGATATTTAATCTGAATATGTATTACTTTTAAAATAATACATGTACATTAACAATCATTCCTCAAAACTCTAGTATAAATAGTATGATTCATTTATGCCAAAAAATGGGAAAAATTGAAGTAAATATGATGCATTTTTTATTTAAAACATATCAAGAATCAGATTATTTACATAATATTATTATATGATGATGAGCTTCATCTATATATGATTATGAGTTTGATAAACCTTATAAATATATACCATAATCCTTCTATATATATTGAATATATGGGGAATTCAAATAAAAATTTGGAAGTAGATATCATTAATAATAAAGAATATAATGTTTCATAATTGTCTCAATGTGACTATTTGAAATAGTTATTAAAACAATATCAGAAATAGAATTTAACTCATTGTAATATTCTTTTAGGATATCCTTTTACATTTTCAATGTCTCATTTCTATATTAGTGAGTCCAATTTCACATTTGTGTGTAAAATTACTTATGATAATATTGTATGACGTATTATGTATTCCATGATTAGATATAGAATAAAAATTTATTTCGTTATCTATAACTTAAGAAGGTTTAAGTCCAACCATAGGAAACCCAATTAGAATGCATCGATATTGGTGTTTTGGAATTTTTCTGTGTCTTTTGACTAGTAAACTTATTTTACGAATAATAATAGTAAATATAAAATTATTGTAGTTTTTTTTTTAATTTTTACTATTAAGAAAATTCAGACTCATGAAAAAATACTAGTGGTGATGTTTTTCTTACTCATGGTTATACATTTCATCGAAATTTTATGTTTAATGTTTTGGTACCTTATCCACCCCAAGTTTCGATACATTTCTTTATCTAAAGTAACAAATTATGTAAATTGGTTTAATGGATTGATAATTGAATTTTCATTTCCTTTTGAAAAAATAGATCTATACTGTGATAGTTAGTTAGCTCTAAACTTATTGAAAAATTCGGAATTTTTTATTTATGTCAAAGTACATAGTTATAATTTATAATTTTCTAATAATGAATAAAGTAACCAAGTTAATTTTTGAATATTTTTGTTATATTTTATGTTAATATATCATGAGGAATAATTTAAATATATTTAGAAAGATAATGTTTTCTTTGTTCACTGATTATCATGGAATAAAGGACCTTACGAAATGATTTGTTATGGATTACAACGAGTTGATATTTCTTATAAAGAAACCATTCCATAAGATAATTTAAAAATTAATCATCAAATTAATAAGATAAAAACTTCCAATATAGGTGATATTATTACCTGTAACATTTATTTTTTATAAAAACATAAAAAATATTTTTTTATAAGATTTTATTTTTAAAAACAAATAAAACATAAAACTATCCTATAAAAATACATGTTATCATAGATTATTGAAACAGGGGTGGGAATTGGGTGATATCCATTGTTAATATGATAAGATTACTATATGCGGGGACATGATGAAATGGGTGTCAACATAAAGTAGTGTTATGGGATGAATTAGAAACTATTGAAAAATTACAAAGAATATTATTTTCTATGGATAATTGATTTAAAATATTTTTTTGATAGAATAAATCTACACATTATATTATTATCATAAAAAATAAATTTGGGGGGAATTCAAATGATTCCACACAAATATTTTTTGTCTTTATCCTCCACTATATGGTATACACATTGTGATTCATTCTTGAAACTGATTCTGAACCACTAAAACAATATCAAACATGTTACGAATATTTAATTAAGATTATAGATTTTTTTACGTGAGTTTATTTATACAAAGGGGACCTCACATAAAATAATAATATTCAATACATTCCCTAATGTGATCATGTTTTCATACCATATGTATCATAATACATGATGATAATAAGAAATTTATTTTCACATAGGTCCTCATTTCAAGGGCATTTGTTCCCCATACACAGCATCAAAGAGATTATCCCATACCCAATAAGATTTTCAATACCATTTCATCCACTCTTTTACCTTCAAATATATTGGGATATACTTTTCACTAATTAATTAGATTGGTAATAGAATTTAATTTTATTTCATATGGAACATGGATTACAAAAAAACCCTCCCACTACATTATTTATTTATCCGAAACGGATTACTAAAATATTTTATAATAAAAATGAACTCATTAGATATCTATTAGATTTTTAAATGAATATACTAAAGGTCTCCTTATTAGACATGTTTTACATAAATTATTTAAATACAATCCCACTAAAAATATTCAATACATTTATTAATATCAAATTATTCTCATTCATATTTTATTAATTGATCGTATTCAATGAATCAATTAAGAACATTTTAAGTAGATGCACCTAGAATTTCCTTCAATTATTTCCCTATATATACAATACATTAGAACAAATTAAAAATCCTAGCATATCATGAGCTACCACAAATTCCAACATATATTTCGTGTTCCCCTTCATGTGAATCTTTACATGCTAGTGGTTTTTTCAATACATCACCACTCATACCAAATGATTGTAAATGTGAATGTGATTTATCCATTAATTATTCGTGGGGATAATTATAAAGACCCATGAAATTTTAATATCTCATATAACCTTTTTATCTATTTCACGGAATCTAGGATATTTGAAAAAATTCATTAACCACATCATCTCAATGAATACTTATGTAAGATCAATTTAATCTCCCTCAATCATGTATAAACTGACACTGATTTGATACCATATCATCTATGACACAACTCTTCTAACCAAAGTATAGATATATTTGAATATAGACTTTATACTATTCAAATCGCAATCTTTATATACATCTACATATCCATCCATTAGTGGATATTCTTAACTGTATCAATAACATAGTTCTAATATACATTTATGATACCATAAAATCCACTTCACTGCAATCCAATCTTGATTCCTAAGATTAAAGAGTAAATAAGTCATTTTTCCCCTAAATGAGATATGCATGGAATCATACACATTATAAATCACATAAATCATTATATCAAAGTGATGTATGGTATCCTCTTCATAAACATATTTTTTATATTTGGTGAAAGAAATTTACTCTTACTAAACATGAAATAAAATGGAATAATAAATCTCATTGGTTTGTCTCTTTCCAAGTTGAATGGTTTATGAAATTTTCAAAATATTTCCACCATGAAAACAATAACAGCATACTATTTCTATCCAGCATGACCTACATCTCCATAATATATTGATATTCTCCCATTTCATTAAAATCAAAATACATTTAAAACTCCTTTGTCAACTACATTGTCTTCATTAAATAATTACTAGTAATAAAATTATCTTAAATATAATATAGAAGATAAGAAAAATTACATTCACAAAAATCTATATAGGTAAAAAACATTACCCCTTCTTTGACTTATTGTTTCTATGAATAACTACGAAAAATTAAAACATATTGAATATATATATAGAAACTTATTTCAATTATCATAATTATTCTATTTATTTCACATGAGTTTATATTAACCAAAAATATTGAAATATTAATGATACATAATATATATCTCCTTGTTGCATTTTTCTTGATGAAATGATGTCATTATAACCATCCATTCATGTTTGAAGTCCATGAAGGACACCAATTTAAATATGAATTGTATTGAATTAATATTATATAATGGTAAAAAAATATGCTCAAAGTAAACACCTTTAATTTAATAGAGTATGTCTATCATTACATAACGTTTTTACTTTACTTCATGAAAACTAAAAGTATTTATCAACATAAATAATAATTTTATTTTAGGTACTTCTCTCTATTTGGTAGTATAAAAAAACATTCTCCAGATTATTTTCTGAAAACTATGTCTCATCTTCAATTAAATAGAGCAAGTTGATTCTGTATAGATGATATATATTTTAATGATATCCTTCAAGATACACTTCGTAAATAAACAATAGGCACAACTACTCTAAATTTCTTCTTGATGGATTCCTTCCCTGTTAGGATCTTTAAACTATTTAAAGGTTTGGTTATGGTGTCACATCATCATCTAGATACAATGAAAATTATATAAATTCTATAGGATAAGATTTTGTCTCTTTTTACTCAATATCCTCCTTTAAATTCTTATATTTATCTATTGATGATTATTTTTTTAAAACCTATTCTTTAGTATTAGTGGTTGATGTTCAGTTGTTGGATTGGGAACTAATTCAAAAATATATATTTAAGAAATTCATGGAATTTAAATGTTATAAGTCACCTGGTTATCATGGAACTTGATATATATACTAATAATGGATTTCTTACCCTTTGGGTTATAAATATTGTGTTTTTCACAAACCATATCGGGTACCCTAGTAACCCAATAAACAATCCTTCCCAGACATATCATGATGGGTTTTTTGGATCCCCATGTGTTGGTGACTATCACCTAGCATCATAATATATGAAAGTGGGAACAAAGTATCTGCAAAACATAGCATAAGAAAGACAAGGTAGTCAATACTCATATAAAATAAACTCCACTGGTAGTAATGTACCAGAGGACATCAAACCATAAAAATCCCAAAACATGACAACTCAAGTATAGAAAATAGAAACAATATCCCAAATTTAACTAAGGACACCACTCACCAAGTCCCAAGGTCAATAGAAGGATCCTCCACTAAGATATCCCTTCTCTTTTCTTTAACAAGGATGAATAAAATTTGTAAGCACCAAAAGGACAAAGTAGGGTGTGAGCCTAATCCTAACTAGACACCAGCAATGATTCCTTCACATATGCCAAATAAAAATTATCAAAATAAAATATTTCAATTTTCGAAATAAGTAGGTTTCGAAATTCAAAATCACAATTAAAGAAACATTCAATACATTTTCAAAATTATGGAAATTACTTTTTAAAGAACATGATTTTACCATATAACAGAGGAATATTTCTAAAATAGTGGATTAAATAAAAGTTTTACAAAATGCAGTTTGTGTAAATATTGAAAAGGAAGGAAAAGTAGTTTTACAAAATTAGTATACAATTATATCTCATATGTAAATAAACAAGAGAGAAATGTGGTCATGTACTATGTAGGTATGATAAAATTAACCAGGTTTAGGATTCCACACTCTCTATATGATCAGAGCGAAATGAGTACCCTCACACCCCCTAATACTGACCAGAGTAAACTCATTACCATCCCATCGGGGATTTGACCAGATGTTGGTCTGTTTCATAATGACGTAAGAGCATAAAGTGTATGTAAATAACTCATAAACTATATAAGGCCTAAATTTTCACTAACATGATGAGAAAATTATTTTAAGAATACTTAAAATACAATAAAAAAATTTCTTCCATTTCAAAAAATTACAATTTTATTCCATTTAAAACAAAATTAGTTTTAATAAAAAAATAGTCCCTTTTTCACAAGACAAAACCACTTGGTTTCTATCAAATCATTTTTATCCATTTTCAAAAGAATAAAATCGAATTAAAAACAATTATTTCTTTTTAAAAATTAATTCCCTCAATTAAATTAAAAAATTTATTTGCTAAATATTACCATCTAATCCACAAATTAAATTCAACTATTTAAATATGCCAATTTCTATAAACATTCCCCATTTCAATGAAATTAAGGGTTTCCACAATTTATATGCCAAAACCATTTCAAATATCGGGACTCAAAAGAATCAGGTTATTTCAATTTAATTGAATGAAAATGTGAGAAATTTAATTTTAATCATCAATTAAAATAAATCAAGAAATTTAGGAATACAAATTTTGGTAAATTATGATGGAACCACCTACCTACTTCTTAAAACCCGACACTCGCAACAACACCTGTCAATGAGAACAATGGTGGATAAGACCACAAAACCCAACCTCGAGGAAAGATCCAACACCACATGGCATAGATTCATCAATTCTAGGATGATATATTCAAAACCCAAGTGAGGATAAATAGAAAAACAAGAATAATGATGGAGAAGACTTACATATGAATCACCCTGTAAGAACCATGGTGATCGAATGCCAAATAAATGGATTCCGAAGGATTTGAAGTCTCTAAGTTCACTACGAAAAAGCCTTGGGATGAGGGATAATAAATTAGAGAGGATAAAAAAGTAATGACCACTTGTACTTCCTATTTTAGAAATAAAGTTGGGGTATTACATGCTTTGTAATCCCAATACTCTATTTGAAACCTTTAATTTTCAAAAAATCCTAAAAACATGTCACCTTGACTCAAATTTTGACACTCTGAATTAAATTTCATTCACTAAATCCATTGCAACGTGAAATGGGGACTCAAAATGTGTACCCATAACAATGTTAAGTTTTTCATGACTTGTATGCAGAACCATTAAATGATGGGTAAGTATGTTTCACGACATGTAATACTCTTGCAGCATGCCTGAAGAATTATTTTTAAAGTTGAGAATCCAAAAAATCAATGACTTCACATCTATAGTAATACTCCTAGTTATAACTTTACCCTACCACACTAATGATATAAAAAACCACTACAATCATTATGATTTAACTGTCAGATCGGTAATGGGATTTTACAACCTCCCCTCTAGAAAACCTTTCTTACCCTAGAAAGCCTGTGAAGAACCATCCATGCAAAACAAATAAAGCCACTGCTCTTTCTTAGTGTGTCACATTCCCATGTATCGTTCTTATTTGAACCATACTTCTATAGATCACAAAAAATAATTTATCCTCCCATGAAGCACCTTGGTCTCAGAATCAAATATCCCTATTGGGATATCATATAATGATAAATCAAGCTCAATCTCAAGATCACTCCACCTCAAAAAATGAGATTGATCTGTTACTTTTTCAGCTGTGATACATGAAACACATTTTGTATCGATGCCACCTTTTTGGTATTCCTAAATAGTAATGAGCATTCCCCTTGATCAACAACCTCGAATGTTCGCACAAAATAAGTAGCAAGATTCCCTTGCCTCCCAAGCCACCAATGAACCAACCAGGGTGAAACCGTTAATAATACCTAGTTACAAACTGAAAATTCCAATGGCCTACAATAATGATCATCGTAATACTTATATCATCCATGTAATTTCAACATTTGTTTTATGAACTAGATGAATCTTTTTTGTCATCTATTGGACCAAACATGGCCTTCTTACAGAATTTTCACCAAGCTCCGACCAACACAATGGATATTTACAAGGTCATCCATAAAATTACACAAAATGATCTATTTTGATCATGGATTGGTAACTATTATTATAATAATAATCAACCATCCCCAATTAATCATTCCAATCCCTAACAGAATTGTGAACAAAAGTATGAATCATATCCTCATGAATCTATATAGATCGTTATTTCTGATCCAAATGTGGATATTAGGCTGTTCTCAAAAAACCTGAGGTCCTTGTACCTCCTAATGGCCTCTCCAAAAGATAGATGTAATTTGAGGATCCCTACCAGATATTATAGTTGATGGAACTCTGTGAAAATAGAAAATATAATCCCCATAGATATTACCCAAATCCTCGACATTCTTTGTATCTTAAATGGGTATAACATGAGACGACATGGTTATCTTATCGATCAGAACCCAAATCATGGAAAACAAACTCAGAAATTCCCCATATAATCCTAGGCCACCAGGACTACTACCACATATCAAATAACATCCTAGTGGTTCCTGTGTGCACAACCCATTGGGAATTATGAAAATCCCTAATTATAGCCTCCTTATTTATAATGTCATAACAAACCGATTCTAATAACACAAAACACCCTCCATCAAGAATTACAACTATTTAATAGTCTCCCCATTATAAATAGAATCAAGAATTGTACGAAATTAATCATAATGTTTTTTATTAAGAATAATAAAATCGAGCATAGATGTTTTCGAATAAATGCAAGATAAAGAAACCTTATTCTATTTCTGCTAGAATATAACATGCAACTATGCAAATACTTCCATCTAATTCCACTCTTCTAAAGATTCATTCGGGGCCCAAGTTAGAAGCTTTCTGCTCGATGCATATACTATGACATTCCCTTTCAGAATGGGATAGGGATTTTCAAATACAAATCATTGTAGGTACTCCACAAAACCCCTCTATTTACAATTTAAAACTTTTTTAGAGAAGAGAAAAATAATGATTTTGTGGTCTGAAAACATGATAACCCAATTTCCATAAAACTAATGCTTCCAACTATTATGTGTGTGCATCACAACAAATAGTTCAAGGAAATGGGTAGGATGATTCTTCTCATGTGGCTTAAGATGAAGAGATCCATAATCCACCACATGGTCTCCTTTCATAAGAACATAGTACAAGCATGAATTCAATGCATCATAGAAGACCACATTTCCCTACTGGACTTATGAAGAGTCAACATTGGCATAGTAGTCAGAAGACATTTCTACTCAAAAAATAATTTTTACATTTATCTTCCCAACATAACTATACCCACTTCTGAGTCAAAGAATTCAATGGAGAATCCAACTTCGAGAAGTCATTTATGAACCAACGATATTGTCTGGATAATCACATGAAGCTACAACATCTCTAAGACATTTTGTTGTTTCTCCAAAGTCATGACATCCTTTACCTTCATAGGATCAAATGATATACCCTATTTGAACACCACATGTCCAGATAATTGCACTTCGTGAATCCATAAATCTCACTTTGATAGCATGGAATAGAGTTCATGATTTATTATCATAATGAGAACTATTGTCAGATGATTCACATGATCCTATTCATATTTAGAGTAAACGAGTATGTTTTCCACATAGTTTACCATGATGGAATCTAGATACTTGTGGAAAATCGGATTCATCATGACCATGAAATCTTCAGGATCATTTTTCAGACCAATGTGCATAACAAGGTACTCATAATTTCCCTATGTGCTATAAGAAGGGGATTTATTAATGTCAGATTCTTTTATTCACAACTGATGGTAACTAGACGGAAGGTTGGTCTTTGAAAACCACATATCACCTTTCAAAAGTTCAAATAGATAATCAATCAATTAAAATAGGTAATTTTTCTTTACTATAACTCAATTTAAATTTCAGTTGTCAACACATAGTCAAAGAGAACCACAATCCTTCCTAGAGAAGAGAATCAACACTGCATAAGGTGAGAAATTAGGTAGTATAAAGTCTTTCTCAAAAAGATAATTCAACTGGGACTTCAAAACTTTCTATTCAGCTATCGAATTTCATATTAGAGGGAATAAATAATGATTTTGTACCAGGCAATAATTCAATAGAAAACTTAACCACTCTCACCAATGTTATACTAGAGAAATATGAATGAATTGCATTGGGAAACTCGATGAAGACTCGAGAGAGATCACCAGTCATTGAATCCTTCTCTAGATCGAAAGTAAACATAGATATTAGATTCCCAAACTCTATATAAGAAGCTCTAGCTCTACTCGACCTCGAGTTAGAGCCTCATTCAAAGAAAAGGTATGCACCACAGGGGGTAGTAAAACAAACCCATCAAATATAACACTCATTTTGGGATTTATTGGAAATAATCCAATCCATACTAAAAACGATGTCAAGATATTTCATGTGGATGACTAGAAAATTTTAATCTATCTCAACATCTGATAGAGAAAAGACACATACAGGACTACAGAGACCCTTATCTCTATTTTCACCAAGGGGTGTAGTAATATCAGTTTCACACGATAAAATCACCAAAGGATGATTAAGTATATTGAGAATACATGTTTAAATAAATTAATGAGATGCACCAGTATCAAAAAGAGTATTCAATATTGATGATGTTATAGTAATGGTACCCCTGATAGTTCTAGATTCATGTCTTCTTCTTCTAGATAATCTTTCACTGTGTGAAGTAGTTTCATTCAAGATACATATGGTTGGAACCCTATTATACGTGATGTATCTTATTACCTCATAGTTTTAGGACAGGATGATTATCATGTTCCACTACGAGGAGTTGTTATGTTATGAAAGAATTTATATAAGTTCCTTGAATGTACACATGACCTATAGTTCTTGGGTGCCTTAGTGAAAATCCTATTACAATGTCCTGGATTTCCACACTAGTAGGAAACCAAATAAATCCCTCCCAGTGTTGTAGTTGGTCTAGATTGACTCTGCAGTTTAGAAATTTCATGACAATAATCGCGATTCTATTTTAATTTAAAGAAACCACCACTGATACTATGAGAAAAAGGAACTCCCATCAACATTGAATTTCCAACCTAGTCCATCAAGATTGTCATCTCCTTATCCATCACATCGGCATATGTGGTCATCTTTCATTCGAAAACATGAGAACAGATATCTGATCGATGTCCCAACATGAATCATTGCGCCCTAATCCTTTTCATTAGATACAATCTCCAGAAGAAAAAAACCAAAACAGTAAGGAGATTTGAATACTCAGTCGTGGTTCTACTAGCCTACTCAAGCACGAAAAACATTACAACCATAGCCTACACCAATAACTCGGGATAGAATTGGTTGGTTAAAAAGTCCTTGATATATTTCCACTATAATACCTCTTGCTTCCCTATCATCACCATCATGTCCCACTTTTCCCTTCTACATCCTTCCAGCTTGATGGTGGCACCCTTCACCCTGATCATTCTCATTGTCTCCAATAATCCAAATAGATGATCTATCATACCCATACATTCCTTAGTATGTTGAGGATAAATGGAGCCTTTGAAAACTGGTGTATTCTAGGGAAGGGACTCTAGAAAATTATTTTTAATGACATCCCCATAAGGATCTATAGTTTTACCCTAATATGGATCTGGGGGTGATGCATGTCCCAGAGCTTGGACATCGAACACAATCACCTCAACCCTATTCGGATCGACAACAAGATTTTATTGTTGATGTTCAGAAATAGCTTCTTCCTATTTCAGATTCCCATGTTTTATCATAGGAATGATTCTAAAAATATCAGCATATGAAATGAAGTCATTAGATTAACACTCAAAAAGAGAAACAATATAAATTATTCCCAATAGATGGAACAACTATGATTTGGATTTCATTCTATCAAAATCAAAATTGGTGAAAGGCTAGGACTAATCCACAATATGTCTTCCCCAATACACCCTTGGTAACATAAGGTCCATTGCGATGATATCTGGAAAGGAACTCAATCACAACTGACTCATAAGTCCAGGAAAGATCTAAACAATGTATACTGACATCAAGACAAAAGATGGAAAATCTCCCTCTAATACCACTTAGTCATGAAATGGCCTAGGTACCCTAGTAACCCATTAACAGAACCAACCCTGACATAGCTCTAAGGTAATTCCCATTCCACATGGGTTGGTGACTAGTACCTGGAATCATAAAACAAGCAAGTGGGAATGATATTTCAACAAAACATAAAAGAAGAAAGACAAGAAAGTAAATATGCATATAAAAGAAACTCTATTATGAGTAAAGTATAGAATACATCAATTCATTAATATCCCAAAACACTACATCATAAGTACCAAAAAATTAAAAATAACCCAATGGTCCCTATGGACACATCTCACCATGTCCCAACTCAATAGCTGGATCCACCTCCATCAGATCACGTCCCTTTTCTTGAACCTGGAAAAAGAATGTCTACATGAACCTCAAGGAAAAAGTAGGCTTTGATCCCAAGCCTAGTAAGATACCACTAAAGAATCCAAAACAGATTCCAAATATACATTATCAAAAGAAAATATTTCAATTTTCTAAATAAATAGGTTTGAAAATACAAAATCATATTTAAACAAATTATGCTATACCTTTTCAAAATAATGGAATTTTTTAAAGCACAGGATTTTACTTTAAAATAAATGGAATATTTCAAAAATAATGGATTAAATAAATTTTTAACATAACGAAGATTATTAAATCAAGTAAAGGAATGTAAATCAGTTTTAAAACATTGTCATAGATTTATATCTCATATATCTATAAACAATTATTAAACATGGTAATTTTCCTAGTAGGTATGATATTTTTCACCGTCTATTGGATTTATCAGTCTCTTTGTGATCACAGAAAAATTAGTTTACTCACATCCAACTGACGCTATCCAGAGTTGACTCATCATTCTCTCATCAGAGATGTAACCCACCGCAGGTCTATTTTAGAACATTGTAATATCATAGAGTGTATCCAAATAACACACCAACTACTTAAGTCATGCATATGCACTTACAAGATGGGATACATATTTTAAGACTTCTTAAAATTCAATAAATATCATTATTTCATTTCAAAAAATTAAAAATTTATCCATTAAAAATAAAATATGTTTTATAAAAGACATGCCCTTTTGAGAAGATAATACCACTAGGTTTCTATCAAATCATTTTAATCCTTTTCCACAAGTTTTGAATCCATTTAAAACCAATTCAAACCTTTCCAAAATTAATTTCCACAATTAGATTTAACAATTTAATTGAAAAACATTTCCATAAATTTCACAATTTTAAGTCATCAATATAAATCTTCCAAATTCAATAAATACTCCCCAATTCAATAGAATTGGTGGTTTTCCAAATATTCTTAAAAAAATTCAAACCTCTTGATTCAGTGGAATCATGTTTTATTCAATTTAATTGAATAAAAATTTGAGTAATTGAATTTAAATCAGAAATTGAAATAAATCAAGAAATATATGAATAATAAATTTTGATAATCTGGGCGGAACTACATACCACTTTCCCGAAACCCGTAAATCACAATGGCACCCGTCAATAAAAATGAATACGTACAATATCTCAAAACTCAACCGAGAATCAAGATCCAATAGTACAAGTCATATATCCATCAATTCTATGATGATCCATTGAAAATATCATTGAGGAGAAATAGAGAAACACATAGAACGAGGGAAAAATCTTACCCAAGAATCATAGCACAAGCGTAACAACAATTTAAGGCAAAATGAAAGTATTTTGAGGGTTTGGAAGCCTCCATGTCCACCAAGAAAATTCCTTAGGTCAAGGGAAATATAATAGAGAAGAGGAAAAAGGAAATACTAGTCAAAATTTCTGTTTTAAAATGATTTCGGGGCATTACATGATGTATAATCCCAACCCATATCTTAAACCCTTTAATTTTCATAACCGCAGAAAAATATGTCGCCTCTAATTAAATTATGACATTCCGAATTAAAAACCATTCATTAACTCCATTACTATGTGAAATGGATTCTCATGACATGTATCCATCATAGTATGAATACATTCATGTATTTTATGAAGAACCATTACATGATGTCTAATTAAGTTACACGATGTGTAAAGCTCTGGAAGTGTGTGTGAAAAAGTTGGTTTAATGGAATGAATCCAAAAAATCTTTGACATCACCATTATAGGATTCAAAAAAATTCAGAATCGACCCTTCCTGATATATGAAAAGGAAAACCCACTTGAATGTTTATGATGTACCTATCAGATCAGTAATAATATGTTACAATGTCTAAAATCCTTCTCTCCTTGGCCGATCAAGATTCATGGACAACATCTCTTTTCAACCTCATTCTTACTCTCATTGAATACATCAACAAAATCTAAACATACCATTTCATGTAAATGTGATTAAGTGGGATATTTATTGGCCCATTTCATTTATGGATTCTCTAAAGCCTAAGATTTTATGTTTATCTTAAGATAAGGATTTAGGAAACATGAAAATCTTCTCCCGAGACTGGACTAGGTACCTTAAAAAAAATTATTATTCTCATGACATTCTTCATGATGGTTTTGGTCATTATTAGTACATATTTATTATGTTTTGGGTTTCACAGCATAGAATTTTCATTATGAATGCACTAACTCAATAAATATGTATCAAACTACCAATATGTGTACTCCCCTTATTATCGTAATAAATACACTTCAATATCCTTAAATTTTATCACTTCACCATGGAATGGAACATCTTGAATTACTCAATCACATGTTACTTTTATTGCAATAAATACACCAAAATATCTATGATACTTCATCAATAATGGTTATGAAATATTTATTAAATCCTAACGATTCTTCCTCTATGGGATTGAATACACTAGATCAGCTCACTATAATCTCATTGATGAAGTAGTAATAAATGATACTCTATGTGTCTTCCCATATAAGAAGTGGTTTCGAGGATATAATGTTGTTTCCTTATTAACACTATTGTATACCATTTTCATTACGGTTGATAAATTACTTTATCTTATTTTGAAATTTCTCATATCCCATATATAGTAATACACCTCTCATGCCACTGTGATGAGTTTGTTTTGACATATATTGACATGGTTGTTGTACAATGTATAGAAGTTGTATTTTTGAATAGTAAAGATGGATCCTTTCATCATTTTCTAGGAATATTATGGAATTATTTTTTCAAATCGTTACCTAAAAAATTAACACTTAATTGGATATGATTATGTCTTGGAACACACTTAATATTTATCATGGTGATTTCATATGCAATGATCTTATTTATTTGGAAATCATTCATTTTGAAAATAATCACCAAAGTTGTATGCCAAAAATGACTACTCTAATGTTAATATTATTATAAGTTAAACAATACTAATTATGTATAGTGATGTGATATGTTGTTTTATTATCAATACACCATTATATGTCTTTTTTATGTTTGAAATTAATTCTATTCATCATATATAGATCAATAAATACCTTCTCTAGTGAAATTCATATGCACCTCTTCAATTATTATTTTCATGTTAATACCTTGTTCCTTCTTAAATATTAATATTTTAAAATTATTATTCATGTTTCCCTCCTTTCCAAAATGGTTTCAAGTGAATATTAGAGTCTAACCATATTTGAACTATGATTTTTTTGTACTTTCAATTAATACCACCAGATAACCTCTATATTACCTCCCACACTTAACCAGGTTGAGAACCTAAGTCATTTTTTGACATGAATCCTTCATTCTTCCCTTCTAAATGAATAATGCAATATTTAACATTTTAGTAATAGGATTACCATCAAGCATTTAGTTATTGAGTAACACCACCAGTGTAAAACAGATTTCATGAAATAGGAGAATATAGTGGTTTTCAAAATTTTCATTAGTGAGATTATTATCTACTACCACCAACTGAATTAAAAAGACTATGGTATCCAATCATGTGTTTGAGTATAGTTTTTTCACTATATTTTAAAATATTCATAAACAATTTGAATAAGAGAACATTATTTGAAATTGTCTTCTATTAGTATATATTCAAAAATGTATATAGTGTTTATATATGATAATATCTGGAGAAATGTGGATGTAGATACTCTATTCAATCCATTGGTGGATTTGATTGATCGAATTCTTATATACATTCTCCACTAATCATCCTTGGAGACATCAAAGACGAATCCATTGTTCTCAACAAGACCAAAGATATATTTTAAATTGGTATGATATTCTATTTGATACATCTAAATATATTAGTTTTAAAAATTCATCATAATAATTCCTCTCATATAAGGTCAATGACTTAAATTTAAATTCTTTTTAAAATGTGAATATTTATGAAAAAATCATTGTCACATCACGTCTAGAATGGTCAAAATGGTGGAGAAGACCTGATTTTATGCGTTCTAAGGGATGTGTGGAACTATTTATTTTAGATGATAGGATTATGTGGAAAACTCATTTATAAATATATGTACTAATATTAATATATATATATAATATAAAAAAATGTTACACCAAGTAGGAAAATCATTCATGATTTCCCTATTTTCATTCAACAATACACACTTTTATATTCATGAATAAGAAAGTCTTCCTACAAGATTGATTTGATATATATAGAAGGATAATATAAAAACTTTTTTCATTACGAAGAAAGTGGGTATCATGAACTCTAATATTTGTGAAGGATTTATTTTTTATCTTTTAGATCATAAAGTATAAGTGATAGCACATTATTTCATATGAATAATTTTTTCAAATTAGAATATGTCTGACTTTGACAAATTAGAAAGAATATATTATTACATAATGAAAATGAGGTTTTATTTTCATGAGTATTTGGATATAAAAAATATATACTTTGAGGTATGTATGAGAATAATCTATAGTAATATTTTCATGAATTTTTTTTATTGCATGAATGTTGTATAATGACCATAAAATTTATTATGATTTCCTGAAGGGAATGAAATGTTATTGATAACCAGATAATTTACAGAATTTAGAATGAATCATATTATTTACGGATCTATAGACACCATGTATGACCAATGTAATATTTCAGTGATGTTATATTTGTAAATTAATGTTCATTAAAAATTTATTAAGAATCATATATTACCATATTCAACTCTATATTAAGATGAATTAGAAGTTAACATATCCTTCTATTGAAAAGTGTCCTTGTATGACTTACATGTAGTTGATGAATTTCATTAAGTTTCATTATATGACCTATAATTGTGTGAAATAATGATTCAGTTTATACGGGACATCAATATCAAAAGGAAGATATTATTCAAGGATTTCATTAATAATATTCTTTTATAAGGAGTTGAACCTGTATAAACAACATCATTATTTCTATAAGGAGGATGAATTGAATTAGAGTGATTACTACTTGTGAAATGTTGCATTAATTTTTGGAATATATATATTTTTTATTGATAAATATGAGGAAAAAATTTTATGATGTAGATAATACCTATTTGTAATGACCCAAAATTTTATCAATGAGATTTCCTTTCTTATAATTTTTTCATATAGTATAAATCATATAATATCACATCTATAACATAATAGAAACATTTGAAATGATGAATTAATGAAATAATATGTATTCCTATAAATTAAGGAACCTGTACTAATGGAATAGTAAATTGATTATTGGAATAATAATGTGACCATTAGGAATAGTAAACTATCCAAAATAATATTAACCTCATTTAGAAAATTTTAAATTAAATATTGGTATCTTATAAATTAATCTTTGATATATTTAAATCTTTGAATAATTAAATATTTTTTTAAAAATGATAAACTATGTATTGGTATTATTTAGAAACATGAATGTTTATTTTCAATTTTATAAATAATTAAATTATTTTAAAAAATTATTTTTTCATATAATAGATTCATAAATTAATATTTTTTTTTAATGAAAATATGATAATTATATGAGACCTTATTAAATTTTGGAAAGTGTTATAAAATTCGTTATAATTTTAAAAAATATATATTTGGAATAAATTAAAAATATAATTAAAAAAAATTATTTCTCATATTTATAAGATTATTTTCAAAAAATAAAATCAATTTTTTAATTCCACATTTATATAAATTATTGGGGTGAATTTTTTGAATTTTTCTTAAATAGTTGAATATTTGGTAAATTGAGAAATATAGTAATTTCTGATATAAGCTAAATACATGAATTATTGAGTCATTGATAATGTATTTATTATGAAAGCACCCATTATTTTTGACATAGATGCACTAGAAACTCTACATAGTTACAAGAATTCACACTATTCATATTCTTTAGAAAATATAATAAGCAGATGAATAATATAATAAAAGAACACTCCTCTCTACCAACTTTAAATACCACCCCTCACAACTCCTTACACTCACACATCTAAAGCCTTGAAGCTTGTAAAAATTATACCAATTCGTCTCCCGAAACACTACACCCACATCCAGGATCCTTTGGTAATGAAAAAAGACCACACACATTTCCCCTAAAAAGGTTCTCAAAGAGTAGAAGTTCAAGAGGTAAAATCCCCTTTTGTTTTCTTTTTATTTATTTTCAATTAATTTTATTTTTTGTCCTCTCCTAACCTCCCTATCCAATATTGGCATGATAAATCTAGTATTTTTAATATAAATTATTTTTATTATGTTAATTTTATATACCCCAAGAATTCTTTTATCTTTATATTTTTTCTAAAAATGAAAATGTCATCTATGAGGTGTCGATTCAACACCATCATGGATGATGATTTTTTGTTTTCTAATACCGCCTTCAAAGAAGATAATGAAAAAATATAAGAAATAATCATGATTTTAAAATTTATATGACAACTAATTTAGTGTTTTGTAGTTAGTATAGATACATAATATTGAATAATAAAGAAAAACTGGTTTGGGGTGATCGAAAAGATTCCAAATAATCTAAATGTTTATTAATAATGATTTATATAATGAATCCTCATCATATATAGAAATAAAATGATATATAAGAATAATTAATATTTTATAAGTCCATTAATAACATATAATTTCAATTCTAGATAACTATTTCCATTTTACATGATTATTCACACATGTATACAAGTGAACCAACAATGGAAACCAATGAAACAAACACCCCAAAATGATAAAATTAAATCTTATATGTCATCAAAAGGTCCATCAATGAACATAGTGAAATTATAATTAAAAACATAAATTTATAAGAGGTTATTAAATAAATAATTTATAAATATAATTTCATTAATGTAGACATTAAAGGAATATGAAGAACACTTCCCTACATAAGCTAACAGATTCTCACTAAACATCTATTTTTTTAGGTTACACATTATCCCTCATTAGCCTAATGTAATTCCCAATTATTTTTAGGTTATCCTCAAAATTTATGTGTTTATGTTCGAAACATATTTACCTACATCAATTCTTTTTTATTTTATGGAGAAATAAATGTTTTTTAAAGTTCCCTTCTCAAATTCCCCAGATATAAAAAATAATTAATGAAAACTTATTGATTTATTACCCACATTCATGTGTGCTCCATAATCTATTTTAATCAACCATTAATTTTATAAAATTACTAATTTTGTCTTGAAAAAACTATATTTTTTCATATCTGTTGTAATAAAAACAATTTCTTTCTTTCTTAAATAATCTTTAAACAATATCCACAAACCACACTAAACATGCTCATTTTTAATGTTTCTTAAAAAACATTTTTAATTGTTTTCAATTCAGTTGGAAATTAATTATCATTATCTTTTCCTATTTTTCATTATTAATTTCCATTTATTATTTAAATCCTTTCATTCATGGACACCTTTATGATACATCCATTTTTTCCTTTGACATGATTACAATACACATTTATTTCCTTGAGTAACCCTTATTATTATTCATTATGTATGATTATTTATATGGAAAAAATATGAATTAACTTGTTATGATAGGTGCCCCCAAATTATGATCTAATTCATTGGTTATGGTTTAGACTTCCGAGATTCCAGGATGGGATATGGAGTAAACCTGATTCATTTATAGGACATTGTCCGCTATTTACAATGGTATTAGAAGTTAGCCTTAACTCAAACTCTTCCATCTGAAATTTTCTTTGATGTTAGCCTTTACTCATGCTTATTTCTTGTTGTATACTGTTTTGACATATCTATGATTCAATGAATAGATGATTCCTTGTTCTACATGATATGATTATTTTTGTTTATTCATGTTCCACACCTTGTTATGTCATCATGTTACGCCTTCTAACCCATGTTCAATGCTTTATTTCTATGTTTATTCCTTTAATATAATTTTATATCATCCCTTTATTCATTAATTCTCTAGGTTGTCCTATGTAGGTGTAAGATCTAAAAAGTTGTTAGGAGAAATTTATGGAGATTAAATAAAATATGTTTATTTTTTTGGTTTCATGATTTAAAATTATGTATCTGATATTCGAAATACACTATACATTATGATACTTGGTTTTTAATTGTTGGTAAATTAGGGTTAAAATAAATTAATAATATGTTTAAAATGTTTCTGTATCTATATTTGGAATAAAATAATGGTCTAGATTTATTTGGAGATTATGATTAGAAAATATTACAAATAAACCTAAGGATAATTAAATTATCATGGATAACTTAGATTGAAAATTATGGAATCAAAAGTTAGGATTTTGTTTTCATTTACATGTTCATCATTCTATTTTTATAGTTTCATTTTTTATTTATTATTTATTAAAGCACTATATTTTATATTCTTTTTATTATTTAATGGTTGGAAATAGAAGAACATGTTCCAATAATTAATGTGATGTGAAAAGTGATGATTTCCTTATGAATATACCAAGTCCAATTAGAATGGGAACTCAAAACATCATGATTATACAAGAAAAACTATATCAAGTTATCTATAATAACATGTATCAAGTTCAACACCCACATTCTTCTATAAAAGATAATATTTATGTCGAATCATTTTTTTGAGAAAGGTCTCCCATGTTTAGTGAATCTTATCATCCCGTCTCTACGAAAAAATGTATTCAATAAATGGGGAAGATATTATATGTTCTTCAATGCTAAGAAGAATAGAATGTTGTACTGGAATTATATCATTTTGATGGGGAAGCTGATTAGTGATGGAAACTATCTAAACCCAAATTCCAAGGAGGAAATTGATTCTATGGAATGGGAAGATATCAAGGAAATTTTTTTCAATAAATATTTTCCCCAAACTCTACATCTTATGATGGAGGTAGTTCCATAGTCTGAAGAAAAATGAAGATGAGTCAATCAGATCGTACGAAGAAAACTTCACAAGACATGCATGATGAAACTCTATATTTTTCCTGAGCACCTAAATCAAGGTGGATGTCTTCTTTAGTAGAATAAAGATGAGTATATAAAAGTTGTTGGTGATTCAAGACATTGATATCTATGAAGAGATTTTCAACTTTTCCATAAGGATTTAATGGAGATCAGTGAATCTCAATGGTCTTATGGGTCCATAGATGAAAATCAGAAAATTGAGTTCAATAGGAGAGGATCAAAATATAAATTTTATAATGGAAAAAAAACTGAAAATCCCATGAGAAAATTTTATTGGAAGAAATATAATGGGAACTGTTTGAGAAAAACCAAGAGATGATACAAATGTGAAAGAGAGAGGAATATGGATAATAATGTCCAAAGGGGTTTGAATAATCCTGCTAATGTGGAAGAAACAGGGAAGGTTCAGATCCACACTCTATATGTATTTATGTTTTACATCTACAAGGTACATTGGAATTTTTCATGCCATTTCTAGATGAACAGGGTTGTCAGAGGCAATCAAGAAAAACCTACAAGGTAACTAAGAAGGGAATATTTCATCACTACTACTATGGTGGATCCTTACAAAGATGTGGTTATAGGTATAGTGGTTATTCATTCTATAATAGTAAATATAATATTTCATTCTAGTTCTATAAATTATTTAATACCATTCAATTTTATAATAACTATTCTAACACCACCTCAAAATATGGAGGTTGAGTTATCTGTGGTAAACAAAATGGGGAAATTATTGAATCCAAATTTTATAACCCCACCACAATTAATCTTTGTTCGCTGAACCTACAAGAAAATATTTTCATACATCCTTTGGTGGAGTTTGATGCTATATTGGACATGGATATACAATATTTATATAATGAAAAAATAAACTATTAGGAAATGGAGATCAATATTTTTATATCTAAGAAACCTCTAATGTTGTACAAGTTTAAATAGGAGGATGAATTTCCTTCATAAAAATTATCTCAATTTTGGATATTGCATCCTTATGTGGAAGCATGTCAAGATAAAATTATTATGAAAAATGGGAGTGTCATGCTCGAAGACATGCCCATTTTCAGGGATTACACAGATGTTTTCCCTAATGATTTTCTTGTTCTTACTCTTGATTTATAGGATGTATTCTCAATTAAACTTATTTCTAGATATCATTATATATCAAAGGTATCTTATCAGATGGACACCATCGAGTTAGAAGAACTGAAAAAGTCGTAACATGATAATCTAGACAAGGTTCTTATATGACTGGTCACTTCACCATGGGGTGTTTTATCCCTCTTTATCACGAATGATGAATCAATGAAGCTCTACATTGATTATCGTATGCTCGACCAAATCAAAATAAAGAACAAGTATCACATTACAATGATATATGACATTCTTGATCAACTAGGTGGGGCCGAGTATTTCTCTATGGGTGACCTTCAATTGGGATATCACAAATTAAAGGCAAGGCCACTAAAACTACCTTTCAAATAAGGTATGGACTCAATGAGTTCATAGTGATTCAAAACAGACTCACTAATGCTCCAGAAAGATTCATGAACTTGATGAATAGAGTATTTATATATTACCTCAATAGATTTGTGTTAATATTTATTAATGATATTTTGATATACTCCAAACATAATTAGGAACAATAATATCATATGAATATTGTTCTAAAGAATTTTGAAAGGATAATCTATATGAAAATATTAGTAAATGTGATTTGTAGAAGGAGGAGGTATCATTTTTGGATTGTGTAAAAACTATAAAAGGGATATCTATGGATATTTAAAAACCCAAATGTAATTGAAGAGTGGCCCAGACTAACATTTGTAAAGGAGATCCTTATTTTTCTTGTTTTAGTTGTGTAATACTTAATTTTTGTGAGGAATTTATGATTTTTTGTAACCCATTAACTATGTTAACACAAAAGGGGTAAAGTATATCTAGATGCAAGAGTGTGAGGGAAGATTTAAGGATCCCCAAAAGAGTCCAATCACCACACCATTACTCACACATACAACAATTTTGTATCTATTTTAGGTATAAATTTATTCATCAAATAAGGTATTAGGTTTTGTACTGATGAAAAATTATAAATTGATAGCCTATGCCTTAGGGAAGTTGAAAATTCATGAGCTAAACTATACAACACATGATTTATAGTATTATATTGTTATCTTCGTGTTGAAAATATGGTGGTGTTATCTATATGTGAAGAAGATTGAGAAATAAACTGATAATAAGAGCCTCAAATATATATTCACATTGAAGAATCTTAATATTCTCCTTCAAATATGGTTAATGATCATCAAGGATTACAACTACTTAATCCACTGCCATCATGGAAAATAAAATAAGGTCGTGGATCAAATATGTAGAAAGGATGTTGTATCATTATGAATGATGAGAATTTAGAAGGATACAATCATCATAGATTTTTAAAGGATGAACATTAGAATCGTTAATGAAGGAACATCATCAATCCTTTCACAAATCATTACTCACCCATCCCTTATAGAGAAAATAACACATGCTCTATGAAGTTATGATAAAATTTAGAAAACTGTAGAAGATATTTGAAACTGGAAATACTAAGAGGTCAAAATTTATGATGGAGTCGAATGATTATTGACAAGATTATGTGTACCATCCAATCGAGAGATAAAGAAAGTTCTTCTGAATGACACACATATCTCAGCCTTCCATATTCACCTAGGGAGTAAAAATATGTATTTATATCAATGATAATACTATTGGTTTGGACAATATGAAGAAGGTGATTGCTTAATATACATCAATGTGCCTAGTATGTCAGTAAGTGAAGGATTAAATGAAAATTTCTAAGGGGATGATGCATCTATTACTGATACCAACATGGAAATGAAAAAGCATCACCTTGGAATTTTTTCCAATACTTATAAAGAAATCTAGAGGAACAAATTCTATATGGTTTGATTTGGATCATCATAAAAAAAATAACATTATCACAATTATGAGGAGTTCTCATTAGATATACATTCACAAATATACATTTGAGTAGTGTAAATTCGACATGGAGGTCCACTATCGACTGCATCAGATTAGGATCCAAGATTCACCTCTAAGATCTAGAAAAGTCTCCAAATTTCTCTAAAAATTGAGCTGAACTTCATTATGGCTTATCATCGTCCAAATGATGGCCACTCTAAGTGGACTATTCATATAGTGGAAGACATGTTGAGAGAATTCTCTATGAACTTTGAAGGAGGATGGGACCAACATCTTCCCCTGGTTGAGTTATCATAAAAAAATATTCTCCACTTACGCATCCAAATTTCTCCAAATGAATCCCTTTATGGAGATAGATGTAAAACACTAGAATTATGGGATTAATCCAATTAAAGTAATCTGGTAGTTCTTGGAATGGGCCATAAAACGATAGAAAATGTTTAAACCATTCTACAGTACATCAAGGTAGACCAAATTCAATAGAACAGCTATGCAGACAACTATTGATAGGACCTAGAGGTTATTGTTGGCGACATGGTATTCTTAATCATATCTTGATGGAAGATGAGCATGGTATTCAAAAAAGGAAATATAAGTCCTAATTACTTATGTCCCTTTGATATTCATGATCATTTTAGAGTTTTGGACAATAATTTATCACTTCCACCTACTATGTCTCAAGTAAACAACTTATTCCAGATAAGCCTCTTGAGTAAGTACATACCCGATCTCTAAAATGTACTGAATTAATAGGTGGTACAATTGGATAATTATTTCTCTTGTGAGGAGAAACCGGGGATGATCTTTGACCATAGTGATAATGTTCTACACAACAAGACTTCTCTCCTTGTAAAAGTAATATTGTGAAACCATAAGTACGAAGAGGCAACTGGGGAACCAGAGGAAGTAATGAAGGAGAAGTCTCGTCTCATACTTTCCCCTTTATTTGTAAAAACAATTTAGGGGTGAAATTTCATAAGGTGGAAAAATGTAATGACTCTTAATTTATTAAATGGAAAATCACTTATTATAATTTTTTTATATAAGATAAATGACATAAAAACAAATAGATAACATAATAAAAACATTATAAATTAAAAATTAATTAAATAATAGATATTCTTATAAATTATGTAACCTATTACAATGGAATAATAACATTACCATTGTAATATTAATGTGGAAATTATTAATAGTAAACCAACCAATAGAATAGTAACCCAACAAATGAAAGTATAAATAAAATTTGGAGATCTTGTAAATGAAAATATTATATATGTCTGTCTTGGAATAAGTAAATAAATCATATAAAAATGATAAAATAATTATTAGTATTATGTGAAACCTAAATGTTAATTTACAATTTTATAATTTATAAATTGATATAATGACTCATAAAATTTATTCCTAAATTAATATTTTGTTTTCTTATGATTATATTATAATTTTATAATACCTTAAGTAATTTTTAAATGTGTTATAATATTAGGTATAATTTTAAAATTGGTATTTTTTAAATAAATGATGAGTTTAATTAAAAAATAAATATCTTATATTTATAATATTATTTTCAAAAAATGAAGTCTATTTTTGAATTATACACTTTGGAAAAAGGTTGGGGTGATTTTTTAGGATTATTCAAAAGTATTTGTATTTTTTGAAAAGTAAAACTATGTAATTTATGTATATGATAAATTCGTGAATTATTGAGTCATGGATGATGTATATATGAGGTAGGCACAAATGTTAAAAATGAAAATTTACTAGTTACTTTATTGATTCACATGAATCCAAACTATTTATAGTGTGATCCATATCAAAAATGAAATTAACAAAATATTCATAACACTCATCTCCTCCCAATATAAATACCACCCCACACCACCCTTTCTCCTCAAACCTCCAAATCCTTGAAACTTGTCCCAATTATTCTAAATACACTCCCAATAATCTCCCCCTTGTGCATGATCTTTTTTATCAGAAAAAAAAACATTTTCCCTTAGAAAGTTCTCGAGGAGAAGAAGTTGTAGAGGGAAAATCCTCTTTCGTTTTCATTTAATTTCTTTTCAATTTCAATTGTTTTCTTATCCATCCTCAACATCCAATACCAAAGTGTCATAATAAATCTATAATATTTTATATACTATAACTTTATTATCTAAATGGTATATCCACCATCAATTATCTACCCTTTCTATTTTTTTCTAAAATTGAAAACATCATATGTGAGGTGTCAATTTACCACATTTGTGGACGATGATTTTTTGTATCTTAATAGCACATTTATGGCAGGACATTAAACTATTATTATTGTTAAAAAAATTTAAAGATTATACTACAAAATTTTCAGTGTTATGGAACTATATATATACATAATATTAAGTAATAATGTGACACTAGTTTGTGATGGTCGAATAGATGTGAAAATAAAATCAACGGTTATCATTAACATTTCATTTTATGAATACTCCACATATTTGGAAAAATGATATATATGACCTTTTAATATTATAAAAAATCATTAATAACATAAAATTTAAATTATAGATAACTATTCCAATTTTACATGATATTTCACACATGTATATAAGTGAACCAATCATGAAACCCAAGGAAATGAACAACCCTGAATGCCAAAATTGTATCTTAAAACTCATAAAAGAGGCCAAAAATAAACTTAATATAATTATAATAAATATTATACATGTATAATAGGTCTATAATTAATTAATTAATTAATTAATTAATTAATATCATTATGTCTGACATTAAGTACAAGCATAGAACACTTTTAGATATAAGGTTAGGGATTAATACTGAACATCAATTTTTCATTCAGGTGATTATTTCACCCTATTTATCAAAATGTAATTATTAATTATTATTTTTCACTCCTCATATATTCTATGTCTATTATGTATCTAGCTCAATAACACTTTCGTTGATTGGGAAAGACATGTTTTTAATGGTTCCATTCTCAAATTCCTCTTGATAAGAAAACTGATTAAATGGAACTTCCTGATTTCTTACCCATTTTCAAGTTCACTCCATAACGTGTTTTAAGACAGAATTTTCTTCAATCAATCATTTTATCATGAAATAACGGTCATGGTATATTTATTTTTTATATAAAAACATTTTATTATATATTTTAATGTATCTATACAATTTTCCTTAAATCTCCCAACAATGGATCATTTCTGATGTCTCTTAAAAATATATTTACATGATTTAAATTATGTTGGAAATTATTTATCATGATATATAAATATTTTAATTTATTAATGTTGTTTTTTTATTTAAATACCTTCTTTCATGGACACATTTAAGATACAACCATTGTTTATTCCATTGGAAATATTTATGATACCCATTTCATTCTATAGATAACAGTAATATTTATTTATTATGTATGATTCTTCATGTGGACCACGTATTAAAGAACATGTTATAATGGGTTTACCTAGATAGAGTTCCAAGGAATTGGGTAATATTTAGTCTCATGATATGTCATGTTGGGATGAGTAGTAAACCTAATTCCTTTTATAGGCCTTTATCCTCCATGTGAAATGGTATTGGAAGTTAGACTTAACACATGCTCCCCCATGTGAAATTGTATTGAAATTTAGATTTGACTAATTATTATGTCATGTTTTATGTTGTTGTCACATTTTTATGACACCATTATTACATGATCCCATGTTGTACATGATATTCTTCCTAATGTTTCTTCATGTTCCATTCATTTTTATGTCATCATGTTATGCCTTCTAACAAATTTGTTATGATTTATTTTTATAATTATTACCTTTCTATGATTTTTATCTAATCCCTTTTTCATGTATTTCATAGGTTATCCTATAAAAAAGTATGATCTAAAATTAAGTTAAGAGCGCCTTTTGGAGATTAGATAATTGATATTTCTATTTTGGTTCCATGCTTTCTAATTATGTATCTAATCTTCCAAAGACTCATGAATTTATAGTCTATGTCTTATAATTGTTGGATAATTATGCTTAAAACATATAATAATATATGTAAAAGTATAGTGTACCTATATAACCAAATATGTTATTTCTAATTGATAATTTCTTTTAATCACTCCTAGATAATGATGATAATAAAATCTATCTTCGGTAAAAATTCCAATCACAATAAGCTGTAGGTTTTCTATGATGGTACCAAAATGTATAAACAAATTTGTTTACTATATTAATTTTCCTCATGTTTTGGAAATAATAGTAAGTGTTTAGTAGATACCAACATATCCATAACTTTTAAATTATTCAATGGTTCAACTAATAAGATGTTATAATTATATGATTGATTAAAGCACATAAAAATTATGGGACACTATTTCACCCCACCACCCAATGTCCCCACATGAACACATGGGCAATTCAATTGGTATCATTGAATACAAAGTTTTATTTCATTGGAACCAATGTTACATATTTGTTTTTTTCTCAAAAAAAACATGTAGTGATTATTTTAATAAGATCTAATGATTCTAGAAATAAAAACTTATGTTTATATCATAGCTACTAAAGATATTAATGTTTGAAAAAAATAAAAATATATATTAAAATTTGGATGAAAGTTAAAATAATTATTTGTAATTAAAGAAGATACATTATACAATATGTTAATCAGTGTGTGAGTTATATATATTTATCAATTGATAATGATTCCCCTAAATAACTACGTAGTTTCTGTGATGATATTTTGATTATTTATCACGTAGATTTTTTTATTCTATAGTAAAAGATTCTTTTTAAAAGAAACGTATTGATTTTATTTCATAAATATTAGATTTTATCAATGATATATTGGATAAATGATGGAACATTGGATTAGAAGAAGATATTGTAGATAAATAATCCTAAGAAACATAAAAAAATAAAATTCTATCATCAATGATGTGGAACATAAAGAATTATTCCTTCCATAATTCTAAGAAAAACACCACTTGGCTGAAGATATATTTTTGAATGGAATATATGAGAAGACTAAATTCATAATTTTAATTAAATATAACATCCATGTTCACAAAAATCATGTAAATCGAATGATTTGATATTCATTCTATATAAATAATGACTAACTATGAAAAATGATGTGAAAGAACAATATATATCACTCATAATGGAATTTTCTATATGATTAAAGAAGAATGGTGATGGAGTCTGTGTAAGATAAATGTAATTGAGATAGTTTTTTCAAAACATACCAATCATATAAATAATGAAAATAAAATATCATTGAATGAAAAATAGTCTCTATTAGAGATTAATTAAATAAGGATAAAAGATCTTGATAGCTTATTACTAGAGGATAATTGGGTGCATTAGGATGATATTTAGAATTTGAATACTGAACAATATGAATAGTTGATCTTGGTAGTGGTTTCCTCATATATTCATAACCTTAAAAGTTTTGATTTAGGGGATAATCTGTAAAATCAAGAAACCAAAAATGATGGGACTTATCAAACTATTGACATGATTTTCATTTTAACTCACTTCATACTAATTATTTATACCTCTTGAATTAATATAACATACATAATGAGTATACTGATATAATTTAAAGATAAATCTATTATAGGATCATTTAAGATAGAAACACATTGTCCTATTCAAAATATTTTAATAATAATCTTGTTTGAACATAAGTTAATAATAAAAGTATATGGATAATAATGTAGAGAATGTATATTAGCACAAAAATTATTTTCATGGTGAATAGAAGAACCATATTTCATTGATGATAAAATCGAAAGTGATCATGAAGTCCATTTTTCAAAAATAATTCAGTGCTTAAAAAATTAAGGATGAAATAATGAATAATTATAAGAAATATGGATCATAAATAAATAGTTTTTTGGGGTGAGATTCAAATCATAGCCTTTTTTTTACTATTTATTAGTCTAATAGAGTGACTACCATTTTCCAAAGCATCTATTATTTTTATTAATATAGGTTATTTGAAATGATGTATATATTTAAGCAGAAAACTGAGAAAATATATAATTCATAAATATATCCATCATTTACTAATTTATTTTTTTATCCTTGTATCATTTCAATTTGAATAGACAATTATTATTTAATATTAAACTATTATATTTAATTATTATTGATTATTCTTGAAAATGGATCAAATATGATGATGTATATTATGTAGAATAACATGACAAGTATATAAAAAGATAAGCCAGAAGATAATGTTTTATTATGGAATGTATGTTCGATATTATTGAAAACATAATAAATGATAAAGGTTCTCATATAATTAATCTCATCCATGAGATATGTTGATCATATTCTCCATTCCTTCCACAAAAAGTAAAATGTAAAAAATGGAGAGATTGAGTAATTGTTGTAAAAAGGTAAAGGTAATAAGAAAGGGAAAAACATGATATTTTTATGAATGTTTTTAATATTTCCTGATTAGGATGAAGGTGAATATTATTTTATATTTGGAATAATATTTACAAATAAAATGTTTGGCACTATATATAGAAGATTTTATGGAAAACATTGTTTAATGATTAGTCACTCCTGTTTTATGCATGAGGTTTCCCCATGTATACATAGAGAGGATTATTTTATAAATCATTACATTGAATAATTTTATACAATCATTATATCATGGAGGTCAATTTTTTATTTATCTCAAATGATATCTCTCCAAATAGGTATTTTCTAAGAAATAATGAAAACAGACAAAAGTGGACAATAAAGGGGAGAATATGGAAAAAAAGATTCTAAAAATATAAATATATAATGATTTACTTTTACATAGATATATTTTCATTTATTATCATTAATGGGGACAATAAAATTGTATTTAAAAAATAAGAGGAATTCATAACAAATACAAAGTGGGGATTCAAGTGCCCAAGTGAATGGTTGAGGAATATTAAAGATTGTTATTGTATTTTATATTACTATATCACAAGGTATTATGTCAATGTATAATGAGTGAAAACATTATGAACAGTTATTTAGTACCATAGAATGTGGTAAATTGAGAAATTTTTTGTGTTGTAAAGTAAAAAAGAATTATTTTATAAATAATCCTTTACATAAAAATATTTCAAAACTAATTTTCATAGTAATAGAATAAAATGTACAAGTGGATTGAATATCATAAAATCTAGAATAGGAAAATATGTGATAATAGTACATGGGAAATTAACATTTTTGAAACATGAAACAAATTTTTTTAAAAGATTATAATGAAAATGTTTTTTAGTTAATAAATCTATTATAATACTGACGCATCCACATGATCTGTGAGGAGGGAAACATTGGTTAGAACTCAGATACATCAATAGTTACATAAAAGGATCCCCATCACATGATACAACATGGATACTTGTTTAATATGACTAAGTGGTGCTATAATATTTTTTCTTCCATTTATAAGAATGTATAAATGTATTAATTAATGTTTATATTTTAGTGAAAATTTATTTTACATATGTAAAAACATGTATAATATTGTTAACATAAATAAAACAAGATACAAGAATTAAAACTATGATGTTTGATTATAAATCATATTAATCATATTCCCTAAGTACCCTACAAGGGATTCATGACTGAATCTAATGACACAACGTAGTAAGAGGTTTGAATACAAATGGTTTCTTTCTCCATGAACCCATGAAATTTTTCATGAGTGTATGAATAAAAAAATGTGTTCTCACCAGCATCAAATTTTCACTCCAAACCCTCATGATATCATATAGAAAACCAAGTGTAACACGATTTATGATGACAAAAGTCATATTTTGGCTCATTATATCACATTAAAGTTAATTTCATTACCTTTAATAGTCTAAAGGTTATTATGATTGATCAAAAAAGCATCTGCATGAAATATAATGTACTTGATCAATGTTTCATATTAAAAAAATTTGAACATATGTGTTTAAAAATTAAAGAAGATTTTGAATTCTGTTTATAATGTATTAGGGACATTTTTTTAATGTCGCACAGTGTAGCCTTAGTGAATCAGAGATGAATGGTTTTTTTATATCATGAGGGGATGCATGGATTTCAATTTTTATTAGGTGAGAATAGTTAGTGAACAACTATATATAAACACTAATATTATGACTAAATAAGAAATATTTGAAAAAATAGATACACAAATATGGAGAATCCATTGGGAGATCCCAATTTTCATAGAGGAAGTTCTTCCCTTTTCAATGTTAAATAGATGTGTTTTTACTGGATTATTCATCAATGTGAAGAAGGAAAATTTGTACTAATATTTTTGAGAAGAAGAAATAATTTTTAGAAAACTATGATTTTCATTAACAAGTATATAATAAACTGATTTCAGGTTCTTGAATTATTTATCATAATTCGTTGTTTCATTTTAATATGATTCAGAAATGAGGATTTTTTTGATGTTCAAACACATTCAAGGGGATATAATTTCACAAATGGAATGAAATATTGTTTTCATAATGTTAGAATAATGATCACAATACATTATAAGGAATATATACAAAGCATCAATGAGAATAACTTCACAGAATTATATAGTTTCAATTAATGTATTATAAAAATAAGTTAATATATCATTATTTCAGTAATAAAAAATGAAGATGATGAGTATTGATTTCATAAGCCGCATAATGAAGAAGAATTTTGTTTTTCATTTTTATTCTTTCATGAAAAATAATTTAAATTGTAAAATATTTGTAAGATATGTAGAATCCATATATTTTTAAAAAGGAGAAAAATACATGTAGTACTTGAGAATTATAGGAATTAATGATTGTTTAAATCATTTGTGGATCTATAGATTGTGTGGAGTAAAAAATTATTTTTTCAGGGTTTCTATATGTGTTCATTGAAGTGCCTGATGATCTGAGAACAATTAATGATTACGCTATTAAATTATATAGTGAAATAAGTTAAACATAACTCATTATGGCTATTAAAAAGTGTACTAGTATGACAATAATGTAATTAAAGTCGATCATTTAGTGGAATATAAAAACCTAAAATTTATGAATATAGTCATTAATATAATTCAAAAACATATATTGAAAAGGAAGATCTTTTTCGTAGAATCCATTAAGAAGAACCGCTGAAGACTACTTGTACCACTATAAAAAACACCATTATTCCAGTAAAGGAATTAAAGTGAATTCAAGAGATTGATTATACTATAATGTGAAATTGATCCTTTAATTATACATGGATACCATGGAATTTTAGTTTCAATAAATATTTAGATGTGGATGATACCTAAAAAATCCTTCTATATCAATTAGTTGGAAATTCCAATACCTACAAGATAATAATTATAATAACATTTCTGGCTAAAATAAAAAAAATCACGTAAATGAAAAGGGATTTTGTTAATGGATCCAACCATGTGAAAACCTCAATGTTTTTAATTTTTTATAACATAAAATTAATATTTTAAAATGTTTTTAGGTCATACTAATTGATATATACCTATTATCTAGGATTTTGATAATTAAAAGGCAATAATTAAAATAGAAATAAAACTCATCAAAATAATGGTACATTGATTCACACTTCCCCATGTATATCTCAATATAAGATAAATTAGAAACATAAAAGTCATTGAAACCACGGTGGGTTGTTCCTATAAGATACAAACTTCCAATAATGTGGATAATAGTTTTAATAATTCCATTTAGTTATCAAAGTGTACACACTATATAGATTTTATATTTCTTCTCAATATAATGAAATAGGTTGAGATAACACCATTATTTCTTAGCAAATAATATTTCAAAGATAAAGATTTATTAATTTCATTGTGGATACTTCATTTTATTTTTCTAATTTTGGATTTAATGATAATTTCATAAGTTAAATATTTAATTTCCTTTGTTTTTTATTTCATGAATGTACCTATATTCATGATTTTATTTTAATGAAATATTAACTATATTGTTTTCATTTTCAATAATATATGATTTTTAGATTTTGTTACATGAATTGAGATCCTAGTTATTTTTCATAGGTATTTATTGACATTTAATAATTTTTATCCAATTTCTCCCAAACACCCATGGGTTTTTCTTTTCATGTATTTCAATTTACACATAGTTCCATTGAAATAATTTTTAATCAATGGTTGCCCATTTCTAGGTGCCACGTGTTTTTTTATCTATTAAGTGTACTAATATTCAATCAAACACCTTCAATATCATTATTCATGCATCCTCCATTCAAAATATTCTTCAGACTCACTTCCTCTTGGCCCAAAATCAAAAATATTTCTTCTCAAGTTATTTTAATTTCACTATTTTGTTATCATATTTGATTCACCTTCATCAAGATAGAGGAGAAATCTTGTTTCATTTGGTTTTTCCTTAGAGATATCTCAAAATGTGTTAAATGATATGCTTATTTCGAGGTCCCTTTTGACCACTAAAGGAGGGAATGTCATTGTTTCTTGGTGTATCTTTTCAATAAGTGACTGGAACATTCTTTACCATCAATTTATCAATATGCTTCATTTTTAAATTATTTTTAGGTGAATATATCCATTCTAGAAATCACTAGATCTCAGTGTAGAAATATTTATCTTATAGTGATTTCTTTTGGTTTCCTTATTATCATTTATTACAGATTATGTTTTATACTTATATTTTTAGCATTAATAAAACTAATCTATATATGAGGGGAAAATTCAAACTACAAGTGACATATTTGAATTCCACCCCTTTATAGAAAGGATTGTCCTCTTGGATAGCCTATATAGTCCTTAACTATATTTTAATTCTCTTTTATTTTACTTTATTGTTTTCATAATATAGAATCTTGGATTTATTTTTTCACTCTTGTTGTAGGTACTATGCATGATAATGAATGTTTAATCTAGTGTTCTTCTTTATTCATCTTATTTGTTTCAAAACATGTTGATATTAATCATAACATCATCTTTACCAATATTTTTATTAATAAAATAATTATCTAATGTTGTTTATAGGAAGTTAAAAAATTATGTTGTTCGTGGATATTGAAAGAGGAAAACAACATCAGCATAGCGTGAAAGTATTTTTCAATGAAGAGAAAAGTATTTTTTGTTATATTAATGTGGGGTTTTCAGGATTTATGAATTCATTTATATTTTTCTTCACCACTTAAGTTCATTCAATTCACATTATCTTTATATTGATATTAGATTCTTATGGACCATGGTCTTTGTTCAATGTAATATAGTCATATCTACTAGATGTGGTTTTTTCCTAGTTTTTTATAAGGGGTTGATCATTTCCCAAACACATACATTTGGAGCTAGTTGTTCTAGATTCCCACTCTCGGAGACTCCATTATTTATAAAGTAATGAATTAAAAACCTATACGGGATTTTTTCATTTACCTATACTAGTATCATATTAGTTTTTGGTGATGGTTTACTGGTGATTTTTAGTAGGATTATTTATTTTAAAAAATTCCAAAACTGTATTCATTTAAGTTATTTAATTATATATGTTCTAGATAAATATCTTTATTCATTTCTTATTTCCATGGATTTGTATTTAATTTTATCGTAACTAGATTTACCCATTTATGTTGGTCCATGAGGACTCATAGTTTTTCTAGGTTTTCTCATAATATTTATTCACTTTTCATTTTTTGACCCATATGGTTTTGGTCTACCTAGTGAATATTGTCAAATGATAAAGTGTCGACTCTTATGGTTTCCATATGCCATTGTGCTTAAACTTACAATATTTAATTAATGACTCTTAAATTGAGGTTTAATGATAATTATTGTTTACATAAATCTGATTATTTGTCTTACGAAAAATACAAGCACAAGCCTACTCTTACTGAATGAGTTTATTAAATATTATATTTTGAGTTTACTATATAATGAATCTTATTGAATGATTCAAGGTAAATTTATGAATTTTCAACCATTAAAATTATTTTAGTTTTTTAGCCACAAATTTACTCTTATGTTATCAGTCTAATAAGTCCTACATTTTTAAAATTTCGAATTTTCCATTAGTTTTAGTGATTTTTAGTTGTTTTAATTTTATACAATCACATTATATTTTTTGATGAGATATTATTCATGATTTTTTTCAATTTATTTTATATAAATTGTTAATATATATTTTTCATACAATGGTTCAGGGATTTGGGAGACACTTATTCGATAGTTGTAAAAAATATGAAAATAAATTTCTCATCCCCAAGAGATGGAGTTAATACTATATTTTATTATCATATGAAAGTGTTCTCATTGTTTACGATTGTATATGACTATAATGTTGCATTTTTTAAAAGATTCAATGATTCTAAACATAGGTTTATTTAGTTTTTTATTGACTAAAATTGTGGATTCCCTCCCTCAAATCAAAAAGCATTGGAAATTGGGTAAAACTAACTATAATTTATGTTGTTTCATTATTTTTATGGAAATCAAATTCCTTTTCCTTATTCTATTTTAAGATAAATTTTTTTATTCAACCATTGTATGAATATGGTGGTGATATTTCCATATAGTATGATTAAATTGATCTTATCAATGTTTAATCATTGTGTCTTTCTTTATTTATTTTTTAAAATTACATTTTCAATCATCATAAATTCTATGTTAATGGTTTTATCAAAACAAAATTCAATATTTTTTCATTTATTATAATTTTTTTATCAATTTCAATCGTATTTTATAAATGATCAGGGAGATTGAATGTGGTGATATCTGTTATATCAAACTTAATAGTAAATCCATTGGTGTATTGTTAGTAGGGGTTTCATTTATTTTTTTTGAAGTGTTTTACAATAATGTTATGTCTTAAGTACGTAAGTAATGATTTGGTTTATTATTTCTCAAATTCAATTCAATGATATGGAGATTCTATAGGATGATGATAGTTTATCGATGAAACCTCCCTTGAAATGGTATATTATGAAAGTTGTGTACTAAAATATAAATAACTGATGAATTTATATTATATTTTAAATAAATTATTGATAAAATAAACAAACAAATACTACAAATAAGATGGTTTTATAAATTGAATTAAATTTATGGAATAGATAATTTATAATAGGTCACACCTTTTATATACCACTATTGTGATTAATTTTTTTATTCATGTGATCCCTTTAAAAGTGTTGAATCTATGTCATAACATTGAGAATTTTGTAAATATACTCTCAATAAATCCACCACATGCAGTTAAAAGTTGGAATGGTGGTGGAAATTCATTTAAGGATTAAGGTCATTTAATCTATGATCAAATGGATATGGAAATGAAATATATCCAATTCCTCTACTTATGCGATATCATGGGTGATATGGTGAAGAAATCATATTATATTATGATATATAGAATAGATGGATACTATATGGCCTTATAGGAACAAACACACATGCTTTTAATTTTATTGATACAAGAACCAAAACAATCTAATATTTAGATTAGATGGTTCAAGTAAGTTTGTGTGTGTGAATATGAGGCCTAAGGAACATGAGTGACAAACTATGGTCTTTTAATATTGTAAAAACTAATTGATGGTGGGATTAGGATGGAGGAATGAAACATTGATGAATCCAATATTTAATAAATTGAATTAATGTCTCATAATATATAAAAGAACTTGTTCTATAATTATGATACTATATGATTCTATTTTAAAGATTACTAGTTCTATGTGGGACCACCTAAACTGTCAACACCCTCTTTGGATTTCAATGTTCACAAAGAAATGTATATCATAGTGAATTATTTTAAGACTCATTTTGAAATCTTTAAAATAATAGAACTATATTTGGACAATTTTAAAGAAGTTTGGTTAACCAATACTGATACTTTTCAATAAAATCAAAACCAAATATTATATTGTCATACGCAAAAATTTAAATATTATTTAATATTTTTATTATTAATGTGTTATCATTTTGGAACGGAATAAAGAATATTAAAGTGATGAATATGTCTAATTATAATGGTATTGTTCCTTATTATTATTATAAGTAATAATATTAATTCATAATTTTTAAATGAATAAATTTGTTCAAACATTGATGACTCGAGTCTTATTGACATATTTGTAATTAACTATGCAATAAAAATGAAACTCATGATAATTTCATTGACATCAAATATAAGTAAAAGATTGGATCATTAGATGAAATGAATATTTAATGATATATTATGATAAAATTGTATCACATGTTTGTTGGCATTGGTTCCCTACAAAACATATCTTATAATTTTCATTCCAATAAATTTATTGACAAAAATTTTAAAAAGTATCAGGTAAAATGAATAGTGTTCTTCTATAAAACATTAATGTAATTGTGTACTTAGTATTTTTCGTATCAAAAGGTCACACTTGTTCCCTACTATGATGAAAACATAGAAGTGCAATGAAAATATTATTAAAACTATGTTCTATTTTTATGTAAAATATATATGGAGGGATATAGATTATAAGGGTAATATGGATTAGGGGGTCCCAAGAAATATATATATCTTTTAATGATTCTTTCACTTTGTGATCTCCGAGAGGGGAGGATATTGAAACAGACATGCCTATTTAAATTTATCATGATATATTTTTCCTTGGATATTCCTCTCTTCTTACATGTGTGTTGGTCTTTAGAATTTAGACTATTATAAATTTATATAGTGAGTTATATACAATTATTTATTCATGAATAAAATCATAAATTATACTCATAGAATGGTGGGGTACATTGGGTCCATCATAAGTGGTATGAAATTAATGAATAAGAAAAGAAAGGATATAGCCCTTATAATGACCATTGATATGAATGGATCATTATAATTATGTTAATGTCCATATAAATATAATAAATTAGTTCATCTCATGAAATTCAAAAAAAAATATTCATGTATATAGGTTTATAAAAAAGGAATGAACGATACATTTCAATATTTCAAGGTAGAGGGAATAAATTATCTATTAATCATTCATAAGTGGTTTCTGAGATTATGAAATAAATAACCTTGTATATGGGTGACACTATAAATTTCTTGACACTAATCCTAGAATTTATTCTTGTTATCTATATACAATAAAAAAAGTCTTAGAGGTTCACACAACAAGTGTATCTATAATCATAAATATTTTCTCTTCAAATTTTATATTGGAATTAATATTATTATTGGTAATAAGGAATAATATTTTTTCCTTTTTAAACTAGGTAAATAAATAAATATTTATTGAATAATATATATATATATATATATTTGATTATTAAAATATATATTTATTATTTATGATATAGTAAATTCTAGGGAGGGGTTATAGGTTGTGTTATAGGGTCATATAAAAATGAAATAGTTATGAGATTGATCCCTTCACTCCAATAATTCTTATTATGCCTTCTATCGATGATTTTTCTAGTCATATTAAGAATGAATGGAAACATAAAAAAATCATGTATCAAGTTGTTAATGTAGAGGCACTGCCATGTGTGTGGCCTCATAAACTCATTTCGCAGGATGGATGACTTTGTGTTCAACATTCTACATTTGGTCCCATTGAATGATAGTGGGATTCCATACCATTAATGTTACTATCTTGAATCTAGTTTTATGATGTATAATAATAGAAACGAGTTATGGGCTCAGATAGAATCATCGGGTGGGAGGCTCGAAATAAAGATGGGTGTGTTGGCTTCTATTTTCTAGGCATATTCCCAAATTTTGGATGGAGGGGTTCACTCTATTCTTTCACGAATCCACCTTGATAAAAAATATAATGGAAAGGGAAAATGAATTTCATGAAATGTAATCTTGTGGAGATGTATACTGGTAGGTTGGTGTTTTCTGTTATGCATCATGACATTTTGCAGACTTCTCACTTTGGGATTTTGGGCTACATTTCAACCTTCAGGTCTTATGGATTTTGAGGCATGCCACATTGGGTATCTCGACGTCTATGAATCTGGGTATTTATGGTTTATTTGTCAAACCTATTTAAAAGAGGACTTGAGATTCTATAATAAAATTGTTATCAATTCTAACATATAAATAAATATAAATATGCACAAGTTATTCATATTTCAAGGAAATAATAATAATAATGATAATGTTATTCAACCAGGGTTTTACCCAAATTTAAGAGATCGTATAATTTATATATTTCAATCAAGAATTCTCTAATATATATATATATATATATAATATAATGTTATATAATTTCATTAAATATAGATTTTTTAAGCAAAATATTCTTCTCTGAATAATTTTCTCAAACCTAAAGAGAATAAACAATAATACACTCTCTTGAATAGTGAGCAACAATCATCCTTCCTCCTCTCATGTCCCTAACATAATATTATATAATAATCTTTATCTATATAGAATTCCAGTTGCAATCAGCAAGAACTAAATACAGTGATTGGTCATAAACACTAGTAAAAAATGATATATTTCAGAAATTTTGAGGGTTGTTGAGCCTGTACAGATACCAAAGGAGCTATTTTATGCATTATTCATTCATTATATTGATTTAAAATAATAGATAACAACCAATTAAACTAGTAACAATAAATTATAAGAAAAGTGGTAATTTTACTAAAAAATTTGAAATATTTTATATCTGACTGATCATTTCTTGAGGAATCCAATGAAAAAAATGAAAATTACTTCACATGAATAAGATTAGAAACATTCTATATACCCTAAAATCATCAACATATATCAAATTTGACTTTCATAGATTTAAAATTATTTATCACTTATTGATATTATTGTAATTTTCTATTATTTTTTATATTTTTCATTATTCATTCATAATTTTTAAACTCTTGTATTTTTTAATTTCACCTTCCTATGACATGGAATAGGACAATAATATTTTATGAATAACTAATGATACCATAATTATTTTATTATGATTCTAAAATGAGGATATGTTTTTATTATATATACATATGTTAAATTTACACTCCTTATAATCTTATCTCAACTATAATCAATGGAATTATTTTTAATCTAGACTAGATGTGGGGGAGAATATTATAAAACTTATTTACCCTATGAAACTGACTGATCAGATGGAATGATAAATGAATATTTTTCTGGTAGATAGAAAACATACAAATTTTGTAACCCTAGGTTGTTCATATCTATAGGAATTTCATAAATAGTCTTTTTATATTATGTGACATATATTAACTACACATTATCTACTGAATAACAGTCTTGAAACATAGGTCAGTTGTTACTAGAAGATTTTTTTTGAGTGTTCGCTATGAAAGAGATTACTTATGATATATATCTGTAATTGTGTCTCTAAGTTTGTTTTGTGGTATGCCATTAAATAGAGTGCATAAAGACAAATGATGTTTACTCATACTCTTTATATGGATTAGATGATGGGATAGTCCATACACAGTGTGGGTTAATTACATGAAATATATATTAATTGTAGCATTAAATGGTTAATGTCATTATACTCCTAATAATTTGGGAAATACATGTTTTTTATGATCATATATTATGATTACTTAACGATAAGTCCAGGTAGCGAATGTCAAATATTATCATGGAATGATATATACATGTTAATGACATCTAGACAGTGTTGAATACATCATTATGTTACACACTATATAATATAATGACTCTCTATGTAGGAAACATGTTGTGTATGATTATGATTCAAAACATAAACCATATAGACCATATTAAAATGATATATGACTACCAGTACATTCCATATGGATTAAATGTGTACACATTTTATTTCCCCAAGTGCACGTCATGTTAAATTGGAGATAATTTCCATGGGTAAATAGTTGTGTGCATTTTTTGGTCCCTATCAGTGCCTAAAATATATGAATTAAATGTATTCTTCATTTTTTAAAATAATTTATTTAATATTAATTTTTATTATTACCTCAAGTATTTTTCTTTTAGATAGATTAATATAATAGAATTTATTAATTTATAATAAAATGATTTAATAATTTATGTGATTTATAATAATAAAAATAAATAGAAATCATTGTTATCCATTTTATTAAATGTATTATAATTTCATGAATGGATGGTCCTGATCCTGACTGAGTAATGTTTGTGTTTGGTTTATATTCAATTTTATATTTATATCATGGGATTTAAAGTGATAAATTTTTTAATAAATAAAAACTTATTGAATGAGAGTCATCTAATAAACAATTATTCTATATGACCTATGTCTCAATAGACTATTTAATGTAAACTTGTTCCCCTTTTTCTAATCACATATGTGAATGTATATACATATAATGGATGCACATTCAAGTAGTGTATTCGGTTAAAAACCTGATCATATGTGAAATAAAAAAATTAAATATATAATTGAATATGTGGAATGTGGAATCATGAACCATGACCAGTTCAATGAGTAATTCCCAAAGCTACAAGGGTCAGTTTATCATCTACTTGATAAGATGTCCAATAAAATTTCTCAGGATCATGAAAAATTTTAATTTTATTTATTTCTAGTTTGTGATTAAAAATTTGACTTTATTTCTGATGAAACTTCATAAAAAATAAATGAATTAATGATAATAGAAATTAAATAAAATAAATTTATTAAGTTTAAATTATTTTATGAATACATGATAAATAAATTTTTTGAAATCAAAATATTTTTACAAGAGTGTAATTAATTAAATAAATAATTTTTACTCATGATGATAAAATCCCACTTGGAAAATATTATATTGATATATTATTATTCTACATATTTCTAAATGAAACCATTGTTATGTGTACTTTCATGTCCCATGTATGGGCACTTAAAATAAATGGGGACATATAACTTATCTTTTTTGTCATAATTGAAATGTTTTATTTGTGGTTTGACTAACCCAGTAGGAATTTGTATCACATGAAGGAAAGTGTTAATGAAATCTACGTATAATACTTTATTATATGATAGACCAATAAACTGATCTTGGAGATACGGGTAAATTAAGTTAGCATGACCCCCTTATAAAACTACATTTGAATAATTATAGGGAAAAAATTTAGTTTCTGATATGGAAAATATGGATCATTTCCTAAAGATTATACACATGAAATGATATTTTGATTTCAATATAAGTGGTTTTTGGGAATTTATAAAATATTTGGAGAATAATTAGACTATTAATTTACTATATCAACTTTTTATAATTATTATAAACTAATAAAACATAATATTCTTTTTTAAATAGAATAGAATATAGCAATTGATTTATAATTGAGACCAATATTGGTGGTTGATAATCTTTTCAATCAATGTAACATTTATAAGTGGTATGGTATCTTACACATCATATAATTAATAGAGTGAATGGCTCAGGTTCTAGAGTCCCCTACTCTATAAGAGCCTTCTAAGATAGTGACTGAGGAAGAACTCATTATATAAAAATGAAACATGGATGTTGCACTATATGTTCAGTGATTCATGTTATAACTGATGTTTAGTGATCTCTATAAGATTCATGAAAACATGGATTCCTACAATATGTTGTCTCAACTCTAATATTTTTATTACATTATATCTAGCAAGTATTAGTATGAGATCTCTAAGATACAATTTAAATGAAAACTTGTACAAGTTTCTCTATTAGGGTTTCACGCACTCAATATTATTGGCTATATTGAGTGACTATAGATTCAATGTTTTATGATACCTAATGAATTTCACACAACTATCGATCATTATGATCTATATTAGAGCTTCTTTAGTTGTGTTAGTAAATTATAATATGATCAATAGTGTATATTTGGTCTCATAACTACACACACTCATTCACCATGTGACTAATTTCATGATGTATGAAAATCCTATGGTCATTATTTTGAACCAAAATGAGGGAGGGGAAATGGTCCCCAATAAAATCGTCAAGTCTAGGGATTAAATAAAATATCTAACAAAGAAAATGGGGATTCAAACACAAGCTTAGGAACTAGATATACAATGTTTTTCAAGTGGAATTAAATAGGAATATAAGAATAACTTATGCTATGAAAAAAATCCAGTTGATTCTTTTTGGTACATTTTTTTCCAATTTAACTTTACCTTTTCTACCAGTTGGGTATTTTATATATACTTTCATGCTTAAAATTGTATCTGCATACATGATCAAAATAGATTTAATAAGGTTTTTTTGGTTTGATGAATCTATGTGCATGCAAAATATAAATATTAGACATCTTGAATATTAGAGAGTACCAAACTATTTTTTCCGTGGGATTTATTTTAGACTTAAAAAATTCTCTTTATGTTCTTAGTATTATTGAATAGAATATTTCCATGTTTATTTTACACATGGATGGATTTATATTCATATTTGTGAATAAAATATTCTACATTTATATAGATAAAATTATATTGGTCGATCACATATAAATTATTCACTTAATATAATAAAATGTAGAAACCATGTGTTTATTATTGGTAATTAATGTTCACATGATCCGTATCACACTCAGGTTTTAGTATTACTAAATTATTAAAATAAATGATAATTACATGAAAAATCAATATTAATACTGGTATTTATATCCTTCTGATTCAATACTAATTGTTATATAATATTCTTATTTACAATGTAAGATGTCCAAAGCCAATTATTTTAGAAAATGTGAAATGTCCACAAGGAATATTTAATTATTCTAATATGATGGATGCAGATATTTTCAAGATGATGTATCATGTGGATGTAATAACATCATAACTTTTATCAATGACTTTATAAGATATGGATATGCCTATTTTTCAATGGTGTAAATTTGAACCTTTTTTCAATTTTAAGGAGTTCAAAATTTATGTTGATAATAATCTTAGTAATACGATAATTAAAAATTAATCAGATTTAGGTATGAAAATATTTTCCCATATGTCATTTACATTACATTGGACTTTGGGATTCATTCTAAACTCACTCATCCTTATAATACACAATGAATTTGTGAATGTTGACATATGAACCACACCTTATTATATATCTTGAAGTCAATGATCAATCATGATGTCCTTAAATACGTATTACGATTCATGATTTATAGACTACACTATAGACATTATATTATGTGATTAAAGTGGTGTTAAATAGTATTTTTTATGTTATGGGGATGAAAAAAATATTTTATCACATACTCAATTATAAGGTTGTGATGTGTTTGTTAAGGCTATTCCAGACACCACAATAGAATCACAAATCCGAAAGTGTATCATTATATGATGTCTTGATGAGACAAGAAAATATTATCTATATGAACCATTAGATAAAAATGTATTTAAAATAGGAAATGAAATATTACATGAGATGGAGAACATATATAAAAAAATTATAGCGAGAAAAATATTTACATTGATGATGTTTATCTTAAAGATACACATGAGTTGGAAAATGATCTATTTCTATAAGGTCCGGCTGAATATATTTTTCTATAGACACATGAACTATGTGAGATCACTAGTGAGTCTAGAGGACTTAAGAGATATTTTGTTCTTGTTATAGAGGATGGTGACTCATTATTATTTGATAAAGATAATCCTTTCTCCAACTTGGGTATAGTAAGAGGATCTAATGTTTCAAGATGCATTTGAGCCATAATTTTTTAGATAGATTCCATATACCCTAACCATGATAGGGTTGTTTTAGATCCACTAGTGGATTTAAATTCTATTGGGTGAAAATGGTTGTTTAATAAGAAATAAGTTGTGGAAGGTAAATTTAGTACATATAAAACTATGTTGGTTCCCAAAGGGTTTAGAAAATATAATGGTTTGATTAATTATAGTTCTACCATCCATTTTAGAATAGAATAATTATGAGATTTTGAAAATTTATGTGACAACATCCTTCATTAATGGTATCCTTATATATAATTTCTATATAATAAAACAATATGTGTTTATGACTGTGAAGGATATAAATAAGTAATCAATGTTATAAACATCCAATTATTGGTAGAAATAAATAATATAAATCACAGAAAATTATCATTGATGAATCCATACATGAATTTGGATCTATTATGTATCAATAGTATCCATGATACTACACAGGGATTATAGGTCATGAATGTGTTTTTCCTATAGCATATGATGATAAAATATTACTCATTTGAAATGAGATGATAGTCTTATAGTATTTTCATATTTGGTTAAAAGAGTTATTCCATATAAAGGTCATAAGTGACATAGGAGAAATACCATGGATCAACATTATTCATCATAGATCTAAGAGGATACTCAAACAATGGTAGGGTACCAATATAGAGATTTCACTGAATAGATTCCATCTATAACAGACCAAGAGGGGATTTAAACTATTTTCACATAGAATATATCTATTTAATAAAATTTATCATTGGGCCCAAAAAAGGGAATGATTATTCCTAGTATTCCATTCACATTATTGATAGGATAATTCTTGTATTCTATTATATGTACTATGAGTGATGTTTACTACACCCTATAATTTTAGGTAGATATCAATTAGTAGTAGAATACTACCATTGGATGGTACATGGGAATGTCCAAATGTTTTTGAGGTGTACTAATGTTATTTTAGGACTTTTTATAGTAGATAAAGAGAAATACATCAAGGGATATATAGAGGGTTGTTTTGAAATAGATAAAGATGATCTGAACGCACTATCATCATAAGTCTTTTCCCTTATTATAGGAGTTATGAGTTTCAAGATACCAATGCAACTAGTGGTAAATGATTGTATAATATATTACAAGAATATTGATAGTTCTGATGTAACCAATTATGCAGTGTATCTATGAACACTTTTTTTGGGGAAATATGTTATTTATATCAATAATTTATATTAGCACATTGTAGTGTGGAATTACAATAGTGTAAGTTCTCATTAAAGAGAAAAGATCACATCAATTTACAAAGCATGATATTAAAAAATATTAACCCGTAGTTATTTTTATAAATGGGGTGAGGTCATAGTAAGAAAATTATCCATGGAGGAGAATGTCATACACATATAGAATAAATAATTATCTCATTAGTAGTTTATGTATCATGTGTAGGATACAAGATCAAATGTGGTAAGTGGTTTAATCTAGTATATGAATGAGTCTATTAGATTTTTCTCCCTATAACTAAAACTTTTTTACATTTGATTTCATATATATTAACTGACATTAATGTTAAAAAGGTTCTTCTCAGTTAAAGGGTTTTTTAATTATAACATTATATTTATAATAAGCTTAGTATATCTTTCGTAATGACTTTTTATTGTAGTTAATAACTAAGATAAAAAACATGATACTAATTAAGGGTAATCAAAAATATATATTCTATAACTAGATAAAAAATCTGTGATGAGTCATAGTTGATAGAAGATATTTTATGTAGGGATCTCAAAAAAAATATAATTATACTTATTAGGATGACGCTTGGCAATATCTAAGGGAGGATCTAGTGATAGCAAACATCCCTGTAAGAACTCCAACTATCATTTCTGTCAGTATATAATCCTATATGGGATTTGAATATTAGTCCTTACAATTGTGATTTTTATTTATTTATATCATGAGTCATTTGATGTAATATATTGATGAAAATAATGATGACATATGTTTATGGAGTGGTCTACTTTGTTGGGTGCACATTGAGTGATATTATTTTAATACAGAAGTCAATAACCGATTTTTTTCCCTTTCATGTTATCGGAAGTAGATATATCAAGACATTCAGTTGGAATGGAACTATCAGATTCAATAAATGGCCTTGTATGTTTTATTGATATGATCATTTTGGAAAATTTAAAGAAATATAATCTAATATATATGTTGATAGTATGTGTAGAAAAACTTATTTATGAGATATCAAGATAACGAAATCATATTACATGGTGGGAATATATTTGAGGATGATTTAATAAAAAATTAATTGAATTTCATTTCTATTTCTTGATGTGTTCTGACACTGATGTTGGACTTTTGGCCAGTTGTCTTAATTTTATTGAGAAAGAGTCCTGGAGGATCATATAATAATTGTATCTAGGAACATTATTAAAAAATATATTTTAATATAATATTAAAATAAATATAATTTTTCTTTTTCATGATATATAAATTATTCCTTTAATGTTGACTTCATATATAATTATTGAATGGGTAATATAGTGATATTAATTTTTTAAAACAAATAATTAATACTCAAGGATTGATAAATTTCAAGGAGTTTGACAGTCCACCTTATAGTCTCTAGTATGAATGTTACATTCAATGTAATTTAATTAAAGGGTATTTATATATTTTCATGTTCAATGCACATTATGAAATACTTTTAATAATAATTTTATTACTATTATATGCGGATATTTAAATAAAATTATGATATTATTTAAGGACATTATTCTAAATACTAATTCTCATACCTATGTATAAAAATACTATTATAAAATTTCATAAAATAGGTATTTATTATGAAAAACATGTCACTATAAACTTATCTCAATCCAAAATTGAATACTATTTATAATATTATCAAGGATGGCCAACATTGATCCTCTTTATCCCTCTTCTAGTGATATTATTATTCATGTATTCAAGGATATTTTCTTCCAAGAATATCTACTCTGAAAACTCTCATGTAAAAGAAATTTGATCCACTATTTTCTAGTGACACATCTCTTGGGTCCCCCATCACATGAATCATTTAAGGTATAGAATATAAATATATATATATAATGATATAAAGATTATGTGATATATTATTTTTAGAAAGTTTATTTTTTTGTGTACATGGATCTCTTCTTCCATGAAGTGTAGTAAGGTTTATACCTAGTTGTTTGGAGATCTTCAACCTATGAAATTCTCTATGCCTAATAAGATTTCATATGAGATGGGAATTCATTTCAACCTGGTGTTATCCTTCAGCACTTTTTATTCAAATAGTTTACATCAACCCTTTACATTCAGTTCTTTTTGGGTTTGATTATCATGTTGTGCTTCTTCATTTTAGGGTTCCTTCAAATATAAACTTTATTCATCCTTTCATCCACTATTCCATCATAGTATTATTTTTCAGATCCTACACGTCATTGGAATTCTCTTACATGTACTATCCATTATTAGTGGATTCTACTTTTTGGACTACGTATTTTGGTTTTTATGTTTTGGGATTTCCATAATAAAATTTTCCATGTCCATGTTTATTTCATTAGCGTATATTTTTGGTCGTATCTCATCAAATTTAATATTTCTGGCTTATTTGAATGGAAATATTTTTTTATTTCAATAGACCATTATCTATGGTGTTACTTTTTATGTTAAAAACAATCCATCATTCCCAACATCAATTATTAATGGTTTTGGTTTTTGTTCAGATAAATTATAGAGGTGAATTATATAAAGATGATTTTTTTTAAAAGAACAAGCTACCAAATGTAGGGAAGAAAATGGAGTATTTTCTTTATATCATAAAATTAACCCACCAGGGTTTCTCACTCATAATATATAAATAATTCTTATTGATGAATAAGAGTTTTAGCATGGGATAATTTATGGTTTCATTATCCAGTGGATAGAATCCAATTTCAGTAACCAAATTATCAATATCTCTCACACAGGAACATTATAAGGAGATTGAGACTACCTATTCATCCAATACATAAAACAATAAATTTTCTCTGCTCAAATAGTTTATGAATTTGATGTAAAAATATGGTACATCTATTTATACCTATTTGAGTGAATTTCATGGTTTTTTAATCAATATTACAGAATGGTTATTACATTTAATGATGATTTTTTTTTTGCGATTTGGATGCTTAATACTTCACCTAATTCATTGGATAATGTCTGTGTTACTCTAACCAATTCTTCTCCAAATAGTTCTTTCAAATTTAGTTTTATTAATTCTACTATTTTTAATGAAGTTTTCAAGATATGTACTCAGAATAAATCTTCTTCTGATATTATATTAATAGTGACTAGGGGGATAATCATAATAAAAATCAGGGATAGAGAATTCTACAAAATAGAAAAATAATAAGTGAATCCATGATAAAGCATAGGGAGTATGAATGTCATCATTATGGTAATAAATAACATTTTATGTTGTTTTTTATGAGCATAAAAGGAAAAAAATAATGAAGTATAAGCAATAAAAGAAATATTGTGATGGAAATGATCATTTCACTACCACTATAGGGGTGATCATGTTATTGAATATGAATCCATTAATATTCGATCTGATTATTCTTGATGGGTTATCGATAATGATTATTGTTTTCTTATGAAATCACGGAAAGAGTTATTTTCATTTTACATCTCAATTAATTTTGCGATTTTGAATATGGGTAATTATGTTCACTCTGGGGTTGTAGATATTATGGTTGTTTGTTTAGATACTTGTATGGGAATAAAGTAAATTTTGAAGATTTTTCAACATGGGTAAGAGGATCTTCGGAATATTTTTCTATAAGTGTTTTTTATGATTACAAATTCATGAGTACTTTTTTTATGGACAATATAATCTTTTCACGAGACACTTGTTTGCATCTCAAGGGAAGAAGTATCCTAGTTTATACTATATTAGGGCTTCTATTACATGTGATCTGGTTTTCATTATTGATTTCATGTTTTTACCATGTTATGGTATAAGAGTATCAAACTCATTATTGTTAAAGGGATCACTTTTGTGTCCAAGATAAATATACTTATATGTTTTAAGTGTGTATAATTGGATATGTGTTTTCAATTTTTGTCCCAAAAATAGAGCAAAGTGAGTTTTAACGGTCATACATTGCACAAGAAGTAATACGTACATGAATTATTTATTTCAAAAAAAAATCCATTGAAATATTATACATTTAGTTGTAGTATTATATTTTTGAGGTTTATTTTTAACCACTCACATATGTTATGGGGTTCTTTTTAATTCGAAAATTCATGTGTTTAGTGTATTTAAGTAATTTATGGTTTTAGGTGTGTCATAATCTATTAAAAAGATTAAATATATTCACAATTATAATGGGGGTGATTATTATTCTATTTTCTATCAGTATTGTAGGAAAGAAGGTATTCTTCCTTAAATGAAACCTCTGAATACACCTCATGTAAACAGTGTAGCTGATTGGATGAAAAAGACTTTGTTAGAAATAGTTCTTTATTTTTTTAAGAACAAATTAGCCTTTATATTTTTGGGATAAGGCTTTATTTACTACATCTTATATTTTCAAATTATCGCCTATGGTTTCTTTCCAGACATAAAATGCTTAAATGTTTTTGTATGGAGAAGATATTAAGTATGACCATTTATATATTTTTGGATAAAATTATTTTGTTCTTGTGACTAGATATTAGAGATCCAAGATGGGTAGTAAGTCACGTTAATTTATTTTTATTGGTTATGGACATGATGAATTTGGATACATGTTCTATGATACTTATTCGATGAATCATATCAGAAGATATAAAACAGTGTTTATGGAGGAATAGACTATTGCAGATATTGATAATGTAAAGACCCGTAAAATTCAAGGGAAATTTTTTCTTAATTTTCTTTAGAATTTTACAAGAGCGCGGTTTCTGACGGCACTTGATTCCGAGGCCCGGAGTGCCCGGAATTAATTTCCGAAGTTTGGCTCGGGTACGTTCAGTGAACGAACGAGCGGGATTTCCTAACTTTTGATCCGGTGCTCGGAATTGAAATTCGAGGACACCAATGAACTCGTAGCGCCGATATTCGCTTAAGGAGACCTTTCCCGAAGTTGCGTTTACACGAGGGGAGTTGTAAAAATAAAATTGTGAATGTTAAAATAAAAATTTAACTTCAATTTTTATTTTTATCTTCCTTAAGTGTTTTTATCCTTTGGGTGGAAGTTGGGTGACAACCCAACTTCCCTTTGGAGGTTAAGAGGGTGGTGGGGCCCACACGAACCCCACCCCTTCATATCCTCTAACTCCCCCAACTCACAATTAATGATGTAAACTTAGGTTATAACTTATGTCATTAATAAGTGAGTTTAATTAAAGTTTTGAAATTCAAACTCTTGAATTTCAAAGGTTGGTGTTGTGTTAATAAATTAAGTATGAGCTTAATTTATTTTATTTTTTTTGGTTAGTCCCTTTGTTTCTTGAGAGGATTTGAGAGCTTTCCCTTCTTCTTCAAACTTTGACGAAGAACACGAAGAACTTCTTCGCCGAAGAACACGGTTCTTCCGCGACGCCAAATCCGCGACGTGACGTTCTTCTTCCGCATCATCTCTTCCGCGACGGTTTCCCGCGACGAACACCATCGACAACGACTCTTCCTCCGACGTCAAAGGAATCGACACCGATATTCCACGACTACGTCAACGTGCGACTATCGAGGTAGGGGTTCTTGAGTTCGTTGTTTTCTTTATTATTTGACTTTCCTCAAGACTTGACGAAGAACGCTCAAGTTCCGACGAAGAACGCCGCTCCGCTCTTCTTCGTCTTCTGTGTCAACGAGAGAGAACACCGCTTCTTCCTCGGACAACCTTCGTCGGCGTGCGAGGTTTCGCTAACGACGTGTCTCTTCGGACGCATTCCTTCGTCATCGGATTTGACGAACGGCTACCGCGACGCCCGACCTCCGCGACGTCGTCTTCCGCGGAACGTTGACAATCTTCGAACCTTATACCAAGGTAGGGGTTGTTGATTCAATATTTATTTATTCCATTTCTTGATCGTGGATCTCGCATGTCTAACATGAGGCTTTGAATGTTTATGTTGAGTTATTTTTTTTAACGTGAGGGGGCCAGACCGCACGAACACGGCCGAACCCCCTCCATCGTTCATGTTGTTTAATCTTGCGGGCGGAAGCAAGGTGGCGTGGTGCCGTCGCACCACGCGGATAATTGTACGTTTAACTTACGCGATGCCGTCGCGCGCGCACCTTGGAAGAAACAACAAGAACGCGACGCCGTCGCACCGCGTTGAATGAATATCAAAGCACGGTGAAGGGGCACGGTGCCGTCGCACCGCGCTGGACGACGAACACCGTGGCCAGTTCCGGGCCGCGGCGGAACGAGGAGACCGCGGCCGGTTCCGGGCCGCGGCGGAGGAGAAGACCGGCGGTCGGGCCGCCGGCGTCGGAAGCCGAAGGGGGGACCGGAATTTCCGGTCCCGTTAAAGAAAACCGGCCGGCCAACTGGCCGGCCGGAAGGCATTAAACCGGGGGAATTAATCCCCCGGCCAGCATGTAAAACCCCCCTCTTTAAGAGGGGGGCGGTTCCATGAAAGGGGGGCAGCAGCCCCCCGGTTCTTATTTAAAAACCGGCCCCCACGTGGGGGCTGTTTGCTGCAAAGGCGCGGCTCAAAAGGCCGCGCCGTCATTTAAATCAGCGGGGGCTTAGCCCCCCGCGTGCGGCCCCTCGCGGCGCCAGGCCGCCGCGGCCCGCCGCACCGCCGCGCCGCCGCGCCGCCCCAGGGGGGGGGGGTGTCGGGCCGGGTCGGCCCGGACCCGGACCCCCCCGTTTCGAACTAGTTTCGGTCTTTTGGCCATATCTTGAGCCTCGGATCTCCGAACGACGAACCGTCTGCGGCAACGCGATCCTTGGATCGAGACGGTCGTTTCAGTATATCGCACTCAAGGTTTCGGATTACTTTGAGTTCGGCCGGGTTGGTTCGTTCACGAAACCAACCGGGCCCTCGGAGCGGAAACGCTCATATCTTGAGCTCCGGACGTCCGAATGGCGTGCCGTCAGTTCTGATAAGTTCCTCTTAGTGAGACGAATCTTTTGGTATACTCCGCCCGAGGTTTGGACGCAGGTGGAGTACGGCCGGGTTGGTTCGTTCACGAAACCAACCGGGCCCTCGGAGCGGAAACGCTCATATCTTGAGCTCCGGACGTCCGATTGACGTGCCGTCGACTTTGATGGAATCCTCTAAGTGGGACGGATCTTTTGGCTTACTCCGCTCGAGGTTTGGGTGCCGATGGAGTATGGTCGGGTTGGTTCGTACACGAAACCAACCGGACCCCTGGAACGAAAAAGCCAATAACTCACAGACCGGGTGTCCGATTGACGCGACGTCTGTTGCGATAACTTCCTCTTGATGAGACTGAACTTTTGACATACTCCGCCCGAGTTTTGGATACAGTTGGAGTATGGCCGGGTTGGATCGTATCTGAAATCCCACCGGCCCCTGGAACGGAAAAGCTGATATCTTTCAGACAGGACGTCCGTTGACGAACCGTCAGCGGCGTTGATGATCACGATGAGAAACGGTCCCTATGAGCATACCCTATGAGAGTTCAGGGTACAGATGAGATTTGGCCGGGTTTGGTTCGCTCACGAAACCAACCGGGCCCTCGGGACGAAAAGGCTAATAACTCACAGACCGGGCGTCCGTTTGACGCGCCGTCTATTGCGTTGAGACTCCTTTGACGAAGCGGACGTTTGAGATACTTCTTCGTGGGACTTGTGATACTTGGAGTATCGACCAGTAGCTCGTGGAGCGGACCCTCCCGGAGACGAGCGTGCAGAGTACGGAGACCGTGTAACTGGCTGAGACCTGACGACTGCTTGACCGACTCAACTTGGAGTGAGTCGACTAGCCCAGTGGACGGAGCACTACTTTCTGAGGTGCAGACCCATGGCGGACGGAGCACTACGTGTGTGATAGTGCAGACCCGCGGTACTTGTCCGGAGAGTACCTCAGCAGGCTACTAGGGGGTGTGCACTACTGTGTTTGGGTGACATACCTCGGCGGGAAGCACTACTGTGTCTGGGTGGCTGACCCGCAGTACTCGACAGGAGGAGTACTTCAGCAGTCTTAGGTTAGTGAGCAGTACCTCGGAGTCGTGACAGGACCACTGTACACTCTAGAGACGGAGCTCTTCAGCAGTTACGGTTTCGATAATGAAAATCCTGGTTTGAGCTGAGTCAATGATCTTTGTGTTTCCTCATGATTGAGATGGGTCGCTTGATAACATAGGTATATGTATGGGCATATACCTGGGTAATGGTTATCCGTTGATTTCATAAACTTGTTATAAACTGTGTGGACTTGTACTGTTATCCTGTGTGGATTTACTGTTTACTCTTCTTTGTGGATTGGGTTGTTCTTGGGCTCGGTGTTGGAGCCGAACAGAAATTGGTGACATAGGTATATGTATGGGCATATACCTAATCAATACTGGATGTTACTTCGTGATTGTATCCTTCATGTGGTTTATCCTTTGTGGATTTCGGGAGACCTTCGAGGGTCTCGGGGTCCCTACTGAGTATCTTATACTCACCCCTACACGGGCTATGCCCGCACTTCGTTGTGTTGGTTGCAGACGACGGACAGCGCTGACTGCGGTTGAGGCTTACGGAGTAGGTCGGTACCCGGAGGAGGACCACTGAGCGGGACGTGCTCGGAGCGGACAGTTGGACCCGAGGAGTTGTGGAGCTATCTGTACCTACCCTTCAGGTAGGATCCGTGGTGGACGATCCAGGAGCTGAGCCATCTGTACCTACCCTTCAGGTAGGAATCGAGGAGGACGTTCCAGGAGCCGCTTGTGCTTTCAGTTGTTGTTTTCCCTTTCGAGTTGTACTTTACTTTACAGTTGGGCTTGTATTTCCGGCCCCTTTACTTCAGCACAGTTGTTCTAGTTTTGTGTACTGCTTTACTTCCGCTTGTTACTCTGAGGTGCTTGTTTACTTTTTTTAAGGCAATGCCTTCCCTTTTTACTGGGATTTTACGCCTTGGTGCTAGTCGCCAGCCCCTGGCCTATGGAAGGCGCGCTTGGGGTAGTCACGGCACGGGCCCCGAGGGCGGGTCGTGACAAATTGGTATCAGAGGCGGTTGGTTCTACCGCAAACTCTGATCTTTTTTTCTATGTGAAGCAATAGTGTTTAGTGTATTGAGTGTGGTTATCAGTCCAGGGAGTCTAGTGTTGGTGCGGCGGCCGACGTATCCGTACACCAGGACCCTGACTTCTGATTTCCGACTTAATGCATGAAAACACTGATTGCGTGTGTGTTTCCCAAAAGGTTTAAAGTCAGCTCAAACCAGGTCAGCTCACCAGGTATAAATCGTTGACCATGACACAACTGTTCAGGATGTCACCATGCAGATAGTTAGCTGGAGTTCCGAGAGAGTTCTCGATGATGGCCCACCGAGCAGCGAGACTCCGGTGCAGGGCCCTTTTTCAGTGTTGGCACCTTCGGGTGGTGTACCAGTAGCACCACCACCCGTTAGGCAGCAGATGCCACTAGCTGACGGTGCACGCTAGCAGAGCGCGATGCACGAGTTCCAGCAGTAGAGGCCTCTGAGGATACGAGGCGAGACAGATTTCCCAGGCAGCAGTGGACTGGATGGAGGCGATTGCTAGAGTTCTACGCCTAGCTTTGATACTAGTAGAGCGGATGATGATCTTAGCTCCTGGTGTTTCCAGTGAGTGACCATGAGGTTGGTCCTTATAGTAATGAGGCTTCGGTACGCGAACCGATACCTGGGATAGTACCTACGGGTAGTGCGCCAGTTATGTCACTACCTGTTGGTCAGCAGACACTACCGGCGGTACCGGTAGCAGAGACTCACAGGCTTAGTGCCTTACATATGTTTTAGCATCAGATATTCCTCAAGTTTCGAGGTGATCCTGACTCGTAGGCGGCTGAGGACTGGCTTGAGGAGGTGGTTGTGAGTTTTCTGGAGCTAATACAGCTTCGACAGTACGACATGTCGGAAGCAGAGCACTCAACGTGTCTTACCAATCAATCTTGGTACTCGTTGGTTACGTTGTGATCAGTTCTTTAGACTCGAACTTCTGAGCGAAGTGTGTCTAAAGGACATCCGAACCATTTCTTTTCCTCTATGAATTCCTACCTATGTTAGGATGCTAGAGAGAACCTTTGTGGTTGTGAACGTTAGCAGTGGAAGGCAGGAAACTAGCACCAGTCTCAGAGACTCGGGCGTGTAAAATGTTTCAGGAGGAGGAAGTGCTAAGGACAGATGAATCTGCAGGGTAGCAGACGTGGAAGCGGAGCTTGGAGAGCAGCATGTGGTGGTGTACATTTCGACATGTTACGACCACCCGACTTAGTAGTCCCCGCCAGGCTCAGGGAGCAGGAGGGCTGGGGAGGAGAGTAGCTGCATTGCGGTCAAGGAGTGTGACCCAGGAGCTCTAAGAATGATTCGGGGTACGAATTATGTCTACTACGAGCTGCCATATCTATAGACATAGCAACCAATCATTCTACCCTTCCACGAATCATGTCCCAGACCTAGAGGTTCCGGGTAAGCCGTAGACTTGACCCTCACGTCTGGAGATACCTTTGGGAGGAGACTCGATAATCACGCTTACGCCGACGGTGTGATTTGACCTCGAGGCGAGAGTTTCGGTTGGAATCGCTTGGTGGCAGCGTAGAGGCCTTACGACGTTGATCTGGGTATGGTTTTGATTTACAAATCATACCCCGGTTGACTGTTTTAGGCAAACGTCAGAATGGGTTTTCCTTGGTCGGCGAAAAGGAAACCCTGGGCAGCACATGTTAAACTCAGGCATAAGAGGATGTGACCGATCACTCTTGAGTTGGTCAACCCTACCCCTATGGCAGCAGGAGTTTTGAGTTTCAGTTCTAACCTAAATAGGGAAACCTCTTGAGTTCGAGGGTGACGAACACGTTCTTATACGGTCTCACCCCGATGAGGTTTCGGAGATGTGGCCGAGGCGGCATGTTATCTCCGAAGTTCGATGGACCCTTTTGATCTTCAGCAGGGTAGGCGAGGAGGTTTACCGCTTGACCCTACCACCTCAGTCGCACCGGGTAGCACGAGATCTTCAGGTGAGCATATGGGAGCGTAAAGCTCAGTTGCGTGCTCAGTACTACTTTGTTTCCCTTAAGTGTGAGTTGAAGCTTTACGGGGACGTAAAGCCCTGAGGTGGGAGTAATGTAAAGACCCGTAAAATTCAAGGGAAATTTTTTCTTAATTTTCTTTAGAATTTTACAAGAGCGCGGTTTCTGACGGCACTTGATTCCGAGGCCCGGAGTGCCCGGAATTAATTTCCGAAGTTTGGCTCGGGTACGTTCAGTGAACGAACGAGCGGGATTTCCTAAGTTTTGATCCGGTGCTCGGAATTGAAATCCGAGGACACCGATGAACTCGTAGCGCCGATATTCGCTTAAGGAGACCTTTCCCGAAGTTGCGTTTACACGAGGGGAGTTGTAAAAATAAAATTGTGAATGTTAAAATAAAAATTTAACTTCAATTTTTATTTTTATCTTCTTTAAGTGTTTTTATCCTTTGGGTGGAAGTTGGGTGACAACCCAACTTCCCTTGGGAGGTTAAGAGGGTGGTGGGGCCCACACGAACCCCATCCCTTCATATCCTCTAACTCCCCCAACTCACAATTAATGATGTAAACTTAGGTTATAACTTATGTCATTAATAAGTGAGTTTAATTAAAGTTTTGAAATTCAAACTCTTCAATTTCAAAGGTTGGTGTTGTGTTAATAAATTAAGTATGAGCTTAATTTATTATTTTTTTTTGGTTAGTCCCTTTGTTTCTTGAGAGGATTTGAGAGCTTTCCCTTCTTCTTCAAACTTTGACGAAGAACACGAAGAACTTCTTCACCGAAGAACACGGTTCTTCCGCGACGCCAAATCCGCGACGTGACGTTCTTCTTCCGCATCATCTCTTCCGCGACGGTTTCCCGCGACGAACACCATCGACAACGACTCTTCCTCCGACGTCAAAGGAATCGACACCGATATTCCACGACTACGTCAACGTGCGACTATCGAGGTAGGGGTTCTTGAGTTCGTTGTTTTCTTTATTATTTTACTTTCCTCAAGACTTGACGAAGAACGCTCAAGTTCCGACGAAGAACGCTGCTCCGCTCTTCTTCGTCTTCCATGTCAACGAGAGAGAACACCGCTTCTTCCTCGGACAACCTTCGTCGGCGTACGAGGTTTCACCAACGACGTGTCTCTTCGGACGCATTCCTTCGTCATCGGATTTGACGAACGGCTACCGCGACGCCCGACCTCCGCAACGTCGTCTTCCGCGGAACGTTGACAATCTTTGAACCTTATACCAAGGTAGGGGTTGTTGATTCAATATTTATTTATTCCATTTCTTGATCGTGGATCTCGCATGTCTAACATGAGGCTTTGAATGTTTAAGTTGAGTTATTTTTTTTAACGTGAGGGGGCCGGACCGCACGAACACGACCGAACCCCCTCCATCGTTCATGTTGTTTAATCTTGCGGGCGGAAGCAAGGTGGCGTGGTGCCGTCGCACCACGCGGATAATTGTACGTTTAACTTACGCGATGCCGTCGCGCGCGCACCTTGGAAGAAACAACAAGAACGCGACGCCGTCGCGCCGCGTTGAATGAATATCAAAGCACGGCGAAGGGGCGCGGTGCCGTCGCACCGCGCCGGACGACGAACACCGCGGCCGGTTCCGGGCCGCGGTGGAACGAGGAGACCGCGGCCGGTTCCGGGCCGCGGCGGAAGAGAAGACCGGCGGCCGGGCCGCCGGCGTCGGAAGCCGAAGGGGGGACCGGAATTTCCGGTCCCGTTGGAGAAAACCGGCCGGCCAGCTGGCCGGCCGGAAGGAATTAAACCGGGGGAATTAATCCCCCGGCCAGCATGTAAAACCCCCCTCTTTAAGAGGGGGGCGGTTCCATGAAAGGGGGGCAGCAGCCCCCCGGTTCTTATTTAAAAACCGGCCCCCACGTGGGGGCCGTTTGCTGCAAAGGCGCGGCTCAAAAGGCCGCGCCGTCATTTAAATCAGCGGGGGCTTAGCCCCCTGCGTGCAGCCCCTCGCGGCGCCAGGCCGCCGCGGCCCACCGCGCCGCCCCAGGGGGGGGTCGGGCCGGGTCGGCCCGGACCCGGACCCCCCCGTTTCGAACTAGTTTCGGTCTTTTGGCCATATCTTGAGCCTCGGATCTCCGAACGACGAACCGTCTGCGGAAACGCGATCCTTGGATCGAGACGGTCGTTTCGGTATATCGCACTCAAGGTTTCGGATTACTTTGAGTTCGGCCGGGTTGGTTCGTTCACGAAACCAACCGGGCCCTCGGAGCGGAAATGCTCATATCTTGAGCTCCGGACGTCCGAATGGCGTGCCGTCAGTTCTGATAAGTTCCTCTTAGTGAGACGAATCTTTTGTTATACTCCGCCCGAGGTTTGGACGCAAGTGGAGTATGGTCGGGTTGGTTCGTTCACGAAACCAACCGGGCCCTCGGAGCGGAAACGCTCATATCTTGAGCTCCGGACGTCCGATTGACGTGCCGTCGACTTTGATGGAATCCTCTAAGTGGGACGGATCTTTTGGCTTACTCCGCTCGAGGTTTGGGTGCCGATGGAGTACGGTCGGGTTGGTTCGTACACGAAACCAACCGGACCCCTGGAACGAAAAAGCCAATAACTCACAGACCGGGCGTCCGATTAACGCGCCGTCTGTTGCGATAACTTCCTCTTGATGAGACTGAAATTTTGACATACTCCGCCCGAGTTTTGGATACAGTTGGAGTATGGCCGGGTTGGATCGTATCTGAAATCCCACCGGCCCCTGGAACGGAAAAGCTGATATCTTTCAGACAGGACGTCCGTTGACGAACTGTCAGCGGCGTTGATGATCACAATGAGAAACGGTCCCTATGAGCATACCCTATGAGAGTTCAGGGTACAGATGAGATTTGGCCGGGTTTGGTTCGCTCACGAAACCAACCGGGCCCTCGGGACGAAAAGGCTAATAACTCACAGACCGGGCGTCCGTTTGACGCGCCGTCTGTTGCGTTGAGACTCCTTTGACGAAGCGGACGTTTGAGATACTTCTTCGTGGGACTTGTGATACTTGGAGTATCGACCAGTAGCTCGTGGAGCGGACCCTCCCGGAGACGAGCGTGCAGAGTACGGAGACCGTGTAACTGGCTGAGACCTGACGACTGCTTGACCGACTCGACTTGGAGTGAGTCGACTAGCCCAGTGGACGGAGCACTACTTTCTGAGGTGCAGACCCATGGCGGACGGAGCACTACGTGTGTGACAGTGCAGACCCGCGGTACTCGTCCGGAGAGTACCTCAGCAGGCTACTAGGGGGTGTGCACTACTGTGTTTGGGTGACATACCTCGGCGGGAAGCACTACTGTGTCTGGGTGGCTGACCCGCAGTACTCGACAGGAGGAGTACTTCAGCAGTCTTAGGTTAGTGAGCAGTACCTCGGAGTCGTGACAGGACCACTGTACACTCTAGAGACGGAGCTCTTCAGCAGTTACGGTTTCGATAATGAAAATCCTGGTTTGAGCTGAGTCAATGATCTTTGTGTTTCCTCATGATTGAGATGGGTCGCTTGATAACTTAGGTATATGTATGGGCATATACCTGGGTAATGGTTATCCGTTGATTTCATAAACTTGTTATAAACTGTGTGGACTTGTACTGTTATCCTGTGTGGATTTACTGTTTACTCTTCTTTGTGGATTGGGTTGTTCTTGGGCTCGGTGTTGGAGCCGAATGGAAATTGGTGACATAGGTATATGTATGGGCATATACCTAATCAATACTGGATGTTACTTCGTGATTGTATCCTTCATGTGGTTTATCCTTTGTGGATTTCGGGAGACCTTCGAGGGTCTCGGGGTCCCTGCTGAGTATCTTATACTCACCCCTGCACGGGCTATGCTCGCACTTCGTTGTGTTGGTTGCAGACGACGGACAGCGCTGACTGCGGTTGAGGCTTACGGAGTAGGTCGGTACCCGGAGGAGGACCACTGAGTGGGACGTGCTCGGAGCGGACAGTTGGACCCGAGGAGTTGTGGAGCTATCTGTACCTACCCTTCAGGTAAGATCCGTGGTGGACGATCCAGGAGCTGAGCCATCTGTACCTACCCTTCAGGTAGGAATCGAGGAGGACGTTCCAGGAGCCGCTTGTACTTGCAGTTGCTGTTTTCCCTTTCGAGTTGTACTTTACTTTACAGTTGGGCTTGTATTTCCGGCCCCTTTACTTTAGCACAGTTGTTCTAGTTTTGTGTACTGCTTTACTTCCGCTTGTTACTCTGAGGTGCTTGTTTACTTTTTTTAAGGCAATGCCTTCCCTTTTTAATGGGATTTTACGCCTTGGTGCTAGTCGCCAGCCCCTGGCCTATGGAAGGCGGGCTTGGGGTAGTCACGGCACGGGCCCCGAGGGCGGGTCGTGACAGATAAGGGACACATATGTACAAAATCATCCTATTACCATAGTTTAAAACTCTAGAAATAGACTCAAAATCATGAAAAAATACTAATCCATAGATTAATTGAACCATGGACCCTATTTTCATTGTAATTGTCCCATCCTATAGCCATATTTTCAAATCCTATAACCACAGTTTGAAACAATTTCCAAGGGTGTCTATGGACACAGTTTGAAACAATGGCCTATAAATATTGCCTTAGGATCTTATAACTACGGTCTCAATTGGTGGACTTAGGTGGTTAAGTCCACGTTTTGAAAATATGTAATCAGTCATATATGTACATTGTTTGAAACGGTATCCTTAAATGGTTATAACCATTGATTACTAAACCATGTTTGTAGACTTACAAAACTAAAAGTCTCCAGTGAGGTTTTATTCTCCACCCTCATCTATAATCCTTTGAAAACATTACCATTGTGTTGAACTCTACTATATGTGAATATATATACATATAAATGTATATATAATTATATATAATTTTAATTATTGATAAATTTAAAAATAAAAATTGTGGCGTTTGGTAGATTTGGGAATGGTTTGAAATCAGGACCTTAGGTTGCTATATCCATAGTTTGAAACCATGTCCTTATGAGACTATCACCATGGTTTAAAACAATTTCCTTAAGTGGTTATGGCCACAGATTGAATATAATACCTTAAGTTCCTATAACCATGGCTTGAAACTGAGGTATTATGTGGCTATGGTCACAGTATGAAACCATGGACTTAGGTGGATAAGGCCATAGTTTACTAAACCATATAAATAATCCTTTCCCAATAATTTCCCACACTTTTTTATGTTACCATATAACTTACATCCATGGTTTCATAAAAAAGTGTATATATTTGACTATATCCATATATTATATTAAATGTTGAAAATGAATTGTGGTTCTAGGGTCATTTTCTAGTTTTTTAAAAAAGAATATACTTATCCAACATTTTATTGATTTTTTATGTCATGAGCCAGTTTACAAGACACGTTTACGACATTTTTTTAATCTGATAATCATACCGAGGTGTAGAATAATTTTCATCATGAATAGGTTAGATTTTATCTCTCTTATGCACACATTATTTCTAATGTTCCTATTCATGTTTTTTTAATAAACTCGTAGTTCCAATTTCGAGATCATATCAACATCATACTATTTCGACTAGGTATTCACCTAATATGTATGTATTGCTCACTGATGGGAAATAAGTAGAATCTTCTGATGAGGCGATGGAAAGTGATCATAAGGATAGATGGGTTGTGAGAATACTGAATGATACGAGTGATGTTATTCATTTATTAATATCTTTTTATATACTCCCTCTACTGATTTTCAATTAAATGTGCATAACTTATGTGAAATACTCATGCTTTAATATTAAATATTATTTTGGAGTATTGTTTCGAATAATACAGATTCGTGTCTGTTTAGTATTTTAAATATAATTCTTACCTTACTAATCCAAATTGTGTTATTCTTGTCCTGTAGGGTTCTAAATTCAATTTCCTACAAATCACTCAACTGGAGCATTGGCTAATTCGGCCATTTGAAGGGCCATATGGACCACACAAGATGACCCACCGGATCTGCCTAATTTCTGGACCAGCCTTGAAGATTTCATTACTGGGCTCAATCTCTCATCTCAAATGAGTGGATATTCTTTTTCAAGCTCGGGAATTTCCTAAGGAGTCATGGATAAAAATTTAAAGGCCCAACTCTACCATTTTGGGGCCCAATGGATCCATTGAAATCAAGCCCACCATTCTGTCCGAGATTTTAAATCAGCCCACAATTCTTGACTTTTCAACTTATCCACTTGTCCAAAGAAGCTCATATTTTGTGGTGTGAAATCTAAGATATGTAGGATCAACTTTCCAGAAGAAATGGTTCGGATTTGAAGGCATCTACATAGCCATAAATGCATTCACATTTAGGTCATGGAAACTTTCTGGATAAAATTGGACAGTAGAAAGGTTTTTAGTAATCCGGCCATAAATTTGGCCAAAAAAGTCCAATGACGGCCAAATGTTGAGGGTGACTAGTACACATCCTTATCTACAATATTGAAGAAGGATATCTATCGAGATTCAGCTTTCTGAAAGGTCATATCGGCGGGCCAACTTGAGGGGCAGTTTGGGAATGAAAACAGTCCACTACCTTTGGCTATAAATTCACTCCCCTCTTCTCCTTGCAAGAGGTTGGCATTTCAGAAGAGAAAAGATCATATTGGCACGACCAAAGCTTTTCCAAAGGCTTGGGAGGACCTTCCATACTCAAGTTTACAATTGAGAGACCTTTCCTCCTCTATTTCTTTTCACTTTCTTTTGTGTTCTTCATTTTTGTAATCTTGTAATTCTCTTTCTTTGTAATTCTGTTTTAATGCAAGTTTCTTCTTAAATATATCTTATTCTCCTCCACCTTCTGTAGTATAATATTCATGGTCTTAAAATAGTTTGAATCATTTTAAATTACAGTACCTTATCTTGCTTCCTCATTCAATCGAAATTCCATTTTTGATTCTCAAAATATTTCGTGTGTGTGTTCGGCACACTACTCTTATCTTGTCCCTTTATTTTTCTTCTCTTTATAATTCATCACCATAAACATATATTACCAGATTAATAAACATCATAATGGATGAGTAAATTTCTCATTGGGGTGAGTTTTAATTTAGGTATGTTAAGCGATTGAGAGCTTTTGCTCGATGAGTATTCATTGAATTAACATTGTGTATGTTGGACTTAGCATGTCATGGATTAATGACTTGATTTGTTTAACGTGTGGTTTCCATGGATTATTGGAACCATAAATACACTACCATAAACAATATTTGATCAAGATTAGAACCCTAAGTTAATTTAAGGCTTGGATTAAAGCCTTAACACTTAGGAATTCTAATCAACATCATCTTGTGACATGGGTGTTAATTTAAATGCAATATAAAGCAAAGCTCAAGGATATCACAAGCTTAACTAACCTAATGATGAACTCACCCCAATATTTATCAACTTGTTAAATTAAACATCATTCATTAAACATTTCAATTAAGCTCTGCAAACAAACCCCCCCAATCAAAATACAATCAACTAAAAACAAGCAACTATTACGAAGTACCATCGCCGAGGATTCGACCCGAGTGCTGCTATACACATTAGCAGAGCACCGGAACTTTGACCGGTCGATAGGCGACAATCGGCCGTGCGTTTCAAATGGCGCCGTTGCCGGGGATGGTGCTTTAATTAGTCATTAGTTTCTGGTTATTGTCAAGAAAACACAAAAAAAACAAATTTTAAAAAAAATTGAAAACAAAAACACAAAGAAAAACCCGTCTTCTCATAAAAATCATAAACTGAAAAAAATACAAAGAAAAACCCATCTTCCTCTTTCTTCCAAAATCTCTCTGAATGCCCCGTAGCCTTCCAAACAATCCCTCGGATTTGTTTGACCCTGAAATTGAGCGAACACTTTGCCAACTTAGGAGGAACATAAGAGATACTCAAATAATTCAAGAACCAATCCTCATCCAACCAGTTGAAATTGAAATGGCCAATCCTAGGGAACAAACCCTAAAAGAACTCGCTGCCCTTGATATGAATTACCAACCTCTTGGTATTCAATATCCAAACATAGAGGCTGACTTCGAACTCAAGTCGGGTTTGATTCATCTTCTTCCTCATTTTCATGGTCTAGCTGGTGAGGATCCTCATCTTCACCTCAAAGATTTCCAAGTGGTCTGCTCAACCATGAAACCTCAAGGGGTTTTTGAAGAACAAATCAAGCTTAGAGCTTTCCCCTTTTCCCTAGCAGATTCTTCCAAGTCTTGGCTCTACTACCTCCCACCTGGTTCCATAAACTCATGGGTTGACATGAAGAGACTTTTCCTTGAGAAGTTCTTTCCCGCTTCCCGAACAGCTTCTATCCGAAAGGAAATAAGCGGCATCCGTCAATTCCCTAATGAATCACTCCATGAGTATTGGGAGAGGTTCAAAAAGCTTGTGGCAACTTGTCCACACCATCAAATCCCTGACCAACTCCTGATCCAATACTTCTATGAGGGGTTATTGGCTATGGAGCGAACTCTCATTGATGCCGCAAGTGGCGGTGCTCTTGTTGACAAAACTCTTGCAGCTGCAAGAGATCTCATAAGTAACATGGCTGAAAACACGCAGCAATTCCATACTCGAGCACATGCTCAAGTGAAACAAGCCCAAGAGAATCAATCCATAGAGCCCAACAAAATGACTGAGTGGATGAGTGAACTTACAGGTCTTGTGTGTCAACTAGCGGTGGCTACCAAAGCCCCAACCTCATCTTCTCCACAGTCACTATTCCCTGGACCTATCAAGAATTGTGGAATCTGCAACTCTCCATCTCATCCGACTGAAACATGTCCACAACTTCAAGATGATCCATCTGATTCATCTAGTCCAATGGAGCTCAATGCGGCATATGCTCAGCGAAACTTCAACCCTCAACAATCAGGTCAGTTTGTTAGAAACTTCAACCAACCCCACTCTGATCCCTTCTCTTCTACCTTTAACCCACCTCTGAGGTATGGTAATCCCACTTCTCATCCTCCTCAGTTCCCTCATCAAAATCCAAACCAGTTTCAATATGTTCAAAGTGGTGGTAACATCCATCAACCTTATCCATTTATTCCTCAACCCCAAAGGAACAATCCTCCTCCTGGATTCCACTATCTTAATGAGCCTTCCCAATTCCCCACCCAATACAATCACTTTCCCAAGAACCAAAATCAAGGCCAACCCAATTTGGGACAAGCCTCTTCTTCTAAACAACCATGGGAAAGTGCTGTAGAGGATCTTGCTTCCTTCACCCGTTCTAGCCTCAAGAACATTGAAACCCAAATAGGTCAACTTGCATCCCACCTTAGCCAGCAACAACCATCCAATTCATCCCAACTCCCAGCTCAACCATTACCCAACCCTAAGGGTAATGTAAGTGCAATTGCACTTAGATCGGGAAAGAAAATTGTTATGCCCCATGCTGATTCCTCTACCTCCCCTTTCGATGTTGATCTAGAAAATAAAAAGAACAAAAAGCTGGAAAAGGATCTTGAATCCACTCCTTCACCTCCTTCCATTCCTCTAAGGAACCCAATTCCTTTTCCTCAAGCCATCTCCAAGCCTAAGAAGTCCTTTGAACCTGATCCTGGAATGCTTGACATGTTTAGACGTGTTGAAGTCAACATTCCCCTCTTAGATGCCATCAAACAAATCCCTAAGTATGCCAAGTTTCTTAAGGAACTGTGCACCCATAAGAGGCAACTTAGGAACATTGAAAATGTTTCAACCCAACAGTCCATTCCCATGAAGTGCAAAGATCCAGGGACCTTCACGGTTCCATGTCAAATAGGGAGTTACAACTTTGATGATGCACTCATAGACCTTGGAGCCTCAATAAATGTCATGCCCAAATCCATTTTCTCCAACCTTGGTCTAGGTCCCTTGCACCCAACGGGTGTTGTCATTCAATTAGCCAATCGAAGCACTACCAGTCCTGAGGGGATAATTGAGGATGTTCTTGTTCGGTTCAATGATCTTATCTTCCCAGCTGATTTCTATGTCCTTGACATGGAAGGTGAGACGACCTCTTCTCGATCTCCCCTAATTCTAGGAAGACCATTCCTCATGACTGCGAGAACCAAGATTGATGTCCATTCAGGCATCTTATCCATGGAATTTGGTGACCAACTGGTCAAGTTCAACATTTTCCAAGCCATGCGATACCCATCTGAGGATCACTCTGCATTCTCAATCCATGATTTTGAGGACACTTCTAAGATTCAATCGAACCCTAATCCACCATGTTCTTCATGTTATAATGATAAAGTATCTTGTGAAATCTTCACCATGATTAACAAAGTCGTAAATGGTGAAGTTGATGTGGACCTCTCATTCATAGACTCCATCAATCTAGAGGAACTTGAAAACTCTCTTGAATCCCACATCAACTCTGATCTCTACTGCTCTACCTTGGACAGTGTTGAGGAAAATGATCCAAACCCATCTGGAATCCCTTATCCTGCTCCTAACTTGTCTAGCTCTCAAATCAAGGCTGAAACTGATCTAAAACCACTTCCTTCACACCTCAAGTATGCATTACTTTTCCATGATCCCTCCTACCCTGTCATTATCTCTGCTTCACTTTCTGAAACTGAGGAGTCTCAACTTGTTCAAGTGTTAGAGGAAAACAAAAATGCCTTAGGTTGGACCCTAGAGGATATTCCAGGAATCAACCCTGCCCTTTGCATGCATCACATCCATCTAGAGGAATCATCCAAACCAATTAGGCAACCTCAAAGAAGACTCAATCCACTCATACTTGAGGTAGTTAGGGAAGAGATTACCAAGCTTCTTCAAGCTGGTATTACCTACCCAATTTCTGATAGTGAATGGGTTAGTCCAATTCAAGTCGTTCCTAAGAAGGGCGGGATAACAGTTGTCACAAATGAACATGGAGAAGTGGTTACAACTCGAGTGAAAAACAAATGGCGTGTGTGCATCGATTATCGCAAATTGAATGCTGAAACACGAAAAGATCACTACCCACTTCCTTTCCTTGACCAAATTCTTGAGAGATTGGCTGGAAAGTCACACTATTGCTTTCTTGATGGTTACACCGGCTACTTACAAATTCCAATCGCACTCAAGACCAAGAAAAGACTACATTCACTTGCCCCTTTGGAACCTATGCCTATAGGCGAATGCCTTTTGACCTTTGTAATGCTCCTGCAACATTCCAGCGGTGTATGATGAGTATATTTTCTGAATTCATTGAGAATTGCATGGAGGTCTTCATGGATGACTTTACCATTTATGGCGAGTCATTTGAATCTTGCTTACATTCACTCTCTTTGGTCCTTCAAAAGTGTGTCAAGTGCAACCTTGTGCTGAATTTTGAAAAATGTCACTTCATGGTTTCAAATGGGATTGTTCTAGGGCACATAATTTCTCAAGAGGGTATCCAAGTTGATCCAGCCAAAATTGAGGTGATCCAATCACTTCCTGAACCCAAATCAGTTCGAGACATTCGGTCCTTCCTTGGTCATGCCGGTTTCTATCGGCGATTCATTCAGAACTTCAGCAAGATTTCCCTCCCACTCACTCGTTTACTTCAAAATGATGTCACATTCAATTTTGATGAGGCTTGCAAGAGAGCCTTCATTGAACTCAAATCTTCTCTCACATCTGCTCCAATAATCCAACCCCCAGATTGGTCCTTACCATTTGAATTGATGTGTGATGCTTCTGATAGGGCCATTGGGGCTGTTCTTGGTCAAAGAAGAGAAAACATTCCTCATGTCATCTTTTATGCCTCAAAAACATTGGATGAAACTCAATCACACTACACTGTGACTGAAAAAGAACTTTTAGCTGTGGTTTTTGCCTTGGATAAATTCCGGCCCTATCTCTTAGGTGCCAAAATCATCATCTTCACGGACCACTCAGCATTAAAGTTCTTACTTAAGAAAAGTGATTCCAAACCAAGGCTAATAAGATGGATTTTAATGCTCCAAGAGTTTGACCTTGTGATAAAAGATAAACCTGGAAAAGAAAACTCTGTAGCTGATCACCTGAGTAGAATTTCTAATTCTTCTCATTCTGAAATAATTGATCCTGAATTTCCAACTGAACACCTCTCATCTCTCACTCCAAAGTTACCAGGGTATGCCCCAATTGTCAATTACTTGGTTTCCGGTGTTTTCCCTGAATATTTTTCAAAAGAACAAAAAGAAAAGATGAAAAGTGATTCAAAGCATTATTTTTGGGAAGATAATAAACTTTGGAAAACTGGGGCTGACATGGTAATTAGGAGATGTGTTGATGAAACTGAACAATCCTCCATCTTGGAATTCTGCCACTCAATGCCTGGAGGTGGCCACTTTGGACCACAAAGGACTTCTCGAAAGGTCCTAGATTCTGGATTCTTTTGGCATTCACTCTTCAAGGACTCACACGAGTTCTGTCAATCATGTCCCACTTGCCAAAAGTTTGGCACAATTTCCAAAAGAAACGAAATGCCTCAAAAGCCATTAATCTTCTGTGAGCTTTTCGATGTTTGGGGCATCGATTTCATGGGACCTTTTCCCCCTTCCAATGGATTATCCTACATTCTCCTTTCCGTTGACTATGTTTCTAGGTGGGTCAAGGCCAAACCCACTGGGAAAGATGATGCTCAAACTGTGAGTGAGTTCCTCAAAACCCATATCTTCCATCGATTCGGAACACCACGTGCTTTGATAAGTGACTTAGGAACTCATTTCTATAATAGAACCATGGAGTCACTTTTGAAAAATAATGGGGTTGTACATAAAACATCCACTGCATATCACCCTCAAACAAATGGAATGGCTGAACTTTCTAACAGAGAAGTGAAAAGAGTGCTTGAAAGAATTGTTAAGCCCACAAGAAAAGACTGGCCCGATAGACTTGGTGAAGCACTTTGGGCCTATCGAACAGCCTATAAGACACCCATTGGGATGTCTCCATTTAGGCTAGTTTTTGGTAAAGCCTGTCATTTACCAGTTGAAATCCAACATAAGTCATTTTGGGCTGTCAAAACTTGTAATTTTGATTGTGAAAAATCTGGTGAAGAAAGATTGTTGCAGTTGACTGAATTGGAGGAGCTTCGACTCGATTCGTATGAGAACTCCATTCTCTACAAAGAAAAGTCAAAGTCACTCCATGACAAGCACATTCTTAGAAAGGTATTTCATGAAGGTGAAAAGTGCAAGTCCAAGACCCTTCTTCAAAAAGAACATTCACGGTTAACGGACATCGGTTAAGGCATCACCATGAGAGGTCTCACAATCCCGGAACCACGTCGACTTCCATCAAAACCCCATCCACTTCAATAGAACCACCACTGGATGGAGACCCGCCAAATCCAAACCAGGGGGCACCTCTTTCCCTTTGACTCTCTCTTTCCTCAAACTCTCTTCCCTCTCTTCTTCTCTCTATTTCTTCTTCTTCCTCTCTCCCTCTCATTTTTTTACAACATTCTTCCACAACCTTTTTTCTATTTTCTCTTTTGTGTGGATGTGTCATTAAAAATTTTTTTAAAAAAACTTAATTAAAAAAAATGAAAATTAACAAAAAAAAGGGTTGTCATAATTACTCATCATCCAATATTGAAATTCTGTCCAACCATTTTGGGGAGTCAAAAGGCTTGTTTTAAACTCAAATATATTGAATTTTTATCTCAAACTTGGGTAAACAATTTTGTGTCAACGACCAACACATTTTGAATGCTCAATTTTTGATTTGGAAAATGATTTTCCCCTACCATGAGGAATAACATTAGCCTTCATGACAAGGTCATCTATGGCCATCTTTTTCATTGTGTGTCTTCACCACTGATTGTGAGTCTTGAGTTTGTAGACCTTCGAGTTGAATTTCCATCTTTTGTGTGCATTAATATGATAGAGGCATTTTCTAAGCCACATGAGAATCAGAATAGCCAAATAACCTCCTGTTACCCTTACATTGATCCTACTTTTGAAAGCCCCTTTGAGCCTATGAACACCTTTATTTTGATAGCCACATTACAAGCCTAATACCTTGTCCCACCCAACATCTTCATGGATTTTCATTGTACAATTTATTGAAATTTCAGTGTGGGGGGAATGGACTTCATTTTTGGGCGTACTTTCATTGATTTCAAATGTGTCATCATATGCTTGAGGGCAAGCATCCATTCAAGTGTGGGGGAGAGGTTGTAATTCTGTGAGCTTTGGGGTGTATATGTGTAATTTTCATTTGTACAAAAGTCATTGAAAAGTGTTCAAAAAAATGAAAAAAATTATAAAAAAAATGAAAAAATGGGAATGGGTTGTGTCTTGGGTGGGTCAAAAATCATTCATCATCAACCTTTGATCGTGTTATAACTACTAAAATTAGTTCCATGAGAAGATCAAACATGGGTTGGGAGATGACTGTGAGACTTGTTTCAAGCACAACTTTTGAAAAAAAAAGAAAAAAAAGAAAAAAAGAACACTTGAATCATCTTGTATTGTGTCATTATTGGAAGTCTTCCATGTTGTACATATTCCATTATCTCACCCTATTCCATTTTCTATCTCCCTCACTTTTCATTCATCACACATTCATGCCCTTGTAAATATGTGTTTCTATTTCCTTTCAAATCAAATTTCAAAAAAATGTGCATTGATTTTTCCATGTTGGTGTTTTTAACCCCTCTTTTCCTTTGGACATTATATACCTACCGTCCCATAGCCACTGAAAAACCCCTTAAAAGTCCTCTTGATTCTTTTACACATTAGATTTGGGAATGGAATCTGAGAGCTCTTACAAACTCTTGATTTTCACTTTTTGTTGGTGAATGAGTGAACCTCCTAAAATACATTTTCATCATCTTGAGAGGAGTAAGTTTTTAGTGCCTAAATTTTCCAATTCAAACCTTGAACATGAAAAAAATGAATTGTTTCTGATGCATTATTGTGAACCAAATTTGTGATGGAATTCAATATGGATGAGTGAAATAGTCTAAACCTCCCCTGATTGGAGAAAACAAAATTTTAATATTTGTTGGTGAGTGAAAATGATTTTTTCATGTTTTTATATTTGTTGTACATGAGGACATGCACAATATTAACTGTGGGGGAGTTGATGTTATTCATTTATTAATATCATTTTATATACTCCCTCTACTGATTTTTAATTAAATGTGCATAACTTATGTGAAATACTCATGCTTTAATATTAAATATTATTTTGGAGTATTGTTTCGAATAATACAGATTCATGTCTGTTTAGTATTTTAAATATAACTCTCACCTTACTAATCCAAATTGTGTTATTCTTGTCCTTTAGGGTTCTAAATTCAATTTCCTACAAATCCCTCAACTGGAGCATTGGCTAATTCGGCCATTTGAAGGGCCATATGGACCACACAAGATGACCCACCGGATCTGCCTAATTTCTGGACCAGCCGTGAAGATTTCATTACTGGGCTCAATCTCTCATCCCAAATGAGTGGATATTCTTTTTCAAGCTCTGGAATTTCCTAAGGATTCATGGATAAAAATTTAAAGGCCCAACTCTACCATTTTGGGGCCCAATGGATCCATTGAAATCAAGCCCACCATTCTGTCCGAGATTTTAAATCAGCCCACAATTCTTGACTTTTCAACTTATCCACTTGTCCAAAGAAGATCATATTTTGTGGTGTGAAAGCTAAGATATGTAGGATCAACTTTCCAAAAGAAATGGTTCGGATTTGAAGGCATCTACATAGCCATAAATGCATTCACATTTAGGTCATGGAAACTTTCTGGATAAAATTGGACAGTAGAAAGGTTTTTAGTAATCCGGCCATAACTTTGGCCAAAAAAGTCCAATGACATCCAAATTTTTAGGGTGACTAGTACACATCCATATCTACAATATGGAAGAAGGATATCTCTCGAGATGCAGCTTTCTGAAAGGTCATATTGGCGGGCCGACTTGAGGGGCAGTTTGGGAATGAAAACAGTCCACTACCTTTGGCTATAAATTCACTCCCCTCTTCTCCTTGCAAGAGGTTGGCATTTCAGAAGAGAGGAGATCATATTGGCACGACCAAAGCTTTTCCAAAGGCTTGGGAGGACCTGCCATACTCAAGTTTACACTTTAGAGACCTTTCCTCCTCTCTTTCTTTTCACTTACTTTTGTGTTCTTCATTTTTGTAATCTTGTAATTCTCTTTCTTTGTAATTCTATTTTAATGCAAGTTTATTCTTCAATATCTCTTATTCTCCTCCACCTTCTGTAGTATAATATTCATGGTCTTAAAATAGTTTGAATCATTTTAAATTACAGTACCTTATCTTGCTTCCTCATTCAATCGAAATTCCATTTTTGATTCTCAAAATATTCCGTGTGTGTGTTCGGCACACTACTCTTATCTTGTCCCTTTCTTTTTCTTCTCTTTATAATTCATCACCATAAAAATATATTACCAGATTAATAAACATCATAATGGCTGAGTAAATTTCTCATTGGGGTGAGTTTTAATTTAGGTATGTTAAGCGATTGAGAGCTTTTGCTCGATGAGTATTCGTTGAATTAACATTGTGTATGTTGGACTTAGCATGTCATGGATTAATGACTTGATTTGTTTAACGTGTGGTTTACATGGATTATTGGAACCATAAATACACTACCATAAACAATATTTGATCAAGATTAGAACCCTAAGTTAATTTAAGTCTTGTATTAAAGCCTTAACACTTAGGAATTCTAATCAACATCATCTTGTGACATGGGTGTTAATTTAAATGCAATATAAAGCAAAGCTCAAGGATATCACAAGCTTAACTAACCTAATGATGAACTCACCCCAATCTTTATCAACTTGTTAAATTAAACATCATTCATTAAACATTTCAATTAAGCTCTGCAAAAAAACCCCCCCAATCAAAATACAATCAACTAAAAACAAGCAACTATTACGAAGTACCATCGCCGAGGATTCGACCCGAGTGATGCTATACACATTAGCAGAGCACCGGAACTTTGACCGGTCGATAGGCGACAATCGGCCGTGCGTTTCAACGAGATGATTTCATGACAGACATTATTTTAATTTGGTGAAATTACCCACAGGTAATTGATCATTACAAAGTCAATGTATTTATTAAATTAAAAATGGATAATCTATTTTTTTATATGATATGAGGCAAGTTTAGTAGTTAAATCCCTATTTCATAAGAATGATGTTTATTTTGAAGATATTTTTTCACTTGTATTCAAAATTTATTCCATTTTGGTTGTTTATGTTTTGGGTACTAGTTTGGATTTGTAGATTTAGTAGATGGATATGAATATAGCAATACTCCTTAGTAATTTAGAGGATGATATTTATATAGAGTATCTAGAGACTTTTTTGAAATAGGTAAACCTAATTATGTCTATACATTAAAGAAGAGTATGTATGGCTTGAATAATGTTCATAGGTAGTGGTATAAGAAGTTTGAATATGTCATTTTTCATCTGGGTTACGAGAAGAAATTTTGTGTTCATTTTTTATTAGATTTAAGGATGATGGTTTTATGATACTATTACTTTGTGTTGATTATTTTCTCATTGTCAATCATGATGCTTCTAGAATTGAGAGATTGAAGAAGGATATTTTTTGGTACTATGCTATTAATTACTTGGGACAAGCACAATATATTCTTTTAATGTCAATTTCTCATGATATAAAAAATAATATATTATGGTTATCTCAAGTGAGATATATTGATAAGGTTCTTCTATGGTTTTATTTTGATAGTGTGAAAGTGGTTAGTGATCCAATTGCTTTAAATTTTAAGCTTATAACCCATTAGTCAACTTCAACTAATGAATATAGAGAGAGAGGGGTGATGAAGTATATAAACTATTTAAATTTCATTAGGTTTTTTAAATATGAAAATGTATATACATGTCCTAATATTTCTCATGATATTTTTTTGGTCAGTCCTTTTCAATCTAATATAGGAAAAGACAATCAGAGTGAAGTGAAGTATACATTTCATTATCATCATGGTAGTTATGATCTGATATTATTATTTATAAGTGAGGAAGTTATGAATTGTGTATTTTCAAACTTATATATGGTAAGATATACATATTAAATAAATTCTACTTTAGGAATTTTTATTACTTTTTTAGGGGGATCTATATCATTTTAGTCTAGATTCAAAATATTTCTTCATTTTTCTACCAAAAAGTATGAGTCTATTGAAACAAAAACTGAATTCAAATAATGTTTTTAGATGAAAACATTTATTCGAGATCTCAATATTAATGAGGAAAGGTTTGTATTGTTTTCAAACAGTGAGAGTGCTAGTTTTTGTGGAAATAATCACACATTTCATAGAAGTTTGAAGCATATTGATATTCAGTATCATTAGATCTATGATGAATGTGATTCGAGACACTTTGAGATTGAGAAGATAAATAATGATGACAATTGATTATACATGTTGACCATGATTTTTCCTTGAGGTAAATTTGGGACATGTTGACCAATTGAAGGGTTTGCGATGATCCTCAGTTGAGTCAGGGGGACATTATTGGTGCGCCACCTCTCCCAGTCCCCGTCAAATACATAATTTATGGAAAATAAAAAAAACTTAAAATATGTATGAAATAGGTTAATAATATTTTCTACTAGAAGTAACATTTTGTGTACATGTCTATCTTCATCTACACACCTCAATTAGGGTTCTACCCAGTGGTTTGTAGATCTACAAGTAGTGAAATTCTCTAGGTCTGATCAAAATTATTATATGGCAGTCTTTGATACTAAAATGTTTTTTTTCTTCAACACATTTTTTCAGATAGTGAACATCCCCCTTCATGGAAATATATTGTTGGGTTTCCTTATCAAGATGTGTTTGTAGTTTTCAGGAAGCCTTCAGACTATATCTCCATTATTCCATTGGTCCACATTTTTATCATAGTACTATTCTTGAGATCCGTCAAATAATTGAAAGTCTCTTCAATGAAATCCTAATTATCAGTGGATTAAAATTTATGGACTATGAATTTTGGTTTTTCATATATTGTTTTTCCATGTTAAAATTATTTTATTACATCATCTATTTTCTCCAAAAAAAATATTTTTTCACTACACATATTCATTTTTTTAGGATTGTTTGAAGAGAAATATTTTTCTTTCCACTACATGTTCTCTTTGGTGTTCGATTTATCATTTTTATCATTCCTTCTTTCCCACACCATTCACAATAGGCTTAAACTTGTATTTATAATTGAAAAGTTCCATCATTCAAAATCATGAAAATATCATCATAAAGGTAACATAATTACCATGATCAATTTTTTTGAATTCCATACCAACTTCATTTTAAAGATCTTTTCGGATCATATATTTTAAAAACTCATGGATAATACTACATTATTTTAAAAACATCCACCACAACATGACATATTCCCATTTTAAAAAAGATAATTATCACATCCATTATTTGCGTGATGAAAAAACCTTAAATTAATCGAGTCTCCATGTTTTTATTTGAATGAAACATATATAGTGGTGTGAAATCCTCACTTTTTTTAGAGTGATGATAGTACTATGAAATTAAAGAATATTTGTTTACCCATGATAGAATATTACATGGTGGTGACTATGGCTGGTATGACACATGCTTGATGTTTCTCCATAGAATCTTCATGTGTGCATGTTGTCGCCCCATTCCTCCATAGATTTCCTGAGTACAAACATTCCAACTCTTCGATTTTCACAATGATTTATTTTTTTTATCTATGTAGATAGTGATAGCATCAAGATTCCCTAATAATAAAAAGTGATGTATCCTTGTTTCTAGTTAACTCTCATTCTTTTTTAGTTCCAACTCTCCTTCATAATGGTCAATATGAGATTTACGGTCAATGTTTTGTAATAGATTCTCTATACTTATCATGGTGGTTCTTGGAACCCAATGTACTTTAATGTTTCAATTTAGGATCTAAGGATTATAGTTGTTCTTCTATGGGGATTCCATTGTATATATTTGAACACAGATGGCCTGGTGACTCATTAGTATGTAACTTCAATTAAATTTATGGTGATGCGTGACATGCTGGTGATCAGTTTTTTGCAAGACAGACTCTACCAATAGAGAAGAAGATTAAATCAATACCTTTTTGAAATTTCCTAAATTGGGAATTTTTTATTGAGGAACAAATCCATCACACTATGTATCAGACATCAAAAATAGGATTATTATTGCAGTTGTATATTACCCAAGAGGATTCAATGGTCCCAATCTTTTAATTCATAAGGGTGAACCTCTTTCTCTGGTATACCATTATTGACCTCTTAGTCTCTTCACTCTTCTTAACTTTGAGCCACCCCACACCAATGATAGGTGAGGTGTGAGGGAAATCATGAATATTGTAATTCATGAATGAAATAATTCTTGATTATACTGAGGTGTGTCAAAAATCATATGTATGCATCCAGAAAATTAATGCTTATACTGATGTAAGGTATGCCTAATGTGTGGAAAAACAATTATATGGAGGAGAAATTCAGGATTACACCAATATCTCATCCATGTCAATAAAATATTATATCCCTCATACACAAATTCATAATTTCTAAATTTATGTTAAAAATTATTTCATTCAACTCAATCCCTTCAAACTCACATGTTTTTTACACAAAAAATGTACATATTCAATGTTAGATTTATCCTAGATGTTTTTTCGTTTATATTTCTTGAATGTTACAGATGATAACATCGTGAATAACACAAAATTCATCAATATACTCAATATCACATCACTACCTATTAGGTGGACTAGTTTTCCAAATCGATAAGTTGATGATCCTGACTGTTTAGATGATCATGATCTTAATGCTCCAAACCCCTGGATAACACCCCCAACAATGAATAAATCATGAACCACAACCACTGATGAAAAAAACATCCACCAACAAATATAATGAGTAACCATGTGATCAATACACTAATAAAGATCCGCTAGACACCCCATACTAATGTTGATGTTCCCCTAGGGAGGTCCTTGGTCAGGTTTTCCATTCAAATATATAATAATAACCCAAGAGTAATACACTAATTTCTGGGGGAAGTTGTTCACATGCTTCCTAACATCCAAGAACCAATTTATTTTTTCTTACAAGAATTCCTAGCCACTCTAGACCACTATGTCGAAATCATAATTATTGGGGATACTTTCACATAATAGAGTAATGTGGCGATTCAACAATTGATCAAATATGAGAAACATCTACCGCTTCATATAAGGTTAACGTTTTCAATATATGGTTTTTATCCACCATTCCCTTATTTTTTAACATTAATCACATCATCTTTAATAGTTTTCTCTTCACAATGACCAGAAATTACTCTAGGAATCTAGACCTCTCCCAACCAAAGTTCACTACACATGTCCAGTAAGTAAGACTAGTGTAATTCGTTGACCACCTAATTGGTTCCTTCAATATCCTATTCAAGGGATTTACTATTTCCATTATTTAACTTAAGAACACTATAAATACATCTTCAGAGTATAATATGGGTTATAAATGGGTCTCTTTTTTGGGGAAAACTGTTGTCCTCTCCTCTGAATCATTCAGTTATACGCCCACATTCATAAATAGATAACATTCATCATTTCACAGAGCTTATGACACCATTATTACCAAATGATTGGTATAAAAACCTATCAACTTTGTGAAACATTCAACTCATCATATCTAAGGGGATACAAATAACTATTGGGGGTCGATCGAGCCTCATTTATTCAATTTTGAATCATAATTAAATATTTTGTAAAAAATTCATTCAAGTTAAGAATCAATGGTTATCAGATAAATAAATAAATAATCCCATGAATGTCATATTTTTTCAATAATTATAAATTGACATTACTATCCATAATTGGAAACTTTATATCTAACAATTGTCTAGCTAGGGGTTTCACTATATTCTTCAACTCTTGATGTTTTTTATGTTAAAATAATAAATTTTTCCAATTTCATGTAGTATGATGGTTTATGATGAAATTTAATGAATAATACTCCAAAATTCACATGTTTACGCATTTCCATATCCACTAATTATGAAAATATTCCTAAAGATCTTATTTTCAACACATCACATGTTAATGTAAAAAATCTAGAGTTGGTGGATGGGAGATTTTATTATTGAATCATCTATTTATAAATTATATTACACCATTAACACTTCCACAGAATATTTTAACATTAGAATATTAGTTTTACCATATGGATGTCTTAGTTCCAAACTCTTTACCCCTAATGGTGGTTCATGAATACCCTTAGTATGATGGAATCTAGGTGAAATAGTTTCATTATTCCAAATCCAAGGTTCATTATAAACAATACAATTCAATGTCCATCGCTCACTCGTGGGTATCTAACAACTGTGGTGTTTTATGAATAAATAACAAGACATCTTCATCAAGTCTTCCCACCCAAAGTAGTGTTCCTAACCAATTCAAAAGTACAATGTATAAAGGGAACACATTAATAGGAATTTTGAATATAATACATGATATGAAAATGTTTGGATACCCTTCAATGGATCAAATGTCCTTAGATAAATCAACATCTTGATGATTGGACGCAACTCCCTTCATTATAAAGAAGTAAAATAATTATGTCCTGAAAAACATTATCATCAAATGGATCTATATTTTTAGGTGTATCAACATGACAATCATCATCTAGTCATTATGAGCCTTACCCATATAGAAATTTGTGTCTCGAACTACAAAACCCCTTAGTCGCTCATATATCATGTTGTCCTCATAATCTGAGGGGGCCTATTTTATCATAATTCACAAAACATATCCATCATATAAGATTTATGATCCAACTCAGTGTGTTTTACCATCCACTATATAATAAATATTAATCCTATAATGAAGGAAATATAAAATTCCTCATATCATGGAGAAAGGATGTATCTCAACTGTGTTATAGAAACAATGTCTTATATCTCACTAACTGAATGCATGAAGCACTGTTAAAGGCATGGGTTCATCATGATTTTAGATATTGAAATATGATGTCTATAAATATGTATCACCCTAAATTTAGTAGGTTTATCACGCAATAGTTTAGAGTATCTGACTAAGCTGACATAGAAAGGACATGAAAAAAATATAATAGTACAGAATATGAAGAATTTTTCTATATTCTTGAACTATAATATGATTTAATAGAGATATAGTTTGATAAAATGGTTATCCTAGTCTTTATGAAAGGATTATTTGGCCGAAGGACCTACACTAGACTCTTTGGTCTCATACATAATATAATGATTCCCTTATCATATTTTTACTAAATTCCCAAACTATTCCTAACATGAGTAAAAAATCCATACTCCATTCTTTAGACTCATCCTCTATTATGAAACTCTAAACTATCTCGACACACTATGGACCAACCTAGAAAATCATTATAACGAGTATTATATGCCAATCCCATCACCAATTAGCAATAGGATCCTGACTAGAAGGGAGAAAGAACATCAAAAAATGGGTGAAATAGACTACATTTACATGGAATATCCATGTCTCACTTATAAGAAAATTTGGAAATTCAAGGCAAATTTATATAACAATATTCACTATATACAATAAATTTATGAGAAATAAAATAATGGAACAACACAACATAGTTAAATACAAGATTATATGAGTATATAAAATGAATTTGAATATGAAAAAGATGGGATATTGAAAAGATAATCCTAGAAGATTTTACTCATTAATGGATCTCTATCAACAATGTTCACTTCTCACACATTGAACCACTATGTTTCATCACGTGCCCCCAATGATCTCTAGGATTTATCCCTAAAAAGGACACACCAACTACAGGTCTATAAGACCATCATTGAACCGCATATCACCTAAATATATTTACATGAGTGGTAAAAAGTAATCTTCATGTGTGACAATAATAATATATAGAAGGATTCCCCAAAACCATATTGGAAATATGAAAAAAAATATAGCTAAAAAATCTAAAAAAATGAGGATGTAATTACATCCAAAAAATCATAATATTATATAAAAAATTGAATGATGGTATTAACAAAATTCTTGGGAATTTGAAACATAATTCATTAAGGTTGTATCTCATGTGAAATTATTGATAATCGTAGTACCAAAATCCCCAAATAGTCTTATATCGACAGCCCGCATATATGTTATATCTTGAGGAAACCATTGTAATACTAAAGAGTAACAAGTTTCAAAGAATATGATATTATAAAACAATTTAATTCCACCATAACTCTCGGAATAATAATTGATTACCCACTTCTTGATGTAGTTTACATGCCTATCAAGGTGGTGTTACACCCTATCACCCACAACTATTGATATTGCGTATCTATTTTAGAAACCCATAGGGAAACCCACACCTTGACCATTGATGGATATCAATAAGTAGAGTACTGACAACCAAAAATATAACCATACAAGATATGATAATTCCCTCATACCAAAAAATGAACCATATTGTTGGACTCATTCTTCGTCGAGCACAATGTGTTTCCCATCAGGGAAAGCAACACCCATGGAGAACCCACACCCCGTAAAGCACAAAACTGAGATGGTAGAACTTAAAATAATATATAGAGGAACAAAAACTGTTAAACACGTAAAATATGATAAAGGAAAAAATATAATCCATAATTTTGGTAACCCATACATTATCATGTATCTCGCAACAATCGAAGATATGTCCTACCATGAGAATGCTTGAATTTCAATGCCTGATTCATGTCATCATCCCAACAATGAAAAGTCCTTAAACTATCTAACATGACTCATAAATATCCCTATATGAATAAATATACTATTCCATAAATGTATAGATGGAAAAATAAACAAGATATGATATTTATTTTCTACAAAAAAATTTATAGTAAATTTTTCCTCAAAACCACCGCACACTAGTGGAAAATGCCATATTGTAGTACTAGGGTCTATGTGGAACACTAAAATGAAATTTTCTTATTTATATTTATATGGTTAAGTAATAAATTTTATTTTGGGTGTCATAAAGGGAAATCAAAAACCATTCATCGATTTCATAGGGTCTCATAGTTAGGCAGGTTGTTTTAGAACCCCTATAGTCGATGAAATGTGCCATATTGAATTTTAAAAAGAAGTGATCGCACAATTACTACACAATTTTCAAAATCATCCAGGTAAACTATGATACCTTATTAGTTTTTACTATTTTTTCATTTACTGATTTTATAGTGTTTATCTTCTCCCGAATGATTCCCTACCCAAACTCCATTGACAAAGATACCTCCCAAGGGCCACTCTCCTCCTTACAAGCCCCTCAAAAGTGGATTTTGAGTGATTTCATAGTAAATATCCATGTTGATTAAATGGTTAGGTCTTCTTATTATATCTTCTATATTTTTCATCTAATTTCATACATCTTACCTAGACCTAATGGCTATGGTAATTCAATTGTAATGTCTATGTTTTTTAAATTAGGTTGTTTCATTTATTAGGGTTTTAAACCATCTTAAGAGACAAAATATTTTGGTTTATATTGAAGGATAAATGGTTCCATAAAATTTGGTGGGAATTTCAATTAAATTTATTTTTTTATTAAATATTACCATGTATTAGTGCTACATTAAATTTGTTTAACTAATGAAATATTATATATTATATCTTTTATTGTTTTTTCAAATATTTTAAATGATTTTTTTATTCATTTGAAAAATAGTTGAGTTTTATATCCCAATTGTATATTGTATTAAAATGGTACATTATTCTTTTTAAGTGTTTGATTAAATTGTATTTTTTTATTCAAGAATATTTTTTCCAAATGATGTTTTGGAATAATTTTATTTTATAATGTTGGATGTTCCCTTTTTTAGGGGTTTTGTTAATAAAAATATAGTTCCTTTATTTTTTTAAAATGATATTTCATGTTTTAAAATGAGTTTTTAATGTTTAAAAAATGTTTTATCTTGATTTATGTGATCATTAAGTGATTTACATTTATTTTTTGATACCATAATTTGGTGTTGTGGTGTTTCGCCTCTGATTTAGACATTACATTCCAAATCATTTTTAAAGAAATTTCAAGTGGTTTGTTCTTGGATTTAATGTAAATGCCCCTTCAATATATTTAATTAAATAAGGGGTTTGTCGATTGATATATACTCCCTTGATGAGCCTCTTTATTAGGAATAATATATAATTGGGTGTCTGTGTCATTAATTATATGAAATGTAATTCATTTTTTTTAAATGTTTGGTTTATGGAAAAGGTTGAAAGGGTGAGTTTTGATTGTGATATGTATGTTATTGTTCTATTTTTTCATTTAGGACATACTATTGTAATGTAATTTACATTAGCATGATATTTACCCACCTCAGTTAGATATAAAATGGATTACTCTATGTAACTATGTCAAAAGTTTAGTTTTAATGGATGTGGTTATTGAGAGTAGCAATGTTTCTTAAACCCCATTGTTGAATGTTATAACTAGTATAGAGAGTGTATCATTGATGAGTATAATTGATGTAAATTTTGGAATGAGGTGTGTGATGTTTGACTTTTACACAGTTGGATGCGCCTAAGCGCATCACATACTTATCGTATTAGTCCCTAATGTGTAACACCATGATATATATCCTCTAATATGATTTATTATTTTTCAATTTTCATATGAGTTTCTTATCTCTCATTTTGAGCCTATGTTGATTTTTGTGTTATTTATGATTTATTGTTATAGTTGTAATAAATTTATATTGTAATTAATATAATTTTTTATGAAAATCCGTCTCTTTTATATTGTTGTGCTACATCTTTTTCCTTAATTATATTTCAGAAGTATGTGTATTAAATAATTTAATGAGAAAAGTTTTGGTTTTTATAAATACAAGTCATTTTTTAAAAAAATCATGAAATTTTAAACATGTGAGAATGTGTTATTTTTAAAAATTTATGATTAATTTAAAAGGGAATTTTTAACTTGTTTTCATGAAATGAATATCTTTTTTAAGTTTGTATATGGATATTGAAATGAAATTACCTTTTTTAAAGAATCATTGAGGCATAATTTCTTGGTTGGTGTGTTTTAAGGAAATATATAATGTATTTATCAAATTCTATTAATATTTAGTGATGGAAAGAAAAAGATAGTTTTATATTATTTTTGAACTAGGGGACTTAGTTTTGTTATAAAATGAATTTAACAGACTCATGGAGGAATCCTTTTAGACATTTTGCTCAAACCACATATACTCATATTAGTGGGTTTGTAGATATCATGTTTTCTATAAGTTATTATAATATGTATTTCTGGTTGATTTTTTACAAATCTATATTTTAAATCAGCTGATGTTAGTTATGATGGTGACTTAAGTGTCACATGGTGATTGTATAGGTTATAACTCACCTTTTATGGATCATTTGGGCTGTGTGGTGTATTATCATCTATGGACTCTAATTTTTTCCGGTATTTTCTATGATGATGATTTGAAAATATGAAAATAAAATATATTTTTAATGTTAATAAATGTTTCTATAAAGTCATTTAGTACACTTTATTTTTATTTTTCAGTGATTTTAGGTGAATTTCAAGTTTCAATATATTTATTATGGATGGTTATCTAATGGATGTGGACCCTATGTCAGGTCCATTGATTGAACAAGTTTTATTTTTCATGAAATCATTCCCATTTATTGATTTGTGAGTTCCCAAAACATGTTTTCATCCATGGGAGATAGGGATATCACCTTATACCTTTTGGTAGAATTTATCATCTAAAGTGACATGAATTTACTTATTAGTTCGCTACATAAATGTTTTCAGATAACTCTTGTAATTTTGTTTTTGATGGTATATAAGAGTTTAGATTGTCATAGATCAAGTGTTTGGTGAATATATGTTCTTTTCCTACTCTTCCACATGCAATACCATAAGATTCCATTGGTGGTTATGAGTTTTCCTTTGAAATGTGGATTTATCATTATTTCTTTATGATATGTTTTGATGAGGATTCCTACTATTTTATATTGAAAGATGAACCCAAGAGACATATTAGGAAATTCATAGTATCTAAATGAAACTAGATGTAATTAATGGGGTTCATGGTTAGGAAACATAGTCTTTTCTATAGTGAGAAGGCCATAAAAACTATCATGGACAACTTCCATTGGAACTATTATGGTTCGATAATGGTATGAAGAAACTATTTAAAAAAATTATGTGCCACAATGAATGTTTATAATTTTTTATTTTCAATCCGTTAAATCATAAAACCCCTTTTATGATTGTTAATGCTTGTTTTCTATTAATAGGTGAATATTTTTGTTGTTTTGATTTTGGAGTATTAAATTTTCAAGAAATGTATTGTGATTTGTTTATGATGTATGTTTTGAAACCCTTGTTTTTGGTGTTTAATGTTTCATTTTTGAGATGTTTTTGAACACTATATCTAATGATTCGAGTGGATCAAATTATTTTTTTTTTGTGGATTGAAATGAATTTTTTTTAAGAAGTTCCTTCTTTTTATTTTTGGGATTGAAACGATTTAGGGTTTTTTAAAATTAAACCTTGATGGGGTTTTTATAAACCCGTTTGGTGTTTTTAAATCAAAAGATGGCTTTATTAGGCATGTCACAAAAATTATTGTAAAAGTTGATTGTAATAATGTTTTGTTTGAAATAATAATTGGTATCACTATTGTTGATATTTTCAATGGTTTGATTAAATAATATGGTTTTTCTTGTTTTAGATTGTGAAACCCCAAAAAGAATCGACCAGTTAAGAAGAAAATTTACTAGGTATTCAATATGGTGATCTATATATTGTCTTATACATTTGTTTTCTATACCTAGACTCTCTATGTAGTAGTAGTTCTATGTTATTGTATCTTGAATCTTGTAATAGTTTTTCTAAATCAATATATGAAATTTTTAGTGGTGGTTAAAAATATTAAGAGGCAAAAAAGTGTCTAGTTTTTTCTGAATATATCTTTGAGTCACTAGGTACTCAACAATCCTCCTGGGTGATGTGTACCACAAAATTGTATCAAGTATTAGGTTTTCATTGGTGGAATATCATTATTAATTCCCCAACATGATAGGTTTTTTATGTTATTTCATGGCCTCCATCATCCAGTAAATACATTTCAATGAGGTGTGAATATTAAAGGAAATGGGATTATTGATCATTCCTCAAGGTCATTAGTCAGTGATATACTATGTTTAATTATTAACTATACTAGACCATTTCTCTTTTAATTTGGTTAGTGATGATTTAACGAAGGATTATTTCCTCACAGTAGGGCTTGTTCTAGAAATTAATTTTGTGGTGGTTAAATATTGTATGACTATCATTTTAAATGTGATGTATAAGGTCATCATCTCTAAGAATTTTCTAATAGGTCAATTGGGGAAAAGTGATTCATTGAACTCATCTGGTATTTGTAAAGTTTATCTTCATAGTTGGATGTATAATATGTTTCCTGCTATCAATGTAGAAATTCTAGGCTTGATATACCAATATTTATGATAGATTGAAGAAAATATAATTATTGCGGCCATATTTTTAATCTCCATAGCTTTTTAATATTATATAATGCCAGAAGCATATTAAACCCCAAATTTCATTTGATTAGTAGTCAAGTGAATTGATTTCCGAGAGTCAAAAGTGGTTTTCTAGTTTTTTATGTGACTGAATTTTTACACACCAATTGTATGGAATATTTCATATATTTTTAAAACCTTATCTGTTTTTATAATAAATACAGAATATTTTGTCTCATACACAACTATTTTGAGATGAAAATTCTTTATTTATTTTGAATCTGTTATTTTTATTATATAATATAGGACATATTTTTATATTTGTTTAATAAATAACATGGGGATATAATTGGTATAGGTTGGGGTAAATAGCATAATTTTTTTAATTCTAGTTAAGACGAGAGAAAAACTAAGTAGATATTTCCATTTGAGATCACTAAGGGTGGGTTTTCCATGTGTTTGGACCTGATTTATGATTTATATAGTTTTGTGACTTAATGTCAAAACCATGTTATTCCATGTTGATGAATTTTCATTTTTGGGTTTTTTTCCTCTATTTTTATAATATATTATCTTAGTGATTTTGTATGGTTATCTTATTGCTGTTTTATAAGGATGTTCCCTATTTTTGTGTTTAGATCTTGTATAATATTATTGGTGGAATCATTCCACCTTGGTGGCTCTCATTATTTTGGTGTGGTTATCTGGTACTTCACCATTTCTAATTACTTATATTTTTTAGGGATACTTATGTTCATTCCACATGTACATCCCTGGTTTATTACACCATTAATTCATGTTATATCTAGTTGGTACATGTCATTTCCTATAGATCATATAATCTCATATACTCTGGAGGTGTAGGTTACTCTTTATCCATGGTCTATAATTGGACACAAAAAGAACTAATATCTTTTGATATGTAAGTATATAGGAGTCCCAAATTTTAAAAAATACCCTAGTATTCATCATCTAATTATCTTAATGTGTTTTGAATCTATATTTAGGATTTACAAAGTTTTATTGTTTGGTATATATTGATCCCTTTTATATGGGTTCTCTTTGTGAGTGGGATACTCATCCTATGTGTTCATTGTTTCATGTCCAGGAAGTTGACATCTTTATTGGGACATTTCTGTTAGTAATTTCTCTTGATGGTTTCCATTGAAATATGTTGTTGATGATTTTTTGGGGGAAGAGGGTGGCCTGGTTGGGAGAATTATAGAAACCTACAATTACATTTTCTTGATTATATTTATATGGTTTATTTCTACTTTTATTTTAGGGTGTCATATTGTGAAATCATCCGAAATTTGATGCCTCTTCATAGTGACATAGTTAGGGAAAATGTTTTTCAAAATATCATAGTAAAAATAGATTTACATATGATGTTTTGTATAGTGTTGGTCTCATGACCACATCATGGTCATGTGAACCATGAGAGTAAATCATATAACTTCCTCGGTTTTGGGTATTTTTTTCATTTCATGTTTTTTTATTTTGGAAATCTCCCAAAAGCATCCCCACTAAAAATCATATGAACAAGGCACATCCCATATTACATTATCAAATATTTATTCCCTTCTATATTGGATGTGGTGTAATTTAATCCTATAATTCAAATATGACAATATCTAAAAACAAATACAATATTTGATAGCATACAGGGTACGCATCACTGATCCTTAATGAATATGAAAAATTATTTTCTAAATATGACCATTATAACCTATATATTGGAATATTGCATATAAATAAGTGAAATAAATTATGAAATATATATTAAAATTTTATAATCAAAATAAATTTATTAATTATTTATTATGAAACAATCACTAAATTTTTGGTAAATTTATTTTATGGTTTAAAAATAAGTTTTCTTCAAAAATGATTTCTTATTTTATGATTGAATATCATAATTAATTTATACCAGTTTTAGAAATTATATTTGATTAAATGTATATCATTTTATAAATCATCATAAAAATTATATTAGTTTGAAATTTTGATATATTTTCTAAATTGATTTCTTTTCATGTGAGTAAAGAAATAATGATATTTATAAAAACTTTACTTCATTTAGTTATATATAAAAATATAAATCTCTCATGTTGTTTTGAATTTCATCTTAATGTAAAATAATTCATAGTTAATTTGATATAATATTTTTAATTACAGAGTAATTTTCATTTTACAATATTTTGGTATAGGTCAATTTTATGAATTAAAATTAATTTTTCTAAAAATGGTTTTCCAATAATTTTACACATTTATTTTAAAAAATCATACTCTAATTGGAATTTAATTTGATAAAATGGATTCCTTATTGTGAATAAATAGGTTCAAATTTGGTTCATATGACCCTTTTATTTTTTTATTATGAATACTAATATTTGTAAACATTTTTTCCCTTAATAAGGGTAAATTTTTTAAATATTGTAAAAAATAATGTGAAATGGATTTAAACATATATATAATACATGTATTATGTATATTTTATGATCTTAGTTCATCAATCCTTATATAGTATTCGAACGTAAATAAATTTCATGCCATTTCTATTTGATAATGAAATAAATATTATTTTTTACAAAGAATATATACAAATAGTCACTCTCATTTTTTTATTATTTCTATTATTTTTTCATATGGATAAAAAATAGTTCATATACGATTCTAATTTATTCATTTAAATATGGATGAATTCATTTTTTCATGGGAACTTTTTTTTAATTTATAGTGATGAAATAATCACCTTAAATTCTTATCAAAAAATGAATCATTTAATGTAAATTTTTTATAAATATCAGTTAAATAATTTTTAAACAATTTAATTTAATACAATTTTGTTGAATTGTTATGTACTATGAATTATTTTTATCATGGTATTAATCAAAAGGGGTTTATAGGGGTTTTAACAATGATAAAAACGTAGAATCATCACCTAAACTTGTTTAGATATTATTCAATGAGAGTATTGATATTAATACTCATACTATATTCTAAATATATCAATATTGAGAAACTTCTAAATTAAAATTAGTTTGAATTAATTAATTCTTTATGTATCGCTGATGGTGCCCATCTCCTCTCTTATCAATGGAAACCACATCACCTTTATTTCTCATAGTTATTAACAAAATTTAAGTATCAAAATCCTACCAAAAACACTTCTTAACATCCTTATATTCATTCTAAATTTTCTTATCTTCATATAAGATAATATGTATTATTATTAAGGATATATCCAAAGGATGTTTGTTAAAAAAGGAGGTAATCATATCAATAGAGAATTTTCATTTTACTCTACTACCTTATCCAATTTCATCCTATAAATTCTAATATAAAAAAAATTATTATCTCCTATATACATATACATTATTATTCCAATTTTGTAGCATTATTTTTCACCATTTCCATCCCATGGGGAATGAAAAAAGCATTCATAAATATGTGTAGACTACCAAAATAATTCGAGATATTATTTGGTGGCCCAAGCTATATCCCTCAAAAAAAATTATTAAATAAAAAAGCTAATATCAGTGTATACATGAGATGTAATGAACTTACACCAACTAGAAATTTAGAGAGAGGAGAAACAAACAATCCATCATATGAACATTAGTGAATATTCCCGCATCCAAATGATATTCTTCATTCCACTACATCAGCTTCACTTACATCAATAGGCCAATAAATATGTGAACTATAGAAAACCCCATGCATCCCTTCCTGAATGACACTGAAAATCAGTACAGCCAAAATGAATCATTGTTTAATTAAATAATACACTCAAAATAAATGAAAAAGAAGGTTCCAACCTAACACTAAACCTAGATCAATCACAATTCAAAAATCCATTGAATGATACTATGAAAAATAATGAAGATAACCTACAATTGTTCTCATCATAGCATCTTCCAACCATAACGTGACTTCAAATCCTTTAAGAGTAGTCATAGAACCCCTCGTGCACTTCTATTTTGTCATATTTAAGTTCCCCACAAATGAGACCAAGGTTCCTTTCAATCCCAAACTTATCAAACTAAAGCCACTGGTAATACCTCCAGACAACCATCATAGACATGGAAGAGCTGCTTTTCATGAAAAGACTCAAAGGGGTCAGTGTGAGGATCCCCTAATACTTATATATACTCTATCCACAACACAAAAAACCCACTGATTATCATATGGGTAAACCAAAGGGATGTCCCTAAAACATATTCCACTTTGAATTCATCTATATATAGAAAAAAAATAAACCGCTTCAGAATCCCAAAACAATATAAAATAAAAAGAAAAAGGCATATAATCAAGAAACATCCAAGAAAATTTCCACAATAAAATCATTCAGCATTCCAAAGGATAATTATAATTGGAAAGACAGAATCCACTCAAATTGTTGAGCCTAGATAACCAAGCAGTTTGAAGAGTCATATGATATGGGATAGATGGACCATAGACCAAAATATCAACAACAAAGTTGTTCCCTCCAACGACAGCTATTACCTAGGAAGGTGTAAAAAATAAAAATTACGGTTTCTATCAAGTTCAAATTCCACCCTGTCATATATATTACCTCTAATTCTTAGATAAACTTCAATATTAATCTCTTTGTTAAGATACCTTCCAAAGGACCATCACTCTTGATCCTCAATCCAAGGTTAGAATTCCTCTTTAGATACTTCCTAAATAATGTGGTTGCAATTCCAAACCTAAATGGAGTCTTCCAACTCCTCATCATCCAAGGAGGAGTAGTCCTAATCATTTGATGAGGAGGAGGGTCCTTACAAACATATAGTTGATGAGAGATTTTATGTTTTTTCAATTGAAACCATGATGATTTGGTGACAATAGTTTTTTCCATGTTAGAGTATTCTATACATTTACATGTCTTTTGGAGTGTGTAGTAATAAAGCCATCTCGGATGAAAATTGGATTTATACATTTCTTTGGAACTTCATTATATATAGTCATACTCAATTTAGCATACATTATCAAGTGCATCTTAGTTGGATTCACTAGAGTCAGATTGAGTCTCTTGTTTTTTCCTTCCTACTAGGAGCAACATGTGAGGTAACAGAAATTGGTTGAGCATTATTAACATCATTCATAAAGCCAGAGAAGGATTCTATATTAGGACACACAAGTATGTGACTGTTTAGAAATAACATCCACATCTTTATTGGGTGTGAGACTCATTTGAGTCCCCGTAGACATCTCCTCAAGGCCTAGTTGAGAATTATCCATCAACAGAATCTGTTGAGGAGGTTTGGAATCAATATGACCATCAGGACCTATAGGTTTCCCTGAGTTCCAATCATCATGATCCTTAATTTTTTAAAGACCTAGCTTCTTCTTATCCTTTTACACCCATTATGACATGTTAGGAGTAATAGGGCATTATAAAATTGGTTCATGACCACAAAATTTGGAGGAATGACCAATTTTGTGACAATTGTTGCAGTATCCTGGACGATTTTCATAAGTCACCTCTTGGTAGAAACCTGAATCTCCACTTTGAATCCAAATAAGTGATTTAATAGGTGAAGAGGTGTCAATTTTACGGAAAACCCCCACAACTAAGGGTCTTGAAATATTTTTGGTGGTAGGGTCCAGTTTTAGGGGTTGGCCAATGAAGCTGCCATTTGGAAACAGGGATGCTCGTTTGAACAGGTGAAGTGTAAGTCTGACAAATCCTAACCATATTATAGTAATGATAGGTTTAAAGTTAGGATCAAAATCTATCATCCATTTTTCCCATTCATGGATCATCCCCAAAAAAACCCACAAGCACCTCATCTAGAAATGATATTATTCATTATCAGAAGAAAAATTGAAGACAATTTTCAAGGAATTCAACAACCCAATATTAAAACGAACAAATCAAATGGAATTGAGTGATTTTATTAAGTAGTTCAAAGATGGAATACTCTTGAAAAATTTCACAATAAGGACGATTCTGAGATCCAAGGAAAGGGGGTGTACCTCATTCGATGAAAATGATATTACTGAGTAACATTGATGTCAAAACATTTTCATTTCAATTCAATAATCATCATTCGGATTGTGGGGAGTTCCTTCAGCTAGACAACTCAACCAAAAACCATATACACCAAGGTTCGAACATCGGCATTAGGGTTCCCTGAGTGATCGGATGGAGGCACCCTCTCCAGCATGTGTGACATAAAGGACTTCTTATGTGTAGACTGCCACTGACATGATGCCGTGTTTTTAATTTTTGATAACCACCTCATAACAAAAATTGTTATAATGAATTTAAAGAATATATATGATTTTCATGAAATATATATGTTTCTAGAAATATAATATATTACTTAAATTCTTGCCTTCCCACCCATTAAATAATGGTAACGTCACCCATTTTTCAGAGTGAAATACATCTCTATGGATAGATGTGATTCAATTACCGTATACACCATTAAGGGTTAGTTATAAAACTATTTTTGAAGTATAATAATGATAATAAATTCAATATTATTATTTTATAGATGATTTAATGATGATATATTTGATAATGATCATCCTAACAAAGTTGATAATTATTTCGAAACAAAACATCCTCAAAACAACCAATATGAGTTTAACCGATTACTCAATTATATATTTCACTAATGTAAATGAATAAAATTATTTCTTTATAATTTAATAAAACTTGAATGTATTTTAAATAAGTAAATAATTAATATATAAGTCTATTTTACTAAATTTAAAGGACATGAATTTAGTGCTTAGACAAAATGTTATGGGTTTCGTAACTCAATTTCATTTCATTGGGTTATAACACTACTTCATTGAAATTTTTATTTCATGATTATGTTAAAGATAAAAAGGAATTATATTATGTTGTATTTTATCTTTCTATATTTGGAATTATAATTTTTTTCTCATAATCTATTTATTGATTAAATTTCAATTTAGAGATTTGATATTTATAAATATTATTCTGATCAATGAATTTTCCTTGATACATATCTTGTATTATGAACATACATATTTTTTTAAGTTTTTTATTGAAAATATTTAGATATTATATTTCAAATGACTCTATTATCTGGATATTTAAAGTCCCTTTTGGGTTTACACTTTCATGATTTATTGATTTAAATTTTATAAAAATTTGAAAGACTTTTATTATCTCAATTTCAATTCTTTAATACATATTTCATGTTATGAACCATGTTTTGTTATATATGGTGTATATATTTACCCATGACCATTTTTTAACATATTATTTTATTTATATTAGTGTTTTTAAATATTCATGTTGATTTTATTCATACACTTTTTTTTATTTACTCATTACCCAAGTAATAAGTGTTTCTCATCTCAAACATAATTTTTTAAGAGATGTTTTGATTGATGCACTCATATAAATTTCTATTGTGTATACAATAAATCTTGACATATAATATCATGAATAATTTTATATGCATTTTATTTTTTTTCATTATTTTGTTCATACTTTCATATGGTATTTAGTTTTAAAATATGAAGGGTTTTTTATTAAATATGTTGTATATGGTTTTTAATGTATTTTAACCAGAGACTTACTCTATGTTCATTGTCATATTTCATGAATTTTATTTTCAGACTAAAAATAATTTACAAATTTTTTAATGATCTTTGAAAGGATTTTAGATGTTTTTAAAAGGAAATTTCATTTCATTTTCCATTAAATTCACATTTAACACTCTACAATTTTTTGGGCCTAAGGGGAATGATTATTTATTATTATTAAACAAATCAATGTTACAAAAGTATAAAATAATGGATTTTGTTAAAATCATTCTCCATAAGGTGGATCGTATCAGGAGTAATATTGTCAGACCATGTAAGATATGTGTTGATCCCTTTATTAGCATGATTTTCTTTCACTGCATTAGCTTCATGGTAGACAAGAGTTACAATGAAGTTACAACTTAAGAGGTACATGAGACAGTCCATCCATCTCATAGTGAGCTTCCATGAAATATTTATCACACCATTTCAAATTGCTTCCACCATGGTAGTAGATTAAATTTGAAGATATATTTTGTCCATATCTTTAAGGAGAGGAAATATAACAACACGAATAACGCTAATAATTTCAGTTTCAAGGGCGGAGGATATACCACACAAACCAGAAAACCTCCCAAGGACTTTTATATTGTGATCTCTAAGGACAACACAACAACCTACTGGTCTTGGGTTTCCTTTTGAGACTCCATCCACACAGATCTTAATCTAGCCTTGCATGAGGGCCTTCAAAAAAACTTCAATGAGACCTTACTGCTTCATATAATTTCCCTAAACAACAATTCTCTAGAGAACTGTAAAATCATGAATAGTGTTGTAGCAGTGACCTGTTTATAAAGAATTAACTTCTTTAAGAGTAGTAAAATGGATGAAAACGGTTTCTTGATGGAAAAAGTGGGAGTTTTTATGCATTGTGTCCTTCCTTCTAGCCCAAAGATTGTATGAAATATCTACAACGGTGGCCAAATATGAGTGTTTGAGTTGCAGAGAAGCTTGAACTATAGTTCAGTATTGAAGGTGAGCTAAAATATCATGGATCTCTGGGATATAAATTTCAAAAAAATTATAAAGAACATTATAGAGAGTAGAGGTGATGGTGTATGGTAAGAACATATAGGTTATGTCCTCCTTGTAATGATTAAGAAACATACATCTGGATCATAAAAAATTCCCTTGAGATTGTAACCTGTCATCAGTAGGTAACTTGGGGTGTATAAGTCTCCAAATCAAGGTCATCCTGAAGGTTCCGGTCCAAGTATTTTCATAGTGTTTAATCCAAGAAAACTCATTTTCATCCCCAAATTTATAGTGATAATAAGATATAGAATCATTATTTCCATTATTATTATGTTCCCATATAGGCATGTCTTTTATGGGTGCAAAGACATAGTTTCTAAGGAGGTCACTATATTCCTTGTAAATATTTGAGTTGGGGAGGTCCAGGAAGTCTTAGATTGAGACATTTGTTTCAATAGGAGCATATTGGGTATCAATAGTGGATATGAGAGGGTTTCTAATCTAATTTTCAAGCTATATGTTTAGGGAGGAATCTCTAAAATAAAACCATCGTTAGTGAGAAATAATATTATCATAAGAAGATTTGATGGGAGGTCATATAGAGGAACCCATATACAAGCTATTTCACCTTCTTAATTTATCAAATTATCTGTTTCTGATAATGATGAGGGTCATCGAGTCGCTTCAAATAATATTCCAAGTGAACATGGCAAGGAGAGACAAATTAAAAAGAATTTATATTTTTTATGCCCAATAATCCCTTATCAAGTGTTTTGCAACATTTAATCCAAGAAACCATAACTAATTTCTTTTCCAGAATTTTTACACACAAAACTATGTTATAGATGATGATGTTAAGATGATTGGTCAATGAGGCAGGGAATTTATAAATCATAACACAATGTAGAGGTTTAGCAGTAATGACGTGTTTGACCATGAAGATTATTGTAGTCGTAGATAGATTCTTCCATTTCCATGAAGATGTATTCTATTTTATTCGACCCACAATTTTCATAAATTTTATATTCTTAGTTCTCCCTCAAAGAAGAGTAAAACCAAGATAATGAAAAGACAAGTATCCTTCATTAATCCCAAGGCCCATTAGAATTTGTGATTTTTTCATTGTTGGAATATTTTTTCAAAAATAAATAAAGGATTTTTTCTAATTTATAGTTTTTACCGAGATCTACTTGTAGTGTGAGAGTAAAGATTTAACATTTTTCATGTTTCTTTTGGTACCGTACAAAAATAGAATAATGTCTTCAGCAAACAGAAGATGTGTATGGGAAACTAAGTTTCTATTAGTATGGATAAGATTGAGCTTTCCCTGATCCACCATTCAGGTGAGAAGTCTACTCATATAAACCTCTATAATGGAGAATATCATGGAACAGAGAGGATCACCATACATTGTGCCTTTATATAAGGTATTGTGGCCTTTAGGAGAGACATTGAAAATTACAAAGATATGTAGAAACTAAAAAAGAGTTTTAACACAAGAGAAAAACATGTCATTGAAACAGAAACTATGAAGAACATTGAAGATGAAATTCCAATAAATTGTGTCAAAAGCATTCATGATGTTCAACTTAAGTGAAATATGGTCACCTATGGTAGATTTTTTACGGTTTTTAACACATTCCGAGGTTGTACAAATAAACTCTTGTAAAAATATTCCTTTAACGAAGACAAATTGGATGCAAGAAATGATTTTTCTAGATAATTATGGAGATTCATTTGGAATGGATATTGGTAATGATTTTGTAATAAGGGTTGATGAGAGAGATGGGCCTGAATTGGAGGATATATGAAGCATTTTCAACTTTTCTAATCAGTGCAAGGAATTATACATTGAGGCCACAGGGTAGCACACCCGTAGAGAAGAAAAATATTACAACCCTTTAAATATTAGATTGAAGGACCTCTCTATAGGTTTGAAAGATGGCATTGGTGAAGCCATACAGACCCAAAGAATTATTAGTTTTGAGGCTAAATACCACCTCTAAAATTTCATAAGGAGTAAGACTACAAGTGAGCTTGTTATTTCATAACATTAAATAATTTTTCCTCCATCATAACTATTATTTTCTTATAAACATACATTAAGAAATTAAATTTTTATTTTCAGGGAACATGTTTTACCAAATATTTTTTGAATTTTACATTTTTAATGTACCAAAAGAAATGGGTATATACCCCCTTTCCAAGAATCATTTTAAATGTTCTTTTAAATGTATTTTAATTTATCTAAACATCATTTAATAGTTACCATTGATCACTAGGGATAAAATTATAATATAAATTTAAATCCCATTATTTAAAAAGGTTTAGGAGGATATTTAAAAGATATTTTCAGGAAACCCATTCCTTTTTTATGGGTAAATCGACCTAAGATAGTTTGATGATATGAAATCTACTATGTTTTTTTCATGATATGGTTATTGTGCAATATTTATGAAAGTGATATTTGGGAGAGAAAATATATCCTTAGGTAACATTATCTATTGTTTTAAATATGGTTCTGTTATATTACACCAAAGCATTGGGTAATGAGATAGATATTATTAGGTAAATGTTACCTATTATAGATAACAAGGCTATGTTACTTATAACAATCTAATCATTTATGAATAAAATTGAATTTCTTTTAATGTATTGTGGATATAGAAAACACATTATCAACTTTTTTATTATTATTGGGTGTAAATTACCATTAAATGTCATTACCATTGAAAATATGGGTGTTTAACATTTATCCCACAACTAATATAAATATAAGGTTTTAAAAAATACTTTTGACACAGAAAAAGGATATGATGACCTCATCTAGTAGACTTAGGCCATACGAAGCTCATTTGTTAGAGATTGGAAAGCATGTAGCTTCACAGGGATTTACTCTTGACCAAGCCCTAGATGAGCTTCAACACATTAATCGTGAACATTATCACCCATGGGAGATGTCCAAGTTAATATATATTACCACCTGGCCAATGTTATCTGAGATTCCCAAAGTGAATGTAACCATCTCAGACCTTACCCTTAAGTATTATGCAGGTTTTATTAGGGGTTTTGTAACAAGGTATTAGTTACTTATTGTTTAATTAATTTTTATAATTAAATTTATTATTCCATAAATTCCTTTATGAGAATTGTCTTTCCTAAAAAATGATGAATTTGATAAATTAATTTTTCAGGAAAAAATGGTACTTTTTATTAGTGTAATTTGATGAAATGATAAAACCGAATGTTTATTTCTAAAAAATATTTTAAGGAATTAATGAACCTTTTAAATAATTTATATTTTAATAAAATGTTATTATGAAATTCCATTTATTAATAATAAATGAGTATATGATTTTTGTGAAGTCAAATATAATTTATATTAAGGTTTAAAACTATTTTGGTCAAAACCCATCAATTATCAATAAATATAGGTTCTCATTTTAAAAGTGGAAACTGCCATATTCAGAAAATTAATTAGATAAAATGAATATTATTTTTTAAGACACCAAAATTATCCAACTGCGGATTTTTCATAATTTTCTTTGACAGTTAGATTTTTTGTTAAAACATAAATAATATATAAATATCTAGTGTGTTTTATGGCACCATAATGACCAAATAGTTATGTAACAAATACCATAAAAGTTATCTTCGTCAAAATACATGTTTTAACTTTAAAATAATTTTTTCATATTTATTGGTCTTTTTTATAATGCCTTAGTGAATCCCCCAAAATGTATAATATATTTTATGATTTTCAATTCATTTCATGAGAGTGTGACTCACATCCACATAAGAAAGGGAAATATTTTAATATTGTCATCCCATTCCCTAATAAAATACTTTTTTCCACTCCGGTTGTCCTAAAATAATGGGTTGGTTATGGTTTTTAATATTATAGTGTGTAGTGTCTCAAACATAAATAATACAAAATTCTCACTCTTTCCTATATAAAACCACTATGTAACCTATTTCTCTTCACTAAAAATCGCTTAATAAAATCCCCAATCTATTCTCCACTCCCTAGAGTCCTCCCAATGATTCCCCAAGCTCTAAAAAAGCCTCTCCCATGCCATTGGGGTCACACGTCAAAGTGGTTGTTCCTTCCTTTATCATTTTTTGTCCGTGTTTCCATATATTGTTATAAAATTTTATTTTTTCAATTAGAAATAATAGGGTATGTTTTTTCACCTCCCCCATACTTCCCTTATTATGTTTTAATGGTGATAGACCTCTTCCAATATCATTATTCCCTCCCATTTACACATGTTACCATGGCGTGATTTCGTAAGATATTTCTCTCTCCTCATTTCCTTTCAAGCATTTTTTTATATTATACTTCCCAAATTCCATTTCATAAGTTGGGATATTAGGATCCCTGATCCCATTTATACCCATTTCATTTATAAATGACCCATTTACCTCTCATCAAAACATTTTATGAATCCCCATGTGATGTTGTTATGCTGCGAAAATTGCACTGTGATTTTCCATGTCAAAAACAATGTTTTGTGAATACTATGCCCATTTATCTATCACTGGTATTCCCCATTATAAACATATAGTTATTGATTATATACATTCAAGTTCGTATTCCACACTCTATTATCATTTAATAAATGATTAAGTTTAATGAATTCACATTATATGATCTGTGTGGCACAGTTAATCATGATATTAAAATGTTCGTGAAGGGGGAACCCTAATAGTGCACTAATGCATTGGGTATTGTTTAGTATCACAATACATCATGATGGTACTACGGATTACATGATTTCTTTTAGGAAAATTTCCCACCATGTAGGGACATGGGTTTCCGGATTCCGTTATGATTATGATGCGTTGTTTTAAGTTGTTTCCAACTTTCCATGTTATAACAGGCATGCTATATCATGCCTTTTTTCATGTTTCTCTTATGATCCATTAATATATATATTTCCTAACTTGTATTGTATTATTTTTTTTGCGACCTACTTACTACCTTTCTAGCCTTTATAGCTAGCCCTTTTCTTATGTGTGTCCTGAATTTATCTCATGCAATGTAAAGTACAAAAGAATGTTGGGGTCATGTAAAAGATGTTTTCAATAAAGATGTTTATTTCATGTTTCAAGTTGTTATGTAATGTTCATAATCCACAAAGAAACTAGAAATATCTATCTTTTAAGTTGTATTAATTTCATGTTTATTCAATAATTATGATTAAATATGAAATATTGATAGTGGTTGTTGTAGTTTGTATCAAAGTAATGGATTAGGTATTTCTAGGATTAGGATTACAAAACCCTAGGGAAATCCTTATAGATAAGACTAGATAAAAGAAAAAAATACTGAATTTTTTTATTATAGATTAAGTGTTTTATCAAGAAAATAAATCCATCTCTGGATATGAAAAACTACATATGGCTCTAGCACAGATTAATCTAGTGGTGAAGCTCGAAAACAGAACTTTGAGATAGACTCGAACAGAAATTGTACACAAAAAATGGGCCTTGCTGCACTCTTGGTTCGACAATCTCAAAGTATATGATTTGATAAATTTATTAGCTTATTATGAACCATTATCAAGGGAGTAAGAAAAAATACCATAAGAATATAATTTTCATGACCCGACCCTTCCCGGGCTCGACCCGCAACTACCCCAAGCCCGCTTCTACATGCCAAGGGCTTGAGACAGGCGTCGAAGGCTAAACAACTCATGGAGGTCTTTGCCTAAGTATATGTACACACACACGCAACCCACTCAATTTAGAAGTGTAGAGTAAAAGGACAAGTAAAGTATTAAATGCTATAAATAGACCACAAATGTGAATCGAACTCTAATCAGTACAAATTTAAAGCTGAAGGTAAACTGAAAATAAAAGGAAAAAACATGCGCCCAACCAGAAAAGTGCCACAATATGGCAACAAGTAAACAAAGGAAAATAGCTGGGAGGGTCCCACACCTAGAAGGAGAGTATCCAAAACCCAAATATTGGGTACTGGAACAAGGTATATACATATATATATGTTCTGTCAAGAAGCCCGAACAAGATCGTAAGGGGATCTCCATCCCGTAGCTCAGCCCAAGAAAGTGAGTAGCCAACTGTCCCAGAAGTAAAAATCATCGATGCCCAGCATCCCGCACATCTTCCCCGAACTGCAATTCAAGGGGCTCAAATCACCAAACCTTGAAATTATTAGCTTTGGCCAGCACTGACGCGCCCACACGGTTTTAGGTCGCGTCGCAAGGAAGTGTCTCGATGGGAAAAGTGCCCCTCATACTTGAGAGTTCTAGGGGAATGTCAAACCACACCTCATCACTACCCCACAGTCAAGAGGTCTCCTCAATGTCGATAGGCAACCCCCTGCCCAGTCCCACTGGAGGGTAATCCCTAGAAGTCGACGGGTTCCCACTTGAGGGAGACCTGGAAAGAATCGACGGGTGCCACACTGCCCAATCCCATAAAAGGGTAATCCAATAGAGGGAGACCCGGATAAAGTCATCGACGAGTCCCAATGCCCAGTCCCATAAAAGGGTACCCCAGTAGAGGGAGCCACAAAACTATCATTGGGGACCACCTCCCAGCCCACCTGGAGGTAAACCTGGCATCAGGGACCACTTCCCAACCCTGCTGGAGGTAAACCCGGCATCGAGGACCACTTCTCAGCCCCGCTAGAGTTAAACCCGGAACTGCTCTGGCCATCCCTACTGGATGGCACTGCTCGTTGAACACTTCTGTACTGGCCATCCATGCTAGATGGTACAGCTCTGGCCATCACTACTAGATGGTACAACCTCCTGGCCAGCCCTGATGGAAACAACCTTAAGGCCAGCCCTGCTAGAAACAGCCTCCTGGGTAGGTGCCCGTGTAATATGTTGGTCACACCGAATCCAAAAGAACTCTACCTGGGAACTCGAAGCAACTCTGCCGGCTAAACCATCAAGAATAGAACCAGGGGAAAACCACTCAACACTTCTGGTCGAAACCATCGTGAACAGGACCAGGGGGAAACCCACTCAACCTTGCTGGTCAAACAAATGAGAATAGAACCAGGGGGAAACTCAACCCTGCTGGTCAAACAAATGAGAATAGAACCATGGAGAAACTCAAACCTACTAGTCAAAAAAATGAGAACAGAAGGACCCTCTACGTCGCGAGATGTTAAGGGTACGCAAAGCAGAACACAACTCGTACATGGGGCCCACACGACGTGTGTCCCCAAGTCAACTCCAACCAAGCATACAAAAGTTATCAGGTACAAACAACAACATGTACCTCCAAACGTTCCTATATACTCCTAGAGTATAACATGTTTTCAGCCCAAAGGCTATCTTGCACATGACAGCCAATGTCAACGTGAAGGCCATAAACGTAACAACTCAGAATTTCCACCTCATCAGCCCAGGCTGACCAACCACATCTCTTCAAGCATTACTTCACTCACACGCCAAGGGTTCACTTCTGAACACAGCAAAAAGAACCGCCACCGGAGCACCCTTCATATTTCCACATTTAATAAGATCATGTAAGAGGCTCTACTCGCCTGAACAGATTACACTAATATAATATTCACAGAAAAACACGCGAGATAGACTACTTACATGACTCAAATGGATATTCAACGGAAAGGTCATCCAACACCGCTTTAATCCTGAACGGTGTCCCATGATCCCGAGCCTCGGCCCTGAAACCATTTGGGCACATTGCACCATTTCAATCCCCTTGGGAAGACATGTCAAAAGGACTGCTCACTTGAGTGCAATGGATATCCAAAGAAAAAGATACATTTCGCCGCACCGCACTTGAGCGGTGATTCATGGTACCCGCATCCCAGTCCCAAAGCACAACTAAAGGATCGCAGGGATGCGATCCTCTCGAAAAATTACACAAGATGGACTATTCACATGTCCAAAACGGACACCTGGTGATAAAGATGGAAATCACTACCAACTCCCAAAACGGCCCCCGTGGGGCCTGCACCACCGTGCGGATTTAAAGCGGGTCGATTGCACCAATGCAATGCCCTCAGAAAAACACCCAAAAATGACTACTCACACGCCCCAAACGGACATCTGATTAGAAAGTTGCTAAACGCTGCTTGTAGCTTAAAGGACGGGTCATGGGGCCCATGCCTCAACTCCAATTCCAACACCCGAAAACCCCTTGAAAACTCCGCCTCAACGCCAGGGTCGCAACACCGCTGACAGCGCTCAAAACGGACATCGGATGTGTATGCGTCCCCCAAAAAGAAACCCCCGGAAAAAATTCCAATTCACTTAAAGGCGTGTCGCGACTCTGCGGCCCCTCGTTTCGGGAATTAAAAATCCCTAAAACCATCTCAAAAAGCTAGTCTTGATTCAAGAATACCGCGGCTGCAGACAGTGCCCAAATCGGACGCCCTGCGGAAGATTTATTATTTATAAATCAATTTTCATAATAATAATAATGATATTATTATTATTATTATTATTATAAACCTTTTTTATCTTATTTTTTTTAACTAGACCGGCCATCCTGGACGGTCTTCTTCCGCATGCTGCCCTGCAGAACCGGACCTGAATGGGTTTGGTTTTCTCCAAACAGACCGGTTATTCGGCCGGTCTTTGCCTCCCTACAAGACCCATAGTGTGAAGGTCCTTGTCTCCCAACAGACCAGCCATTCGGCCGGTCCTCATTGACACACCCACAGGACCCGCGCGGCACGGGTCCTGCCTCCCCTGAGGTCGCCGCCTGCTGCCGATGACCCGTCGCACCGCTTGATGTAGACCGCACTCGCCTGCACCACCTCTGATGGCCAGGGCCACCACTCGACCGCGAGCCGCCCCCGTCCAGCTCCACTGAAACCGTCGTCACCCTGCTCCGAGCCACCGTCCACAGCATCGCGCCGCCGCCTGGGAAGGTCGGACCACCCGTCAGACTGGCAGGAACCACCGGAAAACCCCTAACACATCCAAACTTTTCCGGACCGCTGTAGGCGGCTTGGGACTTAGAATTCCAATCTGTAACAAGCGTCGGAAAGATTAGAAAATATATCACGCATTCATATGATTTTCTAGAAAATAAAATAGCAATACGACGTGATTAATCGATCTCATAGTAGGTGCGGGAAAAAAATAAAATGAAACGCACGATCCTACATTGTTGGGCTTCGCCCGACGCTTCCCGCCCGATCTGCCACCGCCGTAACACTCGGAATTGGGAGAGGAGACCTGGACGATGGTGGAGAGATTACTCCTTGAGAGCTCTTGCCAGGGACATGTATGGGGATAAGGAGAGGTGGGGTTAGGTTTAAGTAGAGAAAATTAATTAAAAGGTTTTAATTAATTTAACTCCCAAATTAACCTACATCTGAAACCTTCTACAGAGTCGAGGTTAAGCCTCCCATAGGGTAAACACCACCTCCCGATCACAACGGAGGTCTCAGAATTTTAATCTGAGGCCCCGTTCAAAAGATATAGAACTCAACGATTGAGGCCACTAAATTATGAAAATGCCCCTGGTGGCATTTTCACAGAAGGCACGCGCCCAAGAAAGGTACACCCCTTCTATGGTAAAAGGCAAGCTTCGGACTCAACGATGCCCTCAGTTTTCCAATCTGAGCCACTGTTTAAGAGATACTTGAGTGAAGCCATTAAACGAATAAATTAATTTATTTATTTATCCATTTAATGTTCTGTTAACGAGCAAGGGGTCCCAACATCCCGCACCAACAAGTTTTTGTCGTGCCTAGTGTAAACACCCCATTTAGGACCCATTAGTTCACGTAGAATTAGGATCTGAAGCACCGTTTAGGAGTTATCCCATTTATTTGGCGTGCCTAGTGTGAACGCACTGGAAATTTAATTCCAGCCACACCGGGACATGGAATCGCACGCCGTCTGAATGAGCTGCTCTGGAATAACATCAAGAATATTCCAAAGACTTTAATAGAAAAAATTTGGTTCTTACATCATTCCCTAATTCATGATTTTCATCCCCAAAAAGAAAAACCAAGGAACAACTAAGGGTACTAAGCCCACACCTGGATCTCTCGTATCTAGAAGAACTCTTGTACAGTCCCGCGTCACCACACATAGACCAAATGATTTGATCTCTTCACGCGGGGTCTGCCTTGCCAATGACATGCATAGGAGCACACACACATCTCCTCAGGTAGGCCCCATGAGAGACGTCGTGCACCCACTCTTAACATTGGGGTTAGGGCAAGGCAGTAGGCAACCTCACCATCCCTTTGAACGATATCAAATGGCACAATGGATCTCGGGGGTAGCACACCTCCCCAAACAAACACCTACGTCGCAAGCCATGACTGGAATCACTGTTCGGACCTGGGACAATTCCTGGTGATTCCCTCCTTCAGAATATCCATATGGAGAAACAGTCAAGGATATCTGGTCATGCAAGATTTCACAGTCGATGTCCAATGACACAGACTCTTTTACACTCTCGGAGAGCGAAGGAGTCAACACCATCGACTAATGAAAAAGGTCTCATGTTGTTTACCATACCAACACAGGGTTACACTGACGCCCCACGCCACCCTTGTAACAACTCAAACATAGATCAGGGAGAAAAATCATTTCATGAACAGAGTCTAACAATTCTACTGCAAAAAGAAGAAAAGCTTTATAGCGTACATCTTATCACCTCATGCTTTGTAGGATCATAGACATCCAAAGCTCACAGCTATCTACGGTCCCAACTTTCATCTCCTGGAGCTTGATGGGGATCGCCTAGTGGTGATGGGAAGACCTCGTCATGCCGTACCCCACTACCAGCTCATCCCGGTCCTCTGCTAGCACCACCTCTTAGGGCGCTACTCCAATCATTGTGCTGCCTCTACCGTGGTGGTGCCCCTACTGTCTGCCCGATATTCTCAGCGTGATTGGTCAGGCAGTCTCATCCCAGGTGACCTCGTCCATCGTAAGCATAGCACAGGTGCTCTCCGGGCTACAATGGTGCCCTCCGGGGCCACTGTGGGGTACGACCACGCCCCTGAGTCCGGTTGTTAGAAAGTCACCTGCGTCTAGGTTCTGCTTGCCGAAGACCGCTAGCTGTGGCAGGCACACCGGGCTCTATCCGAAACTACCCCAATCCTACCTCCATAGGTCAGGGGATGACGACAAGTGCCAAAGGCTAACCAACTCGGGGAGGCCTTTGCCTAAGTACCTGTACACACACACGTAGCCCACTCAATGCATAAGTGAAAAGTAAACGGAAAAGTAAAGTACTAACTACGATAAATAAACCACAAATGTGTATCGACCTATAATCAGTACAAAGTAAAATCTAAAGGTAAACTGAAAAGAAAATGAATAAACATGCGCCCAACCAGAAAAGTGCCACAACCCGGCAACAGGTAAACAAAAGAAAACTTCTGGGAGGGTCCTACACCTGGAACCCGACTATGAACACCACACACGGTCCATGATCCCAAACTTCTAAGCTCCACTGAAGTCATGACCAACCTGTCCATCATCTGCAAGGGCACACAAAGTGCGGGCAAAGCCCAAGCAGGAGTGAGTATAAAAATACTTAGTAGGATGCCTCGAAGGCTCGAGGGAGCAACAAAAGAGGTACTGAAGATGTGAGCAGTAGATCGAATAGGAAAAAGTAACGGATTACAACATAGAGTGAATTAAAGTGTACAAATCAAGCCAACAAGATGAAGGGAGTAGACTCGTCCAAACAGAAGGAGCTAGAATCGGTGAGAAGTTGAACTTCTCATAGAGTCTTCAGTACCTATAGTAGGAGAGTAGACTCATCCAACCATGAGAAGCTAGAAATGGAAAGCACGTGGCATACCCCATGTATCTTCGCCTCCCCGGGAAGGAGAGTATCCAAAATGCAAGGAGTGGGTACTGAAACAAGGTATATACATATATATATGCTCTATCAAGAAGCCCAAAGAAGATCATAAGGGGGTCTCCATCCTTTAGCTCAGCCGAAGAATGTGAGTAGCCAATACTCACAGAAGTAAACACTATCAATGCCCAGCATCCCACATGTTTGCCCCGAACTGAAAGTCAGGGGGCTCCAATCACCACACCCTGACAATATCCGCTTTGGGCGGCACTGACTCGCCCGTACAGTTTTAGGTCACGTCGCAAGGACGCGTCTCGGTGGGGAAAGAACCCCACATACTTGATAGTTCTGGTGGAATGTCAAACCACACCTCGTCAATGCCCCGTAGTTGAGAGGTCTCCTCATGGTTGACAGGAGACCCCCTGCCCAGCCCTGCTGGAGGGTAATCCCTGGAAGTCGACAGGTTCCCACTGGAGGGAGACCTGAAAAGAGTCAATGGGTGCCACACTAACTAGTCCCGTAAAAGGGTAATCCACTAGAGGGAGACCCAGCTAAAGTCATCGATGAGTCCCAATGCCCAATCCTATAAAAGGGGTACTCCACTGGAGGGAGGCTCGGAACCATCATCGGGGACCACTTCCGAGCCCAGCTGGAGGTAAACCCGGAACCGCTCTGGCCATCCCTGCTGGATGGTACTGCTCAGTAAACACTGCTGTACTGGCTATCCCTGCTGGATGGTACCGCTCCGGCCATCCCTGCTGGATGGTACAACCTCTTGGCCAGCCTTGCTGGAATCAACCTCCAGGACTGCCCTGTGGGAAACAACCTCCTAGGCAGAGGACTGATGCCCGTATAATTTGTTGGTCACAACGAATCCACAAGAACACTACCAGGGAACACGATGCAACTCTGCCGTCCAAACCATTGAGAATAGAACCAGGGGAAAACCACTCAACCCTGCTGGTGAAAATTATAGTGAACAGGACCTGGGGTAAGCCCACTCAACCCTGATGTTCAAACAAACGAGAATAGAACTAGGGGGAAACTCAACCCAACTAGTCCAACAAATGAGATAAGAACTAGGGGAAACTCAACCCTGTTGGTCAAACAAATGAGAACAGAAGGACCCTCTACGTTGCGAGAGTTCAAGGGTACAAAAAGCAGAACACGACACACACATGGGGCCCACATGACATGTGGCCCCAAGTCAACACAAACTAAGCGCACAAACTTTCTTAGGTACAAACAACCACATGTACCTCCAATCGTTCCCGTATACTCCCAGAGTATACCATATTTACAGCCCAAAGGCTATCATGCACACGACACCCAACGTCAACGCGAAGGGTGTAAATGTAACAACTCCATCTTGCCACCTCATCATCCCAGGCACAACCAACCAAGTCTCTTTAAACATTACATCACTCACATGGGTGTGCATGCGATAACATGCCAATGGTTCGCTTTTGAACACAGCAAAAAGAACCACCACCGGAGCACCCTTCATATTTCCACATTTAATAAGATCCTATAAGAGGCTCCGCTCGCATGAACAGATTACACCATTGTAATCCTCACGGAAAAACACACGAGATAGACTACTTACTCACCCCAAATGGATATCCGATGGAAAAGTGGTCCAACACCGCTTTACGCCCGAACGACGTCTCGTGATCCTGAGCCTCGGCCCCAAAAAGAGTCGGGCACATTCCACCATTGTGATCCCCTTGGAAAGACGCGTCAAAAGGACTGCTCAGTTGAGTGCAATGGATATTCGGAGAAAAATATGCATTTCACCATACCGCACACGAGCTCTGCTTCATGGGAGCCCACATCTTCCAAAATTAACACCCGATGATAAAGCTATAAATCACCACCAACTCCCAAAACGGCCCCCGTGGGGCCCGCACCACAGTGCGTAATTAAATGTGGTAGATTTCACCAACGCAATGCCCACGGAAAAACAACGAAAAATGACTTCTCACATGCCCCGAATGGACGCCTAATGGAAAAAGTTTCTAAACACTGCTCGCAGGTTAAAGGACGGGCTGTGGGGGCCACGCCTTAACTCTAGTTCCAATGCCCGAAAACCCCTTGGAAAACTCTGCTTCGATGCCAGGGTTGCAAAGCCACTGATGACACTCAAAATGGACATTAGGTGTGTCAGCGCCGCCCAAAAAGAAACCCCCAAAAGAATGCCAATTCACTTAAAGGCGTGTCGCGCCTCCAAGGCGCCTTGTTTCGGGAATTAAAAACCCCCAAAACCATCCCAAAAAACCAGTCTCGATTTAAGAATGACGTGGCTGCAGACAGTGCCCAAATCGGATTCCCTACAGAATATTAATTATTTATGAATCATTTTTCATAATAATAATAATAATATTATTATTATTATTATAAACCTTTTTTTATCTTTTTTTTAAACTAGACCATCCATCCTGGATGGTCCTCTTCCACACGCTGCGCAGCAGCATCGGACCCGAGCAGGTCCTGTTTTCTCCAAACAGACCGGCCATTCAGCTGGTCTTTGTCTCCCAACAGGACCCGCAGCCTGCAAGTCCTTGTCTCCCAATAGACCGACCATTCGGTCGGTCCTCGTTGACACGCCCGCAGGACCTGCACGACGCAAGTCCTGGCTCCCCCGAGGTCACCGTCTGCTGCTGAAGACCCGCCGCACCACCTGCTGCTGACCGCGCTCGCCCGTGACTCCTCTGCTTGCCAGCACCGCCGCTTGACCGTGAGCCGCCCCCGTATAGCTCCACTGAAGCTGGAATTGCCCTGTTCCGAGCCGCCATCCACAGCGTCGCACCGCCGCCTGGGAAGGCCGGACCACCCGCCGGAATGGCCGGAACCGATGGAAAACCCCCAACACATCCAAACTTTGCCGGACCGCTGTGGGCGGCTTAGGACTCGGAATTCAAATTTGTAACAATCATCATAAAGATCAGAAAATATAATACGCATTCATGTGCTTTTCACAAAAATCAAATAGTATTTTGGCCTGATTAATCGATCTCAAAGTAGGTGCAGGAAAAAAATACAATGAAACGCATTATCCTACCTTGTTGGGCTTCTCCCGAAGCTTCCCGCATTATCCGCCACCACCCCAATGCTCTGAATTGGGAGAGGAGAGCTGGACGGTGATGGAGAGCTTCCTATTTGAGAGCTCCTACCCAGGAAGTGTATGGGGAGAAGAAGAGGTGGGGGGATTAGGTTTAAGTAGAGAAAATTAATTCAAAAGTTTTAATTAATTTAACTCCCAAATTAACCCGCATATGAAACCATCGATAGAGTCGAGGTTAAGCCTCCCCTATGGTAAACACCACCTCCCGAACACAACGGAGGTCTCAGAACTTTAATAAGAGGCGTCGTTCAAAAGTTATAGAACTCAAAGACCGAGGCCTCTAAATTAAGAAAATACCCCTAGCGGCATTTTTCACAGAAGTCCCATGCCCGCAAAAGTACACCCCTTCTAGGGTAAACGACAAGCTCCGGACTCAACAATACCCTCATTTTTCCAATCCAAGCCACTGTTTAAGCGATACTTTAGCTAAGACATTAAACAAATAAATTTATTTATTTATTTATCTATTTAATGTTCTGTTAACGGGCGAGGGGTCCCAAGGTCCCGCGCCGACATAGTTTATGTCATGCCTAGGGTTAATACCCCATTTCTGACCCATCCTAGCACTCATATTTATGATCCGAACCACCATTTAGGAGTTATCCCATTTATTTCATGTGCCCCGTGTGAAGGCACTAAAAATTTAATTCCGGCCACACCGGGGCTCAGAATTGCATGTCTTCTGAAGGCTTTGCTCTGGAATAACATCAAGAATATTACAAAGTCTTTTATAGAAAAAACTGGGTTATTAAAATAATTTAGAAAGTAGAACATGGATAACATATATTTAATCCTAAAAAATCATAAGTTAAGGAAATAAATTTAATTTATCAGTTATCCCTTTTTTCATTGGATTCCCCTTTATGTGTATAATAGTTTAAAATAATTACCCCTAATTTTCCATTTATTTTAGCCAATGATCAGTAATAGGAGGAATTGGGCTAACAACCGATGTGAATATCAATATGATGATTGTTCTAATGAGATTTCCAATCTGATTGGAGTGGGAGTTGTAAATGTTGTCATGATACTCACTCAATTAACTCATGTTTTGAATAGAAACATGGGTTAATAAGAACATCCAACACCCCCTAGTAAAGAGAAAGAGAAAATCGAGATCTTCATGAGACAAAGGCATCATACTTTCAATGTATAATATAATACCTCAATAGTCGAAAAATGGATCTGCTCCATTTATATGATCTACGTTTCCTTTAATGTTCCAAAAAGTTAACGTTATTCTGGTGGATTATCATATGGAGGGTAAAGGTAATCAATGGTGTATATTGATCAAAAATATAAATCCTGTGAAAGATATTGAGGAAATGGGAGGGATGGATTTCAGGAAACTGTTTTTTGATAAATATGTTCCCACACCATTAATCTTAAGATGGAAAGAGATTTCCTTGAACTAATGTAAAAGAAAGAAAAATATGTTTGGTAAAATGAGAAAAACATCACCAGACATTCACAATACACCTCTATTTGGGTCGTTAGTGCCAAATTCAAGGTTGACCTCTTATTTGGTGAACTAAAAACTAGCATAAGAAAAGCCATAGAAATATGCAACTTCGATAACTATGAGGAGATTTTATGATGTTCTCTCAAAGTCGCCATGTAGATCAGAGAATCTCAGGGGTATCATGGGGATAAGAAGTGGAATATGGACGTTCATTTTGGTATTCTGATGGATAAATCAAATGATAATAAGTATTCTATCATCCCTCTTATCAAAAGAATGGAAATAGGCACCTAGGAAATTTCCTGATGGGAACAAGAAAATGATTTAGGCGTGGGAAGGAAGGGCACCTTGCCAGCAATTTCTTGTATGAAAAAGCTCCTACTAAGACAGAGGAAATGAGTGCTCCATTCAGTCCTCAATGATTAAACTTCAATGAACCATGGAAATTTAAGAAACCAGTTCCCAATGCAACAATTTTTCCGAGGAAAACAATAACTTCTTGTGCAACAAGGGTGAGAATTTTCCATCACTACTACTGAAGTGAGTCCCTAAAACGAAGGTTCGATAGGTATGCTGGTCAATCACTCAAGAATAGAGAATTCACTTTTTGGGAATCATTTTACACTATCTTTTATATCTCAAATTTGTAGTAGAACAATCCAAACATCACCACAAATAATGAAAATAGAGATGTTGATGAAAACAGAAAATGGGGAAATTATTGCATCCTATGAATATAACTCCTCCCCTATCATAATTTTTAGTCTATATTTCCCAAAAAACCTCATCATACTTCCCTTTGTGGAATTTTATTAAATTCATGGCATGAATTGGTTTTCACTATATAGATCAAACATAAATTGTTACAAGAGGGAAATCACTATTTGTATAGTAAATCGACCCCTGATTCTATAAAAGAGAATTTAAGAGGATGGATCTTATTTAGCACTATCATCTCAAGAATTTATATTACTTCCCTATGATCACATGTATCTTTCTCAGATAATTGAGTCTGAGGAAAGAACTATCCTTTGATAAATGCCTATTGTGGGGTAATTTTTGGATGTGTTTCCCAATTAATTGGCTGGTCTTTCTCCTAAAAGATATGTTCAATTATTGATTGATCTTATACCTAGGGAATTTCCAATATACACGACTACATATATAATGTTTATTGTGGATCATGATGAGATAAAGAAACAACTATAGGATAATATGGATAAAGGGTTTATATGAATAAGTGAATCACCATGGGGTGCACCGGTACTCTTTGTCAAGAAGAAGGATGGGTTAGTTTTCCTTTGCATTGATTATTGTGAGCTCGACAAAATCAAGATAAAGAACAAGTATCATTTTCCATGAATTGGTGACTTGTTTGATTAGATACATGGAGAAAAATACTTCTCCAAAAGGGATCTTCGGTTGGGTTATTACCATTTATGAGTGAAGAAGGAGGATATTCCCAAGATTGCTTTTTGTACAAGGTATGAGCTCTATAAATGCTTAGAAATTGCTTTCAGACACAATAATGCCCCTACAATATTCTTCGACATGAAGAGTAGATACTTTAGATATTACCTAGAAATATTTTTGTTAGTATTTATATATTATATTTTTATATACTCCAAAACCAAGGTGGAGCATGGGGAACATCAATTCACTATATTAGATACCTTGTCAAAGGATAAATCTATGAAAATTAAATAAATTGAGAGTTCTTGTTGAAGGAAGTATCATTATTGGGGAATATCATCATAATCATAGGGCTATCTGTGTATCATTCCAAAATAAATGAAATTTAGGGATGGTAAAGTCAAACATCTTCAACAGATATCTATAGCTGCCAAGGGATAGATGGATATTATCACTGATTTGTGAGAAATATTTCTTTATTGTCAAACCATATTAATAAGATAACTCGGAAGGGAGTCTAGTTTTATTGGACAGCTGAAAGTGATGAAAGATTTGAGGAGTTTAATAAAAGGATTATAAGTGCCCTATGCTTACACTACCCACAAGTGGTGATCATTTCATAATCTTCAGCAATGCTTCAAAAAAGGGCCAAAGATATGTGTTGATATACAATGAAAAATCATCACCAATTCTTCATGTCAGTTAAAAAATCTTGAGAAAAACAACCCCAGACATGATTTGGAGTAAGCAGTAATGATCTTTACATTGAAAATATGGATTCATTATCTCTTTGGGGAAAAGAATGAAATATATACAGATCCCAAAACTCTCAAATATATATTCTCACAAAAAGAGATAAAATGCGTCGGTGAAGATGGTTAGAGCTCATCATAGATTAAAACTTTTGCATCCATTACCACTATGGTAAACAAAACAAGGTGGATAATTCTATAAGTCGAAAGAACCCAGGGATTCTATCACAAGTGGGAATTGAAAAAGATCCAATATTCTTAGATTTTATGTTGATGAACATAGGAATCATAAACAAGGGAACATCATCAATACTTTTGAAATTGATTTCTCAAACGTCTCTTTTTCAAAAGTTAAGGGATGCTCAAAAATGATGTGGGAATTCAATGGAAAGTGGAAGCTATCAAAAAATGGAAATCCTTAGCGTAAAATATTAATGAAGATGATATTGTGAGATTTGGGTCAAGAATATGTGCTCCATAAAATAATTACTTAAAGAAAAAACTTTTGGATGATTCTCATTGTTCGAATTTCTCGACTCAGCCAAGAAACACAAAGATGTATTGAGATATTTCAGATAATTATTGGTGGAATTAGATAAAGATGGAGATTAATGAGTATACATTAAAGTTACTGGTATGTCATCAAGTGAAGGATAATAAGAAGATGACTAAGGGGATAATGATAACATTACCAAAACCAACATAGAAATGGGAAAACATCACCATGGAATTTTCCCTTGACTTATAAAGAGATCCAAAGGAAACAATACTATCTGGGATGTTGTGGATCATCTTACAAAGACATAAAACTTCATTTAAAATCAAGAGGATTTCTCATTAGATCAGCTGACATGGATATACATCAGAGAATTAGTAAGGCTGCATGGTTTACCACTATCGATTGTATCTAATCAAGATCCCAGATTCATCTCTATATTCTGTTAGAGTCTCCAACACACTCTGAATACTAATCTAAAATTCAATAAGGGTTATCATCCTCAAACTGATGGCCAATCTGAGAAGTCTATCCAAACACATGAGTACATATTGAGAGAAAGCTCAATGGACTTTAAAGGAGGATGTGATCAACATATTCCTCTTGTTGAGTTCTCTTACAACAACTGTTTCCACTGAAGCATCCAGATGGCTCCTTATGAAGGAATTTATGGGAATAGGTGGAGAAACCATTTCATTATGGAATGAAGTTGTGGAATGAAAAATCCACAGACCAGAAATGTCCAAATAAATTGTGGAGAGGGTTAAGACCATCCAGTATCACATCAAAGCTACACAGAGTTGACAAAAGAGATATGCTGACAACTATCAACATGATTTAAAGTTTGATGTTGGAGATATGGTTTTCTTCCACATATCTCCATGGAAATAAATTATAATATATGGGAAGAAGGGAAATCTTAGTCCAAGTAATATTAGACCTTTGGAGATCCTTGATCGAATCAGAGTAGTGGATTATTGACCAGCACTCCCACTGAACATGACTCAAGTACATGACATATTCCATGTATCACTCTTGAGGAAGTACATACCTGACCCATTTAATCTACTCAATCCGTATGTGGTACCATTTGAGAATGACCTCTCATATTAACATATGTCGTTAAAGATCTTATATAGTAGTGTATAAGTTTTACAAAATAAGTTGATGTCCCTTGTCAAGGTGTTTTAGCGAAACCATGTGTTTGAAAAAGTAATGTGGGAACTATAGGAAGTGATGAGACAGAGTTACCCTTAACTTTTTTAGCATGGTAAAAGGAAAATTCTTCTGATAAATTTCTTGAGAGGGGGAGGTTGTAATGACGCAATAATTTATGAATAAAATTCCATTTCATTTAATGTCTTCTAGATATAGAAAACATGTGAACTCTTTTTATTATTATTATAGGGTTTAAATTACCATTAAGTATCATTACCGCTGAGAATATAGTCGTTGAATAGTGATCACACCACTAATATAAATATAATGTTTTAAAAATCCTTTCAACACACACAATGGAGATGATGGCCTCATCTAGTAGACTTCAGTAGTACAAAGCTCGTTTATTGGATCTCTGAAAGGAAGTTGTGTCATTGGGCTTCACTCTGGACCAAGACCAAGATGATCATCAACACACTAATCTTGAACGAATTTTCCTATGGGAGAAGTTAAAGTTAATATAGATTACTACTTGTGTGATGTTATCTAAGCTTCCCCAATAGTCTATCACCATCATAGACCTTACACTTATGTATTATGCAGGTGTTATTAGGGTTTATGTAACAAGGTATTAGTTACATATTGTGTAATCAATTTTTATAAATAAAAGTATTCTTCCATTAATTATTTATGAGAATAGTCTTTCTTTAAAAAATGATTAATTTGATAAGTTTATTTTTCAGGTAAAAAAGTTACTTTTGAGAAATATATAAATTATTATATTAAACTATTGTCTTTATTAACAATATTATAAAATCAAATCTTATAAATGATGATTATATATGTTCCTTATCAGTAAAAGATTAGGTAATAAGCATGATAAGATTAATATTAGTATATGATTAAAAAGTGTATTTTTAATGAATTTATTTTATGGAATTAATGAATTTTTTAAATAATTAATATTTTAATAAAATATTATTGTCAAATTATTTTATTAATAAGAAATTAGTATATAATTTTTATGAAGTCAAATATAATTTTTATTATGTTTTAAAACTGTTTTTTTTTTCAAAACCTGATATTTTTTAAAAAATGTAGGTTCTAATTTTAAATTTTGTAAACTAACATATTTAGAAAATTATTTAGATAAAATGAATTCTATTTTTTCAAGATGTCAAAATGATCCAATGGTGAATTTTTCATAATTTTCTGATACAGTTGATTTTTTTGTAAAAATAATATAATATATAAATATATAGTGTGTTTTATGACATCATAATTTCCAATAGTGATGTAATAAATATCATAAAAGGGATCTTTGTCCAAATATATGTTTTAACTTTAAAATAATTTTATTTTAGATTTATTTGACTTATTTTATATTTCCTTAGTGAATCCTCCAAAATGTATAATATATTTGATGATTTCAAATTCATTTACAAGAGAGTGTGACTCAACTCCACATAAGTAAGGGAAATATTTTTATATATTCTAACATTTTCCTAATAAAATATTTTTCCCACTCCCCTTTTCTAGAATCCATCAGCAAAAACCATGGGTTGGTTGGTGGTTTTGAATATTTTAGTGTGTAGTGTCCAAAACCTAAATAATAAAGAATCCCTCCTCCTTTCCTATATAAACACACTCAAGCACCCATTATTCATCACTAAAATTCTTTTATACTCATACTCAATCTTCTATACATTACCTAAAGTCCTTCCATAGGGGCCCAAATCTCCGAAAAATCTTCTCCCAGGCCTTTGGGATCAAAGATCAAGTAAGGGTTCATTTCTTTCACATTTTTTTAATGTTTCCGTATATTATTATAATATTTTATTTCCTCAATTAAAAATAATGGGGTATGATTTCAAACATCCCCCATACTACCCTTAAAATTTTTGAATGTCGAGATACCCCTTTCAGTCACATTAATCCCTCCCTTGTACACATGTTACCATACCGAAATTCTATAAGGGATTTCACTCTCCTCATTCCCATTCATGTATTTATTTAATATAATGAATCTCAAATTCCATTTCCTATATTGGGATATTATAATCCATGATCCCATTATATATTATTTAATGTATAAATGATGAGGTAACATGTTTTCTCTCATCAACCCATTTTATGAATCCCCATGTGATGTCGTTATGCTGTCAAAATTGCACTGTGATTTTCCATGCGAAAATCATCATGTAGTGAATTCCATGTCCATTTTTCTATCTATTATGTTCACCATTAAGAAAATATAATTATTATTTATATAAATTCTTGTATATTTTGCGCATTCCTTTATCATGGAAAAATTAAAACATTGAATGAATCCATGTTATATAAAAAATGTGGCACACTTAATAATGAGATTAAAATGCTGATGAAGGGTGAACCCTGATAGTGCTCCAATGTATTGGGTAATGTTTATTATCAAAATACATCATGTTGGTATAGGGGATTCCCTGATTCTTTTTAGGAAATTCTTCTCCCATGTTGGGACTTTGGTTACCTGATTCCTTTATGTTTATGATGCAGTGTTTTGTGTTGTTGCCACATTTCTATGTTATGATTATCATGTTATATCATGCATTTATGTTTACGTTTATCAATGCTCTATTGATATGCCTATTTCCTAACATTTATTTTATCATTAATTTTATGTCTTGTTTACTCCCTTACTAGGATTTATATCTCACCCTTTTCATATGTATGTCCTCAGTTTATCCCATGAAATGCTATATATAAAGGAATGTTCTGGTCATGTAAAATAATTTTTCAATAAAGATGTTTATTTCATGTTTTTAGTTGTTATGTAATATTCAAAAGCACCGAAGACACTATAACTCTTGATATTCTGAGTTGTATTAAGTTCGGCTATATGTAATAAATCATATCTAAATATTAAATAAGGAGTAGAGTTGTTATATTACACAAATGAGTTGAATTAGTTAAATAATACTATTTTGGTTATGTCATAAGATGAGGTTTATTGGTTATGGGTTACTCATAATTGATATGGGAATTAACTAGTTAATTAATTCCATGACGTATGTTTGGTGTTACAAGATACCAAATCACAATTTTTCATTACATGTTATTATTTCTAATGGATGTTTTACCCAATGATGTTTTTCACATGGCTCATGATTGTTGACCTAAATGAATCCTATCTTATATTAAATCATTTTGATATATTTCATGATTTTAGATAAATGTTTTAATGGGTATAAATTATAATATTCTAGGCTTATGTAATTTTTTTATGTCACCAAACCTTTATACTCATTGTATTCTCACACATGTAATTAAAATTTTAATAATTATGTTTTCCCTTAATGAGCATTTCATATCACACTAAATATGTTTAAAATTTCCCTAAGTTATGAGAAATTATTTTAATTGAATTATACTTAGAACAGTTTCCTATATGAAGATTTTTTGGGAGAATTTCAAGAATTATTATGAAATAAGAAAGGCTGGGTATAGCAGGAAAACAAATCATATGAAGATATTTGAATTATTATATATGACTTTTAATTTATTCCCTAATAATATGAATATAAAATTTCCATGGGTAGATAAGTGATCAAACCTTTGTATTTTTTCTTATCTATTTTGGAATTTAAAAATTATATCACTTTTAATAGCATCAAATCTTGAAATGAATATATTATTTTGTTCATATTGAATCCATGAGTTAGGGTTCAAGGAAGATATAATTGGTGTCATAAAAAGGGTTTATAAAAAATATTGTTTATTAATTATTTATCAGTGTTTAACCTATATGTTATCGATACCATCATGGGATTATATGATGAAGGTTTATAATAAGTTAAATGACATATACACTCCTTTTGTGTATTAGTGTTTAGATTTTACAATTATTACCCATATTTGGGAGATGTTTTATTAGTTGAGATTAAAAGTACCTTTAGTTTGATCTTACGATTTAATATGAAGTAATATTTTAGAAGAATCATACAGTATTATGGATATGTAATCTAAATGATATAATATGGACAATGAGGTTAACATTTTCTTATATAAGTAATTTTAGATATAGGTTTCATTATTTTTTGGAATCACATATTTTTAACGCTGTGTATTTTTATTTAATTTTTTAGAATAATATATTATTTCTTCATATGATGGTTTATTAATTTTGGTTATTATCATACCCTATTCTAATAATATTAGTTTTAGTAATGAAAGGATGAAATGATTTTTAAAATTATATAACTCATGGATAATGAGAATTTTATTATATTTATTTAGGCAATAAATATTCATACTCATTATTTTGAGAAAAATATTAGAAAAAGTTTTAAAATTATTGAAACTCTCAACCATTGGATTAAATTGTGTTTACGGATTTGAAGAAGATAAAGTACATATATTCCCTTATATTATTAGTCTAGATATAAAGGAAATTTATAAACTCAGGGAAATTGATATCTAAATAAATATCTTATCAGATTACCTTTACTTCAGATGAATTGATGATATTTATCACACCTCTTGGGTTTGTGGTTTTTTGTTAGTTGAATTTCTCCTGATCATTCAATTTCTTGTGATTAAGTTTCTCTTTCACTCTCTATAATTATATTGACATTAATTTTTTTACCCCATATCCATATTTTCACTTCAAAATAAATTTATAATATTTCCATAACTAATTATTTTTTATTAAATATGACATTCTTATTTCACGTTACATATATTCAAAAAGATATTTTATTAACCAATTATATATGTGATTATTCAATAATGTTATTTTCAAATATTAAACCCTAATTACTGAGATGAATATAAAAATACAATGACATAATTAATTAATGGAGGTAGAATATAATACCACATTATTTTAAAATGAAACTATGTTTGATAGCATATAATACATGAAACACCAAGTTATAAGGAGTGTAAAATATTATTATTCAATTTTGAATTTTATGAACACGATTTGGAAATTGTGTGTATGTATGGGAGTAACACAATTATAAATAAAGATATAATTTTTATAATCACTAATTTTATTAATAATTCTTATAAAATAAACAATCAATTTTTAATAAAGTTGTTTTATGATTTAAATATTTATTTTCTTTAAATATGTATTTGATTTATTTTCAAGAGAAAATATTAAAATAAATTTATTCAAATAATAAAAATGTATATTTCTTAAAAATATGATATTATTTTTGAAATAACCATGTCAACATTATCTAAGGAATAAAGTTTTGTATTTTTCTATAATGATTTTTTTCTTGTGAATAGTAAAAATTACTGATTTTTATAAATTTGTCATTTCATGTCATTAAATAATGTAATTTAAAAGTATGATTATGTTTTGATTTCTATAATAAATTATCAGAAATTATTTTTAATATTATATAATATAATTTATTAATATGAGTAATCATCACTTCTAATTTTGGAATAAGTTCGTCTTTTGGTCAACAATCCATTTTTAAAAAAAATTCATTATATTTTATCAGTTTATATTTAAATTATTTTCATCCAATAATTAAAAATAAAATTTATATAATGGATTCATTTTTTATATTAATTTTATTCAAAAAACATAAATAGTTCCATTTTATTTTTTTTCCATTATTAATTTTAATTGTTGTAAATATTTGTCACGTGGTTAAGGGTAAATTGGGTTATTAAAGGTAAAAATAATATGATAAGGAGTTAAAAATATTTCTATCACCAAACCTATTTCAATTTTATAAGATTATATTTAATATTTCCATTAAATAATTAATGATATGTAAATTTGGTGTAATTTTTCTTCGCTAATGACCCAAATATTACTTAATGTAAATAATAAATGAAAATTGTCACTCTCTTTATTTTAATGTTTGAAATATTTTTTCATATATAAAAAATAGTTTATATTATATTCTAAATTATTATTTAAATTATGAATGAATTTTTTTATTAGGTATATTTATTTTAATTTTTTATTACTAAAATAATTACAATAAATTTTTACGCAACACTGGCTGAGTGCTTGTGCAAGTAGTACCAAAATTTAGAATATACTTTCAAATTTACTAAAATTAATATAATTTATTTAAATTATCATTATTGATGAATTTATTAGATATATATAGAATAATAAAAATGTTTTTAATATTTATATTTTATTTTTATTCCAATATTGATGTCTTTAAATTCAGTCTATGTTAATAGTCTAAGAAATGACTTTAATGTTACTTTAGTAAAATATATATTTTTAAGTGAATTTCAATTCATAAAAAACGTATGATTTTCTAATTGAATGTTATATGGTATATAATTTCCAGGTTTTTTAATTTATGGGTCACTTTTCAATTTATATTAATTTTATTGACACCAAAAAATTAAAAAAAAATTAATTGATAATTGTTAAAAGTATTTACAAGGTTTAAAAATAAGAGATAATGGTTAAATCATCAACTAAACAGTTATAAATTTTATTGTATGAGGTTATTTTAAAAACTAATTATCATATATTAAAAATATATCAATTTTCCATCAACATTAATATGAAAATTAATGTATATTAATTGAATACATTATGTATTTATAGTGGCTCATGTCTCATCTCATATATAAGAAAATCACTTATCCTCTCTTCCACAATCTTGCTGAGAAACATATCCAAAAAAAACACTCCCATAACTTCTTCTTAACTTAAATACTAACATTATAGAGTTTATGGTTTTCTTAAAATATCATCCCATGGATTATTAAGGATATATCCAAATGGTTCTCTTTAAAGAGCAGGTAATCATCTCAATCGAGTGTTTTAATTCTACAACATTATCTACCTACTTAAATTCTAACCTAACCATTCAAATAAAATAACACATCTATCATCCATATATGGATATGTGATTATGTAAATTTAATAACCTAATTCATATAATTTTCTTTCCTTTGGGTAATGAAAACATCATTCATATGTACATGTGGACTCCCGCATATATGAAGTAATGTGCTTCATTTTCCATTACCACCAGAGAAGGATAGTTGTTATGGTGGATGAACTAAATAATTATTATATTAATTAAATAATTATGATTCTATAAATATATTATATTTCTTCCCTTCTTACCCTAGTAAAAGATGAAAAATATATAATATTTCTCTTGTGTAAGTGTGTAATATGATATCCATGAATAAATGTGATTCCTTTTTCACATAAACCATTAATTATTGATTATAAAATTGTATTATGTATATAAAAATTTATAAATATGTTATTATTAGTATTTTTAGAAATTATTAAATAATGTCCCCTTTCACCAGGGTCAACCTTCCAAATTCATTTTGTAATTATGTACCGAACATTTTCAAAACACTCGATGTGAACTTAAGTGATTATGACATTAAATATTTCATTAAACTAAATGAAATAAATGATTTATTGTTAAACTAATAAACATGTAAAAGTTTTTATGCAACTAAATAAATAATATATTTTATTTATATAGGCTTTTAATGCCAAACATTTCAGGTCTAGACTCGTGGTGTGGGATTTTATAAATCAATTTCATTCTATTAGGATTTAACACCACTTCATAGAGTTTTTATGATAGGATTAGGTGTGAAATGAACTTTAACATTATATTCACAATTGTTTTTTTTCAAATGTTTCATATAATTACCCAGAGGATAAATTCTTAATTCATTGATATGATCATTGTAAGGATTATTCATCTCAATATGGTTTCTGTGAGACATCTATTATATTAGGCATCTATATAATTCTGTATGGAATGTATTATTCCTATTGAGATATTATATAATGAATTATTATTTTATAATTACATTTACTATTCATTTTAATTTATATATTTTATGATATATTGATTAAAATGATAAATCTAATAGTGTTGACAGTATTGATTTCACTTTATTGTGACAAAATTCATGTCATGCACCATGTTTTATTTTATAAAGTGTAATTTAGATCCCATGAAATTTTTTCCCATATTATTTCCTATAAATTATGAATTTTAAAAAATAATGTTATATTAGTTCTTTCAATAGATTTTTTATCCAGGAATTACCCAATATAGAAGTGTTTCTTATCTCAAACATCCTTATTTTGGACATCTTTTGATTTATGAGCCTATATTAATTTATATGTTGTATACAACTACCATTGAAATACAATATCATGAATATTTTTATGTAAATGGTATTTTAATTCCATTAATATGTTTTTTAATTAAAATGGGTTTTTAAAAATTCCATAAAGTATTTTTCTATAAATAGCTTCTTTTATGGATTATAAAGATTTTATGAAATATCTTCCTCTATGTTTTTTATCTTATTTAAATAATATTCATTTATAAAGATAAATTTTATAATAAATTTATTTTCCATGATCATTGAATATAGTTTCGATTTTTTTAACATAAATGTTTTAACATATTCTCTATGTGTAACTTTTGACTCTATCTATAACTTTTTTGAAAAGAATGTTATGTTTTATCTTTAACAACATTAACATATTTCCCACAATCATAAATATTATTCTAATTAGATATTTATTTACAATTTTCTATGCTTATTGTAAAAAAAATTATCAATCCAATATTTTTTGAATATTTCTTTTTTTTCTATACTAAAACAAAATAGTAATTTCCCTATTTTCAAAGAATTATTTTAAATATTATTTTAAATATATTTTATTCCATTTCAACATAACTTGATGATTGAAATACTTCACTAGGGACTTAATATTATTTTACCATTTATTACATTTCCATAATAAAATTATGTTTATGTTCTAAGGAAATTGTTGGGAAACTTGTTTCTCTCTCATGTTTATAAAAATCTATGAGTGTTTTATTAAAATGAAGGCATTAATGTGTTTCATTAATTATATGGTACATGAATATTATTTAGGAAATAATAATTGGGGGTGAAAATAATTTTTTAAGGGCCTATAAAACAAAGTTATTTCAATTTAAATGAATAACTATCATGATATCTTACTTGATAAGAAAAATTGAGATTTAAGTGAATTGTGAAATACAATACCAATATTATTATTTAAATGTGAATTTTATAACATAGAAATTAAATTGGAGTGTATGAAAATTAGTACAAAAATATTAAAATATATTTATAATGGGCTTAACTAAAACAAATATATTTATTAATTATCATGAAATAAGCACTCAATTTTTAGTGAAGTCATTTTTATTCTTCAAAAATATGGTTTCCTCAAAAATAAGTTTCATTTAATTTTGTGTGTGTATGTTATAATTAATATATCAACATTTTATAAATTTTATTTTATAAAAATGATATCATATTTTAAATAATTATATCAAAATTACATTTTGTTGATTGTTTGTGAATTTACTTAGTCAATCTTTGGGTGAATAGGGAAGATATTGATTTTTAAACAAAATACATTTTGTTTTATACTAATTTTGAGGAATAATTTTTATTAGTATTTGTTTTAAAATATATTTAAATTATTTTCATTTAAAATAAATCGATTTTTACCTTTACGGTCACCATTATACCTGATCATTGAATAAAAAAATGTCAGATATAAAAAGGTATTTTTCCAAAAACCAATTTTTGTCGCCCATTGTGATGTTATTTTAAAATTTTTTATACTGATGGTGTGATTCTAGATATTTATAATTGATTAAATATATATAATAGTTATAGTTAGATTTTTTATTAATGTTAAAATAATTATTTTCTCAAAATGAATAATATAAACAATTAAAATTTATCATTATGTTAAAAGTCTAAATAGGATTAACCATGGTTAAGAATATGTGATAAGAAAAAAAATCACCTTTATTGTTATTAGATGAATTTATTTTAATCTTTATCACCTTTTTCTTGATATTATAATATTTTTTAAAAAATTTCCAATGAAAATGAACTATATAATATTTTATATAATGAAAAATAAAAAATGTCACTCACTTGATTTTAAATGTATCTTATATTCTCATGGGTGGAGAAAAATATGTTTTTTTTTAGATTTGATGTTTATATTGATAAATAATAAATTAGTTTCATGATGGTAATTTATTTATAATTTTTAATGATTATATAATTACAATAATTTCTAATACGATGCTGACTTATTGCTTTTGCAAGCAATGGAAAAATAAAATCTAATACCTATAAAAACAGTTAAAGAAATTTATTTAGGATTAGTTATGGTCCTAAATTAATATCTATGTAAAAAGTAATTTAATATTTATTTTAAAATTTATTAAATTCTAAATTCATTATTATCTTCATGAATTTAATTTCAAATTAAATTATTATTGTAAAAATGATAATAGGTACATTTTCTGTTAAACTATATTTTATTTAATTATTTAAAAATATTTTTATTTTCCAAGATAATATTTAGGAATTTAATTTTATTAAAAATTCATTAAATTTCCATTTAATAGCTATTTTTTACCTTATAAGTAAAACTATAACCCTATAATATTTAAAATTCAATAACATAGTCAATGTTAAAATTTTCTAACTAAGGGGTTAAACCAAAATATAAGGTTTACAATAATATCTAAAAAAATATAAATTTTATTAGATTGTTATATTAATTCTAATTTCTCTTTATAATTTAATCCATTTCATTTTGGAACATTTTTATATTTTTAGACTAATATTATATTATAATATTTCATTTATTTCAAAAAGTGACCCTTCCATCCCTTATAAAAGGGCACCCCCCTCTCTTATTTGCATTACATAGAGATATCTAGTCGACCAAAAACATACCATTTCCCTTATAAAAATCCATAAACATGAATTAGAGGTTATAATATTATTAAAATACCTCTCCAATGGTCCTTAAGAATGGATATAATGGAACCCTATAGAAGAACATGTTATCATTTTTACAGACTCTTTAAAATTGATTTCTTCTAATACTTATGTAAATATGTTTTAACGAAAATAAAATAAAAAATAAATAATCATAAATTCAATTTGTTTTTTTTCTTATTATGGTAGAAAACCTGACACTTTTCCATCCGATGTAATGTAACCACATCGATCGTGTGTACATACGGATAACAGTCTCCACATAGTAGTGTAATTAGTTTTTCATCACCACTTAAACATGATTATTATTATTAAAAACTAATTAATACATATTGTATTATGATATAATTATATTTCTATTAATATAATATAGCATTTACTTTCTTTCCCTACCACCTGTTAAAAATGATTATGTCGATTGTGCATACACGTGGACAACCACAACCCAAAACAAATATCAATAATTTTTCAAATCCACCATTAAAGGATTGTTATAAATACATGTATAATGAATATATATAATATTTTTTTCATGATTATTATTTTATAGATTATAAAACCATTATAAAGACCCAAGGATTAACACTAAAAAACCAAAACTAATACAAAATATGAGATAGATAATACTTGGAAATGATGATTTCATTAAGGAATTATAAATAAATAGACTTTTAAATATTATAATTAGACCACATATGATATTAAAAGAATTTGTTTTGTTTTATAATATATTTATAATTAGTTTAAAATAATTATACAATAATTTAAAAGAACATTTGAAGCAATTATGGCCTAACATAATGGTTTATTTCACAATTGCATTATTATTTTAACTTGATGATGTTTACATTTATATCTGGGAAATTATGATATCTTTCTATATTAATCCCAATATATTTCCTTCTATTATTTTTATTAACTTATGTAAAATTTATTTTTTCATATTCTGCTCTTAATTTACTCAAAAGTCAAAAATAATGTTTTTAAGGAAACCTAATTTATCTTTTCATTCGTCCGAGAAACATTTTCTTCAATAATAATATTTTATTGTACCTTTTTCTAAAAATAATTAACATAATATATTGATTAATTTATTTATTTTTTAACCATTTTTTACTTTTATAGTAAATGATTTGAAAGGAATCTTCTTATATTTTTCCAAAGGAAGCACTTTTTACCAATAGTTTGTACAAATTAATTATTTTATCATATATTGTATGAATGAGTTCCCTTGGTGTCATGAATAATATTTTATTTGTATCTTCCACTATAAGTTTCTATTTTTTATTTGAGGAGAAAATTATTTTCACAATATTTCAGAAATTGTTATATTTTAAATAAATGATTTCAAAATAAAAGGTTTATTTCCCTCAAGAAATAATCTAATGATATTGTAAAAATATTTTAATATATTTAAATATCCTTTGATGACTATTATAATTTACCGAGGATATAATATAATGATAACATAAAAATGTCTTTCAAAATTGATAATGATCAGTTTTTTAGGGAAAATTATTGACATTATATATTCTAGTTATTCCAAAATGGAGTGTAATTGATTACTATGTCATATTTATTATGTTTTTTATTTACAAGTTGAATGAGTTTGACTTATTATATGACAGGTAGAGATCATAATTATATAGTCCCTTGATTCATTTTTATGTCTCCCTAGAATAATACGGTTGGAATTTGGTTGATACTAAAGTCATTTATGTAAGATGTCTTTGTATGTGGCATGGATTGTATGTTTGTAATATCTTCACGTGAGGCCTAAAAGGTTTTTTAAGTTGTAAAACATTATTAATTCGATCATTATAATATTTTTAATTTATGTCTATGTGATTATTCAAAAATTAATGATATATTTGGATAAGTTTCAAGATCAGGTGATTATTTATATGGAATTATTTTGTAAATATTTATATTTATATATTATACTTGCTAAATTTATTCTACGTTATCATCCATTTCATGTATTCCCTTATAGAGTGTATGATTTTACACATTTCATTTGTTTCCATTCTCCATGTTTCTAGGAAGTATAAAACGATTGATAAGAAAAGATATTCTAAAAATAATAATAAGAATATGATGTTTCATTTTATGTTTTCAAATATAATATGAGATTTAATCATTCAACTAGTTTACTAATATTAGTAAACATTTTTACCCTTTGTTATATTATTAATTTTATCTAGATCCAATTTAAAAAATAGACCACTGATTGTGGGCTACTAGGGTGGAGGTCTTTACAGTTGGTATAACATGAACTTTTATGGGAACCATCAGAAATATATTTTGAAAAAACATTACTTAAAGAATGTAACCCAATAGAAGACTCTTAAGATATTTCTTACTATAAAAAATATCATATATTTTTTGGTATAGTATTGTTTATGTAATTATAATATAAATATATCCATGTCTAGATACTAAAAGTGGATGTGGATTTATAAATAATTAATTTAGTGGTAATAAGTTCAAAAATGTATAGTCGATTATATATTGGCCATTATAATGGTTCATGGTAAATAGGACCACACTACGCACCTTGTTTGACAACCCTCAGGGAGATGCATGGGTATATTATCATTTTTTTATAATTCAATAAGAAAAATGTAAAATTAATATTATGGTTTGAAATCATTCACAAAGAAACAAAGAAAATGATTATGAAATTAGTTATGCATAAATATTTTATTTAATTTAAGTGTTTCACTTGTCTCAAAATTATAAATTATAATAATAAAAATTATTATCTAGCATAGTGTGTTCTATTTGTTTATAAATGTATCTAACTAGAAGTAATAAAAAAATGAAAACAAACATAATAAATATAGGGAATGACCTGGTGAAAAATTTAACATAAACAATATCAGAACTGTGTATATTAGGATTATATGCTGAAATTTAATTTAGGTAATAACCAACAACCATGCTCATAAAGAACAAAATATTTCATTATATTATTATTCATTGATTTTGGACTTATTCATACATTAGAATCATTCATCCCTTGATTAAAATACAAATCAATTGATTATAAAACAATTGATCAATTATCTAGAAAATATATTTATGCCTTTGATAAGTAATGGAATATATAATGTAAATCAAGTAGTTTATATATAAAATAATATATTGATCAATGTTTTTAATTGATACAATATAAAATGGTGTAGAAGGATATATATATAATGAGTTGAAAAATATTAAAGGATATATTCGATGATAAATTTCATACTCAAGAACAAAAAACTGATATGGAAACAGAATTCTTCATTATATAAAAGAAGGATCTAGAAATTATTAGTGAAAATGAGTTAAAATTTATAACATTAAAAATTTATGTTATGGAATAGAAACATTATAAAAAAGATTATGATTGAACTTTTATTTAATGGGATTAAAACTAGTTCCAACGGTCAGTAATCTCCTAAATGATTCGATTGTAAAATTATATAATATCATGTTACAAGGGATAGAAAATAATTAAATATGTCATATATTTTTAAATGAAATAATTTGATTAATATAATTATTTCAAATCATGAAAAAAATAGGTGAAGGAAAAATGGATGGAAAGAATTTCATATGTGAAATAATTATAGAATAAAACACTCTAGTACTTGATTAAAGGGAATGAAAATTTTATTCTATTTTGGAGATAATTTCTATCCATAACATGAATAATGGGGTAATAATGAATCCTATAATGTTCATTGTTTTAGAAATAAGCAGTTAGATAATTTTGCAATCAAATACCTCAAACACCATGGGAATATTCCTAAGAAGATGTTACGGGATAATGATCAAGATTATATAATTACAACATCTAAATATGATATCCAATATGTTATAATAATAGGTTCCAAGATAAAGAACACATGTTTTATTTGATTCTAGAACAATGCAATAATTTCTATTTTTAATATATAATGAATCATCCCTTGAATATTTTAGGAGAAGTTTATAAATCAAGGCACCTAGTGTGAATCTATTTATATTGAAAATATATTGACCAGTTTCTATTAAGAAGAACATTTATACCCTAGTTTTTAACATATTTATTATACCCAGGATTGGATTGGATATAATCTTGATTTTTTTGATTTTATTACCTTTTAGAATTTAGTAATTTCTAAATGATTCATAAAATAATATATTAAAATTATTATAATATTGAAATTTTATCCTATAACCATAATTTATATGGAATTTATGGACTTTTAATGCCTCGCTGATATATGTTTTTGTCGTTAGTAACATTATCAATATCATGAAATCAATCATACTATGGAGTTATTGTATGTTAGTTTTCTCCACCATATAAATATTTTAACATCGCAACAATTGTCTCCTTATATGGGGACCTCGTTATGTTATATTTTAGGTAACCATTCTGTATCCCACTTTCACTTTTCAAATAGAGAATTACTATCCCTCTACATGATTTAGATTTTGAAAAAAAATGGTCCTTTGATTACTGAGATTAAATTTATAAGGAGAAATATATTTTAATGGTAGATAATATAACACCCAAAAAATTTAGTTTAAAATAATTACAATATCAGTGCTTTCTAAACATGCAATGCCCAACATTATGTGAAATTTAATATACTATAAAAATACTATTATTCGAATGTGATTATTATAACATACCCATTAAATTTGAATGTATGAGTATGAGTAACCACATTATTAGGAATATTAATACTTTTACAACTAAATAAATATGTATTGATTAGTACATGGTAAATTAGAAATCAATTTTTATTGAAGTCATTTTCTATAGTTCAGAATTATTTTAAAAAATTGGTTTTATTACCTTTTTTAGAATATATTTAAAATAATTTATTACCACATTGGAAATTTAATTTGATTAATATGATATCATATTTGGAATCATCATATAAAACTTATCTTTGGGTGAAATTTTTGGATTTGTTTGAGAAACTGATTTTTTAGGTTGATAGTAAAAATGAAAATTATCAAATAAAACATTATTTTATTTTATAGTAGTTTCAATCAATAATATTGATTTTTTTAATTTAAATTTAAATTGTACTATTTTTTCAAAACATAATTACATTTATACCTTCTATATGAATTTTATACTTGACCTTGTTATACAAATACTATATGAATTAAATATGTTGTTCAGAAAACCATTTTTCATCGCACTTTTTTGGATTATAATTAAATGAATATATTAAAAATAAAATGATATAATTTTGTCATAATAATTCCCTATTTTTAGTAATACTAAGTAAAATTATTTGAAATGTTTAACTTATTTTTTGGTCAAAATTAATAGTAAAAACTGTTTAACAATTCACCACGTTAAATGGGTAAATCAGGTTAACCAAAGTCAAAACTTTGTGATGAAGAAATTTTTTTCATCTTATTTATTATTGGCTACAATTATTTTTACTAATATAAGATTGGTCTCATGATTTAAATTTTTACAAACACTTATTCATTAAACTGATATTTATAATATTTTAGGTAAAGAAAAATACAACATGTCACACTTTTTCTTTTAAATATGTCATATATGTTCACATGGGAATAAAAAAAATTGTAAGACAATAATAATGATTATTTTTCTAAAAAATGAATTTTTTTTATTTATTGTAATTTATTTATAATATTTAGTGATTTTAAAATTTCCTTATACACTTATACAATACAAACTCAGTTCTTGTGAAAATAGTGGGAAAATCAAAGTAATTATTTTTAAAATCATTAGATGTAATCTTTTATAGATGAGTTATGCTTACAAAATAATTTTGTAGACAATAGTGATTTATTATTGATGTGTAAAAAAATTATTAAAAATAAAATCTGATCTTCATTTCTTGATATTTAAATTAAAATTATATTGTGATAAATCCAAGAAATGATATTTTATTTTAAATAATATTATTTTTAAATTATTTACAAAATCATAAAAAATGTAAAGAGGAAAATAAGGGGATAAATGGTCAAAAACATAATTTATCCATTCATGAACCATCTGCAAAATTATATGTAAAATTATAACCATAATATTTCAAAATATACATTACCATGGTTAAATTAAAAATTTAATAACCATGGGGTTAAACTGGATGATATGCTTTAAAATGAAATATAAACCAATACAACTCTAATTTTATGATTATATTAAGACTCTATCATATTTATATTATAATAAATTTCATTTATGAAAGAGTTTACATGTGTTTGACAAATAATATATTATATAATTTCATATATTTAAAAAATTTCCTCTTCCCTCCCTTACAAAAGGACACCCCTTCTCTCTATTCAGTACACCAAAATATGCCATATAGATTGTCCAGAACAAGCCTATTTTATTTCTAATAATCATATTAAAATAATTATAAGATCTTTATTTCTTAAAATAGTATTCCAAGGTTCATTAAGAAGAGATCTAAAGGAATTCTATTGAAGTTAAGGTAATCATTTTTACAAAATCATTCAAATTTATTTCTTCTTCCACTAGTCTAAACATTTCATATAAATATTTCAATATAATAACTCATGTATCAAAAATATACTAGGATTGTATTATTATTATGTGGATTACATTTTCCATCTCCTTTTCATCCTATGAAAACAAAAAACATCACTATTAAATACGTACGTCTTACTGTCTACATGAAGCGGTGTAATTATTTTTCACATACAATGTTTATTAGATATTTATAAAGATGGATCTACGAAATTTAAATTCTATATATAACATAAATATGGTTATGGTAATATAATAAATCTTTTATGTTCTTACCCTTCCACTAGTTAAAAATGATAACATCGATCGTGCGTATGTGTGGAGTACCACCCCCATGAAGAGATGTGATTCACATTTCAAGTATTTCATTCAAGGATGATTATAAATGATAATATAATTAATATATATTATATTTAAATCATTATTAAAATTTTTTACATTTTATAATTATGATAATGATACATGTAATAAAACTACTAAATTGAAACATATATGAAAAATGAGATAGTAAACACTCAGAAACAATGATTTTATTATAAACAATTGTCAATAAACAGGCATTGAAATTTTATAATTTAATAATATATTATATTATTTATTTTATATTTAGTATCATTTTATGAATATATGCATTGGAGGATAACCCAAAAACACAGGATATCATTATTTAATTATTAACCCGTGAAATAATTTTAAAGGGAGTACCTAGTATTCAAGCATTATAGTGAAAATTTCATCACTTCAAAAGAAAACTATTATTAAGATCATCAGAATAAGTGAAATATATCACCTACACCTATATTAATTCAGTATATAATGGATCAATGAATTATTTATTAGGATACCAAAATATATAAAGGGGTGTTAGTGCCTTCTCAAAAGAGACAATTATATTTTTGGGAGGAATATTGTTTCAGAAGAGGCTAAAAAAATGCACAGAAATAGACATCACATAGTAGTAGTTTATATATAAAATCAAGCTGACTGCTTAATTATTATCTCATATATTCATAAATTAAAAAAAATAATACATTTTATACATTCATCTTATAAATGCATAATCTATTTTATATTTCATCTTATGAATTTACTTCTAAATAAATAACTAACATTAAATTAAAAGCATTCTGAGAGAGATTATATATATATATATATATATTATTAATTTATTTCCATTATAAAATGCATAAAAAATAAATGCACCATATTCATGTATTAATTTACAAACACACATACATAGAAATATATATAATATCTTATTTATATATATACCATGCATTATATACATGTTTTCATGGAACTCATGTGTGTACATTATTAGTAAAAATATAAAAATCTCACACATGCACTAAAATCCCATAAGTACTGTATGAAAAACATCAAAACTCTTTGTAAATCCATTAAAATATTTTTTGATATATATTTTTCATCAAAATCTATTCATTCTGAAAAATTAATTTTTCCAAAATTTTTCCATATCCAAGTTAATAAATGTGTGGCTTTTTGGGCCATTGTTGCACTGATAATAACTATAAATTCTCAATTTCAAATATTTATGAAAAACTATCCTTTAAAAATCATTAATGTTACTCAAGAGACTAAGAGGTATTCTCTGATATCTATAAAAACATCGTCATATCTCAAAATGAAAATGTCTACCCCTTTATTTTACATATATATATCATATGTAAAACAATATAATACCATTTTCAATATCAATGAGTGAACACTGACCATTTTAAAACTAAATCATGTATTTTCCTCCCATAATTTCATGATTATATGAATTATAATGACAATTTTGATGAATACATCACATGTAATTAATCTATTTGATGATTTAATCACATGTCATTTATTAAAGTAGTTGAAAAAATTATATTTGAAACAAATTTGTACATCCATGAAACTCATCATTCTAACTAAATCAAGGATGAGACATATTTTCTTGTCATGCAATTAGTTAAATCTAATCATGGTTTCCTTGAAACTAATGAAATGATAAAAAATATACCCATGCATCCACATATTAGATATATTTGTATATTTGTTATCATTATAAGGGTATCAAAGTCTAAAGTTTCCCATGATAGGTATCCTTCCAAACACAGGTAATAAAAAATTGATAATAAATATAATCCCCTAAGTATATCTATAAATGATTTCAATTCAATGAGATATACTTTAGTGGGTCAATCTATGATGTAAGTCTCTAATTATTACCCCAATAATATATTATTTATATCTTATATAAAACCCTTTGTAATATATATAATAATATATTCAAGCTAAAATTTTCATATCATCGCAGCCCATTAGACTCAATGATGATCATTGGATAAGGATATCTCAAGTTTTATACAGTGTGTGGATATTTATCATTGAACCATTCATTTAAATTAAAGTTATAGAACATATCTATTAATAATAAATGTATATTGTATTTATTATAGTAACATGATACATTTACAACCATTACAACCAATATCTTTAAATAATACTCTTGAAATTCGGGTTTTTATTATAGAAATTATTTTTGAAAATTATATCCATATATAATTCCTTCCACATAAATACATGAACATATGAAAAACAAATCTCACTAACCTCTTAATCAGTAACATTAATGAAGATGTCTATTTTGAATAATGGAAAGACTAAAGAATCATATTCCTTATGTTTAACCCATAGACCATTTATTCAAAATTCATAGCTTAATAACATCATATGTCATGATGTCAACTTATATTGTGAACGTAGAGATCATTCTTTGTACAAAATCAGTATCCTCAGATCCCTTTATAAAACATTTTCCTTGAAATATTTTTCATATAAAGTTCCTATTTAAATTTTCAAAATGTTATCACCTCCAAAAAAAATTATGAAAAAGTGATCAGAACTTATTTACAGTAACTAATATAACTCTTTAAATTTAACTTTACCATAAAGATTGAATCATTTTTAGGATACCAAATAATACACATTTTTTATTTTCTAGTAAAATCCTTTTAGTAATAGTGATGTTCACTATTTACCATATCTAAATGTATCTCATTATGTTGTCCATTAACATCACATATACTAAACTTATTTTGGATATTAATTGAAGACTCACTATAATCATATATTTGTATTATGATATTTGGTTTCGCACATTAAATATATAAAACTATTATATTTTTTTATCACATACCAAAATCTTTAGGATATAATGTAAATAATAACCTTAAAAAAATCTGGCTAAATATTTTATTTTTTAAACTTTTACCTTGTAAGATCCAAAAAATTTTGGAGGTATGTATTTTTTAATATTTTGGTTTTAATCCATTGATGTTGGATAATTAAATTTTTATCAGGTATATGTAGAAGCCTAGGATTTTCTGGGGGTTTAGGACATAAAAGAAAGGGAAATGGGGTCATCTTATACACGTTTCATGGTTTGTGCATGGTTAGGGAAAATTTTGCAGGGGGAAGCCAAAAAATTCATACTAGGATAGAGGAATTATACATGGTTAGATCACAGAATTTAAAACCAAGTGGGCCTCCCCATGTAACTATTTGACTTAAACCCTCTCGGATAGATGGAGGCACATAGTTTTCGCATGGTTTTGACAATCGTGTGACCAGAATGTGTGCCCCGTTATGAAGTGAGAATTTAACATTTTCCCCCTCAGGATTTTAGTTCCTCACTCTATTTTCTACCACATTATTTCTTCTAAGACCATAGTAAAGAATCTAAAACCCCAAATCATACCAGGGGACCACCACGTAAATTTCTAGGCAATTTACAGTGTCGTTGGCTGTATATCAAGGTGCAAGGTAAGTCTAACACCCTACATGCATCTCAATTATAGATTTTGTATTTTGGTGACCTTATTATTATTATGAATAGATAAAAGCCTCTTTTTCTATAGGATCATAGATTGAGTATTAAATGGGTTCTTGGATCTATATTTAAGGCTAAGGATAATTATGTATTCATCTATAGATTTGAGGTAGGTAGTCTATATGTTTTATTCCATATCCATATTGTCAACTTTTGTATGAGTGGTTTTGATATTGATTCACCCATGATTTGAATTGGATGAATATATTAATACATGTAAAAAATGATGGATAAATGATGTTTTAGACCCCTAATGATCCTCATGGGAAGAATATATATTGATTTTCCTAGATTAAAGCCATCCATTGGGTGATCCAATGTTCCCAAACATGGAAATTTGTATAGTTTAGTATAGAATTGGATTTTAATAAGGTATATCCCATGATAAATATGTTGACATGTTATATTTGGATTTAATAGGGGAATTAATCATTGATGTGCCTAATTTTTGGATGTTTCATAAGGTATTTATTGGGAAAATGTGCAAAAGTGGTCAAATGGAATGTGGTTAATTTTTCAAATGACATATGAGTTTGATGTTTGGTTTCATAAATTGGAAAATTAATATGAATTCATGAATTATCAAATTTGGGATAATGTATGGGAATTTTTGAATATATTTTCTAGGTTATGTAATGACAATGGAAGAGGGTCAAATGGGCTATGTGATATAAATAGTAAATGTGCTACTGAGTTCAGGCTTTACATTAAGTTGTATGATAATAAATATGAATTTGGAATATTATGTATATTGATTATGTATAGTTTTTGATATGTTATATGTGGTAAATGGGTAAATAATCATGTGAACATGGCTTGGAGGTTGGGATATTTAATGAGGCTCACCCCACAAGTCAAGTTGGATTATGACTATAATCCTGACCGCTATAATGCACAGGATTAGGAGTCAAACTGAGGCTTTTGTCCCCTAACTTTTTTTAAAGGTAGAATTATAGTCAATGACCAAAACACCAAACTTTATTGTTAAAAAGATTAAATAAGTCTAAAATAAGTAATTTTGTTAACATCCTTAACATAGAGAGGGAGTAATTCAGGCGAAAGATCGTCCCTTAAAATCATAGCATGAGAAACACCCATATTGGAAATCCCGTCAGCAATCCTGTTAGCTTCACGGTAGTTGTGAGTGGAAATGAAGTTGATCCCAAAGAGCGAGTTTAAACAATCAATCCAGAGAGAAGTGAGAGGCCAGACAAGATGAATGGTCCCACTCCAAATGGCATGATAATAGTATTCGAGTCACTCCCGATCCAGATGTTGTTCCAGTTGCAGTGCCTTACAAAAGAGATAGCATGGATAACACTCCACATCTCTGCTTCCAGCATAGAAGTAGTGCCACAACATCTATAAAAGCATCCAAGAGTCTGATCCAGGTGATTCCTTAAAATAGCACCACAACTTGCTGGTGTGGGGTTGCCTTTTGAGGCGCCATCAATGTTAACTTTAATCCATCCTGGGGGAGTAGGAATCCAAAACACATCAAAGGTATACTTCGGACGATGATAATTCACATTCACTTCAATCCGATGAAGGATCCCCAAGTCACGAACCGAGTTGCTGCATTGATCCTTTTGAATCGAGGCCGCCTCACAGATGGCCATGAGAATTTTAATTTTACCTACATTAATCTGGAATGATTTATTACAAAAGATATAATCGTTTCGAACATACCATATTACATAAATAATCTATTCCACCACTGCAAGGAGAAGGTTTTTGATATGTTGGGAGTCAGAAATGTCCATGCATCATTGCAACTACAGAGTAATAAAACTATCTAGGGACTATCTGCATTCAAAAATGTTAAAAATATAATTCCAGAGAGTAGTTTCTATATCACAAGAAAGGAAAATATGGTTAATATCCTCTCTATGTTTATTACACATTCGACATTTGGAGAAAAGATTAATCCAAAATGTTTGTAAGCAATCATCCTTTGGGATTCTCTAATGATCAATGCAACAAATTAATGTGAATCTCTAAGGTTTAAGCCAGGGTTTATTAACGTCTTTAATCAATGAGTGATTGTTGTTTTCATTTCTAAATAGATGATTATAATAGTTTTCAGAATCAAGCATTCCATTGTGATAATCTTCCCACATCAGGAAATCATTAGTGTTCGTGAAGGGGTACCTCTCAACAATTTGTTATATTTCATCAACAAATTCAGGGTTAGTAATGCTCATGAGATTCTCTATGGTATCATTATTGAGGGAAGAAGGATGGTTATTGGAAATCAAGGAGAACAAGGGAGTTCTAGTCCAATTTTCAAACCAAAATCTTAAATAAGATTCCTTACTGTCCATCCATCTAGAATTATCCATAATAGAATTGAATGCATTTTTAATAGCAGGACAAATAGAGGAAGTAAAAAAGTGGCCATGATTTTTTATGAGTTCATTGAGAAATCTAGCTCTAAGAAAATTAATAGTGGGGTAGTCATTATGAGTTAGGTTCCAGGTAGGCTTAGCTTGGAGAGCTTCATTGAACTTATAAAGATTCTTAATACCAACACCTCCTTTATCAATTGGTTTACAGCAAGTAGCCCAGGGGACAGTAAACAATTTCCTCTCCAATGTACTTCCAATCCAAAAAAAGTTTTTAATGGCGACATTGATGTGCTTTAATATACCTTTTGACCATTTATAAATCATCATAAAGTATACCAATTTAGGGATAATAGTATATTTAACCAAACAAATTCTTCAAGCCATTGAAAGATTTGAGCCCTTCCATGTGGAAATATTTTTATGTGTTTGATCAATGATAGGAAGGAAATAGTCTGCTTTCAGTCTACCCCAAGAATATAGGAACACCAAGGTAATTTATGGGTACAGAACCCTCTTTGACCCCTCAAAAATTAGAAATGTTTAGTTTTCTATCGGGGGAAAAATCTTTACTAAAACAATGTAAGATTTATTCCAATTTATGTGTTGACCATACACTTCTTGGTAATGTATGAGGATATTTTTTTCATTTTATTGATGCTCTTTTTGTCACCTTCAATAAAGATAATTATATCATCAGCATAAAGAAGGTGTGAGGGGGCGTTCATGTTTCTAGCAGCCATGATAGGTTTGATATTTTGATTTTCCAAAGATTGGGTGAGCAACCTACTGAGGTAGTCTTCAGCAATAGAGAAAAGAATAGCAGAAAGAGGGTCACCTTGTCTAACACCCTTAAAACATTTAAAATAACATCTAGGAGAACTATTAATGAGAATGAAAATTTGAGAGGAATTGAAAATCATTTTAACCCTATTAATGAAGGGTTCATTGAAGCCAAACTACCTAAGGACCTTAAACATGAATTTCCAGTCAATAGTATCAAAAGCATTAGAAATATCATTCTTAATAGCAATATCACCACCTTTAGGTTCCATGTTTAAAAATTTAGTGGACTCATAGGAAAGGCAGATACAATCTTGGATGGATCTTCCCTTGATGAATCCAAATTGGTTCCAAGAGACAATTCTGTTGTTAATCACTGTAGTTCTATTGGCTATCAATTTAGTAATGATCTTGAAGAGGGATATTATGAGAGAAATGGGTCTGAAGTGGTGAATTTCATCAGCATTATTTTTTTTAGGGACATGTACAATAAATTGAGCATTATGTCCAAGAGGAAGAGTGTCATTGGCAAATATTGTTTTCACCATTCAGAAAACATCATCCTGAATAACATTTCAGTGTTTTTGGTAAACTCCATTATTGAAACTCCCCGGTCCAGGGGAACCATCCTCTTTTAAGCTATTGACTGTGTCTTTGATTTCATGATCAAGAGGGGTTCTATTAAGTAAAAAGTTATCCTCATCAGTAGCCAATGACGGGATAACATCCGGCCTGATGTCCCTATCTATATCAGTTCCATTGATGATATTGTAAAAGTGAGAGACAACGCGATTGATGATGCTTTCCTCTGAATCAATAATCGGTTCCCCGTCTCTATGGAAGGCAAGGGTCCTATAATCTTTCCTCACCATATGAAGGGCATTATATAATTTAGTATTCTTATCCCCATAATTCAGCCATTTGGCATTAAAGAGTTTCTTTTTAATATTATCCATAAAATTAAGTAAGTTGGTAAGCTTAGAGGAAATATTTGTTTCATGCTGAATATCGTGAGGAAAGTTAGAAGAGGAATTATCATTTTGAAATTGAGTAAGTTCTTTTTTCAAAGAGTTGATATCATTATCAATTTCATTAGATTTTGCTTTGAACCAGTTTTTTCGGGCTTGTTTTAGCAAATTCAACTTTACCAGACAAGAAAAAGCATCATTTTGATCATGATTATTAGCCCAAGTTCTTTTAATGATATTCCAACAGTTAGGTTCAGAAGACTAAGTGGCATTAAATCTGAAAGGAGCCCTATGCTTACTAGGGGTATGAGAAAAAATAACCAGAATAGGGTGGTGATCAGAGGCAATCTTCACTAGGGTAATACTAGAGATATTATCCCATTTATCTGGTGCATGGTCATTAGTAAAAGCCCTATAAAGTTTGCTAGCGATGATCCTATTATAATGCTTACGAAACCAAGTAAATTTATCACCCATTAAGTTAATTTCTATAATGTTATTTATCTCAATAAATGCTATGAATTCCCTAGAGGAGATAGATTTATGAGGAGGGATAACATTTTCACTAGGAGCCAGAAGAGCATTGAGGTCCCCGACTAAAAACCAAGGTTTATGGATTGTGATACGTAGCCAGTAAATATCATTCCAGAGAGCTCATCTGTCTTGATATCTGTTGTATGAATAAACAAAGGTAGTGTAGACACGAGCATTTTAAAAGATGTAATCACATGTAATGGACTGGTTAGTAATATTGTAGATATTAATATTTTTAATAGAGGAATGAGAAAAAATCCGAAGAGATTCACAAGATATCCCATTTTTACAAGCCCCTAGGAAGGAATAACCAAAGGTGGAAGCATGTTGAAATATAGAGGCATAATTTATATTAGTTTTAGCAATAGAAAAGAGTCCAGGTTTATGAGTGGTGATAAATCTCTTATGAACATTAAAAGTGTCAGTCTTAGCAATCCCTTGACAGTACCAATATAAAATATTCATTTATACCTTTTTTTATTGGGGTGTACCCCCATTTTTTGTGATCGCGATCTTGGATCTGGTTGAAACTCCAGAATTAGTCTCCTTTTAAGTAATATTTTGTTTCCTCTGCAAAGCCATATGTGTGTCCAAAGGAGCTTTCTGCTCCTTATTTAAGACTTTCATGTTAGAATCTTGGGAAACCAGATTGTCAGGATAATGAACATGAGGAAAATAATTCACCTCTCCAGGTTCTAAAAGGGATCTGTCACAATTTTCCTTCCTCAAATCAATGCTAGAAGGTGAAGACAAGTGGGCAGTCTTATAATGAAGCCCACCTTGTTTGTTGCTGTCCACAGTATTATCAGATTGATGAAAACTATGTTTTCAGTAGTGAAAGGAGCATCGTGTGATGGATGTTAAGTAGAAGAGGCTTGTCTCTCCTGCATCTTAAAACATATTTAAGTAGGATCCAAGTTTTTATCTTGTAGGTTAGGGATGAAAGGGGCAGTGGTTTTAGGGGGAAGGTCAGTAAAATCATCGTCATGCAGAGAGTGTGATAAAATGTCGAGGATTTGCTCTTCAATATAATTTTTAATGTCCTGTTCAGTTTTTTCCAGATCATCTTCCTCAACTAGGATAGCCCATGACATAACTTTGTAAAAGTCTAAAAGTCCAAATGAATTGGACTTTAAAACAAATTCTTCCCCACTCTTTTATGATGTTTCTAGTTTCTCTAAATTGGACTCTTTCATACTTCTATTTCCTTTGGCTTCTGTCCTTCCAGAATTACTAGGTTGTGGAGTCTGTTTGTGAACTTTCCAGCAATTTTGAATGGAATTTCCAACAAGATTAAAGAGTTCATTGTATGGAGGGAGCCTTTCATATTCCAACTTCATAATTGTTTTGTAATCCTTAGTAGAGAAGGTAATGGATTGAGGCAGTTTTGTATCCAAATTAACCTCAATCAAGACTCTGGAATAGAGACCAAGGTCACCATTAATAGTCCTATGGTCAATTTTTAGAGGAGTGCCAATGCAAGCAGCAATGTCATTATGTATTTGGGGGTGCCAAAAAACTAGTTCCGATTAAAAAACCTAAACCAAACTTGTGCAGTGTTATTTATGTGCAAGTTAGGATTAAACACAAAGTCCCATTCGGAAAGTCTAAGGAGACATGGTTTTTGGTTTAGGTTACCCACCTTCCATACTATGTCCAAATTAGTTTGAGAAGTAAACAAAATATGGAAGTAACATTTCCCAATTGGAACAAGTTTCTAGTTATTAAGACTTCAGCAAGCCCCGATTTTGACATTCTAATCAACAAAGGACCATGGTTTATCCCACTTAAGATATGAAACACGACCCAAAATAGAGAACTTATATACCTGAGTTCGTTGTTGGGTCACATCTGGGTATGATTCTACGTCAAATCCACCATCCTCCAATTTCTTTATCCTGAAAGATTTTGTCGATGGTGATTTGGGAAGCTCATAGCCCGTCAGCGCTTCCATGAAGGAGATAACCTTAACTCTTGCATTCAGCACTTGAGACGTTTCATTGCACATAATCTTCTCTATTTCCATCGAGTTCAGATCCCATATAAGATCCACATTCACCATTTCGAGCGCAGATCGAGTAGGGTTTTGAGATCACGCCGTCGCGAGAGCCGAGCACATCATTTTCTTCATTCTCACCTATTCCCTCAGAGGCCTTAGTCCCCTAACTATTGAATTGTATGAAACTACGAGTTTTGAGTCTCCAACATAAGTGTGATATAAATGTTATGAAATTTTTTCCCTAGTGAGATAGGGAACACGAATTACTCCCTAATTCATAGTAAATTGACTGCCTTTGGTCATAAATGAAATAATGTAAATGCCAAACCCATGGAATAAATGATGAAAATGGATAAAGCAGATATTATTAACTGATGGTAACAGAGTTTTATTAGGTTTAACTATTCATTTATTTTTTATTTTCTTTCCCTATCTATTTTTACTTGATATTTTTTAAAAATCATTGGGGGTGGCCTACTAAGTTTTACTCACACCCTGCTTGGACTATCACTAGGTACGTGAGTAGATTTTATGGTTGAAATTTAGGAGAAGGGAAAAGGACATATTCTAGGGATTTGATTTTGGTTTGGGATGTGCATAGAAAAGAATACAGACTTTGATTCATGACTAGGTTTTAGGGATTTTGTGGTTATTATTTATTTTGGGTTTCCTTCACTCCTTGAATTGTTATCATGATAAGACATATTCATCATTGGGTTTTGTCTTGTGCCCAGTTTTGGGAAATGTTTTGAAATTCATGTTTATTGGTTATTATATGTTTATTTTTTTTATTCTTGTTATATCTTATAGAATAATATGATTTAGAGGTTATAGTTTCACCACCTAGTTATTTAGACCCTATATAGTAGTCAGAAACCTCGGGCGTATAAGGATTCACACTTTAGGTCATGTGGAAACCCGGAATGAGGCACCTGTTTAGTGTAATACAGGTTAGAGATGTGAAAATGTGGTATTAGAGAGGTTCTTTGCTATGGTATTACTATTTGGGATGGTAGAAGGTAGATTAGGAAGTTTCGGACCATGGAAATGAGTAAGTGCATTGGAATAGAAACCCCATGTAGGATGTTAAACCCAAGTACTCAGGGTAGGAATAATTGTTCTTGGCATGTTATGTTACTGTTAAATAATATTTTACCATTAAATGAGGCACTTTTTGAGTGATGTGACTCATTTATGATATCTTACTCATAAAAAATGGCCTGAGGTTTTGAACCTTGGGACTTGGGTGGCATGCATCATGGTAGGCATACACTGGATGGATGTGTAGGACATGAAGGGTATAATGAATTTCATTTTCTATAAATCTTGAAAGAAGTGGATTTTATTAAAGATAATGAAAATAGGTAAATGGAATGAATGTTAAAAAAATTTCAAAGGATAGTGCTTAATGAAAATTTATAAATGGGTTATCTTTTGGTTTTTCCAACATGAGAAGACACTGATGATATCCTTTTGGACAATGTATGTGGGATTGGTTAGTTATTCCTAGTGAAGATATTTCATTCTATAAGTTTGGTTTAATTGTGTTATGTGTTCTCAGATGCATGTCTGGAATTATCGGAAGATTCCACCCTAACGTAGTGTACTGGTAGGGTGAATAGTGGGTGTTATTGAGAATGATATTCTAAAATAGAAGAATGAAAAATCAATGATATATGGTAATAGAGAATAGGAGTAGTTCCCTAGGAACTTCACTTGTTTAATGTTAATGATGGAATAGGACCCATGGTAGGTCGTACTGAGTAAGTTCGAGCTGACTAGGGATTTTCATATACAACATCCTTCTAATTTTTCTCAAGAGGTTGTACATGATACAGTGGATTTCTTAATAGATTCGATATATAAAATTATTAATCACTTATATATGGATTCATATAATAGATTTAAGTTGGCGGCTTATATGTTTGGAGGTCAAGAAATGAATTGGTGGGATGTTTTGGTCCAGACATAGTTAGACGATGGTTTTACATGGAATGATTTCCATCAAATGTTTTTGCAACATTTATATCATGAAATGTTGATATTGGAGAAGTTTTTTGAGTTTATGAGGTTTTCACAAGAGTCTCTATTTGTGGTGGAGTATTATGATTGTTTCACTAAATTGAAACACTTCGTTCTAGCATTGGTAGGTGATGAGGAATCCACAACGAGACGTTTCTATGATTAACATGGACATGATACCAAGTCCCACGTAAATATCATCCTTTTAAAGAGGGTTATTAAGGTAGTGTATTGGGAACCTATTTTAGATTGAAACCACAAGGAGGAATATAGTGGTGGAAATATAGTTTCATTTGGGTTATCAAGTGGTGCAGCATCCAAGGGTAGGAATCGTAGTTTCAAGACATTATTAAAGGGTGGTACTATATAAGGTACTCAAAATAGGGAACTAGCCTCGTTGAGAAGTGACGATGTTTTATGTTGTCTATGTGGTAGGCTATATTACATGCATGGTCAGTTTCCCTGAACACCAGGTGAGTGCCGAACATGAATTATTATTTTTTATGTGAATAGGTTTTATAGGAACATTTGAAAAAGTAGTACTGATAGAGGATTGATATTAATGGAGAGTGGTGGAAGGGGATTGGTTACCCCATATCATGAAATTAGTTGGTCCTCTGCTGGCCGCACCCGTTAGGGTAATGGATGTGCTACTCTGGGGAGAGAACATATATATCATTAGGGTAGTGTACCAACAAGAACTCAGGTTGGATACTAGGGTAGGGGAATGTGATAGCATCATGTCGTTCAGCCTAGAAACGGACATGGAAAAGATGATTTATCGACAGTTCAAGGTACAATTCTTGTTGTTTTCATTCTTTTTAGATCTTTATTTGATATAGGTTATTCTAATTATGTTATATATTTTTATTTTATGATTTGTTTTGGTTCTAGCAGTGGAATGTGTGTTCAGGGTCATGTCTGTCGACACACTACATGGGGAACGAATAAAAAATATCAGTCAATGTATGGGGTTTTGTCTTCTGGTTAGTGGGTACCGATTCATATGGTACTTCTATGTGCTCTATATTTCATTTTTTATTTGACTTTGGGCATGTATTGGCTATCATTGTACTAACCCTATATTTATTGTTACCATCCGAGGGTGAAGTTCAAATCCATCGAGGGAGATACATATGTTCATTGTGGTGAATGGGATATCCAAACTATACATGCAAGGCTAGTTTCCCAGCAGTTTGGTGAATTCAAAACCCAAGTGGATAGTCATATTCTTAATGATGGGGGAGTAGAGTAGCTTGTCTTTCTTCTTAAATTGGACCAGTTCCTCGATGTGTTCCCTGAGGGAGTCTTGGGGCTACTTCCCATGTGAGATGCTGATTTCACAATATAGATGTTATCTAGAGATAAACCAGTTTCCATTACACCATATTGAATGGAACCAGAAGATCTCCATGAACATAAAAATATGTTCGAGGAACTAGAGTACAAGGGTTTTATTTGTCTGAGTATGTCACATTAGGGATCTCCTATGTTGTTTTCCACGAAATCTGACGGATCCTTGTAATTAAGTGTTGATTATAGGAAGTTGAACCAGATGAAAATTTATAATATATAACCAATTAATAAAATATATATTATTTTTTACTATATAATAGGTGATTTAGTGTTCTAAAAGATTTACATGAGATCCAGGTACCATCAGTTATGGGTGAGACCTTTTGATCTACCATAGACTACCATCTAGAGAAGATGAAGGTTTTATGAGGTTTTTGTTATTTTTTTGGGTTTACCAATGCACCAGTAGTGTTTATGTCCCTAATGATTCGAATAATTCAACATTATTTGAATATGTTTGTATTTTTCCTTTGTAGACAATATCTTGGTGTACTCTAAGACTCATAACGATCTTTCCAAGCATCATGACATTGTCTGAAGTACATTGACAGACCATAAGATATATACCAAGCAACCCAAGGTTCATTTTTGGATTTAAAGGGTGAATATATATGGTCAAAAAAATATTAAGGGATGAAGGTTAGTGGACTAGAGAAATTGAAGGCAGTTATATCTTGGGAGCATACTGAGATTGATTCTAATTTTTGATGTTTTTTTGGGTTCGGAGGTTATTACTGATCTTACATGATCCAAGTAAGGGAAATACATTGTTTGGTGATGTGCATGATGTATGTACTATAGCGGTATTGATGTAGAATAATTTGGTTGGGGTATATAGGTCATGTATCTTAAGTAACCATGAACTTAATTACCCAAATCATGATCTTAACTAGGCCATAGTGCTATATGCGTTGAATTGTTGATTGAACTACTTGGTGGGATAATGGATTACAATGTATGTATATCATAAATTCATTAATTATATCATCTCCTTCTGTGAATTTAATCATTGTCAGTGATGATTGGTAGAACACATGTAGCACTTTGACTTCGACATGGCTTACACAATGGGAAAGGGGAACAACGTTGCAAACTCATTGAGCCAAAAGGCCAAAAATCAGGTAGTTCAGGATCTAGTTCAGAGTGGAACATTATGGTGCTTTTTAGATTCATTTAGAAGTGTAGTGTGGATGATAGAATATTCCACTTGCATCCTTGGAAGTTGATTCAACACTTTTGAGATTGTTTAAGTAGAAACAACATGATAATTTAGAATGTTTGGCCTTAAGGGAATGTATTAAAGGTTGGGAATCACCTTTTATTTTGACCACCAAAGATAATGGGATTATTTATGTTTGGGGTCATATAGTTTATCCAATGTTCACGTAAAAAGAGTTGATATTAAAGCTTCATGCATCAAAGTTTGAAATGAATCTAGGTTTGACCAAAATGTTTCATGATCTTTATATGTTGTAATTGTGGCCAATAATAAAGAAAGAGGTTGTATGTTTCATGGTGCAATCACTTACCTATTAGTAGGTGAAGGTTGACCATCAGTGGTAGGGTGGTTTTTTATATCCATTACCCATTCAAAAATTAAAATGGGATGACGTGATGATAGTTTTCATAGTAGGTCTCTTGAGGATGCCTTATAAGAATGATGTAATCTTGGAAAATGTGGATTAGATAACTAAGGTGGTACATTTCATTCCTATTTGATAGTCTTTAACTGTGGAATAGTTCGGTGAGTTGTATGTTCTATTAAAAGTGTGGTTCCATGGATTATTATAGACCATATTTTCATATCATGTTCTATGTTTTACATTATCTATCAAGTAGGGATTACAGAAGATACTCAGAACCATGGTATTTTTATGTACGTATTTCCACCTATAGATAGATGGGTATTTATAATGTACCATTCATGTGCTTGAGGTTATATTGATGTCTTGTGTCCTAGATTTGGATAAATCATGGGAGATGGAATATTCACATGTTGAGTTTAAGTAAAAAATAGTCACTATCTTATGATTCAGATACAACTATATGAGGTGATCTATGGTAGAATATGTAGATCTCCATTATGTAGAATTGAGGTTGGGGAATCAGAGTTATTGGGATCGATTATCATGTCATATACTTGAGAACAAGATTAGTTGATTAAGAAACAAATTGAAATAGTTCACATTAGGTATAATTCATATGTTTATCAGTTTCATCATCCAATTTAGGTTTTTTGGGTGATCATGTGTTTATTTGGGTGCCCCCAAGGTTGGGTCACCATCGAGTTTCGAAAAAGAGAAATTTGGTGCCCAGTTATGTGGGCCTTTTTGAGATTGTGGAGAGGATTGGAATGGTGGAATATCTATTTGATCTTCCATGGTGGGTTAGTGGTATATATGATGTTTCCCATGTGTCACAGCATTGATAGTATCTCTATATCCCCTATCACGTGATTGAAGTTGAGGATGTTGAACTTGATGCTCGTGCATCCTTTTTTGGTGTATCCAGTTCGTATCGTGGATCATAGTGAGAATATATTGTGTGGAAATAATATTCCTTTGGTTCAAGTTTTTTGATAGCATGGTAATGTTATAAAATAAATTTGGGAGAGGGATTTAGATATGGGGGAATATTGGCCCGATTTCTTTTCTTCAGAATCTCAGTAATGCTTAAGAGTGTGGCTCAAGGAAGAGGCGTTATATGGCAGGGAGGATGAAAGATCTCAGACTTCATGGAGGTTTTACTTTGTTAAAATCTTGGTTTAAATCCCTTAATGTTTCCTAATTAAATGTCTACTATGTGTATGGAGAAGCTTGGGTGACTTCTGGTGGTTCGGGATATGAAAGAATGGGAAATTAGGCCATCTTGTACATACTTTATGGTTTGATCGTGGTTATATGTAATTGTTTGATGGGGGAATCCAAATCATTTGACCTTGGAAAAAGGAATTACTCATGGTTTCGATATGGGTTTTCAAACCACGTGGGCCTCCATACGTAACCATGTCACTTAACCCTTCTGGGATATAGGAAGGTACACTATTTGCGCACAGTTTGGAAACTTGTGCTACCAAATAGTTCCACCAATTAGAAAGTGATAATTTACCATTTTTCCCCCACATGATTTTGTGTTATGCACACAATTTTCATCAACGTTCTTCCTCCTCCATCCCGGGTGACGAACCTAAACACCGAAATCATCCCAAGGTTCATAATTCTTAGTTTCTGGGTAGTTTTAAGTGTTTGTGTGTGGATCAAAGCGTTATATAAGTCTAAAACTCCTCATACATCTTCTATCTAGATTATTTCTTGTGGTTTCATTCTTCTTATTCTGAAGACATAAACCCATAATTTTCTAAAGAATTATTATTTGAGGATTAAATGGGTTCTTTAATCGGGATTTACGTCTAAGGATAAGGAAGATTTCATCTAGGAATTCACGGTAGGTGGTCAGCAAGTTATATCCCATAGTTTTATTGTCGGTTTTTGTATGATTGTATTGGATATTTCTTACCCCTTAATGTTAATTTCAAGTATCTAGTAGGATTTTGTAAAATAGATTCTACAATGATGATTTACAACCCTAATAATCCCAGTGGGATGCATTAAGATTGATTAGACCATATTAAAGACAGCCATGGGGAGCGCTAATATTACCGAACATGGAAAAGATGTAAATTTAAGCATAAAATTAGCTAATAACAATATAGAGACCATGATAAATATGTAGACATGTTAGATTTCATTATATATTTGAATTAGTTGTAGATGTATCTAATTGTTGGTTGTGGAATAAGGTATTGTTTAGCAAAATGTGAGAAATGGGTCAAACAGAATATGGTGAATGTGTGAAATGAATTATGAGTTTGTAAATGAATTGAAAAAATGTGAAAATTCATATGAATTGATGATTTATGTGAAATCGGATAATGTATGGGAATTTTTGAATGTGTTGGATATGTTAAAAAATGTAAATGGAAATGGTTTTTATGTTCCTTGGGATATAAATGGTAATAGTGATAATGGTTAAGGATTTACATTGATTTGTATATGAATTAATATTAATTTTTAATATTATGTGTATTGATTATGTATGGATTTTATATGGTATATGTGGTAAATATTTTAATAATAATATGGAACTATCTTGGTGGTGTGGGATAATTGACTAAGTATCCTCCTATGGTTCATGTTGGACTGAACCTCTAAACACCTTCCATCGAATCCTTGGGTTAGGGAGTCATACCAATGATCTAGGACTATAGTTGTTGCATTGGATGAAACAAACTAGACTAAGGTTCTAAGGTAAGTGTTATGTAAATGTTATGAAAAATTTTCCCCGGTGTAATAGAGGACATGAAATACTAACTTATTCCTAGAAAATTAACCATCTAAGGCCAGAGTGTAAATTATGTAAATGCCCAACCCATTATACAAATGATGAAAATGGATAATGTTGATATTGTCAACTAATAGAAATCAAGTTGTCTTTTTTTCTTTTCATTTTTTAGTTTTTTCATTCACTATGCATTTAGATAAGATATTTTGTAGACACCATTGGTGGTGGCCTACTTATTTTTACTCACACCCTCTTCAGGCCCGCATTTGTTACCTATGTAGATTTTATGGTTGCAGGTCAGGACAAGGGAAAAGGGATTATGCTATGGAGTTTAATTGTAATTGGGATGTGCATGGATGAGGATATAAACATGGTTATAGGACCTCTTTCTAGGATTCAACTATTATTTTTTAATTTCGGTTTCCTTCACTCGTGGATCTATTATCATGACATGACATATTTATCAATGGTTTGTGGATTTTACTTGATTTTTTGAAATTGATGGAACTTCATGTTTATAGAGGATAGGTAAATTACAGACCCTCTCAAAATCAAAACATAATAACATCATCATTTTATATATTATATTATATTCACAATATCATTATATGACTAAACCCAAAATAATTTATGTTAGAAAATAAAATTTATTTCATTTTATTAGAAACAATTTTAAAATAAAAAATTGTTTGCATATTAAATATGGTATTATATGGGTTCTAATTTCATTTTTGAAAAGAAAATTTTATTAAAATATATTATCGATGAATGTTTTGAATATATTAATCCATTATTTAATAAAAATTTACATAATCCTTTTAACATAGATAAACACTTTTATCTAAATATTCTTCTCAAAACATACAATAGAAATATAATGAATAAAAAATAATGGCTATAAATTTAATCATTTGAGAACAACTTTTTTTATCAAACATACTATGTTATCACCTATGATAAATGAGATGAAGATAGATATATTCATTTGAGATTGATAAAATCATTACATTTAAATTTATGAGGTATTAATTGTAAACTTAATTATATGAATATAAATAACATTTTGAATCAATCATTAATTTAACTTTTAATTCATTTTTATTTTAAAAATATAGGAATATTTTAACACATACCCATAAAAAATGTAGAATTATGTACTATAACATTCATACGTTACATTGAAATACCATGGAAAACTACTTCCGGTATATCTAGGATAATCCAATCATGTTGATTTATTTATATTCATTACTGAGAAGGTTAGGTTTCAATGACCTCTATTGGCTTCTTAGCGAAACATTTTTTATCTTTAAAAATTGTATTTTATTATTCTGGTTTGAAATGTTATGCACTTTTCCTTTCTGTATAGTTCCAAAATAGAGACATTATAATCATAGTTAATATATTCTAAAAAAGTTAAGAATATCTTGTAAAAATTTCTTGAACTCGTTCATATTATCCCAAAATTCACATCAAGTAGAATATAATGAATTCCCTCAGAAGAATAAACCATAAATAAATTCCTTAGTCTCTCCAAATATATTCAATTAAATATAATATCACTAACATTCCTATTCTTATTTAGTATATCAATAGAGTATAAAATTCCTTAGATATATTTTCCATAAATTCCATTGAAATCATAAATAAATCATTACATGATTATGTGATCGTGTTTTTTTTACCAAATTAAACACATGTTTACTCATGAAGAAAATATTATAAGACATAGAAAAAACAATTCTTCATAAATAAATTTCCTAAAGCTACCAGTCAAAGAAATTTAATTTTTTAAGATTTTCATTTCAAGGATTAATATAATGTTTAGTATGGTGGTGATGATTAATTTACCTATAATTAAACATTTATCAAATGTCTATCATGACTTATATCTTTTTAGTAATGAATTTTAATGAGAGTGATCTAACTAAAATTAATGACCTCGTACGTCATATTAATTTAATGATGTAAGAACAATATTTCACTAAGAAATTATTCTTTTAGGGTGTACATCTCACCACTTATTTATTTAGTATGGTAATTATCGCACAAAGAACACTTGTGACTCATAAAATAAGCCTTTATCTAAATACATTATATGGATAAACTCACTATATTCCTATAGAATCCTTTAAAAGGGTTACCCAGATAAGTGTAGAAACCCAAAAATCATAAAATCGTATAAAAATGGACAACCAATGGGAACATTGAAAGGGAATAATATATCCACTGGTGGTCTAGTTTCAATATTTAATATCTTACCTTATTGAAAATAATCTAGGGGCACCCTATAATGGAATCCCCTACCTAAATAAATGATCAATGTCTGGAAAAATTCCTCTTGGGAAGGAATCACTCACTTAGCGTGTGAATATAATTATAATATAACCTCCTTAACTCATGTTACTTCCCTTTAAGTATACATATGTCTGGTAATTTAGTTTGAAATCACATTCCCTCCACTCAATTAACATGTTCACACTATATTTATATGTAACTATTTACATAAACCAAATGTTTTTCCTATTTACCCTAAAATATAAGTCAAACATATTCATACATATCCAAATGGATCATATAAATGAGTTAGAAGATTGATTAATTTATTAAAAAGATAATTTTTAAATTTAAAAACAACATATGAGTAATTTGAGAGTGACATATTGTCGTCCCCATTCACTTTCTTATCCATGGAATGCCTCCTGTAATGTACATGGTCTGACCCCAAGTCCCTCTACCAGAGGAGGAGTTACTCAAGAAATAATTTAATTCCTGAAAACTATAATTCCTAATATGGAAAAAAATATTCCAAAGAACTATTACATAGTTTATAATTATAATTATAATCTATGTAAATTGTAGATGAAGACAATATTTTATGATAGATAACCTAGTAGGATAAGCAAGGTTATGTCCTAGAATTATTTTATCAAATAAATGGGCATACAAAGTATTTATATGTCATAACCAATTTACTAAACAAGAATATCATAGAAATATAACAAATAAAAAATCTATTTATTCACCTTCCAATACAAGATATGTTAATGAGCTATTAATAAATAAATACTAACAATAATCATTTTATATTCATTTCAATATGAATCCCTTCATATTTTATATTAATTGGGATTTATGTGATATTTATTGACATGTAAAAATTTTATAATTAAATTTATTTTATATTTATTTTTTTAATCTAAATATCATAAATATTTTAATTTATAATAACATTATTGATCACCTCTTAGGATTTATCACTATAATTTATATTTATATTGTTTTTGGCTTGTAATTTTATTTTTCAAAAGCTATTTTCAAATATTAACATTTAATATTTGTGAAAAATATTTCATAAATATTTATTTAAATAATTATAATAATTTTATAAATAATTATTTAATTTATTTAATCCCTAAAAATTAATTATTCCCAAAATAATTGTTAACATGATTTATAAACAATATATAAACCATTAAAACATTTAATATGTTAAAAACAAATTTTTAATAATATTCTTCTAACACTTATGCAAATCCCTTATTTTGTGTCAGGGTATCCCCTTATTAAATTTATATATACACCATGTGAAATGGTATTAATTTTTTATGTAATTAATAAAGGTGATATATTTATTTCCTTTATGATAAACCCTCGCCTAAAGGTATTAAATTTATGGAACACCTTTTCCAATATATGATCACAATATTCATATTTTGTGTTAAGGTTAACATTAAGGTCCTTTACCTACTATCTTAAATAACATTACATATAAGGGTAAAATACTTATGATCATATGTAAACACTTCTAAATAATGGTATTACCTTTATGTCACACTATTGAATAATTCCATAAGGGTATCATGTAAGGTTAAAGTCATATCAAAATTTACCTATCAATCTAGTTTAAGGGTATAACCCTTATGAAACATCTTAGTAAGGTTATAATATTTACACATGCTGTAAGAATAATATTAAATCATATATACCATTAGACATATTACGTAACAATTTTAGACTTTCATATGATTTTATAAAAAAATTATATTTTTTATTTAACACAACTTATTAAATCATGTTAAAATAAGAATAAATAGAATATGTTTTCACTGATGGGATTCTCATGATCATCTAATGATAATATAAAATGGATGATCACTTAAAAACATAGTATATCTATCATTAATAATTATATACTGAAAAAATACTAAATAGAGTACTTTTTATTCAAAGGTTTTTGTGGCCATTTTCTTCTCCTTTAAAAAGAATGGATGATGAATAATTTGTGGATAAATGGAAAAATACCCCTTCTTATGAGTTAATATACTAAGAAATGTATTGAAATTTTTCTTTGTTAGAATACATGACTTCTGATGCATTAATAAAGCCTTATAGAATGAGATAAAATGTATTTCGGGGTGAACTGAGTTTCAGAAGAGGATCAAGAAATGCACAGAACTTGACATTAATATAGTCAACACAGGAAACTCCATAATTGTTTTCACATTAATTTATATATTCCAAAATATGAATAAATGTTTTTCATTCATTGTACCAATGTGTAACCACCATTATGTTTCATCTTATGAATGAATTTTTGAATAAATACCAAGAATTAAATGAAAAGTGCTCTGGGAGAGAGAATATTGATAAATATATATATATATATATTATTCATTTTTTCAACTATGAAAAATACCAGCATCACATGCATGTATTAATTTACACTTATATATATAATATCATATTATATATATCACATATCATATGCATGTGTACACACATCTCATTAATATAAACTTTTAGTACACGTATAAAAATTATAAATATGTATATGGTTTCTGTATGGATGTATAAATATTTTAAATTTATTATATTGGATATTAATGTAACTTATAAATCATGATAAAACTGTTGTAATGGTTTCTCCCACAATCTCATAATTGTTTAGGACTTTTTATATTAACATGTCTATTATGGTAATTGTGTTATATTATATCTAAAACCTGATATATTTTCTCCTCCTCTGGATATTTATGTACATTAAGTATTTTCCATCCATTTTCCTCTCTATATGTACTGAAAAGTATGAAATAATATTTTTCATAAAAATAAATTTGTTTTTATTTCTATAAGGAATATATATTAACGTGACTATATTTTATTTTAAATTCTTTCAAGAGTGTTTTTAATATTATCCAATGATTTATTAAATAACTTTTTAGCTATTTTTGATTTTTTATAAAAGTGTAAAAAAGTTATTCTCTTTTCATTTCCCAATTGAGACACTTTTTTGCAATTGTGTGAGTCTAATACTTATTTTAACATACATTATATGAATGGATTTTTCTACCACCATAAAAAATAGTTACTTTTAGGTAGCCTATATAAGATTCCATGGTTATTTCAATGTATATGTGTTTCCTAATATATAAATATTTTTAAATTTCAAATAATTTATTTGATAATAAATTTGGTATTTTCCTTATTAAATCTTCTAGTGATATTTTAAATGAATATTCATTTATTTAAATATAATTTTTTGAATATTATAAATTTTTAGGATATAATTTAACGAAACCATACAACATATTTTTATTGATATTTTATGTCAAATTTGACTAGGAAATGTATTGATATTATAAATTATATTTATTCTAATAGACATAGTTAATGATTACAAGGAATACTGATTTAGTTGTGTTGTTTATTCATATGATAAATGAATTATAATTATTATGTGATATGTGGGCCCATGAATACTTATTCCCTCAATTAATCGGTAGGTATCATAAGAAAAAAGTGTAAGGGTATTTCGTTAAGGAATCCAATTTATGTAAAATGTCTTGGAAAAAGGCCTTAATCGTATGTTTATGATGTCATCACACAATGACATGATGGTATGTTTGTGATGACTTTTAGTTAGGCCTCAATGAAAAGTTTATGATGCCATGTATCATGAATTTCCTCCTTATTAAATCAGTCATTTATGCCCATCAGATTATTTCAATAGTAATTATTTCCATTTCTATGTTTTATGATTATCTATATATTTATATGGAATTAATTGTTCATCATTTATTCGTTTTATATTATTCATGTGTAATTATTTATATGATAGCTACAAATGTTTCAATTACATTACGAATAATCCATGATTATGTATTTATTTTGATTCCTTCCCCCATTATTCGAGGAAGTTTACTGTTATTCATCAGAATAGATTTTCTAGAGAGAATAATGAAATTCTCTAAGAGAATACAGTGTCGTATTTTATATTTTTAAATGTATGTTCTTAATCAATCATGAATCTTTTTTTACAATTTTATGAAAATGTTTTTTCCTTTAGGATGAAATAACTTGTATCTAATACCAATATAATAAAGTAACCATCAACTCTAGGATACTATGGTTGGGGAATTTATAGGAAATTCATCTGATATATGATGGGTGGGACTATTAGATCCCTTTAATGCATTGGGTAATGAGATGGATCTAATTGGATTAAATTTACTCCTAAGAGATGATGTTGTTATCTTGATCCTAAGAGATGATGGATTTAAATGATTATAATTTAATCTTACGTAATGATTATGTTTATCAGTTATTGGTTACCCCTAAAAAGTATGATATTTATCCAATTAGGTGATTAAATGATAAATATTATATGTTCCAAGATATATACATTGTTTTTTAAATTATTTCCTAGAATTCTAAAGGATCCGTTACCCAAGGATTGTTCCCAAATTGCTAATGATTTTAACTAAAATGACTATTGATTTTTGTGAAATATTTATTAATTGTATTATAATTTATGTGACATAATTCTATGGGGATGAATTCTATTATGTTAGGATTATGTTCATTGATAAAATTATCATACCCTTATAATAATATTATTCTCAATGAATAAATTTAGTTTTTAAGGCTTATTTTTACACTTTCTGATTATTTTACCTCACCATTATTGTTTTTTGAATTTCCCTAGGTTGTGAATAATAATATTAAATGAACTTTTTCTAGTAAATATTCATGTGTGTTAAATTTTATAGGAGTTTTTAAAGAGTTATTTTTGAATTATATTGGGTATAGTAGGAATAATCACACTAAAGGGTATTTTTACATTAATGTAAGAGTTTTAATTAATTATTTAAAACTTAAATTATTAATGGATCTGTGGTTTTTAAGTGATATAATATTTCCATTTGATTTTATTTGTTTAGGATGGATAAATTTGCTCAAATTTATCAAAGTAAAATACAAAAATGTAATTTTAACATTTTGGAAACATTTTCAATCTTTTGGGTTTAGTGATGTTATTAACATTCCAGTTGAATTGAATGGTTAGGTCTTCTCATTTCATATACTCTATGTTTCTTACCATATATCCATTCTTACCTAATGTTAATGGAAATATTTAATTGATTTCAATATATAGGGTCAATATTTTTTCTGGTTTTAGTTTGTAAGGGATATAAGAAATATTAATGGACATAATTTAATGGTTTCCATTAAAGGAGACATGGTTTCATTTCATAATGTTTCTATTTACATTAAATTACCTTTTACTAAAGATTTATATCCATTTTTAATTATTTTAAAGTTCATTAAACTAAAATAATTCTGTATTTGATATCTATGATGGTTTTTATACAAGTTTTCCATGATGAGGTATATTTTTCCATTGGAAAAATGGGTTAAATACTTTTTTCAAGGTAGATTTATAATAAATTTTATTTTATGCATTATAAGTGTTTGATATATTCATATTGTTATTTTTATTCAAGTGAAAATTATTATCCATGATGTTTTAGTCCATTTTGGGTTTATATAGTATTGTTTTTTCTTGTTAATGGTCGGTTTCCCTATTTTAAATGGTGTTCCTTTTTTGAAAAGATATTCCATATTTCAAAAATGGTTTTACATATATCAAAAAAGAGTTCTTTTATTATTGGGTTCATTTAGTTAGTACCTTGAATTTATTGAGTCCATTATTCGGTATTTGGTTTTATTCCCTTGTATTTACAGTAGTTTTTTAAATTTGTTTTTAAAAGTGATTTACAATGGTTTGGTTCTCTGTTTCAAGGTAAAGGACCATTTTGAATCTTGCGTGAATGATGGATTTTATCCATTGAAGTTTACCTCCAAAATTATACATGTTATTACTAATTGTTTTTACTTGTGCACATGTTTTAATAGCTATAGGAATTTTGATTCATGATTATGGGGTTTGGTTTTAGGGATCATTTTAGAAGTCGGTGTGTTGGATGAGGGATGTATTTGAGTTTTTTTATTAGTCTATGTCATTTTCATGTAATTAACAATATCATGACAGTGGAAAACCTCTATTATCTATGACATGAGTAATCATAGTCAACTATATGAGGAGTTAATGGATGTTAACTATTATATTTGAGAGTTATGAATTGGATAGTAGCACTTGGTAGAATGTTATATACCTTCTAGGGTTTGCATCACTTATAAGGATATGTTAGGGTGATTCATTTGATGAGTTGGGAAACCATTAACATGTGGAACATTGGTTCCACTTATGTGTGTCGTGTGATTTTCCCATTAGTCTTTAGGGTGATGATGCAAGATAGGTTTCCTATTTTGGAATTGTTTGTGTATTTTCATATTAGTTTTTTCCTTGTTCTCATCTCACATTAATAAATGTATTATTTATGATTGAAATTTAATATTTTATAGAATTCAAAATGTTATTATTCTTCTATTATTAATCTACAACACTTTAATTTTTTAGTTTATTAAATTTTTTATTGAATAATATTTGAAAAGTGAGTCTTTTTAATAATTCAAAGGGAAAGTAGGGTGTTTTCATTCAATGCATTCTTTGGTTATTTTTTAAAACATTTCAAACAAATGGTAATGGGTTGTATGGAAAATTATTTTTTAAAAATAAAATTTAAGGTTTATATTTTTTTATAGAGATATATTTTATTAATACATAATTAATATTTTTTAAATATATTTAGATTTTTAAACCCTCTATGATGCATGTTATATTATTGGTGTGTTTTGGGGAATGATATAAAGTATTTTTAAAAATCCATTTTGTAAAAGAAATGAAGAATTATTTTTCATTTTTCTATAAATCTAGATGAGTTGGTTCTTATGAAATAGAATTTAATAGACACATTATGGTATCATTTTTTCCTCTTCCTCTCACACTATATACTCACATAAGTTTGTGTGTATACATTATATTCTCTATAGGATTTTGAGGTTATGGAGTGCATGTTTTGTTATACCACTATACATTGGGATGTGGCTGATGTTAGTTGTGGTGGTGACTAATGAGAATCATGGTGATAATGGAGGTTTTATCTGAGTTCTGATGGGCCACTTAGGTCATGTGGCGTATTAGTCCCTCTAGCCTCATTTTTTATTTCATCTTTGTTTCTTTATTATGGATTGGAAAATATTTTTATAAAATGGATTGTATATATGAAAAAATGTTTTGGAAGAATTATATTTGTGTAATTAATTTTTATTATTCCATTTTTATGGTGTTTTATAGATTCTTCTTATTCTTTACTATATATTTTTCCAATGCATATAGGCTTTACACCGCTTTCCCATTTGGAACCTGATAATGATCCTTGATTTCATGAGGGGGAAATAATTCTGACATGTACACTTGTGATGGTATGGACCTTGTTTCAAGACCTGGGTGATTAGGAATGAGAATTACACGTTATGGTGGAAAGTGAAAATTGAAATGTCAGGTCATCCATGGAATGTTTTCTATAGGGTTCCACTTGGAATGAAAGAGAGGTGGAAGGCACACCCCCTGGTCACAGCACAATCCATCCTCAAGACCATTCATAATCATGTGAAACCCACACATACGATGAGTTAAAATCCTTCTATGAATTAGTTTGGGTATATTCACTATGTTCTAGTCACACAACTTGGTGGGTGGGTAGTGCGTGTCGTTGTCCTATGTATGGTAGGCAGGCACCTCCAAAACAAAAAATGGTATCTAGATAATTAGATCATTTTATATCACCCTACAATTAATTGGAGGATGTTCCATTGATCACTATCAATTATATGATCATGAGAGACAACTTTTCTACCCCTATAGTTATTCCCTCACATTACAAAATGACCTGACTGAACACCACACAATTCTCTAACTACATGTTGTTATGGATAGCCTCCTAAAGAAGACCAATCATTTCTATATCTACATCCTTTCTCTTTACCATCATTCATAATCCTTAGAGTCATCCAAAAATTATATACATTTATATTACATCAATTTAGATGTGTTTTTAGCACATTAAAAATGTACATGCTCGAGGGCCATAATAGTTCATTGTCTTTGGAAACTTGGACCCCAATATTCTAACTTGGTGAAATATCTTCAATGTATACTGTAAAGATATCCCCATGAGTACCTCTTCTTAAAACATTTATTTATAAAATGGTGAAAGGAAACATAAGAATAGGTGATATTAGATTCTAAATAAGTGTAGATAAAAAGGATGCATAAGAATAACATGAACATAAGGGTATGAGAACATGATCATAACTTTTGAAGACCACCCCCATTATATAAAATATCATAATCATGATTTAGGGAATAAATATTGGACATTCAGAAGACATGAATCATATTGGAATCTAAGAACATGATCCCAGAATGAATAATATTGTTATAAGATATATATTTGTGGAAAAAAATCCAATTATACCATTTTATAAATTGAAAAAATAGAAACGGGTTCATTTATTATGTTAAGGACATGAAATCAGGTCCTCACATAACCTTATGGAAGTAAAACTAGATCTAAAAATAAAATTATTAACATGTAATTGGATTCATAGATAACATTGTAAATATATAACCAATTTCACTAATAATATCATAGTTCTTAAGGATCACATCAAAAGATATCATAGTAGAATGTGTTAACCCCTAACACCATCTTCGTAGTCACAGTTCACTCCCGATACCATCTTATTGTAACATTTACCTTACCAAACTCGGTTCACACCATATTCTTTCCACGTCTATCTCATTAGATATAAATCATTACCCAAGTCATTATTGATAGATATAGGTCCCACCTATCATATAATGAACTCATATATATTTATGCCATAAGATCCTAAACATTCACCATATCATTACCCCTGAAATGAAAAAGTTATCATAAATAATTCATCATATCAAAACCTATGTAAAATTGATAGGTTTTATAATAATTTTTTAATAGAATAACCAATTAAAATAACTGGATTTCATAAGTATTTAATCATTGAATAACTCTAGGAAGAGAAATATGTTTCAAAAAACAATTATCATCTTAAATATAAACCATTCAAATAATGAATAAGAATGGTGTAATTGGATAATATAACCAAATAATCATAAACTATATCAAATTATTTTATCCTAGATGGAGATCGTTTTATAAATATCACATTTAACAATTCCTACCAAAAATTAAAATTCATTGAAAATCACTTATAAAGGCATAAAACATTTTCAAAATCCTTTTCATTGAAAATCACCAAAAAAACTTATGAATTGATCTTTAAAAATAATTTAAAAAATTTATTGGGAAAAATATCCTTTCCTAGTTTAAAAATTATTTAAAATCACAAAACCTTTTTAAAACCATTATCATAGAAAATAACCTTGAAACCCTATGGAGAAATATTTAAGAACCATATTAATTTTTTTTTAAATAAAAAAATTAAATCTCTTTCCATGAAAATTATCATATAGATTCATTTAAAAGAAATTGTAAACCTATTTAGAAAACATGGTTTTTTTAATAAAACAGATTTCTGACAGAAGAAATAAATAATGTCATAATTTAATAAAAATAATTTCTAAAATATATTAAGTACCAAAGAGTTGAAAAATGATACCATTAATTAAATATATTTTTTATAATAATAGGATAAGAAAAATGGTTAGAAATAATGAGAGTTAGATCATTTGATTTTAATATTTGATATTTAATGATAAATAACTCTCATAAATTATGTGATTATAACATAAGTCTCTAAAACATTGGTAAGACTGAGTTGTAATCCCAATGAAGGAATAACATAAAATGAAAATAAAAATATCATGAGGATGAATAAATTAATTATATTACATTTCAAATGGAATTTATATAAACCTAATGAAGGAATATAGGTTCATATCATAACATATTTCTCAACAAAGAAAAATTGAGACAATGATCCTTTAGTGATTTTGTAACTTTTAACTGTAAACTGAATGAAAGAGATATCATCAAATGGATATTTAAATATAAATAAATTTTTATACATACATCATAAAATATATTCATCAGATGTATTTACACCATATAAGAGAACAATGTGGTGAATATAACATGTATCTCACAAAAGTAAAAAATAGGGAGACAATTCCCTTACCTTATGTATTGAATTTCATTATACTCATTCAATCCTCATATATAATAAATATATGTTTATTTAAAAATATTAAAGAACCATATTAATATATATAATACCATATATTATTTTCTTATGACCTTTTATTACACATTTATTACAAATTTCATTTTAAAGTTATGTTTTGGGTAATAATGTCCCTATTTTTCAAATATGTTTTAACATGTCCTTTTTTCCTCTTACATTGATAACGGTTTCATAATATTAATAAATTAAACCATCATATAAATATCATATATATTTATTATATATTTATTTACATAAATTCATAAAATTTAGAATTAATAAATGGAATACAACATTTATAGAGATGTTAGGTTGTACATACGCATGAACGTTGTTTCCATTTTCTTATTATATTCAAAGAATTAAAGATAAATGATATATATATATATATATTATCATTCCAAGAGAATTTTAATTTCATATATGTAACATATTTTTATTTAACCCAATCATATTTAATTCCATTAATAGTGTGAACGAATCACATCACTTTATTGTTGTAGTTCACCGTAAACACGAATGATATTATCATATTGCACTAAAATACAATTCATTAATGTATGTGCTATATAATAATTAAATAATTATAAATAAAAATAAATATCATTTATATCATTTATAAATAGTGTTCTCATTACTATTCTCATCCTTGAAAGGTGGTAATTTAAAAACGAATGACATTAGTTCTCAAGGTTGTAGTCCGTCGTATATACGAGCGATGATTTAATAACCCATTTGATAGATGTTTGGATGGTTTTGGTATTAATATTAAAATAAAAAACATATCACTATATATAACATAATAATTTTATTATATATTCATTATTTAAAATATTTAATGTGTTTTGAGGAAGAAATAAAATAAAAACCTTTGTGGATGAACGTTGCCTCTTCTTTGGGATCTCCTTAATTTTACCCCAATGAACTTACTTGGGATAAATTATACTAAAGTAATGATTCTATGATGATATTAGGTAATTTTGGAAGTTATTTTTGAAGTTTATTTATGATCCAAATGGGTTGATGGGTGTGAATAAATAGGGAGAGTTAATACCATTTAATAATTGAGGAGGGGTAGCATTCTTGTAAATAACGAATCAGTATTAACAATTGGAAGGTATCCCTTTCCTAATGTGCCTCAAAAATTGGGAAATAATGATAGGGTGGATTAATTGGTTTATAAAAACTTTTAATACTCAAATGAAGTAGATTTTTCTCAAGTTATCAGTTTTTTAATATGGTTAAATAATTTTATCATTATATATTTTACTAATGTAACTTCAATATTTTTATTTACCTCTATAATTTATCTTTTAAATTTGTAATTAAAAGGGATATATTAGATAATTAATAACTACGAAATATAAATATGATTTCTAATTCATTAAATAAAAATTCTATGTTCAACTAAAATTAAATTTAATACAAATGCATATAAAGCGCAAAACCCGATTGTAACATTAATCGTGTTAATTAATTTTAACAATTTTAACAAATAAATTTGGTTAAAAGTATATTGGGATTATTATATGTTATAAATTATTAAATTTTTATATATGGAATCCATTTTACCCAATTATACTCATAGAAATGGAGAATTTCAATTCCAAATTAATCCCACAGACATAGTGATAAATAATGTTTTTAAAGTGAAAATGTTCAAAACTTTACAATATTTTTATATCAAATTTTAAAATGGAATTGATTAAAATGAAATTAATGAATTTAATATATTTATAATTTCCTTCATCATAATTTAAAACCAATTTAAAATATAATTTTTCTATATAAATAAATTAGATGAAAATGTATTATAAAAATTAAAATTTAGTATTTTTCACAATTCATCAAGAAAACATAACTTCATAGAGAATTTACAAAAAATAAGCCTAAAGTAATTTTATAATTCTACATTAAAAATTAAAGTTTATTTTTTAAAATATATTTTCTCAAATTGGTAAATTTTATATTTAATTTATGTGCACCAAACAATATTTTATCATCTTTTATAAAAGATACACTTTTTTAGAAAAAAATTATTTTTATTTTAAAGGACTATTATTTTATTTCTAATAAAGATAGGAATATGAAAAACATGTTAGAATTTAGTATTTTCATGTTTTATCTGATACTTCTTATTCCTAGCATTCCAATTTCAACAAAATAACTATCGTATTTAATAATAATTTTAATAGTGTATTTTTTGATATGTAAAACATAATCTTGTGTGTAAAACAAGATATTGAAAAAACTCTATATTGTGAAAAACAAAAATTCAAAACATACTGTTATGTGTATCTCATCATAAAATCAGTGTTTTTTGTTGTAAAAAATTTCCTTATTGTTCTATGTAAATAAATCTTAGCATGGTGTTGCATGTTCTTCAATCCATCAATGAATTTATATTTATTTTAAAACAAATCATAAAAAATCAAGTTGTAACATTTGACCTCCCATAAAATGAATTTCTCCCTTAAAATTAATATGGATCATTAATGGTTTAAAACTTGAATTCCTCCTTCAAATAATACCACATTTTAAAAAATAATACTAAAACATCCATTAAAATGGAAATATTAAAACATAATGGTTACCCAATGTGAATTTTTACTAGGTTTCCACATTGTTCATAGGTGGGAAGTAATTATTTAGAAATAGAAGAAAATAATAAATAATTATAGTGGGTGATAGATATTACTAATCATAAGAAACTTAGTGATCTATAGAAATTTAACAATCATATAACATTAATCTTTGATGAACTAAGGGACAATTTGAATGACCAATAATGACAGTATTATGATATAGTTTTTGTTTCATTATCCACTCTCTAAAGAAGAATAATTTTTAGAAGAAGTTATAGTTACTTGATTCCATTCCACTTCATAAGAACTATTTCAACCTATATTTGTGTCTTGATCTTTTTAAACTTCATCACTTACAGCAATAAATAATGGTGAATTTGTTTTTCATAAAGTATTAATAGATCATAATATCCATAGAAATAATGATAATTCATTTCAACTATCTTTCATTACCATAAAAAATGTTTATCATAGGTTATCCAATATACATAAATATTCATATGGAAAAATAATATGTTAATCAATAAAAAGAAATTCAAAGGTCAAGAACAACCTATTCATAAATGGTTAACCATTTGACCCTTATGAAAGATTAAACTCTTTATCTTTAACAAAAAGGTCACATAAATAAATTTAACATTCATCCCCCATATATTGTAAATTTTCTCATGCTTTTCACATACTAAACATGTGAATACCGTTTTCATGTATTCTCTTAAAACACTTTAAAAACATGAATTTCCATAAAAATTATTGAAAAAATACATTCTTCCTCATTCCTTGAGTAAAACATCAAATTGTTCCATATAATCCATAAATCATATACTGTTGTAAACTCCATCAATTATAACACAAAACATTTTATCTACATGTTATTAATCAGTTTTATGGAAATCAGTACAATCCAATTTTCTTATTCATGTGTGACGTCTCTTTATACAAGAAAGATTTTCTCAATATATGGGAAAAAATAAGGGCTATATTCACTTAGACACATTTCCATTAAATCAATTCTCTATCCCATCAGAACCATTTAATATATTCTTGTAAATACATTAAAAAAACATATATTGAACAATACTTATATCTTTTAAAATTCATATAAAAAAATTCTTGAATCCAAATCCATATAAATTTCAATTATTCCACATCATTATTAGTTAATTAACTAATCATACTCATATTATTAATTAATACCTAATTCATTTGATATTCAATCAAATATTATTCATCGTTAATGGTATAACCATTACTCCCACCACTGTGCTTATTCTTCTCCTGAGATTTCCCCCTTAGAAATCAATTTTTGTAACGGAAAGACTTTACCTATTTTAAATATTCAATAGTCAATAATATTTTTGGTAGTCTACTATATTTATCCATTGGGTTTATTGAAACTTTAATTTTCCCCTTGAAATTACATGAATTTAGTCCTCATTTTCCACATTCAAAACATATTATTATTCTTCTCAGAAATACACTTGGATGTTTAATTGCACATTCTCAACATAAAGGAAATTGAATCTTCATTATTCCATTCTCTTTATTAACATAACCCTCAGAAAACACTTTCATTCCCTTATTTTGTGAGATTTTTAGTTGTTTAAGGTACATGTTGTTTGTCATGTTCCATGAAAACTTATTAGGCTTAATCAAATCATCCTTTACTCCAATCATAATGTCAATTGGATTCTCATATGGATCTGTCACAATTAATGTTAAACCAGTTTCTTCTAATTCCTATCATCTACTATAAACATAAATCATGTTTTAAAGACAAAAATCAAATTGGGAACCAAATAATCATGAAAATCACTTTTATGATGTCTAAATCATTACACCTTATTTAATCTATGACACCATAGTTTTATCCTAGGACATTCATCTTTATATTTTATTTATGATCATTCATTAATTTTTTTAAAGTGTTTTATAACATCCAAATTATATCCCATGGGGTCGTTAAACAAGGTTTCATATAAGGCCTATTTCCATTCACTAGTTCCGAATCAAGTCTATTTTAATATGGTGTTTTGGGGGTAGTTTTACCTAGTTACATTTGTTCTAGATCCATGTCCATAAGTTGTATCTAAACATGGATATGTTTCTAGGAAACCTCTCATTATATCCCTTACCAAAATCCCATGCCATTTTCATATACTTTAACTCATCCTCCTACTTTTCCATAGAGACATCCCTACACATATCATAAAAATATCATAAAGGCCTCACTAAAATATTCTTATAATATATTGCAATTGTTAACTAAAACTTTTCATTGATACCAAATATTGAGACTGAGGATTTTCATACATGGATATTAAATAATTGTAGATGAATATTCATCACATTGCAAAAGTATATTTCCAAGGACCATAATAGTTCATTACCTTTGGAAACATTGAACATAATATTCTAACATGGTGAAATATCTTTAATTTTTCTCACAATGATCTTCCCATTTTTTACACTATTGTAAAACCTTTCTCTATATCATGGGGAAATGAAATCTTAATAAATGGTGATATTAGATGCCCTATACGGGTCAATAAAGGAGATACATAAGCATAACATCAATATAAGTGTATGAGAACATGAGCATAACATTAAAAGATCATACCATGGATATCAAAAATCATAATCCTTAGTCATAGAATAAATATTGAAAGTTTATAAGACATGAATCATAATGGAATCATATAACATGAGTCATGATGTAATAACATTCTTATTAGAGATATATTTTTGGCATACAAATTAGTTTATAACATTGGGAATGTGTATAAATAGAAATAGGACCATTCATTAGATTATAGACATAAAAATGGTCATTTCCTAAATGTATGTACATGAAACAAGGTCCACTCATAAATTTATGAACATGTATTTATTTTCATTAGTAAAATTTTGAACATGTAACAAGGTTCATGCATAACATCATAGTAATAAATTCTCACTTACAAGGCTATCTTAGTGGAATGGGTTCACTCCCAAAACCATGTTAGTAGTGAATGATCACTCCAAAGACCATATAATTGGAAAAATACCCTTAATAAACTAGTGTCACTCCACATTATATCCATGTATAACTCATGAGATATAAATATTTTCCCACTTAATTGGAGGGAGATACAGGTTCCACCCTTCACATAATGAAATCATAAATTTTTGTCTCAAAAGATCATAAACATTCTTCATATCATAAACAATGAAATGATATTTGTATTATAATAATTTCATCATTTTATTACCATGAAAATATATATAGGTTTAATAATAATTTAATAATTGAATTAACTATGATATTTAGTGGCTTTCCTAAACATTTTATAATGGCACAATCCATAAAAAATGGGTTTCATAAAAAAGTGGTCATCTTAAACATAAACCATTTATGTAAATAATAATACTAGATTCATTGGATCATATTTATAGTTAATATTAAATTATATCAGAGGATTTATTCATATATGGTGAATCATTTTGAAAGATCACTTGGAGCATTTCGTAAGTAAAATAAACCTTCTTCAAAAATAACATTTTAAGACATAATATTTTTTTCAAAATCAACTTCTTTGAGAATCACATTGAAAACATATAATTTAAGACGATAAAATAATTTTAAACAATTAGTGATTAAAATTTACTTTCCACTTTGAAAAGTTATTTTTATATCATGAAATATTTAGAAGATATTCTTCTTTTAAAATTACATTGAAAAAAAATAAAGGAATATTTGAAAACCATATTGAACAACTTTATAAAACATAACAAAATTAAAATAATTTTACTTTATATTGATATTAAAATTAAATTTAAAATATATATTAAAAAATTATAATTCATGGTTTTTTTAATGAAATAGATTTCCGACAATGAGAGAATTAAGGTCATATTTTATAAAAACTATTTTTTTAATATCTTAAGCTAAAAAGTGTGGTAAAATGGTACCATTATATTAAGATATAAATAATAAAAATAATTGAATAAAAATAATGATAAATATTTAGTGGTTAATATTTCTATTTCAACAGTTGATGCTTATTCATAATCAATCATGATAATAGATGAGATTGTATCATAAGTCATTATGACTTTGGTAACATTGAATAATTAGCCTCATGAAGGAATAATTGAAAAGGGAACATAAAATGTCATTGGTATAAATAAATTCATGATATTACATGTAAAATGGTATGTATATACACCTCATGATATAATATATTTTCATATCGTAACATGCGTCTCAAAGAAGGAAAATTCAGACAAAAATCAATTACCGATTTGTTAACTTTTGATTTTTAACCCCTAAGAAATAGAGATACCAAAATTGATATGAACATACTAATAAATATTAGAATAAAAATTATAAAATAAATTATTGGGAATTTTTTAAACCATATATATGATAGTGGTGGTGAATATAGCATGTGTCTCACAGAAGTAAAAAGTGAGACACAAATCTATTACCTTAAGTCTTGACTTTTGTCATACTCAATAAAACTTATGTATAATAAATATAATTTTATTATATACATATTAGAGAAAAGTATTCATATATATCATATCATATATTCTTTTATTATGACCTTTTATTTCTCTTTTATTAAACATTTCATATTATTGTTGCGTTTTCAGGTATCAACCGCTTTGTTTTTTTGGTATATGTTATGACTTGTCATGTTTGGTCATATTAATTTGATAATGGTTTCATAATTTCATGAATTTAAAAAATTATATAAATATAATATATAATCAGTATATTTTTATTTATAGTAAACCATAAAAAATTTTAATTGGAAATGAAATTCATCGTTCATGGAGACAGTAGGTTGTACGTACGCATGAAAGTTGTTTCAATTTTCTTGTCATATTAAAAGAATGAAAGGTATGTGATGTGTGTGTGTGTCTGTCTGTATTATAATTCCATAATAATTATTATAACATATATATCATATATTTTTATTAAACCTTCCCTTCAAAAATTCTATGTATAGCATGAACGAATCTCATTGCTTCATAAGGCGGTAATCCATCGTACACAAGAACAAAGATATCATATTCCCAAAATGGAAACCATGAAGGTATTTTTAATATAATAATTATATAAGCATAAAGAAATTATAAATATCATATATATCATATATATATAATTCATTTCCATCATTATTCCCAATAATGAAAGGTGGTAGTGGAAAGCGGAATGACATCAGTTTATGTGGTTGTTGTCCGCCATACACAAGAATGATGATTTCATAACCCATTTGATGGATGTTTGTGTGGTTTTATATCATAAAAATAACATAACAAAATATAAAAATTTATAAGATACTTAATATTTTATATAATCATTATATAAAAATACATAAACGGTTTTGAGAAATAAATAAAATAAAAATGTTTGTTGATGAACATTACAAATTTTTCAGGTATCTCTTTTTGGGTTTCACAAAAGGGCTTCCATAGTAGAATTTATACCAAAATTAAAGTTTATAGGATTAGAGGAGGGAAGTTTCAAATGGTTTTGTTTAGGTTTTTTCATTAAAAATTGATTATGTAGTTTGAAGAAGTGACAAGAGTTAATGCCCTTTTATAATTTAGGTGGAGCAGAATTCATGTAAATACCCAAAAGTAATAACCATTAGTAGGTATCTCTTACCTATTGTGCCTCAAAAAAGAAAATTAATGTATTTTTTTGATTAATAGGACTATAAATACATCCAAAAAATAAATACTTACATTTTTTATCTTGTTATTCATTAGTCTCTGAGTTTACTCAATTTTATCTATACACTTTTTTCAAAAGTAACTTGTATATTTTTATTTACCTAAGTAATTTACCAATTAAAAAATAATATATATATATATATATTAGATAATTTATACATACTGGTTCTAAATATTAAATCAAATTAATTAAACAAAAATACTATAGGTTTGTAAATTTATGTTTAATACAAACACTTGTCATGCTTAAACCCCAATTTTAACCTTAATCATGTTAATTAATTTTAATTGTTTCTATAATCACATTGGAAAAACAATTAACTTATCCTTATTAGAAATTATAAATTATTATTATTAAGAATGTAATATAAATTTTTCAATATTAAATTCATATCAACGGAATAATTTAGTTTTAAATTAATCCTAGGAACATGATGAGAAAGATGGTTTTTAAACTAAAAATGTTCAATGTTTTACCAATCTATTGTTAGTCCTATTAAGTTATATACCATAAGAGGGGTGTGAATTAGAGTATTATAGATTAAATATAATTTCCCTTAAGATCTTGTTCCATTATTAAACAAAACACACTTCTCTCATTCTCCTATAGTACTATATGAATAGAAATGAACTCATGCACGGGACATGATGATTTTACTTTCATCACCATAACTAGGCTAAATCCAAGGGGCATACAATGGTGATGTATCAACATTGAAAATAAACTACGGATCACTACGAAAATACAATATTTGGGATAGATAAATTTTATATCCAGACTAACTACCTTTACAAGGTTTACAACCATCATACTACATTCCCAGGATACACTCCTTGAATCTCTTTCTCTCGCTCACTACTGGTGGAATGGATCACCTTATTCCTCTTATTTTCTAACTAATATTCGAAGGGATTCACATATAGTATATGGAATCATATTTCCCTTCATTATAACTAATTAATACATCCTAATTTTTAGATATATGCACTATTAAATTTCCACATTCTCCAAATTGATGAATATCACTTTACAAAATACTTACTAGGCATTCACTTTTAAACAATTTTCATTATGAAAACATCCATTGAAAAGATCCTTATTTCATAAAGCTCGAGTAAACCTTATGAAGAACCATTATTCACGAATCACCAATAGCCTTTATGAAGCACCTTCCTTTCATGAAGGTCACTTAACCTTTTTTAATCACACATCTTTTAATCTACATTGTATAGCCATTGCAAACTCCCTTTCATTTTCAATACTAAAAATATACAGTAGGCTATTATAACCTTTGAGAAATTTTTCACATAAACTACCTTTGCAATCCAGCTTCAAAATTCTAGAACCTAAATATTTTCCTTAAGTCTTGCTAATTTTATGAAGGGGGTTGTGGACTATTTATAGGTGTTTTCACTGATTCCTGAAGCTCCCATCCACATCATCACCATTTCTTGATTCTCTCCAATTTTCATCATGATGCTCCCTATCTCATGAAGCTCTAGTAAAATTAATCATTCATGAAGATCACTTTAAATGTGGATATCATCACTATCTTAATTAATACCTTCATTAAACCACCTTATCAAATCCCATTCTTTAAAAACACTTGAATTTTCCATACATTCATTATTCATTTATGAAAATCTGAATTTTTTGATATTATCTATCTTCTGTGTTTTATACCAAAAAATGTGGAAAACATTGGGAAATGGAATCACTATATGTAATAAATTTTTTGTACTACTTCTAGAGAATCCATTCCATTTTCTTGTGTCTTTATCAACATATTGTTTCAAAAATCTATCTTTATCTCTAAAACATACCTTGGAAACCCACTTTTGCAACAAACATAATCAACCCAAAAATATAGCAATGCTACCATCAGGGATTTTTTCCCAATAATTTTTACATCCGACATCAATGTTACATTCATTGAATGAAATCAGTTAGATTAATAGATGTATAATTTAACTAATTATACTTGAATTTTTATTAAAAAAATTAACCAATTATATAAATTAGACAAAAACTCGGTTTTTAATTAAATTTTTGGTATTTTTCACTATTCATAAAGAAAAGAATATTCTCACAAAAATAAAAAAAGTAATCCTAATATATATTCTTATTTCCAAATGGAATTAGATTTTGTAAAATGTTTCTAATAGTGGTAAAAAATTATTTTTAAATTTTTTTTTCCAATCACGATTAACCAGTCTTTTAAAAAAGATACATATTTTTAGAAAATAATTCTTTTTTATTTCAAATTATTATTAATTTATTTCTAATGAATAAATAACTCATAGAAATATGAAAACAATATATTTCCATATGTTAGATAATCCCATTCATTCACACCCTTCCAACATCTAGGAAACTACTCTTATATAAAATAATAACATTAATATTATATTTTAGGTTGATAAAACTCAATATTGGGTGTAACATGGGATATCAATGGAACATTGTATTATATATAATGCAAGTCAAACATAGTGTTTTGTGTAAAAAATCTAATATTATTATTTCATGTAGTGTAATATGAACCACATGTTGTGTATAAAGTGAGTGTTACAAAGTGTGTCTTGGAACACAATCCACTAAATAATTTTACATTATTTCAAATGAATTCATAAAAACTCATTGTGATACACTCTAAGCTCACACGCCACACCATCACCCATGTCGCATGATTGGATCACTACCACAACCTCCTAAAACTAACAATTGTTTGTGTAATCATTGTGATGTCTTCCCTACATCTAACCATGATGACCAAGATATATGCACCATGCCAATGCGATTATAACCAGTTATCCCAGGGGTCATATAAATTTAATTTAAGCATATGAATATGGATAAGGGGAGAGAATATAGGGTTTATTTCCATCAAGATACTATATAATTCACTCAAAATGACATAAATGGATACACACAATCTAAGGGGTGGAATATTAAGGGTCATTCCCCACTTTTATTGTTGATCCACCTACTCACTTTCTGAAAATAAGGAAAAATATTATCGATAAATTATTTTACATCAATGAGAAAAAATTCATAAAATAGGAATTGGGAATCCAAAATGTGGATATATATATATCAATAAAATATATGATCACAAAGAATAACTTTTCATAATTAAAATTTTGAAGGGACTGTTTTTGAACAATAATCCATACCTTCATGTTGAATCGTCGTCACATAAATCATTCATGAATTCCATGATCCTATCACAATTGAAAATATGTGATTAAAAATTACTATAAATATACTTAATAAAGTCTAAATAAGTGGTGATTTTTTAGGCATCTTAAGAAGAAAATGTCTATTGTCATCGCTCAAAAAGTGATGATAAAAGGACCCCTCATCAGTGATAAAATAGGCATAGATAATGTGTGTCCTTTAATAGTGATCTTTTATGATAGATATTCCTAGAACTGATAACAGCCTAGCTATACCAATGTGGTACTAAAATTATAGAACAATGTAGCATAAAATATAAAATTAAATTTCAATTAAACATACAAAAAAATATGATAAATAACATTATATTAAAAAATCATACATCTGTATGTATAATTAAATTTTTATGTGTAAAATTTAACATAAGATTCAAAAACTACGAAAATTTTAATTTATTGTTATCTTTAGATCATGTTCTCTTCTTAATGGATTTTGATCTTGCTATTAGTTGATGAAAAAGCAACCCAGATTCAGAAAAAGAGTACATCTATGTTAAATAATAATTTTTTAATAATACTATAATGACAGAAATTATATATAAATATTAAATAATGAAATCATAAATCATAAATTTTATTCTAAAAACCAACACATCATCATACTAATCACAATGTGTGTAAAATTAATGTGTGGTTATTTTATACACATAAAAGTTATTTCAATATCATTTTCCTAAAGTATCAATAAAATATGAGTGCATTTTTTATTGTTATGTGTTGTGTGTTTTCAAGTAAAATGTTTATTTTAAAATAAAAAAATGTGTATAAAGTCATACTATGCACACCATGTTTCAAATTAACTTATGGTATATTCTAATAAATTGAAAATGATTTGTGGACCATTACCAAAAATTATCATGTAAATCCATTATCATTTTCTTATTATTGATTATGGGGTGTTTGTTTTGATGAAAGATGTCGATTTTAATTATAAACACACACTTTTTGTAAAACTGGTGAAATCATGTGTAGGACTAATGTGTGGTTGATTCCAAATGTTATACATGACATAAGGGTCATTTTTTTTAATTTATGAGGAAAATCCAAGTGTTTTACTAGTATTTCAATGAGTGGCACTTTTTTCTAACTAAAAACTCATTTTTAAACAAAAAACACACACATGATGTCATACATGTCACCCAATGTATTGGAATGAGGTGTGAATGGTTCCTACAAAGAAAATGTTTCCTATTGATTGTCTTCATAAAGTATCAAGATAATATGATCATGTTTTCAAGGTTGATTGTGAGTGAAAAATGTTTTCAAGTAAAATGACATTTTTAAATTGAAAAGACACATTTCAAGAAATTTTTATCCCAATGTGTATTAGTTTGAGCTCTGGTAGATTTATAAATTTCACTAATGAATTATGAATCTCTTTTCAAAAGTATTAAAAAAATATGGATGTGTGTGAAAATTTTAGTTTCTGTCAAGTGGATTTTTAATTAAAAACTAATTTTTAAACTGGAAGAATACATTTTGAGTCATATATATCGTACCATCTTTCAGATTTAGGTATAATTAATTCCCACATGTTAAAAATTATACATGCACATTTTTCTTGAAATATCAAAATAAAATTAATTTATTTTCTCAGTTTATAGTGTATGATGTTTTTTTTGAAATAAAAAATCCAATTATAAATAAACACACTCACATTGAGTCATACTATTGACACCTTGTGTAGTATTGAAATTTTATTGATTCATACATAACATAAATTACATTTGGATCATTTTAATATTTAATTAATACAATCCGAGTGTGTGTTAGGTTTTTAGTGAGTGATACTTGTCATTTATAAAAATATCATTTTTAAAAAGAAAGCATGCACATTGTATCATATAAGTAACATCTTGGGTAGGATTGATGTGTGGATGATTCCTACACTTCAAAAAGAAGTTATTGATCATTTTCATTATTTATTTACAAAATGAAAAAAATAATTTTTTTTATTTTTTGGCACATGTTTCTAACTAAAATGTAAACTTTTAACTAAAAACATACATTTAATGTTATACTACTCACACCATTTATAGTGTTGATTAAATACTCATTACTATAAGTAAAAAATGACATATGGATTATTTTCCAGATGTACCAAGACAATGTGAATTTGTTTTCATATTTTTGGCAATGTGATGTATCTTTTGAACAACGAATTCAATTTTAAACAATTACACACACATTGAGACATATATATCACATCGTGTGTCATATTTATGTTAGGTTTATTGCTACATGTAAAAAAATTACGTATGGTTATTTTTCATAATGTAGGATGTATATATGAGTGCCTTTTGAGTTCTCATTGACTGTGACACAATTTTTAGTAATATATCATTTCAAAATAGAAAATGAAATCTTTAAGTATTTTTAGTGACATCATGTGCCAGATTGATGTGAATATGATTCTTATATGTTAAAAATGACACATAGATAATTTTCCTAAAGTATAAATATAATTATATTATTTTAATTAGTTTTTTGTGAGTGAAACTATTTATTAAGTAAAATGTATTTTTTTTAAAACAAAACATACATTTCGGTTCATACTGTTTAAACCATAAATCCGATTGAGGTACATATGATTCCTAAACATCAAAAATAATTTATGTATTTTTTTTATGAAGTATGAAAACAATTTAAATGATTTTATTCATATTCCATTATTCCACATGTCTTTAACAAGAAGTTCATTTTTAAACTGAAAAAACGCATTTTACGTTATATTGGAGACTTTGTCTATTGAATTGTGGTACTACTGATTAAAAATTTCTAAAATGACTTATGTATCACTTTATTAAAGTGTAAAAGAAATATAAATTTGTTTTATTATTTTTTAGTATTTTACATTTCATTTGAAATAAAACATAAAATTTAATTAAAAACACATATAATGAATCATACCAATAAGACCATGTCTCTGATCAAAATGTGGTATATTTCTACACATCACAATCGTATTAAGGATAATTTTCACAAAGTATAATGATAATTTGAGTTTTTTTCGAGGATATCACTACTTCAAACATGTTTTTAACAAGAATATTTTAAACTAAACAACACACATTTTGAGTAATCCCTGTCACAAAATGTATCATATTGAGGTAAGGTTGATTTTCATTTATCAAAAATGACTTATGGATCATTTTAATAAACAATGAAAATAATATTATGGTTTTTCTTATTTTTAACAACTTCCCAATTTAAAAAAAACACATATGGAGTAATATCATTTAAACCATGTATCATATTGAGGTATGAATAGTTCCAACACATCCTAAATTAGTTACGGATTATTGTCCTAATGTATAAAATCAATATAAATTTGATTTGTCCATTTTGAGCTTTTCACAAATCATTTGAAAAACAAATGTCATTTTTATACTAAAAACGCACATTTGGGGTCAAACAGTCACATTGTTTATCAAGTTGGGTTGTGGATATTTACCACATGTCACTAATTTATTATGAACAATTTTCTTAATGTGTCAAAACAATTTATTTTTGTACTCAGTTTTGATAATGATGTTTTTATTTTTTTTAAAACATCAATTTTAAATTAATACTATAAATTTGAGTCATATCAATCACACCATTTGATTGATTGACTTGGGGTTGATAACTGAAAGTCCATAATTAATTATGGATTATTTTTATGAAGTATCTATATAATCCAAAAAATATATTTATTTTAGTGTCTGAGACATGTTTTTTACTAAAATGTCATTTTAAACTGAAAATGGAAACTTTGATTTATTTTTCAATTTAAAACCCACACTAATTAACATAAAAAGAATCAAAAAAAATAAAAATATCTCTATGAACATAAAAATAATAACTTTTTGGGTCATCATTATAAAATAATTTGTCAAGAATTAATTTTTATCTTTTTTTTACTCCTTATAGAGAAAAACATGGTCAAAGAAAATAATTTATTAGGTAATAATTTTAATCATGATTTTAAGAAATCTAACTAAATTAATTATAGATAATTAGGGTTTGTATATTTTCTTAAAAAATTGATAAAATGATGGTAACTTTTAATGAATAAGTAGTACTAAGTACATATTCATGATATCTATACACATTATAATGACACTTATTTTTCCAATTCATTTTAGAAAATATTTATTTTATATTTTTAAAACATGGGCTATTGATAGTCTTAGTATTACTAAAATATTATAAATAAACAAATTATTAATAAATATGTTTAAATAAATTGTAATTTTCATTCGAAATACAAATATTTGGATTCTAGTTTGTTGATGTAATGTGTATCTTTGATAAATTTTAAAAAATAATTCCCACACTCGTTACTCTATGTATGTTTCATACTCTATAGAAACATAGATAAAAATATGTATTTTTATACATGTTTTTATAGATAAATATTTTCATTTCAAACATAATACATATCTATTTGTATAAATTGATAGTCCTCCTATGCCCATGGACCATCCACATACACTGATTTTCAGAATGATTAAGCACTACCCTATCATAACAAAAAATTTCCCTTAAAACAAAATATAAAACATATAACATGAATTTTATTTTATAAATAATGAATGTAGTGTATTAGAAATTGTTAAAAAACAATGTGTGTGGTTAATATTTTGGTAATAAATGCATTAATTAAAAAATATATATCTTTATTGTATCTAAATTGATTGCAATGAGCAACTAACGCTCTGTAAAAAATAGAATAAATATTTCAAGAAATAAAAATATAATTCATATAATTAAATTATATATTTTAACCCTTGTATTATGAGAATGAATTATATATTATCATATAAAATTTACTTTTTAAGAATTGCATCAAATTTTTCCACTATTATCAAATATTCCACTTCTTCAAATGACTATTTTTTCATTAAGTGGTGTGGGGATTAACAAGTCTATTTTTTATTCACATGGTTTTCCATCAAATAGTATAGATATATACTCTTATAAATTTGTATTAATATCATTATATTGTGACAGACATAGTAGGTCAGTAGTTATAAAAATAAATTAAAAAACACACCTATTGTATAGATTTACAATGGAGAATCCAATCAACCCCAGTGTGAGGATATCATATAAAAGACCAATAATATATATAATAGAATCTCGATATACTTTTTTAATAAAAATTAATGATGGACGTATCACAATATATTAAAATTATATTAGTATAAATTTGTCATATTAGTAAATTCATATGTTGAAATATAGGGATGAAATAACTCTAGGGATTTATTATCAATAAATTTGTTATATTTTAGATTGTTTTTATTCGGCTTTCAATTTACCCTTCTATTTATCCTATTTTAATAATATTCCTCAATTCCTAAATGTTTTCATTTATTATTAAAGGCATGCATTAATAAATATTTGAAAAGGACTACATTTGTGTCAACATGTATTTTTATAACATAAAATGACCTTGTCATGAATGTTTTAATAGAATTTGTAATTATGACGTCATATAGAACATCAAGGGGTAGAGATAGCTCAACGGTTATCTCATGATCTCCTTGAATCCCCAATCTCATGTAAAATTTTTATGGATTTTATTTATGTATAATATCTTCTTATTTATTGTGCACATTACCCATCACAACAAGGAAATGTTTGGGTACATATATATATATGTTGTTATGATTTTCGTCCTGTAAAATATTAATATAAGAAATGTGTCTGTATCTGGATGATCCAAATGTCACAAAAACAATTACATATAAATTTATTATTATATGTAATGATAACTTTAGAGTGGAATGAATCACCTCAATGATACTGTTGAGGATCTTAATGTAGTGGTAGTTATTTTTTTTCTTCTCATTTAATCCTACCCATATAATTCTGTATCAAAAAATATTATAAATTATATTTTCCTTTTAGAAAAGTAATTCTGGGAAGCATATTCTCAATTGTTTTATCTCTGTCCCCTTGTGATTTCTTTTATCAAATTTTTATTACGGAGAAACACCAAAACCTACACTTCTAAATCACCCATATTGTTTTGACCACTTCATGGCCACTAAACATAGTCATTTATTACGTACATCAGATAACAAATCATATTTTTATAAAAAGATAAAGTATCGTAAAATAAGTAGTCACAGTTATTTAATATTGATTTTAACCATAAAAATGTTTATTTATGTCATACTTAAACATTATACTCATACTTTTTGTGTGTTTTAATCTACTACTATTCCATTTTAACTTACACACGCCTCGTTTTATAGCACCTGATATTGGATGGAATTTTATTTTGATTTTGATTCATCAATCTATATATATTAAAATGAAAATAATTATTTTTTTCATGCCACATATATTTATTATTTTATATTAAAAATAAATAAATAAAATTTCAAGTGAAACATACCCTATCCTTGATTATATTATATGGGTATATAGGTTTTGATGCATGATTCATAATTCCAGCACTATGTAACTGTTTTATAAATAAAAAATTCTTAATCAAAGTTATTAATATACAAATTTTATAGTAACATATTAATGATTAGTGGGTACATGTAAAGGATCCTCCACACTACATCCAACAAACATATTCTAAGAATCTTTGATTTACTATACCTTTATCTTCTCTAATATGATGATTCATAAGAATTATCTAAAACCCTCTACAAGACTTTCCAGTGACTATTAATACAGATTTAATTTGATAGACATATAGAATAAATTCAATCAAAAACAGATAATGAAGAGTAAATCAAATATTAATTGGATTATATTTCAGTAAAATATAGAAACTATATTATAATGTTACTCTAATATCTTCCCGAATAATTTCCTTAATAGTGTATAGAACATTATTCCACTTTTTTATATTAATCTTCACGTGTAGTCGAGTTCCAGTCCTAATGTAACTAATAAAAATGGACTAGTTATGGTTAAATGCATGGTCATGGATATATACAAACATAAATTTGATTCCATTGATTTTCACCATAATAATTTTTTCAAACACTAGTGTGCTATAAAAAAAATTTTTATTCATGGAAAAAGGTTGTTCCCTTATTCTATTTCCATAGTTTCAACATCATTAATATATTGTTTCTCTCGATTGGTAGCATTCACATATTGAGAAACATGTTTTCCCTCTCTTCTATATGCATCAGCATCTTGAGAAACCCATTATATGTTAGTATTGGCGGTAAAAACATGCAATAAATAAATTATCAATAGAAGTGGTCGAACAACTAATTTATATAAGTAAATGTAATAGTTAACAGATAATAATATGAGGTATTGAAATGTATATTCCAAAAAGATTAACATATTATTGAAATATATTTTTTCATTAAAGGTTAAATGGTTTTGATCCCTCTATTGGGTAACCAAATACCTCATTGTGTTCTCCCATATCATACGAGACCACATCGAAATTAAGACTAATATGAAATGATTGAAATTCTCCAATGCAAGTTTTGTTCTTAGATGAATTCACATATGACCCTATAGTTTTTTTATTATAACAAAAAAAATTGAATACTTTCTATTTGCATGATCTGAGACGTAATATAATTTTACTTCCAATGATTTCATTACAAATGGTACATCCTTATAACCATAGTTAATAAAATCCACATTCATGAATTCAAATTCAGTTTTAACTTCCCAAATATAATCAAATAACTTGTATTGAAAAATAGGCACTTGGAATGTGGTATAATCATGCTATCATTTTTTATAGCTCCAAAGTATGAAATAAGTACATAAATTGTTTTTCTTCTTTCAATAAGATATCTGAATTTCTACATTTAAAATAGAAACTCATATATTTTTCATGATATTATATTCATCATGTTATTTTATGTAGACCATATTACCATTAATTAAATAATCTCTATAAAATAGTACATGAAGACCGGGTCCACTAGTTAGCCGTCAAAGGCATTATAAAATTGAATTTGTATTTGTATTTGAACTCGTAAAAATATGATCTTAGCACCATCCAATAAAAAGTAAATTATTAGTATTTGATATCCATATTTAAACCAGTGATGGATTCATATTCCTTACTATTTGTCTATGGGTTTCAACATATATATCAACCTCTAGAATGTTATATGAAATATAAATGTGAGCCTTATCCTACACTATAATGATAATTGTGAAAAATGGAATTCCCAAAATTCCTTCACCAAAAATTCAACTATTGTGATAAGATTTTGGTAGATTAATGCATACCACATCGGAGAGGTAGCTGGTACAGAATCATATAAATTCCTTAACTATAAATAACTCAGAAATGTTACCTTATAGTCAATTTTTGTTTCATATACCCTTACAAAATATTCATATATTTTTTAGTGGGGTATATCCATCTATAATGTATAGGTCTATATTGTAGAATCTCTCAAAAAAATGAACCATTATATAAATGAATGAAGAATTGAGGAACATATTCATTTCAGACAATATAATTACAATTTATTTTTCCATAGATGTAAATTTAATGGTGTCTATATCTTTACTTGAATATAGGTTTTCAAAAGAACCAGTTATTGGTTAATGTATGATAGGCTTTTTTTTGAAAAATTAAATGGAATTCAACATACATTATATACTATATCAAAACATTATTGTTATGTGATGAAGGGCCTTTAAACATTATTTAATTGATTGACGTGATATTATTGATATTTAATGAAAACCCCTTGTATCATTACATAACTAAAAAAGAATACAACAGATATCTTGCTTTCCTAGAATGTGTGTATGTAGATGGAGGAAGAAAAGTTTCTTTTCACCCTTCACTAGTTCCAACTCTTCATATATCCCCATGTGAACCATGTCCCACTTATCCTTAATTTCATATTTTGATATTTCTAATTTATCTCGTAATGTTTCTGTGGAACTATTTCCTAATTTATTCTAAATGAATGACATTCAGAAAATATGTGATTTAAGAACAATTCTAGTATGTTAATTCAAAAAAAAATAGATCACTTTTTCTAAATTTTTTCTGAATGGTTTTTTATAAAAGGATTATAGAGAGAGGTGGCCACATCCATTATATTGTCATAGTATTGATCACTTCATATTTTATATATTGTTGTAAATTATAAGGAATTCTCATCGAATAATTTTTTTCAAAAATATTATTTATGTAATCGTGGTAGATTTCTATGATTTCCTAGAAACATATTTTTTGTGAAATTTTCAAACTAACCATGTGTGTACCTTTTTTAAAAATGGGATAACCATGAGTTATATTAATTCCATAACCTAAAAAATATCAATAACCTGGAAAGTCATATATCTTCCCATATAACATGCAACTCAATGTAAAATTGTGATTTATATAAGTATCATATAATATAACACAAAAATCCACCATTAATTTAAAATTTTTGATCACTGGATACAAATAACATCAATATCATTACATGTTATTACTAGTCTGAATATAAGCAGAGAAATCATAATGTATTTTCAATTCATACATAAAATTTTTAGTAAGTTATAATTTACGAAAATAACATTACATATACTATGAGTACTATTTTTAAAACTAAGAGGATTCACTACATCTATCATATATTATATGGTTAATGTTTTTTATATAATTTTATATTTCTAAATACTGGCCATAAATTTTTTTATACTAAGGAGAGTTTTCTAGGATAAGAAGTTTCCCTTAATTTCTTATTGTGTCTGTATTCCATTTTAATTGGCTTATAGTCTCCTCTTTTTAATATATGTTATTAAACCATTGATGATTCTAAAGTACCAAAAAAGATTCAAAGGATATGATTTATATTCTATTATTGATATGAAACACACATTTGGAATTTATATATGATTTATGGTCCATGAAAAATAGTTTACATACATTTGGACTGACATGTATTCTTTTAGAGATCATTCCCATTAAACCTATAATTTTTTAGCACCATATATTTAACAGGTTTTATCATCATCTTCTATTAGAATATCATTCAATATAGCATGTAATTTAATAAAGGTTTCGTCACTCTATCCATTTCCTAGTTTTACATTATATATCATCAAAATGGATGAAATTGTTTTTATTTAGTTAAATGAGCATATAATGGTTTCTTTGCACAAATCATCATCATCTCAAATGGTTTTGGGAAATCATTATGTTCATCTATAATTGAAATTTCCATTTCATTAATAAAATATTCATCATCATTTAAACCTGTAATCATATCCTTTAAATGGTCTTCATTATCATCAAACTTGTAATGATATTAGATTATCCATAAACATATTATTGTCCAATTGAATAGCTTTATTAAGATTATCCTTGTATATATTCTATCATTTTTGGATTTGATCAATTCTATGATAAATCAAGTGTTTTGATAATACCTATGGAATAATTAATTATGAATAACAATAATGTTAACATAGAAACAGTATTTCAGAAGATTCGTATGCATGATCCTTTGAAAATTTGATGAAGTATTTCTCCCCACCCCCATAGTCTTTTTTTATAAGATTAGCATACATTAATTATCTATTAATATAATGACTAGTTAATTTGGTGATATTCTTATTTAAAAAATAAATAAATACACATATGGTTGATCTTAGAACCCTAAAGGGATATTATATATGTATATGGACACATATACTCATATTATTTTATATAAAATTTTACTTAATCAAAAACTTGTTATAACAAACAAAAAAATGAATTTTTAGAATTTAAATTATTTCAAAACATATTTTCATTATAAGAATTCACATATCAGAAATCATTTCCTTTTTTAAAATGGATTCTTCAAGGGATACAACTCACTCTATATCACTATCAATGTTCACAAGTAACCTATGTATTTTTATTACTTGATAATTATTATGGAATATATAATAAGATTTCACTATAAAGAAATATATGAGGCCATATTACTTATCTTTCACTATTCTCTAAAAATATTGGAAATAATTTAATCACATCAATTATAGTAATTGGATTTGTAAATTTATAAAATATATCATATATTATTTCTTCATTAGGTGATAATGATGATAAAAATATTAATAAGACATGGAATTTTTAAAATACTTAATATTCGGAGTTAAATGGAAAAATGAATTATTTAACAAAGATAATCCAAATTTTCAAATACCAAATATATGAATATAATGTATTTCATCATAAAATTAAATTTAATAATAAGTCAATATGTTTCCTTATAACATTTTTCATTCCATTATTTTTTGAAAATCACAAACACATTTCCTTAATGAAAATTATATTTATCTATGAATTATTTTCATAACTAAAATTTTCATTCTGTTAGAAATTTTTTATTATTACCCTTGTGTTTTAATGTCTTCACATACCAAGTCTAACCTTTTTTTTCTTAAGCCAAAAAAGCATATCCTTACATATCTTATAGCCTTACAGTTTGATATACTCTGATTTTTCCAGAATTCAAATGTTGGATCCTCTAAAATTTAGAATCCAAATTCTCTGCATTTTAGACTCTGAATTCTTTAAAATTGAGACTCTGAATTCCATGAAATAAAGACTCCGAATTTTCTAAAATTTAGACACTGAATTCTTTAAAATTAAGACTCTGAATTCTTAGAAATTCAGACTATGAATTCTCAAAATTTTACACATTCAATTCTTTGAAATTCTTACTCTGAATTCATCATAATTCATTCTCTAAATTCATAAAAACTTAGATAATGAATTAAATAGAAATAAAACTCCAAATTAATCAGAATTTATTCTCTAAATTCATTAGCATTCAGACTCCAAATTCAACAGAATTTAGACTCTGAAAACCAATTTTTTCTAAAACCCGGATATTCTTATTTTTAGACTCTGATTTATAATTTTCCTAAATTTGGATTATTCATATGTTAATTTGAATTTAATTTATTAACATATTGTTTCATGTTTATTAGATCCTAGTTTCATAAACATGATATTATTTTTTATTACAGATTATTTTTTTCCTAAGCATGATAATGTTTCAAATGTTATTTCTTATACAAAAATATGTCGTATAATTTATTTTAAACTAACAGTTGGTTAAGTGGAACATGTACAAGTCCCTATGAGATTTAAGGAAAAATATGATCATTAGAGGAAGGAGATGATTGTCATAACACTTGCCAACAAATAAGAGCTCATTTGAATGAGATTGAGAGATATTCACAAACACAAATGATGTGATTTTTTGAAGTGATTTCCAGATAGATAAAGACTCATAATTTTTTTTGAATTATGGACTACATGTTCAACATTGATAAACTTGTTCATCCTTCTTAGAGTGGCTCCGATTGTTGTTAAGTAAAATCAAGGGATTATGGGGATAGGAAGAAAGAGGTTCTGACTACCTTAATGATTGATGACATTAAGGGATAGGAAGACAGAGGTTCCAAACACCTTATAGTTTGAGGGATTGTGGGGATAACAAGACAGATTCCAATATTCTTTTCAAGTTCTTACCCTAGTGTTGGTAAGACAGATGCTAATGAAATAATAAATCAATATACCTTTATCCAAGGTTGTTGGTTACCCTTCTCTTTTGTATAAAATATTTTCTACTTTTTTATGTGTTGTTGTTACAAGTTTTATTTCCATTGTATTTTATTGAAGAAAAAATTTATAATTTTCATATACTTTCTTATACTTGTTTAACTCTGATACAAATAAGATTTTATATGCTTTATGGTAGAATCTTTCTTTAAGATAAACTTGTTTAAATTTAGGTTCATTTCAATTAGACCTGGACCCCTACAACTATCTCTTTGTTTAAGAACCAAAGAGGGTTCGTAAATTTATCTTTTTTAGCTTTGTTAAACCTAGATTCCCATTTAAGATTATAAGGGAACTGTTTTAAAACCTAAAATTCCCCCCTATCTTATAATTCAGCATCTACATCTATAATTTTATATTAAAATTGGTATCAGAGGAGGTATCTGAAGTACTTATACTTGCATATATGTTTTCTTGCTCAATTATTCTTTCTCATCTACACTTTATCAAGTATTACCATAAATAATGTTTTTATAATAAGATGTTTTGTGGAAAATATATTTTTTATTTTCTTATAGAATCAAAAGGAATTAATGTTGGATCTATAGACAATCTTAATCTTACTAAACAACCTATTTTTTATGGTAATGATTATGAGTACTCTAGAGATTTAAACAAAACTTTTGTTATTAAACTAGAGTAGATAATGTTTTGACCCTCACTGGAGATTAAAAAATTCTAGAAAAGTAGGTTAGAACCTCCACCAGCCAAGAGAAACAAGAATATTAACTAAATTACAAGGTACTGATAACGATGATGTTTATTATAATAAGATAATCCAATTATCTAATAGAAATATTGAGACTCCGAAAGTCGAGAAGGAAATATCTAGAGATGAAAATGGAAAACAAGTTATTGTTGATTCTCATAGAAAAGATATGGTGTATAAATCTAGGAATGATGTTTTTGGAACATCCAAGAAGAAAGTTGAAGAGAAAGAAAATGTTTCCTCACCAGAAAAGGAATCCGATTCTGAACCTTTATCTTACATGTGACACAATTTTTTTTATCAACCTTTGAAAAATATATCAAACACTATTCCATTAGTTCAAGTTAAAGATTCAAGATGTTAGTTGGTTCAGCATACTATAAATAATATGTTGGATTCTATATACATGTTCGTGGAAAATTATATGAATCTTGATTCAAATTTAAAATCTTTTCATATTGGTTATGATTCTCAAAGGAGATCTTGAAAAAATAACCAAAAGGTATAAGTGAATGATTGATGATCTAAGAATCAGGGATTATTTTTTTGTTCATTAAAGGATCCTTTTGATATGTTAGATGACACCATCAAGAACCTTACAAAAATTGTTTCAAAAAAGTTAAAACAAGAAAATGATTCCCAAATTCATGAGGATAGACACCTAAATGGAAATTTGAATAAATTTGATCTAAATTTGAAAATGAAAAGTGAAATCAGGGAAGGGTTAGAAGAAAAATTAAAATATCAAGAAGATGAGGTAAAGTGTAAAGAAAGATTTATTAACTCTCAAGAAGAAAGAATTAATGTTCACGAGAAGAAGAATAAATATTAGGATTAGTTGATCATGAAATTTTAGGATGATCACAAAGAGCCAAATAAGTTTATAAAAATATTGAGAGACCTAGTCTTGAAGGAGAAGAAGGATTACAAATTCCTTAGAATCCAATATTTTGTTGTATTATACTTGTAAAGAATTTTCCAATCATAATGCAGTTTTTTTATACATCCATTGTATTTTATTGTAAATTCTTATATTTTTAGGTAAAATGTTTTGCACTCAATTCCTTTCTAAAAATCATAAATGTGGAGAAATGAATTATTAAATGAATATTAAGTAAAATGGATATAATTCTGTATGTAATGGGGAGATTAAGTAAATGGGAGATTACATAAAGAATTCATTCTTAAATAAGAATAAGTAACATCTCTAAGAAAGATAATAATATGATCCTTAGGGATTTTAAAAACTAAGGGAGAGTTAGATATATTTATCATGGGCTATATGTATGGGGATATAAGTATTTCATTGAATGTTAAAAGAGTAAAAACTGTATTCCTTGTATTCATTTTTTAAAAGATGTATATACATTCCAAAAAGAAGGATATTTTTATCTTAATAAGTTTTCTTATGACTTTTTACATTACATTGTGATTTGAAAATCACAAACACGTTTTTTAAGGAAAATTATCTTTCTCTAAAAATTATTTTTGATAGGAAAATTTTCTTCCTTTAAGAAAGGTTTTATCCTTACACTTGGTTTTAAGGTCTTATAAAACTAAGTCTAACCATTCTTTTTATTAAGGCCAAAAATCAGATCCTTAACTATCATAGATCCATACAGTTTCAAAAACTCTGATTTCCCCGAAATTCATACTCTGTATCCTCAGAAATTTAGACTCTGAATTATCTTAATTTTAGACACTAATTTTACATAAATTCTTACTCTGAGTTCTCTAAAAATGAGACTCCGGATTATTTGAAAATATAACTATGAATAATCTAAATTTTAGAGTTTGAATTAATTGAAATTTATACTCTATGTTCTCTGAAATTAAAAATACTAAATCTCTGAATTTTTTACTCTTAATTATCTAAAATTATTACTCAAAATTATTTGAATTTAAGACTCTGAATTCTATAAAATTTAGTCTCCAAATTCATCAGAATTCAAATTCTGAATTCATCATAATTCTGACTCTAAAATCATCAGAATTAAGACTCTAAATTAATCAAAATTCCTACTCCGAAATAATCATTATTCCGACTCTGAATTAATTATAATTCATAATCCGAATTCATTAGAATTTATACTTTAAATTAAACAGAATTTTGACTCTGAATATCCAACTTTTGCATAAGTTTATTTTTGATATTTTTAGACTCTGATTTCTTATTTTTTTTATTCCAATAATTCACAGGATTTAAAGTTAATTTACATTCATAACATATTGTATAAAGTTTAGCCGATCATATTTTCTTAACCATGATTTTTGTGATTCTTACATATTATTGATTCTTAAGAATGATAATGTTTTCCATGATATTTTGTAAAAAAAATGATGTCGTATAATCTGTTTCAAACTAACTGTTGGGTGAGTGATAAGTGTAAAAGTCTCTCTGATATTTATGGAAAAATATGACCATTAGAGGAGGGAGCCAACCATTAGAACCTTTTCCTATAAATAGGATCTCATTTGAACAAGCTTCAAATATATTCACAAACACGAATGTTGTGATGTTGTGAAGTGATTTAAAAATATAGAAATACTCACATACTTTGGGATAACTATAAACAACTTGTTCGACCGTGAAAAACGTGTCCATCCTACTTACTGATAGTTTGATTGTTCCCAAGTACAATCGAGGGCTTCTGGAGATAAGTAGACAGAGCTGCCGACTATCTTAATGTTTGAGGACTTCCAGGGATAGAGAGATAGAGGTTCCGACTACTTTCATATCTTAGGGCTTGTGGGGATAGAAATATAGATTCTGATATTATTATCGAGGGTTTACCCTGGTGTGTGTAAGACATACATTATAGAAAGTATAAATCAAAGGACCCTTATCCATGGTTATTGGATACCCATATATTTGGGTAAAAAGATTTCCCACTTGTTTGCTAGTTATTTTTAAATGTTTTAAATTATGCTATATTTTGTTTAATGAAAGAAATTTTAATTTTCTTATATATTCTAACACTTATTACTCTAATATATTTGATTCTATAGGCTTTAAAGTAGAATACTTCATTGAGATAAACTTGCTTAAGATTCTTTAAGATAAACATGCTAAATTTTCTTTAAGATAAACTTGTTTAGACTTAGGTTATTTATAATTGGACCTAGGCCCTTCCAACTATCTATTTCATAAAGAACCATAGAGGGTTTGGGAATTGATCGAGTTTAACTTTGTTAAACATAGAATTCCTTTTAGGCTTATAAAGGAAAAGTTTTTAAACCTACAATTCACCCATGTTTTAATTGATTCCCTACGTCTATAATTCGATCCTACATTTAACGATTCTTGGAATTCACAAAATAAAAAAACATTTTATTAATATTAGAATAATTCCTATTTTGAAAATTCTAAATTCTAAAAAACTAGTAATTTTAAAATTTTGATTCATTTTTTATTAAAAATAATTCCAACATTTAAGTTACTTTCTAAAAACATTAGTTCAATTATGTTAATTATAATGGGAAATAATGTTTTATAATTTTATTTGGTAATTTTCACAAAATATTTCTATCATGCTATTGAAGGGGGTGAAAATATTCTATTTGGTGATTTCGCTGAGGGGGGATTAAATTATTATTATAATTTCATGTAACTAAATTAATTTAATCTTAAGAGATAAAAACACCTCTTTAAATCTTTTATTTTTAAACTTCAAATTGCTAACTAAATTCCACTACATAAACCACTAAAAATTCCTTATGATTGGGCATAACTTTTCTCTTTGATTGCAGATGTTGGTACACTAAAATATTATCCAAGCTTGCATCATCCCAAGATGATGAAAACATACAAACATATATTCTTGATTAAGGGGGATGAATTTCTATGTGAGGGAGGTAAACATGTGAATGGATTGATTAATTAACATGAATTAAATTTCATGTTCATAATTAAAAGATAATTAAAATAAGAAAATAATTAATATTACAACATAATGGAAAAGGAGTCCTAGTTTCCTTTTTCTTATTAATTTGAGACTTAATTCTGGTATAAGCCTAGAGATTAAAATGAATCATTCATTGATTTTCAGGTGTATCGTACCGCTATATATGATTTAATAAGAATTTCAAGGTTTGTGGAAGAATAAAATTGGAAATCTACACTAGAGTACAATGAAAATGAATTATGGCTCATTCATATCATATTAAACACACTCCCATCAATTAGGTGATATTAGTAAAATTTTCCAAGGATCTTGTCAGATTAAAGGTAATATAAACTCTATAAAATCATGTACAACATTTGAAAGATCGACTAAGATTCCTCAAAAGCATGTATGAAATTTCATTGCATAGGTTTTCATGTTTGATCTGTCCCAAACAATTTACATCGGTGATAACATCCCGTTAAATTTTAGGTTGCTTGAGTGCTGCGAGATAAAGACCCAATCTGCTAGGGTTTATTTACAAAGTAGGTATTGAGTTTTATCAGCACTTCCTAAAAGCATTGATAAGTGGATTTAATCAGTTCTTAAATATACATATTGAGAAATAACACTTTGACAATGCTTTTTTAGTGCTAATAATTCATCACTTTTATAAGTGCTAAAAAAGTGCTACCAGAAGTGGGATTTACCAGAGATTATGCTTTATTTCTCATAAAATAGAATATTACTAGTGGTTAACCAATCATATAATAAAATGTAAAAAAATTATTAAAATTTAATTGGATAAATAAATTATTCAAATAATAAAATTATCATAAATAAACCATGTTAACTATTGAAATTTAAGTTTTTTTAATACACATTTAAATCAATAAATTATTTCAATTACCAACATATTAAAAAATATAAAACATAAAAAATAATAATTAAATAATGAATAAATTTTGAAATTATTAAAAATTAATATATTATTCTGAATGAATGGATATTAAAAATGAATAAATAAATTTACAAAAATAAAATATTCTAAAAATTAATTCATAACATTAATTAGGAAAATTAAGAACACATAAAAAATGAATACAAATGAATAAATATATAATATTAATTATAAAAATAAGAAAATTACTAAAAATGAAATATATTAACTATTTAAATTTCAAAAATAATTACAAAATGAATAGAAGTAAATTAATTATATAAATTTAAAAACATATTTGAACAGTTAAAACATAATTAAAAAAATGAATAAATATTATTGATATAAATTATAAAAATGTTGACTATATTAAAACATAGTAAATAAATATCTATAAATAAGTAATAAAAAACAAATAAATATTTAAATTGAATAATTAATATTAAATCAGAGAATATTTAAAATGAATAAATAAAAGTAAAAATATTTCAAAAAATTTTAATAAATCAGTTCATAAAATTAATTCAATCACATGTACTCAAATTAAAAAATGAAGGATAATGAATAAATAAATTACATAAATTATATAAGTAACAAAATTATTAAAAATGATTCATATTAACTGTTTAAATTATAAAACAAATTGAGAAATTCATTCAAATAGACTAATTTTATAATATTCAATCATTTTAAAAATATTACAACTTAATAAATCAAATTGAATTGATATTAATCTTATAAAATTCAAAAATATTGAAAATATTAAAATATTATAAATATATATAGATAAATATAAATTAAAAAATGAATAAATTAAAAAAATAGTAAATATTAATAAATACAAACAATAATATTAATATTTGACCGAATATTAGAAATTAAATAATAAAATTGAATAAATTACAAAAAAATTAAAAATGTTAATTCCTAACACTAAAAAAAATAATTAAAGTGAATTAAAAAATATATTAATTATATAAATTAAAAATTATTCAAAATGAATTATATTGATTATACAATGATTTATTAATTAAATTTAATATATAGAAATTAGTTATAAACATTTCAAACATGTTTGAAATATTTAAACACAATAAATAAAAAATAATTATTATAAATTATAAAAATTCCAAAAAAAATAATCCGTGAAAACATAAAAAATAAATATGTATGAATTTTAAAAATTGATTAAATTTGAAAAATATTAGAAATTACTAAATATCAAATACGAAAAACATATTAAATGAATGAATAATAAAAATGAATAAATATATCTTAATAAATTACAAAAAAATTTAAAATAGTGAATTTATAAAAGTAATTGAATTTATTACAAACACATAAATAATGAAGAAAAATGATTAAATAAAAAAATTATTATTATTACTTATTATTGATGTGTGTATTTTATTAATTGTATATAAAAAATATATTCTAACATTTTAATTTTCATAACAATTAATATTATGTTTAATAAAATGTATAATTGTTTAAAAATGTTTAAATAACTATCACAATTGAATAAATGAAAATAATATTTAATTAATATGTATTAAAAATGAAAGAATGTAAAAAATTAATGAATTGTCGAAAATAAGAAAATGGAAAAATATTGAGAATGGATAAATATTGTTAAATGAATAAACGTATACACACATACACTCAAACATGCACATTGATATATATGTACACATACATACATGTACATCTAAACATATATACATAAACATACACATACACATACCAATACTCGTACGCATACAAATAAAAATTCACACACACATTTACATACACATACATGCATAAACATACACATACACGTCCATATACACATACGCATACAAACAATTTCATACAGTAGCATACACATGCATACACATATATATGCATCCATTAACTTACTAAATAAATATACATACACGTGCTCATACACATATAGATACACATACACATACACATACACACCCACACACACATACATATTGACATACTTTTACACATACATAGACATACACATACATAAATAGAGATAAACATACACATGCACATACACATGTAGATACACATACATATAAACATATAGATACACATGCACATAAAAATACACATACACATACACATACACATACACATACACATACACATACACATACACATACACATACACATACACATACACATACACATACACATACACATACTGATACGCAAACACATACCCATACACGTACACGTACACATACACATACACGTACACATACACATACACATACTCATACTCATTCTCGTACACATACATATACACGTACACATTTATACATACACATACAGATACACATACACATACAGATGCACATACACATACCCATACACATACACATACACATACACATACACATACACATACACATACACATACACATACACATACACAAACACATACACATACACATACACAAATAGAAACACATACACATACACAAACACAAACACGTACACATACACATACACATACACATACACATACACATACACATACACATACACATACACATACACATACACATACAGATACACATACACATACACATACACATACACATACACATACACATACACATACACATACACATACACATACACATACACATACACATGCAAATAAAAATACACATACACAAACACAAACACAAAAACATACACATACACATACACATACACATACACATACACTTACACTTACACTTACACTTACACTTACACTTAAACATTCACATAAAAAATACACAAGCACATGACTATTTACATACATATCCATACATATGCATCAATGTGTATACATACACAAACACACACAAACATGTATACACATACACAAACACACAATTACAAATTCATTCATCCACATACATAAACATACATATGCATAAATTCACATAGAACATAAACACACATGAAACATCAAAATTCATATATATATATATATTCACATATCATATACATACATATGTGTACATACACATACTCATGCCCATACAGATCGACATAAATATACATGCATGCACATTAATATCTACATGCATACACAAACACATACACATACATATAGACTTGTATATATGCGCATACATACACACACACATACATGTCAATATACATATGCACAAAACAAACAAACAAAGACCACCAAAAACACATATATATATATATATACACATACAGACACAAACATACAGATATACAGACATCCACATACATACACGTGAATACACATACATAAATTTACATGTTTGTATATTTAAAATGTGTTAATAGGAATGTAAATATATATATTCAAATAAAAAATACATATTTAAAAAATATATTCCTTTATTTATTAATTTAGATTTTTATATGAATTATTGACATATCATATTAAAAATTATATATACATTTTTTCATTGATGTATATAATTATTCTATTAGACATTTATTTATTCATATAAATTTGATAATTTTTATATATAAAAATTTATAAAAATAAGACGTGGTAATATTTTATATTAAAATATATTTATAAAAATAATATTTATATAATATATTTACATATATATACATAAAGATATATAAATATTGTTCCAAAATATATAAACATTGATATATAAATTAAATAACACACTATGGTCATTACCAATGCTTTGTTTGTGTTGTTAAAGGTGTAAATTTTATCAACGCTTAAAAAAGATGATAAAAAAGGCACCATTTCATCAATTTTAGCTATCATTTTAAACTTTATCCCTTTTATAATTTCTTATTTAGCACTGATTTAGGGTATCATTGAATAATGACTTATTTTTTGTATTGTTTTCATCTCTACATATCATATCATCAATCCATATCATTTTTTGAATACGATATATCTAAGATCTCTAAAATACTATCCATTCATATTCTATATAATTATGGGTTTTAAACCCCAATTATTGTCCATATAGAGGGTTAAATATTAAGGGGTTTTAGTGAAATCCCTCGTATATTCTGTGTGTTTTTTTGAATATTATAGGGATTGTTTTTGAGACCATTCGCCAAGATGGTGTGTGATTTCAATCCCCGGTTTCCCAAAATAAATGTTTGTAATATATTAAATATATTAAATATCATGTGAACAATGTTTTCAAAAAAAGGATAATAGCTCCCAAATGGAGGATCAGAGCAAAAAAATATGAGGGCATTGTTCATTTCATAATGCAGTTTTTACCCTAGGCGTACATAACTATTATTTGTGCGGGTCGTTTCTAAAAACGGTTTAGAGGGAATAAAAAAATTAAATAAATTAAATAATTAATTTATTTTTCAACTTTTTACAGAGTGTTTGTCTCTCCTTTAAATGTATGGTTATGGAAACTACTTGTCATTGGATTCTCAAACACTAGTGATTTCAGACAACTGATGGATAGCTTTTCTTGGAAGAAGATGAAAGATCATGATCAGATCATGGATTGTTATGCCAACATAGATGGAGTATCTCATCAATAATGGAAAGAAAATAGTTTTTCATCAATGATAAATACCAAATCAATGTAGGATGTTTTTATTTTTCATTTCCATTATTTTTCCTAATCTCGGATGAATGTGGATCATTTCCCTGAGCATAATTGATACATGCATCATTATTAGATTTAGTTTGATGTAATTATTTATTTTTTAATTGATTTACACCTATTTATTCATCTTTTTCTATGATAAAGAATAGAGGATATTAGAACAACATTTGAGGGTTTATCTTCAGTTTTATGTCTTATAGATTTCTTTTTATGTTCTTCATACACTCATCAGGGCCATTTTCTTTTGTCCCATGGTTTAATAAATACCCAGTATTCGATCATTGTGGGACTGTTATTCAGAACAATGGATTGATTACATGGGTGTGGTTCATGATCAATGGTGTGATCGAGGGGAGATAACGGTAGTGGATGATAAAAAGTATAAAAATATATTTATTGTTTCTAATATTTTAGTTTTTGATTAATGCTGATAGTTTTGTTGAATGAATCATGTTTTCTGTCGATTCAAAGCCCTAAATCCAAGGATCTAGAAACTAGAGACCCAAATTAACCCCAATATACATGTTATGGAAAAGTAATCAGCACCAGAAAATCAGAAGATGGTGAAGATGAAGAACATGAAATTTCGAGCAACCCAACATATAATCTAGGTTTACAAGCCATGTGGCCCCCCTAAATATGGTGATAGGATTCATGATGAAAATAAATATTTCATTTCATGTGACCTGGTCACACATCATGTGAATCCTTCCATGAGCCTCAACATATACTTATTATGGTACAAAGTCACAAGAATAATTACACTTTCAGATTTCATGTCATGTACTTGGTCAAAAACACAGCTGAGTGTACATAGGTTAGTACACATATATGACCATTTTAGATAAACATGACTATGCCACACTGGTAGGATACCTTGTTCCTATAAATAATTTTTATATGGATACTTACATGTCGTGAGAGGCTCTTCCACATGTGTTGTCATGGGGAGATTCAGAATTGTCATGTACCCCATTCAAGAGTGTTTGGAGCTCTTTGATTTCTTAGCTTGGAATTGTATATGATTTGTCTTTTCTCTTGTCCTATTCCATCAAGGGTACATTATAGAATTACATCCATATAAAAGGATTGTGATACCCTCTAGAGGATGTGTTTCAGATAGAGTTACAGAGTCCCTCTGTGAGACTGGAGTGTGATCCTCTATCACCTTTTTCCCAAGGTGGTTTTTTTGGAATCAACATCACCTCCCTAAGTAGGAGATTTATCATCTATATAGCAGGCCACATTTGTATGATTAGTGGAATCAATTTCATAAAATCTTTTACATAGAGGGTTGAACTAGATTGGGTTCATGGTGTACCCTAGTGGTTCTTGGTGTGACCCCCAATATGTGTATCAGAGTCTTCTTAGACTAGTAATATCGCATTGGGTAGGGCTCAATTAGATAGGCCTCTTCATCGAGATTCGCTAATGATAGTATGGCTCATGGAGTGAATTATTTTAGAATGATCATTCCATCAAGAAGAATCATGTGGATGATAGTTGGTTATGATTGCATAGTGGTGTGGTGTCTTTACTGAGTATATCTGTGTGTTTTTGTTATACATGGATTATTATATATTGTATTGATATGACTATACTTGGTTATTCTGGTTTAGTATTTTCGAGGTGTCCTGCTAGGTATTTTATACACACCCCTAAATGGGATTTGCATGCACATGTTGTGTATTATGTAGATGATGTCCCATTTGACATTGTATTGGGTTGATAGGGAGAATGTTAAGTATAGATAGAGCTTTTCAGACATAGGTGTTTCCAAAGAGATTTCATTTGATTTTTTTATCTCCCTTATAGTAGGTTAGACTCTTTATAATTTTTTTTATGATTTCAATTGGCTCCATTCTATTTCTAGTACTTTTACTATCAAACTATATTGTGTGATCTCTGTTGTATTCATGCATTGTTTCAATTGTTTTACATTTCTGTTTTCTATGGTCTTGGATATTTGTGAGTTTGTATAGGTACTTTAGGCTAATTACTCTTATTGGTGAGATAAACCTACCTGACATTGGTCACCATCCCTTAGCCAATTGAAGATAGGCATGGGGTAGTCAAGGGTCAAACATCGATAGGTCACATCCTGACAGATTGGTGTTAAATAATTTTGTTCTACCTTTAGACTAGAGATAGTGATATTGATTTGGGAAAATCGTTTTTAGTTTTCCAATTTCATCTTTCAGGCTATAGGCTCCAATATTGGTATGGAGGCCAACATATCCATACAAAAGGACTCTGATCACCTACATTTTTACTTGATACATGTAAAAATTGGTTTGGGAATTTTTTTCCATGAATCATATATGAATGATTTTATTTTCTATGTCCTTCTCGAGTTAACTCCTCAGATATAATCTTTTCACCATTGTGCGTCTTACTTTATTTTAGGATTCCACTACAAAAACAACTAACCATTATTCCACTATGTGATCATTATGATGATCCTTCAAGTGATGAGGAATCGGTATAGGAAAAATTATTAGAGATGGAACCAATGGGTGGTTTACCCTCTATACCATCACCTGTTGAGTAGCAGCTAGCACCGGCAATACTAACGTAGGATGCACACAAGTTGAGTGCATTTCTTGAGTTTTAGAGGTAGTGACCTCCATGTTTTCAGGGTGATATAGACCCCTAGGTGGGTAAGGACTACCTAGGGGTATTCTCTCACATTTTTGGCCTAGTGAGTATGCATTTCAACCAGATGGTAGTCCTTATGGTGATACTTCTATAGGGAACTTTAGGGCAATGGTGGATCTTGATGAATTTGTCACACGACGAGATAACTCTCCGATTTCCATACATTTAGGTTCTATTTTGAGATGATTTTTATCTATAAATGGTTTTATTGGTATGTGTACTGAATATTCTGTATCTGTAGAAGGGAATATGACCGTATTGGAGTACTCAGCGAGGTTTATAGATCTCTTATGTCACACCATGGATATAGTGTGGGGTTAATTATTCAGATATCATACCTATGAGTAAGGATTGTTTCAGGACATTATAACTTCAGTGGTATCTTTTTTCATTCCCACCTATGCTAGGGTACATGAATGAGCATTTTTGGTGGAGATCTTTTTGGAAGAGAATACACAGGTAGTGGGAGATAATAGTGGGCACCTAGTAGCAGATACATTGGATATAGGTAACTGATTGTAGTCACTAGGATCTAATCATGTCAGATTCTTCTGAAGCTGATCCCAAAACTCAGATCCAGTGTATCCTGACTCTGAGGGTGACTCAAAACATTTGAGGGAGGGTGGATTTTTTCTTATGATCTTCATGGACATTTGGATCAAGATTTTCCAACCTATCATATAAATGATCATGAGATGGTCAAGGCACCATGAAGGAAGAGATAGAGGCAAGCGTATTTTTTTCCACTAGGTGATGGATGTGGTATAGGGGTTGGAAAGGAAGTAGGAGGTGGTCGTAGGTTGATCTATTACCACCACTACCTCAAAATGGTCCACACCATGCTCAAGGAGGTGGTGGATAGGGACGAGGCTATCTGGAGGCTCTTGTGGGTTGTGACCTTGAGGATCCATAGAGGATACAAGGTATGATATGTGAATTTCCTACAGTTATTGCATTATTTATAAACACAGGTGTTACTCATTACATCCTTTCCACTTCACTAGTTTGAGGCTTAGATGTTTCGGTTGAGACATTGGCTCGACCCTTGAGGTTGGAGAATAAAACATATATTATGTCAAGGATTTTTCACTTGTTCTGACAATGTGATTTAATTCATGGAGGTGAGAGTTTTTTCGGGATCTCATTATAGAAAAAAAAAAGCCTTATGACATCATCATAGTTGTGGACTGACTATCCACATTTCACAACCATATTGAATTTTTTAGGTGGATGATGTAGTGTTTCCAACATGACGAAATGAGGTCTTCCTTTATTGGTGAAAAGGAAACCTCATTGGAGTAGGAGGAGCTCATGAATAGGATAGTGAAACCTATTACTCACCAGTTTACTAGAATGAATATCTTGGAAATGGATTCTTTGGTATATTAGTTTTCTGTAGTGGTGATGGAGTATGAGGAAGTCTATCCTATGGATATACCAGGTTTACCTCCCAACCGAGAATTGGAATTTTGCATTGACATCAATCCTGGGATAGAACCAATATATGTACTAGCATATCATATGGATATCATAGAGATTTGAGAGATGTTGTGGATGTTGTAAGGTGTATTAGAGAATGGATTTGTGGGACCTAGGGTTTCCCCCTGGGTAGCCACATTATTGTTCTCCAAAAAGGATGGTGGGGTATTATGGCCAGGTGGCAATTACATATGCTTGAATCAGGTGACCATGAAGAATAAGTATCCATTTCCAAGGATCAATTACCTCATTGATCAGTTGATATGGAATAACGGTTCATAGATCTACCTCAAATTAGGATATCACCAGATGCGAGTACGGGATGAGGACAAACATAAGACGACCTTGATATTTCATTGATGATATTAAATGTACGTCGTGATGTCATTTGGTATAATAAATTCCCTCATTGTTTTCAAGGGACTCATGTACTAGATAATCCATCCCTTCATATATCGGTTCATTCTGGTCTTTATCATAGAAATCTTAGTGTATTAGACTTATAAGAAGAATGATGAGAGACACATGATGATGGTCCTGGACACATTTTGAGAGAAACATCTTTTTGGGAAGCTCTCAAAGTGTCATTTTTTATTCAAGAAGTCTGTTTTCTGGGACACATCATCTCAGAGACTGTATTCGAAGTGGATCTAGAAAAGGTTGAGGCGATTGTTTCTTGGGATCTGCCCAGGATATTTACCAAGGTGTGGAGTTTCCTTCATATGGAAGGGTAATATAGAAGGTTTAAACCCAAATTCTCTAGATTGGAAGCACACATGATAGATTTAACTCTGAATGGGAATCCTTTCATGTTTATGTAAAGGTGGAAACAGTGCTTTAAGGAGCTGAGGCAAAGGTTGATGAATACCTTTATCTTGATATTTTTGGAGGATTTTGTTGAGTATGTAGTGTTATATGATGCATCAGCTAACAGACTTGGTTTTGTTATCATATAGAGGTAGGTGGTTATTGATTATGGTTCCCGAATGTTGATACCAAATGAGTAGAACTATTTTATACATGGTCTTTAGTTACCTATGATATTATCCACATTGAAGATGTGGTGACACTAGATAATGGGTGGCTGGTTTATCATATACTCTGAGCACAAGTGTATCAATTACATGTTCTCATAAAATGATCTTTACATGAGACTATGTGGATGGCTAGAGTTCTTCCAGAACTATGAATTTGATTTTTTTATACTCCTAATAAAGGGAACATGGTACCAGATACACTTAGTATGAGATTTTGTTCTTAGTTTTTGGTTTAGGTTCCGAACATTTAGACTCATTGTAGTTGTCCTTCACGGACAAGGATATTGCTTCATATCTTCAGTTGATAGTTGTTACCCCATTTCATTTACAACATCCTATGAAAACACATCATGAAAACGTTGACTGTGATCCCATACATACATAAATATCAACCAGAAAAACTCTTGATGGATATTTTCATGGTGGGGAGCACGTTATCATTTCCATAGAATGGGTGATGGTACCCTTTAAATTAAAAGATGAGGTTTTGTGGGAGTTTCATAAATTTCATTTAGTGGTATATTCAGTTGTGAAAAAGATGTACCAGGACCTCCAAATTCAGTTTTCAGGACAATTATAAAAAAGGTAATTCTAGATTTTTTCTCTCGATGCCACACTATTCATCTGGTGAAGGAATAGAACCAGTTCCCAGCAGTTTTAGCTCAACACCTTGATGTTATAGAGTTGAATTAGTGTGGGATATCCATGTAATTAATGATGGGTTTACCATGTTTGTCTAGGGTACACAATTACATCTGGGTGATCGAAGAACAACTAACAAATTTCTTCCACTTAATAGTTATTTAAGATCAGTGTTTTGTAAATATACTTGGATGCCTCTATTTGAAAGAGATAGTCGAACTCCATGGAGTTCTCTTGAATATAATATCTGACGACGATGTTGTGTTTATATCTTGGTTATGGAAAGGATTTCAGGAATCCTTTCAGACACAATTATGCTTGATGAAAACATTTTACCCATAGACTAATATCCAAATAGATTGGGCCATTCATATCCTGGTAGACATTATACGTCATTTCATGTTGTACTTTGGCCATAGTTGGGAGAGTCAACCACCCATGGTGGAGTTTGAGTAAAAAAAAGTACCATTACACCATTGGTATGGTACCATTAAAGGCATTGTATGGGAGACCCTAGAGGTCTCCAATTTATTGGACTGATCTATGAAATTCAGAACTCATGGCAAAGAAGTTTGTTCATGCTATTACAAAGAATGTTTTGATCATCTAAGATAGGATTAAGAATACATAGAGCCATCAGAATTCTTATATGTGCCAATGATGAAGACCAATGGAGTTCGAGAAAAGAGACTCCATGCTCCTATGATTCTCATAAGGATGTGGATTGAGGGGACATTTCTGTGTTGGAATGTTATCCCTAAGGTTCACTTGTCCCTTCTGGATACTACATAGTTTTGGTAAGGTGGAATACTATTTATATCTAGTGCTTTAGTTGAACTGGGTACCCAACATCTTCCATGGGTCGTAGCTGAGGAGGTACATGCATTACCCATTACAAATTATCAACTTTGAGGAAATGGACATCACGAATAGAGATACCATTGAAGAGTAACTAATAAATATCAAGGATTGGTGAGATAGGATCTTTCATGGGAGTTTGATTCCTCTATTTCATATCTAATTAAAAAATAGGAATCTTTAGAAGAGCACCTGGGAGTGAGGGACCCATATGTGAGCCCAGTGGCCTCATATTTTTTAGTAGGTTTTTCTTTTTGGTGGGAGAAAATCCATATGGTGGGGAGAATGTGATTTCTTTTATTTTTTATTTTTTATTTTGGGATATTATACGGATTACTATTTATACCAAGAACTAAGATGGAGTGAAAATCTGGGGCCCAGTGTGCCTGGAATAATTTTTTCTAAATATATTAAATATATTAAATATAATGTGCATGATGTTTTCCTAAAAAATTGTAGTAACTCATAAATGGTGTCTCAAATCAAAAATCCAAGGGAACTATTGAGTATAGATCTCGAGATTAACCCTAAGCACGACATATCCTTTGTTGGTGCGAGCCATTTGTGAAAGCATTATTGTGGGCATAAATAAATAAAATAAATGAAATAATTAATTTTTTTTGTTTATTTTTTCTATAGTGATTTTCTCTCCTTTATATGTATGGTTATAGAAAATTCTCATGGTTGGCCTCTCAAACCCTAGATATTTCAAAAAACCAATAGAGAGATTCTCTTAGAAGAAGATGATGAATCTGGACCGGATCCGGGATCCTTAAAGCAACGGATATGGAGGATATTTTCTGCATTGTAAATACTACTCTTATTCATCAATGATCCATTCAAACTCTTGGTAGGGTGTTTTTCATTGTGATTTTCATCATGTTTCCCAACAGCTGATGAATTTGTTTCAATTCCATGAATAGAATTCATACATGCACCATTGGTAGATTTATTTTGATGGAATTCATTATTTCTTTATTTATTTATCCCTCTTCATTCATCTTTTTATATAATAATGAATAAATTAAAATGAACAACGGTCGAGGTTCATTCCTCACTTTTATGAATTTGGTATTTCTTCCTCTATTCTTCCCACGTTCATCATGGGAGTTTTCTTTTGTCCTACAGATTGAAGAATACATAGTATTTGGTCATTTCATGACCATTACATATAAAAATAGATCTATATCATGTATGTGGTTCATAATAGATGTCGTCGTCAAGTTGTAATAATATAAGTGGATTATTTGAAGGGGAAGTGATCGATTTTCAGTTCTAGTTCTTATCAGTTTTGATGAACGGTGACGATTTTTTTCAACGAATCATTTTCATAGCAGATTCAAAACATGGTATCCCGAGATCTAAAAACTAAAGGACCAGATGAACACCAATTTACAGGTTCTGAAAAAGAAGTGGCTCTGGTGAAGCACATGATGACGTAGAAGTAGATCTAGAAATCATGATCAACATTTTATGTAATCTAAGTTTAAAAGTTGTGTGTCCCCCCCAAAGATATAGCACTTGGGTTCTCATGAAATATAAATATCACACACTATGGGACTTTGTCACACTCCCTATGACCCCTTCAGTGAGGCTTAGTGTGTACTTCAGATAGTACAAAGGCATGGGAAAAGTTACAAGGACAGATGGCACACCATGTTCATAGACATGGATATGGATAAGGGTGCAAGGGTCAGTACATAGACATATCAACCGCACATGGACATAGCCAGTCCATATGTGCAGGATACTATGTGTCACTACACATTGGTAACTTATTTTATAGGCATTTTATATGAAGACTTACTTCTTGTGTGACACACTTCCACATGGAAGTCATGAGGATATCTGGGTAGGTAATGTACCCTAGGTACATGACATGCACCCCTTTAAATAGAGTTTGTATCTCTAAATTTTCTTACTTTGGACCCATATAGGTTCATCAGTTTCCCTTAGTCCATTTCCTAAAGGGTTCACTGTGACATTACATCCATGTCATTGGATTGTGATCCCCTATAGATGTCAAGTCTCAAATAGAGTTGTGGAGTCCCTTTGTGATAATGGAGTGTGATCCTCTATCACCTTTGTTCTCTATGTGGGATTTCTGGAATCAGTATGACCTCCATAAGTAGGGCATTAATCCTCTATCTAGAATATTGTATCAGTAGGGTGTTTTGTAATTGCTAGCATACGATCCCCTACATAGTGGGTTGATCTAGATTGGGTTTGTGGTGTCCCCCAATGGTTCTATGTAGGACCCACTATCTATGTATTAGGGACATATTAGGGTAGTGAGATTTCATTATGTGGGTCCCAATGATCTCATCATATTCATCGAGTGTCTCTGATGATAGTGTGGCTCATGTAGTGTATTCTCCTATAACGAACATTGCTTCAAACAGAATCGTATGTATGATAATTGGTTATGACCTCTAGGAAGCCTATTGTATTTCCTAAGTATATCTAGGAGTTTCTATTATACATTGATTTTTATATCTTTTATTCACCTAACTATACTTGGTGCATCATGTTTAAGGTTTTTGTGGTGTCCAAATTATTATTTTTATATTCACCCATGCATGGGATTTTCCACATGTGTCATGTCTTATGAAAATGATTGGTCATTGGACGGTGTCATGAGAGGATAAGGAGTGGGTGGATCACTGTTGGAGCTTTAGAGACCAAGGTATTTACCAGGAGAATTCATTTTCCATAGACCTTTACCTTAGAAAAGGTTGGATAATTTCTTGTTTTGGTTGGGCTTGTATTTGGTCACTTTTTAATTTTCAGTACTTTTACTGTCACACTATGTTGTAGGTGCTTATATGAATAAATTCATTATTTTAGTTTTGTTACATTTCATCATTTTTTGGGATTAGATACGAATGCATGTGTATATGTATTTTAGGGTAAATCCTTCATTTGGCGGGATATTCCTAATCCGCACTGATGGAAATCCCATGGCCTATTGGAGGTGGTTTTAGGATATTCATGGGTCAGACCTCACAAGGTCGGTTCATGACATTAATATTTTTGTAAACAAATTTATATAATAATTCATTCATTAATTATACGTCACACTGATTATAGGTTCCTCTATGGGGCCAAGGAAAAGGAACATTATGCCTTCCCTATGGATAACACCCTATTTTGGTCCCCATTAAAAAAATCAATTTTCTCATATCATGCTCTATTGTAGTGGAAACCCTAATAATTCTCTAAAACATTCACACTGACTAAAAATAATATATTATTTATTTTTTATTATTATTTAGGTTTCACATCACTAAATATTTCACCTTATCTCATCGAACCTTGTCAAAAATATATTTCTAAATATTTTAATGACTTGGATAAAAAAACTATGTCATTGCATCAGTTAAATCATAGATAATTATAGAATAATATTCAATTTTAATAAATAATTATTACTTTTACATTATAAAAAATGAAATCATTAGTTTTCTTGTCAAATTTTCACAATTATTTCAATATTAATTGTCAAATTCAGAAGACCCATGATCTTAATAAAAAAATTGTTTATTATTTTCCTGGTCTAATATCTTTTCCCAAATTATTATGTCCCACATGAAGTCAATATGATTGAATTATTTTTTGATTCTTCAAAATCATTACATATTCATACCCACTCATTTTTGGATTAATAATATCACCATTGTAATGTTAAAAACATTCTTTTTCATAATATTCATATAGATCAACCTGATGTTGTGAAGAATCCATTATATATAATAAAAAATAAATAAGTGATATTAAAAACTATTCATATATAGTGTGAATATTTTAAATGAATGTAAAACTTCATTGAAATGTAAAAATACAAATTATTCAAAAACATTCATGTTTAATTAAATATCATTAATTTTTTATATATAATAAGAATAATATCATTTTCGGTAATAATTCCCCCCATATGGGAAAATATATTTTATATGGTTCATCTCTATATGATTAATAAATAATTGATTGTGATATTCCCTTAGAAGGATAATCAAAATAATTAAGGGTTTTTTCTCTTTTGAATAAAAAAACTCATCATTTTTTCTTCTTTCAAATCAGTAATCTATCTTCTATTATTTTTTGTATTAGTTACAATGAAAGTTTGTTAATATGATGTAAAATTAAGGGTCCAATCTTTAATACGTATATATGAATAACTTATTGAATAAATTCGTACTAAAAAATTCAATAAATAATCTTATTATAAAAATTTTAGAATAAAATACTCTAACCCAAATACTATGTAATCAACCTATAATATGTTTTAAATGACCCCAAATAATGAACATTTTTTATAAATGCGGTTTAAAAAATTAATAACTATTTATTTTTTATTAATTCATCATAAAATTTAACTCTTATATTTTTGATAGAAAATTTATAATTTTAGATTTTATTATATAAGGTGAACCCATAAATCATATACCAATTATGTGATAAAGTATTTTTTTTTCTTTACCATAATATTTTTACGCATTCTGAAATGATAGTAAAAGTAAATAAAATTTCCCATACAATATGATCATATTTCAATATAAGATGAAATCATTTATTTTCCTCTTATATTCATCATAAAATCCTATATCAATTCAAGATTCTTAGAATTATCATGTTATTTTATAAAATTATTAAACAATCTCAATAGTGTTATTCAGAAGAAAAAAAATTCTTTCTACTCACACTCATTCATTCAAATAGAAAACTATTTATTTCATGACTTTCCATCCTCTATTATTTTCTAATATGCTAATAGCAATGAAATAAGTATTTTTCAATGACCAATAAATATTTAATAAATAATTTAAGTGCCCTGCATAAAATTTATCATCAAATAATACAATATCACAATCAGAAATGATTTTTAACATAGATTTTCAAATTTACATATAATTCACAATATGATACATCTAATAAAAATAATATGATCCACAAAACTATGTCCCCCTCATGAATTATATCATTAAAAAATGAATTATTTTATTTACCTAATTGGTGAAATATATTTCAAGATCATATATGGTTATGTTAATTTCTATCAATAAATTTGGCAATATTTCGAGGTAAATAACATTTCTTGAAATATGGAAGGAGAGAAAAAACATAGTTTTATAATTATTTTCTATATATTTTTTTAATAAATTTAATGTATTCCCAACATCATGAAATATTATATCAACACATTTCAATTATGAAATAGTAATTTCCTTAAAATAAAGACTTTCATTACTACATTACGATCTATGAATAATCCCAAACCACATTGACACCACTATGAATCTAAAAAAACTGAATTTTGAGTTTTCTGATAGGTAATAATCCATTGGTGGTAAAAATATTTTTATCTCTTCAAACGATATTCTATTATCCAAATATTAATCACATAAATCTACACATTGATTCAATATTTGGAATTTCATGAAGATTGGAGTCATTCTCCAATTACACTATCATATAGATTTTTTTTCTTAATGCATCACCTCATAAAAATATCATAAATATAAGGAAATAAGATATTTTAGTCTAATAGATATTGATATTTTTATCCTTGACATAAATTTAAGGCCATCTTATAAATATATTCAAAAATCATAAAATATATTTTAACAATTTAGATAAATAATGGGCCTCAATGGATTTGGTAATAATTATTTTTTAGTTCTTATAAAAATACTTTTTCCAATAGTAATTATTATATAAAAATTAAAAAACTCTACAATTCAAATAATAAAATTAATACATTATTCTAGTAAAATAGAATGTGTACCTTCTATACATATAGGGTTTGAGTTATTTTCATTGACACGTTGTCCTGAAAAATTCCCATACGTTATAAAAAAATATATTATGCTAGATAACTTTGTTCACAAAATAAAACATTCTTGATTTCATCAGTCATGTATATAATTACAATTAGTAATTTTGGTTCTTTAAAAATAAACTATATTGAATGAAATTAATCATAGATATTAAAATTAGTAACCCATATCTTCTTCAAGTAAATAATTAAGGTAATTGAGTAGATTTCTATATCATTCCCAGGGTGTTTAGGTGATAAAATTAACATAAACAACATTATAAACTATTTTTCATTTATATACAATGTGGAAAGTCCAAAAATAATAAAATCACAATCCAATTACTGTGGATACTACCTCTAATTTCACGAGTATTTATTCAATTATAAGATAATACAATATGAGGGTTCTGTTATTTATTCCAAAATGAAGGAAAATCAAGTTCAAATTTTTTCTATTTTAGAGAATCATCAATATTTTTATGATTTACTATAATTATTATTTAATATAAATGTTACAAATATTCCATATAATTTCCTACACAACTATACATATGTCAAAATATTTGATTTATGGGGGAAATTTTCAGAAAACATTTTCCAACATTTTTCATTTTTCTTATATCATGAGGCACCAGTTCTTGGAAATTTATCCCATTAAATATTTTATTTTGAATTAAATAAAATAATTATAGTTATATGGTATCACCTAATAGTTCATTAAAATAGAGTAAAACATCAATTTCTTATGATATCTTCTATAATAATGAGTGTTATCCTTTGAAATCATATTTTTTACTAGAAAAAGAAATTCAATGAATATATGTCATTATATATAATTATGTAACACATGAATCACTCTATCCATTATATTATTTAATATTATAAAACATATGAACAGTATAAAACATTGTAAATATAGTAAAAATACTTCATAATGATGTTTATGCATTTATCTTTATCTTATCAATAATCATAGGATAGTCCAAATGATATTCCCCAACTGTATTTTCATTTCATCAAGGTGGTCAAAATCTTCATATGTAAATTTATCAAAATCCATTTATATATATTCCATATGATCCAATCAACACATATATAAATCAAATAATTGAATTTATCCAATAGCTATAAATTTGATAAATAGATTAACACAAAAAAAAATACTCTAAATAAATCACTTTAATTCCAATTATTTATTAAAAATATATAATGTGATTAATATTTCGAAATGAGTCATCCAAAAAACTCATTTGATAATTTTTTAAAATCACCCACACTATATATATATCCTTTCAAGAAAATTATTATATGTCATACATTTTTTATACAAAGTATATTTCAAATAAAAATAAAATCCTTGTCACAATAAAAAAATAAATTATCATGAAATTTTTTATAAGAAATCATATATAATGTTTTCAATATGTGACATAAAATAACATACATATTAAATAATCATATATTTGATAACATTTATTGATTATTTATCTTGTAATATATTAACAATATAAATAATTTTCAAAAATAATGATTATATTTTATATTAAAAATAATGAAAATAAAAAATACCTAAAATTATATAGTTTAATAATGTCCGAAATTATTTAATATATATTATAGAACATATTAATAATAAAAATAATTAATTAAAAATATGTATAGTTTATTTTTACTCTAAATTGATTAAAAAAACTTTAAGAAATCAATTATATTTTTAGCCTAAAAAATATTTTTTCATTGTGAAGTGATTAGGCTTATAATAAAAATTAATATTCACTCTTAAATAAATTTTTATAAATCACTTATTATGTAATTATTTAACACCTAAGGATATTGTATGATGAATGTCGTTTGGGGTGTCTTTGAAGACTAGGGTTTCATTCTTAAAATATGTCTATTACTAAGAGAAAATCAATTAAAAAGAGAATGATGGATGAATCCAATGATATTTTTTCAAATTTTTCTTTATATTCATCTTATGTACACTGAGTAATGAAAAAATAAATTACCATAAATTATTCTAATCCTTTTATCTCTAAAGAAAAAATTCATCTGACTTCCTTATTTAAGAGAATCCAACATTTGCTATCCAAAATTTAAAGGCCTATTATGGATTCTATATAATTTCATTAAATTATACTAATAATGGTTCGATTTGAGAACACTTGATTAAAATTATTGAATTTTTTAAATATATAAAAATTTATTATTGAAGTTACATATCGATGAAAAATAATATTGGGTTTTCAATGCTAATTTTATTAAATGAACTAATATTTTTTCTAAATATGCAGTAAAAGAAAAAACTTGTTAAATTTCTATTAATATGTGCTTCTAATGTGTTATGATTTGTTTTAATTGTTCTTTATATTGTACAGATGATTCTGAAATGCATCAAGTATTGAGTTGAAACATATCTCTCATGCTTAATGAGTGTCATATATCTTTGATTTTCATTGAAATTTTAATTCACAACAATAGATTTTGTTAAATATTATGTAAAATGATGAATATACCTCTAGTAAGTATCGGTCAAGTGTAAGACTCATACCCTAATGAATTGATAAAAAATGATCGTATGGTGGGAATATAAACCCAACTGAAATACATAAAAAATTTAAGTATCACCATTTAATAAAGAATATTCTCAGATTAATCCACACGAATATCTAGATTTCTTGCAAGACTCAACAGATATGAAAACTTTATTGAATTTTGTAGAAACATGGAAAGAATATATATAAAGAGATCATCAAATTTTAGGTATAATAATGGTGGAGTATAATTGATGGATTTTTTCCAAAACCCTTATATGTTGATTATAAACCAACCAATTGACATTAACCATTTATAATGAATGTGCAAGAACTATTAAAATAGATTCAATGGGTGGAGTCAAATGTTGACAGGTATTGGGGGGTTTAATAGAGTAATCATGTCAAACATGAACTCCTAGAAAGATATATATAAATGGAGGGCCGAAATATGCTTCAATAGTAATCTATATAATCTATAGACACATTCTTTTCTATGAGTGATAATTGGGTGATTTTTGAATTTAGTGAGAGACGGTGTGGAGAAGGATTTGTTGTAAGATTTGTTTAGGAGAAAAGAAAGGGAATTTTTCATCATATTATTCATTCATTCCCTTAATCAATGATCAAAGAGTCATAGAAAATTGTATCAATGGAACTCAAGGTTAAATATAAGTGAGTAAAAGATATTTTTTTACAAAAATCATATTCATGCTTTTTAATTTCATGTTTTGAATCAAGATTCAAAATGTTTGTGTGGAGGAAATTCCAATGGTTGAAAAACACTGAGAGTATTTTCATGTGACATTGAAATTCATGTTTCTAAAATTATTTTTTAAAATTATTATTTCAATTTTTCATTTCAAATATTTTCCAATGCTATAAAATGAAATGAAAACAAATGTAAAATTGTCACCCTAAACTCAATCATTGTTCCGTTAAAGTTTGGGCCCTACAATGCTAAATTATTGGAAATGAAAATATTGCTATGGTGCCAATAAAATTTTTCCTAATACGTGGATATATTATTTTTCATCACAAATAAGCTCCAAATCAGTTCCACCTCATTATTTAACACAACTATTGATACCATTTTAATTGTATATTTATCAATAGATTCATATTTCAACAGTTTGGAGTCAATTTCACCATTTTCAACTATTCAAAACACTACATCATCAAAGGATTATATCAGAAATTTTATGTAAAATATTACACACCATTGATAATAATAGATCCATACTTTATACTATAATAGAAAAATAGGGGAATAATCTAAACATATAGACGATCAGTCATTTCCACTAATGGGGTAATCATAGTAATACCACTGCATTGCTTGCAATAATAGTTTCTATGAACTCTGGAAAATATTTAGAATACAGACCATTTCAAAAACACTCAAAACATGATTATATTTTTAATAATGTTTATGAATATATTTCTATAGTTTGGAAGATAGATTTTGGAACACATTTGTGAGTTCTATATCATAGATAGCCAATTAGTTTTTTAAGGAAATTATATGAATGATGAAGATTAGGTGAACCACATATTGTGAACACTCCTTGATAGTTGATATATAATGGTATTATCCAAATGAAATTAGAATTCCATTGACAAAAATCCTCTAAATATGGTAGTGTATTCACTATTCAATCATGTGGGTTGAAGTAAGGACGCAAAATACAACTAGATGTTTCCTCCCATTTAAGAAAATTTAGGTGAGACAATAAGGTTTTGGTAAAGGGTTATGAAGTATATATCATAAAAAGAGAATATAAAGGATTAAATATGGTAGGTGGACAACATAGATATGAAACCATTATTACTTGGAGGGATACTTAAATAAAAACATTTGAATTGTTCTCTAACAAAATGATCGATGTTCCATCCAACGAAGAAGAAATGGAGACACGTATGTGTGTATTACATGAGAAGTTTTTATTTTCTACAAACAAGAAGAAGATATATGATTTCCAGAATTATACCAAGATATATAATAGGTGTTTATTATTGTATCATTCCACGACATCACACCACATGACGATTATTTGTTTACTTATCAAGTTGGTGACTTTTGTGTGGTCAACATGGGAATAATAATCTCGATAGAGAATTTTTGAATGAGTAATATATTTTTCAATATGAACATCATTTACCCAATCACCATGATGGATGTTTGGCATGTTCCAAGCCATTAGATCACACCATTATCAGTTTTATACTTTTATTGAAAATGGTTTTGAAAACATCTTCTAAAATGGATCATGGGAGATAATGATAGTATCTATCATCATCACCTAAGGAAACATATGTAGTACATTGTAGAAAAATAATTTTATTATATGTTTATATATACTCGTCAACATAAAAGGATTTGGGTCATCCAATATTTCCTATATGATACTTTACCACATAGTGAAAGAGGGTTATCCACACTAACAAATAAGTACATCAGTGGGGACAAGGATTCCTCATTCGATCGGTAAAAATAATTTATATATGGGAAGTATAATATAGTATAATTAAATACTTTTTAATTGAGGATAATAAGGGTTACTAGATCGGGTTCACTCTAATGTATGTAGTTTCTTGGAGTTTGATTCACTAAGAGGTAAAAAGTATTTCTTTTCCTTAATTAGTGATGCATGTCAAAAGGTGTGGGTGTTCTCCCTATAGAAGAATGATACAGTACAAGAATGCTTCAGGATGTTTCCTTCTATTGTGGATTATGAAACTATTAGGACGAAAAAATGTATTTGTTTTTAAAATAGAATAGAGTTTACAACTTGGAAATTTGATCCTTGTTGCATGATTTATGGACACTAACATGACCGGACTCTCTTAGACACCCCATAATAAAATGTAGTAACATAAATGATGAAAAAACCATCATGGGACTAAATTTTATATAATTTTTTTTCTTTATCCATGACTAATGTGGAGTACATTATTACTTTTCAGGTTAGAATATAGATGTTGTGGCTAGATAATTTTCTCTCGGAGCATTGTTTTAGTAAACATAGTATACTGTTCTTTACGATAATCTTCAAATAAGTTATAAATAAATCAATTTAGAATTTTGGAAAAATAAAATTTATATAAATTATCATTGGATACAATTGGTGATAGGTCAAAAAATAATAAGACTTCTGAATATCTGTATGAATAAGATTCTCGTGAATTTTTTAAAAATGGGGTTTTCTTGGGAGAAGATGCACCCTTGTATGTTCTCAAGTTGATTGCATATTAAGGGAGAGAATTGATATATTTCTTCCATATAACATTTAGGTGGATACTGCACTAGGCTCTAGAAGATATCGTTGTATTTTTCATGTGTTAGAAGTGTTCGTGTAACATCTATTGATGATGTCAAAGGTTGGAGTAGATTATTGAGGGTTGGTGGAGGGGTTGCATCAAACATGGATTCCTCCAATCATGATAATAAAATGAAGGCTAAATTATCATTCCACACTCATTCTACTAATCTTGAGAATTCTTATATTTTGATATAGATCCTTGAGATCTCATTTTATAGAGAATAATGTGTGGAGTGGGAGTTTTTTCAATTTATTCATGTTAAAATGAAGACAATTTTTCTTTCAATTTATCCTACATTTATTTTTTTGTGATATAAGAATATCAATTCAAATAAAAATTAAATATAAAGATAAATGAGTTGTAGAGTGATATGTGGTTGAGAGGTACCAAAAACATAAAGAACAATAATCCCAGTTGATATTGTTAGATACATCAAAATTTAAAATTCAATGAGTGACAAAAATTGTGGCCGATTGAGTCATGGGTAATTGAAGGAGGAGGAAAATGATAAACTTGAGAAGACAAGGAGTCATGGGTGACGTCAGCAACTAAGGGGGAGAGGTCTACCGATTACATGAGGCAGAGCTGATCATAATGGATCGACACGTGAGGATATTGGTTGAAAATTCCTAGGTCTATTTTTTCATTGAAGAGTAATAACATAATCTGACTAATATTATTTAATTATGAAAATATTTATTATAGGAATGTCAAATTAATTTTAAAATTAGTTAAATAAATCATATTAAATTTATGGTTAAATTTTGATTTTTGAAACTAAAAATAAAAATTAAATATATGTTATCACTTATTTAAAAAGTGAGGTATAATACATCAATACACATAATACTACAAAGGTTTTTAAAAAAATAGTGATGAGTATTGTTTTAAAGTAATTATTATTAATGTTTTCATGAAAATTTGATATATAACGATATACAAACTATTTTTTAAAATTATCATTGCTAGAGATTTTGGTTTTTGTGCCCCTTGAAATCGGTGACCTCATTTGGTGATCATATAGGTATCCAATAGAGAATTACAAAGGAGTTAATTGGCCTAAAAAGTGGCTATATATCCCCTCATACACTCACCCCTCACTCCCCCTCATGAACCTCTCTTCCTGTGCAAACCTACCGATCACCACCGGCACTGCACCCTTGGTAATCATTTCTTTTCCACCATCCACCCCCTCAAGGATATCCCTCTCCCTCATGCAAACCCCTCCTTCAACCAAACCAGATCCTATGTAATCCATGTTACCTCAAACCCCTATATTCCACACATGTAGTCGATGCTTCCACACCCGGAGCCACTACCACCACCACTCATATTCCCTCACCTCCCCCTGAATCCCTACCCCTTTCCAACCCCACTATCGGGACACCTCTTATTCCCATCCTCCTTACATTTCCTCTCAACTAACTATATCATAACCCTTACACAACTACTGCCACTACCACCTCTGATCTTAGTAACTACTGCCACCCCTCAATTCCCCGAAGAATTAACTCACTATTGGTCAATATTTTTTAATATATTTGTAGTAAACCCTATGTTTATTTTATTCATTATCTTGATTCAAAAGATGATAAATAATTTTATACCCATTTAAATTTATTATTTAACATTACATCCATATAGTTTTGGTAATATATATTGATTTATTAGGTTATTGAGGGAGAAAAAATTAACAATGAATTTGATATTAAATGAACTTTTCAATAATTATGTCAAATTGAAAAATCTAATCATATAATACATTTGTTGATGTTTTTAAAATTTATATAATTGTATATTTGTTTTAAATAATTCTATAATTATTTTTCAATTATTTTATATAGAATCATTTTCATATTTATGAATAATATGCCCATCAAATATTATATCTATCACTTTGATGTGTCATATTTTGGTATATAATTTGATTTTATTTAACACATTTTCTTATACTTAATATTTTAATAAAATAATTAATGTAGTACATGTTGACGAAAGTTAAAATCTTATTTTTGAGGAAACATTTAACATTTATTTCATAAATTAAATTCACCAATGTTTTACCAATATATATTAATTATTTAATATATCAATTATGCACATTAATTGGGAATGAAATAAAATATGATTTATTTTTTAAATTTATTCATTAATTTGTTAATAAAATCCATGTTGAAGAATGATAAATGTAATATATGAATTTCCATTAATATATTTATTAGATAAAAATAATTTAATGTATCAATTAAAGGAAAAAAATTTAAACCATAATGTTTCAATGGAAAACCCACAAATAGATTGATAAATTAATGCTTTGTATAATTCACAATTATTGAAATTTTATCATTTCTTTGATTTAAATTATACCCGTGCATCGAACCATCTATTTTAGTTGACAAACTTCAATAATATTATCTTTTGTAGTTATATAAAAATTTTCACCAAAAAATGATATATTGTTTGGTGTAAAACATTCAAGAATGGGATTAATAATTTACCATTTTCCCTCTCTTGTGAGTTTTAGTCAACTGGTTTTTAATGAAAAATAATAATGTATTTAACTCAAATGAGTGGTAAATTATTTTGGTGTTTACTATTTTCAGTTTATTAACATATTATAGACTTATATATTTGATACTTGATAATTAGGGATGATATATAAGTATTATTTTATTTCATAATTCTCTCAATTTTAATTAGTACACTACTATTTAATATTATGATAATTTATTTTTCATCGTGAAAAAATAAATTTCAACAAGTGGAACATCATTTTATCTTAGAGCACCAAATGGATAGTATTAATATTCATAAATTTAAATTAGTTTGTATATTTATATGTTTTTGATATTTAATTTAAATGAAATCATTAACTCCATATATTTATTGGTAATATTGTCATTCATGGATGTTTAAAAAAGAAATGGGTTAATAAGGGAGGAGTTTGATGATAAGGACTACAACCTTATATTAATTATTTTATCATGGGATAAACTATATGAGGTTTAAGGTTTGGTTTTTTATGATTGAGTGATTGAACTATACTTAATGGAGTCCCTGACACAATAAATTTATTTTTAGTTATTTTACTATTATAAAAACTAATTTTGAAAACATATTAATATATTATAATCGAGACAGAATGTTGTCTTTATAATTACATTCCTATTAAATAGATATAATTAAATCTTTATCTATTAACAAATAACAAAAAAATATCATTTCTAACCAAAATATGTATTAGTTTAATTTTATTTTATATATTCATTTGATCTCCAATTTCATTCTCTTAAAAATAATTTTATTTATATGGGCATGTTTTATAACATTCTCCCTAAAAAAAATATTTTCATGTACAATAGATGACTTTAAAAAATAAAATGTATCAATATTTAAATATAACATTAAATGTGATGATCCTTTATTTTTTGAATTGTTTTCTTATTTTGGATTAGAATGAATTGAAGTCCACATGAAATTGGTTTGTCATTATTTTAAATATATTTTTCTTTAAAATTTTAAAAATTATCAAAATATGAAGTCTTTTTTAATTGTTATTTCTTTTTGTAAATATATGAATGTGGATAAAAGTTTTATTAGTCTTATAATAGAATTTCTAGAAAATATTTCAATGAAATAATATAATTTACTAATTTCAGTAAAGGATTTAAAAGTGATTATATTAGTTGTTAAAATTGAAAATGTGCAAAAATATATAAATTATATGAGATTATAAGAGGGTTAAGATATTTATGAATTAGTTTTTGAAAAATTATATGTTTAGACTCATCATGTAGATGAATATATTCATTTTCATCAACCATAAATAGTACATATGGTTGTTGATGCGAGGATGATTGATCTGATGCATGAAATGATTACTGAAATTATACGTGGTCTTTCACCTAGAGTCATTAACATCCAAAAATTTGAGACCATATATATCAGTTTATGCACTGGTGTAGATCATGATTTCAATATTTTTTATGTAATACATGATGATTAAAAAATATAATTATAATATGGTATTATTACATACTATAAATTATCATTTCTCATAGAGTTTTTTCAATATAAAACTTTAACTTAGTGCTCTGATAAGTTGTTAAACATGTTGTTGGTGTGATTAAAACAAATACTTCATGATGACGCTAAGATTCCCAATTCATATTACCATGCTTGTAAGTTGAAAGTGAACATAGGTTTCTCATATGAGACCAAAGATGGATGTTTAAACAATTGTATGTTATTTAGAAAGTAAATTGTTTATTTAGATAATTTTATAATTTGTGACTCTTCTAGATGGCAAGATAATGGGGGAAATCAGACTCAAAAATTTTATAATATGAAATAGGGGAAATTGATTTTCGAAAATAAAATGAATTACTTTCATTGAAATCTAAGTATGAAAATATAATTTAATCTAGATAATGAATCTAAACTAATGAGATGTTATAAAAAATTAAATAAGAAATGTGATATGATAACACACCCATCAGACTCCCTTTTAGGGAAGGATTTCAATTTGAGGCACCCTGACATTGCTAAATATAGTCTTAATATTCAATTAGGTTTATAAGTAGATAGTTTCAATGCAATATTATCTATTTTTGGAAGAACTCATAGCACCTGGAATGTGGTGTGGGTAATGTATAATATTCCACCATGGATTTTTATGAACTAATAATTTATATTACAATTCAGTCTTATTTGAGGACCAAGTAGTCTATGGGAGATGATTTGTTTTTACCTTCATCCATTAACTGAGGAGTTGAACTAAATATGGGGTGATGGTGTGATGAATTATGAATGTTAAATGAATTAAATATTCAAACTACTGTCTTCTTTATTATGGACAATAAATAAATCCCCAACATAGGGAAATTTATCATGTCAAAGAAAAAAATAAATTTTCTTACCCTTTCTTCAATAAAAGTAAAATACTATAGAGGATTAAATAGTGCAAAATATGGTCATACATGGGTCATAATTGTTTTCTTCACCCTCATTATGGGTTCAAAATGGATAGAGTTGAAATTTATTGTTATAGAGAAATCAACATGTAAAAATTATAATTAAATGAGTGGAAATATTATCATATATTGAGGAAACAAATAACCACATGATATATTATTTTCATGGTTTGGTGTCCCATCCATTACCTAATATTCATGTTTTCCATATACTATGCATTGTGAATTGGAATAAGAATATATTTTTTAAAATCCCTCTTATTAAAAAACTAACATTCTTAAGAATAATCTAGATGTCATTCACATTGAAAAAATGTTTTTCATCAAATATTTTTGACCATTTTATGTTTTTGTGGAAAGTTAAAGAGTCATTTCATTGAATTAAATGCTTTATAAGAAATGGGTTTAAGGAAACCATTTGTGTTATATTTTTCTGAGGTAAAAAAAGACATACATTCCTAATATATAGTATACGATGATTAATGATAATAAAGAGACATTTCATTCCATTTTAAAGATTCTATAGATTCCATTTTCTACTATTCAAATATTTTTAAGTGTTTGAATGTGATCAGAAGAACATTAAAATTGTTTAAATGTCATGACAATCACATATTACTTTATCAATTATTTTCTATTGAAATTCATGATTGTTTGTCACTAATTTTTGGTCAACAATTGATTGAGATGAGTAATTATTTTTTTAAATCATTTCTTATGAAATCAAAAAAGGTATGATTTAAAACATTTTTAGGGTGGAATTGTAATTACTATTTGTCGCATGGAGAAACAATTTTCACTATTATTTTTTTATGTTTGGGTTCAATTGAATGTTCACTTTCTGAGGATGTAATGGTTGTTTTTCTAGTGAAAATCATATGGATGTATCCAATTAAGCGGTATCATAATACATTAAAATGATCTGTACATAACATAGAATGTTAAGAGGCAACAATAGCCAACAGCTATTTGATTAATGGGTGTTCTAATTTTTGTGCAGAATACCAAATGGATTTTGAATCAAATTTAGATAATATCTCTCATATTATTGATGGTGTTGTTAAAGAATAAAATATATTTTATATGCACAACATTGAGTGGGTAAAAGTAAATCGAAATATCTTTTTCTATAATCCATCACATCCATCCATGATATAGTATGTGTATTCTCACTCTTATTATTTATCGTTTACATATTTTAATGTCATATATTAGTTGATCATCAAAACATGGAGTTATCATTTATATTAAACACATTAATGAGCTAAAAGAAGTGATTTCTTGTGTAAGTGGCTATCAAATTCAAGAGTCCCACTACGCATCAGTTCATTATTTTTTCATGGAATTTTTATATATATAAGGATTTTCATTGTGATAGATTTATATTAATTATTTATTTCTATAGAAATTTTTATTGAATTATCTTAAATATATAGGTCCAAAACATTTGGGAATTAGATGACCCTACACTACCAAATAATTTAACCAAATATATGAGGTTCCATCTATAATGGATTTCCATTACAATGTTATAGATGCTAATAGGTTTTGGATTTTCATTAAACAAGCCAATGAAAAATGTGAAATGCAAAATAGTGAATTATTTTCTTATCTATCAATTTATATTATTAGTATGGTAAATTTAAATACATCATTAAATTTTTATATTTGTATGGGTTGAAATATATATAGTTTAATACGTAAATGGATGGATCTAATCCATTTATTTATGGTCGACCAATATTAGTTTACGTTTGTTAATTTTAAATTTATGTTATATAGGGATGGAAGAGTTAGTAATGAAACATTCATTTTGGCACCATAATCAAAAAACTTCTTCATTACATTACCATATAATCTGAATTTGATAATTGATGTGAGAATTTCATAGTAATGAGTGTTTTTAATTGAATGATAAAACACTGAGATTGTTGCCTTGGTTTTACAAAAACTTGATCAACACATTATAGTTCAACATATAAAAGAACATGAACAACCCAAAAAAATGGTATTCAATATCTCAATATTTGATATATACAACCATGAAAAAATGGTATTCATTATCTCAATATTTTATATATACAACCATGAAAAATGATATAGATTAGAGTGAAAATAATTCATGTAACATTTTTTAGAAAAAAAGAAAAACCAAAATTATTATAATATTTATATAATAAGAAACTATGGCCATAAAATATATGTAAATATTTATTATAAAATAAAATAAGATTAATTATATTCCCTTATAATTGAAAGACTACATCACTTTAGGTAATATCTTCCAATAAAAAATATCACTAAGCATTATTTTCATCAAATGTATGAGCCTCAAGTCATTAAATATTAACTGGAAATAATTATTTGAATCATGAGGTTAATAAATAGACACAATTTCAATTTCCTTTAATCCATGATTCTCACACTACAGTATTCCCAATCCTTAACATGACCTTTAATAAAAGGAACACTTTAAATATTAATATATATATATATATTATATATTGATACATTTATTATGCATAAAAATTATTCATGTAATGAGTATATTGAAATCTAGAACAAAATTATTCCAAACAAAAAACATTCTACAAGATTAATTTTAGTAACTAGGGAATGAAATCTATACACGATAAATATCTCATATATTTCTTTTCACAATTATTCATGGATTTACTTATTTAAAAATAACACATAAGTCCTTGATTTCTCAATAAAAATAATTTTATGAACCAAATTGATCCATTTTCTAGAATTAAATAAAATTTACCAAATTGGTTATTTATAATGAATAACTGAAGTGTTACTCATGCTTAACACCCAAGTAACTCTAAGAAGAGCTTATTAATAAATTCCATCCAAGATAAATGTTGAATATGTATAATTATATTTAACTATATTTAATCCTCATCTACATAAAACATGAAACTCAATGATTTCTATGTGATATTTTATCATAGAGTTTGACTAACAAAATTCTGTCAAATAATTAATTCATACAGAAAACAAACTACAAGTGCACCCTTCATGCTTATTTTTTGTTATAAATTTTGTATCCTTTCAAAATATATATCTTTTATTGATAACAACTCCATGAGGTATTTTGAATCTTATGCACATATTTTTTCCCTGGATTATTATGTCAATCTTGAGGTTGTTTAATATTTTCCATTCCTTTTTGACATATTGAAAAAAAATGTATCTTTCTATATTATCCAATTATATATTTAAATTTACAATTTCATATATGAAATACATCATTTCCATTATGAATGATTACCCCTCATTAGTTTATTTTCATTTATCCTTTTTTTAAAATTACTCAATATTTATATTTTTCTAGCCCATCACCAATAAACATTTCTAAATTCATTCCTCTTTCTTATTAAATCTTTGACTAGTTCTCATCCTTAAATTCAATCCCACAATGAAGGTTTTATCATTTCATAAATTGTATTTTAACCTCTTTAGCATTCATTAACTCATTAATTAACGTTTTTGATCTTATTCTTCAGTATCACTACTATTACATATAGTAATTTCCATAACATGCAACATATGATTAAATTTAGCAATAATTATCATTCTTACTTTATCCCTAACACTATTTTATCTATTCATAATCTCTACATGGATTTAAAATTCTATGACACATTCTAGGTTATTTTGTTAAAATTGATGAATCCATTTCCCAATTCAATAGAATATTTTGAATACACTAGATGTGGTTTTGAGTTTTTTGAATGAAAATTATATTATTTCTTAATTACATGATAATTCAGATTTTATTTTATGAAAACAATTTCATAATCATTATAGTTGTTTTCTTCTTCCATGATAATGGGTGTTTTACACACAAGAGTCCAATTTTATAATACACATGGATATAATTATTTTCATTCAAATTGAAAACCAAAAATTATTGCTTGAATGATGATTCCTTATTACCACTAACATAAGTCATGATGATCCCCCTAAATATTATATATACTAAAGATTATAGAACATATATTATGATTTTTCTCTTAACTCCCCATGTATTTATTCTATTTTAGACAATAATACGATGTTTATTAGAGTATCTAATGGTTTATGTAATGACTTAAACAATGACTAAAGATTATATAGTATCAATGAAACTCTTTCTTGACATACATCATTTAAAAATTTCAATGAAAATATTTTTTAAGCCCAATTATCGTTTCATATAGTGGAATGTTTTTCTTCATATAATTATGTAACTATAATGTACAGAACCCCTACAAGATAATATGGTGTTAGTGTAACACCTTGATTTTTTATAAATCTATTTCTAATAAATTAAAATTTATTGATGGATTGTAATGAATGAGACACCAAGGTAAAATTATGTTACATGAAACAATAAGCTTATATTTTGTAACATTCAGTACTAATTTTAGATTTTTTTAGAAAAACTTCAGAGTTCCTTTGATAGATTGTTTCACATAAAAGGCTATGTTTTACCAAACTACATAATGCTATAAATATTATTATTTAATATGATCATTATCCCATATCTATTTGAATGGATGGAATGAAAATGATTATGTAAAATATCAAACTATATATTTATCACATGTTTTTTAGTTATCTATTTATTATAAATATAACAATAATCATTTAAAAAAAAGAAATGTTTTCTAAAAAATAGTTTCTTTCTCTAAAATCCAGATTAATCATGTTTTGTGAAAAAATGTAAAAGATATATTTTACAACCGTTAGAAAATTTATTTTAAAATATTAAGATAATTTTTAAAAATGGGATATCAAAGTTATCTTATGGATATTTTTTGGAATAGTTTGGAGAAGTTTTATTTTTTGATGGATAGTGGAAAATATTGAATTTTAACTAAAAACAACCTTTTTATTTACATAATTTTTAAGTTTAATCTACACTTTGAATTAGTTTTAATGTAGTGTTAGATCAATTTTATATAAATTAATACAATATAGATGAATTGAATCAATTTAATATTGAAATTGGATATAAAAATTTTGTAAACATTCAACATTTATACTCTAAAAACATATTTTCTCATCATGTCTACGGGATTAATTTTTAATTAAATTATGGTCGTCATGTGAATATAATTTCATAAATTTGTTAAAAAAATTCAAACTGAATAATTTATAATATCTAATAAGGTTTGAAATAATATTTTACCAAAATGATTAGTGAAAATAGTTAAAATTAATTAACATGATTAAGGTTAAAATATGGTTTTTCACATTACATGTGTTTGTATTAAAATTATTTTTACACACACATATAATTTTTATTTTATTAACTAAAGTCAATATTTATAATAATTTTTTGTAAATTATATAATAATTATCACTTTTATTAAGTGTTAATGAAACAATTACATATGTTTCAAAATATGTTACCATAGTTAAAAAACAAAATGGTAAAAGTAAAGAAAAATAGAAGATAGGGAGAAAAATTATAAAAATAAACTTTTATAGGTCTTAATAGACCAAATAAAATATACCATACATTATTATTAAATTTTGGATTGACATGAGGTAAGGTGGACTACCAAAAAATCAATAATTTTGAGTATTTACAAGAATGAAACTCGTCCTGAACTATATAAGGGATCTCAATCCCCTCACTTCTTCACACCTATTAAGAAATTTGGCTAACAAATATCTTCAAAAATAAATTATAAACATCACTCAACTTATTTTATAATCATTACAGTAGGAATAAATCAAACGTGGGATGCCTTTTTTTAACCAAAAGAGATACTCGAAGGAGTGATGATGTTCATCAATGATTTTTTTGTTTTATTTCTTCCTCAAACCCATTAAATGTTTTTATATCATACATAAAAAAACCTAAGAATATTAAATATACTAATATTTTTTATGTAAATTTCATGATATAAAACCACATAAATATCCATTAAATGGGTTACGAAATCATCATTCGTATGTATGGAGGACTAACGCATCGTGAACCAATGTCATTCATTTTTCAACTACCACATTTAAAAGTTGGTAATAATGATGTACATACTGTTAATATATTTTATTTATGATATTTATGATGTTATTCTGTTTCATGAATTCTTATATCACACATAACATCATTCTTTCCCTTTTTTGGAAATACGATAATGTCATTTATCTGTACAGTAGACTATCACCTCGCAAAGTGAATTGATTCATTAACAATAAACATGGAATATATTTAGGATCTCCTTAATGAACATATGTGATATATATGATGTCATGATTATAATATAATGATAATATTTATTTCTGTGTGTCATTTATTTTTATTTCATTCAATACAATAAGAAAATTGAAAGAATGTCTTGAGTATGTACAGCCTACCGTCTCCATAATTAGTGTATTCCATTTCCTATCCGCAAATTTTATTGATAAATAAAAATACATATATATAAAAAATATCATATGTGTATCATGGTTTAAATTATGGTGATGATGAAACCATTTTTTGTGTAATAGTTCACAAAATGACATGTGAAAACATATATGAAAAACAAATCTATTATTACTCAAAAACTAGATTTAACATAGAATTATGAATAAAAATATAATATAAAGTAATAAGAAACTAATATATGGTATGTTATATGTGAATATGGTTATCATAATTATTAATAATGAAATTATATTTATTATAAAGTATTTTTGAATTAGTATGATGAAATTCAAGATTTAAGGTATGTGATTTACGTCTCACTTTTTACTTTTGTGAGATCGATGATATATTCACCAAATAATTCTTATATGTGGTCCATATGCTACCCATGAATATACTATATGATTATTATACTTAAATTCTTTTTTTACACATATATCTGAGTATCCCTCTTTCTTGGGGTTATTATTGTATTGTTACAAAAGCAATAAGGGATTTATGTCTTCCTTCTTTGACACAAATGTTATTTTATGCACCTAAATTATTTTAGGAGGTGTATATACTAATCGTTTGACATGTTATATCATGAACTAAATTTTGTCTTGAAATTTTAAGATTCGTGTAATTTTATACTTTCTTGGGGATTATTATTCAATGTTACCAAATTTGTAAGGATTCTATGTTACAACATCATCATTTATCAGGATTATTTATGATTAGGTCTCCAATATTAAAATGAAATGATATTATTGAAAAGAATCTTCTGGATCGTTATTCTCATCTGTTTACTCATTATATCTTCATATAATCATATTGTTTTCAACTTTTTTTAATTAATATAATTAAGAAAATAATTTTATGAAAATCCAACATTGTTAATATCTTCGGTCAAAAATCTTCTTTCTTTCAAAATAATGTTTTTCTAAAATGTTTTGAAGATTGTTTTTAAGAGTTATTTTATTGTAATTTTCAAAAAAAAATATGGTTTTCAATTTTTAAAATGTTTAAATTATTTTAAAATCGTCATTTATAAATTTTCAACATTATTTATAAATAAAACGGTTTTCAAAATGTTTTACATTTTAAAAATAATTTTTCAATGAGGAAAGTATATCATCATCATTAAGTGTTTTTAATGATTCTTTCAAATTATTTTCCATACAAGAGGAAATACATTAATATAATTTATGATTTACTTGGGATATGATCCAAGGTCAACATTCTTATTTTTTCTTTGAATGGTTCATGTTTATGATAGATTTTTTTTTCATAAAACCCTTTTATATTCCATGTGTTATAACATATAAAATTCTTATGAGAAACACTTCTTTCCATGAGTTATACTATGAGGAAATGATTATGAAACCTATCTATTTTTTCACAAGTTATTAAATGATGAAATATTTATGATACCCATTTCATTTCATGGGTTTTGATATGATGAGTGTTTATGATATTGTGGAACATATATATATGATTTCATTATGTGATTGGTGGGACATATATACCAGTATGATTCATTCATTAAAGAATTATATCTCGTCCTATGAAAATGGGAAATAAGTCCATCGGCATTATCCAAAATGGGAAAAGGATGTGTCCTGATCTACAATGGGAAATAGGTGTGTCTTGATCTACTATGGAAAACAAGTTTTTCCTAATCCACTCTAATATATAGGTGTATTATGATCCACTATATAGATGGTCTTGGTAGTTAATCTTTGAACATTATATAAATTCCTATATTTATTATGGTTCCACACTTTAATGACATCATATTCTTCTTTATGATTGAATAATGATAATTTTTAAATATTATGACATGTCTTTTCCAAAATGATAATTTTTTATGCCATCACTCATGTTAATGATGTATGACAGATTGGGTATGATCTTCATATGTTATAATCATTATCATGTACCCATATAATTATCATAACAATTCATATGATAATATATTTATATCTCACATGATTAACCTTAGTGATCATAGGAGATCAGTTTTCTTATATTTTTTCCCCAAGTTATGAATAATGGTTTTGGAAGGGTATTTTTAGAATGAATACTAAATAGGAATATATTTTTGTGAATCCTTGAATATAATTCATTATATTATAATATCATGTATCAAAATTTGAAAAGGCATTAAACAATTATGTTCCTCAAGAATGTTTTTTTGTGATATAATGAATATTTATCTAAAAAGATATGATATCCTTTTATTATAAGTCCGGGTTGTTTTAGATTTTATCAACAAAAAGTATTAGTTAACCCTTGTAAACTAAGATGAGAAAACATTAGTGAGATCCCAAGCGGTTTTTCTAGGGATATGTCTGTCTCTGTCTCTAAGGATACATCTAAAGATCAGTCAAAGTGTTGGAAATTGTCATAGAATTTTTTTATAGGATATATTCAATGGTTTCCATGAAATTATATAATTGTATAAACACTAAAAGTAGGTGTAAATCTAGCCCAGATGTACATATGGGTAACTACCCTAAAAATACCATTTTGAGATAGATTGGAATGGGAACTATTTTATGATAATGTTCCTTACTGAACACCTGGTTTGACACTCCCAAGAGATATTCCTCAGAAAATCAAAAACAATTTATAATAAATAACGAATTATTTGAATAGAAGATGAGTATGAATTACCTTGGATAAAACAAAGGCTTCAATTATTACCTAATAAAGTTTCATTATATAGACATCTTATAATTGTTCATTCATGATTATATGTTTCCACACTATTATTAGTGTTTCTCAAACTCTTTTTTTGGTTTTAGTCAATAAAAGGCACTAGAAGAAACTGGTTTAAAATTGAATGTGGCGAAAATTTTATAATTAATATCAAAATTTTATTATTAGTGGAGTAAAGTGCTTTTTGATTTTGTATAATCAGTTATAATATAACATGATTAACAATGTAAACCTTAAACAAATCTCAGACTCATCAAAGAAGTGTGGAGTTCGATGAGATTTCAGGTCGTGGAGACCAATGGAGAAAGAATATTTGGTTAATTATATCTCAAGAATGTGGTATGAAGCACTCTAGATAATTCCTCCATGTAATGAGAATATGTCCAACGTATAGTGGAGAAGGTCATAAAGTAAGTAATTTTCAACGAAAAATAAAGTGATTAGTTACCACAATGGATAGGAATATTGGTCTCCCTACGGTATTATCAATTATTGAATCATTTATGTTTTGACAGTATAGAATTATTTAAATCGATACCCTATGGGGAAATATCATAAAAAGAATCAAAAAGGTAGAATGAGAAACAGTTTTTTTATTGATGATGAGCAGACTACAAATAATTTCGCGACCCGTCCTCGGGGCCTGTGCCATGACTACCCCAAGCCCTCCTTCCATAGACTAGGGGCTGGAGATTAGCACCAAAGGCGTAAATCCTGATAACTGGGAAGGAATTTCCTTTATAAAACATAAACACATCCAACCAGAGTACAAGAAGAAGTAATACACTAAGTACAAAAGAATGTGCTGAAAATTAAATGGGCCAGAATACAAACCCAGCTGAAATTTACAGCTACAACTGAACAAAAGTACAATATAAAAGACAAGCAGGTGGAAGATAGAAGCAACTCATGGGTCTTCCACCTCAGATCCTACTTGAAGGGTAGTTAAAAATAGCCTCAGAAATGCTCTCGCCCGCCAACCTCCTCCGAGTACTGTCTCGTCATGAATTCCACCTCCGGGTGCTGACTCGTCGTGAGGTCCACCTCCAGCTACCGTCCAATCCTCATACACTCGGTCTCTATCAGCACACTCTTTCGTCTCCATCCATCACAATGAGGTGCGAGCATATCCCGTTCATGGGTGAGTATAACGATACTCAGTAGGGACCCGGAGACCCTCAAGGTCTCACTAAATCGAACAAGGATAACCACAAAGAAGGATGTCAACATATAACCCTTACTTAGGTATAAGACCATACTTATACCTATGTTTATAAAGTAACCCATCTCAATCATGAGGAAACACAAAGGTTATGAAATCAATGGATAGCCACTACTTAGGTATATGCCCATACATATACCTAAGTTATCAAGTGACCCATCTCAATAATGAGGAAATCACAAAGGTCATTGACACAACTCAAACAAAGATTTTCATTAATGATATCGAAACCACAACTATTATAGAGCACCTCCTATGAAGAGTACAGTGATCCTGTCAAAACTCTGAGGCACTACTCGCTAACCTTAGACTGCTGAGGTACTCCTCTTGTCGAGCAACACGGGTCTGCCACCCAAACATAGTAGTGCTCCCCACCATGGGTTTGCCACCTCACAAAGTAGTGCTCCCCCTCAGAGCCTAAAGAGGTACTCATTCTATCGAGTACTGCGGTTCTGCCACCGAAACACAGTAGTGCTCCCCACCATGGGTCTACCACCCAAACACAGTAGTGCTCCCCACTAAGCTATACAAGTCACTCTGAATCAAATTGGACAAGCAGTCATCAGGTCTCAGCCAGCTACAAGTTCTTCGTACTCCGTATGCTCGTCTCCGGGAGGGTCTGATCCACGGCCTATTTGTCGATACTTCTAAGTGTCATGTCAACTCACGTGGAAGTATCTCAAAGGACCGCCTCGTTATATGGGTCTCAACACAACAGATGGTGCGTCAATCGGATGCCCGGTCTGTGAGTTATTAGCCTTTTAGTCCCGGGGGCCCGGTTGGTTTCATGTGCGAACCAACCTGGCCGTATCTCAACTGTACCACGAACTCTCAGGGGGTATACTAAAAGGAACCCTTTCTCAACGTGATTAACAATGTCGTGGACGGTTCGTCAAACGGACGTCTGGTCTGAGAGTTATTAGTATTTCCATTCATGGGGCTGGGTTGGTTTATAAGCTAATCCAACCCAACTCTACTCCAACCGCATCCAAAACTCAAGTGGAGTATGCCAAAAAAACTACCTCATCAAAAGAAATCCATCAAATTCGATGGCACGCCAATCGGACGTCCGGAGCTCAGGTTATAATCATTTCCACTCCAAGAGCCCGATTGGTTTTGGGTTCCAACCAACTCGGTCGTACTTCAAATGACACCGGTTAACCAAACTGGTCACACCATTGTGATCCATACTGAAAAACACACAAGATGGACTACCCATTGGACCAAAACGGATAGCCAGTGAAAAAGTTTCATTTCACCACAACACGAGTGAACCGAGCCTCGTGGGGCCTGTGCCTCGACCTCGACATAAATATCCAAAATTCATCTTGAAACATCTGTCTTAATTTCAGGGTCGTAACGTCGAAGACAGTTCTTCATTCCTACACCGTATGAGAGAGATATGTTCGGTACAATATCCCGTAATAATAATAATATTATTATTATTCGGTGTTTCGTGGCCCATAGCCACGAACCAGAATTTATTATCCAACATTAGACACGAATCGACCTTATTAATGATAGGATTACATCACCACTGACGGCAAGACAATCGGGCGTCGCACGCATAACTTATGGTGGGCCGAAGATTTAATAATAATATTAAATCTAATATTTTTCGAGCACTTCGGGTACCCATTCCAAAAAAACTGAAAAAAAGACTTTCAATATTGGACTCAGAATGTCTGTCTCGAAGATAGGGTCACACTGCTGCTGACAGTTTGTGAAACCGAGATCGTACGAAGAAGTTACGGACAAAAAGGTCTTTTATCATCAAAATTAATAATAACAATATTTTATTATTATTATTAATTATTTATTTTTTTATTTTTATAACTCTAAATTCAATACACGCTCCAAATTCTCCTTGTTGCACGCCAAACTCAAATACCAACAATTAATTCTTATTCTTTTTTTATTTTTATTTTATTTCCCAAATAATTTTCTCTCTCCAATCTCCACCTTCTTCCATGATTTTCACATTTACTTCTCTTCTCCCGCAACCCAAATGGCAATACCTTCATGCGGTAGCCTCATCCGCCTCCGGCCTACCGTGCCACTACTCCTCAAGTCCGGCACATCTTCGTTCTAACCACAAAAATTATGACGATCATAGATTCTTGATCCTTGGATCGAGATCTCTGGGTCCGTATGTCACGCTCAACGAAACATCGATGTTTTGACGTGCTTAATTATTTGGCGTGAACGAACGCATGGAGAATGTGCAAAGAATTCAATATAAAAGGTTCATGGACTATGTCCGGATTAATGGCCATGTTTTTTTGGCCATCATCTTTGAAAACCAAGAACACAAGTAATTGTAAAATAAATATTTATTACACTTCAAGATTTTCAATCTCAAGATAAATGAGAAGAAAATTAATTCAATCAATTGTTTATCGATCTGCTAATTAATTTATTTAATTAGCATTCATAATGAGAAATTAAACTGAGGTATGGAATCCACACAGATAAATCCTACAAATAAATGCTCATGCTCGAGGCTATAAACCACATAAATGAGAAATGTAAAATATTCCCCTACCTCAACAATTGATGTCGAACATCAGGCGTCGCGGTGGATAGCGTCAGAGAATAGCATCACAGAGATTGGTCGATGATTCCATGGATGTCAGGGTGCGTCTGAGGAGGAAATAGTGTTGGCAACAACACGTTCTTCAAATCATAAAGCGTTCCTCGTCGAGCGAGAATGTCCTTTTTCGGAGGCATTATTCGTTGAAGAGGGTGGTGTTCTTTCTTTGAGAGAAGAAACCCCTTCTCTATTCCACCAGAGCTCTAACCAAAATCTCAACCCAACAAATGCCCAAAATAAAATAATAGCTAAGCTATTATTTTCTTCTCACAAGTATTTCAAAATTCCAAGAACTTAATTTAATTAAGTGAAGAGTTAGAATTCATTAATTATCTTTTGTTGGAAAACATTTAAGAGGGGAAGAGGAAGAGGAAGAGTCCTCATAAATAAGAGGGGAGTTTAAGGAGGGTTAAAAGAGAGTTAAGGGAATGTGAAAGGTTGGGGTTCATGTGGGCCCCACCTCACTAATATCCTCACATGGGTAGTTCGGTGCTCCCAACCCAACTCCCCCATGTAGGATATAACCACTTGGATAGAAAAATAAAATTGTTCCACAATTTTATTCACTTCATATTTAATTTAAAAATTTTAACTTCTCCTCCCGAGAAAACGTAACTGCGGTGAAGGTCTCCTTAAGAAATTATCAGCGTTGCGAGTTCATCGGTGCCCTTGGATTTCAATTCCGAGCAACGGTTCAAAAGATCAGAAAACCCACTCATTCGTTCACTAAACGTATCTGGGATAAACATTGGAAATTGATTCCAGGCACACCAGGCCTCAGAATCGGGTACCGTTAGAAACTGTGTACTCATAAAATTCCAAAGAAATTAAGAAAAAAATTACTTGAAATTTCGAGGTCTTTACATTACTCCCACCTCAGGGCTTTACATCCCCGTAAATCTTCAACACACACATGGGGAAACAAAAGCGGTGTTGAGAATGCATCTGAGTCTTCCGCTCTCATGTGCTCTCTTGGAGGTTCCTGTGCTGCCAGCGGAAGCAAAAAAGTGGAAGTGATCGTCCATGTAGGACCAGCTTCTTTCAATCCTTGATCTCCACTAGAACATACATGAATGTCTCCCCATCATCGATGTCCAGCTCCCTGTGGTCGATGATGTGTGAAGGGTCTTACACGTATCTCCTCAGCTGAGATATGTGGAAGACATGGTGCACCTAGTGCAACTGTAGTGGAAAGTTCAAGTGGTAAACAACCATGCCTACTCTGATGGGGACCTGGAAAGGTCCGATGAAATGCGGAGTTAACTTTTCGCCTCGGCAAAATCTCTGTAGACCTCGTCGAGGTGAGACCCGTATAAAAACGTGGTCGCCATTCTCGAACTCTAGAGGACTCTGTTCCCTGTTTGGAACTGAAAACTCAATACTCTTGTTGCCACAAGGGTAAGTTTGGTCGACTCAAGAGTGATCGGCCGCACCCTCCTATGCATGAGTTTATCCTGTGGTGCATGGGGTTTCCTTTTCATCGACCAAGGAAATCCCATCCCATCATTGTTGGTAAACCACAACCTTTTTTCCTAATACATTCAATATGTGTATGAAATGTGGTTTCCTAGTCCATACCCAAACTAACTTTGTAAGGCCTTGACGCTTCCCCCAAGAGGTTTCAACAGAATCACTCGCCTCAAGGGTCAGATCACACCATCGGCGTAAGCTTGATTATCGAGTCTCCTCCCAAAGGTATCTCTAGACGTGAGGGTCAAGTCAACAGTTTAACCGTAAACATTAGGTCTGGAACAAGACTTGTGGAAGGAAGGAATGATTGGTACCTATGTATGTTGATATGGTAGCTCGTAGTAGACACAGACTGTACCTCAAATCATTCTTAGAGCCCTTGGGTCACACTCCTTGACCGCATGCAGCTGTTTTCCTCCCCTTCCCTCTAGCTCCTGGAGCCTGGTGGCGACTACAATGGCAGGTGGTTGTAACATATCGAAATGTAAACCACCTCATGCTGCACTCCTAGCTCTGCTTCCACGTTTTCTGCTCTGCAGATTCATCTGTCCTTAACACTTCCTCTTCTTGAAACATTTTACACACCCAAGTCTCTGAGACTGGCGCCAATTCCATGCTCTTCCACTGCTAACATTCTCTAGCTGTATCCATTTAGCCAAATACCATTCAACCAAAAAGTTCTTCTCTATATCTATGGTTCTAGCTATAAATCACTGATCTTATCATAGTCATCAAGTACCAGGAATGATCGGTACACCTCGATGAATACTTAGCTACCGACCTGTCATCCTGCTGAAGCTGTATAAGCTCTAGAAAACTCTTAGCCACATCCTTAAGCCAGTCCTTAGCCGCCTGTGAGTGGAGCTCGCCTCAGAACCTAAGGGGTATCTGATGATAAAACACATGTAAGGCACTAAGCCTACATGTGTCATATACCGGTACCGCCGGTTGAAACTGATGACCAACAAGTAGAGATATAGCTGACACACTACCCGAATGTACTAACTCAGGCATTGGTCCACGAACTGAAGCCTCATCACTATATGGACCAACCTCATGGTCACTCACTGGAAAACAATAGTAACTAAGGCCACCATCCACTCTACTGGTGTCTCAACTAGGCGGAAACCTCTAATAATCGCGTCTATCCAGTCCTCTGCTGACTGGGAATCTGTCTCACCTCGTAACCTCGAAGGCCTCTGCTGCTGGAACTCGTGCAATGCGCTCTATTGGCATGCACCGTTTGCTAGTACGGCTAATGGAATCTGCTACCCAATGGGTGGTGGTGCTGCTGGTACACCACCTGAAGGTGCCAACATAGTAGAAAGGGCCTTGCACTAGAGCCATGTCTCTCGGTGGGCCGTCATCATGTACTATCTCAGAACTCCAACTGACTGTCTGCATGGATTCATCCGGTACAGACATGAAATGGTAAAATGATTTAATCCTGGTGAGCTGACCTGGTTGAGCTGACTTAAGGAAAACTTTTGGAAACACACATGCAATCCGTGTTTTCATGCACTAATTCGGAAATCAGTAGTCAGGGTCCTGGTGTATGGATATGTCAGTCGCCGCACCAATACTGGACTATCTAAACTGAAGACCACACTCAGTACCCTTAACACTATTGCTTCACAGAAAATAATTATCAGAGTCTTGAGTTTTGCGGTAGAACTGACTCCTTTGATACCAATTTGTCACGATCCTTCCCCGGGGCCTGTGTCGTGACTACCCCAAACCCGCCTTCCATAGGCTAGGGGCTGGCGAGTAGCACCAAAGGCATAAATCTAGATAACTAGGAAGGTATTTCCTTTACAAAACATAAACACATACAACCAGAGTACAAGAGGAAGTAATACACTAAGTACAAAAGAATGTTCTGAAATGTAAAGGGCCATAATATAAACAGAATTGAAATGTACAGCTACAACTGAATGAAAGTACAACAGAAAAGGCAAACAGATAGAAGATAAAAGCAGCTCCTGGGTCATCCACCTTGGATCCTACCTGAAGGGTAGGTACAGATAGCCTCTTCAACACTCTCGCCCACCAACCTCCTCCGAGTACCGTCTCGTCGTGAAGTCCACCTCCAAGTACTGAGTTGTCCTAAGGTCCACCTACGGGTACCGTCCAGTCCTCGTACACTCGGTCTCTGTCAGCACTGTCTATCATCTGCATCCAACACAACGAGGTGTGGGTATAGCCTGTGCATGGGTTAGTATAACGATACTCAGTAGGGACCCCGAGACCCTCAAGGTCTCACTAAATACAAAAATGATAACCACAAAGAAGGATCTTAACATATAACCCTTACATAGGTATAAGCCTATACTTATAGATAAGTTTTTCAAGTAACACATCTCAATCATGAGGAAACGAAAAGGTTATGAAATTAATGGATAACCACTACTTAGGTATATGCTCATACATATACCTAGGTTATCAAGTGACTTGTCTCAATCGTGACGAAAACACAAAGGTCATTGACTCAACTCAAATAAGGATGTTCATTAATGATATTGAAACAACAACTATTGAAGAGATCCTCCTCTGACGAGTACAGTGATCCTGTCATAACTCTAAGATGCTTCTCACTAACCTTAGACTGCTGAGGTACTCCTCCTGTCGAGCATCGCGGGTCTGCCACCCAAATATAGTAGTGCTCCCCGCCATGGGTCTTCCACCTCAGAAAGTAGTGCTCCCCCTAAAAGCCTACAGAGGTACTCCTTCAATCGAGTACCGCGGGTTTGCCACCCAAACATAGTAGTTATCCCCACCGTGGTTTTGCCACCCAAAAACAGTAGTGCTCCCCACTAGGCTATACAAGTCACTCTGACTCGAATTGGAAAAGCAGTCATCACGTCTCAGCCAGATACAAGGTCTTTGTACTCCATACACTCGCCTTTGGGAGGGTCCGATCAATGAGATATTGGTCGATACTTAAAAGTGACACGTAAAATCACTTGGTAGTATCTCAAAGGACTGCCTCATCATAGGGGTCTCAATGCAACAGACAGCGCGTTAATCGGACGCCCGGTCTGTGAGTTATTACATTTTAGTCATGAGGGCCCGGTTGGTTTTGTGTACAAACCAACCCAGCTATATCTCAATTGTATCCTGAACTCTCATGGGGTATACTCAAAGGAACTGTTTCACAATGTGATTACCAATGCCACTGATAGTTCATCAAACGGACGTCAGGTCTGAGAGTTATTAGTATTTATGTTCCAGGGGCACGGTTGGTTTATATGCTAAACCGACCTGGCCGTACTCCAACCACATCCAAACCTCAAGTGGAGTATGAGAAAAGAACCGTCTCATCAAGAGGAATCCAACAAAGTCAACGACACGTCAATCGGACGTCCAGAGCTCAAGTTATAAGCATTTCTGCTCCGAGGGCCCAATTGGTTTTGGGTTCGAACCAATCCGGTCGTACTTCAAATGACACCGGTTAACCAAACCGGTCACACCATTGTGATCCATACCGAAAAAAACACAAGATGGACTGCCCATTGGTCCAAAACGGATTGTCAGTGAAAAGGTTTCATTTCACCGCAACACGTGTGAAACGGGCCTCATGGGGCCCACGCCTCGACCTCGACTTAAATATCCAAAATTGGACTTGAAACATCCGTTTTAATTCCAGGGTCACAACGTCGCAGAAAGTTCGTCATTCCGACACCGTATGAGAAAGATATGTCCGGTACAAGATCCCATAATAATAATATTATTATTATTCGGTGTTTCGTGGCCCCGAGCCACGAACCAGAATTTTGTATCCAACATTTTACTTGAATCTACCATATTAATGACAGGATTACGTAGCCATTGACGACAAGCCAATCGGATGTCGCACGCAAGAGTTATGGCGGGTCAAAGATTTAATAATAATATTAAATCTATTATTTTTCGAGTGCTTCGTGTACCCGATCTAGAAAACCCAAAAAAAGACACTCAATATTGGACTCAGAATGTCCTTCTCGAAGTTAGGGTCGCACTATCGCTGACAGTTCATGAAATCGAGATCACACAAAGAAGTTGCGGACAAAAAGGTCTTTTATCATCAAAATTAATAATAACAGAATTTTATTATTATTATTAATTAATTATTTGTTTATTTCTCTAACCCCAAATTCAATCCACACTCCAAATGCCCCTTGTTGCACGCCAAACTCAAATACCAATACTTAATTCTTATTCTTTTTTTGTTTATTTTTATTTTATTTTCCAAATCTATTTCTCTCTCCAATCTCCACCTTCTTCCATGATTTTCACGTTTCCTTCGCTTCTCCCGCAACCCAAATGGAGAGCCCTTCACACGGCACCCTCATCCGCCTCCAGCCTACTACTTCGCTAATCCTCCGATCCGTCGCATCTTTGTTCTAGCCCAAAAAATTATGACGATCGCAGATTCTTGATCATTGGATCGAGATCTCCGCGTCCGTATGTCGGGATCAACGAAACATCGATGTTTTGACGCACTTAATAATTTGGTGCAAATGAACGCACGGAGAATGTGCAAATAATAAAATATAAAAGGGTCATGGATATGTCTGGATTGATGGCCATGTTTCTTTGGCCATCATCTTTGAGAATAAATAACACAAGTAATTAGAAAATAAATATTTATTATACTTCAAGATTTTCAATCTCATGATAAACGAGAAGAAAATTAATTCAATCAATTGTTTATCGATCCATGAATTAATTAATTTATTTCGCGTTCATCATGAAAAATTAAACCAAGGTAAGGAATCCACACAGATAAACCCTACAAATAAACACTCAAGCTTGATGGTATAAACCACATAAATATGAAATATACAATATTCCCCTACCTCAACAATTGATGTCGAACATCAGGCGTGGCGATAGATGGGGTCGGAGAACGGCATTGTGGAGATTGGTCGACGATTCTGTGGACATTGTGGTGCATCTGAGGAGGAAACAGTGTTGGCGAAAACGTGTTCTTCGAATCGTAAAGTGTTCCTTGTCGAGCGAGAATGTACTTTGTCAGAGGCGTTATTCGTGGAAGAGGGTGGTGTTCTTTCTTGGAGAGAAGAACCCCCTTCTCTATTCCTCTAGAGCTCTCACCAAAATCTCAACCCAACAAATGCCAAAAATAAAATAACAGCTAAGCTATTATTTTATTCTCACAGGTATTTCAAAATTCAAACAACATAATTTAATTAAGTGATGAGTTATAATTCATTGATTATCTTGTGTTGGAAAACATTTAAGAGGGAAAGAGGAAGAGGAAGTGTCCTCATAAATAAGAGGGGAGTTTAAGGAGGGTTAAAAGAGAGTTAATGGAATGTTAAAGGATGGGGCTCGTGTGGGCCCCACCTCACTAATATCCTCACATGGGTAGTTCGGTGCTCCCACCCCAACTCCCCCATGTAGGATATAACAACTTAGATACAAAAATAAAATTGTTCCACAATTTCATTCACTTCATATTTAATCCACAAATTTTAACTTCTCCTCCTAAGAAAACGCAAAAGTGGTAAAGGTCCCATTAAGAAATTACTGGCATTGTGAGTTCATCGGTGCCCTCGGATTTCAATTCCAAGAACTGGTTCAAAAGATAGAAAAACATGCTCATTCGTTCATTGAATGTACCTGAGCTAAACTTTGAAAATTGATTCTATGCACATCGTGCCTCAGAATATGGTGCCGTCAGAAACTGTGTCCTCGTAAAATTACAAAGAAATTAAGAAAAAAAAATCCCTTGAAATTTTTGGGTCTTTAAAAATAACATATGAATGGTATGAGATGTTTTAATAGTATTATTTATGTTAAACCTGAGTAGGATTATAAAAATTATTTTTATGAGTGTTAAGACCTGAATCATATTTCACACTCTAGGAAATATATTTAAAGTAATAAGACGATGAAGACTGGTTAAGGTGTTTATGATAATGTAGAATAATAAATGTGTTTGTGATTTAGAATTCAAGAATTATGATATATATAAGCACTTTTCCGTATAATTTTTTCATTTAAAATTTTAAATAATATGTTAAATAGTATTCATTGCCTATAAATTTGATGTAATGGAAAGGTTATATTTTATGGTTATGGGAAGATAACCATCATCATGTTCCTATGCATGAGAAAATTGTTTTTATATTGGATAAAGGGATGATTCTTATGGATAAAGTTAATTGAATACTATTGATCACATTATGGATAATAAATGATTTTTTGACAATGTATTTTATAGTATCATTTATGGAGTTTACAAATATATTGGACCTTTGGAGTATATTCAATAATTTTTGGTTTAATTCAAGGAATAAAGAAGAATGTTTATTTTAATTAAGATTCTTTGGAAATTCAAGTTATCACCATGTTTCAGGAAAATACATGATAAATGTTTTCATCTATTTAATATTAGACAATCAATAGCTACATTATGATATATGGGGGTCAATAATAAAAACAATTTGAGAAATTTAGTGACCTTCGTTTTTAATATTTGGATTTCCATCATTCAGAATTGTGAAAAGATTAACCATTTATTAAAAGGTTAATGTTGAACTTTGAATGATGTTTTAATTATTACTGTTTCACAATATAAATGATTATTCATATTGGAGAACTTGTGCTAACCATTTTCTTTGTAATGATAACTAAATATAGATGAAATGACTTACCGTTATATTTATGGATATTTTCATCGAGTAGTTCATTAGACACAAAAATCACCTTTAAAAATTGGTGTAAGAGATGATGTTTAATATGAAAAGAAAAAACCGATGGATCATATTGTTTATAGATAATTGAATAAAATCCATATATTATATATTCTTTTAAAAGTTCATCAATTTTATGAAAATGATCTTGGAACAAAAATGGTATCCTTACTACCTTCTTTTTAAATGAATAAAATAGACCCCTAAAGAGTCATAGATTAATAGTTTGGTGGTTGTCAAAATTCAGTGGATCGCCTAATTTTTTGGGATCAATGATCTATATCACTTGCTATAATTATTAATTCTTCTCTTCTTTGTCAAAATCTCCAATTCCCACATATATTCTCTTATGTGGAATCCTAGTGATGAGTTACTTTGGCTAACCATTAGGTATCCAAATTTCCATTTTTAGGGAAGGTTTAGTATTCCATTTTACAATTTTTATTTTCCATGAAATAAATGTTAAAGTATTAAAAAATTGATGACTCAGATAAATTTTGAGGGAGAAATTAATTTTAAGGGGTTTATAATGTGACACGTTCAGATTTTATGAATTATTATTTTTGAATAATTTAAAATTCCTGGATAGATTATGTTACATTATTCACCAAGTTAAAAATTGGCTATGTGAAACACTGAGTTTCTATTATGATACATGAAATATGATTTTTTTTTCTTGTGTTCTACAAAATACAATGTTCTTTCGATACTTGTGTTATATGAAATTCCTTGTTTTAGAAAACTATAATATATTATTAATACTATTATTTAATATTATATTTATTGGATAACCTTTGGAAATGTGGGAATGACTAATATTGAAAAAATTATGAAAATATATTGTTTTAATATGATTATTATTGAAATATTTATTATAAATATTTTAGGAATCCCTTAAATTAAAAATAAATATTTTTTGAAAAAACATTTCATTCCTAAAAGTCAGGTTAATCATGAATGGTTAAAATAATTTTAAATTAAATTTTCCTAACATTAGAATGTTTATTTGATAAAATAAAATACTTTTTTGTAATAGTAATAAAAATATTATCTTGGGTAAAATTTTTGTTATTTTTCTAAGAGGTTTCAATTATTGATTAATAGTGAAAATAAAAATAATTAATTGAAAACAAGCTTTTCATTTATTAATTTATAAGATTAAATTATATTTTTAATTATTTATAAATTAAAAATTCTATATATTAATCAAACTGAGGTAATTGGAATCAATTTCAGGTTGTTATTGTATATAGAAACATTATAAAAGTGTTTACAATTCAAAATAAAAAAAATCTTTCCCATCCCGTATATGGGATTAATTTTAAAAAATCTTCCACATATATTAATGGAATTATTTAAAATGTATTACATATTTTTAATAAGAATAATTTATATTATATTATATGTTTAGATTAATTTTATCCCTCCATTATTTTGGAAAAATATTTAATATTAATTAAAGTGATTAAGGTTAAAACATGGTTTTGCACATTACATGGGTTTGCATTAAATTTAATTTTACACACCCATATGAATTTTATTTAATGAATTGGCTCTATTATTTATAATATTTTTATAAATTATTAATATTTATCACTTTAATTTATATTAAATGAATAAATTACCATGGTTAGAAAATGACTTACCATAATAAAAACGAAAATAATAAAGGAAGGGAAACAAAGAAGTTAAGGAGGAAAATTGTATAAATGAACTTATTTTTTTTGTTGTTGTAGGTTTTAATATACAAATTAAACCCTTTAATCTAGATTATTTAATTTTAGATCCATGTGAGATAAGGGATACCTCCAAATAGAGAATACTTTTGATTTCTTACATGAACGTAACTCCTCCTCTACTATAAAATCACATTCACTCCCCTTACTTATTTACACCTATGTAGCCATTTGGATTGACCAAGATATAAGAAAATAAATTATTTAACTTTAAAATGTCATCCTAAAAGAATTAGTTTTCACATAAATCTATCCAATAAAGGACTTTGTGAAAACATGTAAGGAGATATCCGAAGAAGAGGTAACATTCATTATCGAACCTTTTTGGTTTATTTCTTCCTCAATACCCATAAATTATTTCTATATTTTTCTATTAAATATACTTAGATGTTGGTATGTTAATTTTATTACCTACAACCACACACACATACATCAAATGGGTTACAAAATCATCTTTTGTGTGTAGGGAGGGCTACTGCCTCACAAACTGATGTCGTTCGTTTTTTCATTTCTAGCTTTTGAGGTTGGAAATAATGATGGAAATAATGTTTATGTATGATATTAATGATTTATTATGATTATGAAATTTTTATATCACACATTCCTTCATGATTTTTATTTTTTGGAAATATTGTAATGTCGTTCATGTGTCTGGTGGATTACTGCCTTGGGAAACAAAGTGATTCATCCATGATTTACATGGAATGTATTTATGAAGGTTTTAATAAAAATAACTGATATATATGATAAAAAAATTATAATATAATTATAATATATATATATATATATATATCATTTAATTTTCAGTAATTCAAAATGAAATGACAATGGAATTAGCGTTAATGCATAAGTACGACTTACTATCTCCATGAATGGTGTATTCCATTTCTTATCACCAAATTTTATGCATTAGTCTACAAAATTTATAATAAATATATATTATATTTATGTCATATTTTAAATTTTTGATATAATAAAACCATGATAAATGTTAGGGGTCTAAAAATTGCATGTCGAAACATATATAAAAAAATCAGTTATTACCCAAAATGAAACATTAACATAGAATTGTTAACAATAGGGTAACATAAAGTCATAAAGAAATATTATATGGTATTATATATATAAATATTGTTATTTTATAGTTTTATAAAAAATATATTTGTATTATACCATAGTTTTTAATTTTTATGTCAGAATTCAATACCTAAGGTACATGATTTATGCCTCACTTTTTACTATTTGAGACACAAGCAATATTCACCACCTATTACTAATATGTGGGGTGCATAACTCCCCTAAATGTAGTTTAGGATTATTATAATTAATTTTTATGGTATATACGTATCAATTTTAGGATCTATCTTTTAGGGGGATAATGTTTCAAATTTACCAATGTGGTATGGGATTTTTATCTCAATTAGCCTTCTTTGAGAAATGGCATACTGTGTACCTATATTAATTTATAAGTTTTATATAATGCCTCTTTGACATGTTATAACATGAATATCATTATTTTAATTATTATTTAAGCTTTAATTTTTGTTATCCATTCATTAGGGACTATGATTCAATGTTAGCAAACTGGTAATGAATTTATACTACAGTCTCATTTTTTTATCAGGATTTTTTATGATTAAGTCTAAAATATTGAAGTATTATGATCTAACTCTAATGAATCCTCATGAAATTTTTTATCCTTGGGTTAAAAATGATATATTCAAATAATGGAACCATTTTACCACTCTATTTTACTTACGATAACTAACAAAATGACTTTAGTAAAATCTAAATTTATTTATCTCTTCGATCTAAAACATGTTTTCTTTTAGAGACATGTCTTATAAAAAATTAATTCTTTTATGAATGATATATTAAGCTCATTTTAAACTGAAAATGATTTTGAAAAAAAATAAAATGTGTTTAAATGACTTCTAAGTATTCCATTTATATGTTTTCATAGTTATTTATAAAGAAATATGTTTTCAAAATGTTTTATGTTTTAAAACAAATAAAATAGGGAAGAATATCTACCACAATAAATGTTTTAAATTATCCATTAAAAATTATTTTCCCTCTAAGAGGACTTACATAGATATAATTTATTCTTTTTTAGGGATATGATACATGGACACCATTTTTTTCTTCTAAAGGTAGATAATGATGATGAAATGTTTTTTATGAAACCCATTTCTCTTCTATGGGTTATACCATGATAAAATTCATAGTAAAATCCCTTCATCTGATGGGTTACGATATGGGGAAATGATTATGAAACTTGTGTCTTTTCCACAGGTTACGATATGATGAATTTTTTTGATATTGTGGAAAATATATGTATGATTTCATTATGTAATGGGTGGGACCTATATCTCTCTTCAAGGAATTGTGTAAAGATTTTATATCATGAGATAAAAATGGAAAACAAGTTGACGAGATTGATCCATAATGGGAAGTGGTTGGGTCCTGATGTATAATGGGATATAGGTACATCCTTATCCAAGATGAGAAATAGGTGTATCCTAATCTACATTGGAAAACAGAAGATTCCTGGTCCACTTTATGGATGTTCACGGTAATTAACATTAACACAAGAAATTGTTGTATATATTTATGATGGTTTCACATTTTAATAACATGATCTTATAGTTTGTGATTGACTTATACGGATTTATCACCCTTCTAGACTGTTTTTTATGAAATGATAATGTTTCATTCCATCAATCATGTTTAGGATCTATGATAGGATGGGTATGAACTTTTAAAATTATGATCATTATTATATACCATTATAATTATCTTAATATTTTGTATAAGTATAGGTTGATATATCTGATGTTTTTCTTCTAAATAATCATCTTAAAATACTCTTTATTATGTTTCCTTTCCTTGGGTTATGGATAATGTTTTAGGTAGGGTATATATAAGAAGAGTACTAAATGGGTTGATAATTGCGGGAACTATTAAATATCTTTCTTTAGATTATAAGATTATGTTCTCAAATTTCTAATGAAACTATAGAATTATAGTCCATAGGATTGTATTTTTTATAATGTAATTACTATTCATATAAGAATATATAATATTAATGTATGAGAATCCTAAGTCGTTATAGTTCGTAAAAAACAACATGTAAGGATTAGACCACCTCTATAAGGATACGATATTGAATAGATCAGTGATTTACTTATGTACATAGATTGAAAAATAATAATGAGTGTTGCTGTAAATGTTTCATGCCTCCCTTTATGCTATATGATATCATATTTTATTTTTATGAATATAGATACATCTTTTTTAGTATATGATAGTGATGATATTTAGTTGTTAGTAGTGGAAAGAATATTTCAATGTGTTTTTCTTGCCTTTGTTGAGAAACTCATCAATTATGAATTTTTCTTTTTTAATGAATCAAATGATTTGGTTTTTGATCATCAGCCTTTCTATGGTATTTCAAGGATATGTAACAATGAAATATCCTAGTATGTCCTAGATATGTATTTTTATCCATCCATGCCTTTACACCTGATGATATATGTGTGCTATAAATAAAAAGTTCCCAATTCATTTATAGTTCACATTAAATTACACTATAATAGGAAATAAATAATTTCATTACTAATAACTTCTATCACCACAGATATATCCGGGGAACATCCACCAGATCCACATCTTTCTACATATCTATCTGCATCAATAGGGAAATGTATGTATGAATGTAAATGTGTTTTTTATTTTTCTAATTTATTGATAAACATATATATCCACATATGCCTAATTATATATGAAAATGTTTCTTATAGGATCACAATATAATACTTCTTCTTATCATAGTAGAGGTTCTGGTTGGAGTATTTCATCATGGAATTCTGATAGGACCCTTGACATTTAATTTGACGAGGTATACCATTGTGTCGGAGTAAGTTCCTTGGAATTTATTCACCGATTGGGTGATATAAAATGTATCCAACATAGTTTTTCATTGACTACGTGTGGCTATACGTCACTCCCCGAGATTATATTATATCATCTATAGTGTTTAGTTATAATAATAGTATCATTTTAGTTTTCTATCTATGATCAAAAAACACTTAGATTTGTGATAATTATTTTCTTAAATAGGATAATATCAAGTGTTATCTTATGATTTTTAGCTAGTTGTTTTGTCTAAATGTTATAAAATGTTAAATGAGCATAAAGGGAGAGTCCAGAGGGGTCACTTGGTACCAAATGTGGGGCCCTAGACATTATGGCCAGTTTTATGAGAAGAATTCTATAGTTTCATTAGGGTGAGTGAGTTGAATATTTTTCTATTGAGGTCGAAATGGTGAGTAAATTTAATTTGGTTTATATATCTAAAATAATGATTATAATTTAACATATTTGAAATTTTAATTAATTGAATATAAGAGGTAGAATCACTTCATTCTGAGAATCATTTTTTTTATGAACCACCTCATAGGATTGAGAATGTTCATATGTCCCATATTCTAAATGATGTATTTATTATTAAAATTTTAAATATATTATTTAATATGGCTTCTACTTCTATATTTATATCTTATTTGTATATAGTTATGGGAGAAAGGCGCACAGAACGATTAAATATTAGTGTGGATGATGACTTGAGATAGAAGTGATCCAGAGGCTGTAACTCATATACTTAGTTTGTGTACTAATTATTAATACTTAAATACACCTATATATATTATACAGTCCCAATTCATAGTTGAGTTAACACGGATTCTAGAGACTAGTAGAAAGTTCCCATGTGAAGGGTCGAGATATTTCATCATATTATTGGCCATGATGGACATGGATACATCATCACATATGTAACGAGGATCTATAATTCTATAGTTTCACACACTAGTTCATTGTCAACTATTTCTTTATGGTATGACATATTAGGTGAATGATTTGTAGGAGTCAATTTATACTTCGAGGAGGTAAATACATAGTAGTTAGATAAGGTTAGATAATTACATGAGTATATGCCCTACAGTTTTGGTGCAGGGGATCCTACGACTCATGTTTATAATGAATTTGCTTATTAAATTTTTATTAAATTTTTTATTATTATATTAATAATTTTTTTATGACCCTACTGCACTGGATGTAGGACACATTAATAGTTCTTAATGACATATCGACTTCAGAAGGTGTGTTATTTTATCTTTCTAGTTTCTAATAAAAATTAAATATCTCATTATATTATTATTTTTTTAGTAAATTCCCAAATATCATTTTCATTTTTCTTAAAATAAAATTTGATAAATTATTGATTCAAAAAATACTAAATACATTTAGAATAATGAGAAAATATAGTAAAATAATTATTAAGGGATTTTTTATCTTTAAATTTGAACCTTGTGTCACGTATGGATAATCCAAAAATTATTATTTTAGAGAACATACATTAAATTGTGAATTTTTCTCTAAAATAACGAAAAGAGTACAATGTTTCAAGGAACATGGGTTCACCCAATGATTCATGTGTCTAGTTTCAGTGAAATACTTCTAAATAATCCAAAACACCAAAAAACCATCTACACTCTTATTTTTAACATCACTAGAATAGACATCACTACATTGTTTAAGGTTCAAATTCATGTGTACATGGAGTCTAAAATTGAATTTGTTCACCATTATACAACAATATTATAGGATTATTATTTCAGCGATATTGTTATTGATATTTTAATACTATCCCTGCATTATGATGAGATGAAGTTTATAATTAATTATTATAAAATTCCATTATTCATTTGGAGATTTGTGTTTTTGGTAATTGAAATATTAACTATCATATAATTATCATCTATGGGAATTTTGGCCTTATTGGACAGCATCATAAAGACAATGTTCATAATTGGAAGAATGTTCGGAATGTCTCTCCTAAGGTCGTTGTTGTGATTGACAGTGAATGTGTCAAAAAATGGATTGGTGAGATGAATAATGTTTTATCAAATATAGGTTTTCATGAATATGTGTCATATATAGATTTTAATCTCCCTGTTATAGGGCCTACTATTGACTGTATTTATGTGGAAAATCAAATGTTGTGTGTCGTTAAGTAGATGATTAGTGTTTCCACACAGCAAAAGAGTTAAGTTTTAAATTCATCAGTTCTTCAACAAATGAATTAATATTTTAATATTTCAGGGTTTAAACAACCTAGAATTGGGATTTTTTAGGATACAAGTATTCATGGAAATAATAACTTATCAGTTGTAAGGAATGGATGTGGTTATTCAATGCCAAAAGATTATACGGTTTCTAGTTTCCAAGGGTGGATTCTTCTTGGAAGGAAGAATTATAGTATTCCTATACTATCTAGAAATCATCAATCATTTGTTGGAAATTCACCTTATTGTAAGGCGAAATGCTATTTTAGAGTAGATGACAGGTCAATTTAATGATCTTGAGGCTATTTCTTACAAAAAATACACTCAAATATTATCAATTACTATTAGTTAGGCTAACAATGAGTATAATGTTTTGAGAGGTAATAAAATTATGGATGATTATAAGTCTATGATAGATAAATTTATTCTGGATAAGTCCCATCTATATATTCTTTAGAACATGCCTGTTAACCTTCAATTACATGTTGTAGATTAGAAACCTGATACGTAATACACTTAAGAGACTTATGATGTTGATAATTTTATTCAATGGAACATCGTTTCTTATAGACTTGTTCATTATCAAAGTGGAATACATTAAATTATTTGGATCCTTATCATATATGTTTATGAGGTTAATATTTGATTCAATTTGAAAACATAATTTTGGTGAATAAATATTGTTTATCTGGATTCTTCTTTTTGTGGTGACTAATTGTGTCTCTACATTTTTCTATAAGGTTTACTACAATTTTTTTATTTTAATTAATATTTTGTTGTGTTCCATTGAGATAGGATTTATCCTTGATTGGATATTAGTAAATTTTTGTCACAACAAGATTTAGGATCCATAATGTTTCAAGGATAAATAATATATTTTATTTGGAAGATTTTTAATATGAATAACATTTTTTTGTGTATCTATTACGTTCTATGCATGGATTCTCTTTTTGTTTTTCCTTATGAATATTTCAAGGGTAAATGAAGTTGTGTATAATTTATTCATTGATTAGTTTCTGTTTCCATGGTCATTGGAAGTCTAGTGTGTTGGGGTTGGGAATATACTTAATGATTTCAAAACCAGATTCTTCTCAGGATGATGGGAAGCATGCGGGTTCCCATAATATTTTTATGGTGTATTCCATATGTTTTATGTTGGTTATGTTTTATCAAATGATGTTAATTGTAGGTTGGGTGAAATATTTATTAAATCATTGGATTGAGTTTTTAATGTGGTATTTTATAACCTAGAACAAGGTGGTTTGTTCCTTGCAGGGGTGGACTTGTCAGTCATGTTGGTGGAACAATTCTTAGATGGGATCTATCCACTTCTCAGATGATGTTGTTTAAATATTGTGGTTATCACAACTATATTTTTTTTATAAAGGAATGAAAGATATTTTTCTATAGTTTTATAATTTTATAAATTATTTATGAAATATAATAGGAATTATCCTTTTTATTTCATCTTCCATATAATTTATACAAATTTTATACTCATCGTAATTTAGATTGAAATGGTATGCATATAAAAATAATCAATTTTTCCTCCATTGAACTCAAATTTTTCCACTTGAATTAAACATATTAATTTATCAAAAAATTATAATAAATAAAACGAAACAATCAATATAAAACATATCTGAAAATTAAATCATTAAAACACTTTATTTTCATAACACAAAAACATTCCCCATTCAAATAACAACAGTTTTATCAACATTTACAATTGTATAACTACCATTATATAACAACCACTATCCAAATTCAAATAAAAAATAATCCATATATAATATCCTTGTGTATTTTACCACCAAAATGAACCATAAATATTTTAAATACCCTAAAGAATTTATACACCAATAGATAAATCACTGAATACATCACCACTATCGAGTAGTTATTCATTCACAGGTAACATGATAGGTACACTTTCATAAACAAATAGTTATCCATATAAAGGAACTCCCTAAAAAAATATAAATTTATGAAAACTTCACACCCTAGGAAACCACTGTAATAAATTATCAAGTGAATATAACAATACCACAATATATATATCAAGATTATATAATGGTCTTCAAGGATTCTGATCCTTTAATTTAATTAATCAAATCAAGAAATTAATCATTTTATAGGGACATATATCATAAAATCACATCACACAACCAACACAACCTAGAAATCCCCTCTCAACTAAGACACAATATTCACCCAATATGGTGGAATACAATGGGTAATGTTGTCTGGTGTTTAGAATGACATATATCTCATCTGAGGTTCAAAAAAAAGAAGACTAATTGTGCTTGATGTTCCAGGCAAGAAGAACATCTCTAAAATCATATGTGGTATACTGGAATGAACCATTCATGAATATGATGTCTATATTAGTAGTTACAATTAAATTTATATTTTAATATTAATTAAGATTTTTTAAATAATGGGGAAATCAAGTTTATAAGGTCCAAAACCAAAAAAATGATCTCTGATTAACATGAAATATTAGGATGAAAATCTATAAATAATTTAAAATCTTTATGAATCATCATCTCATTGATTGCATAGAATAATTTTCTGGTATGGTCCAAAACTGAATTTCTCCCATATATTTGGTGTTATATGAAAAATCACATAACATATGCCAATTAAACAATAAAACATACATTCATTAAAATAAAATCATGGGAGAAAAATAATCTAGTGATTTTTGATCTGTATGAATCTATACTATATTAATTAGATGCTTATTTTTCTAATATGATGGAAAATTATAGCTAACATTGTCATGTGTTATCATAATGAAATATCTCCTATCAGGGGGTCAAAATGAGAAAAAAACACTGATTAAAATTAGAATCCAAGATAATATTCCTCAAATCAGATATCATCCATTGAAATCAACCACGCATCAATCCAGTTGGTGTATTGGTTGGTACAATTAAATATTAACTTTCATATTTATTATAATTTTTTAATAATTTTGAAATGTTTTCTACAGTGTCAAAACTAAAAACAAATCTTTGATTTAAATAAATATTTGTAAACTTTTATTTATGTCATTTCAAATATATTTGAATCATCAAAATATAGATCTATTACAATAATTTTTTGGTATGATTGAAAATAGCGTTTGTACCTTGGATTTAGAGTGAAGTAAAAAATCATGTAAAATGATCCTATAATATGAAAATTAAATTGAATTGAAACTAGATTGTGGGAGAGAGAAACATATCGAATTTTTATTTTTGGGAATCAGCATTGCATCCATCATATGATCATTTTTCATGTTATGATGGAAAATTATGGGTATCATTTTCTAGTGTTATTAAAATGGCTAATCTTCTCTTAGAGGGTCGAAAATGAATAAATGACTTCTGACTGACATGAATAACTTTTAGAAAATTCCTTGAATCTTATGTAATCTATTGGAATCAACCACATTCTAAATCACCATTGAATTATATGTAAGATTAAATGTTTGTTTTCATATTTATTACTATTTTAGTAATAATGGGGAAATCATGTGTATAGGGGTCAAAACCAACCAAATGAGTTATGATTGACATGAATTATTATGAGAATATTCTTTATTCCATTAATAATATATATTAATCATTAAAGCAATGATCAGATACCTAAATTGATTAGTATGATCAAAAATTTCGTTTGACTCTCAGATTTGGAGTTAAGTGAAATTTGTATTAAAAAGTGTAAGTTCTACAAAAATATAACTATATTAACATGAAATCGTGGTAGAATTATCATAAAGATGTCTTTAATGTATTTTCATCAACATGACATCAATCAGAGTCTCATATCACCAGCAATTATAAAAAATGATGGGTATCAATGTATTGTATTATTAAAATGACAAATCTGTTTTAAGAGGGTCAAAAATGAGAGGAAGAAAAAACTTATGATATATGTGTGAATCAAGTAGAACATTCTTGAAATCATATTTTATCTATTTGAAAACCATGCCTCTATTTTATTCCTAGATTTTTTGGTAAGATTAAATATTCATTTTTATATTTATTGGAGAAATTATAATAATCGTAATGTCATGTCTTTAGAGGTAAAAATTGACCAAGGAGGGTGTGATTGACATGAAGTCTTATTAAATTTAAGTTTAAATAATTTAAAATATATAGGAATCAAAACTAAGTAGATCATACACCTTATTTAATCAGAATGATCATAAATGGCATTGGTCCCTCGGATTTGGAGTGTAGTGAAAACTCATATAAAAGGGACCAATAGTAATAAAACACACTTGGATTGAAAATAAATCATGATAGAATGATCATCAATCCTTTTTCAATTATATTAATCATTAATGTATTCATTATATGCTATTTTTTCTCAGTGTGAATAAAAATGATAGGTAATGTTTTCGATATTTATTAAAATTACATATCTTCCATTAGAGGGGCAAAAAATAGTAAACAACTTCTAAATGATGTGATGAAACTATGAGAAAATTCCCTGAATTATATCTTATATATTTTAATGATCCTTGAGACAAATCTTTTCATGGATTGGACAGTATAATTAAAAGTCCATTTTCACATTTATTTTCAATTTTTTGTAATAATGATAAAGTCATTTGTGTTGGGGTCAAAACCTAACAAACAAGTTTGGATTTATAAGAAATCATAGAAAATTGATATTTATATCATTTAAAATATATTGGAGCATCGACATCTAGATAGAATACATGAATTGAACAGTATTATCAAAATTTAATTATCTTTATTATATATTGATATAATTTAAAAATCATGTAATGGGGGTTAGTACCAATAAAACAAACAAGGATTGACAAGAAATCATGGTATAATGATCATTGAACCATTTCTTATCTTTCAGAATCAATGCCACATCCATCAGATGCTTGTTTCCCATGATATGATGGAAAATGATGGGTAACATTTTTATGTGTTAATAAAATGACAAATATCTCATAAGGGTTTCAAAAATGAGAAAAATACTTATGATTTATGGGCAAAGCTTGAAAAAACATTCCTCTAATCATAAGTGATCTATTGAAATCTACTATGTGTAAATATAATTCTTGGATTTACTGGTATGTGGTAAACCTGGTTTTCAACTTTTAATGGTGATTTCTTAAATGATAAATATTTTAATCAGATATTTTATACTATATGTTCCTCATTTATCTATTTATGTTTTTTTACCTAAAAAGTCATAAATTGTTAATATTATTGTATTTAAATATATTATCTGAATAATTAGAAATACATTTTACTATATTAATTTTTATTTGATTTTTAAAAATTTTTTGGTCTATATTATCACATGGTTGATAGAGAAAGAAAATTAGAAGCTTTATAGTTGTTTGGATCCCTTGTTTTGTTTATATTGATATTTTTTTCTTTTTTTGTTCCATTGTGATTTTTTTATCTTGGTATTTGGTGGCTGTAAAAAGTAATAAACTAAAAAAATATGCAATATAGTTATTACCATATGTGGTTAAAAAGTTATTAATTTTTGGTTGCATTAATGACTGCATATAACAGTCACAATATAGTATTTTTTCTCAGTATCCTATGGTGTCACTAATGCTATTAATTTCAATCAATAGTATTTACCACCATAGTTGGTATCTATTCCTATTCCATAAAACCATGAATGTGGTCATCTGGTAGACCCATATAGCGATTGCAAATTTTTTCATTATTTCCCTTTAAAAATGGGCCAACAATGTCCACACAAAGTGGTCAATTTGTGGTTTTTAAGGCCTTCAGAAACAAATTTTTTAGATTTCTAATCGTGAAATTTTTAGTGGTGGTTCTCTCTACATGTTGAAATGTTGTAGGTGATCCTCCTTCTTGATTTGCAGAACCAGAGGTGCCTCCCTCATTAAACCACTAAAGGAATCAATCATGAAAATTGAAGAGATTTGAGGGATAAATTAGGGAACATAAATATATAATAAAAACTCACTCTCACTCCACACGTGGATTGATTTAATGAATCCAAATAATTTAGATGGTCTCAAAGAATAACACACGGTGATTAGAGGGGGGGAACTACAAATAGCAGATCGTGGGGAAAAGTTTTAAGAATCCATTAAAAATTAAATAAAAATTTTCACAAATATCCACTTTGTAAAATAAAAACATATTCCTAAAGACATTTCATCACTCCACATCCTAAAAAATTAATTAATTAATTAAATCATTCGAAACAACCTAATAATATTAAAAACGACACCAAATGATGTTTGTTTAACTATTCACTAGTCATATCCAAAATGGTTTCCAATGTGATGTAAAGAAAGCATCAACAATACCATATAATCAACTACAAAACATGCTCATAATCAACACCTATAAACATAAATGAATAAAATGAACTCTCAGTTTTCCACATCACACGCCTCATCTCCCTACAGGTCACTTGCCAACCAAAGTTTTCCTTAATATATCTAGTACCTTCATAACACCAACAAACCAATTAGTAATCATCCTAAAATAACACCATGGGGAAACGTGAATTGGGATGCAAAAAACTCAAAGTGAAATAGTACCCATGAAAAAATAGTAGCAAAGAACAAAATATAAAAATCATTCTTGAAAAAGGTACACAACCTAATTTACATGAACCAAGAAAAAAAATCAATCATCTAGAATCTAGGAAAAACCGTGAAAAATATCAACCTACAATCAAGTCATTATGAAAAACCATGAAATAGGGTGACAATATTCTTACCAATACCACATTAAAATAGTATTACCCAGTCCTAACAATCATATCCTAACTATGGGTGAATAAAACTAGTAATAAAATGAATCTGACTACTGAAATAAGGAAAACTATATTAAATCTAGATAACCAATGACATAAGATACATAATTCCTGTAACGACCCAATCTTTTTGAGTAGTATATTAACGTACTCATAATGATTTAATAGGATGTTAATGGTTAATGTAGAAAGAGGAGTCGATGGCTTCATCCAGTAGACTCGACCCTTATGAAGCTCACTTATCAGAGCTTGGGAAGGAGGTAGCATCTGTGGGCTTTGCTTTGGACCAAGCCCAAGCCGAACTCCAGCGTGTCAAGCTTGAATGGAAACACATATGGGAGAATTTCAAGTTAGTATAGATTACTACTAGTGCAATGTTATCTGATCCTCCCTCAGATTCTCTCACCATAGCACACCTTACACTTATGTCTTATGCCGGTTTTATAAGGGGCTATGTGACAAGACCCTAGCTTCCTTGTGCAATCCTTTCGGGTGAATAAATTGAGATATATTCCTTTAGTGATGTTTGTTGATTTTCTTTTGTCCGGATAATTTTAGGATATACTTTATTGATGAGTTTTTGAAAAAGGGATATTTTAAAACATTTATGTAAACCCTAAATAATTAATGATGTGTAATAATTTTCAAAAAAAGGTCTTCTACAAAAGTGTTCAGTAAGGAATATGGAGTCTAATAAGATCAACTTAATTTTTGATGAATAGTAAATTATGAATAGTGATTTTACGCTTAGGATTAGTAATGTGACCAAATGGATTAGTAATTTCACTCAATGAAAGTTTTAATATAATTTAGACACCTAGATTAAGTAATGTGACTCAATAAAATGGGTAAATAACGGTTTCATAAATTATTAGTCAAGTATTAGTTTTTTCGGATGAATAGTGTTTTTTAATTAAAAATTTAATTAAAAATATTTAGAAAATTATTTTTCTAAAAAGGACTTTATTTTTGAACTCAGAGCATCGATATTATGTTAAGGTAATTTTTGGGGATTTTTCTGAAAAAAATGAATTTTTGTTGAATAGTGTTTTTAAATAAAATTATTTAGAAAATTATTTTTATAAAATGGATTTAATTTTTGAAATCAAAGCATTGATATTTGGTTAAGGTGAAATTTTGGCATTATTCTGAGAAAGTTGAATTTTCGATGAATAGTGAAAGTATAGTTTTTAAGTTATGGGTGTTTAATGACATCATTAAATGATGTATTAAGTATGTAATCAATATGGTCGACTTATGAATAGTAATATAAGGTATGATGTGTCCCAGGTGGCCAATACGATGGGAAAATACCATGGGCAAGCCCATGGTTTTGCCAAAACCACTAATGAGGTGTCCCTTGGCCATTAATGCCTTGTCCCCTCACTTTCCCTATAAATACCCACCCTCTTCTCCATTAGTTTTCACTCCCAACTCTCCCCCAATGAAGTTCCAGTCTCCTTACCTCCCAAGGAGTCCTCCCAAGGTTCCCCCAAGACCTCAAGGTCCAAAACATTGAGTTTCAAGAGTCACGTTTTAAGGTAAGGGATCCGACCTCTCTCTTTCTTTTCATGTAATCTCTTTTATGTCATTCCTTTTATGCTCAATGTTATTATGTGAGAGGATGTTCTTTTATATTGCTCTTACTTCCCTTTCATGTTTATATGATGAGATATCCCCTCTTACTCTCATCATTTCGTTTTATGAAAGTTTAAGTGACGCCGTTAGGCTGCCGAATTTTTAAGTGATTCTTTCACCCTTCTCATTTTTCAAGTTCGATTTTCATGTCAAATCTTTCAAGTTCCTTTTTATTATGTTGGGGTATGATCTCTATATCTATCATACTGATCTCTTATGATCATATGATGTGAGACCCTATTTGATCTGTTCAATTCATTTTTGTTGAAGTTTAAGTGACGCCGTTAGGCTGCCGAATTTTCATAAGAGAAATCAAATTTTTGTCTTCCTTCCATGTTTTTCATTTCAAATGGTATGTCCTTGAAATTGCATCACCATGTCCATATATCCTTCTTATTCTGTCCCTATACTGTTTTATGGGTCAATTGTGATTGTTCGACCCATTTTTCCTCTCTTTTCAAAGTTTTCTAAAACATTGTAACATAGTCGTTATGCTGCAGAATTTTCGTCTCAAAATGCCTCTCTTTTCTCAAAATTATTTTATGTTATAAAGTGAATACTCAAAGCTCTTATTTCTACAGGGGTATTCACATATATATCAAAATGTTCTATTTTAAATTCTGGTATTTACATACATGATACCCGCTTTCCCTTTCCATGGGTTTAAAGTAACGTAAAGATCATGTCTTTAAAGCAGTTTTTAAAACGTTATGATTATGAAATGAAACCCATGTATTTTATGCTATATGGGTTATTTATGAAATGTTTGATGATGATATATGTGGCTCACATGATAATAAAGGCAAATTTAATGGTGCGCCCTGATAGCTCTCCAATGCATTGGGTAAAGACTTAATCTCTAGAGATGACCATTTTAACGACGCCTTGGTGAATAACCATGGTAATTTTTAATGACACCTTGGGGATGGACCTTGGTGAAACGAAATGATTGTCAATATTAAATGTTGCAGCCACATCTTCAAGTTATGAAACATGTTATTTTTATTATGATGTATCTCATGATTTCTTTCTCATGCCTTAAAGTTATTTTCATGTCCTTATTGAAGTATGTCAAGTTCACATGTAAAATGTTTCTCTTGTTTCCCTTACTGGGCCTTCTGCTCACCCTTTCTTTTGATGTATGTCCCCAGGTTATGAGATGCAGCAATGAACCTAGGATGAACTAACGGAGAATCCTTTCAAGTGTTTAAGAAGAATGTTTTATGTTTTTTTCATGTATTATGTTCCTTGTTTCCAAGACACTAAACCTTAACGATCCTCAGTTCCATGTAATGAAATGAAAGTTATGTTATAAAAAGACGGGATGCTATAGTTTGTATCAGAGGATGGTTTAGTTATTTGTGGAAATTAGGATATAAAAACTTTAGGAAGAACCCTATAGAAATGATTAAATATAGGAAAAATTCCTGGTATTTTGGTAAGTATTGAGTAAGTGGTTTATCAAACAAATACATCCCTGTCTGGATATGAGCAGGTCGAGGCGGCTCTGGCATAGATGTACATAGGGGTAAAACCCGAAAACACCACTTTGAGCTAGACTCGAAGGGGAACTGTGCACGATAACGGGCCTTACTGTACTCTTGGTTACGACACTCCCAGGGGATATGTTTGGTTAATCACAAGCTTTTTATGAATCATTATGAAGGAATTATAGAAAAGTGTAATTGTCTAAGCATGAAGTCTTAGTTAAAAGATTCATAAATGAAATATGTTTCATACTAAGGTTTTATTCTTTTAGAAAATGGAGGGCAATAGGAGGAACCGTGCCTATGGTGACCGCAATGCACCATGTGCTGACGGCTCTCCGATGGAAGCCGGAATGGAAACATTCATGCGAATGGTAAACCAAATGACTCAAGTTATGAGTAATAACTTGAATCAAGCTGAGAGGCCCACCTCACCACGAAGGGAACAACACTCTGTTGAGTCCTTCATGCATCAACGACCGCCAACATTCAGTGGATCTACTGACCCATTGGTTGCGGAACAATGGATAAACTCCATTGAAAAGATCTTTTCTGTACTTCATTGTTCGGAACAAGAAAAAGTAACCCTTGCTGTTTGCCGCCTTGAGGGAGAAGCTGATCAGTGGTGGTCACTGATCAAAAACACGAAGCCACGAGGAGAGATGGAAGCTATGGAGTGGGAAGAATTTTGGGGAATTTTCATTAACAAGTATTTCCCTCGTTCCATGAGAACGAGAATGGAGAAAGAGTTTATCGAGCTGAAGCAGAAGGAGAACGAATCTGTCGGAAGCTATGAGATGAACTTCATAAGGCCTTCTCGTTATACCTCAAGCTTAGTGATGGACCCTAATGGGAAGGTTGATAGATTCATTGGTGGACTACGACCTCATCTGCGGAAGAATCTAGCCAACAGGGACTATGATAGCTATGAAGAAATAGTTCGAAATGCTATGAAAGTCGAGCTGGAGTTTGGTGAGACACAGTGGTCTCACAAACCAATTGAAAAGAAGAGATTGTTGGAGCCTAGTTTAGGGAAGTCTTTTGATCAGGGATGAGGTGGAAAGCAAATGCAACTTACCACATGCAATAAATGTGGGAAGAATCATCTGGGGAACTGCTTGAATGGAAGTGGCAAGTGCTACAAGTGTGGAAGAGGAGGCCATATTGCTCGGAATTGTCATAGTGAGGTGAAGCCTCAGCTTCCCAACACTAACGATAGAGGAAAGATGGTTCTGTCCCTACCCGAAGTCACATGCTTCAAGTGTGGACAGCTTGGGCACTTTGCTAACCAATGTCCAAATCCGAGGGCGGTGGAGGGGAATCACCATCAACCTCAGCAGAGGCCAAGGGAGCAAGGTCGTGCTTTTGCTATCACAACAACTGAAGTTGAAGTTCCGAACGATGTGGTAGCAGGTACTCTTGTTGTCCTCTCAAAACTAGCAAGTACTTTATTTGATTCTGGTTCTACGCATTCCTTTATTTCCTCCAAGTTTGCAAGGAATATAGAATCAATCCCCGAACTGCTAGAGGTAGAGTTTTCAGTCAAGACTCCAAGTGGGATTATCCTTGCATCAACATTATTTAGAGACTCTAGTGTTTACTTTGGTGAGCACAATCTTATCGCAAATCTAGTAGTCATTCCCATGATGGAATTCGACATTATACTAGGTATGGACTGGCTCTCAAAGTATAATGCTAAGATCAAATGCAGAAGTAAGGAAGTCTCAGTAGTCTTGAATGAACGACCTATAGTTATCTTCCAAGGAGAGATATCCCGAATTGATCCCTATCTAGAATCACCTCCTATAGCTTTCTTTATGGAGTTAATCGGTGTTGATGAAGAAGGAAAGGGAGCATACAAATAGAAGATGTTCTGATTGTTCAGGAATACATGGATGTATTTCTTATGGAGAAACCTGTACCTCCCCCCAAAAGAGAGGTAGAGATCTCCATTGAACTCATACCTGGGTCTCAACCGATATCAAAGACTCCGTAGAGAATGGAAAATGTGGAGATAGAAGAGTTAAAGAAACAACTCCAAGACTTGTTGGAGAAGGGGTTTATCCAACCGAGTGTGTCTCCTTGGGGAGTACCAGTTCTCTTTGTGAAGAAGAAGGATGGATCAATGCGGCTATGCATTGATTATAGAGAAATGAACGGGATCACAGTGAAGAACAGATATCCTCTTCCAAGAATTGATGATTTATTTGACCAACTTTGCGGGGCCCAATTCCTCTCTAAGATTGACCTTCGATCTGGTTATCATCAACTGAGGGAAAAGAAGGAAGATATTCCAAAGACTGCCTTCCGATCAAGATATGGGCATTAGGAGTTTACTGTTATGCCCTTCGTCTTGACTAATGCTCCTGCTATTTTCAAGGATTTGATTAACAGAGTCTTTAAGGACTACCTTGATAACTTTGTGGTAGTTTTTATTGATGATATTTTGATATATTCAAAAATTTGTGAGGAGCATGAAGATCATCTAAGGGTTATATTGAAAACTCTGCGGAAGGAGAGGCTCTTTGGGAAGTTCATCAAGTGTGAGTTTTGGTTACAACAAGTGGCTTTCTTGGGGCACATCGTAACCAATGAAGGAATCTCGGTTGACCCTACAAAGACAATGGTTGTGGAGGAGTGGCCTCAACCCACAACAGTAACTGAGATTCGTAGTTTCCTTGGTTTAGCGGGATATTATAGGAGGTTTGTGAAAAACTTTTCATGGATTTCTAATCCACTAACCAAGTTGACTTGAAAAGAGGTTAAGTTCATCTGGACAAAGGAATGTGAGGAAAGTTTCCAAGAGCTGAAGAAGAGATTGGTTACTGCACCTGTGTTAACACTACCCTATATCGGAGAAGGATTCGTTATTTTTAGCGATGCATCTCTGAAAGGGCTTGGGTGCGTCCTCATGCAAAATGACAAGGTAATTGCTTATGCATCTTGACAGTTGAAGATTCATGATCAGAATTATCCTACGCATGATCTAGAGCTGGCGGCAGTTGTTTTTGCTCTAAAGATATGGAGGCACTATCTTTATGGGGAGAAATGTGATATATACACTGACCACCAAAGTCTAAAGTATAATTTCACACATAAAGAATTGAACATGAGACAAAGGAGATGGTTGGAGCTTATTAAAGACTATGATTGTTCAATTCATTATCACCCTGGAAGAGAAAAAAAAGTCGCAGATGTGTTAAGCAGGAAAGATCCTATTGTTCTGGCAACAATGAGGATCCTATAAGATCCCTTGATTAAAGACCTAGTAAAACTGGACATGGGAATTATAAGGAAAGGGACATCATCAAACCTATCCCTAATGATTTCTCAACCTTCATTACTAGAGAAGATCAAGAAGGCTCAAAAAGAAGATCCTTTGCTGCAGGAGAAGTTGGAGGCTGTAAAAGATGGGAAGTTACCTGATTTCAATATTGATCAAGAAGGTGTATTGAAATTTCGTACAAGACTATGTGTTCCATCTATTCCGGAGATAAAGAAAGAACTGATGGATGAAGCTCATAGCTCTACATCCTCTATACATCCAGGAAGCACTAAGATGTATAGAGACCTTCGTGATCATTATTGGTGGGATAACATGAAGAGGGAGATTGATGATTACACTACAAGGTGCCTGGTGTGTTAGCAAGTAAAGGCAGAACGACAACTTCCTAAGGGGGTATTACAACCGCTACCCATACCAGTATGGAAGTGGGATAATATCACTATGGACTTTGTAACTAGTCTCTCGAAAACATCGAAAGGAAACAATGTGATATGGATTATTGTGGACCGTCTCACCAAGACAGCCCATTTTATCTCTATTCGGGAAGATTTATCTCTAGATCAGCTTGCCAAGATATATGTGAAGGAAGTGGTAAGGCTGCATGGGGTACCACTATCCATCGTGTCTAATCATGACACAAGATTCACATCAAAATTCTGGAGAAGTCTTCAACATGCTCTGAATACTGAATTGAATTTTAGTACGGCCTGTCATCCTCAAACTGATGGCCAATCTAAAAGGACTATTCAGACACTCTAAGACATGCTAAGATTATGCTCAATGGAATTTAAAGGTGGATGGGATCAACACCTCCCATTAGTTGAGTTCTCCTATAACAACAGCTTCCATTCGAGTATTCAGATGGCACCCTATGAAGCTCTCTATGGAAAGCGATGTAGAACTCCTACTTGTTGGGATGAAACTGGTGAGAGAAAGCTTCTTGGCCCTGATCTTGTGCAAGAGATGACAGAACAGGTTCATTCCATCCAACAACACATAAAGGCTACTCAGATTCAGCAGAAGAGCTATGCTGACAATCGTCGAAGGGACTTGGAGTTTTGTGTTGGTGACAAAGTCTTCCTTCGAATTTCTCCATGGAAGAGAGTCATGCGGTTTGGGAAGAAAGGGAAGCTCAGCCCTAGGTACATTGGCCCTATGAAATCCTTGATCGCATAGGAGCAGTGGCCTATCGTCTAGCACTTCCACCGAACCTAGCTCAAGTTCATGATGTCTTTCATGTATCTCTCTTGAGGAAGTACATACCCGACCCTTCGCATGTACGGAACCCAGAGGTGGTACAACTAGAACATGACCTCTCTTATGAGGAGCAGCCAGTGGAGATCTTGGACCGTAGAGACAAGGTCCTACGAAACAAGACTACCCACCTTGTGAAAGTGTCATGGAGGAATCATAAATATGAAGAAGCGACTTAGGAGCCTGAGGAATCAATGAAGCAAAAGTACCTCACCTTTTCGACTAGGCCTCAAGTATAAATTTCAGGGACGAAATTTCTTAAGGGGGGAAGAATGTAACGACCCAATCTTTTTGAGTAGTTTATTAACTTACTCTTAATGATTTAATAAGATGTTAATGGTTAATGCAGAAAGAGGAGTCGATGGCTTCATCCAGTAGACGCGACCCTTATGAAGCCCACATATCAGAGCTGGGGAAGGAGGTAGCATATGTGGGCTTCGCTTTGGACCAAGCCCAAGCCGAACTCTAGCGTGTCAAGCTTGAACGGAAACGCCTACGGGAGAAGTTAAAGTTAGTAGAGATTACTACTAGGGCAATGTTATCTAAGCCTCCCTCAGATTCTCTCACCATAGAACACCTTACACTTAGGTCTTATGCCGGTGTTATAAGGGGCTATGTGATAAGACCCTAGCTTCCTTGTGTAATCCTTTCGGGTGAATAAATTGAGATCTCTTCCTTTAGTGATGTTTGTGGATTTTCTTTTGTCCGGATAATTTTAGGATATATTTTATTGATGAATTTTTGAAAAAGGGATATTTTAAAACATTTATGTAAACCCTAAATAATTAATGATGTGTAATGATTTTCAAAAAAAGGACTTCTACAAAAGTGTTCAGTAAGGAATTTGGAGTCTAATAAGATCAACTTAATTTTTGATGAATAGTAAATTATGAATAGTGATTTTACGCTTATGATTAGTAATGTGATCAAATGGATTAGTAATTTCACTCAAAGAAAGTTTTAATATAATTTAGACACCTAGATTAAGTAATGTGATTCAATAAAATGGGTAAATAACGGTTTCATAAATTATTAGTCAAGTATTAGTTTTTTCGGATGAATAGTGTTTTTTAATTAAAAATTTAATTAAAAATAATTAGAAAATTATTTTTATAAAAAGGACTTTATTTTTGAACTCAGAGCATCAATATTATGTTAAGGTAATTTTTGGGGATTTTTCTGAAAAAAATGAATTTTCGGTGAATAGTGTTTTTAATTAAAAATTTAATAAAAAATATTTAGAAAATTATTTTTATAAAATGGATTTCATTTTTGAAATCAAAGCATTTATATTTGGTTAAGGTGAAATTTTGGGATTATTCTGAGAAAGTTGAATTTTCGATGAATAGTGAAAGTATAGTTTTTAAGTTCCAGGTGTTTAATGACATCATTAAATGATGTATTAAGTATGTAATCAATATGGTCGACTTATGAATAGTAATATAAGGTATGAGGAGTCCCAAGTGGCCAATACCATGGGAAAATACCATGGGCAAGCCCATGGTTTTGCCAAAACCACTAATGAGGTGTCCCTTGGCCATTAATGCCTTGTCCCCTCACTTTCCCTATAAATACCCACCCTTTCCTCCTTTAGTTTTCACTCCCAACTCTCCCCCAACAAATTTTTGGTCTCATTACCTCCCAAGGAGTCCTCCCAAGGTTCCCCCAAGCCCTTAAGGTCCAAAACATTGAGTTTCAAGTGTCACGTTTTAAGGTAAGGGATCCGACCTCTCTCTTTCTTTTCATGTAATATCTTTTATATCATTCCTTTTATGCTCCATGTTATTATGTGAGAGGATGTTCTTTTATATTCCTCTTACTTCCCTTTTATGTTTATATTATGGGAGATCCCCTCTTACTCTCATCATTTCGTTTTATGAAAGTTTAAGTGACGCCGTTAGGCTGCCGAATTTTTAATTGATTCTTTCACCCTTCTCATTTTTCAAGTTCGATTTTCATGTCAAGTCTTTCAAGTTCCTTTTTATTATGTTGGGGTATGATCTCTATATCTATCATACTGATCTCTCATGATCATATGATGAGAGACCATATTTGATCTGTTCAATTCATTTTTGTTGAAGTTTAAGTGACGCCGTTAGGCTGCCGAATTTTCATAAGAGAAATCAAATTTTTGTCTTCCTTCCATTTTTTCATTTCAAATGGTATTTCCTTGAAATTGCATCACCATGTCCATATATCCTTATTATTCTGTCCCTCTACTGTTTTATGGGTCAATTATGATTTTTCAACCCATGTTCCCTCTCTTTTCAATGTTTTCTAAAACCTTGTAACATAGTCGTTATGCTGCAGAATTTTCGTCTCAAAATGCCTCTCTTTTCTCAAAATTATTTTATGTTATAAAGTGAATACTCAAAGCTCTTATTTCTACAGGGGTATTCACATATATATCAAAACGTTCTATTTTAAATTCTGGGATTTACATACATGATACCCGCTTTCCCTTTCCGTGGGTTTAAAGTAACGTAAAGATCGTGTCTTTAAAGCAGTTTTTAAAATGTTATGATTATGAAATGAAACCCATGTATTTTTTGCTATATGGGTTATTTATGAAATGTTTGATGATGATATATGTGTCTCACATGATAATAAAGGAAAATTTAAGGGTGCTCCCTGATAGCGCTCCAATGCATTGGGTAAAGATTAATCTCTAGAGATGACCATTTTAACGACTCCTTGGTGAATAACCTTGGTAATTTTTAACGACACCTTGGGGATGAAACTTGGTGAAACAAAATGATTGTCAATATTAAATGTTTCAGCCACATCTTCAAGTTATGAAAAATGTTATTTTTATTATGATGTATCTCATGATTTCTTTCTCATGCCTTAAAGTTTTTTTCATGTCCTTATTGAAGTATCTCAAGTTCACATGTAAAATGTTTCTCGTGTTTCCCTTACTGGGCCTTCTGCTCACCCTTTCTTTTGATGTATGTCCCCAGGTTATGAGATGCAGTAATGAACCTAGGATGAACTAATGGATAATCCTTTCAAGTTTTTAAGAAGAATGTTTTATGTTTTTTTCATGTATTATGTTCCTTGTTTCCAAGACACTAAACCTTAACGATCCTCAGTTCTGTGTAATGAAATGAAAGTTATGTTATAAAAAGACGGGATGCTATAATTCCTATGTACGCATTCAAGTATATTCAATATATACCTACAATACCATCATAAAACTTGGTGACCAAACAAGAATTCATCCATGAACATACTTCTCTAATCACATCTTAAGACATCATTATTCTCATAGATGGCTATATCCCAAGAATACCTACTCTAGTAGAACTAAAAGGTATAATATATTGTGTTGAACCTATTATGCTTCTACCTACATCAATCTAGTTAGATGAAAAAACATCATAATCATCTCAATATGGACCAAATAGATTGTATTGAGCCCAATATCCCTTTGAAAAAACATTCTAAAGAAAATTTCTATTAATATTAAATGACAAACCATACTGATATCACCTAAAAGTATTATACATAATCAAAAACTTTTTATTATCCTAACTGTTATTCTTCCATTAACCCCTATGTTCTTTTCTACACATTACAAAAAGAATCTCTCTCTTCAATCTCAAAACATTATTTTTCGTCAATTCTATTGAATGGATAGCTGACATAACATCTTCAAATGTTAATGAATCATCATCAAACATCATGGATTCATTTATATTCCTATAAATACTGTCTAATTATATCAGAATGTTGATGTATTTATACTCATTTATATTCATAACATATCTTTTTTTTGTGTTTATGAAAATTTCACAGTCTTATAAATGTGATCTGGAAGGAAAGATTCATGGTACATAAGTAAAAATTCGCATTTTTTTATAGATCATACCAATAATATATTTTATCAAGTAATTTTTTTCTAGTTTAATCCATATAACAAGAGAAATAGTCTCTTATGCCACCTTACGGAAAACGATATTACCCAAAAATAGTAAATGAAAATTTTGAAATAGGTTTATGGAAATAATCATCTCATGATCTACACCATAGACTTAGAAAACCTAGGATATCAAAAATTCTTGCAGACTCATCGACTTCATGTTCCATCCAGGTACCATATGGTGTTACACATGTAACCTTATTCATAAGGGGTAAGATCCTCCAGTTAGAGATTTTTAGGTTGTGAACCTTAATCAGCCTCCACTAATGTGGGATCCCATTAATATATACTAACATCGTACATCTAAGAACTATTGGGTGGTCAATAAATAAATAAAATAGGTCTATGGATTTACATCAGTTGAGTAAAAACCACAACAAAAACAATATAATTCCTTTGTGTTATGCCTCCCAGCCTCTCTTATATGACCCATGTGTTTTTTAAAATGAATCAAATATTAATTTTGTTTTGTGCTATGAAAAAAATCAATAATTATTCCCTAATTTGTTAATAATCACAGAAACTTCTATATACCATCCACAATTTGTGACCCTCTATATCAAATAAATAATGCAGTGGATAATATTTGTGTGTTTGTATTGTAGTGTGTCATAATTCATATTGTAGTGTATGAGTTCATTAAATTTAGTGCATTGAATATTTAAACTACTTTTAGTAGAGATAACATGTAATTAACATCAAGAACATAATAATTGAATGGATAATAAAATTCTCTCATAAATGGAATCTAATGAATTAATTCAATCTTAAAATAATTGTTTTGTAGTTACCATATTAAACAACATATAAAAAAGATTCATTTTATATACAAACGTATAGAAATGTCCTATTAAACAAATATCTTTTAAATTCTACACATTTTTCATCATGATGGATTTTGAGAATGAAAGAAAACCAAACCAAAAAATAGTGAAAATCAATAATATGTTACAAAAGTATGAAATAAAAAAGTGTTCATAACGATTTAACTTGGCCCAGACAGCTTTAGTCTGACTCAATAGAAAGAACACCCCATTTTCCTTAGTATATTAATAATAAAACAAAAATTACAAAAAATAATGAGAACCTTATAACAAAGCTAATAGAAATAAAATTCTATAAAAAACAAAACCAACATAATTGGAAGAAAAAATTACTCTGCACTAAATTTCCCAACTAAACATCAAAATTCATGATCCCTAGAATACTTGAGTGGAGTCTATGAAATGTGGGACATACATCACCTCACAATCAAAAGATTCTCCTCTCCATTGAAACCCAATTCCATGGGAAGGTCCAACCTTGAGTAGTGAGGTAAATTACATGCTTGATAGTGGACAATGGTTTCTACTATAGTCAACTATCTCATTCTCAGGTTTACTATCCCACAAAATTTGTGCTCATATTCAAAAAAAATCATGTTATAATTACTCTACCTAGGTCACTCAGAACAGTAGACTGACCAGTTCATGATGTGACCTGAGGAAGGCTTCCCTATATTCTATAGGTTACAAACTAGCATTGAAGGTATATGATGGTGCTATGATGTAACTACACACCATGTATCAGAGTGAGAAATAAAAAATAGTATAACCAAGAAACACAAACCCATTATAATCATCAATGCGTGAACATAAATAAAATATCCACCTTAGCAATATGTAATGCTTAGAAATTCATATAATTATACAAGTTTAACTTCCTATAGATCTTATCGCATATAACAAACGAATAAAAATAAATAAATAGATATTGAAATAGATATATAGGAGAATCCCCTACATTCCTTAATCCTCACCTCATCCCAAAATCCAAGATCCATCCAAGATACTCCTATTCGATCCTGAAATATTGAACCCAGACCCATCCTAAACCTATAATAAGTGGAGGTTTCTCGAGTACCCATGTGTCATGGGCCTCCATGTAGGGTGTGAGGGAAGAAAAAACATGGTCCATAATATAGTGTAAATATAGTGATATGTGAAAGTGACATTACCAGAATAATATGTAACTACTAATGATAAATAAAAAAATAAAAAATTCCCAATTAATCATGATGATGGAATGTCTTTGAGCACGTTATGTGCACTATAAAAATTGATATTCCATACCATTTTATTTACTTAGTTTTATGACCTCGATCAACTATACCTACCACACCTATTGTAATGGTGTCTCTCAGAATTCTATAATAACCATGAATCCCAATATAACAAACCTATGTCACCCTAGTATATATATAAGTATAAAGGACCTCACCCAATGGATATTTTGTATCTTGGGCATATATCAGAATTATCACAAACCTTGGGAATACTCCCAAAAATATATTTTTCAATATAAAATATAAACCACAGGCTCCAAATCAATTATAAACTATATTCATAGTATCACATACCACACCTACGAGATTTTTCTCCACTATTGGTAATAGAGACCACCCATGGTGGTGTTTTATCAGCCTAGGTACCATGTCCAAAAGTATCACAATCCACCATTAATTGAGTTTTCTCATCTAGTTAAACATGAAAATCATAAGGGTAAATTATAAAATTTGAAATAAAATACTGGCCCTACGAGTGTTTTCCATAATCCAGATAGAAGGCTGGTCATATGGGTAATTTTTAAAAAACAAATTATAATATTGAACCTATGGGATTTTTCCATATTGAAAAAATCATTGGAGGTAATCTACTACGTTCGTCAAACAAAAAATAGAAACTAGGGTTGGATGAATGTATCAACTTGTCACCACTATCCCCACCCAAGCATATCTTTCCAGTGGTTTGTCCACCATGGCTAAACCCATCTTAAGGGTCCTCACTCGAACATCTATGTTAATCCATCTCATGTAATTTCACATCCCCCTTTAAGAGGTTTCTGAGTGTCATATTATCCTCTCAATCTAGGTCTTTTCCCTTGGAGGACAATATATCAAGCTAGTTCACATGGTACAAAATTTCCATACCACATTGTTCATTATAGGGGTTTCAATTATAGATTAAAAAATTTATTTAATTATAAACAATTAAATTAAATAGGTAGCACATGAAATATAATGACATTATATCCAAATTCATATAATTAAATTATAATTACATAAGGCTATAATAATTACTTAATACTTCATACTGAATCTTTCCATTTATCCTTAGTATGATGGTTATAACGGTAACCAATAATTCCTCATACAAGTCTTGACCAAGCCCGCATCAACACCCAAACCTCTAACATAAACCCATGCTCCCAATTTAATTAATAATAATCAATTCATAATTGGTTTACAATTTTAAATTAATTTTAAAATTTAATTTAGCAAGGCATACATGTCAATTAACTCACAAGACAGACTTCGTTCAATGAAACCATGATCAAGCACCCATGGGAAGTCTGTGATAGTATTTCAAAACTATTCTTAAGAAAATTAAAAATATTCATTACAATATAATTATAATAAAAAATTAATTTATAGTTAAAACATGAATAATTTGGTTATACCACAATCCATAACCCAAACTGTAAGCGGTATAAAGTATACAATAACTTTAGATTCCCTTATCGTATGCTGGAAAACACGCTAAAATAATTAGGTGATTCAACCATGATCTAATAGAATATTCAATGAGAAAATATATAAAAACCAATAGTAATTAATAAAAAATTACTTGGTAACATGAGATCAATGAAATGAGATATTTACCCAAGATCGATGAGAAATGCATCAAATTCCCCTCCCAAAACAATGGTGGGTGAAAGTGGATGAAGGAGAGGGAAACCCCTATCATTAAAAAAAATTGAAGAGGGAAGATGAGGCTTAAAATTTCGAAAACATAATGGAAGGAAAACATAATTTACCCTCTCAAAATCACCTTTAGTAGTTGTTAGCTAAAGAAGCTGCTGCTACAAGACAAAATCAGTGAGCTGACGATGGATTATGGCTAGCCTATGGATTATTGTAGAAGAGTCTTCTTCAATATCCATTTCCACTCCTTGGAACCATTGATCCCCTGATACAGACCTCAAAGCACATTCCTCATCCCAAATCAAGAAATTGAGGTGTTTTAACTCTAGTAATCATGTTCTGAATCCCGATTCTAAAATTGACCCATCCAGCAAACTCAAAAAATTCAATCATCTCTTTAATTTTATATTCCAGTGAAGACATGAGCAATTACAAACTCTCCATGTTAAAAATTCTCATCAATGAGAAGTCCCTATAGTCATCAAATCACATGTCCTTACATATGTAAATTAAAAATCATAATTTGAGTAAATTCTCTTTTTCATCAAACACCAAATGTATTTCTATGGAATAGCTTCCAATTAAATGTGTACAAACTATTTAAATCTGAGCCAACACCCTTCATCATCATTGAGACACTACGATAGAATTTTCTAGAGCTGTTATTACTTAAGGAACCCATGGTTTCCTCATCTAATTATCCACTAAAAAAATGGTTCTCCCCAGTATAAGAATCAACTTACAACCACAAATTTTTATGTTTTGGTTTTTCCACGATCATAATATCTCACAAGAACTAAATTATCATTTTATAATGACATGCTTAATTTTATTCCCATTAAACCTTATATGAACATACATGAAGATTCCACTCAAAGGTAGGTTATACTCTATGTTCGAAAATTCCAACTCAAATTGATAGAATTATATTGTTCAAGATCTAAAAAAATAAGATGGATTTTGCATCAAATCCATAGTCATCTCTTGTATACAAGCCAAAGTATTCATAATGACTCACCAGATTCATTTTCTAGATCACCACATAAAATTATACAAATACATTCTAGTCAATCCACATCTAACAGAACTTTACAAAGAATCCTTATATTCCCTTTCCAATGAATCACCCAAAACACATGACCTTATGAACCCTACCCCAATGGAATCTGATGACCATTCAATCCTACCCATTGATGCCCATGCCCTAGTACTATTGAAAATCCTTGGTTGAATCCTCAACCGTCCAAAATGATCTATTGTGATTTGAAAAACTATATGGACTAATATACCATTGTTGACGCTCTATTCCGTCACAAAGTCTAAACGACTGAAAAAAAGGAAATACCTTAGTCCAAAGTGATTCATCCTTTGAAGAAACATCAAAAATCGACAAAGGGATGAACAAGGAGAAATTTTCCCATAGGTCGCGCAAGTTCCCTCATGGTCGCGCAAGTACACTTGTGCGCCGCCTAGTGGTTGTGCAAGTACTTGCGCGCTGCCTAGTGGTCGTGCAACTCTACTTGCACGATGCCTTATGGTCGTGCAGGTGACTTGCGCGACCTAAGTGATAACCGCCCGGTAACCGCCCAGGGACTTCTCCTGCCTATAAATAGACCCTGTGGGCCCCCCATTAGGGAGGACCTTTTTCCAGAAACTCGGATTGAAGCTCCCGATGCCCAAGTCTCTTCTCAAAGCTTCCGGAACACTTCTAAGGTAATTTCTTACCTAGAACGGAAGATCTAAAGAGAGAGAGGAAGGCCTAAGTGTTGAAACTCATCAACACTTGCGCGCCTGAGTGGCCATCCCTTAAGGGAACTGGTCACACTTGTGCGCCACCTTATTCCTTTAATAGAATTTGCACGTCCCTTTTCTGGAAGAACCTCAAGAAGATTCTAAAGGGTTTAATAAAGAGTCGCTCAAGTATTTTTATGCTGGTTGAAAATCACGCAAGTACCCCACATGCCGCGCAGGTATACTTGCGCAACCAATACTTGCGCGCCCACGCAAGACTTGCGCGCCTTTCAAGACTTGCACGCCCCTACCTTTTTGGGTGCCCATCTTGCCCATTTTACCCCTCTTAAGACATTTCACCTTTACTATTCAAGATTTAGTCTTCAAGATACTCTTCAAAGCCATTTATGGCATGATTTCTTGATTTGACTTCCTTATTTGAAAGGAATTCTTTGGAATATCTCTCAAAACATAGTGATTTATACATCTTTATGTCACCAAAGATTGAGAGTTCATCCATTCAACCTCATCCTTTAAGATGAGAGAATCCTTAACCTGGGTCTCCTTTTTGGGAATAATCCCCAGTTATAAGTCCTTTAATCTGGGCATCTTCCTCAGGAGTAAGCCCCAAATTCTTAAAGTTCCCAAATCTGGGCATCCTCCTCAGGAGTAAGCCCCAAACCTTAATTCCTTAACATGGGCATCCTCTTCAGGAGTAAGCCCCAATCATAATCCTTTAACCTGGGCATCCTTCTTAGGAGTAAGCCCCAAGTCCTCTAAATATGGGCATCCTTCTTAGGAGTAAGCACCGAGTCCCTTAACCTGGGCATCCTTCTTAGGAGTAAGACCCAATCTCAAATATGGGCATCCTTCTCAGGAGTAAGCCCCAAACCTTAATCCCTAACATGGGCTTCCTTTTCAGAAATAAGTCCCAGTTATAATCTTGGGCTTCCTTTTCAGGAATAAGCCCCAAGTCCCCTAAATTCTCTTTAACCTGCCCTAATTTACCCTTGATTTGGGCTTCCTTTTCAGGAGTAAAACCCAATCATAAGTCCCCTCCTAACTTGGGCATCCTCCTTAGGAGTAAGACCCAAGATTAGAGTATTCAAATATCTATGAAGCACATATACCTTTATGGACCCTGTTCATGGATTTTCTCCCTAAAAGTGAATCATAAACCTTCATCTATCTGGGCAGTCATACATACATAAGCCCCAAACCATTTCTTATGATTGCATATTTCATGGCACAATTGTCTAATTTTTTACCAATACATCTTATTTCTCACACCGAGCATGACTCACGTGAGCTTAGAGTGTAAAAGTAATTATGAAATCCTTTTTTGAGCCATCAATCATAAACGTCATACTCCATTACTCGAACTACGTGGGTTCTAATTCCTTTTTCAAAACAAAGGATACGTACGTCTCCCATTTATGGGTTTGATCCCAACTTTGAAATAATCCATGTCCTTCTGAATAACGATAAACTTCAAGTGCCCCACTGAGTGGCTTTAAAACCAGCCTGGTCATCATAATGACCAAGAGACTTTTATAAATGTTTTTGAAGGATACCATTGACTAAGAATCTCTAAATAGATACAGATGATTCTCTATTGATGAAGAACCTCTAATACATATAAAATATTCTCTAAATTTCTTACATATTTAATCATTGATTGTTAAAACTGGAGGAAATCTCATTTTATACTTGGTAATGTAATAAGGATTCACGAACATAACTTAAATCTATAAAGAGAGTCCCAGAATAGACAATAATTCCCCTCAAAAAGGTGTGATGAGTCCGACCTCTCATCCTCTCGACCAATGCAAATTCCTAAGCCTCATTAGCCCACAATCTAATGAGCGCCTACCTTTGGAAAGTAGGTCCAAACGGATATTGAATCATTGGATGTTTCCGGTTCTACGAACAAACCCATTTGAAACCGATCGGAACATTTGAATCTCCCATCCAGGAGGTCATCCCCGAATTCCGTGCGAAACAAAAAATGGTGAACCCGACGTGAATCCATAACCAAGTTAAAGTGATGTCCTTCTTATTTGTTAGGCCCCTTGGGCCAACAAAGCAATCATTGACATGTGCTCATCCAAAAGATGCAGTGGTCGGATTCATCTTGATTATGTCTGTTATATGAAACAGGCACTCTTTTCTCAAGATCTTCTGCAAAATGGGTTTCCTTAAATTCACCCTTGTGAATACTGCTGCTGTGAACACCTCTACTGTGAGGTCTGCTGCTGTGAAAACCAATGCTGATACTCCTGCTGGAACATCGTCCGCTCTGAGGATGACATCACCAACTCAGCATCTTCAACGCTGGGTTTCTAATGCACTGGTTAAGGAGTACCGTCGCAACGGTACTATCCCAACTCTGGAGGCCGCTCGTCAAGCCCTCCAAGTTAACAACTCTACCTGGTCGTCCGGACAACGGCAGCCAGCAATCAAGAAGCAGGCGGTGCTGACTACCGTCTCCAACCGTTTTGGGTCGTTATCCCCGGAATGCAATTTCCATTCACTCCCTTACTCCGAGGAAGTGAATGAGCAGGTCCCTCAGGGCCTTAATTCAAAAATACAGGAGTCCTTTCTGAGGGCTCCCATCAACAATCGCCGCCAGACTCGTGCGGTAGTGCGCCCTCAACATGATGAGGGTACTGACTCCAGGCATTCAGCTCAGGTTCTTCGAACCCGAGCAGGCAAGATGAACCGCCAGAGACGGAATCCGGTTAACAATGGGTAGGTTATCATCCCTGCCATCTCTGGAGAAGTCCACCAACCTAAATTCGTGGCAAACAACAAGCAGACACACACACCTGCCCGTTTTAATTCCGCTGTCCAGCAGACTCGTCTGGCAGCATCAAGCCAATCCCTCCAGGCAATTCCGGCAGAGTACTATAGGTAGGAACATGCACCTGCTTATGCATCATCAGTTAGTCAGCAGGCTAGCCTGACTACATATGATGGATTCCACAAACCTAACTTGGTGATGAACAACGAACAGGCATACACACCTGTCCGTTTTAATTCCGTTGTCCAGCAGACTCATCTGGCAGCATCAAGCCCATCCCGCCAGGCAATTCCGGCGGAGTACTATAGGCAGGAACATACACCTGCTTATGCATCACCAGTTAGTCAGCAGGCTCGTCTGACTACATATGATGGATCTCATCAACCACGTTTGGAGAAGTGTAATCAGCAGGCACATACACCTGCTGATACTAATCAAGCCTACCAACAGTCTCACTTGGTAGCACACGGAGAAGTCAGTCGGAAAGCCCTGACAACAAACAGGAGGCAGACTCAACTCTCTGCCTCCACACTTGAGTACTGTCAGGATTCACTGACAGGAAAAGGAGGACAGGAGCAGGCACATACACCTACTCCAAACCCGGAATGGACGTATATCCCCGTTCCGGCGGCTGAAGTCACCAAACATATTTTGTCAATGGTGAAAGAGCAGAAGCAAATTCCTGCTCATATTCTGGATGCTTTCCAGGATATCATAACAGCTTCAGCATCATCTCAGGGACGGACACATAAATCTATCCCTAGCAGTGGAGTGACACATCAACAATTCACTCTGGAACAGACACACACATCTGTTCCAGTCCAAGAGGGTTATGGGGCATACTCCCCCATATCATACGGACAACCAAGTCAGGCACATACACCTGATTTGAGTGGAGATCGTCAGCCTAACCTAACCATCTTTCCTGATCGGGCACAAACACCTGCACAGAGTAACCACTTTCGTCAACAAGTGGTTTCCAAAGCGAGTAAGAAGGCATCTAAGAAAATGATCCACCCAGCATAGTCAAGAGATCAAAGGCCAATCTGCAACAAGGCCTTGCTCGATGCTGGAGTTCTTGAAGCCCTCAGACATTTATCTGTCGGAATTCAAGATTCTAATCCCTCAGTTCCCATTAACAGGAACATTAATTCTGAAGGTCTTCAACAGACACTTCCTCATGAAGGCTTGCTTCATGAAAATTCGGTCAATCTTGAAGTTTCTTCTTCAAATGAGAGCCATAGGAACCCTATGTGTGGTCAAAAGACCAAGGAGCAAGAGATCTCATCTTTTGCTGTAACCCATTATGGTGGTCCTCCCCATGATGATGAATTTCGCTGCGAAAGTCCTCTCTGCAGTAGTGATTCACATTGCCTGGAAAATACTCCAGTGGACAATGTAGTGAGGAGAAAGCCCTCTTATCTTGAGGCACTTGTAAATGCGAAACCAGTCATTTCTGATGCTTTATCGCTAACAAGTGAAATACTTTCTCAATCAGAAGATAGCCCAGGGTGTAGGTCATTCTTCGAACCACCCCTAATTCATGCATCTTCTAGTTTGATCAATGATCTCTCAACCAATCTTGTTGAATCCGATGAAGCAACAAGGAAACACCAACTCTGGTGAAAACAGGTAGAAGAATCTTCATTTAATGATAAAGAGGAAATGCTGAACATGAGGAATAAACTGGCAAAAGGTGAGGTACCAGTCATGTTTTGGCCTTTGGCTGACTCCCAGTACGACATTCCAAAAATGTTGACGGATGATGGAATCCATGATATTCGTCTCAACATATGGAAAATCTTTTTCAATTAAAGAAGAAGGTATTATCTTATGATGAATATGAAAATCATCTTAAGATAATAGAAGGGCTACAATGTCAGATTGTTTTGGCATCTCTATCAGTCTCTCGGTATCTGAAGGCTGAAAAGCAACAGAGAACCCTTCAACGTTCATGCCTTGGCGCACTAAGAAAATTGCGTCAGTTAATTGCCAATGCTCCATCTGATGTTCATATCAGAGGATGGGGTGTTCACAGAGCACTAATTTCACAGTGTTTTCCAGTCAGCAAAGCCCGCCGAAAATGGTCTCATGAAATGTTATTGCCCATGGCCGGCCACAGTCAATGGGCTTTGTTCATAATCAAAAGCCTGCTCAAGAACAGGCATCAACTAGTTCCTCTCAAAATCAAGCATATAGAGAACAAGTTGTTGAATTGCTCCTACATCAAGCAGGTGAGAATATTGCACAAGCCTCTCGTATGGAGCAAACACGTTATCAAATGGCAGAAGTTTCGGAAATCATCCAATGGTCTGTTGAACCAAGTGATAAAAGTGGATACAGGTTAATGCATCCAGCTAATTTCTAAACTAAGATTCGCAAGATCAAGAGATCTTTTAAGAAGATCTTAGACGTAGCATGTCAAGAGCCACCCCAGCTTGTCAGACTGGGGACTTCTCTAACCCAACCCTCAGAGTCAACAAATGGGATTAGAGGAGTTGAGCAGAAGCAGCAGGAACATCCCCAGTTCTCGAGACTGGGGACTCTTTCAAATCATCAATCCCCTCCTCAGAGAATGTCGGTCTTTTCTCGATTGGGGAAGAAGCCCCAAGAGGAATGAAGAGACAAATTATCAAGAGATTCCCTCCAAGTTATAGCTCATCAAGAAGTTCCTAAAAGATTGAATCAACAAAAGGCAATGTCTCATCCAAGACATGAAAGAAGACAATATCACAGAAATGTTGATAGAAGGGATGTGATGCATTATGCATCAATCAATGTCATCAATGTCGTTGTTTATAATCCACCAGAGGAGACTCACTCAGGGGACTCAGATGAAGAGCGTCCTGCTCAAGAAAATGTACGCACCGATACAAATGAAGAAGGTGTACGTACACGAAGTCAAAGGATTACTCAGAACCTAGGTAATTCACTTCCCTCCCTCCAAAAGGTATCCAACAAAGCTAAGGGAAAGAATCAGGTTACATATCCTTCCTCTAGAGAAGGTCAGTCGCTCTCATTAGAGCAATGGTTTGCACAATAGGAGGAAGAAATTAAAGAATTAAGAAGGTTGAATGCAGAACTACTTCAGAGTAGTCTTCTTCTTAATAATGCTGAAGTCCGACAGTCGAAGGAATTTTTTGTAACTATTGAGATGGATCAGGAATATCATCCTTTATCAGTACACCCTCAGAAGTCTAATCCTACGGGTCAAATGCAACAACGGTTGGCAGCACTACCATCAGTTGTAGCACCAACCACCACGTCTATCCAAGCTCCATTCATTGCACCTACCCAAAACCAAGTTCAACCTGATGTTTCTCAAAAGTTAATAACTACTATTGAGTCATTAACAGCTCGGATAGAAACTATGGAAGGGAAACGGGCGCAAGTTCAACCTGAAAAGAAAGTTTACCCTGAATGGGTAGATTCAATTTCTCCTCTATCCAGTTTTGAAAACCCTGTTTTCCCTACTTTCAATGGATCAGGCGACCTTGAACAACATTTGACACATTACGTGTCTTGTTGTGATCCTATGATGGGAACTCCAGAGCAGCAAGAAGCAGTGAAACTCAGATACTTCGTGTGAACCTTGCAAGGACCAGCTTTTGCCTGGTATACAAGCTTACAATCCTGGTCAGTCATCGGATGGGAGGATCTTCGGCAAAAATTCCTTCTTCAGTTCAGCTCAACTTTTCCAAAAACGACAGTTTTTGATCTTACAAACTGCAAGAAAAGGGAGAATTAAAGAGTCTTTGATTTCATTGCTCACTGGAAGGGATTAACGTATTCCCTGAGTTTAGCACTCCCTAAGGAGGAACTGTTGCCAATCTATGTGGCAAATTTGCGTGACGAATTACGCACGCCATTGATCCCTGTGAAATACACAGGAGGGTTTCGAGACCTTACTTCAATCGATCAACAGATTGAAGATTCCCTTATACAGGCTAAGGTTAAATGTCATGTAATTCCATCAGCTCCAGGAAGGAGAATGGGTAAAGCAGAAACTGCTATAGTTATGCTTAAACAAGCACCTATACCTATTTCTACTACAAAACCTTCATCTTCTAGAAGGGATCCACCTCCTGAACGCAAACAACAAAGTCTGTTTCGTCCAAATGATCAAATAGATCAATGACGAAAACAATTTGAGGATATGAAGAGTAAAACATACTCTTTCCGAAGTGAGCAAGTTCCTGGTTACTTCATTTCAGCTCTGGAAAATAATTTGGTTCAATTATCAGTGCCCAAGAGGCCAAACAAGGAAGGAGATGAAGACCGTCCCAATTATTGTCCCTTTCATCAAATGTTGGGGCATCCCATCCAGAAGTGTTTTGTCTTTAAAGTCCTCCTGCAAAAATGGTCGACTTGGGACAAGTCAAATTGAAGGGTTCTTCAGCTCATGTAGCATTTGTTACCGCTATAGATCCAGAGGAAGGAGGCGAGTGGCATGAAGTCAAAAGCAAAACTACGCAAAAATATGATGATTAGATAGTCAGAAAGACAATCAATCGGACCCATGCCATTTTGCGAACACAATTGAAGAAGCCAATTGTGTCTCCTACAAAAGCTACAGTGAAGCCTCCATCAAAAGACAAATCCTCGAAAGGGCAGCGCAATTCAAAGAAGAAAGAGGAATCAGAAGAAGATGAGTATGTATCGAGGCCTAAGTTGTCTTTGACTCTGTCAGATTTCATGCCATCTACTTCAAAGCCACGGGCACCGCCCCATCAAACGGCACAGCCTAAACAGGCTAATCAGGCAGATTCTATATCAGACGAAGAGTTAATCTTCGGTTCTGTTAATATGATTCAATTAACAGATCCATATTCCAGTCTGGATGAGCCTGAATTCCCTGTATCAAATAATGGAATCCGAGGAAATTCTATAGGTTCAGGATACAGGGGAAGACGCAGATCTTTCCGAAGCCACTACTCTAATCCTACCCCTATTATCACTGTGTATGCAGCAGAAACTCGTGGTAGAGCCCTTCAGCGAGCTCAAAAAGAAAAAGCAAGTTCTTCTGCCAATGACCAACTCAGTTTTGGCACAGTTATTTTGGAAGACCAATTGAAAATTCCATCTTCTTTATCTCAGTAAGTAAATGGACCTAATCGGTCGAATCTTCCAAAACCAAGGATTTTGCCAACTTCTATCCCTATACAAGATGCATCAGCTTCCAAAGCATCTGCTTCTAAGGTACCTGCTAAACCACATATTCCTGTTGGGAAATGCAGACCTTTAGATCAAAAGTATGATATATTGAAACACTTAGCCCAAGTACCAGCCAATTATCAATTTTGGATGCTTTGAATCTATCAAAAGATCTTCGGGAAGAACTCATCGAAGCTCTGTCAAGTTCTCAGGAGTTTGAAGCTGAAATTGCTGCAGCTGAAGTCTATCACATAGAGAATAATCCTGCAGAATGCCATGCAGTGATATATTTTACTGATAAAGATGAAGATGATGTTGTTCATGGGCACATAAAACCTTTGTACTTATCTGGAAAAGTCAATGGTGTAGATATCCGAAGAGCTTTCATTGACAATGGTTCAGGAGTCAACCTCATGCCCATTCGTACACTTCGTCGATTGGGCCTCACGGAATCTGATTTATCTCCTTCTACCATGATGTTACAAGGATATGATAAAAATGAACAAGAACCAATGGGCGAAGTTACACTCAGAACTCAGTTTGGAGATCTTGTATCCAATTCGGATTTCATGATTGTTGATCAAGACTCAGCTTTCAACGTCTTGCTTGGAAGACCCTGGCTACATCAGCATGCAGTTATTCCTTCATCATACCATCAATGTCTCAAATACTGTTTGAATGGTCAAGTTGGAACATTGTATGGTGATAAAATCCTGTTCAAGACATGTGAGTCTCAATACATTGAGGCAGAATTTTATCACATGAACGGAAGAGAAAAATCTACAATGAAGGATATTACCAAAGTTAATGCTCCATATGGTTTGGAGAAAATTCCAATAAATCCATTTACATATGTGAGTATAGATTATGTGTTACCTATCAGTCAAATTGAAAAAATAGGCCCAAATCAAAATACTCTTATGGAAAGATCCATAATGTCAATTACGGCAATCGAGCCAGACAACATGGGAGAAATTGGTAACCTACCAAACAGTGATGAAAGCATAAGTGGTGACGTTTTCATTTCATCTGCTGAAGTCCAACAGGTATATACTTCGCCAATCAGGCCAGAAGAATTTATAGCAACACCAGAGGTGAATAATGATGTCGATTCTCAATCCATCATCTCCTCTTTATTTCCCAAAGAAGGCCCTTTATCATCAATAGGGTCGGAAATGGATGCTTCTTCTTCAAAATGTGAAAATTTTGATATCTCTTATGATCATGAGAATTTCATTTTGTCATCTACTTTGCAAGTAGAAACAGAAGAAATAGCATGTAATGAAGAGGAAGAGGAAGATCTTAGAGATGCTCCTCCAGCATTTGAGGAAGGTATCTCTACCACTGTGGATGAACTCAGAGAAGTAAATCTTGGTACAGAGAAAGATCCACGCCCCACTTTAATTAGTGCAGCCATGACCCTTGAAGAGCAAGAGATGTATATTTCTTTTCTAAAGAAAAATAAAGTTATTTTTGCTTGGAATTATACAGAAATTCCTGGGCTTGATCCTGATATTGCTACTCATCATTTGGGTTTACCAAAAGAACATCGAGGATTTAAGCAAGCCGCGAGAAGAACACACCCAACTTATGCTTCCAAAATTGAAGCTGAAGTGGATAAGCTAATCAAAGCTAACTTCGTCAGAGAAGTTCAATATCCCAAGTGGTTGGCTAATATTGTCCCTGTAAAGAAGAAGAACGGACAAATTAGGATTTGCATCTATTTCAGAGATCTTAATCGGTTTTGTCTTAAAGATGATTTCCCAGTTCCGATTACAGAACTCTTAATTGATGCGACGGCTGGATATGAAGTAATTTCCTTCATGGATGGATATTCCAGATATAATCATATCCGAATGGCCCCAGAAGATGAGGAATCTACAGCCTTCAGAGCCCCTCAAGGTGTGTTTTGTTACCGGGTGATGCCCTTTGGTTTAAAGAATGCAGGTGCAACATATCAACGCGCCATGCATCGTATCTTCAAACCTTTCTTAGGGAAGTTTGTTGAATGCTATGTAGACAATTTGGTGGTTAAATCCAAACAACGTTCTAATCACTTGGCTGATTTGGAAGTCATATTCCACAAGCTTCAACAATATAATTTAAAGATGAACCCCTTAAAATGTGCTTTTGGGGTAACCTCAGGAAAATTTCTCAGCTTTGTTGTACGCCATCGTGGTATTGAAGTCGATCCTGAGAAGACCAAATCAATCCTTGGTATGTCACCTCCTCAGAATTTGACAGAATTAAGAGGACTTCAAGGACACTTAGCCTATATTTGGCGTTTCATCGCCAATTTGGCAGGCAAAAGTTTACCATTTACCAAATTATTGAAGAAAGGAGTCACTTACTAGTGGACTAAAGAATGTCGAGAAGCATTTGATGTTCTCAAGAAATACCTCTTGAGTACACCAGTACTCATGCCACCTGTGGAAGGTAGACCACTTATCCTCTATGTGATAGCTCTAGAGCGATCATTGGGTGCCTTTCTCGCTCAAAAGAATGGTGATGGGAATGAAAATAGCCTCTACTATCTCAGTAGAACTATGATTGAAGCAGAAACCCGGTATTCAAGTATTGAGAAGTGCTGCTTGGAATTAATCTTTGCAGTTCAGAAATTGAGACACTACCTGCAACATCACGAGGTCCAATTGGTATCTCACAATAATCCGCTCAAATTCATCCTTAGTCGTCCAATGCTTACAGGACGTCTAGCAAGGTGGGAAGTTATTTTGCAGCTGTTCGACATTCAGTATGTGTCTCAAAAGGCAATTAAGGGCCAAGCTCTGGCTAATTTCCTGACTGAACATCCTTCAATGGAAGACACGTCTTCAGATATTGAACTCCCTGATGATGAAGTTTTCTCTATTAAAGAGAGTCCTCAAACATGGGAAATGTATTTTGGTGGTGCTTCCAGAAGTCCAACAGGGAAGAAAATGGAAAATCATAAATTCAACAAAGTTGGTTTAGGAATTGTGCTCATTTCTCCAGATAAGGCAGTGTTACCTTATTCCTTTTTATTGTGGGAAGGTGGTACCAATAATGAAGCTGAATACCAAGATCTCATTACAGACTTGGAGTTAGCGCTCCAAGCACAAGTGAATCACTTAAAGGTGAAAGGTGATTCAGACCTGGTAATCAAACAAGTCAATGGGGATTATGCCATCAGAAAAGAAGAATTAATCCCTTTGTATGATTACGTCAGAGAGTTAATGTCGGAATTCCCTTCAGAACCGACATTTTCTTATGTCCCAAGATCACAAAATGCTCAAGCTGATGCACTGGCTAATATAGCCATAGCTTTAGCAGATCCAAATCGGGACGAGACAACCATCAGTATTGCCCACCGTCGTGCAATTTCACCTTATGTTCAAGCCAGAACAGAAGAAATTAATGAAATTAGTCTCATTCCTGAACCGTATGGTCATACTATAGGATAGATTTCACCTATCAGGGAATACCTTCAAAATGGAACACTTCCACCTGATAGAGCCGAGAAAGAACAAATCCGGCGATGTGTGGTCAATTTTACTCTTTATGATGGCCCAAACCACCTAGAGAAAATTCTCTACAAATATGGTTTTTATGGAGTTCTCTTTAGATGTATTGATGGTGAAGAGACAATGGCTGTCATAAAAGAAGTGCATGCAGGAGTCTGTGGTGCCCACCAGTCTGGACATAGACTGTCTAATCAAATTAGATGGCTTGGATACATTTGGCCTTCAATGATACAAGATTGTGTTAATTTCACAAAGAAGTTTCATTCATGCCAAGTATATGCCAACTTCATTCATCAACCTCCAGAGTTGCTTCATACAGCTAAATGCTCGTGGCCATTTGCCACATGGGGAATGGATGTGGTGGGACCTTACCCTTCAGCTACGGCCAAGCAGTTTAAGTACATTCTTACTGCTACTGATTTCTTTTCCAAATGGGCAGAGGCAATACCTCTCAAAGAAGTTAGTTCTAAATTCATTGTTAGCTTCATCATGTCTAACATCATTACTAGATTTGGTTTCCCTCATACCATATTGACGGACAACGGCACCAACTTCTGTTCTTCTGAGGTGAAGAAATTGTATCAAGAATACAACATTAAATCCAACCATTCATCTCGGTATCATGCGGCGGCCAATGGCCAAATAGAATCCTTTAACAAGACTCTTTCAAATATACTGCAAAAGATAGTGGATAAAGATAAGAGATCATGGCCTGATAAACTTTTTCATGCTTTATGGGCTTATCGGACTACCACCCGCAATGCAACGCGGTCAACTCCATATTCGTTGGTATATGGAACAGAAGCAGTCTTGCCAATTGAAGTTCAATTTCCCTCACTCAGAGTAGCCATTTGTGATCAGTTATCTACAGATGAGCAATCCCAAAAGCGATTGAATGAATTGGAATAGTTAGATGAGAAATGATTGTGCACTTTGCACCACTTGGAAATCTATTAGAATCAAATAGCACGAGCTTTTAACAAAAAAGTTCGTCTTCGTTCATTCATTCAGGGAGAATTGGTATTGGTTCTCAGAACACCAATGATACCAGGAAAGAAGCCTCCCAATCTTGAACCAAAATGGGAAGGACCTTATTCAATACATAAGGTCTACTCCAATGGAGCTTATTCATTAATCTCAATGGATGGAGAACTCATCACGACTCCAACCAATGCCAGATTTCTGAAGAAATATTTTGTATAAACACAAAATATGGTCCCCAGAACCAAGATTCTTACAAGTGGTTCATACAACCTTAGTCCAGTATGACTTTAAACTGCATCATCATCCACGGTCTATGCATATGACCTTAAACTATTTGCACTTTCGTCCAACATGACGTTAAACTGTAGAAAAGAACTTGTCCCCGCAACATGACACTAAACTGTGCAGCACCATTTCTTCCTTGCTATATGACATTAAACTATACAGCAATGGTCCAGTATGACCTTAAACTGCAACTTCGTCCCACACGACGTTAAACTGTGAAAAAGTTCCCTAAACTATCCAGCATGACCTTAAACTGCATCATCCCTAGTCCATGCATATGACCAAAAACTATTTGCAAGTCCCTTACGTCCAGCAAGACGTTAAACTGTAACATCCTAACTACATGACGCTAAACTGTATAAAAGTCCCTTACGTCCGGAAAGACGTTAAACTATATAATATCAAAGGTCCAGCATGACATTAAACTGCACCATCCACGGTCCATGCATATGACCTTAAACTATTCGCACTTTCGTCCGACATGACGTTAAAATGGTAAACTCTTTTGTCCTTACTGCATGACATTAAACTGCACAATCCCCCTTTCGTCCAATATGACGTTAAACTGTATTGTCCCCATCATCCTAACTATATGATGCTAAACTGTACAGAAAATCCTTGATATGTCCTATATGACATTAAACTGTTATTTTGTCCCTGCTACATGACACTAAACTGTGCAGCACCAATAGTCCTAACTGCAAGACTTTAAACTACATTGTCCCTTGATATGTCCTACATGACATTAAACTGTGCATCGTTAAGGTTGTTGTTACCTCTTGTTTCTCACACCGAGTATGACTCACGTGAGATTAGAGCAAACCTCAACCATAACACTCTCTTTGGGCCCCTAACCATGTTTAAGTCCCAACAACATTTTTTATTAGATCATTGTCCCCAAGAACAACTTGATCATTAATTCATTCTTTAATTGAACTACACGGACTTTGATCCCTGCCCTCCAGGCTGGGTATGTAGGCAACCTCCCAGGGTTCAAGCCCAAAAACAATCTCTTCACATCGGTTCACCACAATCTCATATGATGTTGATTCGTGAAACCGCCCCTGGAATCAATATCTTTACATTGATTCACTTGCGTCCTTGTTATATGACGTTAAACTAAACAACACTTTTGTCGGGTACGACAATAAACTACAATATTCTTTGATTTCCTCATTTGAGAGAGAACAATTATTGACATTTATTTTTTTCAATCATGTTTCATTTCAAAAGACTACGTGCATACATGGTAATGCCTAAACTTTTTATCTTAGGTTAAACCATCATTGCACTAAAGTCCCCTTTCACCCTTCACATGTACGAACAAAATTTGTACAAAGGGTAGTTCTAGAACTACGTGGACTTGATTCCCATCCTTATGGGATACGTAGGAACATTCGAGTGTCCCTAGAATCCAGTCCCAAGTCTTTTGGGCCTAACCCCAAATTTCACTTTCAGTCCCTTAGCTAAAAAGTCCTCATGAAAACACACATTGTGTATTCATTATTATGGTCCAAACTCTATGACCATAAACTAAGATCTCTCATATTTTCGTCCTGCACGATGTTAAACTGCATTTCAAGAACTACGTATGGCTTGATTCTCATTCTTATGAGATACGTAGTGAAGTCCAAAATTTCAATTCAGGACCCAGCCACAACATGATTATGGTTATCATTGACCTATGTATCTCTATATACATTGGACAATACCCATCTTTATGTGTTATAATCCTAACCTTAAATATTTTCAAATCTTCATAACCCTTTTCATGACTTCTAGTCACAAAAATGTCAAACTTCTGAGAATTCTTTTGCCTGACTATGCAGCACGTGCCCATAGGTGGCCTTCCATAAACAGTCCACATAACAGACTCGTCAGCCGAAAGATACTATTTTATTTAACTATGCAGCCAATGCCCTTAGGTGGCCCTGCATAATTCAACCCCCTAACAGGTTTGTTAAATGATAGTAACTTCATTCTTGGGAAGAATGCCTCTTTTGTCCTTATTTGTCTTAAATGACCGTATGTAGGGATTTGCAAAAAATAGCCATCCGTAACATATTTGTCCCATATCCTTTTTCATGATCTGAAAGTATTCAAGTCTATGGTTTATTCTTCTTCCCTACGTTTGGGTCAGACCTTCGTGGGAGTGATATTCACCCAGTTCTTCGATAATCTTGTCTGTAAATATCTTCTCCATATTCAAGTCCCTCTTTCCATACAACAAACTATATACTTTATAAAATTTGAATCTCCATAAACTTTCACTGGCTTTTAGAACTAGGAAAGTAAATTTCTGAGAGTTCTTTTGCCTGACTATGCAGCACATGCCCATAGGTGGCCTTGCATAAACAGTCCACATAACAAACTTGTCAGCTGAAATATGCTATTTATTTAACCATGCAGCCAATGCCCTTAGGTGGCCCTACATATTTCAACCCCCTAACGGGTTTTGTTAAATAATAGTATCTTCATTCTTGGAAACTACTTCTTCTAATACCTTTTATCCCTTTTTCATATCATTCCTCAGATTCAAATATTCTTAAGCCATAGTTTACATTTTTTCCCTCATACTCGAGTATGATAATATGTTTTCAGATAAATTTTCAAGGAATTGAATCAATTTTAATCCATTTTGGTCAAAGCTATTTCGACCTTAAGTATTAGCCCCTTTATGTCCGACATGCATGACTTTAAACTGCCAGATTTCTTGTTTTTCTTTTCACCTCAGAGTCAAATCATCTTTTCTCTCCGTATCCAACTCTGAGGGGGGACTTTTGTTGACGCTCCTTTCCGTCACAGAGTCTAAATGACTGAAAAAAAGGAAATACCTTAGTCCAAAGTGCATCATCCTTTGGAGAAACATCAAAAATCGACAAAGGGATGAAAAAGGAGAACTTTGCCCATAGGTCGCGCATGTTCCCTCATGGTCGCGCAAGTACAATTGCGCGCCGCCTAGTGCTTGTGCAAGTACTTGCGTGCTGCCTAGTGGTCGTGCAAGTCTACTTGCGTGATGCCTTATGGTCATGCAAGTGACTTGCGCGACCTAAGTGATAACCGCCCGGTAACCGCCCAGCGTCTTCTCCTGCCTATAAATAGACCCTGTGGGCCCCCCATTCGGGAGGATCTTTTTCCAGAAACTTAGATTGAAGCTCCCGACGCCCAAGTCTCTTCTCAAAGATTTCGAAACACTTCTAAGGTAATTTCTTACCTAGAATGGAAGATCTAAAGAGAGGGAGGAAGGCCTAAGTGTTGAAACTCATCAACACTTGCCCGCCTGAGTGGCCAGCCCTTAAGGGAACTGGTCACACTTGCGCGCCACCTTATTCCCTCAATAGAATTTGCGCGTCCCTTTTCTGGAAGAACCTCAAGAAGATTCTAAAGGGTTTAATAAAGAGTCGCTCAAGTATTTTTATGCTGGTTGAAAATCGCGCAAGTACCCCACATGCCGTGTAGGTATACCTGCGTGACCAATACTTGCGCGCCCACGCAAGACTTGCGCCCCGTTCAAGACTTGTGTGCCCCTACCTTTTTGGGTGCCCATCTTGCCCATTTTACCCCTCTTAAGCCATTTCACCTTTCCTATTCAAGATTTAGTCTTCAAGATACTCTTCAAAGCCATTTATATCATGATTTCTTGATTTGACTTCCTTATTTGAAAGGAATTATGTGGAATATCTCTCAAAACATAGTGATTTATACAGCTTTATGTCACCAACGATTGAGAGTTCATTCATTCGACCTCATCCTTTAATATGAGAGAATCCTTAACCTGGGTCTCCTTTTTAGGAATAATCCCCAGTTATAAGTCCTTTAATCTGGGCATCTTCCTCAGGAGTAAGCCCCAAATTCTTAAAGTTCCCAAATCTGGGCATCCTCCTCAAGAGTAAGCCCCAAACCTTAATTCCTTAACGTGGGCATCCTCCTCAGGAGTAAGCCCCAATCATAATCCTTTAATCTGGGCATCCTTCTTAGGAGTAAGCCCCAAGTCCTCTAAATATGGGCATCCTTCTTAGGAGTAAGCCCCATGTCCCTTAATTTGGGCATCCTTCTTAAGATTAAGCCCCAATCTCAAATATGGGCATCCTTCTCAGGAGTAAGCCCCAAACCTTAATCCCTAACCTGGGCTTCCTTTTCAGAAATAAGTCCCAGTTATAATCTTGGGCTTCCTTTTCAAGAATAAGCCCCAAGTCCCATAAATTCTCTTTAACCAGTCCTAATTTACCCTTGATTTGGGCTTCCTTTTCAGGAGTAAAACCCAATCATAAGTCCCCTCCTAACTTAGGCATCCTCCTTAGGAGTAAGCCCCAAGATTAGAGTATTCAAATATCCATGAAGCACATATACCTTTATGGACCATGTTCATGGATTTTCTCCCTAAAAGTGAATCCTAAACCTTCATCTATCTAGGTAGTCATACATACATAAGCCCCAAACCATTTCTTATGATTGCATCTTTCACGGCACAATTGTCTAATTTTCTTCCAATACCTCTTGTTTCTCACACCGAGCATGACTCATGTGAGCTTAGAGCGTAAAAGTAATTATGACATCCTTCTTTGAGCCATCAATCATAAACGTCATACTCCATTACTCGACCTACGTGGGTTCTGATTCCGTTTCCAAAACAAAGGATACGTATGTATCCCATTTATGGGTTCGATCCCAACTTTGAAATAATCCATGTCCTTCTGAATGACGATAAACTTTATGTGCCCCACTGAGTGGCTTTAAAACCAGCCTGGTCATCATAATGACCAAGAGACTTTTATAAATGTTTTTGAAGGATACAATTGACTAAGAATATTAAAATAGATACAGATGATTCTCTATTGATGAAGAACCTCAAATACATATAAAAGATTCTCTAAATTTCTTACATATTTAATCATTGATTGTTAAAACTGGAGGAAAGCTCATTTTATACATGGTAATATAATAAGGATTCACAAACATAACTTAAATCTATAAAGAGAGTCCCGGAATAGATAATAATTCCCCTCAAAAAGGTGTGATGAGTCCGACCTCCCATCCTCTCGACCAATGCAAATTCCTAAGCCTCATTATCCCACAAGCTAATGAGCACATACCTTTGGAAAGTAGGTCCAAACGGATGTGGAATCATTGGATGTTTCCGGTTCTACGAACAAACTCGTTTGAAACCGATCGGAACGTTTGAATCTCCCATCCAGGAGGTCATCCCCAAATTCCGTGCGAAACAACCGCTAACATGGCCATAAATTGATAACATTTACATAATACACACTTAATATAAAAACTAAAAATCGATCTAATATCATTCTCTAATTCAAACTTGGAATTCCCAAAGGTATAAAAAATAAATCAGATCCATTTACTCATTGGCATCACAACGCTCTATTAACCATCTATCGACTGATCCTATCATGCTAATGGTCCTACCAACCTCAGTTCGTGCCATGACCCATGACTGATAAGATCCTCACCATAATAGTATTTTCATTTTCATCAGTTTCCAAAACAAAATTTTCAATCTTAAATGACCACATTCAGCCCATTTTTTATCCCTCTAACTGGACATGTACAAACATCCTCATACTCGAGTGAAACTAAAAACATTAAATTCTACTAGTTCTCAGCTCATGGAAACATTATCCATGAATTCACCTATAATTCCTTAGTTTCTAATGTCATCCTTTATATTCCATTCATCCCAAGTCACACTCAAAAGGTTCTTGAGTTACTAGGAAAACAAGAAATCATTATGCCACATCTACCTTTTTCCCAATTGTATCCATCCCTAAATTAAAACTCAACTACTTCCATATGTGAACACTAAGAGTCAACTCATACTCATCTAAAAATGAATAAGTGTTTAAATCATAACCTCACAATAGTAAAAATCCAACCCATGCTCATGTGAGTTGCCTGTCACCCAAACTGTGCTCATCCACCTCACCCATTGACCATTTCACATGGTCCATCATACATTTGAATCTTGTAGATCCTTCTACACTCATCATAAATACTAAAAACATCACTTATTCCATGCTACCCTACACAAATAGCCTCCTTATGGAACCATTACATGCAAGTATATTATGTTGGGATTGAAAACGATTGACCCAATGGTGCTATAATAATAGTGAGATAAAATAAATTAAAAAATTTATAAATAATTTATACCGTATATAACATATAATAACCCCCAAAAGTAATGGGTTAATAATCATAGGAAAATATAGGGATCACTATAGATAAAATTTTGTATACACTCCCTCACTATTACAAGGACAAGTCCCTCACAATATCTCTATAGCATAATGGGACAATAACCCTCACAAATAATACACAATAAAATTAATGGATGGTGATGATAATAATGTTGATGTTGATCAAATATTCTAAAGGCAGAGACTACTTTAATAGGCCTCTTCCAGCCCCTCCATTTCATCATCCATAGTATGGTTGGTGGGGTTTAGAAACCCACCTTCATCTTCCACTACTGACAAAATTTAAAAATTAAATGTGGTGTCCACCATTGAAAATAAAAAATATCCACCATATCTCCCACATGGTTATTTTATTGACAACCAATCACATCTCTACACATCCTTTCTATATTTCAAGCCATGCTTCTCACATCTCTGTGAGGACACTTTAGGATATTCACCATATAAACTTATCGGTGTCAATCTCATTCATTAGGAAATCTTCCAAATTATATTTTGTGTGAATTTTATACATTTCCACACTTCTTATATCCACCACATCTCAGAAAATGTGATCATATACCCCAATGTGTTTTGTTCTGGAATGAACATATGAATTCCTTGAAATGTTCAAGGAAATATAACTATCACAAAATAATGGAATATACTCATGTATATTTCTGATCTCATCCAACAACTGTATCATCCAAATAAACTCATTTAAATCTAGTGTAGCTACCATATACTCTTCCTCTATCATGGATAAATCCAAAAAGGACTATATCTTTGAAATCTAACTCATAGATCCTCCTACAAGAGTAAACACATATCCATTACTGGATTTCCTCCAATTGGAATAATCAATAAAATATGAATCTTCATAGCCACTAATAGTGAAATCTGATACATTATAATAAAATAAAGCATATGAGGTCTCCTTGATGTAAACCAAGAGCCTATTCACAATGCTCAAATAGTTCGATCCTAGATTCTCTATGCACTAACTAACTACTCCAAATTCATGTCCAATGACCGATCTGGTACAAATCAAAATGAACATCAGACTCCCCTACTTATGCATATGGTACTCAGGACATCTCTACCCTCTATAAATCACTTCTATGACTCATCTTATAAGATAAATTGTAATTAATGGGAAGAGGGATAGAGATTCAATTACTCTCTTTCATGTTAAATAAATTCAATACTTTTTATAAGAAATTATTCTATGATATCAATATATTTTCATTATCTCTATCACAATATCTCTACATCCCAAGAATCATATTTTCATGTACCAATTCCTTCATATCAAACTTACTATCCAATTAATCCTTCATCTCTTGAATCTGATCATTAGAGTTATTTGAAACTAACATGTCATCCACATACAAAAGAAAAATGATGAAATCATTATCAACCAAAAACCTAAAATATTAACAAGGATATGAATGATGTATTTTTATCCATGAATCATGATATAGGAATAAAGTCACTTGTACCAATAACTCGACACCTAATTGAGATCGTAAAAAAATTTGATCAACATGTAAATCAATTTTTCTTTACCTTCTTCAATAAATCCTTATGGTTGGAGAATATAAATTACATAATGATGAATGACATATGGAAAATTATTCTTCACATCAAGATTCTCTAGATGTAAACAATTTGCATCACACAACTCTACATCTATTTGAAGAGTATTCATTTTAAGAAAATAACAACATATTTCATTGATGTCAATACATTCCTTCTGAGCATATCCTTTGACCACCAGTCTTACATAATATCATTCCACCTAGTTCATTCCTTCATTCATGATATTAAAGTTACATGTTTTGTTTATATCCTTCCTTCCATGATGTAATAGGGTTTGATACAAATTTATTTTATTTTGTGGGGATTCACATTCTTTCCGCATTGCCGCCATCAAGGAGGATACATTTAGACTCCAGGATTTCTCCTCAAAATAAGATGAATCTACATCCTATGTCAATAATTATAACAAAATATTTCTCCTAGTGACATAGTCTGAGTTCCATACTGGTTCTTTTTCTCCTGAGTTGATATTCATGCTAGTGATTCAACCAATACCTGATCTTCATGATCTTGTAATTCTTTAGGGGAAAATGGATCTTCATTGTATTTTACTTTACCTAGACTATAATAGTTTATGTATTATCTTTCTCCATGACTCCTTGAATTTTCATTTTCACATTATCTTCTAAAAAATTGACATCTATGGTAATGATAAATTTGCATGATGTGGGTTACCAAAATGATACCACTTCACAGCATCATCATATTCCAAGAAGATTCATTTGCTTGGTCTTGAATCCAAATTTGATCATTTCTTTTCATTAATATATACATATATCGAAAATCCCAAGTATATAACCAAGAATGATCAATGGGTTTTCTATTCCACAAAGTGATTGGTGACTTCATATCAATATGAATTGAAGGAGATCATTTGATTATATAATTTTTGGTATACACTACTTCTTCCCATAATATTTTCTAAATTATTATAGTCTTCAACATCACCCTCATTTTCTCCAATGTAGTTTTGTTCACCCACTCTGACACTCCTATTTTTAGGATTTCATTCAACCATGAACTATTTCTTAATTCATTCTTGTTAGAAAAAGTTATCAAACAAATAAATTGTATATTCTATATGATTTTCATCCCACAAAAACAATATTTTATTCAGATTAAATCTCTTTCCACACATTTAATATTTTAAAGTCTTCAAAAAAATATTTCTTCCTCTTAACTGGGTAAACCCAAAATCTCCTAGAATAATCATCAATGAATGATAAAAAATACTTTTATCCTCCCAAGTATATAAATGATTATTTCCAAAAGTCATAATTGATCAACTCTATGATTTCTTTAATTTATATTTTTGACATCTAGAACACTAAGTTATGTTTCTTTCCTAAAACACAATGCTAAAAAAATGGAAAGGATACTTTCGTATCCTATCAAAAAATATATAATCCACATGAATATTCAAGCCTCATTATAAAATATGGGCAAGAATCATATTCCATAATTTCATCAATGGGGTGATGTCTGCAGGTAGGTGGGTAACCTCAAGCAAGTGACATCAAGTAGGTAACCTTGACCTTGAGTGGGAGACCATGGGTAGAGATTGTCGGTGATGACCTCAGGAAGGAGACCATGAGTAGAGTTAGTGATGTAATCAATAATGTGACCTCGAGTAGGATGTGAACCGGGGCGAGGAGAGGGATGTAGAGTGGAATCCCAATCAGTGGTAGGGAGCTTTACCAGATCCTGAAGATGGAGATGAAGGTGTTTACACTAGCAGGGAGAATGTCATTCCAGTGACCCCTCTTCTCTCGTTCACTTAAGATATATCATGACCTAACCCATATTTGTTCCCTCCTTGGTTCTCCCATGATTTCCAAAAATTCTCTAATTAAAATCCCATATAAGGACCCATTTTTGTTCAAGGGCTCTCCAGTAGTTTTTCTTTTCAGAATGGAGATTCATGATGATGTCGCCTTCTACTCCCAAATGCTTGTGTCCGGATTCAGTATTGATCAACCTTCTCTTTAATTTTTTGATGGTTTCATCAGATTGACATGGGGTCTTCGCTCCTAGGCGGTAGTGGACTTTCTAGATCACTAGCATTTAAGCATTCACCTTTTTTCTAAAAATAATTTTTCCTATGTCAGGTCTTCAGAGTCGCGACTGTGTGATAATATATTCTTCCTTATCTTCTGTTTCATAGTGCACATTGATCATGTACATGATTTCAAGCATGCATAGGTGTGTATTTGACATCCCCATCTTCCACTACCCTTTTAGAACCCATCCTACCTCAATGGTATCGATGAAATGATTGGTTCTTTTCTACAAATTGATTATCATGCACTTTGCCTGAAGCGTCTTGGATTTTCTTGACATAGTGTTGAGATGGAACTCTTGGTACCTCTCCATAATTGTCTGCATCTCTATGTTTAAGGTGAGTTTATTTTTTAGAAATGCATTCATTATGAGGAAACTTTTGGTTTTCGATCATTTTTGTCGAAAAGGTCAATTGACTTGTTTTTGTCTCGCCATGGGAGGAGAGGTACCAAGGAAGCGGTTGTTCATCATAACACCCTTTCTTCCATAGTCCCTATAGTTGCTAGTGGAATGCCTCCCTCTGATGTTCGAATGATTCCAAGATATTCATAGGGTCATCATCACTCCCCTTCAAAAATCTAATGGTGTTTGACCAATTTGATCCCTATCACACCCTCCTCACCATCTGGCCTACCGGGTTATGCCGCTCAAGAACCTCCCTTTATATGGATGATGCTTGAGCTGAGGGTGACTGGAAGGGTAAGGGAATATCTGTTGTGGTTTTAGGGGATCCCATTCCTTCCTATTCCAACATTGTTTGTGGTGTGGTGGTTAACATTGATGGTAGAAAGGAAGACCCAATAGTGCAGAGTACCATCATAGTCGATGGAGACAAAGGGTGTGAAGTGCTTTTTTTGGTTCTCTTAGGGAACAATTGTTGGTTGTTACTATGACCCACAACACATCCCTGTTAGGGATGATTTGTTCCATGGGGGTTCAAGCAAAATTGGATGCCCCTATGGTCACCCAAAATCATTTCTATATCCTTGGAGGTGACAAACAGCCAAAAAGAAAACAAAAAATGCAAGGTAAGGAAAGAGAGATGTTCAACCTGGGTTTTTCCTCGACAGTCATTGGTAAGAAGGAGGTGGAAGTTAGGCTGGTTAGGATGTGTACACACTCCACCAAATGCCAATTTTCTCTCGTATCTGAGGATTCAATTCATGATTCAAAGATGGAATAGGATGTTCCTGAAGGAGTATATGAGGATGAATTTTGGTTTTAACTTCTATCCCATTTCTTTTCATCTAAATGAGCACAACCTTTGGATTCTCACTTTTTCCTTAAATATGTATCTTTAAAAAAATTAATTTTCAGTCATTATTTCTTCAATGATTTAATCAATGTATTTGATGTGAAAACTATATCCTCTCTTTATATGTTTCGCCTATATAAACATACATGTTCTTTGATATATTCCTTTCCTCCATCAGCTCTAGTGTTCCCTTCATGATTTACATTACTCCATTTTTTATGTGAATCTTGTGTCAGATGTCATCAAATTGTCCCAAATATAATATGTTCTTCTTCAGGCCCCACACATGTCATGCTCCTTGGATAGTTCAAACAAACCCATCATCCATCTTTAGTTTGATGGTAACAAATCCCATGATATTCAATGTGTGATCCTTCCCTGTATATGAAAGTCCTTCTGAGATAATTTCATACCGATCACATCATTCATTCTAGGTTGTCTTGTTCCATGTTTATCTTTATTCAATTACCCATGCATCATTGAGTTATTCTCTTCTTACAATATTTTTCACCACATCACTGATTATTATACCTCTATTTACAAAAATATATTCTACATTTCCCGGACAGCTACATTTACTACTAATGTTATTCTAACAATACTTCTATCTATGAACATACTTTCCATAATTTTAACATGTGACATTCTTATTTTTAATCCTTCATTTTTACTTATTATGATTCTTTTTCCCACTAAAACCATGATCTATCATCCTTCCTCCCTCAATTGGTTGACTATATTCTTGATGCATAGATTTATATCAGTCCTACTTGTTTTAACGATGATTTTATTCTTGAAGAAAGGATGCTACAACATAGATTAAGATAAGCATATCCATAAGGATTTTTTTGTGTGGTTGATGATTAGTTGGTCATAAAAATAAAGAAAACTATGGATCAGAATCTCTGCATGTTCAGTATTCTCGATTTTACTACCAAATTCCATGATTTGGATGAATAGGGTATTTAGGGTGTCAATTTGGTCAATCAATGATGATGAATCTACCATTCTGAGAGTGTACAATTATCTCTTTAGGAAAATTTCTTATGTAGTGACTTGGCCTGATACAGCTTCGTCAGAGTGTCATGTTTCTCCTTCAATGTCTTTTCCTCCACAATACATGATAGGAATTCATTTTACAAAGAAAAATAGAGTTCTAAAATATTATTCTTAAAAGTGTCATTATATTTATCCTCCATCACACCAACTAATCTTTCAAGAATTTTTAATAGTCATGTATCCTTCCACAACACTTCCTATATATATATTTTTCATAATGGAAAATTATTCACATTGAATTTTTGGATATCAAACTTCGTCATCATATGGACACGCCATGAGTCCAGAACCACCACTTTTTATCAATGGGGAATTAAGTAATATTGGTTAATTTTTTTTATGTGAAATATCAACCAAAGGTACCATCATAGAGAATACTCTAAATTATTAAAAAAAAATTAATATACAAAAATTTGAACAACACCACTCCAAAATGTTCCACTGGTAACACTTGTTGGGACTGAAAATTATTGGCCCACTAGTGAAAAAATAATAGATATATAAAATAAATTGAATATTTGGAAATAAATAACACCAAATGTTATGTGAAAAAACCCAAAATCAAAGGGGTAAAACCCCATGAGATAATATAAGGATCTATATGGGTAAAAGTGGGTACAAAATTTCTATCTATTATAAGGAGAAAACCCTCATAATATCTATCTTGAATAATGGGGAAATAAACCATACAAATACTACACACTCAAATGAATTGATGGTGATGAGAACCCAAAGAAGCTAATGAGATATTCTAGAAGGAAATGCCTCCGTTTATAAGCCTCTTCAATACCCTCATTTTACTCCACTGGATGTTTAGTGGGGTTTGGCCACCCACCATAAACATATACCACCTTAAACATTTGAATAATAAAGGGGGTGGAAATGATCCATCAAAAAAATAGCTGACATAATCATCTAACACTCTCATTCATACAAAACACAATTATAAAAAACATGGTCATGCACCCAATAATCCATTTTTATCCATTATAGTCTCACCACCAGAATCTAAAACACTCTATGTGCGTCTATTCCCAACATCAAAAGTATTTTTATATGACTTTACTCAACCATACAACCCATCTCAAGTATATTCTAAAATTCTAATCACCCTTATTCTCAATCAAAAAGTCATCCCTCAAACTACTGATAGAGTCATATTTTGAAAGTATATTAGAATATAACATACATTGTATATAAACATTAATTTAATCAACATGGTTGTATTTTATTTTGTTTATGTTTTATGGATGGATATAATATATGTTAAAAAATAAGCTTAAAATTGATGAATTCCACATGAAGAAGGATTTCTTTTATAAAGGGTAAGTAAAGGTTCGATCCCAAATCTTGAAAATAATAATCCAGGTGGAAACAAAGCCATATATACTAGAAATTTAAGATTTTTGTTATAAATAGTTCATTTATTATATAAAACCCCTCAGATATGTTAAAATAGAGAAATATTTGATAAAAAAGATAAATATGGAATGTACACAGATCTTTGTGGGTGTGAAACATATGTTTCACTCCGTAACAATTTTTCCAACAACATGAGGCTGGAATTTTAAGACATAAAATAGCATCCTGATTGAGGAGTCAATAATTTTACATCCTAAATCACTATTAATTGTATAAAAAGGAAATATGGGCCTATATACAACCATATTCAATAAAAAATATTATTGGGAACCCATTTATAGTCATCATGTTAACTCAAGTCAACCTAAAATTCATTTTTGATGCATTTATGGCAGTTAAGGTTTATTTAGAGGCCTATAAATAAGCACCCAGGGGAGATTAGAAAAGGAGTCATCAAATATTTAGGGTTATGCTATTTTATAGTGTTGTGAGGCTTTGGATGCATTAGGTTTTTGTTTAATTTTTATTTCTATTATTTCCCTGTGATAATGTTCATTTATTTTATTAAAGTGTTTCTCATTCTCCATATCTCTCTCTCAATATCAATCTCTCCTCTAATAATAATTTATATTTCTATCTTCATATCATTCAACCATGAACTGATTAACATTTAAATTACAAGTGACTATACAAATTCATGGTATTGGGTGATGTTAATTGGATTTTATATTATTTAACTTTAAATTAATTAACAGTTTTCATATAATTTGTGGTGAATGATAGTGAAATGCAAAGGTGTAATAATTTTCCACCACAACATAACTTTCAGACTCACTTCTATTATATACCAAATTAAAGATCCTTCTATTATCTACGGAAAATATTTCATGAATTGAGGGGTCTTGACATGAATGGACCCAGGATGGACGGAGATAGTTCCATGCTAATATTACATTGTCTTAAGATACAAGTAAATTGTTTTCCAATGGACTGAATAGTTTAGTAGTATTGGTAAACTAGATACATACATGAGTCTTATATTTCAAATTAACACAATAATTACAACATAACATTTTTTAGTATTAATATATTACATATAATTTATCCCTTCATATCTTTCATAATACTCTTCGTGGATTCTTGGGGAATGGAAACAAAATAAGGGTTATTTCAAATGCTTAATAAGGGAAAATTATAGTTCAAGGAATAATAAATCAATGAGAATAATAATTATGGAATGGTAAATAATTGTAAAAAATACCATGTAATATATGAACTAATATGGAAGTGCATAAAAAATATTTCAAGTTAATAACTAAAAGCACATACCATTTAAATAACTTGACAAGGAAAAATCAAAATAGAATAGTGAGAACTAAAACACATGTCATTTAATCAACGAAATGAAAATGAAATGGATCCATAGATATGTCAATAAAAATTTTCATTGATAAATAAATATTGAATCAAATGGAAGGAAATGATTAATTATTGGATTTCATGTTTCTTAAACAGATGATACATTTACTGTAAATACAGTTTAAAACATACAAGGTAAAAACCCATCAGCTTAGGCTAGCTAACTGATTCCATCCCATGCGACTAATGGAGCATTGTGGGGATTGTAATAACTTGTCCTTAACCCAAATATATTGCATTAATCTATCTTCAACATATAGGTCCTTCATTAACTGGTCCCCAACCCGTATAGTGCATGTTTAAAAAATTTAAATAAAAAAAGTTCATTATCAAATATCTATATTGAGTGATGGATATGAATTTATAAATATTTCATCATTCAATCAAATAATTTTTAAAGTAAACACTATATGTAACAATGATATATTTTTTAGTAAACAATCATATCCATGATAAATTATATGGATAATTAGGGGAAATTTATTGTTTAATGATCTATGAAATTAAATATTTCAATAGGACAATCAAATTAATCAAGGAAGTGAATGTGAATATTATACTTGTAAAAATCAATCATAAACCATCCATAGAATGAATAATGATGGTATTAATACAAAATTTTCCATATGGAGTAAAATTAATAGGTTTATTTCTATTGATGAATATAAATATAATACAAAGTTGTTTTAAAAATATTCTTGAGGAAAATATCATTTTCATTTTGAAAAAAACAATTTGATAATAATTTTCCCTAAAAATTAATTTTTTAAAGAAAAAACTTTCCATAAAAATAATTTTTTATATTTTCAATGGAATTATTAAAGGAATTCGGGTGGGACAATCAATACATGATATACGAGGTAAAAATAACATTCCTTCTTTAGGTTAAAAAGGTTAGAAAAGTGTTATGCTTAAAAAGGCACAAGAAGATGAATTTGAGAAAATTTGTAAAAACAATTAGTAAAAAATTATTTAATAAATAATTTTGAATGGTTGAAAAAATATTTGAAAAGAAAATTAGAAAATATGTTTTTTAGAAGAAAATAGATTTTCTGAATTAATACTGAAATGATGTAGGTTTTGCATAAAAATATTTACTAAACACTTTTAAGTACCAAAGAGTTGTAAATTGGTACTATTACATGATAAAGGTCATGAAAATATAGAGGTGAAATAAATTATTGGTTTTGGAATAAAAATATAACATAAATTCCATGAATGGAAATTCATGTGTAAACAATTCTAAATAAAATGAAATTGTCGAGTTAAGCATTGAGAAGACCATAATGTTGAAGTGAGAATCAATAAAAATAGATTTGTGTATATAAACTATGAATTCACATAGGGGAATTGGAAATACATCAAGAGATATTCTAATCCATTATATACATAATAATATAATATTAATGACAATGATGGTGTAATATAATCCAATGAAACAGGAATTGGGTTATTTAATTTCTTTTCAACTTGGGTAACTTTTAACTCAAATCCCCTTAGAATAAATAATTCAAATTGAAAATCAAAGTAGCATGAACATAAAATAATTTTTGATATAATATATCAAAATTTTCATTAGATACACAATATAAAAGAAGTAAGCAGTGAACATGAAAATTTTCTCACAAATGTATAAAGTGAGATGAAAATCCCTTACCTTGAGTCAAACTTTTCTCATCTGTATTTATATTAATGAATAATAAACAAATTATAATTATTAACTTTCTTCATAAAAATTTTCTTGTTTATTATTATATTTATTTTATATATTACAATGTTGTTTATAACTATTTAAATTATTAAGTTTATGTCAGGTGTTTTGGCCGAATTCAGTTTATGTCTCAAAAACATCTTTTGTAGGTCAACTTTTCTCAAAAGGGTCATTACATAACATATCCAGAATATGAATAATTACATAATTATCTTATTTATACATAAATTATTCTTTTAAAACCAATAATGAAATATGGTTATGAAAAATTCACCAATTTTATAATCATGGAGACGGTAAGTCGCACATACGCATGAGTAACATTCACATATTTCAATAATCATTATATAATGTAGGTAATTAACTTTAATCTTTCCAAAATTATAATTATATCATTAATACCATATTATTTAATAATATATTATTATATATATAATTATATTGATGTAAGATGAATCACATCGTGTCGAGGAGGTGTCAGTTCACAAATCCCTGAATGAGGATGTCACTTTTAAAATATATGAAAGGGTAATAAAGAAAATGATATATTATTTTTTTCTAAATGTAATTATGTCATAAATAAAATATATGTATATATATTTGTATCATATTATTAATTTAAATCATCCATTATACGTTCCATGTATATCATGAATGAATCACATCCCTTTGAGGAGGCGGTAGTACAAACTTCAACAAATGATGTTATCGTATTTAAAAAAAAGGAAAGAACAAGGGTATTTGTTATAAAATAATTATAGAAACATAAAGAAATAATAAATACCATATATATCATATATAAACATAGTTTCCATCGTAATTCCATATAATGAATGGTGGAAAATGAAAAATAAATAATCATCATTTCGTGAGCCAGCAATTCACCGTACACCTTAAAGTATATTGATTACCCATTAGATACAAGTGTGGGAAATTGTAGGTCAAAATATTAGAATAAAATCATCTCAATATATTTAATACAATGTTGTTTTAATATAATCATGTAGTAAGAAGAGTTTTGTGGTTGTAAAATGTAAATAAAACTAAATAGCTTGAGGAAAGATGTTACAGCTTCTTTGGGTAACACCATTTGGTTTTTACCAAAGGGCTTCCTTGGATGGATATATACATAATGGAAGGCTTATTGGATGAGGTGAGTTATTTTTAGGATCTATTTTGGCTGATATTTGTATTTTTATTTAGGTATTTGAGGAATTGGGAGTAGAGGAGTCCTTTTTATAGTTATGGAAGTGTGACACTCTTATAAATTTTGGAAAATGAAATTTCACCCGCATTTTATACTTTGAAATTTTCCTCAATAATATAACCCATTAGATAAAAGGGAGTATAGGGTATAAATATTAACATACAATGGATTTTGGACCAGTTTTTTAGTAATTTGTTCCATTATTATTAAGATTTAGTCTCATGTTAAACTTTATTTCACCTTAGTCATTGTATTCATTTTAATTACATTCACTAATATTTTTGGGAAAAAAAGTTAACCTTATTAAAAATTAAAAATTATTTTTATTCCAAATATGGTATTAATTTTCCCAAATTCCAATAACATAAGTTGTATAAATTAATTTAAATTTAATCCCACTAACCGGATGATAATGTGGGGTTTTAAAGTAAAAACAACCAAAAGTTTGAAATGTTTTTTAGTCGGTTTCTAAGTAAAATTTATTCCAATAACCTAAATTGAATTATTTGAAAAATAATTGATATTATTTTACTTTAAAACTAGTTTTATATATTATCTAACAATATAATTAAAATATACAAAAGAATAAGATTTGAATTAAAATTTTGTATTTTTCATTATTCATTAAATAAATAAAACATCACAAAAAATAAAAAAAATTCATCCTAAGATAAGTTTTATGATTATATTTCAAATATAAAGTTTATTTTGACATTAAATATTTATAAAAGATCCAAAATGCTTATTTAAAATAAGTTTTCCATTAAAAGGTGGTAAAAGTGACCTAGTAAAAATATTGATTTTTATGCGAAATATTAGCGTCTATTATTATATTATTCTTATCAAATATATTCGATGAATATCAAAAATATTTGATTAAATATATAATATATATTTATATTCCATTAATATCACTCGATAATTTTATTTAATTTTATTTTTTGGGATAAAACTGCTTTGTGAGCATACAAATAGTTTTTAAAAAAAACTTTCCCATTATATTTTGTGGTTTATTATATTCATTTCCAATTAATTTTTTACCCATGATTTAAATAATATACTTTCATAACATAGTTAATAATATTCATAAATAAAATTTAATGACTGTGATACATCATATTATATTAAATAAAAATATTTTCATAATATTTTATTTTCCAGTAAAACCAATCCTATGTGTAACGCAAGCTATCGAAGAAACTCTTTGTTGCATGAGACAAATGCCAACTAAGTGTTGTGTTAATTTCAATATATATAATATATTTAATTTATATATATTATAAATTATTGGGATATTTTATTCCACTATATTCTTGGTGTTGCGTGTTATATATTCTATCAAGTACAATGTTCCTAATTTAGAATTTTGGCACATTACATTCTCCCCACTTTAAATAAATTATTTCCTCATAATTTAAACTCATTCATGGTAATATATTGCAAGATATTTCCTATGATTGAAATACCACGTTAGGAGAAGGGTTTGTAAAAAATCTTCTAGAAAATAGATAATGTAAAGTACAATATTCCCAGAGACGAACATATATGTAGGTCTCTAACTAAAAGATAATTAGTGGAATTTAAGGATACATACTTTGATTAAAATCATAAATATTTATGGGGAGTGATTGAAGTCATCAATCACAAACAATTGAATGACTAATGGAATGTTTTGGACCTCAAAAACATAAATCTGCGATGATTTATAAGAACATCAGTTAAAACAAAATTATTATATTAGGACAAAATTTATTTCTAAGTCAATTTCCTAATGTTGGGTAATTATTTTAATACCTATGAATATAAGGAAATATGTATACTTTATATATTTATATAAATATATTTTATTGATTCTTTTGTTCTTCAACCTATTTTACAATTCATCCAAAAATTAATTTTGATGTCTTAATCATAAAGATAAATTTTATAGGATCCTAACACTCATAAAAGAGTTACGACTCTAACTATTTGTATATAACTATTTTCCTAGACTAATATTGTATGTACATTAATATCTAAACCTTATAATCAATAGAATTGGTTTATAATTATTATTTATTCACAAAATTTTTAAACTAAAAACAATGACATATTATCCCAGACATCATGTAGGCCAGTGGTAGGCATGAAATCGTCATTATCCTTCGATCATGGGTTCAAGACCTACATACTTTCAAGAATATATTAGTTATCAACTTGAATATAGGTTTACCTTTTCTAAAACCATATTAATATTGTTTTTAAAATAAATATTATGGAAAACCTTGAAGTAATTTTAATCACTAAATAACCTTTTTATAATTCTATTCAACACAACCCCAACACATAAATACTTCCTCCATTTATTTTAACATAGGTTCTAATATAATCTTGAGTTTATCCTCCAGATGTTTTAATTTACTCATGTAATGTCCAGGATCCCCACATTTACGGAAAAAAACCTCTAAATGGATCATTAGTATTATTTTTACTTCCTTACATCATACCCTTCATTTTTCCTTATCAATTTTTGATTTATGTATTTCTTTCCCACACATAAGACGTTCCACCATTCCATTGAGACACATTTCATGGTGTCTCCTTCAATATTTCATGCATGAGGGAAATGGATCCTTTTTCTATCCATATTTTCCACCACGTGATCTCTTAGAAAATTCTATACTACTCTTGTTTGGGGAGTTTTGGAGTAGGTAAAGTTTTATATTATTAATCATATTTTTGGAATAATTATTAGGAATAAGCATGATATCTTTCACTCCTATCAACTCTTCATTTATTTTCTACATTTCACCACCTTGTCCATTTTTTTCACTGTTAACTTCACTCCTTCAAGTTCAAACCATTGACTAAAACCAGAAATCATAGTGTGAATAATAATAGTCATAATGAAAAAATAATATGATCATTTATAGGATATCTAAATTATGAAAACATATATTAAATATAAAACAAATTAGGTTTAAACTAATTTATTCGTTTTCAAAATCCTTTATAAGTGTTTTAATTAAAAATTTAATTATTTTAAGAATATCCCCAAAGAGTGTCAATCAAAGTGTGTAATAAGGACCATTGTCATGCAACCGGTTATGTTCACTCATTCCTGATGCACCTTGTATAAGGCCTCAGCCTTAAAACTTACATAATATTGAATTAAATGAATAATTCACATTGAGGATCTTTTAAGGTTTATATTTTTAGAGAATTAGATCATAAATCATGAATTATATTCCACATTTAAACAAAGTGGTTGCATAAAAGATAGAATTAGTTTTTTTCCCATCAACGGAAACATATTTAAAATAAAACAAGTATTCTTTATTGACACCTCCTTGAAACTATCATCATATCATGCACCTTTCCCTTGACCTGTGAAAAACATTTCAAAAACATGGGATTAGCATAAAAATCTCAATAAGGGATATAAAAGTATGAAACGAAAACATTATTCCATGTATGAAATCATACTTTACTCATAAAACATAAGCATTTTAACATACCTCATCGAATCATGAATAAATCATAGAAATCATAAGGCATAAAGTTAACTTGAGGCATTCATAACATTCTCACATAGGGAGTAACCCTCTTCGTTACGTTTGGAATACCCATCACAGTATATTCCATAAATCTCTTTGGAGAAACCGTAATGTTTAACCCCTTCGTGTTTCTCATAATGGAAACCATAAATGTATGCCATAAATGAAAAATACATAAGAGTAAGTAAAACATAAACATATTATATATCATACATAAATATAGTGACATCTTAATAGCCACCTTTGAGGGTGTTAAAATAATATTGAACAATCATCGTTTCGTGAGGCAGTAATTCGCTATCCACAGAAACAGTATGTTCTTTAACCATTAGACAGATGTGTGTGAAAGTGTAGCTCGAATCCCTCTTATAACAACATCCTAGTATATTTAAGATACTTTTTTTGTTACAAAAAAAGTAATAAAAATATTTTAGGTGTTTGGAGAAGAAAAATATAACAAAAGAACACAAGAGAAGACATTACCTTTAAATCGGGTAACACTCTTTGATTTGAGCTCAAGGGCTTCCTTAGAAAGGATTCTGCCCAAAGTGAGGCTTTAATGATGAATAAGGGGATGTGGAGAGATGAAATGGGTAGGGTTTGACTGAGCCAAATGCTTGAGAGGTGTGTGTAAGGAGGTAGAGGTGGGGCCTTTTATAAGAGGAGAGGAGGGGCACTCTTGGAAAGTTATAAAATATTACTTTATTATAAAATGATTTTCTGATTAAAAAGGTCCCAAGAGGATATATTTCTAGGATAAGGTGATAAAGTTTCGAAATCCACCCATACAATAGGTTTGTAACAAGTGTAAGTTATATTTTTAATATTATCTTTTCATTTTATTTAAATCTCTTATTAATGAGGTTATCGCTGCATCATCATGATTTAATACAAAATTTAATTTATTTAATGTCTAAAAAATATCATGATGTAGGAAATATTTTTATATTTCTAATGAATATTTATAGTCAAAAATATGAATTGTATAAACCCATTTAAAAATTGTTTTTGTAAAACAACTCATGTTTGTGACATTTTAATTTTAACTTTAAATAAAAAGGTATTTATATCATTTTCCAACCAAAGTGGCTCCATGTGGTCCCCAAGTTGACACATGGATTTTTTGTGTTGTCCATGACTCATCCAATGAGTTTAGGACATATTTCCATGTCATTTCATATTATTAAAACATTATTTTTACCTTAAACTACACTAATTACCTCTAATCGCGATTAAAACATAAAAGTTACTATTCACCTAAAAAATTATTTTAATCTCATTGAACCGCATTTTACTTCTTATTTACAACCATGTGTGTCAAATTTTTGAAATACAAAACATAGAGGTGGTAAAATTTCAGTTAAACGAAAAATCCGTTTTTTAAGTACCACTTAGTGGTGTCACTATTCATCAAAAATTGATGTTTTCCAGAAAAATACCAAAAATTCACCCTAAGCTATATTTGATATTCCGAATTCAAAAATGATGTCTATTTTACAAAATTTAAAACATCTATGTTATATTAATTAATATAATAATTAATTCTCGCTGTTAGAGCAAATAGCGTGTTTTTATGAAACAATAAGTATCAAAAGATTGACACTAGTTTAAGTCCAATTTCAAGATGAAATTAATTCCAACAACCACTATTGGATTAAATGGTAAAAATATATTCTAATTTCACTTTAAAACCAATTCAAAAGATAATCTAATCATATAAATAAATTATATTAAAAAGAGGTTTTGAATTAAAATACAACATTTTCACTATTCATTAAAAATGAACATTATCGGAAAAAATACCAAAAAATTACACAAAGTAAATTTTGATGTCCCGATTCAAAAGAAGAATTTTATTTTGTCAAATATAATACATAAAATGTTCAAAAAAATGGATTTAAAAGAGGTTCTCCATCAAAAGTCAGTTAATCGACCTTTTAAAGAATATTAGAATGTTTACACTTAAAATTGGATTCATTCACATTTTTAATCCTCTAACATTTATTGTAAACAGTAAAAGTATTTGACAAACAAATATAATCATTTTGTAGTTAGTTCTATTAATTCCCTCCATTACAACATCTAGGAGTTAACTACCATTTAAAATAATATTATTTTATTATTAGAGTGCAACGTAAGATTCCCAAGAAACGCGTTGTTGCGTATTGGGTACGCCATCGAGCATAGCGTCCCCTTTAAAGTAATATTAAAATTTTATTCACAAATATGGATAAATGTGAAAATTTCATATTCTTTATTTACCTATGGTGTTACATCCTTCCCCCCTTTTGGGAATTGCGTCCTCGCAATTTTAAAATTGGGCTTGGAAACTTAATTGAAAATCCCACATCAGAACAAGAGTCAGTAAAGAAATCACATTAAAATAATGAAAGGGAATTACAAAGGTCACCTGACTTAACCCATACTAGGATTCCAAGTATTAAAATATGGACATGGAGGATAAAAAGGGTCATGTTCTGATGGAGAGTGATAGTAAACATGTCCAATAGAATGTTAACCATAAGAAAATCACAAACTTGTGATAGGTTAAATAGTATTCGATTCCCCAATAGGAAAAGTTAACAGAAAACATTTTTGTTTTAAGTTACTCTTCATTGAAGAATTTATTTTTGAGCTTAACCAAATTATAATGAAACATACTTACTTGTCACGTAGACTTTCAACTTTTACTAGATTCCTTAATCAAACTCATATTTTCTCTAAAAGACGAGTATTTAGGAATACTTGTTCTCATTAAGAGTACTATAATCAACTTCGTGAGAATCGCCTAATCCAAAAAAGAGAACTATATATTTCCCATGTCATTAGACAAAATCCAAAACCAAAATTGTTAGTATGAGATCCGATAATCCAAAAATGTATAATCCTTTATAAAAAGAAAATCTATTCTTAATCTCCAAAATTTGTCCAAAAATACCCAAAGTTCAACGAAGACCATTCAATAAACAATTATCCATAAAATTCTTCAAAGTAAACCAAAATAATAATGAAACCCAAATATTTGAAGGATTTAATCACATAGTCTTCCAAGGTACAAATTAACTTTTATCTCCAAATAACATTTGTTGCTCTTAATTTCTCATATTGAAAAGTAATTAACCTAATCACATATCCTCCATGATAGGTTAATAATTTCCATAGATAACCCAAAATAAACTTACTCTTGATTCCTAAAATCATCTAACTAAAATGAATTATTCAAAATAACTAGGGACTTCACGTAGTCCAGTGGTAGGCGATAAATACCAGTCGCACTTTGGTTGTGGGTTCGATTCCCGCAGCTTTGACTGACGCAACGGGTTGTCACACGGTATGCGTGTTGTCCTTTTTCCAAAACAATATAATTCATAAAACATTCCTCAAAACGAGATAACATCTTCAAAAATAATCATAACATATTTTAACCTCAATTTTATCTCATGCCTTTCATTTTTCATCATAATATATAATAACCCATAATTACCTCAAAATTAAGAATCATATAAACCCTAATGGTTACCTTTATAATTATTACCTGAACTTTTACATCGATTGGTCATCTCGTACATGATTCATTACAGAACATACCAATGTACAAGTGGTTGATCATGACTCCTTGATAGTTGTTTTAGAATAACCATGAGTTTCCTCATTGAATCCCCAATTTCATCCAGTCTCTTAATCAGAGAACCACCACAGTTTCCTTCAAACCTATTGTCACTTTGGTGCCTGCTAGATCCATCCATTCACTAAAAAAAGAAATATCAGTGTGATTATATCAACAAAACCATCATGTACTAATGGGGAAGACAAACACTAAGATATACTTACTCATTCAATTTATCTAAAAACTAGGACTCTTTCTGAAATCCAAACCATTATGGTAATGTCACTTACGCTTAGAGGATACCCTAACCTATAAAGTTATCTAAACAGACCACTGATACAACTATAAGGCCCCGACCCCAAACATTACTTAATATTGAATTAAATGAATAATTCACATTGAGGATCTTTTCAGGTTTAGAGTGTTAGAGGATTAGATCATAAATCATGACTTACATTCCACATTTAAACAAAGTGGTTACATAAAAGATAGAATTAGTTTTTTCCCATCAACGGAATCATATTTAAAATAAAACATGGATTCTTTCTTGACACTTCCTTGACACTATCATCAAATCATTCACCTTTCTCTTAACCTGTGAAAAACATTTAAAAAACATGGGATGAGGATAAAAAGCTCAGTAAGGGATATAAAAGTATGAAAAGAAAACATTTGTCTATGTATGAAATCATACTTTACTCATAAAACATAATCATTTTAACATACCTCATAAAATCATGATTAAATCATAAAAATAATAAGTCAGAAAGTTAACTTGATGAATTCATGACATTCTTACGTAGGGAGTAACCCTCTAGGTTACGTTTGGAATACCCATCACATTATATTCCCTAAATCTCTTTGGAGAAACCTTAACGTTTAACCCCCTTCGCGTTACCCATAATGGAAACCATAAAGGTATTCCATAAATGAAGAATACAGAAGCTTAAAGAAAAACATAAATTTATTATATATCATATATAAATATAGTGACATCTTAATGGCCACCTTTAAAGGTGTTAAAATAATTTTGAACAATCATCGTTTCGTGAGGCAGTAATTCGCCATCCACAGAAACAGTATGTTATTTTACCATTATACGGAGGTGTACGAAAGTGTAGCTAGAATACTTATTATAAAAACATCCTAGTATATTTAATATACTGGTGTTGTTACAAAAAAAAGTAATAAAAAGAGTTTAGGGGTTTGGAGAAGAAAAATAAAACAAAAGAACACAAGGGAAGACATTACCATTAAATCGGGTAACTCTCTTTTATTTGAGCTCAAAGGCTTCCTTGGAAAGGATTCTGCCCAAAGTGAGGCTTCAATGATGAATATTTGGATGTGGAGAGATGAAATGGGTAGGGTTTGGCTGAGCCAAACGCTTTAGAGGTGTGTGTAAGGTGGTAGAGGTGGGAGCCTTTTATAAAAGGAGAGGAGGGGAACTCTTGGAAAGTTATAAAATATTACATTATTATAAAATGATTTTCGTATTTAAAAGGTCACAAAAGGATATATTTCTAGGATAAGGTGATAAGGTTTCGTAATCCACCCATAAAATAGTTTTGTAACAAGTGTAAGTTATAGTTTTAACATTATCTTTTCATTTTATTTAAATCCCTTATTAATGAGGTAATCGCTGCATCATCATGATGTAATAAATAATTTAATTTATTTAATGTCTAAAAAAAATATCATGATGTAGGAAATATTTTTATCTTTCTAATGAATATTTATAGTCAAAAATAGGACTTTTATAACCCCATTTATAATTTTTTTTAGTAAAACAACTCATGTTTGTGACATTTTAATTTTAACTTTAAATAAACAGGTATTTATGTCATTTTCCAACCAAAGTGGCTCCATGGGGTACCCAAGTTGACCTATGGATTTTCTTGGACGGCCATGACTCATCCAATGAGGGTAGGATATGTGTCTAGGTCATTTCATATTATTAAAATATTATTTTTACCTTAAACTACACTAATTACCTCTAATCGCTATTAAAACTTAAAAGTTACTATTCACCAAAAAAATTTATTTTAATCCCATTGAACCAAATTTTACTTCTTAATGACAACCATGTATGTAGGATTTTTTAAATTCAAAACACAGAGGTGGTAAAATTTCATTTAAACAAAAAATCAGTTTTTTAAGTACCACTTAGTGGTTTCACTATTCATCAAAAATTGAAGTTTTCCAGAAAAATACCAAAAATTCACCCTAAGATATATTTGATATTCCGAATTCAAAAATGATGTCTATTTTACAAAATTAAAAAACATATAAGTTACATTAATTAATTTAATAATTAATTCCCACTGTCAGAGCAAATAGCGTGTTTTTATGAAACAGTAAGTATCAAAATATTAACACTTGTTTAAGTTCAATTTCAAGATGAAATTAATTCCAACGACCACTATTGGATGAAATGGTAAAAATATATTCTAATTTCACATTAAAACCAATTAAAAATATAATATAATCATATAAATAAATTAGATTAAAAAGTGGTTTTAAATTAAAATACAAGATTTTTCACTATTCATTAAAAAATGAACTTTATCGGAAAAATACCAAACATTCACACAAAGTAAATTTTGATGTCCTAATTCTAAAGAAGAATTTTATTTTGTCAAATATAACACATAAAATTGTCAAAAAGTGGATTTAAAAGAGGTTCGCCATCAAAAGGCGGTTAATCGACCTTTTCAAGAATATTAGAATGTTTACGTTTAAAATTGGATTCATTTGCATTTTTAATCCTCTAAAATTTATTGTAAAAAGTAAAAATATTTGAAAAACATATATAATCATTTTGTAGTTAGTTTTCTTCATTCCTTCCATTACAACAGCTAGGCGTTAACTACCATTTAAAATAATAATATTTTTTTATTAGAGTGCAACGTAAGATTCCCACGAAACTCGTTGTTGCGTATTGGGTACGCCATCGAGCATAGCGTCCCCTTTAAAGTAATATTAATATTTTATTCACAAATATGGATAAATGTGAAAATTTCATATTCTTTATTTACCTGGGGTGTTACACCTTGTCCAAGTTGGTACTCCTAGGTATATCTATTTAAGAACCACCTCCACTTTTAGTAACTAGAAAGTGATGTATTTCTATGAATACCCAAATAATATCATCCTTACTAAAATACTCTAATATTATTATATAATTATCATAAAATTATAACATGGGGTTATGTTCGATAATCTATTTTTTCCTAAATCTAGTTCCCAAGGTTCCTACTAAACATTATCAAATACGAACTGCAGTGAACCAACTTAGAAAACTCATAGATATTGTCATGCTACTATTACATTTGAATAAGATAAAAGTAAATCGTGCCCCAAATGACCAAAATATTTATTAGTGTTGGTATCCTAGATACATACATGATCCTTATATTAAAAATTAATATACTAATTATAAAATAATATTTTTCATTTAAGGATAACTTTATCCCACCAGTTATATCCCTAAATATCCTTAATAGTATAGTACTTGGATTCATTTGGAAAGGAAAAGAATAAGGGTGAGCTTAAATGCCTAGTAAGAGTACAGTATAGAGGAATAAATTATAAATCAATGATAATAGTAATTATGGTATGATAAATAACTAAACACAAAATCTATGTAAACAACAGACTAATAAGGTAGTGAAAGAAAATATGGAAAGGTAATAAGTGAAAACACATTCCATTTAAATAACTAGATAAGGAAAACCAAATACGAAAGGGTAAGAAATTACAGCACATACCAATTAATCATTGAAATGATAATGAAATGAATCCTTATATATGTTTATAAATAACACATGGATAAATAAATACTAAATTAAAATAAATGAAATGCTTAATTATTGGACATCATGTTTCCTAGGACCATGATACATTTACCGCAATGATGGTTTAAAAAGTAATAGATTAAAACATATTTACTTAGGGTATCAAACTGATTTCATTCCATGAGTCTAAAGATGAATCATGTGGCTTTCATTAATCACTCCCAAACCTATAGAGATTTCATTAACCGGCCTCCAACCCATAGGGTTTCCATTAATCGGTCCCCAACCCATATAATGCATTTCTAAAGATTTTAAATAAACATTGTACCATATAAAATATATGTATTGATTAAAGGATGTGTATTTATCAATATTTACCCATTCAATGAAATAATAATTGATGTAAAAACCACATGTAAAAATGATATGTATTTGGAGTAATAAAAATATCAAGGATAAGTGATGTGGATAATTAGTATAAATTCAATGTTCAATAATCATAAGAAATTGAATATTTCAAGGGGACCAACAAAGGAATCAAGGAGGTGAATGTAAATAATATACTTAGACAAATCATTCATAAACTATCTAGAGGAAAAATAAGGATGTTATTAATAAAAAATATTCCATGTGGATTAAAAATTAAATGGTTGTTGTCATTGATGAATATAGACATTATAAATAGTTATTTTTAAAACATTCTTGGATAAAATATACTTATCATTTTTATATTTTTATGAAAATACTATTCTCTAGAAAACATTTTTTAATATTTTTTATAAAAATAAAACTATTATAATTTCAATGGAATATTTGAGGGAATGATGATAGGTAAATCCTTACATGTTTTATGAGGTAATAATAATTTTCCTTTTGCATTGGAAAAGGTTGAAAATTTGTCTTCTTCGGAAAGTGAAAATAATATAAATTTGAAAAAGTTTATGAAAGAAAAAAAGGTATATATTTCATTAAAAAATAAATTATAATTGTGGAAGAAAATTAAAACATTTTCAGAAAATAATTTTTTCAAACAAAAACAGGTTCTCCGACTAAAGAGAGAAATGATGTCAGGTTTTCTTAAAAACAATTTATAAAAAATTTTAAGAACCAAAGACTATAAAATGGTATTATTACATGTTAGAGGTCGTGAATAACCATATTATAGGGAAATTAAATTTTTTGGTATAAAATATCAAATAAATTTCATCAAATGGAAAGTCAAGTGTAAACAATCCCAAATAAAATGAGATTGTGATGTAAACCCATGAAAAGACCATAATGTTGAACTGAGGATCAATAATCGAATATATTTTTGTGTATAAAATATGAATAAAAATATGGGAATTAAAAATACATAATTATATTGTCAATGTAATTATACACATAATGTTGTAATATTAATGACAATGAGGAAGAAATATAATCCAATGAAAAAGAAATTGGGCTACAAAATTTATTTTCCACTTGGGTAAATTTTAAATAAAATACCCATTGAACAAATAATAAAAATTGAAACAAAAAATACTAGGAAACTAAAATAATTCTTGATAATATATATATTTATATATGTTCAGTAGATACACCACACAAAAGTATCAATTTTTGAACATGACATTTTTCTCATGGATGTAAAAAGTGAGATGAAAATCACTTACTTTGAGTATGACTTGTCTCATGTGACTTTATATTCCAGAATAATAAACACATGTTAATTATTTAATTTATTCAAAAACTTTATAATGTTTATAATTAATTTAATTTCACTTATTACCATGTTGTGTACATTAACCTAGTAAATTAAGTTTATATCAGGTGTTTTGACCAAATTTAGTTTATACGCCAAAAACTGCTTTTCAAGCTCAACTATGATCAAAGGGTTCATTACATAACATACATAGAACTATGATCATGACATAATTATCATATTTATACATAAATTAAACTTTTATTACTAATAATTATATATGGTTATGAAAAATTAATCAATGTTACAATCATGGAGATGGTAGGTTGTACGTACTCATGAGTAACTTTCCCATTTTCCAACGATCCTTATGTAAAGAAGATCAGTAACATTAATATTTAAAAACAATATAATTATATTATAAATAAACTATATTTTATCCATATATAATTATATATAAACTTATTTTTATGTAAAATGAATCACATTGTGTCATGTATATGATAGTCCACACATCCACAAACGACATTTTCACTTTTTATGTGTGTGAAAGTGTAATAAATAAAATGATATATTATATTTATAGAAAGGTAGTTATTTCATGTATATAAAATATATGTTTTTCATTTCACATATTACTAATTAAAAAAATCCGTTATAAAATCCATGCATAGCGTTAATGGATCACAACGTATTGCGGAGGTGGTAGTCCACACTTCCACAAACAATGTTATCATATTTACACAAAATGGAATGTATAAGGGTATGTGTTGTAAAATAATTAAATAATAATAAGGACATAATAAATAAAATATATAAAATATATAAATATAGTATCCATAGTTATTCCCAACCATGAATGGTGGGAAATTAAAAAAATGAACAATCATCCTTTTGGGATACGGTAGATCATCGTACACATAAATAGTATATTCATTATAAATTAGATGGGAGTGTTTTTATGTTTAGGTAGAAAAATTAGAATAAAAAAATATAAGTATGTTTAGGATAATAATTTTTTTATATAATCAAGGAATATTTATAGATTTGGGGTGCATGATAGAAATAAAATCTAAGGTCTCGACAAAAGATGTTACGTCTTCTTTAGGTAAATCCTTTTGGTTTGCACCAAAGGGATTATGTGGATACATATTTGCAAAATGGTAGTATTATAGGATGATGATTAGTATTATGAATAGATATTTAGGAATATGTGTGTCAATATAAAGTGGATTTAGTGGCATGAGGGTGTGGGAGTAGAGGAGGCCTTTTAGAGAAGAGGAGAAGTGGCACTCTTGTAAAATTTGGATTGTGAATTTCATCAATGTTTTCCCATTAAAAGTAGCTCTAATAATATAAAAAAATTATTCAAGGTAGTATAGGCTCTAAATATGAATATCCAATGGCTTTTTACTAGTTTATAGGACATTTTCCCCTTATGTTTAAGGATTAATCTCCTGTTAAGAGTAATTATGCCTCAATAATTTTTATTCCATCAAAAATCTTGAAGGCCTTCATATCTTTTTATTATAAAAAATCCCCCTTTTAATGGTAGAATGGGGAAACCCAAAAAGAAATCATGAAAGTAAGACACAAATCATGACCTGGAGGTCTGAATCATTGTAATTAATTTAAATTAAATTCATTAACTGTTTTGTCAATAAACTATGTTAAACTTATTAAACATTATAAATAATTATCATTAAAAATATTGAATCCATGTTTCCAAATTCCAATCACATAATTAGAAGAAATTAATTTAAATTTAATCACACTGAGGGGATGACAATGCCGATTTTAAAGTAAAAACATTCAAAAGATTTCTAGGTTTTTATAGATAATTTCAATTAGAAATTAATTCAAATGTCCAAAATTGGATTAATTTTTAAATAATTGATAAAATTTGAATTAAACAGAAATAAAAAATATTATTTAAAACTATTAACAAATTATATGAAAAATAATATTTGAATTAAAATTCATTATGTTTCAGTAATTATTAAAAAATAAAACTTCATATAAATATTCAAAATAATAATAATTATAAAATTTTTATGCACATATTTAAATTATTAAGTTTATTCATAAATATTATTTTTTAAAAAATTGAAACAAAATTATTTAAAACAAGTTCTCCATTATTGGTGGAAACTGTTCCTTTATAAAATGTTGATTTTTACAAAAAATATTGGGTTTTTTCTTATCGTATGCTTATCAAATATATTTGATGAAAATAAAAAAATATTGGATGAATAATATATATATATATATATTCCATTTATATCACTCACTTATTTTAATTAATTTAATTTATTAGGAAAAAATCATTGTAAGCACAAAAATAGTTTTTTACAAAAACAATCCATTTATATTAAAATTTTCTTCTATTTTTCAATTTATTTTTAACCAATGAATTAAACTATATATTTTCAAAATTTAGTTTTCACTATTCATTGCCATAATTTAATGACTATGTTATATATTATTATATTAAATAAAATTATATTAATAATATATTACTGTTTAGTAACACTCAATCTCATGTGCAATGAAAAATATCAAAAAAACTAGTTATTGTGTGTGGAGTATGCCAACTCAGTGTAACATGAATTGGAAGTTGTTAAATATATAGAATTTATATTAATAATAAATTCTCTAGATTTTATATTCCATTATGTTCTTTGTGTTTTTTTGTTGTAAATGTTATCAAATACAATGTTCCAACTTTATAATTTTGAGGCGTTATAGTGCCCGAGGGATCAAACGATATCAAATGGATTTGGTATTTTTGGAATTTAACTATAAATAAATATGATATCCTACTTATCTAATATTGGTGGTTGTATTTAGCATGAAAAATATATTTCTATGTGATTATATGTATCACACTCTAACTAGAGGGTCGAAATCTATGTATTATGTGATAGATTTTTCAATTGGATATAATCAATAATAATAAATAATAAAGGAACATGCATAACCAAACCATTGGAGAAAGGCTATTCATCCCTATCTTTATTATATTTTTTATATTTAGGCTATGATATTTTATTTTCTTATTTAATTATTTTATAAAAACTAAAACCTAAATTTTCATTATTTTCATAAAATAATAAAAAAATAACAAGAAACAGATTAGGTAAGTTATAAATAAATGATTAAACTTGTTGTAAAGATCCTCAAGTGAGATGATCCTCCTAAACCTAAATTATTCATTAGGAAAATAAATAATCTATTGTACCACCAAAAATCAGGTGTGTTCAAAACATTCTTGATTTTCAAGGATCTAGGTGGCATTTCAATCATTATATATTTTTAAAAAAAATTATAATTATTTGTATGTATGTATTTTTAAAAAATATATTTAAAAATATATTTGTTGTGATGTGTTTAAACTATCAATTTTTGTATGGACCGAGTATACACAGGTGTAATGCCCTAATTAAGTGGTACAAAATATATTTAGATTAGTAGGTTCAATGTATGAGAAACACACTAGATGACTTAGGGATAAAAATATAATGAATAACTGCATATTTCCATGAATCCTAGGGGAAAACCCTTAACTTTAGAAATATGAAACTAAAAAAAAGGTCTTGGAGGAATTACCCTTAGATCGTCCTGATTTATCTGAGTAAATCTATGTGGTTGAGGAAACACATATATAATATTAATAACCCAACCATCTAGAGATCCAAATCAAAACCAAAAATGATAGTCTAGAGAGTGAAGATAAAGAATCACATGTTGATATACATCTAAGAGATAAACAAGACCTTTATCAATATTTTACTAACTAGGAATATGATGAAATGAATCGATGTCTATCTACCATGAAAGTATAAAATCCAACACCTATGTACCTATCTCTAACGATGAAGATAATGGAACCAACTAAGTGATGGAATTTGAAATTAGAATAGTGTATCCAAACTACAAAGATACATCTCAAAAAAATAAAAAAAAAAGAGAAATGTCTATTGAATAATAGATTATAGTTTAACCAACTCAAGTTGATGATTCTTTGTTGACCTCCTTTTAATTTAATTTTTTTCAACCTGAATTTAGCATCAATCTAAAAATATAGGATTTTTTAGATTCAGTTGACTCACATTTTTCATTAGAATAAGATGACAAAAAATTTAACCTATTGAGAAACATGTGGAAATACCCAAACCTATTGATCACATACTGGAGGAATCCCATGAAGATATCCATGTGGCCTTTCCTAAATAAATAAATACAAATGATTCTAAAATTTAAAGGGAACATTTTTATATTGATTCTTAAATTTTGATTTTTTTCAGAATAAACATTCATTATCCCTTTCCATTTGATTTTATTATTGATACATAACATATGGAGTAGGAATTTAAAATTAAAGAAGAGTTTTCAAAAATAGGAACTGATGTGATGGTGGGCCCATACTTCATCCTACCCATTCCATGTAAGCTGAACCACAATGAGATTGGAGAGGATCTAGTGTTCTCTGTCCATGTAGTGATTTATAGTATGAACAAAGAAGTACACGTTGTAAAACACCAAATGTGGTTGTTCAAGTCTAAGAAACTCTACCCACAAACCATATATGGATTTTAGGTGGTACTTCCCATCTTTATGGAGTCAAAATACAAGGAAAACATGGGTAATTATATCATGATTTTTCTATCTTTTTATTTTATTTTACAGAATTTAAATTTAAATTCATTATTTATAAATTATTTATTTGCATACATCTAATCCCCCTATCATTTTGACATTGATGAGATTATTCTAAGGGATTCTCATGAAACTTTTTTAGGGGAAATATATTATTCATTGTATTTTATTTTTCACCTCTCAGTGCTATAAAAATTAAAAAATCAAATAAGGAAAAAATGGAAAAAATGGGTTGTGTCATGGGAAGATAAAAAATTTAACAATGATAGATTAATGGTCATCGACTGTATGAGGTTAGGCAGTGAATGTAAGTCTTGAATTAAGAAAAAATTTGAAAAGATAAAAAATAAAAGGAATAAATGATACATTTGGAGAGGTTGATTTGTTCATTATACATACTTGTATAATGTTCCTACATTGTGAATTATGTGTTGGGAGATGAAATTTTCATAGGATTATTTCATTAGGATTATATTTTTATAACATGAATTATAATAATGAGACAAACCACCTATTTGAGATTATTATTATTCATTTCCTACCAACAGTATACCATAAAAAAAGTTAACTGTAATGAAAATTCCCCATGATTAATTTGGATTTATTTGTTTACATAGCAGCGAAGTTAGATGCCTTGCAAGCCTAAGCTAAGAGACATTTTCATAAGGTATGTGAATAAATACATTTCATTTGTTACCTAGAGACATGATGAAAAATAATTAAATGTGTGAGGTAGATTAAAATTGGTATACAAACTAATAATTAATTATTATAAAAAATTGAAGTAATGGAAATGTTATTTCAAAATAGGGAAAATAAAATGCATGATTGACTTTATTTCATTAAAAATGATATAGTTGGAGGAATTATTTTTTATGATATTTGAAAACACATTTTCAATTTCCAAAAATTTAATCTTTTTTATTTTAAAAATTGAATACTTCTAGAATAAAAATCCTTTGAAACATTGTTCATGATACATGCTAAAGGAAAACAATGATCTATGTGCGGGGGAATGGACAATGTCATATTTTTATAGAATATTTAATGATCAAATACATTTCCAATGCACTTTAACTGATTACCATAACCACTATTTAATTATTTTTATGTTTTATGTAAGTGTACATGAAATTTATGATAATAAAATTAAATGTGAATAATTCTACATGAAGAAGATGTTTTGTGGAAAAGGGTATATAAAGGTATAATATCAGAGCTCAAAATGAAATATCCATGTCTAAATGGATCAAAATATATTATGAATTGATTATTTATTTCATAAATTTCTAATTTATGGAATCAATACCTTTAGAGAAGTGATGTGGAGGAATGATAGGTTGAAAAGAAAATATTTGGGCAGTGCACACATGGGTCATGCAATGACACATAGCTCTCAGGACGTGATGGTTCCCATGAAAAAATTAGGCTGAAAATTCAAGCTATAAAATTTCCTCTTAATTGCTGCCTTGATATTTTGTTGTATAAAACCACTATTTACTGCATGAAAAGGTTACCTGGTCCCATATATGTCTATGTTGGATGGAAATTATTGTCGATAAAACTAATAAAGACCCCATGATGACCTGAGTCAAACCAACAATCATTTATAATGAATTTATGGAACTTGAGATTTATTTTATGACCATTAAATGCGATTCCAATGGATATTGGGAATGAATTATAAAATTTGGAGGTTTCTCCCATTACGCTACACAGTTACGGTTCAAATAAATTAGGGTTTTGTTTTCTTTTTTATTTCTCTTCTATTTCATTTCTTTCCAACTTCTCAAATTAATTAATTTTATGAAAGGATTTATCATTCTCCATATCTCTCTCCCTCTCTATCAATAACAATATCTATCTTTATCCTAATTTCTATTTCTCTCTTCCCATTATTCCTCCATGATCTCATTTAATTTGTAATCAAATGTGACTAACCTATGGATTAACCTTTTGGAGGTTTCATGATGTTCTAAATTAATTCACTTTGAAATCATTATTTTTTTTAATTTAGATTATTTTTATTGAGATGGGATTGAATGGGTGAGTATATTTTCCACCATAATAAAACTTCCAAACTCACTTTTATTCGTTACAAAATCATCGTCCCTTCCCTTACCCTGTAAAACTCCTCATAAGATAATGGTGCTTGAGGGATAAAAGAACATCCAATAGATACTCTAATATTAGAAATTAGAATCCCAATCCTTAGGTTATCCTCTTTGGATATTGGAGGATGTTGGATTGGGTGTTCCACAGTGATTTCTGAGGCTAGTTAAGTTTCACACTCAATGTGGAGGGAATCAATCCATGTATGATGTTATGGATTGAAAAATTGGATTTAATTGATAATATAAAAATTATGGAACTTATATAACCGAACCCTGGAATAAAGACCCTTCTTCCCAAACATTATTCTATTTTTATTCTGTATTGTAAGGTAGTTTTGTATTTTTATTTCATTATTTTTCCAAAACCCAAATAAGTAAAGTTCACTACCTTTATAAAATAATAAAATAGTAAAAAGAAATATATTATGATAATTATAAATTATTTATCGAACTGATTGAAATAATACCCATGTGATATGACCTTGTTCATCATATATACAATATTATGAAAATAAATAAACTTTTATATAGCCTTGTGATAGGTATGTTCACCTACCATTCTTGTAAGTTCATCTTAAAGGATCCTCAATGACTATACCACATCTCTTATTAGATCACATGAACCACTCATAACCCACTCCAATCACTAGTGCATACTATCTCTTAAAATATTACAACCCTATGCTAACCCCTCCCATGGGTATACTATGGACATAACCTTCCCCGGAATCATATATAATTTTTATAGGCATTTCAAGGGTCAATTGGTATTCCACTTATCTCAAATATCAATTATCTAATAGTGTTACAACCCATGATAAATATTGGGTGATTTTTTATCAAGTAATTCATAGCATCGAATGTGAAAAATTATCTATTGGGTGACTTATATCCATAACGACATCGCATGACAACACTATCAGTATTCCAAGGCATTTATTCTTATCGATCATACATCCATGGAACTAATCCCTTGAGAATCCAAATATAGGATGCTCCCCACAACATTATCTAGAACAATCCCAGTTATGTAACTATAGTCCAATGGTTTAGTTAGATAGAATTTCATTCCATGTTATATGGTAGAACATCATAAATATAGATTTAGATAATTTTAATAACTGAACCTATAAGGTATATTCATCTGGAATCACCCTTTAATGATTTTTAAATAAATAATCACCAAAAAATTCTTTGGTTAAGTAGTGTTTAATTAATTAATATATGTTAAAACACAATATAGGTTGTTACTTTCACGTTATATTATAGAATCATAGGAATAACAACCCACTAACAGCTTCCAATGAAGGAACCTTATGCCACACTGAACTACGAGGATCACATAAAGTTCTATAAACTATTGGATTTATTCCTTTTCATTGAACATAATCACATCATAGATCCACATGACCAATAATATGAAGAAAATATATATTCATGTCAGTTCAGTTGAGTATAATTATACTATGTAATTAGACAATAAAACACCATGTGATATGTTTGTAAGACTCTAAACAACTAATCCTCTCATTAGTGATAAAAATATCACTACTAGGTCCATGTATATCTTGTAAATTCTATGTTCCATATAATGTTTAATGATACACCTCTTTCCTCTATCATCTAAAAGTCTAAAATCAAGAACCAATCTCTATCCAATGGCCTAAAAGAAAAACATGTTAATAAAAAAATCATAAATTATTGCACCATTTGAAACACATGAAGTTAAAATCATATGAAAAAGTTACATAATATATCATCAATAGAAATACCAATCCCTTTAGGTTTCTATGATGAACCATCTCAGTATCCTTCATAAGATTTGAAAAATATGTATATCTGTAGTCTACTATATATAAAATAGTCATATAATAAATATACATAATAAATATTTGTAATGCTCAACCTGGATAACTCTAAATAGTAGCAACACCAGTTCGCAATTTAAAATTAGGCAAACCTCCTCATATTCATGGGGGTTCTAATAAGTAGTACATGTAAAATATGGTATTATGGGGATACTGTACCCTTTGTATCAGAGTGAGAAATTACATATATAATTAAAAAACATAACCCAAAAACTATAATCAAAAATTTATATAGATAAATAAAACATCCACAGTAATAATATGAATTTTTTTTACATACATACAGTTATACAAGATCGACCTCCCTCTTAGAAATTATTATATATATATATATAATAATAATCAAATAATGTACAAAATTTAAATATAATAATCTCTACTAAAATCCACTCTCATAACCTAATCATATACATCAAGGAATTTTCAAGATAAAATATATTTATTATGAAATCTTAGGCTTCATTCCAATATAATCTTATAAAAAATGAATGCCTCTCAGGTAAAAAAGTGCCACAACTTCCCAAACAAGGTGTCTGTACAAAACTAAATGGAGATCCACCAAAGAAATGTAAAAATATACTAGTAATACAGTGATATGTACAAGTGACATGGTATGAATAATATGAAATTGGTGATGAAAAATAAGTGAAATAACCAAATAATCCATATTTGGAATGATTCTTTAATGTCATTGAGATTGCCACTTGGACTATGCTAACCCATATATCATGCCATTGTTGATCCTTAAGTTTCTAACAATGATTGATCATACCTACTTTTCCCGATGCCGAGGTATCTTTGAGAATATGATGATGACCACACATTCCAATATAACAAATATGTACCTCCTCAATATACATATAAGAATCAAAGACCTCCCTTAAATAAGTTTTCTCATCGAATACATATCCTGTTAGTATGGAAAGTATTGGTAATTCTGATAGAAATAATCATCCTGGTATACTATATCAATTGAAGGCTTTATATCCATGTAAACACCACTAATATTATCAACTAATTAACTTTAGGGAGACATCTCACCTAGTAGTAACACATACATCCCCTATGCATCTTTTATCAACCAAAGAAATATTCCCAAAAAATATTATAGAACTCCCCAATAAGAGTGTTCTCAACAATGTAACCTGATAACACTCCATGGGAGTTTTCTAAAATTCAAAATAAATAACTGCAACAGTGTGAATTTTCCCAAAATATAAATAAAGGATCTCCCCTTGGGCAATTTTTCGAAATAAAAAATAAAAATATCTTTTGTGTGATCATTTTTCATATTAAAATAATAAATTACATAGTCTTATACGAAGTTCATAAAACATAAAATATTTACTAGGTTTATTCGAAAGACTTAACCCATAAATATTGTGCATAACCAAGACCATATAGCTTATGGCTCATCCACCTAAGATAAACAGGTCTGAAGGATCATCACCCAGCCTATTAGGGTTATCCACCTCTTGTCACGTGACATACCAGATTTTAGGTTTTAGTGTTTCTGGAGATCATCTCCGAAAAGGCCTTGACCATTAAAAAATAAGTCACCAAGCCAATCTAAAAGTTTCAATATGGATTTTATATTTTCTCGTTTTAAGGGTATTCTTTCTAAATTCAATAAATTATTCAATAATCAAGAATAAAACTAAACAGGTCACAACTACATTTTCATGGCCACACATGCACATACAAATAAAAAAATCATAAATTAATAGAAATAGTAAATAGACCACCAATCTAATTCTGAATCTTTCCATTTAATTCATTTTTTTTGGAAATTGTTGCTCAACCCCACTTAGCCTCATCCAATTCCACACAAAGCTCACATCAACGCTGATCCTTTAACCCATGAAAAAGAATATGTGTTAATTAATTAAAATTAATTCAGTATTAACTAAAATTTTATAATTTATTTAACAATTTAAAATAATATGGATTGATTCAGATTATCTAACTGAGCACACGTCATTCAATGAGTTCTTAATAAACAACCCAGAAGAGGTTCCCAGTAAACTCCGGGAACTATTCATATAAAAATACAAAATCTCCATAGCCATTTTATTTTTCAAATAAATCTAATTTAAATGAAAAAAATAAATAAATAATTTGATTTAAATAATATCTTAACCTTATTGGTATGTGGTGACTTGTAGACAACATCTGAGGATACACTCATCATAAGAATAATGACTTCCCCGAAATAATCAGGATATTATACCATGTTGCGATGGAATATCTAATGAAAACCAAATATGAACAACTAATTATTAGTGACAAATTAAGGATGAGGTAAGTAGATATCAATATGTGTTGATAATTATGTTGAGTCACTACGAAACAAATTAAAAATTTCATCCAAAATAGGGTGTGAAGGTAGAAGTGGGTGAGGTATGCCCCTAACATGTGGAAAAATTAAATTGGTAAAGAGGGGATACCCCTTATAAGTCTTGAATAAGGAAAGCATATAATTCACCCATTAAATAATTCCAAAGATGATCTGGTTGTTTTATTCATCCAAGGCTAATCCATCCAACACAGCCTCTCCAAAGATTCTCTTGATACGGTTGGGAAGGCCCCCAAATATCCTTCCTCTACAAAAAATAATCAATTGAGTTTTTTGAACTGTAGTAATTATGCTGAAAAACATAGTTCCTAGATCAACCCATCCACAAAACTCAAACATTCAAACTTATGGTGTATTATAAATTTTCGAAGAAACATGAGGCCTCACACCTCAATCAATATCATTCAATTTTGTTCAATAAAAATATATGATGGGTGGAAATACCCACAAGTAACAAAGATCTAACAATAACCCAATATAAAACTAAAATTAATGGATTAAAATGAACAAGACAAAATAACTTGGAAATCATTTGAAATGAATAAAACAAAAGTGTTTTTATATGGACTTAAATATCATAATCCCATTCATATATTAACCTAATAGTCATTAAATTGTAAGACAAAATACGAACATACGCTCAAAATAGCATATATGGAATAACATATTGAATCCACAGGGGAATTCCAGATATCACTTGAAAATAAATCAATGCCAAGAAAAAAAATAGTAGTGGAAAAATGATAAAGATATAAAACATGATAAAATAATACAAAACACTAAAAGAGATTATTTTAACATATAAATCAAAATTCAAGATAAAATATAAAAACACCACCACTATCTATGAAAATAATTTTGGAAGAAGGTTTGTGTTCATGAACCTAATGATACTGAAGTGGAATCATGTTTAGAATATCTAAATATTGTTTAAATTTAGAAAAATGCATTGACATAGTAATGTTATTGGTTGGATTATCATTGGTGTGTATCTTGTTGAAAATATCAATTCTAAGTTAAATATCTTACTAATAAAATGAAATATAATATCTTGATGATTATACCTACCATGTAATACTCGGTTCTTAGAAGAATTAATTACAGATTTAAAACCATAATCAAAATTAATAAAAGAAATACATATTCTTATTTTAACAAACAAACCATTAAGCTGAATAGATTCTTTGATATCCACATTTAATGTTAAGTAATCAACCTCGGTAGTTTAAAATATCACAACCAATTTTAAATTACATTTTAAAGATACTAGTCCTCTAAATGTAGTTAAAGTAATATTAGTTGGATATTTTCTTATATTAGTATTCTATGAATAATATGATTCAACATGAGCATTCACTAAATCTCATGAAATATAATTCCTAATATATCATATTGAAGGAGATGGAATAGAATAAATTTACCTTAATATCCACAGAGGATCTTTCCAATGTATCTTAACTAGATTCCCCATTATGTTTCCCAATACACACATAGTGATGGCAAGATCAATCCAAGTAGAAATAAAATATTGTTTAACATTGTCCACAACATTATCCTACAAAATTATTATCTTATATAGAACATCAATAGTAGTGGTAGGAGATTGAGATAATGAATGTTTTAAATAATAAGAAAAAGGATATAAACATGATGAAACATGAAAAGTAGTCTATGATTTGTATATCTAATTATTTACATACCAAACATATTTTTAGCATAACTGAATCACTCATTCCTAGTAGAGTTTAACACTAATTTTTAGTTGGTGTTCAATTTCATATCACTAAATATATTGAGAATGTAATAAACATACATATGAAATTAAATCAGGTAGTTTTTAAAGGATTTAATCACATAGATCAAACATTCCCCTTTTAAAACTATTTTAAATTTGAATAAATCAAATTGCCTATACCATTGTTCAAAATAATTATTTAATCCATAAACTAATTGATTCATTAAAAATACTTGGTTAAATTTAAAATAATTATCGAAAATATCAGGAGTCCTCATGAATAATTTTTCATACAAATCACCATGTAAGAAGAATCTGTTTACATAATGTTGTTAAATATGAAGATCATAATAAATAAAAAATATTAAGAGTCTAACAGAACAATTATTCATTATAGAAGAAATATTTTTTATAATATTCCATTACCTCCCTTTGAAGGAAACCTTTTTCAACTAAAGTACAGTTATATTTAATATTATTTCCAACATTTCTATCTTCCTTCCTCTTATTGATCCATTTAATGACAATTAACATTTAAATTTTTTTATTGAATATGGACAAGGTATGATTCTTGCTAAGATATTTCATCAAATATTATATATAATTAATCCAATTCTTATATTTTCTATCAATATAATCCTATATATATATATTTATTTTAACTCACTCTAAAGATGATGGGAAAAATTTTATGTGAAATCAACCACCTCAATAGGAATATTCAATGTAGTAGGTCTAATAAATAATCTTTCTCTAACCATAGTGAGATAATAATTTGTAAGATCACTATAAGATTCAAAAATTTTATGAATCATCATATTCATATATGAGAACTTGTTCAAGGTGAGAGATAGAGGATAAGTCTCAATAGGACACCCACTATCAATATAAAGATCAACCTCAACATCCCTCTTCTGAATATTATCACAATTATCATTAGTGGGGTATTTTTAAATAAGAGGAAATGAATCAAGAAAATTCATATCCTAGCTAACAATACACTTCTATGAAAATAATCTACGTAAATTTTATTATCATATACCCCGTCATGATATCCTTTGAAAAAAAATCTAACATCCCTAGCTTGATGTTTTTCAGTATTAACATGAGTATAGGTAGTGAATCCAAACTCTCTAACATATCTATAGTATGATGTGGTGGAACTACAAAGCTCCTTAAGAGCCATAAAAACCGTAGAGGATAAGGTTCAAGGATTTATCATATATATTGTCATAGTACAATCCACAGCTGAAATGGAACTTTAAAATCTGAAGCATTAAAGAATTAAATGAGCATTATAAATGAATGTGTGATTCATAAATTATAATAAACCATTTAGTACATGAATATGACTCACAGATTCATCATAATCGCCTCATAATCAAAAACCATAATATACTCAGTAGATAAATATTCAGAATCATTATCGATACTCAGTTCCTTTAATTTTGTCACATATTTATTTTCCACAGAGTATTTGCATGACCAAAACACTTTAATAACATCAAATTTCTTTCAAAATATATAAATACAAAATTTCTATTGAAATTCATCAATAATGGTCATAGTGAATAATCCCCCACCATGAGAGGTAATCTTACCAAGTCCCCATATATTGTGTTGAACATATTCAAGCATGTGATATACTTTAACACTATATTTGTGAAAAATATATCACCTTAACATGTTAATCAAATACTCATCTCAGAAAAGTTATTTAATCAGTTTAGATTAAGTAATAATCTATTTCTTACTCAACTCTTCTTATCCTTTAATAACCACATTTCCGGGGATTATGTGACAAAACATGGTAATTTCGTTGATGTTGAAAAAGTTGTATCCCTATTACGTAATGTAGGTATTTTCTTTTAAAACTTATAAACACATGATAGAGAAATCCATAAGATCCACACAAGAACCTCTAATGATTTTATGTCAACCAAAATATAATTTTAAAATAAAATACCACTAAACAAAAGAAAAAATACATACGATTCATATGAGACTCTATAACCAATTTGAAATCCAATAAAGTGACAATAAGATGGTCTAATTGTTCTAACAAAATAATATATTCCCTTAGCATAAAAAACTTTTTATTTTGTAATAAATGATGGAAGTAGTGTTTCAGTACCAATAATGTATAATTTGGATTAAATTTTTATTTGAATATTATAATATTATTAAAATAAACTATTACAGACTATTCATTATTTTGAGAAAAGTGAGGACAAAGGATCTATTATTGAAAAATGAAAGAGTTACACAAGACATAAAGAGGCAATTTTACCTCTGTCCTAAATAAGAAGAGGCATCATGTCATTAGGAACATTGTTCAAGTGGATGCTCATATCTCCCATGACACCATTATTAGAAATACCATCTTTAATGTAGTTTTCTTCCCAAAAAGTGTGTGTGATAAAGAATTTCATAGAGGAAATCTATAAAAGGAAATTAATCCATTTACCTGAAAGCTTCCATTAGAGTTAGTTCTGGCCCACCCTTATGGAATGAACAAATATAGCTGAGTCACACTCAAACTAGATATATTTCCAATGTATTTGATAAAAAAATTCACTGGTGTAATAATCACCATCATTTCAGATTCAAAAGTAGTATCATGTCCACATGGACCATAACTGCATTCCAAAACATCCCCCTAGTGATCCTATAAAAATAACCCCAAAGCCTGATGGTCCAGGGTTTCCTAAGAAGATCCCATCTAAACTGAATTTCATCAATCCAATGAGAGGGGCTGACCCAAAAAACCTCCATTGTTCCCCATGGTTTGGGATAGATGCTTCTAACATTCAAGTGCCTGAGAATCATAATGTCGCTAACTGATTAACTATAGTGCATAGTTAATCATGAGTTGGCATTCTGAATGGCCATAATAATGTTACTGAAGGTCATTTTTTCATAAAATCTAGCATGTAAATGAACTTCATTGTTTTGGGATATCCAATTATAGTGAATAATTTCATTTCTAGAAACTCTAAGTAGTGAATTGAGATTTTTGGACTCTTGAATTTTAAATATAGAATTCAAAAAATCTTGGGCAGAGTCTATGTTGGGTGGATTTTTCTCAAAGCTATTGGGAGTGTATTTCCACAGTGGGAAGAAATGTTATAGGATAATGACAAGTGACCACATATTCTTGATGTTGGTAAAATAAAACACACCTCGAGCACACTGAGATCCCTAAACTTTTGAAGATTTTAAAACATTGATATTTTGATATGAAAGAGTATCCAAATTAATGTAAATCTTGAGGAGAGTAAGCAGTTTATGTTCAAACCACTAATCCATTTGTAATTTCCCTACATCAAATGTTTATAGAAACATTTAGAATCCTGACTCCCACTCAAATACCTTTCCCATAACATCAGGTCATCTTGTTTTATAAAGACATAGTCTTCAGTAGTGGATGAAATTTCTTCCAAAAGGTCATCTAAATGTTCAAGTTTTTCATTGATAGTGGATCTTCTATCAAAATGTTGTTCCTAAGAATTTATTCTATCAATAATAGGGGTACTAGTCAAGTTATCATGCCAAAACATGATTGAAGAGTTCACAATAACCAACCATCTGGAGTGTCTCATAATGCTTTAGAAAAAGAACATTGTCCAGACCAAATAAGGGAGTCTAGAAATCCATATTTCCATGAAATTATTTTTGAGTGGATCATGATTCTTAAGAACTCAAGAGAGGTATTTTTATTATTCATAATATGACAAGGTATCTTAGCTTGCAATTCCTGATTGAAACATCATAAATTCTTAATAACCTGTCCTGCAATCATGGTGGGAATGAAACACTTTCTCCACCTTGTGGTAATAAGATTCCTTTCTATCAAATTTCAATTTCAAAAAAAGTTATTCAGCATTGAATTGATTTTATTAATTACTGAGGTAGGACACATAGACACCATGAAAGAATAGTAATGTTGAGAGGTAACAACATATTTGAATATGCACAAATGTCCTACTATTGAAAGAGACTTTCCTTTCCAACTGTCAAGAGCCGTCATGACTTGGGATAAAGACTTTGAAAAATGAGAGGCCTTGAGGCTTTCCCCAAAACTATAGAACTCTGAGATAAATAAATGGTAGAGATACCTCCCTAAGACTATGATTATTGATGAGGTGGGTCTTCCTCAAAGTCGGGATATTCTTTCAAATGTAAATAAAGGATATTGTCTAGTTAATTTCCATCCCTAAAACATTCACATAGTGAATAAGGGTCATTTTGAGATGATTGATGTTCTTCCTCTCCCCCTATGAAAAAATAAAAATATCATCAGCAAAAAAACAAGTGAAATGGGTCAAAGATACCTCTTGTCATGGTGATAGTGAACTTTTTCCCTTTATCCACCATGTTAAAAATTATTCTTCTCAAATAATCCTCAGTAATTGCAAAAAATATGGTTGAGAGGGTATCCCCCTACCTCACTCCTCTTGATCTTGTGAATTATCGCTCTATAGAACTATTAAACAGAATTGAAATATGAGATGACTCTAGAAAATTTATAATCCATTGAATAAACACCACACTAAATCCAAATCTGTGGAGAATTTGGTTAATTATTCCCCAATCCATCGTATCAAAAGATTTTCTAATGTCTAGATTAATAGCGAAATTTACCTAATAATTCCCTATAGTATCTATCACATTTTTAAGGTCATAGTAGCTCTAACTGTTATGAGAACCTTGAAATGACATGATGAATTTTTAAATATGATTCTATGGTCATATAACATGCTATGATATGACCCATATAATATTGACTATTACGTGTGATAGCACATTAGAATATGATACTTATTCTCATGATGTTCGCACATGTTAGTCTCCAAGAAGGGTGATTATGAGAAAAATATGGATGTAGGAATTCTTCATGTTTATGTGTCATTATATATTCATATATACGAGCATGTGTAACAGTCCTTAGACTTTAATATTGTTATTAAGGAATGTCATGAATTTTTCATTTCGATGTATTTCATAAAAAATGATAATATAGTTTATTGAGATGTCAGATATGTTGGGAGCATCATTAGTGATTTTTTATTAATTAATATGATAAGGATGGGTTTTTAAAATTTATATTTATAGAATTTTATATATTTAGCCTTTGATTTAAATATAACTATCACATTAAATTCCATAGTCATGGTGTATATATGAGATTATTTCAGATATTAAAAGAAACACCTATCAGGAACATAGGTTAATCACACATGTGTGAAACATTATAGATGATGTATTTTGAAAAAAATATTATATAATACTATAATTTTTCATGTGTGGTTATCAATTTTACAACATTAGCTTATTTAACATGGGTTCCTTGACCCATTTATAGATTTTAATTTTGAAAATTAGGAAAACCTATGTAATTGTAAAGAAAAAGAATCCTATAATGTAACACAATAAGTGTTTTTATTGACCTCAGGTAACTTTTAATTGAATTTAATTATTTGAATAAATATTATTCTCTAGAACAAGGAATGATTTTATTAAAGATTTATTGATATGAAGTATTATTCACAAGGTACTAATTTATTATTTATTTAATAATATATAGTTCTGTTAGTTACATGAATATTTAATAACTATTTTTCCAATAGATTTTTAATATAATATATTTTTTTATTTATTGAATATTTTATAAATATTTATTCACTAAACTATAAATATTATATTTATTTGTGGATAAATAATTAATTAAATATTTAGATAGTTATTTGAAAAATGATGAGGATGAAAAGGAGACCAAGATTGTGGTTTGTGATATATATTAATTTACAGGATGGAAAAATAATATTTATCATTATGCTAGTTAGAGAATAAAATAAAATATTTTTTTTATTTTTTGGTTTGGCTGTGAAAAAATTTATCTATGGTTTTTTGTGAAATTAATTATTTTTTTAACATTAACCATAACTCTATAAATAGATTATTATTTATATTATACAAGGTTAAAAAATTGAACTATTGCACATAATGAATTTCTATCTAAATTTTTTCTTCCCTCATCCTCTCAAGAACGAGAAGAATAAGAAAGAATCCTTTAAGCCTGAATAAACTTAATGAAATAAAGACAAACAATACAAGATGATCGATCTACCACACTAGAACCTGAAAATCCATCATTGGTGCTCAAAGATAAAAGGAACACATATAGATCACCACTAGAGGGTTACTATATTGGGTCCCACTAACCAAAAATGGTATTCCAAAAAGCTTTTTAGATGATCGACAACATCAGGTAAGAAATATCCTAAAAAGAGGTATCCTTGCTTCCAATCTATACAATTGATTATTTATTTAACATGAAAAATATTCTCTCACAATTTTGGGATTACAAGGTCAGTATTAGATTGAGAACAAAAATTGGTAATGTTTTTCTATTACTTTCACAATTGGTGAATAATCCATCAAATATGATTAAAACCATAATAGTTAATTTCCCTAAGGCACATTCCCTGCACTTTGTTACTTTATATTGGATAAAAAGTAGGTTACATATCAATTTAAATTTACTTATTTGAGTTTTTATTCTATATTAAAAATTGTTTATATTTTAAATTAAAAGATTACCCTCTCATTAATTCGATGTTTTTAACATGTTTTTGAATTTTTAATATACTTTATTCAAAATTCATGTATTCTAAAGGCCTTAGAAAGGATGAGTAGTGATTAGAGATTCTATCAAGATGTTATAAAGAGACTTTGTGATATATTGGGTTACATGGTTTATATCAAGAGTTCATACAGTATATCCAATTTTAATGCACCAAGATGTGTCATGGGATACATGGTGCCCTGTGTGGTTGTTACACATATTGTGTTTATTATAAACCATGCATTGATTGGGAAATCTTCATTCATGGTTTTTTGAACTACATGATTTGTATCTAGAAAACACATCATGTATTATGTATAGTATAACTAAGATTATCCGCTAAACATGTGGTTAAATACACTATTTTTTAATACATTAGTCTGATAACCGAGAATATTAATAAAACACATAACATGTAGTTGGCGTACATATTGTGTAAATCATTAGTCCCCACATCTAAAGAAAAAGTTGATTCATTGTGAAGGCTATGATGACACAAGGCATGTGGACCACACACTGTATAACTCCTTAGTACACATCATGTAATATAACTAAGACACATACTGAATCCCCTAGTGTTTATCTTGGGAACACAAAATAATGGCCACATGAAATGTAGATATTTATCACATGTCATGTAATCTGGTATAGGTATATTCCAATGAGAAATCCATTTATCTTGGATAGATTTGAATTAAGGAACATGGTATGTAACTCATTTTTACACATCATGTAGTCTCCCAATAAATGAAACAAATTAAATTTCATTACCATAGTTAATTATTTCATTAAATCCTAATTAAACTATTGGAACTATGTGTTCTTTAAAATGTTAAAATGTAATGAATAATTAATTATTTCTCAATTAATTCTTTGTAATTAACAATAATTATTGGTTATGTAGTTTATTTTCCATAAAATCTTTTATGATGGTTCTCTCCAGTAGAATATGGAAGGCCATTAAAATAAATTTAGTTAAATGATTAATTTCCTCATAATAGTGTGATTATCTCAGTAATAAAGAGAAAATTTTAGTATATCTTATCCTATGTACCTTTGCATATAGTTTTCATATGTATGATTTGTCATGAGTTTTTACCAGACATATGTGTGAGTTGGTATTATTTAATTTTATTTTAATTCATTTTTTATTATTTATGATTATATTAAATATTATGAAAGGTTGTCCTCCCTCCCTTTTTAATATGCAGGACTTTTCTTTCCAATGTAGTGTATATAATTACCCTTAATAAATTCTTTAGATACCATCACCAGTATGTATGTTATAAAAATATGTAACAAAAGGATTATCCCAAAATGAATATAGGAAGTCCAATATGTAACTGAGTCAAAACAAACCCATGTGACATGTAGGAGGATATGGTGGAATGCTACAGCTCGTTCCAAGACTGACACAAGGATTTTTACTTTGGGGTCATAGGTTGATTTATTATCTGATAAATAAATCCAGAATTTAATAATATCATGATCATGTTATTTATTTTTTAATTTATTTATTTATATACAATTCATACTTATTTTATGGATTCCAAACCGTGACCACATACATAAATGGTTAAATATTCAAAGTTTAAATTTCAATAAATGGATTATACATACATTTTTTATCAAAACATGGATTATAACATAAGTAAAATCCACATAATAGGAAAAAAATTATTAATAATAAAATTCTAAAACATTAATGCATAATAATAAAAATCAACCATGTAAATATTAATTTATTTTTCCTTCCATAATATTAATTAAGATAAAAATATAGTTAAATTATCGGTTTAGGCTATTTTCTGAGGATATTTGAATTATTTAAGAGTATTAACTAATATTGTGGGTATAATTAACTGATTTTTTATTTAATTTAACTCCTATAGTATACTATAAATGAATTTAGATGCAAATTTTGAAGAAATTAGAATTAATACTTCTGGACTGGGGAGTCCACTCAACAGTTCAAGGAGCTTTTGTTTCCATTTGTAAATATCACCTATTTAAATAACTTCTTATAGTTTTTATGGTCATAATATAGATCATAAATAATATATATAAGGATCCTTGCCACTATAATTTCATGAGAAAAGGGTCATTCTAAGATTAATGGTAAGGTCCATTACGACTTGACAAAATAGAGGGAGACTTAATAAAATAACAATTATCACCATGTATCATATAACATTAATCATGAAAAGTATTAAAAATGTGATATTATAATATTTTTTAATAATTTAACGGTCATTATTCACTTTATAATTGTGATCAATTTTGGAGAAAGACCATCTCTTAATAGGAAGTAACTTTCCAGAATTCGTTAGATGCCTACAAGTTGTGTTCCACCATAAATGTAAATATTATTTTATAGACTCCTCACAGTCCAGTCTCACTGCATAGAATATTAGTAATAATAAATTTTCAATAAATGATATACATTTGAGTAATGTGGTTGAAGATCAATGTTTAATGAATTTATCCATGTCTATTTTACACGTGAAGTCACATCAAAACATGGAGGCACAAAACGTCCCAATACATCTCCCTGACCATTACAAGGAGAGAGTAATATAGGAATCATTTGGGATTTCCAATACACTTTTTCAGAGAAAACATAGAAAACATGAACCAGTTGGGCCTCACTTAGTATAAAATCATTGGCTACTTTGAGCTCTTAGAGGTTATAGGGTTTAATTTTTCTAATAAACTCTACACATGTTTCTTTCTCACACCACTTCCTCATAACTTGTACATTTTTGTGGGATTATTTCCTTATAAACAATATAGAAAGTATTTTCTAATATTCTCACACTTCTTCACAATGTTTATAAGAGGAATAAGTATAAAATTCCATATATCCTTATAGTGAAAAAAAAGTAAAGTCCAAATGAATAGATATAAATATAAATCCTCTTCATGAAACCCTTCCATTAAGTGTAGGATAAAAGGATATGTATTGGGAAAAGATTATATCTATTTTATATAAGGATAGATGTTTCACTAGAAGAAAAAATGTGCCCATAATAATAACCTAGGGGAGATTTATGTGAATCTATTTTCGAGTTCAATTTAACTATTTATTAAAATTAGGAACTATATAATGAATTTGGTCTTCAAATATGTTTTCAAATATTATAACCAAGTAGATTCTGAAAATTTTCATGGGGTGATATTGGCCTATAATAATGGAACCATAATTACTATTATAGGTATCAGGGACTACCATAACACGTTGGTTTTAGGAATGATGTTGGTTGTAATTGGTTTGTATTATGTTCCATTCATTACCAAAAAATTAATTTATCTACCCAGGCATGCCACATATGGATTTATGTTAAAAGTTTGGAATAATTATTGGTTCTCCTAAAAAGATAAATATTTTTATGAAATAGAAAATTTAGATAATGGCATTTTTGTGTTAGATTATGAAAACCCAATAAAGGAAATAGAAAATGAAAATAGTTTACAAGACTAATACCACACAAAACAATGGAACCAATAGCTATTTCTGGTAAAAACACCTTTTGACTAAATTACATGAAGATAACATTTATATTATTTTGAACTAAAACCATTTTTTATGTTTAATACATGTTTACAAGGAGAAATGTCCAAATATACTTTTAGTATAAGAGGATAAAGGGACAAGAATATTCTTAAATTAGATCATACCAATGTGTGTGGACTATTTCCAATTGAACAGGAAGGGGTACTCATACTTCATATCGTGTACTAATAATTTATATAGATACAGATATATCTACTTGTAGAGGTATAAGTTATATTTTTTTGATATATTCATGGAATATAATAATGAATATGAGAACCATATTGGTAAGAATATTATGAGTATCCACTTAGATCATGGTGGGTAATATCTTAATCAAGACTTTATTAATTAATTTTATAGCTTTTGATTTTATCCCAATTCACTCATCCTTATTAACATCATTGGAATGCTATAATAAAAATGAGTAAACATACCTAGTTAGACATTATGAGGTCAATGATGAGTAATGGGAGTCTTACATTATCCTTTTGGGATATGAGTTATAAACCAAATCATACATACCAAATAAAGTTAAAAATAATGAAACAGCCAATATTCTATATCAGATTTATTATGGAAAAATCACATATTTTAGTATGTAAGAGTTTTGATTTATGAAACATTTTGGGGCATGTTTTAGAAATAGAACATAATCCTATGGAATTTAATCTATCTTTATAAGGTTTCCTGAGGATGATAAAGTATATTATATACATTACCTTGTTGAAAATAATGTTTTAATTTATAAAAATCTCCATTTTCTTGAATTTGATTACATCTCTAAAATATATAGTGAGAGTGAGGTAAACTTCAATGAATTTCAGCCTCAAGATACAGATGAGTTATCACATGAATATATTCTAATAATCCCCATGGAAGAAGTTTTTCGATAGAAACAGCTACTACATATGAGTACAAGTGATGTTTGATGACCTAGAATATATGGTTTTCTTTTAACTAAGGATGAAGACTCATTATAAATGGATAATAATTATCACATAACCTATTTGGATTTTGAAATTGGATCAAATGTTTTTGTGTGTAAATAAGCATGGAATTTTGAAATATATTCCATGTATCAAAACCAAGTATAGATTTTGGTGTATCCTCAAGTGTATGTAAATAATTTCTATTAAAAATTAGTATTCATGTTGATACTAGACACAAGAAGATAACTCATCACTTATACATAATGATTGGATAAGAAATGGTTCAAACAACATCAAGGCATAGACTATATTGAAACTTTTTTTCTAGTTTCTATTCTGAATCCCATCAAAGGATTACTTTCCATAGTGGATTAACATGACTATGAGATTTGGAAAATGGATTTTAAAATAACCAATCCTAAAGGGAACCCTTAAAAAGATTTATATATGAAAGACCCAAAAGGGTTTTCACTCAAATAAATTCCAACATGGTATACAAGTTCTAAATATACATTTATGAATTAAAAAAAGAATCTAGGTTAGGGAGCATTTGAATTGATGAATCCATAATGTAATTTGTTTTCATAAATAATTAATGAGATAAATGTGACTATAAAAAATTTATTGGGAGAGTTAATCATTTTCATAATAATTTATTTTGATGAAATACAACTTATTAAAAATAAAATATCAGTCTTACAATATGTATTATTATGGTTAAACACATATATCTCCAAGACATACATAGTTTTAGTGCATATTTTATTGGAATCAATATCCATCATGATATATCTAAGAGGATTCTTAGACAAATTTCAAGTACTTATAATGAAATGATACTGGATAGATTGTATATAGGACAATCCAAAAAGTGATTTTTAGAATTTTCACCTTGAAGTTACTTTTATAATAAAATGATTCATCATAAATTAAAGGAAATAAAGTGGATATAAATGACTCCATATGTGTTAATGATTAGATTAGTCAAGTGTTCTATGTTTTGTACTAGGCTAGATGTTGCTTGCAACTTAATTATTGTGGGAAGATATCAATATGGACGAGGTGACATCCATTGGATGATTGTCAATGTTATCCATAATTATATGAGGCACACTAAGAATATGTTACTGTTCAATATAGGTTATCACCAACTATTAATTATAAAATATGTCGATTTTAGTCAATAAAAATATAAATATGATCTGAAATCGTAGTTGAGGTAACTCGTTAATCTCAACGGAAGAATTGTTAGCTAGAAATGCTAAATGAATATCTTGGATGTATATTATATTGTATAACCCTAGTATACTATTGTGTAGGAAGTAGCTAAAGATGAATTATGGATGCAAAACATCATTAAAAACTAACAGTACTTCCTAGTAGTAATGACCTTATCACGATTTTGTTTTGTATTACTATAGTAGTGGCTCCTGAAAATTATCCATGGTCGCATCAATAAAAGAAGTACATACTTTGGATGTATCATCACTTGAAGGATTTTTCTCAATGAGATGATGTCACAATGAGAATAATATCCAAGAAATACAATGTGGTGGGCCCATTGACTAAAGCCTTGACTTAGAAAAAATATGATGACCATGTGAGGTCTAGAGGAGTAAAATTCATTGATAGTTGGATCTAATCTAATTGGGTGTTTGTTGGAATAGTTTTTATAGAACCAACTATCTATAAATTTTATTACATGTATATTTAAATATTTTAACATGAATAAAATATCTTATTACACATTGTTGATTATTCTGGAAAATTTCACTGTGAAAATTTCATAATGTATCTATTACATTGATAAGATCGTAGTAGTTCCCTACCATGATGAAAACCATAAAATTCCATGATTATATTATTCTATTTAGTTCTATAGTTAGTTTTAATACTATTAAAGGACTTATATGATTATGAATGTCATGTGCGAATAGCCATAAGAAGATTCCACTTCTTATTATAAATTTCACACATGGTAATCTCCAAGATGGGTGATTATGGGAATATACCACCCTACAATAATTATGAATGGTTATCTTTCAATTTAATATTCATATATGTGAGTTTGTGTAATTCTATATAGAATTTAATATTATTATTAATAATGTTAAGGAATCACAAACATTTTTTTATTTCATAAACCATAATGATATATATCATGGTGAAGTTGGATACATTAGGTCTGTCATGAGGGATTTGTTTTTAATTTATAAGTACGGGAAGGATTTTCCCTTTGATATTTATGGAAGTTGATGTCTTGACCCTTTGATGGAAATGATACCTTAATATTAATTTCCATGGCCATGGTGTATCAACTTGGTTATTTTCAATAGTCAAAGAATGATTTATCAAATACATAGGTTGATAACATCTGTGTACAACCTTCTTGATGTGATGTTATAATGAAGGGATTATATTATACTATTAGTTTCTATGTTTAGTTGTTCATTCTGTTACATTGAAATATTTTTCATGGGTTCCTTGAATAATTGCATGATATTAATCATGTATTTTCTGTAATCCCTGTTAATGAAAATGAGACATATTTCGAGAGGGTCATGCACTATGTGTTTCTTTTATCTCAATTAATTTCTATTAACTCTTCTACCACTAGTCCTTATCCAATTCATGGGGATTTTAACTCTATCATGACTCAAAATAAGAATATGGGAGCTATGAATAATTATATTTCTTTCAAGAAGTTCAAATCATGTATAGATAAAAAGAGGATGATTGAGGTGAATCTGGTTGGGGAAAAATATACTTGGTACAAGAAGTTTTTTAATAGGTATGTTGCAAGAAAGATTTATATGGTCATTTTCAATGAATCATGTCTAGAATCCTATGGATACATCTCTTTTACAACATTGTCTAGAATTAATTATGATCATCATCCCATATTGGTTGATCTTGTGGGCAATGATCATAGGCTGCCTTTACCCTTTATGTTCAACAAAGCATGGATAACACATCCTGATTCTATGCCAATTGTCGTGCATATTTTGAACTCTATGGGATGCAAGAAAGATGATTTTAATTGTTTCATCAAGCTTAAACTAATTAAAAGAGCGTTGAAAATTTGGAGAAAAGATCGTTTCAGTTCTCTGGATACTAAAATGTCATCTCTTAAGGGTTCCCAATAGAAAATACAAGAGAATAATTCTATGAATGAATTCTATGATGGATTTCTTGGGAAAATCGATATTGTATCCAAGCTAAATAGTCTCTTGGACCTTAGGTATGCCTTAAAAAGGAAAATATTTAAGGTTAATTGGTTTAACTATGGTGAGAGAAATTCAAAATTGTTTAATTCTCATCATACAATTAGGAAGGTTATCAGGCATCTATCTTTGATTAAAAATGGAGATCAGATTATTGATAATAGGAAGGAACTCTCTTAGTATGTGTTATCTTACTTTAAAGATGTATTTAAGGGCCATCTTTTTCTTTTGATCCTGTGGAGGGTATTATCCCCAAGATTGTTTCTCATGAAGATAATCAGTATCTTAACTCTATTCCCTTGGAGTTTGAAATCAAGGAATCCACCTTCAGTCTCTAATCTAATAGTTTACCTGGTCCAGATGGTTTTGGCAACCTCTCCTTCCAGAACAACTGGAATATTATCCATGATGATGTTTTCAGGTTAGTCACCCATTTATATAAAGGGGGTTTAATTCCTTATGTATTTAATTCTCATTTCCTTGCTCATATCCCAAAGGTGGAAAACATCAATGAGATACACCTTTTCAGGCAATTTTCTTTAGTAAACACCATCTATAAAGTAATTTTCAATATCTTGGATTTGAGGCTTACATCAATTGCTACTATAATTGTCTCCCATAATAATTTTGGTTTTCTTAAGTGAAAATACATTCAATATTGTCTCATTACTAACTCATAATGTGTTAAATTGCTCAAGAAACCTATTAGAGGTGGAAATATTGCCTTGAAATGTGATGTCAGAAAGGCTTTTGATACAATGGATTGGGGATTCATTTGAAAGATCATTCAAATGTCTGTCTTTGACAATGTCTTCATAGACTGGGTTAAAACAATTATTGGGTCTCTACACATATTTTTTCTGATTAATGGGTTTCCTATGGGATACTTTGACTGTTCCAGAGGTGTAAGGCAATCTGTTCCACTTTCTGCGATCATTTTTTCAATAACTGAGGATTGTCTTAGCAGACTACTTTCCATTATGGATGTTAATGGTAATTTGAAAGCAAATAATGCTGGAAGTGGATTGACTTATCCTAATCATTTATTTTATGTTTATGGCATCATAATTTTCACTAAAGGGGATAAAAGAATCATAAAAAATATCAAGAAGGCTATTTCGCATTATGAGAAGGTTTCTAGTTAGGAGATCTGCTGGAGAAAGTACATTGTTTATTTTCAAAGGAATTTTTCTATCATTGGGAAGAATGCCATTATCATAACATTGGAAATTTAGGAGGGAGTTTTCCCCTTTATTTATTAGGGGGTTCCCATGTTTTGGGGGAGAAAAAAAATCCCCCTACTTCTCAGATATAATCGGTAAGTTCAAAACACAACTTGCTACTTGGAAAGTTATATATCTCTTGATTGATGGTCATCTTTTTCTAGTGAAGGATGTTATTATTTCCAATTTTATTTAATCCATTATGGTATATAAATGTCTCATATCTCTCATCAAGATAATCAATGTGTCTATCGTGAATTTCATCTGGAGTGGAAACATTATTGAGAGGAAGGTAGCAATGATATCCTAGAGAACTTGTTGTAAACCTTATGATGTAGGGCACCAAGGAATTAAGATCCTTGAATCCTTAAATAATTATTTGCAGCTACATTTATATAGAGACTTATCAATGGTGATTCTAAGGCTCTCGCCTTCCTTCGGGATAACTTTATGCATCGGCACAAATATAGAATTTCTGGTTATATTAATTCCTCTATATGGCCTTCTTTTAAATACATTTATTCTTCAATTAATTTTAATTCCAGATGGTTGGTCTCTAGAAATTCCTCTCTTCATTTTTAGAAGGTTAGTTGGTCTGGTCATTCCCTTATTGAATCCCTTGTAGATGAGGTGAGTAACATGGATCTGGATATTACTATAAAGGACTAACCTTAGAGTATAGAGGGTCTCCCAATCCATATCTTCAACACTGTTAATTGTCATTATTTTTCTAATTGAGTTGATTTTTGGGTATGGGAACCTGCTATCAATTCTATTTTGTCTTCTAAATTGTTCTACATGCACACTTTTAGTAGTAACATTGATGGGATGTGGATGGGGTTTTCGAACAGAAGACCCATTAGGCCTTCTCAGTCTATTATTTTCTCGAGGGTGGCTCATGGGAAGATAATAACTAATGGTTATACTCAATCTTGTGTTATTTACTTGTGTTCCACTTGGGTTCTTTGTCATTAGAACAGAGAGGATGTTGATCGCTTATTTCATAGTTTTTTTCTGACTCATCAATGTGGAAGGTTGTTGTGAATATTTTTTAAATTATTTTACATCAGATGGAATGCATATGAGGGTTTCCTCAGGGATGGCTTAGTCTGGTGTTGTCTCCGTAGCTAATGGATCTTTTTCATGTTGTTTTAGCTGAGTTTAATCAAATTATTTGGCACGGTAGGAATAAAATTATCCATGGAAGGAACTCTTTCAATGTAGGTGACGCACTATCATTGATTATTGCTGCTGTTTGTGTGGTTTTCACTTCAAAGAAACACTATTGTTTCAATTCTATGCATGATATGTCTGTCCTTGTACGGGATAGTGTCAAATGTAATTTCAAACCCCCACTTGGTACTTTTTAATTCTTATGGATGGAACATTTTGTTGGTTAAAGAAAGGTCAATTTTAATGGCACCTCACAAGTCAATCCTAGGCCCTCCTATTATGGTGTTGTTTTTAAGAACCATTGGGGAGAGGTCCCTGTATTATTTTAGGATTCTTGCGGTATTTCATTCTCAATTGAGGCAGAGATTATGGGAGTTATCATTGTAGTCGATCAGGCATAGAATCGAGGATGGAACAAAATATAGCTTGAAAGTGATACTACTATTATTTTTTCTACCATCCGGATGGAATCATATCAATTTTTACTGGAAGCTCACCAATAGATGGATCAACTATCACAATTCTCTTTCCTCTATGGAATATATTATCATGCATTTCTACAGGGAGTCCAATGTGGTGGTGGATGGTCTTTCAAATAAGGGTTTTAGTGGAACTACTTTTTTATGGTATGAACAGATACCTCATGAACCTTTGCCTTTGTTACGGTGGGATCAAGGTAAATCTCCCATTTTTAGAATAATGTAATTCTGGATCTTTTTTTCTCTTAATAAATGACTCTTGCTTTACTGGGTAAGGTTTTAACTTACCAATAAAAAATTCATCATTCCATTTAGTGAATGCCATTTAATAATAATATTATTATTGATATTATTATTATTCTTACTATAATTTTTATTCATATTGTTAGTATTATAGTTATATTCAATACAGTATGATAACGATCATTATAATTATTAAGTGTAATTATTAAATTATATAATATTTTTTAACAATAACCATGACTCTATAAAAATATGGTTATGGATATTGTTTAGGGTAAATCATGAATTGAGTATTGTTGCACACAATGAATTTCTCTCAAGATTCCTTATTTTATCATCCACTTAATAAATAGTAGAATTAGAGGGAATCATTTAAACATAATGGAACATTATGTTATTTAAATAAATAATGAAACATTACCAATAAACCATGCTAGAACCCTACATTCCATTAGTGTTTTTCATAGATCAATTGATCATGTGTTGATCTTTTCTAGAAGGGATCTACTTTGGGACCTCCCTATGCAATGACGGTAAATTTAAATGGGTTCCAAATGATCAAAAAAATCAAATAAATATCCTAATATGAGGTATTCTTTCATCCAATATATGTATCATGATTATACACATAATGTGAAAATGATCATCTCTAGATTATTGGTTTTAAATGTCATTACTCAATGGGAAAATTCATCGTTCATGAAATTTATATCATGCATAATTGTAAAATGATCCATTGAATCTGATAAAAACCATAATGGTTTTTCCCTAAATAGATATTTTTTCGTATCAAGAACCTTGAAAATAGTATCTCCTTCATCTACCTTTTTGACTTAGAAAAATAACTCCTTCCATGGCACATGTGGGAATAAAATATTGAGTGTAAAACTAATTGAGTTGGTGTTTCTTATTATGACATAGTCAATACATTATCACTCGTATATCATCAATAAAAAAAATATATAATGATGACCATAATATTTAGAAGGATTTTCAGTCTTTGGTTTATGGAACTTAAACCTTACATTCCCATGTTTCTCATATTGATTATAGGTAATATAATTTGTTATTGATTTAGAATGATTTTCACTAGACTGGTTATGGTTTTTTCTTCCCTTCTAATTAATACCTTTCATCTTCCTCTGAAACCTAGTATGACCACTATCACTCTAGCCCTTCACCTTAGACATAATCATAAACATTTAACATATCTCAATAGTAAAGGTAGATTTCACTTCCACAAATACCAAATTGTCCCACACATACATCATAACATCTAAACGTTTTTCATATGAACTATCCAAGTAGAATAATATTATAATGGATTAGTCCTCATATTGTACATTAACTTTGATATTGGTGGAGTCTTACATGATTTTGTTAAACACATTATGATGATCCTGAATAGAATTCCAAGATTATTCTTGGATGTATATAGTTTATGACTTATATATATATATGGAATATCAATGAATCTTTGATGTATATTTTTTAGAATGTAAAATAAATTAAAATTTTATAGGTTTCAAATTCAACATCTCATAGAACCTTATAATTGAAGGACAATGTCAAAAAACAATATTCCTTCATTACAAGGTCACGATGGACATTAGAGAAATTTATCATAGTATGTTCATTATTGGAGAATCATTTTTGTGGTTTCATGGGGATATAAAATACATCTCACATTCCTTATTGAACTATAAATTCTATCAAAATGAGTCACCATTAGATAATGTCATGTAAATTATCAAAATTTCCATTTATATACTTGAAAGAAGTCATTATAGAACATAGGAATCTATGATACCAGCTATTTAGGGAAAAATAAAGAGATATCCCTTACTAACCGAATAACACTATATTATGAAAGAATTAGATCCCATAAGAATTTTATAAATTATTGAAAAACAAAGGATGAAATGTTAACAATAAATAATAAATATTAAAATAAAGAATACATAAATATTTAACATTGTTCAAACCACATTAAACCTCCTTAGTGGAAAGAACACCACCCTTTCTTACATTTATTAACAAACAAATAAAACATACAAAATTCATTAAAAAACCATGAGAAAGAATTAAAAAAAATTAATCAATAATAAAAACCCAATTTAAAAATAAGAAAAATATTACCTCGTTATGTATTTAACAACAGACTAACAAAACACCGGATCCTTAGGACTCTTCAGCGGTGTCTACAGTATAAATAAAATAGCTAACCTCAAAATAATAATATACTAGTATCCATTGAAACATAGTTATAGGGAAATATATTATATGAAAAAATTATTCCAATGTTGTTTGGAACAATGGATAATTTATATTACTCTAGTATACTATCTCTTGCTCGGAATTTATCTCTTTGTAAAATTAGTGATCATCTTAAAAAAGCAATATTTCATATTTTATGAATCAATTAAATTTGAAGTTGGAAAGAGAAGAAATTTCATTGTGGAATGATCTTTTTTAATTATCTAACATTAAAAAAGTGGATGGATGTAAATGAATGATTGGTATCAACCTGAGAACCAACTAAAATTCCTGACATGAAAAATAATGATGTAGCCTCAAATATATTAAGAATGGATAAATTCATATGTTATTGGGAATATATTATGCCCAACCAAAAATTATATGTAGTAGAAAAAAGTAATATAGTGATCTAAAATTCATATTCTAATAAGGAAAATTTTCATGCATTTCTTCAATACATTTTACATGTTAAAACATCTCAATTTCATAGGACATTTCTAGACAATACTCATAAAAAATCAAGGAAGGATATAAATAGTTAGAAGAAGAACAATGATGTTCAACAAAATTCTAAAATAAAACAAAACACATAGTAAAGATTAGATACATTGGTAAATCAATAGTCATTCTAAAATAAAATTACTCACCACTAATTATAAGGAAAATAAAAAAGGATCAGTGGTCTCATTTCGCTAAATGTTACTCAAGTGAAACCATGTTTATAATATTTCATATTTTTTAAATTTAGAAAAAACTACATTTTAGTTAAACTATCATGTGGTTATTCATTGTTGTGTGTCATGTTTACCCAAATGTTACCAATTTCAATAACCTCTTCAACAAAATATAGCATAATGTTAATAATATTGACCCTACTAATGAATACTATTTTATTAGAAAGGCGAAAGAATAGTTCTCTCTGTACTCACAGCACGGCTGCGTACTATTTTATTAGAAAGATTTATGGAATATTTCAAATCACAATTACTATTAATTATATAATTACATAAACTAATTTTTGTAGTGAAACATTCAATCCAAATGAATCCTTTTTTATCTACTATCAATTCAATGTACACATCCTCTATGGTTTAAACTGACATTAATGATTTCATATTTCATTTCAAGAGATAAGACCCCCATATATTGAATACAAAACCGCTAATAGATATCCATATGTCAATATTTCAAACATATTTTTAATCAGCTAAAATAGTCACTAATTCATAAGAATTTTAATTCCTATGATAACATATTTAAAAAATGAAGTAGAAGAAATGTACATTGACACCCATTTAAGAGCATACCAATTTTGAATACCTATATTTCCCATTAACTAGATCAATTTACACATATAAAAGTCTATATATAGGGTAGTAAAAATAATATAATACAAAAAAGTACCTGCAAAATTATAAAATAGAATGTTTCACAAATATTGAACATCCACAATTGAGGTTGGAGACATATACAATTCAAATTTAAAATAATTAGAAAAGTGAAACATAAAATATGTCAATGAAAAAATCGTTCTTCTTAATAACTTGACTAATATAATCATGATCAGATAAGAAATGTGTTATATTCATTATATATGTAATGATTTCCAAACCCAAAATATTATTAACAAAACCCAAATCATTCATTTTGAAATCTAAATAAAAATGGGGATCAATTTTATAACACTAATTATGTGAAACATGTCATTAATATATAGAAGAAAGTAAATAATTTATATTTTAATAGTTTAAAAAAAACATATGTATTAAAATAAATCATTTTAGAATCATCATTCATCATGAATGAATCAAAATTTGTATAATAGTGTCTATAAGATTTTTGTTTTCTATAATATCATTTATTCACCAAATACACTTGTTTAGATTTCATTTCATGATCAAAATATATAGAAGGATTATTGTATTTTTTTCTATCCAAATTACCATAAAAGAATTTTGTTTTTACATAAAATTTTTTAGTATGTAGATCATGATAAACAAAAAATAAAGTATTAGATTAATATAATAATGCTCAACTATATGATGAAAAAGTTAAAAATAATCAACTAATTTTCTTTAAAGGAAAAAATTAACCATAAACAATTTCTTATATTTTTTATTTTTATATAGAGTATTTTTTTTACTTCTTAATATAGTTCCATTTAAATCTAATCATATTGTATGTAGGTGATATATTGATTACCACAAGTTATAATTCATTCTAAGGTATTTGAAATCATTTTCCATAAAAAAAATAGAGTACTTTATGTTTATATAATTTATAGCATGGTAATAGATTTAAGTATCCTCTATAAAAATATCCTAGGAAAAGTCTGGAAAATGATCCATATAACCATGAATATACCTAGAGGCAGTTCTAATAATTCTTTTTTCTCTATCCATTATGAGCTAATAATTTATTTGATCAGTATAAGATTATTTATATGAAGCATCACCATATTCAAATTAATTATTAGTTTTATAAGGAGATATATTTATATATGTACCTATAAGATACTAACTACCTTCTAAAAAATCTTCCTCAAAATCCAAATTTTCGGAATTATCAACACTACCGTCTATCTTAGAAATAAATTTAAGTGTAAAATAGTTATGAAACAACATTCCTTGAATAAAAATACACTTATTTAAGATATTATTATCTACCTAGTGTTTATATCCCTTCAATACCATAGGATATCCTATTAAAACACATCAAAATAACCTTTTCTCATGATTTTCAGTTTTGACATAATCATAAACAGTGCTTCCAAACTCGATAAGATTCAAATAACATTACGTTTAGCTCCTATAATGAACATATTGAGTCTTAAAACCACTAATATATGAGGTACACTAATTGATCAAATTAAATGATTTAGTGGTAACCAAAACCCTTATGGGTTCTGAAAATACTATGTATGCAATCATGCAATGAACCGGATTAGGCATGTCAAAGTTCATTTTACCATTTGATCATTTTTTATAGGGATAATGACTCAAGTTTTGGTGACTCATAATTACCTCATCCTTACAAAACTTAAAAAAATCATCATATATTCATTAAAGAACATTGTTGGTCCTCATGTCCTGAATTTTAACCCTAATTTATTTTACGTAGAGAATTTTTAGGTCTTCAACACCCTAAGTATAAAAGATTTATTATAAAATATGTTAGTCTAGAATTTATATTAAAATTAATATTTAATGTGAAATATATATCATCCCACCCAATATGAGGTAAACCAATAAGGTCCCCATAAATCATAGTTACAATATTGAAACAATTTATTTTATTTAAAGATTTATTTTTTGAAACTAACTATCCAATACCATATAGGAATGTATTCTTCACATAAAGGTATATTACATTGTGTGACCTATATATGTTTTCGTTTCAAAATTATCTCCACTAAGCCATTAACAATAAATTTTCCCAACTATTTTTGCTAAATAATGGTGTTATCACTATTTTTGACACAATCCTTACCCAACTATTTAGTGAAATTCATTCTATTTTGCACATAAAACCTTTTTTCTAAGGAACTTATAAGAACTATACAAGCATCCTTAGAGAATTTAACGAATCCAGAATCATAATTTAAGATAAAACCCTGCTTATCCAAACCATCAAATTAAATAATATTCCTAGGGAAATATGGAACTCATATTTCCATAATTAATTTGACAATATAATATTCTACGAGTTATTAAATAATTAGTCCTCTAACCTTAAAATTAAATATATGATTATTTTCTTCAACAACCTCTTCATCACCTCCATAAATTAAATTAGAAATGGAACTTATATACAATCATATATGGAAAGAATACCCAAAGTATAAAACCCAATATACTAGAAGTGTGTTTTAGTATTTATTAGAAAATTCAACAACATCATAACATTGATCTAAAATGATAGATTTATCCGTAGATTATTTGTAAATATATTAGCACCTGGGAAACCCTGATATGTGTGGGGTGAATCCTGGTGTTATATTTTTATTTTGATTTAATGATATTGTTTCCATGATGGTAGAAAATGAAAAAACTATAAGATATTATTGTAGATTCGCCAAAAAGATAGGTGTATAAAAGTAAATAAATTATTTTACTAGGTTCTCCAAAATGTGATACGTCCAAGGAGAACATGACAATGATGTTTATATGTGCTAATATCAATAATGCTTCACTATTTTATGGGTATTATAACTTTTGGCCACTATCACTTAATTCCAGGAACATTTCCTTTACAATGAATTAATAGATAAAACACTTCCTCCCATATACCACCATCAATGACTAATCCTTTAGCAATACATTGGATGAGTTATTTCTTAGTTTAATGACATGAAGGTCATTTTCTCCTAATTAATAATAATTTTCATGTTTTTCATAATTAAAAATAGGAAATGATGATAAAATATAATTATTTTTCATCAGAATATCTTCATAATTCTATTCAATTAGAGTTCAAAAACACTTGGCATGAAAAAATTATTCCAAAAATAAATTTTTTTAACTGAAATCATATAAACCTTATATATTATCCTCAGGTAAAAAAATCCTTTATGATATTATCAGGCATTTACCACCCATTATGGGAGACAATTCACAATACCATGATCTTGTAAATCCCTCTCAAGACCCGCTTTGGGGTAACCTCAATCACAAGATCTAGAATACAATACCCCTGTAAAAATGTCCATTGTCGTAAGATCCCTATAAAGAGACCCCAAAACGTATCTCATCACTAGTTATGAGATAATGACATTAACTTTAAAAAACACTAATAATTTATTATTAAATAATTAATATCCTCCCCTCTACTGTTATTATGATGAAAAATGGGTATTTATAGTGTATTTTCCACCGGATTCATTCTGATAAAAACAGTTATCCAAAAACCACCACGTTAATTATTTTTCCACTTCAGCTGACCAAGACATAAGATAAATGTGTAACATCATTCAACACATGGGATCATATGAATTCCATTACAAGTCCACTCATAGAATGTTACCTTGCCTCATAAGATCATAAGATCTCCTCAAGATCATGTACTATATCTTCATTGAAATTTTAACACCTCACGTCCTCAGATAAATTTACCTTAATCTTTCACCTCCCGTATACAATCATGAGCATTCAAGAATACACTAGATATTTCCAAAATATATATAATTAAATCATTTTTTAACTTTAAATGACTATATCGTGAGATCTCATTAATCTTATTCACTAACAATTCCTCATTTTTTCAATCACAAGACTCCATCCCATGATTCATCCACAATTATGTGCTCCATGTAAAGGGTTTTTAACAAAAAAGAATCATTTTCTGCAGCGGATATCCCATTATGTGATTCATGTGATCATATAATGCGATTTTATTCAACATAATTGATTTAATGATAGATTTATTCTTAGAAAATTGTAAGATCTATGTGATATTTCATGATGTCATCATGAATATAGGGTTACACGATTAAATGAAATTTTTTCACTTATGAACTTTTGACTTCAATTTATTTGAATTTTAAAATGAAAAATGTAGCCAATACTAGAAAAAGGTTACATTTTATCCTATATTTTTCATGATATCAACTCGATTAATTATTCATTAAAATAAACTTCCTTAATTATCATCCAAAAATATCATGCCAAGATCATATTGAAATAAAAAACACCAACTTTTCATTATAGATAAACTTTGTTCCAATAAAATCTCAGAAGACTTATGCTTTGGGAACATTGAAATTACAATACCAGGTATAACATAATGATAACAGTTAACCTCTTTGGGATTATAATAAGACTAATTTTACTTTTAATGGATTCAGTCATACTTAACTTTTTATTCTTACCATTCTTCTTCCTCCAAATCATAGAACGACCTCAAACAATCAAACACTCATCCTCATACTTAACCATATAATTTACACACATATCATGAGATATATAAGAATATTTTACATCCAATAATTTCATATATTCTATTCTATATTTCATAGAAACAACGTGTTACTCATATGAAATAACCAAGGAGATTAAACGTAAAATGTCTTTGTCCATATCTTATAGATTAACATAATTATTCACTAACACTAATATGTTTTTTTAAACATATAAAGATGTTCCTAAATGGAAATACCATTACGAATTTTGATTAAAAAAGTTAATGTTTTTTTGTATATAACCTACCAATGATGTGTCTCATATTGGATTTTGAATATAAACCAAATTAAGCTTTATTGGTTTCAAGTGATGCCTCATGAAAAAACATTTTCCTCCAAGGATAGTGTCAATTAACTCTGGGATTTCATTAAAACATTAATAGTGACATTAGATTATGTGGTCAGAATATTTCCATCAAAATATCAATATGCATGATGTTTTTTAGGGCCATACATAGTTTTTTCCCAATTTGGACTAGATACACTCCCATATTGATCCTCCACATTATATGTCATTATATCTATTGATTATATCAATACCATATTTACTAGAGTCCAATTCCTAATAATTGAATCTCTAATATAATTTGTTAAGGGGAAACATTTTGAATATACTATATTAATCAATGATCATGCAACATTGGCACAAATTCTAGCATGTAAGATTCAGAGAAATAAGTGAAAAATAATGAAATAATGAAAATAATGAATGAGTGAAAAAAATAAAAAATAAATAAATAAGATTCAAGGATTTGACATTTTTAGATCCTTTTGGTCCCTATAATCTAACATAAATACCATCCTTTTCTACCTTTTCTATTAATAAAAAATGTACATGAGGGATAGAAAAGCATATAATCAATCCAATATGTATAGAATTCAATAATAATTGAAACTGTAATGGATAATAAAAAACATTACTCCAGGGAAACTAAATTAAAAAAATAATAAAACATGTGATCAATGGGATACTCTAGTAGTGTCAATGAAAGGTGAGAAATAAGGCACCTTGTAATATAAATCTTCTAGTCTCCACCGGAAAGAATCACTAGGGAAATCCATAAACCTAAATAATGATTAATATATTTTGTATAGTGATGTAAAGTTCCTCTAGATCCATTCAACCTACACAATATTAGGGTTTTTCTCTATGAAAAAGAAATGATCATCTCCAAAAAAACCATCACTTCTGAATCATTCAAATTTGTTCAATCTAAATTTGGCATGGGTAGATATTCCCATGAGGAATGAAGTTTCTTAAATGGCCCAAAGTAAAATTAAAATTGATGGTTTTAAATGACTAAGGTACAATAACCTAAGAACTATATGGAAATTATGACAAGTAAATTTCTAATATTACATCAAATGTCATACACCCATCAAAAATTCATAGGCAACTAGATACATCATTCTCCCATTAAAAAGTCATACAGTATATAAAAATGACTCACGTTGAGTTGAAATTCATATGGTGATAAAAAAGTAATAATTAGGCTAAAAACAACATATGTTACATGTCGTTTGCTGAAATATTAGAAGAATTCGATACATCACTAATAACGTTGGAGAAAAACACATGATGGGGGAAATGATGATGATATAAAACATTCCAAAATTGAAAACACACTAATAAAATATTACATTCCTTTAAAATCCAATAATCATGATAAAATCAATATATTCTTGTCAATATTTATCAATCCACAAAAATTATAATACTTTAATTCAAAAAAATTGAACACTTTTTCCAACACATTTTCATAATTATTTTTAAAAATGGTTTACTAAAAATAATGACAATGTAATTTTCCATCTAAATATTTTTCACCACCAATTATCATAGAAAGTGTTATAAAATATTCATAATTCCAATCAAATGATGTTGTTTATGATCAATAATTTTTTTATCAAGGTTAAAATTTAAAATATATTAGAAACAGTATAATCAATGAATGTTTCATTGTAATTTATTATAAACATTATTTAGAAATCACACACCCTAACATTCCTCTTAGGATACATCCTAAATTTTGTTGATATGCTAGAATATCCATCAACACCCTGAACAACTTGGATCTCATCAGGAAATCGTCATTTCTCCAATTATTATAAAAGATAACACATAAGTCCCATTTGAATTTTAGATAATTGATCAATGTCTCTGAATAAACAAAAATATCAGTATTACGTTGTTTTAGGAAAGATATATATGGAGAACATTTAGTGTATTTGTTTCATATACATAAAAACATTGGAATGTTATAAATTATGAACATGTTGATTACTTTGAGTGATATAATATATTACAAAAATATTCATTCTATCTATAAATTTAGAATGATAGATATTTCATTACACATTTCAAAATTTAAAATATACAGGGTCAATTTATTTAGACTGAGAAGAGTCTGTTGGGTGATGATAATTCCCATCCTGAATTCTTGTATTTTCATGTCACAACAAATTCCTTGCATCAACATCACATCCATATATCCATCTAAACATTGGAATGATTAGAACATAAAATAAAACATTATAATTACTTCATTCATTATTGTTATATCAACCCACAAAACACTTAGGGAATTTTTATTTGATTCGTGGTTCTTGTGAAATAATATACAATAATTTTGATAAGCATATATTATTTCCTAGATCATAGCAACTTAACATAACAGTTTTTAGTACTATATGTTTGATAATGAAGATCATTATATCCTTGTAAGATATCCTCCAAGATTGAAATTAGTTTTTTAAAAAAAGATTCCTTGTTTCCATTTCATCCTTTAAAATTATTATAGTTAACTATAATAGAAAATGTTATAAATTTAGAACAACTATAATATAATAGAATGTTTGAATCGCCCTTTAACTTATAGAAAAAATTAAAAAATTGTGAGGTAAACTTCACATTCCATTTTTATTTCGTTAATATAATATTCATCCCCATTTATAGTTATACCCATATCATACAATCCATAAATGGAAATTTTATCATCGTGATAAGCTACATTAAATTATTCCCAATATTTGGTATGAAACATGTAACTTCAATCTATTATAATAAAAATCATGTTTTATTCCAACACCTCTAAATAAACTTATATTTAAAACCAACAACCTAAACATAGATAATGGATTTTAAAAGGGTCATTTCAATTAAATTTTTAAATCAAAGTGAACTATTTAGCCCAATCGTTATAGTATTTCAAAATATATTTGGAATATACACATTTCTTATTAAAATTAATCCTACTGGGATCCATAATATTATTATACAATAAAATATTTTTAAATACACAATAGGTCTGAGAATACAATCCTAAATGGAAACTATTTATATATATGCACATATAGGCATAGTGTTTGACATAATTTTTTTATGCATTAACAATGTTTTAGCACATATGACTTCCAATAATTTTATGAATAAATATTATAATGATATTTTTTTCAAAGATTTTTTAAATAATGATTCATTCTAATTTTAGATTGGATTCATCAAGAGATGTAATCAAATTTTTACCATTATTTTAATAAAAACAATTTATTTTTTATTTTCAACAATATTCAAAATTTCAATTCATTATTTTAGTTTGTATGTATTTTATTTAATTAAAAAATAAAAAATATATGATTTATTGATGCATTATTGCTCTGAAAGAATATTAAATCCATTTAAAATATAGATGTATAAAAAACCAAGCATATTGTAGGGATCAATTCAAAATTTAACAAATAGTTGAATTTTTTTATAATAAATGATTCATTCAAGTTATATAATAGTGAAAATAACACCAGGAAGAAAATTGAAACAAAATGACAACAAAATATTTAATGTCTAAGATACTATGAGTCATGTTCACTTTATTTTAATTAGTTTAATCTATAATACATTGAACATAGAAAAATATCTTATAGAAGTATCTATATTTAGATAAATAATAAAATCTATAAATTCATATTTTTACGTGCTATTTTAACTAATTTAATCAATAACCTTCATTCATACACTAAATCCCTCTTCTTGTGCGTGTATTGTATTATTCGGACACCCCATGTATTGAATAATCATGGATTAAAGGAGTCCAAAATATAATTTTTCATTTAAAATAACCTTAAGATTCATTAAAACTATTTTAATGTATAAGATTTAGCTAAAAAAATAAACCCACCATAATCATGGGGTTTTCTCCTTATTATGGGTTTCAAAATGATTGATTAATCGTACCTCTATAGTCATCATTTTTTCAAATAAAATTTATCAACCGATGTTCTGAAATTTATTTACTCAAAATACTATTTATTATTAGTGTTAATAATTAAATATTATCACATAATATGAGAAGTTATAATAAATTTACAATTAAATTATAAATATTAAAACAATTAATAATAATTATATACTTGTTATCACCTATTAAAAAATATCTAATACTTTAATACATTTTATATTATTACCTTTAAAATAAAAACGGTCACTGATTTTTTTTATTAATGATCATTATTTTTGTGGTTTTAATATAATATATAAAAAACTAAAATTTAATAATTATATTAAATAATATTTAAAATCTTAAAAAAAGTACTAAAAAACTAGTGTCTTATGTATAGTTTTTTCCTTTAAAAATATAATTTTTTTGAATAGATGCACTTATTTGGTTGAGGGTAATCCATATACGACTTTTGATTAATGAAAATTAATTAAATAATACAAATATAAATTTAAATATAAATTCTAGGGTGGAAAAATAAATATATATCTTTCATTATTTTTTGTTTGAAGGGAAAAATTATAAATATAACAAATTAGATTCATTCCATGAAGAAGTGAATTTTTAATTAATTAATCACATCACTAATGCATGGATAGATTGTAAAAAACATTAGTAAATAGTTGAAGTGAAAAATACCACCTCAAATACCACTATCATAAAATATACAAATCAATAATTTCATGGGTTGGCGGTTAGATAAAACATCAAAAATTAGAGCCAATGGGAGGTCAAAATTACTATCAATAATAAAAAGAACTTTGGGTAGAAGAAGAAAATGAGAAATATAAGGAAGTCTATGGAATCAAAAATGTAAAAAACGAAAATAAGGAAAATTAAAGAACACATAGTATTTAGATGATTCAAATATATTTTTGTTTTACATGCATGATAATAACACCACAAAAATAATTTATTATTATTATAAAATAACAGTAGACCTTCAATATAGAAGATTAAACTGATAAGAATGCTTGTGGACAATATAAACTCTCTGAGAATAGAGACCTCATTACTGAACAAGCTAGTGGTGAACACTAGATTGATGATTGTAGTGTTATCCCATGAATTGGATAGACACATGAACACAAACCCATCAATGATGGAAAATAATAATAAATATGGTACAACATAGCACTAATGAAATGAAAAAGGAGAAATAGTCAGTCATATAGTACTCAGTATTCACTAAGAACCTTGAAAAATGTTTATTAGTTATAATGATCAATGTTGTCTGGGATGACTATTATTTAAAGTTTTTTCGATCAACATATATCTCGCAAGTGATTATCTCTCCACTAAACAGCCTCATGAGAATAAGGGTTTTTGAAGCCATCAAATGAATCTCTAAAGTCTTATCTCTCTCACTCTCAAGCACCTTACTCTCTGAAATAGGAAACAGTATAACAAAAAAGATCCTCTCACTCAGAATGATATAGGAAACTATTTAGGAAAATTAAATGCAGTGTACCTAGTAATAATGGTCAACTAAGAGGGTTAGTTGGTGTAAGGGTCAACAAGTGAGGTTGGAATCGTTGAAGGTAGAAGGTTCACATAAGGATCATAAATCAGACTCGACATAACAAATTCTTAATGTACATGAGGATACATGACATAAAAAGAGAGACCAAATGGTTAAGTATGGGGATCACCCATGTTTTTTGAGGCTGATAAAATAAAACCAAAATAAATAAATTATTATAAATTAGAGTCATTTGATTAAGGGTAATCAATGGCTATACAAAAATGTTGAACGAGAACTAGGATCAAGCCACAAATATGGTCTAGACAAAACAATGATCACAAAAAACCTGCAAGTCCAACAAACAAAAGGCTCATAGGAATAGACTAACATAAAATATGCAAACATGATCCCAATAAACTAGAAATTTCCTACTAGAAAAAAATTATTGATAGTCCGCACTCAAATATACAAAATATTGATAAATCAAAACATATTTTCATTACATAAACATAAATAAATTTTCTAATTTGAAAAAAAAACATTTTAATATTATATATATAATATTGATATACCAAATAATACAATCCAGGGGTTAGAAAAAAAACAAAATCAACACAAAATAGAGTTAATTAATTGCATAATATTTTTAAAGTTAGATAGGATTTTTTTCACCAATTCGTATAAATCATTGAAGAAAATGGGGGGAAATTATGGTGGAAATTATTATTTTAATTATGAATTGAATAAATATTATTATTGGGTGGCATTGGGTAGAGAAAAATTTAAATATATGATATTTAATTTTAATTTTTAATTAAATATGTCTCGGTTTTTTATTTTATATTTAGGTGTATAGATCTCACAATGATGCGACACTCTGAACACTAAGGCACATGTTCTAAATCATTTGGTGAGTGTAAATTCTTATCAAGTATGGGGGATTCCAAATACTTTAGATGATCCAAAATTGAATAGTATTTCTTTACTTTAAATTACTAGAGACTAAAAAATAATTGAAATACGTATTTTCAGAATTAATGGAATTAATTAACCCAATCATATATCAGATTCCATGAAATATTTTTTTGATAGGTTTTATCAGACTCTTGTGTTGATCCCACTTCTCTATGCAAGAGAATATCTAAAAAATTATTCACCCCTAATCAAATAATGTACTAAAATTCATGAGGTTTGGATAATTGAATTAAATAATTCGATTTTTTATTTATTGACTTACTAGAAAAAGAATCTATAGAAGCATGAAGACCTTTAATATTAGCTAATCCTAATTTTGGGATTTAGTGTTTAGAGGATTACATCAATTTGTAAAGGATTATATCATATTTTTAACTTAAAGTGAGATCATATTAATATATTGGGGAATTAAATTTATCCTTATCAATATTTTGTTTATAAAAATTCAGGAATGGGACCCTCAGTTTGATCTGGTAAGTGTAAACAAATTATTCAATGAAGCATGTATTAGAATTCAGAGTATGAACCAGCTTTTATAGAATTAATAAATCCTATAGGATATTACATAATCCATAGTAACCTCTACTAAATTTTTAAAATAATCTAATCATTATCATAATGGGAACATTTCTTGAATCTTAGTTGAGTAGAACTTTTCTCAACATGGATCGTGGCTATTTTTTACGTGATGATGAATTGATGCTTAAACATTCTATGGAATATTAAAGGAAACAAGATTAATATATCTATTCTAATTATATTAGATATTTACATGATAGATATGTTTCTGATGCTTTCGTCGGGGCGCGCGCATCTGTTACATGGAGGACACGCAGCTGTTGCCCCACATTCCTACTTTCCAAAGGTGGGCGGCATCCGCTCCTTATTCAGGAATGTATGCTCCATGATCGAAATAGGATAATGGGATGTTGTTTCTTCCTTTCTTGAATTCCTCCTCGGAACTCATCTCCTATTTTGGGTCTCCCTCATAGATTTAAGACATTTTTCATGAAACTCTTCCCAGCACCATATCTTCATGGACACCAGTTAAATACATCACTTCTGTCAGGACATTCCAAGGAGTCCGGTCAGGGCAGCAACCTTCGGTTAGGGGAGTAGTCATGTTGGGATCCACTGGCGTGTCTTAACGTTGGGGGACTGGCATGTCTGTCCTCTGTCTCTTATTATAGGGCTTCTTGAGGGTGCGGAAGCCCGAGGCATCCCACATCGGATGTAGGGAATCATATTCCATGGTCATGTATATGAGGTTTTCATCATCTTCATATGTTTAACATGGGGTATGTCATAAGTTTAACTTCCAATGGAGATGGATCGGACTGATCAAAACACTGATTAGATTGGATTAGATTGAGGAACCCCTTGGAGGGAACACCGATATTGGGGCCAACATGTGGGTGGCTTCCCGAATGTTGTCAAACAGAACAAGGAATGGGGTGGTATGATCTCACCGGGATGTGGCGGCTCGGGTATGAATCAGGATGGATGATGGCTTTGGGCTTGAGCCTCAAAGAGACTTCCTACGAATCCTCGTGGTGGGGAATCAAAGTCCGCGTAGTTTGATGAAACTATGGGACACCTAAGGAGTCGACCTGTGATAATGGATGCATGGATGGGACCTAGAGGATGTGGAGCCTCTAGGTTAGGGAATGAGCTTCCCGAGACACATGGGCTCAATGGAGAGGTCAGGATGAGACATGATTAATGGGCTTGAACCACATGGAGGCTTCATACGTACCATTCCTTGACATGGATCAAATTCCCCGTAGTTCGGGATGGGTTGGGTCTTACACTCTGAGGCGGCCCAATAATGTATGTTTTGGGGCTTGAACCTTATGGAGGCTTCCTACATACCATGTCTTGACATGGATCAAAGTCCTCATAGTTTGGGATGGGTTGGGGCTTACACATTAAGGCGACCCAATATGGTATGGGGCTTACACTTTGAGGAGTCCCAACATGGTGTGTGAATTACACTCTGAGGCGGCCCAAGGTGTTGGGGCTTGAACCTCGTAGAGGGTTCCTACGTACCATGCCTTGACATGGATCAAAGTCCCCGTAGTTCGGGATTTGTTGGGGCTTACACTATGAGGTGACCCAAGAAGGTATGGGGATTACACTCTGAGGCAGCCCAAGATGGTATTGGGCTTACACTCTAATGTGTTCGAAGGTATTGGGGCTTGATCCTCGTGGAGGCTTCCTACGTACCATGCCCTAAAATGGATCAAAGTTCCCGCAGTTCGGGATGGTTTGGGCTTACACTATGAGGCGGCCTAAGATGGTGTGGGGCTTACACTATGAGGCGGCCCAAGGTGTTGGGGCTTGAACCTCATGGAGGATTCCTACGTACCATGCCTTGACATGCATTAAAGTCCCCGTAGTTCGGGATGGGTTGGGGCTTATACTCTGAGGCGGCCCAAGATTGTATGGGGCTTTCACTCTGAGGTAGCCCAAGATGGTATGAGGCTTACACTTTGAGGTGGCCTAAGGTTTTGGGGCATGAACCACTTGGAGGCTTCCTACGTACCATGCCTTGAAATGGATCAAACTCCACGTAGTTCAGGATGGGTTGGGTCTTACACTCTGAGGAGGCCCAAGATGGGATGAGGCTTACACACTGAGGCAGCCCAAGAAGGCATGGGGCTTACACTCTGAGGCGGCCCAAGGTGTTGGGGCATGAAAATCATGGAGGATTCCTACGTATCATTCCTTGATATGGATCAAAGCCCATGTAGTTCGGGATGGGTTGGGGCTTTCACTATGAGGTGTACCAAGATGTTTTTATGGTCAGTGCTTGCTCTAAGCTCACGTGAGTCATGCTCGGTGTGAGAAACAAGATATATCACAGGCCTGATGATCATGTCGCGAAAGGTGCGTCCATGGGATGTGGAGTAGGGATTACGCATGGAGTGGCCCAAAGAAAAAACATGGGCTTATGGGTGTGTTTCCGACGCTTTCGCCGGGGCGCGCACGTCTGTCCGCTGGGGAGGGAGTGCTGCTTGTTTCCCCGCATTCCCGCTTTCCAAAGGCGGCGGCATCCGTTCCTTGTTCAGGGACGTCTGCTCCTTGATCGAAATCGGGATGATGGGATGTCAGTTCTTCCCTCCGTGGATTCCTCCTCGGAGCTCATTACCTAGTCCGGGTCTCCCTCATAGATTTAAGACGGGTTCGTGAATCTCATCCCCAGTGCCATATCTACATGGACACCAGTTAATTACGCTGCTTCCGTCAAGAGGCTCCAAGGGGTCTTGTCGGGATAGCAACCTGCGGTGAGGAGAATGGTCACGTTGGGGCGTCGTCGTCATGTCTGTCTTTGGTCCCTCATCATAGGGCTTCTCGAGGGCGCAGAAGCCTGAGGCATCCCACATCGAACACGGGGAACATGTGCCATCTGAGGTTTTCCTCAACTTCCCATGTTTAACATGGGGTATGTTGCGATTTTAACGTCTTAAGGAGATGGATCGGGTTGAGGGATCCCTAGGGGGAACACCGATGTTGGGGCCAGCACGTGGGCGGCTTCCCATATATCATGGAGTGGGAAAGGGTGGCATGGTCTCACCGGGATGTGGCGGCCCGGGTAAGGATCAGGATGGATGGTGGAGTGAGACATGGGGCTTATGTTCTGAGATGGCCCAAGAGGGGGGATACAGTTTAACGCCATGCGGGATGCGATACAGTTTAACGTCATGCGAGACGAAATATAGTTTAACATCATGCGGGACGAAATACAGTTTAACGTCATGCAGGATGAAATACAGTTTAATGTCATGCGGGATGCGATACAGTTTAACGTCATACAGGACAGATACAGTTTAACGTCATGCGGGACAGAATACAGTTTAATGTCATGCAGGACGGAATACAGTTTAACGTCATGCGGGATGGAATATTTGGGGCTTACGCTCTGAGGCAGCCCAAGGTGGTCGGGGAACCGACATGGAGAGGTCAGGACGACCGGGTGGTGGGCTTGAACCTCGTGGAGGCTTCCTACGCACCATGCGTTAGCACAGATCAAAGTCCATGTCGTTCGTTGGGAAGGGGCTTATGCTCTGTGGCGGTCCATAAGAGGATGTCATGGTCGACACGCACTCTAATCCCACGTGAGTCATGCTCGATGTGGGAAACAAGAGGCAGCAGGGACCAGACGATCACGTCACGAAGGGTGCGTCCGTGAGAAGCAGAATGGGGCTTACGCATTGAGCGGCCCAAAGAGGAAATATGGGCTTACGCGTGGTTAGCGGCCCTTAGTGTCGGGGCTTACTCCATGGTGGAGGCCCGTGGTGAGACAAAGCGCAGTGGGAAAAGGACTCCACTGGCCTTGGCAGGGGGAAGTACGGAGATGCACGGGTGCAATCATCTACAAGAAAGGCTAGGAGATTACGCTCTGAGGCAGCCCTTCCCCCGCGGACAAACGCCGCTCCGACAAGGAGGATCTCATTCCATGTGAAGAAGAGTCCATTCCCGTGGAGACGAGTGGGCATAAAAAATGTCCGAGCTGGGGGGACCCTGCGTGTGAAGCATGGGGTCAGACCACAGTTTAACGTCTTGTGTTAAGGACGAGGTGCTTAGCAGTTTAACGTCCTGCAGCTTGGACGAGGTGGGTTCGCTCCACACCCGGCTTACATGCCCAACGCCCTCTACCCCTTGTGGAAGGGAAGGCATCAGCAAGGCCATAATAAAGGGGGCCGCAGGGCGAACCACCGGGGGGTCCACGTTAGTGTGGCTATGTGAAGAAGCAATAGCTGTTAGCGTGCCTATGCGAAGAAGCATAAGTCAATGCAATGCAATGGGAAACACGGCCCAAGGGACCTTGAGGTTACTTCGCACGAGCCTGGAAGGTCGTGCGGGAAAACAATGCATGGCATGCATGCCCAGCAGAGGAGACATCAGGTACCGGTGCAGGGGGCAGCCAAGGGGCGTCAAGGTGAAGAGTCCTGGGTTTTGCGTGCAAAAGAGAAGGTTTGCGCGCAAAAGACCAGGACGACGCGCAATTGGAGCAAAGGAATTGCGCTTGGAGAGGGAACTACACACAGGGTTTTGCGCGCACGACAGGGTATTGCGCGCACGAGGCACGAATTGCGCCTAAGGCTAGAATACTGCGGAGGGGGAAAATTCACTGAATCCGGTGGAGTTGTGCGCAAAGGCGAACTCCGGGGCAAGGTTGCGAGAAATGAGGGTTTTACCTGGAAGTCATCTTTCGCGCGGGGGGAGCCGAATTGTGCGCACGAGGGTCGCTTAGGATTCCTCAACCCCCAAACCGTTCGGGGTCACCTTTTATTTATAAGAGACCTCCGGTGCGGAATCTAGGTGGCACGCGAAATTTGTCGCACCGAGCGCAGCCGGCGCGCAAAAGTTCACCGCGCGAACCGGGCCGCGCATAGATTGCATGCCTCAACAGCTCAATTCCGTGAACCCGGTGGTTCTACGTGCATAGAACAATTTTTGCGCAGAGCCTCCTTTATTTCACGCACCACATCCCGGGCCTCCGGATCGGGCCTCTGATTCCGAATATGAATTCGCGTCATCATTCCAAAACATCCTCCAGGAGTTACGGGCTGTTTTCGGCGTCAACAAATGCCCCCCACTTGGAATTGGATTGGCGAGAGGTCGCAACGATCGGATTCCAAGGGAAACGCCGAAACGCCAAAGTGCTGAGCCTCCTGTTCAAGTTATGCGCCAAATTCTGATGGGGCGCAAAAAACCTACAGACGCACACGAAATACTCTTTCCGCGCGGCACGGAACCCTGTCCTTGCCTATAAAAATGGGCGCTGGGTCCCAGATCCGTACTTCCGATTTTTCCGCGCGATAATCTTACTACTCTCATGCGCGAAATCGCTTCTGCTGCTGCGCATAATAACGCTCTGGCAGCGCGGAATTCCATCCGAAATTCGGCCGTAATCTCGCGCCTGTTCGGGATTTTCCGTGCTCCGTGTGCCGATTGGGCGCTCATCTCCAAGATTCCACACAACTCTTCCAGATTTCGCACCGAACCTCCGATTCCATGCACTGCATCCTGATTTTTCCCAACTCTCGAAAAATTCGAGATGGCGGCAAACCGAGTTGATGAGGGGGAATCCGCTGCCCGTATGACATAAATGGCAGCAAACGAGGAGGTTTATGGCGCCAAGGTGATTGTCTCCAACAATATGACCTTGTTCAACCTAATGTCTCCGGCCCAGAAGGCATATCCCTTATCGGACAACCTCTCACTCTGTAATTTTGGCATCCTGGAAGAGGTTCCCCTGTCGGGCTTCGATGTGGACACACCGCGGTCTTGGGTGACTAGGGAGGACGAACTTCCTCGCTACAACATCACCAACAATGGCCATCCTTCCAGGGAAACTAGACATATGGATGTTTATGTCCTGAACCCGAGGACGAGGACTATTACTGGGGACGAGCCTGTGGCGGAGGATTCTCCGGCCCTCTACACGAGCACGTTCCGTCAAAGCATCACGGATGACACGAAGGGCTGGCTGAAAGATTGGGACCTGCGGTCCAGGGGTAACTTCACCAGTGAATGGGCCTTGGCGTTCTGGGTTCGACATACCTGTGACCAGTTCGGGGAAGAACTGCGGTATATCGGCCTGTTCGAGGCGGTATGGACATCGCAGTTCCATTTCCACCACCAGCCTGAACATGGACCGGAGCTATTCACCCGGTGGTCTCCTGACACCAACACGTTCCACCTTCATCATGGGGAAGTCAGCATCAGTCTCTGGGACATCCACTGCATCGTAGGTATCCCACTGGAGGGTTACCAATACGACGAGTTCGTTCCTCCAAAGAAAACCTAGGGAGACAGGTCGCGGACGCCTATGCTGACGTGGCACCTACTGCAGCTGGCCAAGGAGAGGCTGGGGTCAAGGACTTCCTGAAGTACATCGCCTACAAGGGATGGTTTAGCATGTTCCTTGAGAGGGATCCCACCGTCAATATGTCGGGACGGGGCAAACGGTGCCCAACCGCGACTCAGAGGAGCAAGGACGGGTCATACTGGAAGACCCTGGAGGCAGGGTAATACCAATCATGGGGCTACCGCGTCATTGAGGCCCGATACCCGAACGTCCGGTATGCCGGGTTCCTTGCTGCCTTTCTGAGCGGGTGGCTCCTGCCGGTGCGGGACACGAGGATGGGTGTCCGTCCAGAGACTTTGGTGATGGAGGGCTCCATGGCCACCAACAAACAGTTCAACTTGGGCGTCCTCGTGCTGGCCAAGATGTATACCATCTTGGGGCGCATCTCATGAGGGGGTCACCTCGGAGAGTCTGTGGTCCCTTCCAGATCTTCCATGGCTGGGTGGCGGCTCATCTCGGTAGGTATACTTTCCCAAACGCTGTCTGTCCTTCGGGAAATGGCTTGCGACCGTCCTTTCTAAACATTGCAGGGGTGGCGCCATTGACGCTCAATGAGGAGGGCGTGAGGATCAGCATTCGAAACCATGCCAACTTCAACTTCAGCCCGTTCCCCACCACGGTTGGCCAGTTGGTGGACAACAGGCGAGGCTCTCTAGAATAGCAGGAATACTTCCAGAGCATTCGGGGCGGGGTGCTCGTGGCTCGGATCGATGGGAAGGTGATCTGCGAGCCCTACGTGTCGTCCCGATTTGCCAGGCAGTTCGGGTGCCTTTAGCGAATGCCGAATAAAGTAATCATGGTTGTCTGGAAGGATAAGAATCCATGCATCCTGCACCAGATGTGGTTGATGTTTACCACTTTCGGCTCTGGCGACGTCGTTACTCTTCCTCCCACCGGGGTCGATGCCAGCCTAGCAACCGAATATGCCGAAAACTAGACCATTGCATACCCTGAGGGGATATTACGCAAGCACATCCTGCAACTCGAGGATACTCGCAAGGAAACCAGGAAACAGGAAAGAAGGAACGATACCGTAGGAAGGGGGGAACAAAGGGCACGTCAGGCAGCGAGGCCTGCACAGGCCGGGACTTCGGCAGCGGGAACATCACATGGTGCTGCTATGTCCTCGTTACCCACAGGGGGGGTCACATGAGGAGGCCAGGGAACTGCCCGAGAAGCAGATAAGATATCTACTCTAACCTTCCCAAGAAGCAATTATCTCGGCAATGTGGTCGGTCTGGATGACCCTGCAGCAATCGCTGAGCATCGAAGCCATCCGGTAGAAGATAATGTGGAACGGGATCCAACTGCCGGAGGTCAGGCTCATTCGAATTACCGACCGAGTGAACTTCCATCGGCAGCATTCTTATCTGACAGCCATGGACGCATACGCATGCCAAAGGGGGCGGCGTGCGGAGTCAACTTTCCTAGGGAAAGTGATGCTCGGCCAGGAGCATGATCCGGAAGTGATGCCGCCGGGAGAAGGCGACAGCGACGAGGAGCTGGAGGGGGAGGGGGAAACCGGAGAGGACGATGGCGAGGGGGAAGACGAAGAAGGGGAGCCTGAAGGTGAGGGGTCTCAAGGGGCGACCTACCAAGGGAGTCTCCGAGAGAGTGGCAAGATTTCCGACTCTGATCTCGACATAACTGAGATTCTTGAGGTTTGTCTCTGTCTTCATTCATTTCCCTCATTCATCCATTCTACTTTCCAACTTCACTTCCCCATCCTACTCAAGAGCAGCTGAGAGGTGGATAGGCGTCCCCACCAGAGGAGGGCAAAGAGGAACCCGTGGGACATGATGGGGATCCGACACCCATCATTGAATTAACCAGCGCAGAGGGGTCTCCCCTTATGGCGGCTCCTGCAGTGGCCGGAACACTGGGGACCGACGCTCTGGATCCCTGTAAGTCTCACACTTCACTACTGGTGCTTCGTGTCAAAAGATCCCGTCTAACCAGTGTATGCCATGCGCAGTGATCTCAACACTGGAGGCACATCAGGCTGCGGAGCCTGGGCCATCCACGAGTGGACCAGCGGCGGACATACCACCTCACTCGGAACATGCTCTCTGCACTGAGTCGGGCCCGACAATAGATGAACAGGGGGCAGCGGACATCATCGGTGCTGTTCCTGAAACGCGATCGGAAGCTGGTGGAGGAATCATTGCTGCTGGGGTGAGAGAAGGTTGCCCGGACATCGAGGATTCTATTCCTCACGAAGACATCCCTGGGGTGGATCCTGCTGCCAATCTGTTGGCAGCCTTCCCCCTATACCGACCCGCTGACCCTGAGGAGATTTATGACTCAAAATCAGAGGCCGCCGAGGAGAGCCGGATGACACGACGCAAAGGGTGGAAGTGTATCCAGCGCTTCCTCAGGCAGCCCCAGTCGGATTGGCTGAGGCGGATGGGATCACTTCAGACCTGGATGCGCTTCCTGTGCACCAGAGGGGCTGACGCTCAGCGCCTTCATATGGCGGTCCGTGATTACATGGCTGAGAAGATACGTGAGAGCAGCCAGCGCACCAACATTTCCTAATGCCGGGAAGGATCAGCGAGCGCTCAAGCGCTGCTGAGGGCGGAGCAAGAAGTCCAGCACCTCGAAGGGCAGGCGGCAGATAAAGAGGCCTTCATCACAACATGCTTTGAGCTCGTGGAGCAACGGACGTCCCAGCTGGCTGATGCGCAAGAACAACTGGTGGAGGCGAGTCGCCAGATGACCGTACATCAAACCGAGCGGGCACAGGCACAAGCTAGGGCTGGAGAGCTGCCCTCTATGGTGGCCGATGAGGAGAGAGTCTTTAAAGAGTGAGAATCGGTCATGGAGGCTACTAGCCAGAGGGTAGCAGCCCAGGAAAGATTGCTTCAGCACACTGACCCCTAAAGGCTTTGTTTTTTCCATCTCATGAACTTTCTTCCGGTACTGCTCATCGTCTCAATCCAATATGTGGTCAAATCCACTCATTTGTAACCTTGGTTTAATGCGCTCAACCATAGTTTCGAAACGAATAACAACTCATCCCTAGGCTCCTATGGGTCATGCCCAAAACAAGGAGCAGAAGATGCTCATACCATAATTTCGTTCAACTGTGGGGCATTGACCAAGCTTCAGGCATCCAAAATTTGCCCTGGACTTTTGAGGAGACCCCTGAGCCGATTGATGTGTCGACTTCTCAATGTGCTCTTACACACATGTGGGGAAATGTTGGGGGCATTGAAATCCATCCGAACACAGGGGAATATAGAGGAAGGGTGAATCATGCTGCCCAAATTCGGAACCCAATGGGGCGCAACCATGGAGGATAACTTTCAACCGTGGCGGAAACATAGCATTCATATCACATTGGCCTGGAATAGGAGGACAATAAATGAGGGCTGACCGCTGACCATGTTCGCAACACGGGGCCTAACTCAAATATCGTTGGTCAGTTTTCCGGAATGTTGGCCCAGGACAGTAGGCGGACCATAGGTCGAGCATCCATACTGTTAGTGGGTCCTGTCAAACATGACCAGTTCTCCGGAACGTTGGGCCAGGACAGTAGGCGGACCATAGGTCGAGCATCCATACTGTTAGGGGGTCCCGTCAAACATGAAAGGAAATGAGGGTCCGAATAAGGGGGACGCAAGGTGTGGAAGGTGGAGTGGTGGTTTGTTCGAACAGAGTCCAACACTCCTAAAATTGCACCACCATGGCAAAGGCGCATTAGGCGGACGTACCAACCTGATCACGGGTCGTCCCAATTTCCAGGCAGGACCTCTTTGGCGAGAGAACATCTGCTTCCCATTATTACCATGGGGCATCCCGAACATGCTCAGGGTAGATATCCCGATTACACCACTTCCCATGAAGTCGGGTCGAGCGACCGACAATAAGGAAGGACGGGTTTTACTAATCCCTAGGGCTGGACCCAAGACGAAACGTCCGAGCGGTCCTACGTATCTCATAAGGATGAGAATCAAGCCACACGTAGTTCTGAAAATACAGTTTAACGTCATGCGGGACGAAATACAGTTTAACATCATGCGGGATGAAATACGGATCTTAGTTTTAGGTCATAGAGCTCGGACAAATAAGATCTTAGTTTTAGGTCTTAGAGCTCGGACCGTAAGGATCTTAGTTTTCGGTCTTAGAGCTCGGACCGTAAGGATCTTAGTTTTAGGTCTTAGAGCTTGGACTGTAAGGATCTTAGTTTTAGGTCTTAGAGCTCGGACCGTAAGGATCTTAGTTTTAGGTCTTAGAGCTCGGACCGAGAGGATCTTAGTTTTAGGTCTAAGAGCTCGGACCATGAGGATCTTAGTTTTAGGTCTTAGAGCTCAGACCGTAAGGATCCTAGTTTTAGGTCTTAGAGCTCAGACCGTAAGGATCTTAGTTTTTGGTCTTAGAGCTCGGACCGTAAGGATCTTAGTTTTAGGTCTTAGAGCTCGGACCAAGAGAAAAGGGGAGAAACGGACACATGGCCAGGCGGTTACAAAACCCGACGTGAAGGAGGACCTAAGCCATATTAAACATGTGCTCTCCGGGGAAATGCTCGAGTCGAGGGACCGAACACGGAGGTAGGCTGGACTCGAGGGGAAGTTCCCCAGGCATTCCTGCGTATCTCATAAGGATGAGAATCAAGCCATACGTAGTTCTGAAAGTGACATGGTAAGATACCAGTGCCAAGGGAAAAGGGGAGTGTGGGTGTGGCCCTTTCACTAAAAGAAGCGGCATTTGATAAATCTTGTTTTCCTTTATGGTGTGTAGTTTTTTTGTTGTCAAGCGACATGCCCTGAGTAGCAGGCCATGGTGTCTCCACAAGCATCAATCCATGATAGGCATTGACAAATGGCATGGCATAAAACCAGTACCCAACGTGATGTCCTCTACAACGAGGTCACCACAATGTAGTGCTGGGTTTCGTTGTGCGGCCATGACGATAATGTCACAGTTTGGGGTCATAAGGTTTGGACCAACAAAAAAGTTTAAGGTCATAAGGTTTGGACCAACAACACAGTTTAAGGTCATAAGGTTTGGACCAACAGCACAGTTTAAGGTCATATGGTTTGGACCAACATCACATTTTAAGGTCATATGGTTTGGACCAACATCACAGTTTAAGGTCATATGGTTTGGACCAACAGCACAGTTTAAGGTCATATGGTTTGGACCAACAACACAGTTTAAGGTCATATGGTTTGGACCAACAGCACAGTTTAAGGTCATATGGTTTGGACCAACATCACAGTTTAAGGTCATATGGTTTGGACCAACAGCACAGTTTAAGGTCATATGGTTTGGACCAACAGCACAGTTTAAGGTCATATGGTTTGGACCAACAGCACAGTTTATGGTCATATGGTTTGGACCAACACCACATTTTAAGGTCATATGGTTTGGACCAACAACACAGTTTAAGGTCATATGGTTTGGACCAACAACACAATTTAAGGTCATATAGTTTGGACCAACAGAACAGTTTAAGGTCATATGGTTTGGACCAACAGCACAGTTTAAGGTCATATGGTTTGGACCAACAGCAGAGTTTAAAGACATATGGTTTGGACCAACAACACAGTTTAAGGTCATATGGTTTGGACCAACAGCACAGTTTAAGGTCATATGGTTTGGACCAACAACACTGTTTAAGGTCATATGGTTTGGACCAACAACACAGTTTAAGGTCATATGGTTTGGATCTACCGAGAGAGGAGCCTCAGGAAAAGGGGCCTACGAGGGTTCAACAATTAGGGAGGGGCAGCAGATGCTAGCTCCCATCTATGCTGGTCCCGAAACGCAATGTCTGGGTGACTCCTCACTCCTCTAAGGGGATGAAGGTCAAGCTGCATGCAACCCGTATAGAAGAGACCCAAGAACATACTCTAGCACTCAGATCACGGGAGCCCTGAGAGACACCGTTACGCAACTCGGTCTGTCTGATGTGCGGGTGTGTACTGAGGATTAGTACAAGGAGTGTCGAGATTCCACCTTGACACGGTGGGGCGGAACATGACCTGAACCATGCCACCAACATTCAGGGCCTGGGGAACCGGCGTGACGACTGAGGATTACTGTTGACCATGTTCGCCACACAATATCCTATCATGTTGGACATGGGGACAAACAAATGAGTGTCAACCGCTGACCATGTTCGAAACGTGGGATTTGTATCAATTTTTTGTCTGAAACCCTCGGGGGTGTTGGCCCATGACGGTAGGAGAGCCCTTGGGCATTGTATCCAGGCCATTCTTGGGGGTCCCTCCAGGTATGAAGGATGACGGGAGCCGGAATGAAGGGGAACACGAAGCTTGTCAAGTGGATGGAACTTGACTAAGTCGAATCTGGCACTCCAAGTTCTAGACCAGAGTGGCTTGAGCACATCAGCAGACCACTAGAAAGGGTTAGAGGGCTCAGTCCGAGAGTGGCCAAGAGATGGAGGATCCCTGGGCAAAAGAGGGGGCGTAATGCCAAACACCCTGGGCACCAGGAGATCGTGGAATCTCCTAAGAGATGGGGCTGGACCTGACATCTAGGTGTTCAGGCGGTCCTACGTATCCCATAAGGATGGGAATCAAGCCACACATAGTTCTTGATATGCGTATTTAAATGCCATTGGACAGAGGAGGGCTAAACCCTGAGGACAGGGTGCGCGGGGTGCAGCTATCGCAAACCCGGTGTGAATGGGGACATAATCTCACACCACGCCACGCGACCCTGTGGTCGAAGTCCCAAAGGCGAAACAGACGCAACAGCGGACATCAAGCTGGACCCAAAGACGAAAGGTCTGGGCGTTCCTACGTATCCCATTAGGATGGGAATCAAGCTAGACGTATTTCTGGAAATAAATTTTAACATCATGTTGGACGAAAATATAGGTCTTAGTTTTAGGTCTTAGAGCTCGGACAGTGAAAAGGGCAGAACCAAAAGAGGATCTTAGTTTTAGGTCTTAGAGCTCAAACCATGGAGCCCAGATGTAGGGCAGAGTGTAGTTTAAGGTCATGCTGGACAATACGGTTTAAGGTCATGCAAGACCATACGGTTTAAGGCCATGCAGGACCATACAGTTTAAGGTCATGCAGGACCATACAGTTTAAGGTCATGCAGGACCATACAGTTTAAGGTCATGCAGGACCATACAGTTTAGGCAAATTACTTCTTGAGGAACCTGGAGTTGGTGGGAGGAGTGATACGCTCACCATCCATAGTCACCAAGGAATACGCACCGTTGGGATAGACCTTATGGACAATAGAAGGTCTCTCCCACTTGGGTTCCAACTTGGGTGGTTTCCTGCCGGGAATCATTGGCGCTCTGAGAGCCAACACCAAGTCACATTCCAGAAAGGAGCGGAGGAGAACCTTCTTATCGAAAGCTCGAGCCATCCTACTCTGATGCCTTTACAAGTTATGTAAAGCTTGAAGCCTACTTTCGTCCAGCGCTTCCAATTCGGCTAGACGGATCTCGGCAACTCTATCCGGTGCTTGCTGGTCATAGACCGCCATGCGCAATGAGGGCAGTTGGACCTTGATGGGAAGGATGGCCTCAGCTCCGTATACCAGGGAATACAGGGTCACCTGTGTGGAATTGCGAGTCGTAGTCCTACAATCCTAGAGGGCGTTGGGGAGCTTGTCCGTCCAACTTTTTGTGTTCTGACCAACCATTTTTTGCAGAATGTTAGAGAGGGTTTTGTTAAATGCCTCAATCTGTCCATTCACCTGTGCATGATAGCGAGAGGTGTGGTTAGAGTGAATTTTGTACTTGGCGTACAATCTCTTTAGCTCAGCCACTCGGAAGTTGGTTCTGTTATCCGTGAGGATAGCATGAGGTATTCCAAACCGGTGAATGATATTGGAACTCACGAAGTCGGCTATAGAACCAGTCTTGACTTCCCTAAGTGGGGCTGCCTCTGCCCACTTTGAGAGGAAATCCGTGGCAATTAAGATGAACCAGCACTGGCGGGCCGTCGCCGGCTGGTAAGGCCCTACGACATCCAACCCCCAGACTGCAAAGGGCCTAAAATACTTAGTAGTATGGAGAGGCTCTGGTGGCCGATGCATAAAGTTAGCATGAACTTGGCATGCATGACACCTCTTGGCGTACTCGATGCATTCGTGGATCATGGAGGGCCAGAAGTATCCCAGTCTCTGAATCTGGTGGGAAAACTTCAACCCAGCCTGGTGGGCACCACAGGACCCAATGTGCACTTCCTGCATGACCTACGGGATCTCAACTCCTTGAAGACAACGGAGGATAACACCGTCAAACCCGCGCCTGTAAAGGAGCTGCTCATGGCCAGGACCGCTTTGAAGGGTGAACTGCGGTGCGCGGCGTCGGATTCGTTCCCGCTCTACTCGGTCCATCGGAAGATTATCGTGCCGGAGATATTCAACCAAGGGTGTCCTCCAGTCAGGAACTGTCTCGATCATCATGCCTGAAGCCCCGGGGTGTCCTGATGTGGGGGAACCAGCGGTGAGATGGTTCACTCATGGGCCACGACCCCCCTCTGCGATAACAGGAGCAATGACTCTTCGGTGCGCCACAGGGATGATTAGGTCATCCTGTTCGGGCTCCGCGAGTGATGCGGCCAGGCTGGCCAAAGCATCTGCTCGACTGTTCTGTGACCGGGGAATGTGAACGACATCTGGTCGGGATGGGAACTTAGCCATTAGATGGAGCGTACACTCCAGCAACGGCACGAGTTCTGGCTTCCTGACAGCATAGTCACTGTTAACCTGCTTCATGACTAGCTCAGAGTCCCCTTTTACATACAAGTGGGGTACGTCAACCTCCAGATCCAACTCGAGGCTGGTGATGAGGGCATGATATTCTGCCTCATTGTTGGTGCAGCCCTCTGACAACAATAAAGAATATGGCAGAACGGCTTGCTACGGGGTGATGAAGACGATACCCAGGCCCACTCTGTTAATACTAGGATCGTTGAGCCTTCTACCGGTAGGGCTTCGGGAGGCTCCATCAAAGTGCATCTGCCAGCATGGGGTGGCATGATCGACTGAGAGGATTGCCTCATCAGGAAAGCCCAAATCCAGCGGCTGGTCCGCAGAGGTTGGATGAGCAGCTAAGAAGTCTGCCAACGCCTGTCCTTTGATGGCCTTCTGAGGTACGAACCTAATGTCAAACTGCTGGAGGATCTCCGCCCAGCGTGCCAATCGGCCGGTCAACATAGGCCGACTCAGGATGTATTTCAACGGTTCTACCCGAGAGAGCAGCTGTACCTCGTGGTGCTTCAAGTAGTGCCGCAATTTCTGTACGGTGAATACAAGCGCCAGGCAGCTCTTCTCGATGGGAGAGTATCTAACTTCCGAGTCGAGGAGCATGCGGCTGAGGTAGTAGAGGCTATTCTTCGTTCCCTCGTTGTTCTTCTGGGCGAGATGGGCACCAAGGGATCGCTCCAGGGCGGTCACGTAAAGGACCAGCGGATTTTTAGGAAGGGGAGGCATCAGGACCGGAGGTTGAAGCAGATACTGCTTGATTTCCTCAAAAGCGGTCTGGCACTCTTCATCCCACCCATAGGCGGCGCCTTTCTTCATGAGCTGAGAAAAGGGCTTACACTTGCTGGCCGTATTCGCAATGAATAGGCATATATAGGCTAAGTGGCCTTGGAGGCCTCGAAGCTCCCGAATATTACTCAGGGGAGGCATCTGACTGATGGCCCTGATCTTCTTGGGGTCGATCTCGATACCTCGATACCTGACGATGAATCCAAGAAACTTTCTGGAGGTGACCCTGAAGGCACACTTCAACGGGTTCACCTCCAAGTGACGAGAACAGAGCAAACCGAACACTTTATCAAGGTCTTTGAGATGGTCCTGGCACTGACGAGATTTAACCACCAGGTCATCTACATAGCACTCCACCAGCGTCCCGAGGATCGGCTTTAATATGCGATGCGTAGCCCGTTGATAGGTGGCACCCGCTTACTTCAGGCCAAAGGGCATAACACGATAGCAGAAAGTGCCCTGGGGGGCCCTGAAGGCAAGGAACTCTTCATCCTCAGGGGCCATCCAGATCTGGTTATACCCGGAGTACCCATCCATGAAAGAAGAGGGCTTGGAACCCGGCCGTTGTGTCGATCAACAGCTCTGTCACGGGAAGGGGAAAGTCATCCTTCAAACAATGGCGATTAAGATCGCGGAAGTCGATACAGACCATGATCTGCCCGTTCTTCTTCCTGACGGGCTCAATGTTGGCTAGCCACCTGGGGTACTGGACTTCCCTGACGAAGTTGGCCTTAATGAGCCTATCAACTTCGGCCTTAACCATGGCACCGTGAAAGGGGTGCATTTTTTTGGGAGGCTTCTTGAACCCACGACGGTTTGCTAGGAGGCCAAGGCGGTGGATGGCTACCTGGGGATCTAGTCCCGGCATCTCATCATAAATACAGGCAAACACATCACGGTGCTGTCAAAGGAAGTCTATGTACTGTTGTAGTTCCTCGGGAGGCATAGCAGTGCTGACCAATGTGGGTCTCGGGTCCACCTCACTACCGAGGTTCACCTCTACGAGCTCGTCGACCGTGGCGGAGACACCCTCCTCAAAGGTAGGAGGAGCATCTTCCATGTCTTCTTCTCTGCTTGTGGAAGGATCTTCCATGGGGGGATCCATTTCGGGGCTGCTCGACCCTAATGGGGAGCTAGCACCGGCTTGGGCGGCAGAGGTCGTCACGACGGGAGACTCATGCACCGCAGAGACCGTAGCGACAAAGGCAGTTGATCTAATCCCATCCAGCCTGCGGCCCAATGGACCACGCTTTACGACATCGAAGTATTGGTGTCGCGTTGGCTTGAGCTGGTCGATCCCGGATCAGCGAAACAGGCATGTATGACATACCGTCATTTCCATAAGCCCAACGTCCCAATATCGTACGGGGGTAGGAGGCTCGGGGATCACCCAGGCCTGGTTGGTGTAAGAGTACGAGGTGATTTCCCGCCGTTGCTTAGACCCGGAAATATGCATTCCTCTGGTACCCAAGACAACAAATCACTCTCCCGTATCAGGAGTCGTGGCCTCCAACCGATGGATTGGGAAGACATATGTGTCATCCAAACCTGCCCAGGGATCACTCGCGACAACGGCATGCTCAACCTAACCTGCCAGGATCTGCTTGTCCTTGCTCTTGTAATAGTCAGCGTCTAGGTAACGAGCTTCACAAGAGGCAAACGGGGATGCATCCCCTTGGATCACACCCACTTGAACCTTAAGGGAGTATTTAAGGCACAGATGGTATGATGATGGAACCGCTGCATGAAGATGGATCCATGGCCTGCCCATCAACGCGTTGTAGGCACTGTAAAAATATGTTTTTTCACCTTTTAGAACACTCTACATTCAAACATTAACATAATGTTGTTCTAAGTAAGTCATCTGATCAGATTTGATAAGCATGTGGTAGGGACAAGGAATAAATCCACTCATATGGTGAGATAGAGTCTCTCTATGATATTTTTTCCGATGTTGTGCTTTCAAATGCCACTCAAGAGGTGGGATAGGATGACCAGTGTTCCTTTGATTATGTAGATGGTTTTTATTTAGCTGACATGCATGATTTTATCATCATGAATTGTGTCAATAGTAAGGATTATAAGTTTCTTAAGGGGTCATGTCATGTAATCTATATGGATAAGAATGGACCCATAGTCCGTATGGCACACGTATTGGTAGATTCTACAACACAAAAGGTGCTTGATGGGAACTAAAAAGGTCAGATTTATGTGGTTTCTAATGATATATATTCATGTGAAAGATTATGCTCCTATTAATATAGATATTAGAGACACTTTGAGCAGGGATCAATATGACACACCATGTAATAATATAAGAGATCAAGTTTGGAACACGTTGCATGTAAGATCCATTATTATTCAGCAACTTAGTGTTGGGTATGAACATGTTAAAGACCCTATTAAATAAAAAATACATTTTAAAGTCACATTAAATGGATGATACTACGAAACTTGGTATATATTATCAATTGTTTTCCAATTTGAAACATGCACAAGCTCTTAATAATAAATGTGGGAAACATGAAACTCAGGAATGTATGTTGTGGCCATTCAAGAGGATGTGTGAATCACTACCTCCAAAAGGAATAATAAATGTGTAAGAATAAATGATTTAGTCATTATCTTTGATTTTATAAAAACCTGACATTGTTACCTTCTCTCTTATGTGTGTCAGGAAAATTTAGAGAGTTTCAAATTATGATAATCTACATGAGGGGATTATGATTGTTCACTCTTATATGAATCAGAATCTTAAACGGATGGGTGAAATTTTGGTGGAAGGAAATAAGATGACATTATGATAGATAAATCCACCATTTAAGGAGATTCTTATAACAATATAGATTGATACATGTTCAGTAAATGTTGAGGAGATATTTCTTAAATTAGAAGGATACAAGCATAGAGAAATGAACACTAAGGAAGTGAAACTCAAGGAGTCATTCCCACTTAAGAAACAAAACCTCTGCCATTGACCAAAATTATATATGGATACCGGTAAGGGAACTCTATATTTGTAATATAAAAGGTTTTGAACCTAATGGATTCCATTCCATAGACACAGATAAGTATATTACGCCATAATATCCCCATAAGTAATTGAGAAGAGATGGACACCTGAAATGTTGGGGTGGTTCTTGAAACATGTGTGGTGAGAAGAAAAGTTTATTTCTTTTGTATTATAAATATTGAATGGTGTTATTCTTATTGAATTTTTTCCCCTTTTCAGTTGTTTTTTATGATGGTATCTCCACATTATTTTTTTCATTACATCACCATATACTTGTAATATACTTTTTTCTAATAAATTTTGATGGTGTTTGTTAGGTTACCTACTCATGCGCTAGCCTCTCTTCGAATAATTCTTAAAAAGATAAAATCAAAGTACCTTTATTATATAAATCAAAGAAGTAATAGATTGGATTGTGTCATAGAATATAAAACTACCCTTATCAAATAGAAACCAAAAACAATTCAAAATCAACGAATTTACAAGGTCTTAGCCTGGGATATAAGGCTTCTTTATGATGATCTCCCCAATTAAGTTGACCACATCCATGCCTGTGATTCTTGGATAATGACCACTTATCTAGGTCATTGCACATTTTGATGTACCATCGGAACCAATTTCATCCCCGGAACCTCTCTCCAAAATATCTTCTTGGGATTCCTGTCCTCTTGAGAAATCAACCATAATGGAATTATCACTAATTTTTCTTTTATCCATGGTTGTTTCAGAATGTAAAGGATTTGAATCATTTCCCATGGAGGAAGGTTGGGAATCCATATATTGACCTTAATTATTCTATAAAGGGGAACTAATCTTAACTATAACTATCTCTTTATCCTTAGTATCCCAGAAATTTATATATAAATCCTACTACCCTAGAGCCTTATCACCCTTCCTATCCCTAGAAAATCTATATACATCAATATAATGTGTTGAAGTTACAACCATAGGGGTGAACCTACATAAATATAAGGTAACCACCAACTTCAATTTAACTTTTTATCCATCATCTTCTATCATCCATTGGACTTATCATAATTTTTTTATCATCATCATCCAATGATTTTAGTTCAAAAATAGTTTAATCATATTTTTTATTATCACAAGGTTTTTCATCCTCCACATCATTCTAGCTACCCTATACCAAAGCCAAAATAAAATCAAAATACATTTTATGCTACATTAATTCAAACCCCGCAACATTAAAGAAAACCTAGCCCCTCTTATATTGATTCAGAGAAGGATGTTGACCCTTATATGAAAAATACAAAGACATACCACCTTGACTAGGCTCCAATCACAAAATAATATCGATATCATAAAATTTTCATCATTCATTATTCCATTTTTCATCCCTTACGAATGGTTCTTACCAAATCAGACAAGTCTTTTCCAATGTAATATTTCTATTTGTTCCCAATGTTGTATTGTGAAATTAAAATTTTCTACCATGCATAATAGTCCCAATAGTATTAATTCCTTGGATATACTAAATAGACCCATCAAACATAACAGCCCCATTATAATAATAACATCTTTGGAACTTCATTCCTATTTAAATGGACCCAAAATTCCTAATAGGATCTTCTAATTTATCAGTCTGACAAGCACTATAAAAAACTGAAAAAAAAAATTAAATTTTAGAGATTCCAACAACCCTAGGAGATGTTTCTACAAACATATCATTATTCAAATCAGTTATAGAAACCTTGATGGAAAAAGATCCACCTTGCACATTCTTTCTATTCATTTTTTTTTAAGATTTAGAAGGTATCACCCTATCCTAACTATCCTTCTCTCGATTAAATATATTAAAATTAGATAAATTTCAATCATCACTTGTTGTATGTTTTGGATGATTTTTTTATAATATATGTCATCATCATTACCATTTGATGAATAGAAAGAGAAAATAATATCCCTCCATTAATAGTGTTTTTCGTTCCCAATGACATTACAGTCCACAAAAATTAGGGACTTTTTTATATTCAATTTCTTAGTTTATTCTCATCACATTTTTTTAAAAAGAAAATATTATTAACCAAATTAGTATATAAATCCACCTTAATGAGAAGTTAAAAAAATGACCCAACAATTAAATTTTAAATTAAAAATCCATTTTAATGTGAATTGTGATAGATAAAGAGACATCCTAGAGAATTTTGTGGATTTAGAGAATCCAGTTGATCCCATAGACCCTAACCCATAATTAAAATAAAGTATTCCATACTTGTAAGTGATTGAAAGTATAATCTCATTAATATATATGTTGGGATCTTTAAATTGAATGAAACTAGTTTGAAACACCATGCTCATATTTTCAGTTCCATAAAAGGGAATATTAAGTGAAATAAACTTGTTCCCATCTATATAAATTTACAATCCAACAAACCCCATAAATTCAAAAGACAAGAGTCTGAATCATCTATTCTCCACGATTTCAAACCTTTTAAATGAATCAAATAGAAAGAAATATAATTCTTACCCAAATTGAAATTCTTAGTAGTGATTTTTGTATGGAAATGACCTAAGATATTTCACATTTATAGTAAATTTTAACAGCCTTTGTATCCTTGAATTTGAAAAATAAAGCAATGATCCCCATCATTTAGGGATTTGGATTCCACGAAAATTCAATTAGAAGTATCATATGAATCCTTCTTCATATGATTATCCTCATGAGGATAACTAGTAATATCACATTCTATAAGGAGAACCACCACCAAAGGATGATCGATTGAAAATTTCATTGAAAACCCTTAATCACCATGGAGAAAACCATGTTGTCTGAGAGCACGATACTCGACCACCCACCCAATCAATGTTCACCCAAACATAGTCGAACCAATCCCATACATCAATTATTAATAATATATTTATTAATTAAAAATATAACTAATTATATTATAATTTACATTATTAAATATTAATTATATTAATTATATTATTAATTATGTATTTGATTATATTATTGTTTTCAGTTATATTATTAAATATTATGTCTTTTACAAATTAATATTTATGTTGCTGGATAACAATTGTTAATAATTAACATAACTAATTAGATAATAAATTATATATTTTATGTTGTTAATTTTTAGTATAATTAATTATATTTATTTATTATATTATTGATTATTTTAATTTATTTTCATTAATTACAGTCTTTGGTGTTACAAGAAATAGAAACACAAATGCACACACACTGGAAAAAAAGCATTAGACTTCAACGATCCCCCATGGATTGTCCCACATCCAAGCTAGAACATTTCAATTCTTATTACCCTAAAGGAGGAATGGGCATGCAGCCAAATATATTGCGTAAAGGCCCATTTTTTGCCTAATGATCTTGTACAGTAGCATGCCTGCACCATTCTACATATGTCACCAGGAATACATCATATATATGTGTTGGGTGAAATCTGAACCCCTTACCTCTTAGTTATTCTGCAACATTTTTACCACTGCATAGGGCCCTTCGTGTGGTGACTAAAAAACATAAATACATACATATATATATATATATATATAAATACATATATAAATAAAAAAATGAAATTGCATACATATGTGTACATATATTTTTTTAATATATAAATGCATACATATAAAAATATATTTCGACATAAATGTATGTGTGTATATATATCATTGCATCAAAAACACTATAGTGGCAGAGGGCACTGTAATAGGGACTATAGCAGCTATAGGACTATAGTAGGTACTGTAGCATCCAAATTATTGTAGTAGTAATATTCAACAGAGGGCCTTTGGCCCAAAAATTCGGGCCTTTAGGGTCAGGTAATGAGATTCAATTCCCATTGGCCCTACAGGCCCTGTAATGGGTTTCCACTACCTAAAAAAGATGTCATTTCCTTACTTTCACTAATAAAGAGGCTTCTTTACCAAGTTTAAAACAAATTATATTATATATATATCGATATAATATATATTAATATATATAAATATTCAAAAAAAGATCTAAATATCTAGAAAATTATATTAATATAAATAAATTTACTTAAATATACTTATACTTATACTTATATATAAATATAAATATAAATGTGTATATATATTTTTAAATAAAAAAGTATACACATATATGAACAAAATATATATAAAATAATTATAATATATATAAATATACATAATTAAAATTAATTATATATAAATACACATAAATACATATAATAATATAGATAGATATATATATATAAATAGATTAACCGAAATATATTTAAAGGCACACATGCATGTATATATATAATAAAATAATTTTATAAAAAGAAACCTAAATATACATAAAAATAAATATATATATATATATATATGCTTATAACTATATATATCCACACAATATATATAAATATATATAAATATAAATAAAAATGAATATTTATAAATATATATACATCTAAATATACATAAATATAAAAAAATATAAAAAAATTCATATATATATATATAAAGATAGTTATATATATATAAATATAGTCCTCTATGCATATAAAGATAAATAAATACACACACAAATAAATTTGTATATATACACATATAATTTGAATATATATAAATAAATATCCATAAATATACATAAATATGCATAAAAACCCATATATACATATATATACATATATATATATAACTATGAATAAATTTATATAAATATATTTATAAATACAAATATATATATATATAGTTTAATTTAATGATATATAAATTCAAATATATATATAAACACACATAAATATACATAAATATATGTTTTCATGTGTGTGTGAACATATAATAATATAAATGTATACCCGCATAATATATATAAATATTTAAAAATATTTTTAATAACAAGCTAGGTTCATTGGACCTTTAGTGAAAGAAAAACAAAAGTGAAAAATATAGGATGGGGTTAGATATCTTCCTACCCTCATCCAGAATGAGAAGATGCAACAAAGAAAAATGGACACCATCCAAAAGTGGCCAAAGAAATTAAGGATCACCGTCCCTTTGTAATAGCACATGTTTCCACCCTTGGGAAGGCCATTCAGACCACACAAGAGCGATTACTCATATTGTGATATGAAACACATCCACCATGACCATGAGGATGGTGTACCCTTCACTTTGACATAGTCTGTTGCCTCCCCCCCCCCATCATTAAAGGATTCATCCTTATAATTAGCATTCATTTCTTCGGTTTTAGAAGTATCGATGAATCTTTGTCCTTTTTATTCTCTAATGTCAGAGGATATAATCTCAAAGGGGTTATGCATGTGAAAATTACCACTAAATTGATTATGAATTTCCTTAGTTGGCCTTGTGACAATAGAAGATATAAGACTATCTTAAACATTTTTTGAACCCTAAGAACACCAATATGAAATTCTAACAAAGGTGACGGCATCCTTAATATCATAAGTGGATGTCAAATTAGTATCTTGATTTATGACCTAATATATCACACCACATTCATCCACTACCATAGTAAAAACATTAAAATTATCCTATACTTCACAAATATTAAAAGTGCAGTAGGTTCCTCCATAGAAAGAGGTACCATCGATCCCCTCCTAGAAGATATAACACCGGGTCTAGTAGACACAAGCTCTTTATATCTTCTTTTGTGATTTTTTGGCTTCAATATATTAGATTTAGAGGTTTAAACACTAATATAATTAAATAGGATGCATCTAATAGCTCCATGCTTGTGGAAATGGAAATATCCATGCCATCATATGAACCACTGCTAAATAATATCCTAAATTAGGGGTGATTTTCTAAAACCACTACTAAATAAATAGAAACTAAAAATATTGTGATGGTTTTGAGAACATGCATGAAAAAATGTCTAATAAGCCCTATTTTTTGTAGTGCCTCTTACCCCTGTGTCTGAAAAACATGGAAGTGTGGTCTTCATGATGAAGGAATATTCTCCCACCCCTTGTTGCATGTGGATCTACCAACATGATTACTTGGGAACATCATAGTCCTAACTAAAGAATCGATCAAAACATCCAAATATTCTGCACAAAGCACCCCACTAATGAAGACAATGATCGCATCTGAAAACCATAGAATAATGGGGTTGGATTTGATCCCACGCCCTTCTGATGTGGTGTCATGGGTGGGCACAACTCACCCATGGACATGGTTACAAAGCGTGTGTAGGGTAATGTTTAACTCCCATAAGGGGCCTAACCAAGCCAAGAATTCCGAACACTTTCCCAAGAAGGGAATTCGATTTGAATTTATCCATTCATAATATGAATTCAATATGTCTGGTGGGACTCAAACATGTGTCAGTTCTCATGGGATTTTAGTTGGGACCAACCGGGTATGAAACTCCACTAATTCCCTAGTGGCTTAATTATATTATTAATTATTTTATTTTATTATACTATTAATTATATTATTAATTTAACTATTAACTATTAATTACTAATTTTATTAGTTATATTATAAATTAAATATTTAATCATTTATGGTCTTGGTGGTTTTAAGAAAAAGAAACCGAAGACACGCCCTTGGGCCCAGAAGGATAGGACACACCCCCACAAAGGATTAACCTGCACCATAACATTCCCATTACATTGATTGGTATAAATTCCATATGGGCTAAAGGAAATTTAATTAGTTTGAACTCATTACCACATCACTCTTGAATCACCACCTCCATGTATCAATTCCTACATCAACGCCGATGAAATCTCACCCCCTAATTGGTGGTAGTTGGATGTTGAACCTTCAATATCATATAGTCTAATGGGGCTTCCATACCAATTATTAACCACCCTAGATATATATTAGTAATTATTAGTTATATTATTTTTTACTTAAAAGGATGAGCCCTTGAGGCCCCTTTTATTAAAATGGAAAGGATAGAACAAAGTAGTGGATTTATTCAAGTACAAAGACATGGTGTCATTTCCTATTTTCACCTACAACCCATGTTCTTACGATTTCATGTTCCATGTGAATAATGACCCATTATCCATATATTATTAATTAATTGATGTTCAAGACCCTCACTAGAGGATGTATCCAAAAAGTGAATTATAATGTGTTCAGAACATTACTTTTCTGAAAGATCTCAAATGTCAAGAATCAAAATGAAGTTGAATTTTTTTATTGATTGATAATATAAATTTTTGTAAAATAATATATTTTTTATATTAAAAAAATTCATACTTAATTTTTTCATAAATAAATTCAACATGTGATTAAAAACTCTCTATTAACTCCTCACAGCATCCCAAGGGATGTCTCTCTATCTTGAGATACTCTGGTGGTCTAAATATATTATTTTTTAGCATTTATTCATCATATTAATCCTCATTTGATTTACCAAAAATTCAAAATATTGGTTTCATGGTGTCATGAAAGTGATAAGGGAAAGATAAAACAACTTTCTTGGTCTATATATCAATTTTTTTAGTCTTCTGGTCCGGATCAGTGTCAATTGAGTTTACATTAAGGGTAATCACCAAAAAAACAATGTTAGTAGTAGAAAAATTTAAAATAGATAGAGTTTATAACCATAGAATATGAAAAAGAATAATGAACCAATGAAACATTGTATATGGAGTAACATTTAATAGTTTTATCATTTATATAAGGAATAATTTTTTTCTTCCCTTTTCATGAAATTTTTATGAGTTACTCATTCTTTAATTTCCTGTAAACTTAATTTAGTGTGGAAAATAATTTTCATATTCTTTTTAGTTTAAACCATATAATGATATTCATTCCATTCTAACTTAATTTCAATACCATCACTAACAATACCCACTGGATAAAATGTGGCTTTATAAATCTCCAAACCAAAGGTATTTACAAACATATCCTATAAAAGGGACTATATAAATGGAAAATTCTATAATTTTTACCATATTACAAACTGATACAATCAAATTATATCCATGATGGTCAAATATATGGATTTAAACATATAAATTATATTGAAGATGGTTTAGATCCTAACCTAATATAATTTGTATGCCAGAGAAATCATTGGATTTTATTTTGGTTCTATTAAATAGTAATACATTTTGAGGTCCACGATCTTTTCTTATAGTACGAAGACCACTCCTTGTCTTAGGAAAAAAGAATCCCTCATTTCCTTCTCAGACTATCACTATATGATTTAAGGTAATTAAATCCCATTTCTTATCATTGGATATGGTATGCTTCTTATAGTGAAATATTTGTATGTCCCTATAGTTTGTAGTCTTGTGTCCAACTGGTATACTGAAATTTAAAATGTATTGTAAAAGATAAAATTCAATTGAAATTTCAATTTTTTTCATCATTTTCAATTACATTAGAACTATTAAAAATAGGGATAAAGAATTCCAAATCCACCAGGACCCAACATATTATCCAAATATTCATTGTATTGTGTTATCATCCATCCTTAGTGTAGCTCTAATGATGGAGGCTATGTCTTTAAAAATATATAGGTTCCAAAAAAACAAGATAAGGCCATGAATTATTCAGTTTGATACTTAATTCATCGACACATAAAATTTAATCATATTTTATCAGAATTAATTAATACATCCATGAAAATATTCCCAATCAAGACATTAATTTAGGGATTTGTTATTACTATATATCATGAACATACCATCCTTAAATTCTAATATTTTATGTTAAATCAAATTCAAAATATACTAAACACCACCTAGAAATGACTCATTTTTAGAGCCTCCATAAATGTGAACCCTTTCATGATGAACTTCTTGAACTTATCATTTTCATCTACAGTCACTTAGATCGAATGATCTGAATCCATCATTGTTGTAAATAGATAGAATCAATTATCAAAAATCAAGGAATCATGAAATCACCATCATCGCTATATACAGACCCTTCCATCCTCAAAGCATGTGTAGGGTAATGGTTGACTCACAGTTGGTGGCCTCAACATATCCCAGAACATTCCAAACATTGTAAATAATACAATTAATTATTATTTATATTATATTATTATATTATGAATTATATTATAATGTTTTTATATAGAGGGTAATCAAATTGTTGACAATCTTTTGAATATGGTTATTGGGTAAAATATTCTTTCAAGTACCAGGGAATTTATTCATGTTATTTTATATAATACATTTGGTGATGATGATTGAAACATTAATAATTCACTATTTTATTCATTTTAAATATTTATTTTAATTTCATTAGACCAGATATTTTTAGAGTCTAAGATGATCGTGATAAATTATATTATTAATTATATCTCTTAGTTATCATATTAGTTATTTTAAATTATTATATTATTAATTTAATTATTATTTTTTAATTTATACTTATATTAACTATACTAACTATATTATCAATTGTATAATTAATTATAATATTCAAAGGGGTTGAGTATTAGTTGGGGATGCAATCCACACCCTAAATATTTATATGAAAAAGTAAAGAGTAAGTACATGATGATGAAATGACAATGAACATTGGATATGAATGAATAAAAACATGGAAACTAGGATAAAAACGATTATATGTAGTTATCCATTCTCTTATCACAAAATAAATCATTTTAATTATTGTTTCCTTTATGCTGCGACCCACACTGGCTTATTGTGTATCGATCTCTCCTTAATTGTATAGGTGTCTAATGTGGAACAATATTCTCATCTATGACGAAGTATTAGGATGCATTAGTGGATTCACCTTCATTTGAATCCATGGTGTGCACCTTTTCCAGTAAACTTTTGTTCTTTGGGTCATTGGAAGCGGTTTAGTTATTTATTATATTATAAATTTTGTTATATTATTTCATTTTTAATTATATTATTTGTTGTAATAATTATTAGAAATTAGAAATTATGTTATTATTAACTATATTATTAACCAAGTTATATATTAAATAATTAATTATTAATTATATAAATTATTGTAACATCCCAAGTAAGTAATGAATAATATATATTTTTATCTATGTCTATTAATGAATTTGATATTGTTTTAGAGGCTTAAAATGAAAATAAATCCAATCTTAAGCATGGAATACACTAATATTTTTAAAAGATTGTTTTAATGCCTTTTGATGGCAAACCATTTTAAAATCTATCTTTTGACAATTTTATAAGCCATGTTTGTCAAAATAAACTTATTCTTTATGATTGGGATATCAAAATTTACTTTGTGTGAATTTTTGGTATTTTTCTGACAATGTTCATTTTTTTAATGAATAGTGAAAAATACTGCATTTTACATCAAAACTGCTTCTTAATCTAATTTATTTTTATGATTATATTATCTTTTGAATTGGTCTTAATGTGTAATCTGAACGTATTTTTACCATTTAATCCAATGGTGGTCATTGGAATCAATTTCACTTTGAAATTAGACTTAAACTAGTGTCAATCTTTTGATACTTATTGTTTCATAAAAACACGCTATTTGCTCTGACAGCGGGAATTAATTATTAAATTAATTAATGTGACTTATATGTTTTGAATTTTGTAAAATAGACTTCATTTTTGAATTCGGAATATCAAATATAGCTTAGGGTGTATTTTTGGTAATTTTCTGAAAAACTTCAATTTTTGATGAATAGTGAAACCACTAAGTGGTACTTATAAAAACTGATTTTCCGTTTAAATGAAATTTTGCCATCATTGTGTTTTGATTTTCAAAAATCCGACATACATGGTTGTCATTAAGAAGTAAAATGTGGTTCAATGAGATTAAAATAATTTTTTGGTGAATAGTAACTTATTAAGTTTTTAATCGCGATTAGTGGTAATTAGCGTAGTTTAAGGTAAAAATAATGGTTTAATAAAATAAGATGAGCTTGACACATGGCCTACCCTCATTGGTTGTGTCATGGCCGACTAAGACAATCCATGGGTCAACTTGGGGACCTCATGGAGCCACTTTGGTTGGGAAATGACATAAATAACTTTTTATTTAATGTAAAAGTAAAAATGACACAAACATAATATGTTTTACAAAAACAATTTTTACATGGGGTTATAAAGATCAGTCTTTTGATTATAAATAGTCATTGGAAAGCTAAAACGATTTCCTACATCATAGTATTTTTTTATAATTTTTAGACATTAAATAAATTAAATTATTTATGACATAATAATGATGCAGCGATGACATCATTATTTGACGATTTAAATAAAATGGAAAGATAATGTAAAATATATGAACTACACATGTCCAAAAACAATTGAATGAGTGGATTTCGAACCCTTATCACCTTATACATGAATTATATCAATGTGGGACCTTTTAAAACCGAAACACATTTTCAAATAAAGTAATATTTCTTTACTTTCCAAAAGTACCCCTCCTCTCCTCTTATAAAAGGCCCCCACCTCTACCTCATTTCACACACTCCTCAAGCCTTTGGCTCGGCCAACCCCTGCCCATTTACTCTATCCACATCCCTCTCCTCATCCTAGAGGATTCCCTTTGGGAAGAATCCTTTCAAAGGAAGCCTTTAGGCTCAAATTAAAAGGAGTTACACTTTTAAAGGTAATTCATTCTCTCATATTCATTTGTTTTATTTTGTTTCTCCAACCCCCTAAACTCTTTTTATTTACTTCTTTTGTAACAACACCAGTATCTTCAATATACTGGGATGTTGTTATAAGATTTATTTGAGCTACACTCTCACACAACTACATCAAATGGTTAAAGAACATACGGTTTCCGTGGATGGCGAAATTCTGCCTCACGAAACGATGATTGTTCAATACTCATTTAACACCTTCAAAGGTGGCCATTATGATGTCTCTATTTTTATATATGATATATAATATGTTTATGTTTTCCTTAATCTTCTGTTTTTTTTTTCATTTTTGGCATACCTTTATGGTTTCCATTATGGGTAAACACGATATCTTCATTTTAGGAAGTGCGGACTACCGCCCCCTGAAAGTGATTTGATTCGTTAATACCATATGTGGGATGTGTAAAGGATAAAGTTAATGATATTATATATGTTATTATACTGGAATTATAATATAATCTTATATCATTATGATTCCATTCTAGAAAATACGAAATAGAAATGGAAGTAGCGTTCATGCGTACGTACGGCTTACCGTCTCCATGAACGGTGCATTTCATTTCTTACCTCTAAATGTGATGTAATATTATAAATAAATGTATATGATGAATATATATGATATATATGTTATCCAAATAATTAATATCATTCTGAATATAACGAACCTTTGACCAAATTAACAGCATGTAAGTGTAAGAAGTCTATTTTTGACTTAAGAACCAAATACCGACAAAATGAACATTATTAACTTAAATGATTACATGATGTTCATAACATGGTATAAAAGGAATAATGAACTTGAAAAAGGTTCATAAGAAAGTATAGATTAACTCAAGTTTATTATTCAGGAGATTAAAGAACGGTCGGGTCAAGTCAGATACGAGGTATGGGACTTCGTCTCAATCTCCTTTCATTGAGGCATATTTTATTTTATACACAACCTTCTTTTATACGGTGTATAAACCCCTTTGACTTTTACGTTTATTCAAAAGGAATCTTTTTTATATGAAGAGTTTACTAAACGACAAAAGGGAATGTTTTTGTCGTACGTATGCGGCGACAACGACTTCTCCGCCGTTGTGACCGTTATTTGAGTTTCAACTTCCTATACAAGCCATACCTTCTTTTTAAATGAAAAATAAATACCATGTTTTACTTTTCTTTTATTTTGGTATTGAAAATGGTTTTCATAATGTTTTTATATCAATGTGTTGTATTGATATCTTGTGATTGAAAGGTGGATATGTTATGTTTCCTTTATGCATGTTTTATGTGATATGAATTATGTTATGGTTCTTGGGCATTATTATGAAGACGGGTGGTTCCGTGATAAACTAAGGGCGGGTGAGCCCAATATAGCTCTCCAATGCATTGGGTAACGTGAAGGAGTGAAACGTTAAGGTTTCTATGAAGAGATTTAGGGAATATACTGTGATGGGTATTCCAAACGTAACCAAGAGGGTTACTCCCTACGTAAGAATGTTATGGATGCCTCAAGTTACCTTTATGTCTTATGATTTCTATGATTTATTCATGATTTTATGAGGTATGTTAAAGTGACTATGTTTTATGGGTAAAGTATGATTTCATTCTTATGTATATATGAACTCATGTTTCCTTTCCATGTTTTTATAACCCAAACTGAGCTTTTTATGCTCATCCCAAGTTTTTTTGAAATGTTTTTCACAGGTCAAGGGAAACGTACATGATATGATGATAGTGTCAAGGAAGTGTCAAGAAATAATCCATGTTTTATTTCAAATGTGTTTTCCATTGATGGGAATGAAGAATACTATCTTTATGTAACCACTTTGTTTATATGTGGAATGTAATGCAAGTTTTATGATCTAATTCTCTAAAACTCTAAACCCGAAAAGATCCTCAATGTGTAATCTTGTAATAACTCAAGATTAAGTAAGGTTTAAGGTTGGGTCCTTATAGTTGGTATCAGAGGTCAGTTTAGATAACTTTAGGCATTAGAATTCTATTAAAATATTATCCAAAAATATTTTTTTTTTGAAATGATATAGAATTTATAGATTACCATGTTGCTTCATCTAAGACATGTTTGTTCAGAATGGTTTTCCGCAGAGGAAATAGGGAAGCAGTGCTTGGAAGGCATACAGAAGGAAATAACCTTCCGAATCAGCATCCTGAGATGGTCGGAATTGTAACTGAACAGTTTGTTGCAGTAATGGCGCAGTTGACTCAGGCTATAAATGGTGGTGGTATCCATGCATGAGATCAGCCAGATCAACCGCAGAGGAACATGTCGGTGGTGGAACATTTCATGAGGCAACATCCACAATCATTCAGAGGATCATCTGACCATGTGCTATCTGAAGGGTGGATTAAAGCACTGTAGAAGATTTTCGATGTCATGGGGTGTTCAGACAATCAAAAGGTTAGTCTATCTATTTACTGTTTGGAGGGTGAAGCAGATCAGTGGTGGTATATGGTTAAAAATATCAAGGACGCCGATGAGATTGATACTCTTGACTGGGATGAATTAAAAGGTATGTTTCTTGAGAAGTATTTTCCTAAAGCTATTTGACTTAGGATGGAAAAGAAATTCTTGGAATTGAGGCAAGAGGAAGACTCAGTGGCTGCCTATGAAGAAAGGTTCACTCGATTGGCAAGGTATGCTCCAAATTTTATCCGAGACCTTGATAGTAAAATCAATCGTTTTTACTTAGGATTATGGCCAAAATATCGAAGGGCATTAGCTTCTCATGAGTTTAAAAGTTATGAAAAGCTTGTTCGATGTGCTGATAAGGTGGAAATGGAGTTTGCCGATGACCAAGTGTTCTATAACAACCAGCAGAAGAAGAGACCGAGGTGGCAGGAGAAAGGTAAGAATTCTTCAAAAAAGTATGATGGTAAGAGAACTAAGTTTCCAGTTTGTGATAAATGTGGCAAAAGGCATGCTGGGGAATGTCTTCTAAATTCTAGAAAGTGCTACCGATGTGGTAAGATGGGACATAAGGCTCGTGATTGCACTGAAAAGGATCAAGGTGAAGGTAAGAACAAATTTGATTTACAGTTAGTGAAATGTTATAAGTGCAATGAGATGGGTCACTATGCAAACGAGCGTCCGGCAAAGAGCTTCAGTGATGGGAAGCAGTTAGACTACAAGCATAAAGGGGTGGTGAAATCCTTTGCAACTACTTCAGCAGATGTCGGGCCATCAAATGAAGTTGTATCAGGTACTTTGTTTGTTTTTTCATATTATGCCAGTGTGTTGTTTGATTCGGGGTCTACACATTCTTTCATCTCTGAAACCTTTTCTAGTAAAATGGGAATACCATCTCATGAAATGACTCCTGAACTTTTGGTAAAAACACCTGGGGGAAATGTTGAGGAAAAAAGAATTTATAAGAATCTTCCTATCCTTATTTGTGGAAAGAACCTACTTGCAAACCTTATTGTTCTACCTCTAGTAGAGTTTGATGTTATCCTGGGTATGGATTGGCTCTCTATTTACCATGCTAAGATTGACTGTAGAGCTAAAGAAGTTTCTTTTCAGAAAGACTTTCAGTTTGTTTACAGGAATAACCCTTACTTTTGATAACAAATCAAGAGGCCGAGAAACTTGTAAAAGATGGAAATGAATGTTACCTTGCACACGTCGTTGAAAATAAAGGAACAGTTCAGATTAATGATGTGCCAGTGGTAAATGAGTATCCTGATGTTTTTCCTGATGATTTTCCTGGAATAATACCAGATCGGGAAGTTGAGAATACTGTTGACTTAGTTCCTGATGCTAGGCCAATTTCAAAACCCCCTTATCGAATGGCACAAATTGAACTTTTAGAGTTGAAGGAGCAATTGCAAGATTTATTAGAAAAAGGATTCATTAGACCTAGCACATCACCATGGGGTGCTCATGTTTTATTTGTTAAAAATAAAGATGGTTCTATGAGACTTTGCATTGATTATAGAGCCTTGAATAATATCACTGTTAAGAACAAATATCATTTGCCTCATATCGATGATTTGTTTGATCAGCTCCAGGGAGCTCAGTTTTTTTCAAAGATTGACCTGAGATCGTGGTACCATCAGCTGAAGGTAAAGGAGGCAGATATTCCGAAGACCGCGTTCCGTACGAGATATGGCCATTATGAATTTGTAGTAATGCCTTTTGGGCTAACCAATTCACCTGCTGTATTCATGGACTTAATGAATAGAATTTTCCATGAGTTCTTGGATAAGTTTGTGGTGGTTTTCATTGATGATATTTTGGTGTTTTCTAAAAGTAAAGAGGAGCATGAAAGACATTTAAGGGTTATCTTGCAAAACTTAAAAGAAAAGAAACTGTATGGGAAATTCAGCAAGTGTGAGTTTTGGTTGCAACAAATTTCTTTCCTTGGTCACATTGTTTCTAAAGATGGAATAACTGTTGATCCTGCAAAAACAAAAGTTGTGGAAGAATGGCCAAGACCCACAAATGTAACCTAGATTTGTAGCTTCCTTGGTTTGGCGGGCTATTACCGAAGGTTTGTTAGAAATTTTTCACGGTTATCTAGTCCAATTACTAAGCTAACTCGGAAGGGTGTTAAGTTTAACTGGACTAAAGAATGTGATGATTGTTTTCAGGAATTGAAAAGAAGATTGGTGAATGCTCCAGTTTTGGCACTACCTTCCAGGAATGGTGAGTTTGTTATATACAGTGATGCTTCATTGAAAGGACTTGGTTGCATCCTAATGCAGAATGATCAGGTAATTGCTTATGCTTCACGACAGTTGAAAACTCATGAGGTAAATTACCCTACACATGATTTGGAATTAGCTGCTGTTGTTTTTGCTTTAAAAATTTGGAGGCATCATTTGTATGGAGTAAAGTGTGAAATATATACTGATCACAAAAGTTTAAAGTATATATTCACTCAGAAAGAGATAAACATGAGACAAAGCAGATGGCTAGAATTAATCAAGGATTATGATTGTACAATTCATTACCATCCGAGAAAAGCAAATAAAGTGGCTGATGCTTTGAGTCGAAAAAGTAATGCTTCATTAACAATGTTGCATTTGGAACGTGGTCCTTTGGTTAAGGATTTGATGAACTTTGTCATAGAAGTTGTTGGTGCAGGAAATCCTTCTGTTTTGTTTCAGGTATCAGTGAGATCATCTCTATCAGATATAATCAAGAAAGCACAGAAGCAAGACAGTGAGTTGCAGAAAAAGGTAGAGCTGGTTCAGAAAGGTAAGTTGCCTGAATTCAACATTGATAATGATTGTGTTTTGTGATTTGGGAAAAGATTGTGTGTGCCTTGTGATTCACAGTTGAAGAGAGAGTTGTTATGTGAAGCTCATAGTTCTCCGTTTTCAGTTCATCCTGGAAGTACTAAGATGTATAGAGATCTGCGGGAGTATTACTGGTGGGATAGACTGAAAAGAGACATTTCTGATTTTACTGTGAAGTGTTTGACATGTCAACAGGTTAAAACAGAGCGGCAGTTACCGAAAGGGATGCTTCAGCCTTTACCAGTGCCAGAGTGGAAATGGGAGAATATATCCATGGACTTTGTTGTTGGATTACCAAAGACATCTCGAGGTAATAATGCAATCTGGGTTATTGTTGATCGCTTGACCAAATCTGCTCATTTCCTTGCTAAACGATATACTTTCTCTCTTGATCAACTTTCCCGTTTGTATCTTAAAGAGATAGTCAGGTTACATGGAGTTCCTCTCTCCATTGTATCGAATCATGATCCCAGGTTTACTTCTAACTTTTGGAAAGGCCTTTAGAAGTCGTTGGGTACTGAATTAAATTTTAGTACAGCTTTTCATCCTCAATCAGATGGGCAGTCAGAACGAACAATTCAGACATTGGAGGATATGCTACGAGCTTGTTCTATGGATTATCAGGGAAGTTGGGACCAACATCTTTCTTTGGTTGAATTTTCATATAATAACAGTTTTCATTTCAGTATACAGATGGCACCATTTCAGGCATTATATGGGTAGCGGTGTCGAACTCCAGCTTTCTGGGATGAAGTGGGTGAAAGGAAGTTGATGGGACCAGAATTGGTAGAAGAGATGGCAGAAAAAGTTCAGCTGATTCAGAAACACATGAGAACAGCTCAGAGCAGGCAGAAGAGTTATGCGGATAACCGGAGGAAGGATCTATCTTTTGAGGTAGGTGATCATGTTTTTCTCAAGGTTTCTCCTTGGAAAAATGTGATGAGATTTGGTAAGAAAGGAAAGCTGAGTCCAAGGTTTATTGGACCATACGAAATTATGGAGAGAGTTGGATCAGTTGCATACCAAGTGTCTTTACCTCCAACTTTATCTCAGGTACACAATGTTTTTCACGTTTTGATGTTGAGAAAGTATATGCCAGATCCATCTCATGTTTGAGTCCAGAGGTAGTTCAGCTGGAAGAGAACCTATATTATGAGGAACAACCGGTCCAGATTCTTGACCACAGGGAGCAAGTGTTACGGAATAAGGTGATTCACCAGGTAAAGGTTTTGTGGAAAAACCACATGATTGAAGAGGCAACATGGGAATCTGAAAATGCAATGAGGGATAAGTACCCCCTTTTATTCGATAAGTAAATAAATTGCGGGGATGCAATTTTCTAAAGGGGGGAAGGATGTAACATCCCAAGTAAGTAATGAATAATAGATATTTTTATCTATGTCTATTAATGAATTTGATAGTGTTTTAGAGGCTTAAAATGAAAATAAATCCAATCTTAAGCATGGAATACACTAATATTTTTAAAAGATTGTTTTACTGCCTTTTGATGGAAAACCATTTTTATATATATATTTTGACAATTTTATAAGCTATGTTTGTCAAAATAAACTTATTCTTTATGATTGGGATATCAAAATTTACTTTGTGTGAATTTTTGGTATTTTTCTGACAATGTTCATTTTTTTAATGAATAGTGAAAAATACTGCATTTTACATCAAAACTGCTTCTTAATCTAATTTATTTATATGATTATATTATCTTTTGAATGGGAATTAATGTGTAATCTGAATATATTTTTACCATTTAATCCAATGGTGGTCATTGGAATCAATTTCACTTTGAAATTAGACTTAAACTAGTGTCAATCTTTTGATACTTATTATTTCATAAAAACATGCTATTTGCTCTGGCAGCGGGAATTAATTATTAAATTAATTAATGTGACTTATATGTTTGGAATTTTTTAAAATAGTCTTCATTTTTGAATTCGGAATATCAAATATAGCTTAGGGTGGATTTTTGGTAATTTTCTGAAAAACTTCAATTTTTGATGAATAGTGAAACCACTAAGTGGTACTTATAAAAACTGATTTTCCGTTTAATTGAAATTTTTCCATCATTGTGTTTTTATTTTCAAAAATCTGACATACATGGTTGTCATTAAGAAGTAAAATGTGGTTCAATGAGATTAAAATAATTTTTTGGTGAATAGTAAATTATTAAGTTTTTTATCGCGATTAGTGGTAATTAGTGTAGTTTAAGGTAAAAATAATGCTTTAATATAATAAGATGAGATTGAAACATGGCCTACCCTCATTGGTTGTGTCATGGCCGACCAAGAAAAGCCATGGGTCAACTTGGGGACCCCATGGAGCCACTTTGGTTGGGAAATGACATAAATAACTTTTTATTTAATGTAAAAGTAAAAATGACACAAACATAATATGTTTTACGAAAACAATTTTTACATGGGGTTATAAAGATCAGATTTTTGATTATAAATAGTCATTGGAAAGATAATAAGATTTCCTAAATCATAGTAGTTTTTTTATAATTTTTAGACATTAAATAAATTAAATTATTAATGACATAATAATGATGCAGCGATGACATCATTATGTGACGATTTAAATAAAATGGAAAGATAATGTAAAATATATGAACTAAACATGTCCAAAACCAATTGGATGAGAGGATTTCGAACCCTTATCACCTTATCCACGAATTATATCAATGTGGGACCTTTTAAAACCAAAACACATTTTCAAATAAAGTAATATTTCTTTACTTTCCAAAAGTGCCCCTCTTCTCCTCTTATAAAAGGCCCCCACCTCTACCTCATTTCACACACTCATCAAGCCTTTTTCTCGGCCAACCCCAGCCCATTTAATCTCTCCACATCCCTCTCCTCATCCTAGAGGATTCCCTTTGGGCATAATCCTTTCAAAGAAAGCCTTTAGGCTCAAATTAAAAAGAGTTACACTTTTAAAGGTAATTCATTCTCTCATGTTCATTTGTTTTATTTTGTTTCTCCAACCCCCTAAACTCTTTTTATTTAATTCTTTTGTAACAACACCAGTATCTTCAATATACAAGGATGTTGTTATAATATTTATTTGAGCTACACTCTCACACAACTACATCAAATGGTTAAAGAACATACGGTTTCCGTGGATGGCGAAGTTCGGCCTCCTGAAACGATGATTGTTCAATACTCATTTAACACCTTCAAAGGTGGCCATTATGATGTCACTATTTTTATATATGATATATAATTTGTTTTTGTTTTCCTTAAGATTCTGTTTTTTTTCATATTGGGCATACCTTTATGGCTTCCATTATGGGTAAACACGATATCTTCATTTTAGGAAGTGCGGACTACCGCCCCCTGAAAGTGATTTGATTCGTTAATACCATATGTGGGATGTGTAAAGGATAAAGTTAATGATATTATATATGTTATTATACTGGAATTATAATATACTCTTATATCATTATGGTTCCATTCCAGAAAATATGAAATAGAAATGGAAGTAGCGTTCATGCGTACATATGGCTTACCGTCTCCATGAACGGTGCGTTTCATTTCATACCTCTAAATGTGATGTAATATTATAAATACATGTATATGATGAATATATATGATATATATGTTATCCAAATAATTAATATCATTCTGGATATAATGAACCTTTGACCAAATTAACAACATGTAAGTGTAAGAAGTCTATTTTTGACTTAAGAAACAAATACCGACAAAATGAACATTATTAACTTAAATGATTACATGATGTTCATAACATGGTATAAAAGGAATAATGAACTTGAAAAAGGTTCATAAGCAAGTAGAGATTAACTCAAGTTTATTATTCAGGAGATTAAAGAACGGTCGGGTCAAGTCAGATACGAGGTATGGGACTTCGTCTCAATCTCCTTTCATTGAGGCATATTTTATTTTATACACAACCTTCTTTTATACGGTGTATAAACCCCTTTGACTTTTACGTTTATTCAAAAGGAATATTTTTTATACGAAGCATTTACTAAACGACAAAAGGGAATGTTTTTGTCGTACGTATGCGGCGACAACGACTTCTCCGCCGTCGTGACCGTTATTTGAGTTTCGGCTTCCTCTACAAGCCATACCTTCTTTTTAAAAGAAAAATAAATACCATGTTTTACTTTTCTTTTATTTTGGTATTGAAAATGGTTTTCATAATGTTTTTATATCAATGTGTTGTATTGATATCTTGTGATTGAAAGGTGGATATGTTATGTTTCCTTTATGCATGTTTTATGTGATATTAATTATGTTATGGTTCTTGGGCATTATTATGAAGACAGGTGGTTCCGTGATAAACTAAGGGCCGGTGAGCCCGATATAGCTCTCCAATGCATTGGGTAACGTGAAGGAGTGAAACGTTAAAGTTTCTCCGAAGAGATTTAGGGAATATACTGTGATGGGTATTCCAAACGTAACCAAGAGGGTTACTCCCTACGTAAAAATGTTATGGATGCCTCAAGTTACCTTTATGTATTATGATTTCTATGATTTATTCATGATTTTATGAGGTATGTTAAAGTGCCTATGTTTTATGGGTAAAGTATGATTTCATTCTTATGTATATATGAACTCATGTTTCCTTTCCATGTTTTTATAACCCATACTGAGCTTTTTATGCTCATCCCAAGTTTTTTTGAAATGTTTTTCACAAGTCTAGGGAAAGGTACATGATATGATGATAGTGTCAAGGAAGTGTCAAGAAATAATCCATGTTTAATTTCAAATGTGTTTTCATTGATGGGAATGAAGAATACTATCTTTATGTAACCACTTTGTTTATATGTGGAATGTAATGCAAGTTTTATGATCTAATTCTCTAAAACTCTAAACCCGAAAAGATACTCAATGTGTAATCTTGTAATAACTCAAGATTAAGTAAGGTTTAAGGCTGGGGCCTTATAATTATTATAGAGGTAAACCAATCATTTATAAAGAAATCATTCAAAAGATTTCATTGAGTGAGGAAATTGGGGCTTCATCCTATAGTGGGTTCAGAACATCCATTGTCCAATTATTAGACATGAATGAATAGTCTACTTCCTATGAGCCTACTTAATAATGGAATATAGGCCAACAACTAGAAAATTTGTGTGGTTATTGGAATAGGGGAAGTAAATATAAGTAAATATGAATGGTTTTGGATGTTTTTTCTTAGAGAAATTGTTTTTTCTATAGTTAATGAACCAAAAAATACATGGTTCCTTGTTTATGTGTTTATTTTTGTTAGTAAATATTCATGGGATGGGTATTTTATGTATACAAATACATGGTTTGAGTCATCTAAAAATAAATATTTTTAATTAGATTATTGATTATATTATTATTTAATATTTGTTAAACATGTCATGTTCAAAAGAACTTTTTATTATATTATTATTTATTATATAAATAAAGGATTGAGTTTCATAATATCTACAGATTATCTCTTTAGAATTTGATGAATACTACGGTGTTGATTCCATTACTCTCAATTTTGACTTATTATCTGATTCAGATGATATCTCTGTGGGTGTTTTGAATCACCTTGCTAGTGCTCATTCTTCAATAATTTTTATTTATGATCACGGTGTGGAGACATAAAATTCTTAGAAATTTCCCAAATCAAAAAGACATAATCTTTCCTTAGATGACAATACATTTTCTCTTCATATGTTTTTCTCATACTCTAATATTGATCGTGTATCTCTACACATGAAGATCACGAATAATATATCATTATAATTCGTCAAATAAAATCATAAAATTATTTTGTTCTGTATAATTGATTACAAGAATTTCATAATTTCTAGATTTACCTTCCAAAAGAAGATTCCTTGGAAGCTTAAAGAAATTCTACATTGGGTACTCTAAATTTTTGGTATCTATGGTTGTAGGATTGCTTCAATTAATGTTAGATTATACCATATTTAATTTCCTTACAAGGAGCTGAAATTAATATCTTGGGGTATCATATTTTTTCCTCTCAAAATATGTTTTCAGAAAATTCAATAATAGAACCCTCAATTTGATTGGGGAATTGTGAGATATTCATTTACTCAGGAATGGATTCTAATCATGGCTAAAAATGGTTTTCAATAATTATGAAATATTATTCATTATTTCATCAAATTTTGGAATTCACAAGTAGTTTGAGAAAGGAAATTATGATTACCATTATGGTCACTTTTCAAAATTCTTAGTTTTGTTATATCATTATTTTACAATGATTAAGGATATTTTATGGTTTTTTTATTAATTTAAGCTTCAAATTTCTATATAATTGAAGGGAAGCCAGACTTTTGTAGAATATGAAATTATATTGGTTATTCAATTAAATTGTTTCAATAGATTTGAGATGATCAAACTATTAATATATTGAAAACCTTGTTGAGAAATTCTAGTTCAAGTTACATATTATTACTATTAACTGTATAGATAATGATTAAGTTTGAGAAAATCCTATACAACTCTACTGAACATATTTTGTCAAAGAGATCAATTATATGTAAAAAAATCTATGTTAACTATAATTCAATGGGTAACATTACACCATTTGATTTATGAAAAGAAAATCATACATTGACAATGTATGTTGGTGTATATCATGTTGTTTCGAAGCTCGGTGTTGTTTTGAGGTAGACTTGAAACTATTATTCTAAATGTGAGGATGAGACTGATCCAAATAGAATTCACAGAGATAATTTTATTCATTATTTAGGATATATGGAAAACTCTAGACTCTATTGTATATCATTTTTTTGTGAATAATTATAAAGAGAGGATGGATCCCTATCATACTTTATGGAACAAGGGTATGTTCATAAAGCCTGATCATTTTTTTGTAAAATTTTATTATATGAATGAAAAGCTTGTGAATTGTTTCTCATTAGGGGGAAACCATTGTTCTTGAATGTTAGTGGATTACTATGATCCCAATGTTCTAGTCAATCAAAAATGAGTTATGTTTTGGTGGACACTAAATCTTCATCCTTCTTGAATTCTTATTGAATAGGAGTAAAAAAACATGACCCTCCACCTCAAATTGTGCATTTTTAAGAAAAATCACATTTCCTATGGAAAGGAATATAATAAAATTTCTATATAAGGTGAATATATATATGATCATACAAATGATTATTCCTTTTTTATTGTCTATGAATAGTAGTGGAAGCTAAAGAAACCAATGAAACTGTTGAAGTTGATCATTTTCAACATTTTCCTGATGGAATTACTAGGAGTGGTTTTATCCATACATAAAAATTGATATCACCCGTTAGGGATGGTAAGGTTTTCACATCTCATACTATTTAAGTAGTGGGTGAAAAGGGGAAATGACAGTGGGTTACCTTAGCTGTGTTTAAGAAAACAATTACCACCCCAACTTTATTGAGCATTTTTATCTTGAAACCCATGAGAAGGATACATTCAAAAACATGGTGTGGTCTTGGATATCTGTAGTCATAACTCATGAATCTATAAAAATTTTCAATTATGATACAACAAATGATTATGTTCTATATTATTTTATGGAATTCGAATATCCCATAACTCATTATAACATAATCCCAACTGTAAATATTCCAACTGGATATTTACCCTCTAAGGAGGGGTAATTTTTGGAATGGAAAATAGAACCATTTATAATTAAATTAGAATGAGAAGGTGAGGATATTTTTAAATATGTGTTTGTGATAGATTATGGTAATCCTAAACCTATTTTTAGTGGTTTTAGATGTCATCCTGGAAGGATACATAAATATTCTAAATTCTTTTAATGAGTGAGGAGATTGTATCTCCTTCCTCTAGTGGGATCAATGATTCTAATGACCATTCATTATACATAGATTACCTTTATACTCCATACTATCCTCATAAATAATGTAAGAGAGGAAGAAATCCAACAAATCATGGGGGTTCGTTGAAAAGGGGATGTAGATAGAAAACAAAATACAAATTGTTATGGATGTTATTTCTTGTTGGTGTTGACTATTCCATATTTCTTGAACATGAAACTCCATGTTTTCTTATGTGTGTGCATGTTTTTATTAATAAAGTTACATGGGACATGGGTTTTGTGTTTCCAATAAAACATGAGGTGTTGGTTGAGTGGTAGATGAACCTCATATTATAGGTGGGTTGGCTGCTGTTCATATCTACGCTAACGTGATTATTTGGCTCTGAAAATTAAATTAGGGGAGTCACTTTGGTGGGATGGTGTCACCTGAGGATAACATGATGGATGATCCACTCTTATTGATGTGGGCATAAAATTCTCTTATGGGAAGCACTACAGATAGAACCCCACTAAGTGGCAAGGGAGATATTGATAAACAAACATTAACAGGCACCAACATGAGGTTAGTGAGCACCTACTATCATGTGGGGAAGAATATAGGGACCCCCTCTCATTAAAGGGGTGGTAGTGGTATGTCGACATCAACTAAAACATCAATAAATAGGGGCCTCACCTAATGACAAGGATAATGATTGAGTGGGTCGTTCCTTGCAACCAATATTTAGGGTTGACAACAGACTATCTTATAAATAAAGATTATTTAGTTTTCTTTATATCCCTAGATGCTATAATCTAGATTATTCCCTTGGGGGTGTTTGGTTGTAATTTTACCCCTAAATCTAACATCTGTATTATTATATATTAATTAAAATATGAATTATTAACTAATATATTAAATTTTATTAAATATACAATTAATTAATTTTTATGGTAATTTTCATGATATTATTAATTTTTAATTTTTTATTTATGGATGAGGCCTTGCCTGTTTTTTGACATGGTCCATCCTATTTTCATATATTTTTCATCATTATTTTTATAATAATTTTTTTAGGAGTGGGCTTTCCTGTCTCCTAAACCTTTTAAGTAGTTATCTTTTTTATTATATATTATTATGTTTTATTATTGTAAATAATAATATATTATTGTTGTAATGTAAGAAAATTGAAACTTTGTCCCACATCAAAAATCAATAAGGGATGTCAATATCACATTCCTTAAAAAGGGAGGCATGGGTGGGGTTTTATTTATATTTTGGAATTACTTAAATGTTGGTATTTATAAATAAAAAATAGTATTTTAAATAATTTTTAATATATATGTATATTAAAAAATTAAATATAAATATAAATATATTATATATATACATATTAAAATAATAAAAATAATATGGGGAAAGTGTGCCAAATCAGTTGGTGCTCTAGACACCCAAAAAACCTAAACCTATTTCATCAAATTAGTAAATAAATGATATTATATAAAAAAATCCAACTTCATCCCTCCCTCTCTGTCACATTATACCACTCTTTATCCTCCTCAATAAAATTTGTTATGTGAAATTATTAAGTTTTTTATTTAAATAAGTTTTTGTTTTTTTAGAATCTGGGTATTTGGTGCATTTCTTTTCTTTTAATTTTTAAATATGATATATATATTGTATTAAAAATAATATATATAAATATATCATTAAAAATATTGTTTTTATTTAAAAAATAATTTTTATTCTATATATATAACAAAACATTAATTTCTTTTTCAAATTACTAGTATTTTATTCAAAATGGGAATCATTTAACTAATTTGAAAATATTGCTAAAATTATGACCCATGGATCACTTTAAAATAATAGCAAACATAAAACCCCTTATTAATATTTAATGTGGCTGTAGGTTTCAATTTTCCAATGTCATAATAATAATATAATAATATTAGTAATAATAAATAAAGAATAATATATTATTAAAAATAAAATTAATTAATGTAAAATATCGTTAATATAAATAATAATTAATATTATATTTAAAAAATTAACAATATAATATATATAAATAATAAATAATAATTTAAATAATATTATAATTAATAATTAATTCTTAGTATAGGTAGATGGGATTACAAGAAACAAACAAAAAACACAAACACACACCAAAAGGACTAGGATAGGTCATCGCCTCCCCCACCCCCATTAGGCATAAACCATCCACCTGTCCATTTTTTTATTCAAATAGTGGAATGATGTCATTATAGGATTGAAATCGCATTAAGTAGCACAATTTACCTGCACTATGTTAGTATTGAACTGGGTCTTCCCCCATGCCTACCTCAGCCTACCTACAATAGTGTTCTTACATCTAATTGCATCCTCATCATCTTGTATCATCACCTACCTACATCACCATTGGTTTCAGTACCCATAAATCCCCCAAGGGCTTACAGGAATCCAATGAAACAATGAACATATATTTTGATTTTGATTTCTTCATAATCCTCATATTAATTAGGTTTAGAGGGAACCATTACATGGCTCTAAAGTATCATGGAATATGATCGTACATAGACAATAGGCTCATTGAAATAGAGGCTTGCTACATGACCCATAGGCCCAATTACCATTCCCCCATAATGAAACATCCCCTTAGTTCTCTCCCACATCATTCATTCCATCTTTTACTCTATACTTTATATTTTTGGTTTTTCATCATTGCCTCCCCTAACAGGGGTATTGAAGTGTTACGTGCTAGTCACTCCGTGAATGAACATCCACATCCAAATATCATCATGTCCCATATTTGAATCATATTGTCTCTTTTGATCATGTATTTTTCTATCATGAAGTCCACTTAACTAAGTTTTTTCATAAAATAAAAGTGGCTTGAAGTCCTATTGTGGCCCATAGGCCTTATGCCCTAAATGCCCATTTTTTTCTTGAAATTATGCTTTAGGATGAATAATACTTATGTTATAGTACCCACTATAGTACTTTCACTCCTATTATACTACTATAGTACCTAGAAAAATATCAACAACATAAAATTTCGTCCTACTCTCTAGGATGTGGAGGCGAATGATGAGTACCCCTCAACAATGGCTTGGGCCACAAATAAGAATATAATTACTGATATATTTTATAATTAATATAATTAATAATAAATAATTTAATATTTAATTTAATATAGTTGATGAAATGATTTATAAAAATAATTAATATTATAATTGGCACTACTATAATTAGGCATAGTATTGATCCAAATCCTCACCTCATTTATAAAGGTTTATGCTACAACAAAAGAACTGGGTTGCAATGCCCAACTTATTTTATGATGAAATTGATGATTAATACAAGACGTACACTAACAATAAATATTTCAACCGACATAATTAAATAAAAATTTAACTAACTTGATAATTAAAAAACTGAAATTTAGGATCATCACATAATTATTTATAATTAATTTAAGAAATTAACGAATTTCCATAAAATGAATTTTTTATTCATTGATATATATAAAATCATCTCTATATCACCAAATAATTTCATTATAAGAATAAAAAATATATTCTCTCCATAGGTAATCTAAACATATTCAATGGTAGATCATTCCATTATAGGAATAATTGGGTTCAATTAAGGTAGATCCTCGTGTTTTCACCACTCTCCTTTGATCACCCCCAGAATCACGTCGAGAAGGATTCTTTTTTTTTTGACATCTCGAGAATAGAGAGTAGTTGGTGAGGTTAATTTCTCCCAATTCTTGAGAATTTTCTTATAGAGGGGGAACTCTATGGAATTGAGATAATTCTCCGGATATTGTTATGCACAACCAAAAAAAATGGCAACCCATTGTGATAAGAAATTTATAATTGGGTTAAAAAAGTTCTAGGTTTTGAAAATAATAATTGTACATGAATTCATATCTTTTCCTTAATCCTTGCATAAAATGATGTTTATAATCATAAAAATTATTATTATTTACATGTAATAAACTAATGCTTTAATTAAATATTGTTTATTCAACTAATATTAAATTTATAAAATTTCTACCCAAACCTTTAAAATAACCATGTCACTCCTCCACAATATTTATCATCCATTAATAATGACTATTTATTTAATAAATAAATATCAATTAATTATTCTCTAAAAACATAAATAATATATTCCAAAAATATAATATAAATATTTAATAAATATTTTTCTCACAAAATATTCTCTCGAATAACTGGTGACAGAATATGTTTGATCAAGAAAACATGAATAATTATTAAACCCTATGAGGGAATAACATTTATTAAAAAATTTAAAAATGAAATATTATTATTATTTAACTGAGGTTTCGGTTACATGTAAAGACCCAAAACCCAACAGCCTAAAGACGGTGACTTAATTTATTACATTATCATATAAAAAAGGAAGATGCATCCTAATGGAAAAAATAGTTTAGTAGTTTTAGAAAACTATATTACATATATAAGTTAAACATTACAACTTGAAAGGAAGTACAATATAGTAACTATATTGGAAAACCCCATAAACTACTTGATTATCCTTGCAAGTCATTCATAATATACTTCTATGTATCTTGGGGAAAAATAAAACATGAGAAATGGGTGACATTATATGCTCAATAAGCGTAATAAATATAGTGGAATCATAAATTATAAGTCATGGTGAATAAATAAAATTACACATTCCATTAAAACAAAAAATTTTGGTTAAGGGGAAGGCGACAATGGGTGCCGCTATCCAGCCACCTTGATCTAGGCGATGATGGGCGTCGCTCCGGTGACTCCCCTCCTTGTGGGGGAGGGACCCTCTTTATTTCCCGCTTTGCGCTCTTTCCTTCCCTTCTCTAACCCTGATTATCTCCCTCTTTTTCCTCTGATTTCAATTTTCCCTAAAGTTCTGCATCTATTTGATGGCCACCTACAGCTCTCGATTTCGGCCTCAGAGTTCACCAATGCTTCTTCGCTTATGAATTTGACCATGGTCACTCAGTTCAGGAATCGACGACCTTTAGTGGACCCTTTCGATAGGTTTGTGTTTGATGCTCGGGGTTTTTCCGAGTGAGATACCATAGGGATTCTCGACAACAGGCATATTATGGTTTGTTTTTCTTCGGAGACGGATTTAATCAAAGCCTGGTCAAAAGCACCACGGGTCTACAATGGATCTAGCTTCTTTATTTTTTGGTGGTCCTATGATTTTCACATGAAGTGTGATTCTCCAATAACGGTGATCTGGGTCGGCTTACTAGAGCTTCCTCTTCTGTTCCAGAACCCTTCGATAATCCGGATGATAGGTAATATGATAGGTCATTTTCATTGCTCTGATGGTAGAACTAATGCAATATGTCATCTGATTTCTCCTCGTATATGTGTTGAAATCTATTTTTCAAGGATGTCGGTTGATTTTGTTTGGATTGAAGTTGAATAAAAATTTCAGTATAAGCAAGATGTTGTCATCGAATCTTGGGTGGATTTCAGTTCAGTTTGCAAGAAAATGGGTCATTGACTCTCAACGTGTCGGCACGGGCTCATGGTCAGTCCTCAGAGGGAGGCTTCAGTTCTGGGAACAGGTACTGGTGTGGTCATGGACAATGGTCTGGGAGGGAAGGCCCTTGGCAGTGCATTCTCAGAGGCTGATCCGAACGTGACGGTTCTAGGTGGAGCATCCACCGAAGCTCATCTTCTAGATAAAGTTTTCCCAATGAACCATAATCTGAATATTGCGGATGTCTTTGGAAGACTACGGAGTGACCTAAATCTTGATTAGGAAGGTATTACTGAGTCCATAGTGCCAGATGGGGTGTGTATTTCAAGAATTTTTTAGCAGAATACCGATGCTTCCAAGGATTCATCTTATGTGGAGGCTGTGTGTGCTGGAAGCAAGGGGTCTGAGGAGATGATGCCAGGCCGACTTGGTCATGCAAAGTATTATTATGAGGAAAGGGAGGGTGAAGCAACTTGTGTCAATGGTCAAGAATTGGAGACTACAGGGGGTGGGGTGCACATCACACTAAAGAAAATGCTAGATATCGAGCATATTAACCGATTTGATGGTTTATCCAATGAATGGCTGGATCAGGACCACGATACAGCTTGAGTATAGAACCTTAATGAAGATTAGAGACTCTAAATTGGTGAGTATAGTGATGGGTCTTCTAATCATTTAGAAGATAGTGCAATTAAAATCTAGTGCAGAGGGCTACCCAGTCCGAGGAGAAGGATGGGCCAAAGAGGGAATCGGGACTCAGGGAGGTGTATCCTGATTAAAGGACACAATTTGAAGGGATGCAAGGACTACTCATACTTACCCCAACCTATGGAGACCAGATCCGCCAAAAAGGCGAACGCCAAGGAAGGAGTTATCTCATCGGATTTAAAGTAAATGCCGGAAGTCTCAGTGGTGCTAAACCCGCCTCCTATTGGGGACTCTGGCTGGCTTGAAGCTATTGGAAATGGGGAGATATGGGAAATTATTATTCAATCCGAAGAAGAAATGTGGGAGGATTCATTTCTGATTAATGCCTCATAAGAGGATGGGACTAAGATGCCTATGCGACTACTCTGGGTGGACACTAATAAGGTTCCATCAGAGTGGATTGACAAGAAAGACCGCATTCTAATAAGAGGTTTCAATGCAGAGAAGAATGTATTGGAGGAGTACATTCAGACATGGGACATGATGGCATATTGGTTTGAAGACCTTATCAAGGATTATCCAGCCTTAAAGGTCAGAAGTTATGAAATTGTCTCAAACTTTATTAACAAAATCAGAACATGCTTTTATGATCTTAAAGTTCTCACAAATCATGAAAAGGATCATGATAAAAGATGTTGAAGAAATAGTTTAGAGGTTTGATGATTTTTTCTAAGAAAATTTTGACAAAATTCGGAACCAGTTTTTTAAACCTGAAAACAAGAACCTGATTTCTGAACCTGATTCATGAAAAAACCAGAACCTGAATTATGACCCTGAAAACGAGAACTTATTTTCAGAACCTGATTCCTGAAAAAACCAGAACCTGATTTCTGAACCTGAAAACTAGAACCTGTTTTCGGAACCTGATTCTGGAAAAAACTAGAACCTGAATTCTGAACCTAAAAACCAGAACCTGTTTTCAGAACCTGGTTCCTAAGAAAACCAGAACCTAATTTCTAAACATAAAAACCATAACCTATTTTTGGAACCTGATTCCTAAGAAAACCATAACCTGATTTCTAAACCTAAAAACCAGAACCTGTTTTTGTACCTGATTCCGGAAAAAACCAAAACCTGAATTCTGAACTTGAGAACCCGAACCTGTTTTCGGAACCTGATTCTTGAGAAAACTAGAAATTGATTTCTGAACCTGAATAATAGAACCTGTTTTTGAAACCTGATTTCTGAGTAATTCGGAACCTTATTTCTAAACAATTTAGAACCTTATTTCTTCATAATTCAGAACCTAATTTCTGAACAATTTAGAACATGATTTCTGCACAATTTAGAACCTAATTTATGAGTAATTTTGAACCTTATTTCTGAACAATTCAGAACCTGATTTCTACAAAATTCTGAACCTGATTTCTAAGTAATTTGGAACTTTATTTAAAAACAATTTGGAACTTGATTTATTCATAATTCAGAACCTGATTTATGATCAATTTGGAACTTTTTTTCTGCACAATTCGAAACTTGATTTCTTATTAATTCAGAACATGATTTCTAAACAATACAGAACCTGATATCTCCATAATTCGGAACCTGATTTCTGCAAAATCTGAAACATGGTTTCTGAGCTTATTTCTAAGCAAATCAGAATCATGATCCATTTTTATCATTCTAAGAAAGATATGAAGAGTTTAAGAAGGAAAACCTGAATTTCAACTTTGCGTAAATCTCAGATAAATTTAAGGATAATTGAAGAAGTCAAATATTGAAAATTAAATGCGAGAGATTTGTAGAGTTTTTGAGATTTGTGGATGTGGGAAAGATTTTCAAGATTCCCACATTTGTTTTCTGAGTTTCCTATAAATATGTGCTCAGATATTTCTCTCATTTTCAACTTTTACACATGCGGAAAATGTGGAGCATAGGAGAATTCAAAGTGAAAAGTTTATACCATCTTGAAGAAGTTTTATTGAGTGTTTGAGAAGAAGAGAATCAGAATCAGCATACCTTACTAAGAAGATCAGAATTATCTTGAAGATGTTTTCTTGAGTTTTTAACAAAAGAAAATCAGAACCACCATTACCTTACTGAGAAGACAAGTTTCAGAAAATCAGAATCAAGAAAACTGGACTGAAGATTCAGATTGATCATTTGTGGAGAAGCTTCAATCAAGTTCTAATTCTTGTGTTTGGATCATTTGTTCTTTAATAATGTTTTTGTAAACTGAAGGGATTCAGTATAATCTTTCATATCGGAAGATAGAAGGTGTCTAACGGGAGTTGTCACAAGTTGTATTCACTTCTTTATTATAGTGGATTTCCATAGACCCACAAGAGTGCTATGGTAAGGACGTATGTTCTCTTATTGAGGCCGAACCTTTTAAATATTTTGTGCCTTTCTTTATTTACCTTTCTTTCATGCTTGAGTTTCTTTCTAAAGGTTGATAAGGAAATAAATCTTAACAGGTTTCAAAGGTTTAGTTTCTTAATGTTTTGATACTTATAAAAATTTAAACAACTGATTCAACCCCCCCCCCCCCACTTCTTAGTTTTCATTCAATCCTTGGAACTTCAAGTGGTATTATAGGTAGGTTTCCTTGTTGAATCCTTATCATGGATAATATCTATTCTTTCAACAGTAGATGAGTTCCAATATTCGATGGGAAGAATTATTATGGATGGAAAAATAGGATGAATCCTTATCTCATATCTCGTGTCTTGGAAGTTGTAGATGCTGCCACTATTGGTTTTCCCCCTATTGAGAAAGATTCCCCCATCACAGCTACTAATAAAAAGAACATAGAAGGTGATGGAAAGGAAAGAAATGCAATTTTATGTCCTTATTAGAGAATTTTTGTCAAAAGGTGATGGGTCTTAAATCTGCCAAAAGTATGTGGGACAAGATTGAGAGTGTTTTTGAAGGGAATACTAAAGTTAAAGAAGCAAAGCTACAGATCTGGCGTAGTAAGTATGAAGACATCAGAATAAGAGATGAAGAAATAATTGATGAATACTTCACCAGAGTGAATGAAATTGTTTGTAACACCAGGGGGTTTGGAGATGTTTTGGAAGACTCAATAATTGTAAAGAAACTTATGAGATACTTTACAGATAGGTTTGATACTAAAATTTCATCTTTAGAAGATAAAGATGATTTATATCTTGATGAATAGAATAAAATTTTTGTTGCTTATGAAATGAGGAAATCTCCCATATTTAAGAAGAAGATGAAAGATGAAATGGATTTTGAAGCTATGAGAAAGATGAAAATACAAGATAATGATGAAGCAAATCCTTGTGAGTCCGATGATAATGAAGATGAAGAGTAGAATGAAAAAATTATGTCTCTCATATCCAAGAACTATTGAAGAGGAAGAGGAAATTATGGATGGAAACTTCCTCTCAAATGTTTTTAGTGTGGTGGAATTAGACACTTTGCTATAAATTTTACTAAGAATAAAGTTGGAGAATATCAAGATGTTTCTGATGAGAATACTCGATGGAAGAAGTATAACATGAATGAAAAGAAGATAAGATTTCTAAAAAATTTAAGAAAAAGTTTTCTGGAAATAAAATAAGTATGTTGAGAAATAAGGTTGAATCCAAATCATCGAAAAATTATTCGTCGAAAGATGAAAGTAAAGAAAGATTCAAAACCTTCATTTCCAAAGTTGAGAAAACAAATATTTCCTCAGAGAGTTAAGAAGGTGCTGAATAATCTTAAAGAGAATATTAGTTATGATCTGAACTTCTTGCATGTCTTGAGAAAAATAAATCTCTCAAGAAAGAAATTTTTGTGATGAAGAAGAATCATGAAGAAGATCATGATGGATGTAAAGATGATACTAAGAAGGAAGATGAGTACATTCAAGAAATTTTAAGTTACAAACATAGAATTGTTGAATAGGGAAAGATGATTGAATATCATAGAAAGAAGTTAGAAACTAAAAAAGAAGAGGTCAACATGTTTTAATCAAAAGTTATTCAGGTTGAAAATACACTAAGGAAGAGGAATGAAAACTTCAACAAATCCACTGATGTAAAATCTGTGACTTCCAAGGTTGCTGAGAAGGCTTTCCCTAAGAATCACGTGAAATATTCTCCTATAAAAAATATTCTTTTATCTTATTCTTCTAAAATTTCAGGTTATAGAAAAAGTATTATTAAATCTTGGGTGGAGAAAAAATGTGAGAAACCTATCAATCCTACAAAAGTAGAAAACTCACTTAAAAGAAGAGATGGCATACATCCTGAGTTTTCTAGAGCTGAAAGAAGTTATCAACCTCAAAAAAGTTTCTATAAATAAATATCATTTTTTAATAGAAAATCAAGATTTTAGGGCTATTGATAGTGTTGTGGAATATATGGGCATATAGCTTATAATTTTTGGTGCAATTTATCTCCACCTGGAAGAAGTTTTGAGCAAAGTGGAATAAATAGTGAAAGAAGAATGAGTAAATTTCTGTACTCACATAAATTTAAAAAGGGGAATTCTAAAGATATCAGAAACATTCCAGCAAAGAATAAATTTGAATTTTTGGAATAAGTTTGTGGAAGATGTGATCGGTCTAGACATCATGCTGAAATATGTATGTCACTCCTTCCAGAATAAGTTTCTTATGATAATAAAGAAAATAAATCTAAAAATAAAATGGTTGATGGGAAAGATTTTGTTGTTGAGACAGCTTTAAAATCAAGTAAGAGGAACAAATCATGGATTATTGATAGTGTTTTTTCTTCACACATGACAGATGATATAAAAATCTTAGAACATGGTGAAAGTTATGATGGAGGAGCACTTACTTTTGGCAATGACTGTTCCTTGAAAATTAAGGGAATCGAAATAGCAGAGATTGAAGCTGTGAAACTAAAATATAAGGAAGGCTTGCTTGTTGATGGTATAAAACATAACTTATATAGTGTAAGTCAACATTGTGATGATGTAAAAAAATTTATCTTCAGAAAGGATTCTTGTATCATCAAAAGTGTGAAAAATGGAAAAGTGATTACAAAAGGAGAAAGGACCAGTGAGAATCACTTTCAAATTGGAGAATCCAATAACTCTTCTTATTTGAGTGATAAAGATGAAAACAAGTTGTGGCACTGAAGAATTGGCCACCTTGGGCAGAAGAACATGAGTAATCTTTTTAAATATGATGTTGTTCGAAATTTTCCAGAACAAAAAATAAGAGATTAATGTGTTTGTATTACTTGCCAGAAGGGAAAGACGATTAACAAAAGTCATAAAAGAGTTGATATTAAATATAAAAAACCACTTTAGCTTATTCATTCTGATTGTGTGGGCCCATGAGACATCAATAAAAAAAGGATATTTATACTTTATCACTTTTATTGATGATTTCACTTGGATTAAAAACATCATGTTCATGAATCCTAAGTCATGGGCTATTGAAATGATTAAATTTTTCAGAAAAGATGTTGAGAAAGAATTGGGGGTTTCCATTAAGAAGTTGATAACAGGAAATGGTACCAAATTCACAAGAAATTATTTTTAAACTTATCTAAGGAAGCATGGTATCAAATATCGTAAAGGAAGAATAGAAGCCTGGTAGAAATGGAAATAAGTATGTTATTAGAATAAAAAATTTGAAAATTCTTTTGGAGAGAAGCTGTTAGCACTATTGTACATGTTCAAAATAGATGCTTGTTGAGACTAGAAACCAAAATGACTCCTTATGAGATGTGGTATGACAAAAAAACCTTCATTGAAATACTTTAATGTTTTTGGAAGTCCATGCCTTCTCAAAATCAAAAATCTAAACTTAGGAAAGTTTGATGAGAAAGCTAAAGAAGGAATCTTCATAGGTTATTCACTAAATGGAAGAAGTTACAAATACTGGAACAAATGTTTTAAAAAGTTGGTGGACTCAAAAGATGTGAAGGTAATCGAAAATCCATGTTCCTTTAGAAAATCTATTAGAAAATAAATCAGATAATCCCAACAAAATTGAAAGTGAATCAGATGAGTCACATGGGGAAGAAAGTGATGCTGGGAAAGGAAATGTGAGTTTTCTTACCTTACGAAAACATGTTGAATCTGAAAATATTATTGGGAATCAGAATGCTCTATTTCAGACAAGAAGGAAGTTTAGATTATAAAATCATACTTCTCTTATCTTAAAATTTGAACCAGAGTCAGTTTCGGAAGCTATTCAACATAAAGAATGGGTGAATGCTATGAATGAAGAACTGGATCAGATTGAGAAGAATGAAACATGAGAACTTTTCCAAGGCCAGCAAATAAAAAATTTATTGGAACCAAGTGGTTTTACCTGAATAAATTGAATGATCATGGAGATGATACAAGAAACAAAGAAAGGCTTGTGTGTAAAGGATATGCACAGGTGGAAGGTGTGGATTTTGATGAAACCTTTTCCCCTGTTGCATGGTTGGAAACTATTAGAATGTTTCTTGCAGTGGCTTATCATCAGAATTATAAGGTTTATCATATGGATGTAAAGTCATCTTTCATAAATGATGAAATTGGGGAAGAAGTTTACATTGAAAAACCTTGATGTTTTTTACTAGATGATGATGAAAAAAAAGTTTTCAAATTGAATAAATCCTTGTATGGTCTGAAACTAGTTCCATGATCATGGTATTATAATCTTGAAAATTATTTGAGAAGTATGAACGTTTCTAAAGGAAAGATTTATAGTAACTTGTATGTTAAAGATGTTGACTCTGAATCTTTAATTGTAATTTTTTATGTGGATGATATAATTTTTTCTGGATATGAAGAAATGTTTTGTGAAGAGTTCTCTAAAGAGATGAATGAAATTCTTGAAATTTCAATATTGGGAGAATTAAATTTCTTCCTTGGATCACAAGTTTGACAACAAGAAAACAACATTTTCTTATCCCAGGAAAAGTATGTCAAGTAATTGTTAAAGATATTTGGGATGTAAGAATCAAAGTAAGTTTCAACTCCTATCTCAATAAGAACAATGTTGATCAATGATGAATCAGGGAAAAGTGTGAATCAGAAAGACTTTTGAAAGGTGATAGTAAGTCTTCACTATCTTACATCTTCAAGGCCTGATATTTCTTATGTTGTGACTCTACGTTCTCGGTATCAAAGTAATCCAAAAGAATCCCACATTTTGGAAGCTAAGAGAATTCTGGGATATGTTAAAGGAATTACTTCACATGGGTTTTTATACAAAAGAAACAATGAGATGAAGTTTCATGGTTATACTGATGCTGATTAGGCCAGTGATTGTAATGATAGAAAATTAACATCAGGAGGAACATTTTTCTTAGGAGAATGTTGTGTGAGTTGGCATAGTTAGAAATAAATTTTAGTAACTTTAAGCACATTTGAATTCAAATATGTTGAAGCTAGTCAGGCTTGTACTCAAATGATGTGGATAAAGGATCAGCTGGATGATTTGAAAGTGAAAGTTTTAAAACCTTTCAAAATACTCTGTGATAATCAAAGTGCCATTGATATTTCTAAGAATCATGTTAAACATTCACGATCAAAAGACATTGATATAAAGTATAACTTTTTAAAAAAGAAATATACTTTCAGGTAAGTCTTGATGGAATATATTTCAACAAAGTATCAGCTTGCTGATATTTTTACAAAATCAATGTCAAAGGAATGGTTTGTTGAACTGAGGCAGCAACACCATGTTCAGCCTCCTCCCATGACTTCCTAAAACTCATAAGGAAGATCCCCCCACCTTTCTTTGGATTATGTTGACAAAGGGGGATAATAAGTAACAATGTTTACTTGGATTTATTTTATGGATATGAAGCTGTGGTTATCATATAATGGGGGAGAGAGATTGAAAAATGAGAGAGGGAAAGAAAAGTGAGAAAGAGAATGATAAAAGTTGAGGGGGGAGTTTGAGGTGGATTTTGAGCAAGGTGAAGTTTATCCTTACATGGCCACAAAATTTTCTTGTCACTGAGGGATGTAAATCCTTCAAAAACATTTCTTTATCCAGTAGTGTGGTGTCAGGACACTCTCTTTTTGAGAAAAGCTATGTTTTGGTAAGTTCAATAACATGAGATGTGAAATTTTTTAGAGGTTAAAATTTGTTAACAAGGGTTTCCAACAAATACAACAGGTTAGATTGAAGAACCTTTGCGGTGTTTTGGTTTGAAAAAGATTTGTATTGGTTTAAAACTAATCTTTTTATTTAAGAATATTTTTCTAGTTACAGAAAGATAGCGTTGCCGGTTGCTGATGATTTTCTTAAAGAGGATGTTGTTGAAGAATAAGAAGTCAGAAGTTAGGAAAGTGTCTCAAACATTCTTAACCAAATCAGATGATGCTTTGCTGATATTAAATTTCTCACAAATCATGAAAAGTTTAATATTTAAATTTTTTGAAGAAATGGTGGAGAGGTTTGATGATTTTCTATAAGAAAAATTCTGAGAAAATTCGGAACATGTTTTCTGAACCTAAGATCCAGAACCTGATTTCTGAACCTGATTCCTAAAAAACCAGAACCTGAATTCTGAATTCTGAACCTGAAAACTAGAACTTATTTCCGCAACATGATTCCTAAAAAAACTAGAACTTTTTTTCTGAACCTAAAAATCAGAACCTATTTTTGGAACCTGATTCCTGAAAAGCACAGAACCTGAATTCTGAACCTGAAAACCAGAACCTGCTTTTAGAACCTGATTCCTATGAAAACCAGAACCTGATTTCTGAACCTGAAAACCATAATCTGTTTTCAGAACCTGATTCCTGAGAAAACCAGAACCTGATTTCTGAACCTGAAAGTCATAACCTGTTTTCTGAACCTGGTTCCTAGAAAAACAAGAACCTGAATTCTGAACCTAAAAACCAGAACCTGTTTTCGGAACCTGATTCCTGAGAAAACCATAACCTAATTTCTGAACCCGAAAATCAGAACCCGTTTTTGGAACCTGATTTATGAGTAATTTGGAACCTGATTTTTGAACAATTTGGAACCTGATTTTTTCATAATTCGGAACCTAATTTCTGAAAAATTCGGAACTTGATTTCTGCACAACTCAGAGCCTGATTTCTGAGTAATTCGGAACCTAGTTTCTGAACAATTCAGAACCTAATTTCTGTACAATTCAGAACCTGATTTTTGAGTAATTCGGAACCTGATTTAAAAACAATTCGAAACCTAGTTTATGCATAATTTGGAACCTTATTTTTGAGTAATTCAGAACCTGAATTCTTCACAATTCAGAACCTGATTTTTTAGTAATTCATAACCTGATTACTAAACAATTTGGAACCTGATTTCTGCATAATTCAGAACCAGATTTCTGCACACAATTCGGAACCTGATTTTTTAGAATGTTTCCGAGAAAATTAGAATCAAGATCCAGATTTATCATTCTAAGAACTATATGAAGAGTTGAATAAGGAAAACCCGATTTTCAACATTGCATAAATCTAGGAGAAATTTAAAGAGATTTGAAGAAATCAAAGACTGAAAATTAAATGCAAGATATTTGTAGAGTTTTTGAGATTTGAGGAATTGGGAAATATATTCAAGATTCCCACCTTCATTTTTTTAATTGCATATAAATATATGCTGAAATATTTGGATCATTTGAAACTTTTACCCATGCAGAAAAGGTAGAGAACTGGACAATTCGAAGTGAAAAGTTTATACCATCTTAAAGAAGTTCTCTTGAGTGTTTGAGAAGAAGAGAATCAGAATCAACTTACCTTGCTAAGAAAATCAAAATTATCTTGAAGAAGTTTTCTTGATTTTTTAGCAGAAGGAAATAGGAACCATCATTACCTTACTGAGAAGACCAGTTTCAGAAAATCAGATTCAAGAAAATCGAACTGAAGATTCGGAGTGATCATTTGTGGAGAAAATTCAACAAAGTTATTATTCTTATTTTTGGCTTATTTTTTCTTTATGAAATCTTTTTAAACATATGGGAGTCAGTATAATAATTCCTATTGGAAGATAGAAGGTGTCTAATGGGAGTTGGCACAAGTTGTATTCACTTATTTATTATAGTGGATTTCTATAGACCCATGGGAGTGGCTATGGAAAGGTTGTAGGTTCTCTTATAGTGGTCGAACCTTGTAAATCTTGTGTTCCTATCTTTCTTTACCTTTATTGAATGATTGAGTTTCTTTCTTAAGGTTGATAAGGAAATAAATCTTAACAGGTTTCAAGGGTTAAGATTCTCAGTGTTTTGAAACTTTTAAAAAGTTAAACAACTGATTCAACCCCCCCCCTCCCCCACTCAATTGTTATTTGATTCTTATAACTACATATGGTATATCATATCATAAAATATTAATATCAATTAAAAATAATAATCAATAATAGTGTTGAAATAGATAAAAATACACTTATAATGTCATCGAGTAGTACCTGATAGAAATACCCATTTACATAGAAAAGAAGAGTTCTTTTGAAAAAATAATCATACATAATATTAAGTGAGATAATATAGTTTTTCATAATAAAATGATTGATATTAAAAAAATAATTTTTTCATAAAACACAATATAGATTGCACTTGAAAATAGGGTAGAATTCGAGAAGTTCCCTTCAATCGGGCTTGTTTATCAGGAAGAACATGAGAACGATCCTTTTAAAATATGTAACTATCCATAAAATAAAGAAAGATTGTGATTGGTAAATATATATAGAACATTCACAATGAATTTAATAGGAGTAATAAATAATAGTTAATAATATAATTGTTGTAAATATAGAGAAAGAGTTACCCGAAATAAAAATGGAGATTCGGGTAGAAACCATTATCTTATGTACTAATATTTTCTGCACTTGACCTTAAGGTCTAGGAATATGAAATTAGACTCGATAATATTTTAATTTAGAACATATTAGACAATTTTTTTTAATATAATTTTATTAAGTTCATTTATGGTCTTTTGATAAGTTATAAGATTGAAATATGTCATTCGAGAGTGTTCATTTCATTGATTTCATGATCGGTTCGCTTGATTATAAGTAATAGAGTTCATGTAAAATGGAAAAAAAATCCCCATAATTTAATTTATATGATATTAGTGACAATAAATATGTTTAATTGTTATTATTTATTATTTTTTTCATATATGAGGATTAATCATTAGATAGCATTTTAATGATAATCATTTTGCATAATTTTGGAAATTTTTCGATCGCAATGAAATAGTTTTGTTATATTATTTAATATCATGTATATAAAATGGTTCTAGAACCTTAAATAATATATAATACATATTTTATAATATTTTTCAATCATAAATAGGTTTTCATTACCATCCTTTATTTAGAATTTTAAGAAAACAAATATGTCATCCAAGAAGGTTATAAAGCGTCCCCTCACGGACGATGATTTCATTTTTAAAAGAAAATAGAGAGGGAAAAGAGTTTGAATAAAGATATATTCTATTAACATGATATCATTAAATTATATAGTGGAGAATAGATTTTTCATGGCCATCTGGATAGTGGATATGAGGATAGAATAATAAAATAAAATAAAATGAAAAGAAATTAAAAGGAAAAGGAAGAGGATTTTACCTCTTGAATTTTCCCTCTTGAAAACCTCATTACAGGGTTTGGTTTTGGCCTATTTATGAGACCAATATATCCAAGACATGGGGGACAGTATTGGGGAGAATATTGGGTGGAAATATTATATGGATAAAGGATTGGAAGTTGTGAGGAGAATGTGTGGTCAGGGGTGGTATTTATAGTGGAGAGGTGATTTCTCATTATTTTATTAATTATTTTATTATATTTCTCAAGACAATAAATATTGTTGATTATTGTGACAAAATAAATTAATAATTTCATTTTAGTTCTAATAAAATGTTCTTAAATCATCCAAACATCACCTATGACTCAATAAATCGTGTATTTATCACTGATAGTAAATTATCATATTTTACATTTCACAAAAAAATCAATGTATTTTAGAAAAATCCCAAAAAAAATACTCTAACCATATTCCAACATGAAAAATTAAAAAATGAACTCCATTTTATGAAAATAATTTTCTAAATAAGGGAAATTTAATTTTCAATTAAAACCATCATTTACATGAAAATAAATTTTTTTCAAACTATAACTAATTTTATACCTATCAAAAATTAACCAAGGTCTCATAAAATCATACTAAAATCATAATACAACAAACTGATAATTTCTAAATACATTTTATGTAAATAAATTTTCTTTTAAATCATTTTATTAATTTTAAAATTGTAATTAAATATATATGACTTACCAAAATATCAACACTGAATTAATAATTTTTCAAATAATCATTTAATTGTATTATGATATTATTACATGATAATTTCATTAACAAGGTTCCTAAATTTTATTTATACAAACATGCTTGAGGTTACTATTCATTAATCTAATTTCCTATTCATAAGGTTCATATCACTATTCCAATGGTCAAGTTACTATATCATCAGTATATGTTCCTTAACATATAGAAATACCTCTTATTTCATTCATTATTAATTTATAAAGATCATATTTTGTTCTGTATATGATCTATATTATATGAAATAAACATAGGAAGGTAAATCTCATTCGTAGAATTTTGGGTCGTTACATTCTCACCTTCTATAAAAATTTCATCCTTGAAATTTCTGAATTGCCACCCCATAAAAAGACCTTGGTAGTTCTTCATCATAAGCTCCTTCGGATCCCACATCACCTCTTCCATTTTATGATTTTTTTCAATGTACCTTTACTTGCTGAGTTTTTTGATTCCTCAACACCTATTCTTTAGCATCTAGAATCTGGATAGGCTCCTCATAGTAAGTGTTGACGCTGAAAAAAGTACGTAACTCTAGGAGGATGTTTCGGAATGACGAAGCGAAGTCATATTCAGAATCAGAGGCCCGATCCGGAGGCCCGGGAGGTGGTGCGCGAAATAATGGAGGCTCCGCGCAAAAAATTGTTCTACGCGCATAGAATCACCGGGTTTCGCGGAATTGAGTTGAGGCGTGCAATCTTTGCGCACCCCGGTTCTGCGCGGCGAGCTTTTGCACGCCGGCTGCGCTCGGCGCGAAGAATTTCGTGTGCCGCCTGGATTCCGTGCCGGAGGTCGCCTATAAATATAAGGTGACCCCGAACGGTTTGGGGGTTGAGGAATCTGAAGCGACTCTCGTGCATGCAATTCGGCTACCCCCGCGCTCAAGATGACTTTGAGGTAAACCTTCATTTCATGCAACCTTTCCCCGGAGTTTTCCTTTGCGCGCAACTCCACCGGCTTCAGTGAATTTTCCCCCTCCCCGGTGTTCCAGCCTTGTGTGCAATCCGTGTCTCTTGCGCGCAATACCCTACCGTGCGCGCAATACCCTGCGTGTAGTTCCCTCTCTGCATGCAATTCCTTTGCTACAATTGCGCGCCGTCCCGATCTTTTGCATGCAAACCTTCCCTTTTGCGTGCAAAGCCCAGGACCCCTCACCTCGATGCCCCTTGGCTGCCCCCTGCACCGGCACCTGATGTCTCCCCTGCCAGGCATGCGCGCCATGCGTTGTCTTTCCATATGGCCTTCTAGGCTCATGCGAAGTAACATCAAGGTCCATTGGGTTGCGTTTCCCGTTGCGTTGCTTTGCCTTATGCTTCTCCGCATAGGCACACTAACGGCTATTGCTTCTTCGCATAGCCACGCTAACGTGGACCACCCAGTGGTTCGCCCTGCGGCCCCCCTTCATCATGGCCTTGCTGATGCCTTCCCTTACATAAGGGGTAGAGGGCGTTGGGCATGTAAGCCCTAGGGGTGTGGAGCGAACCCACCTCGTCCATGCTACAGGACGTTAAACTTATAAGCACCTCTTCCTTAACACAACACATTAAACTATGGTCCGACCCCGTGCTTCGCACGGAGGGTCCCCCCAGCTCGGACATTTTTTACTCCCACTCTTCTCCACGGGAATGGACTCTTCCTCACATGGAATGATATCATCCTTGTCGGAGCGGAGTTTGTCCGTGGGGGAAGGGATGCCTCAGAGCATAATCCCCTAGCCTTTCTTGTGAATGATTGCACCCGTGCATCTCCATACTTCCCCCCTGCCAAGGCCAGTGGAGTCCTTTTCCCACTGCGCTTTGTCACACCACGGGCCTCCACCCTAGAGTAAGCCCTAACACAAAGGGCCGCTAACCACGCATAAGCCCCTATTTCCTCTTTGGTCCGCTTAACGCATAAGCCCCATTCCGCTTCTCACGTACGTACCCTTCGCGACGTGATCGTCTGATCCCTGCTGCCTCTTGTTTCCAACACCGAGCATGACTCACGTGGGCTTAGAGCGCGCATCGACCATGACATCCTCTTATGGACCGCCCCAGAGCGTAAGCCCCATCCCAGCGAACTACGTAGACTTTGATCCGTGCTAACACACGGTACGTAGGAAGCCTCTACGAGGTTCAAGCCCACCACCCGGTCGTCCCAAACTCTCCATGTCGGTTTCCCGACCACCTGGGCCGCCTCAGAGCCTAAGCCCCAAACCCTTCGTCCCGCATGACATTAAACTGTATTCCGTCCCGCATGACGTTAAACTGTATCGCGTCCCGCATGACGTTAAACTGTATTCCCCACCTTGGGCCGCCCCATAGCGTAAGCCCCAAACCCTTCATCCCGCATGACGTTAAACTATATTTCGTCCCGCATGACGTTAAACTGTATCATGTCCCGCATGATCTTAAATTGTATCCACCCCTCTTGGGCCTTCTCAGAACGTAAGCCCCATGTCTCACTCCACCGTCCATCCTGATCCTTACCCAGGCCGCCACATCCCAGTGAGATCATGCCACCCCATCCCACTCCATGACACCTAGGAAGCCGCCCACGTGCTGGCCCCAAAATCGGTGTTCCCCCCCTGAGGATCCTTCCACCTGATCCATCTCCGCAAGACGTTAAACTCGCGACATACCCCGTGTTAAACATGGGAATCTGAGGAAAACCTCATATGGTACATATCCCCCATGTTCGATGTGGGATGCCTCGGAATTCCGCGCCCTTGAGAAGCCCTGTGATGAGGGACCAAAGACAGACATGTCGACGACGCCCCAACGTGACCATTCTCCTCACTGAAGGTTGCTGTCCCGATGAGACCCCTTGGAGCGTCTTGACAGAAGCAGCATAATTAACCGGTGTCCATGTAGATATGGCACCAGGAATGAGCTTCACAAACCCATCTTAAATCTATGAGGGAGACCCGGACTAGGTAATGAGCTCCGAGGAGGAATCCACGGAAGGAAGAACCGACATCCCATCATCCCGGTTTCAATCAAGGAGCAGACGTCCCTGAACAAGGAACGGATGCCGCCCGCCTTTGGAAAGCGGGAATGCGGGGCAACAAGCAGCGCGTGCTCCCCCACAGACGGATGTGCGCGCCCCAGCGAAAGCGTCAGAAACAAAAAATGGTGAACCCGACGTGATGATCTTCTCCTCAACATGGGGAATGGTAGCCATTGGGGTGTCGGATCACACCAAAAAATGGTGAACCCGACGTGAAGCTCTTCTCCTCAACATAGGGAATGGTAGCCGTCAGGGCGTCAGAAGAACAATATGTCACCAGGTCCGGGTAACCCTCACTAGGACATGAACCCGCCAGGGGTCGAGGTGGTCAGGACGTTGACTACTCCATTCTGTGACGTCGTCAGTGTGGATCCCTCTCGCCGAACATGGAAGACGGGATGACGTTGGGCCTTGGTTGTTGATCTCCTTTCCTATTGATGCTAATGGGTTCATCTCCCTGTTTCCAGGAATCATATCACTGCATTCGGAGCTCGATCACCACCTACCCACTGGCGTAGGGGCAGGGGCAGTACCGACGAGGCTACCCCGCGCGGTCCCACCTATTCGACGGTCGTTCCGGCTTCGACAGTCGTAGCAGCCGGGCGCTCATGCCCCCTCTCCCCGTTAGAAATCATCCAACGGAGGGTGATCAATAACCTGGTTCATAGGTATGACGAGGAAGGGGTCGTCCCTACCAGGGGCATGGCCTGCTTGGATCTAGAGACGGCTGCGTCTCACCACCATCGCCGCCCTCGAGGGTCACGCAGGGATCCGCCGCTCCCCGTGCCGACGTTCAACCGCTTCGGGAACCTATCCCCGGAGTGCTTTGACACATCCTTCCCCTACGCCAATGAGGTGGGGGATTTCCGGGACCACCCGATCGGCGATCCATCCCAGGGGTTAACGGCAAGAACCCCTGCCAAACTGCATCGACGCCGCCGCCCGACTTACCGAGCCGAGGAGCAAGCAATCTTCATTACCGCACCGCCGGTTCCGGCCCATCTGACTCGACGCCAGCGTCAGGCACGAGTGGGAGAGAATGCCCATCCTGGGGCACCAGCATCAGCAACCACTGTTGCCCGAGCCACTACTGACTCCTGTTACCAGATCCCCGCGCATGATGAGCAGGGGAAGCTGCGTGCCCGACTAGGATCGAAACCCCGACCACCCTGCAGGCAAGTTTGGTGGAATCTCCCGGTCGTGGACACTAGAAATGGCCACTGCGGACCAATCCGCGGTAGTGCCGCTCACCATGAGGGCTCATTCCATGCCACCGATCTGGGAAGCCGAAATCTTCTTTGTGATGGCTATGCTCCGGGTATGACTCCTTCCAGCGCCCACTGCATGGGGTATGAGGTCACTCCCCCTACTGCCGGCCGTGAGCATGGAGCCGTTGTGTATCCAGTCGCTCACTCACATGGAGGTCCTCCCCATGTCCCTTTTGACATCTGTCCCGGTGATTCTCGCACCCCAGCCTTCAGTCCCCTATGCCCCAGCTCTATTGTGGCCGGGGGACCCCAGGTCAGAAATCGTCCTTACCCTGAGGATCTACCCAGGGGAAGGAAGTCTGGGCATCGTCGCCGTAGGAGGAATGCCAGGGGAGTCCGGACGGGAATCAGACCAGTCCGTTTCTCGGATCCTAAGGCAGAGTACGACTCGACGATGGAACCTCCCCCCCAACCCTTCGAGTTGAGGACAGGGGTGGGGACGCGGCGCGTCAGTCTCGTACTCCCAGAATGCGAGATCCGTATGATTCCCTCCTCCCTTCGAAGTTATATCCAGGAGGACGAGGACTTGGCGTATCGCCAGGGATCAAGCCCGCAGTTGCCGCTGGCCTCCTAGGAAGCACCTCCCGCCCCTGTTAGGGACGGTGAAGAACTTTTCTGGGGACTGACGGAAGAATCGTGAGGCGATACACCCTCGTCAAGCAATGACGCTGTGACAGGAGGCCCATTCGTTGGCCCATCCTATCGCGACGTGGCAGCCAGGGCACTGCAACCCCTGGAGGATGACCCCGGGATCGGTAGCTAGTCAGCCTGTTCGCTGTATTCCCCGCTGGCCAGCCCACCGCCCCGACGGCCTTCCTTGGCGCCATTGCCAATTCCCCAACATTCCCCAATGGATGAGCAGGGGCAGCATGTTCCGGACCCCGAACCAGAGACGTGGAGCTTTTGGACCATTCTTGCAGCGGACCACTTCCCTGAGAAGTTTTGGCCAGTCGCAGAATCGAGTTTTGATGTATCAGAGTCACTCACCCCGGGAGAGTTTGAATACTTCTGCCAGATTCTTCGGGTGACTCACTCCCGCCTCCGCCATCAGCTAGCGCCTTATCCCGGGAGCCAGGCGCATCTCGAGGAGATTGGTGAGCAGTGACTTCGGGTCGACCTAGCAGCATTCCCTGCGGTCCGGCACCCTGAGTTGCTGGACCACCACAAGGCCCTTCAGCAACAATGCGTCCAGAGTTTTCAAGTACTCCACAGAGTTATTGAGGAGGCCACCCCCCACGCGCACGTTTGTGGGTGGGGGCAGTACGCTGCTCTCCTCTTCTGTTCAATCCGCCGGTAGCCCGATCCACTGGGTGGCCCTGAGGGAACGTCGCCAAGGGCAGTAGCAGTCAACATGGATGAACCTTCAGATGAGGGAAACATTGTGGAGACCTTCGACGGAGACTCACCCCCCCCCCCCCAAGGATAGGCCACTACTGGACCCATCTGGGAGGATTACTCGCCAACAGAGGAGCCTCCTAAGCCTTCCTGTACCCACAGAGGCACTGGCGCTGGGCCGAAACATCGGCAAGGGTAAAAAGACCGTCGGGTCTGTCAAACTCGCCGACCCATCTGCCTCAGTGCAGAAAGTATAGGAAGATCCCTAGAAGGTCACGCTGCGCCAATAGCTATCCGAGCAAAAGAGGCTGGTTGATGAGCTCCTGGCCGAATGCATTGCAGAGCGGCAGCCTGACTACGGCAACCCTAGACAAGGACAGCAGGGGCAGGAGCATCTACCCCTTACTGAGATCCCCCCAGGCAACCGTGACCATGTCGTGTTCACCGACAGGGGAGACACTGGATCCCATGGTAAGAGAGCACGATATGTTTCGTCGAACCCTCCCGAGCGGCAAGACAACCTGGGGGACCCTGCTCGATTTCCTCCCACCGCTCCGAGAGTCGCTCTGCCAGCCGCCCCCCGAGCCGCTGAGCGCGACTATCATATCGAAGAGCCTGGCAATGCGCTTGTGGTTAGAGATCCCCGTCAGGACAAGAATCCGCATCCGGATGATCTGATGGAAGTACTCATCGCTCGCTTGGAGGCCTTGGAAACTCGGCAGGTGGCGATCCCACCGGATGGCAAGCCATACCCCGCATGGGTGGATGACATACAGGCCCCGCCGGGATTTGGGAACCCCACATTTTCCCCCTTTAACGGGACCAGAGACCCGCCACAACACTTGGCCCACTTTAACTCGAGGTGCGGGCCTATGTTAGGGACTCCGGCATATCAGGAGGCTGCCAAGCTCTGGTGCTTCGTTTAGACACTGGAAGGACCATCATTCTTCTGGTACAGCCAGCTCCCTGTTGGATCAGTGACTAGCTGGGAGGACCTTCGCCGGCAATTCCTCTACCAGTTCAGTTCCACAACCCAGAAGACGAACATTGCTGACCTCTTCAGGTGCAAGCAAAGGCCCGACGAGTGAGTCTCGGACATCGTCGCCCGGTAGAAGGGGCTTACGTACTCCCTTGACATTCCACTGACTCAGGAGAAATTACTGACGATGTGTGTGGGAAACGTCAAGGTGGAGTTGGTTCCTTCCATGATAACGCAGAATTATCCTGTAGGGTTCCGGGACTTCTCGGATAAGGCTCAGCGCCTCGAAGAAGCCCTGCAACAGGCTGGTCAGGCACGCCCGCTGCCTCCTGTAATGTCTGTAAGGAGAGCCGCCAGAGCCGAGCCCACTGCTGTGGCACAGATAGAGGCCCCCAGATAGCTAGAGTTGCTGCCGGTGAGGCTAGCTCAGCAGGCTCATAGGGGTCCACCCCCACAGCCTCCGGCCCAGCAGCGACCGCCTCAAAATCGGCAGGCGCCTCTGCGTAACGCACCACCACCACCGAGGCGAGGTAATCCGGCTCCGCCTCCTTGGCCTGCTCCTCCATCCCCTAGCCATGGTCATCCCCCAAGAGTCCCCTTTCAAGACAGAAGGGATCGGGCTTACTCGTTTGGCGAGGCCCAGGTCCCCAGTTATTTCCATAGTGCCTTGGAGCAGAGGATCGTGCGACTGCCTGAGTGCCAGAAGCCAGAAGAGGCGTGTCTCACGGATCGCCCTAACTACTGCACTTATCACCGGTTCCTGGGACACACTATCCAGCAATGCTATGTGTTCAAGGACTGGCTCCAAGACCAGATTGACAACAACATAGTCAGGTTGGGCCCATCCCCGGCAGAGGTGGTAGGTGTCTTTGTGGGATCAGATGGCAGTAGTGACGACGGGGATGGGTGGGAAGAGGTTTCTGACCATGGGTCCCGGAAGTATAATGACTGGATGGCCTGCAGGATGGTCTCCCGTGCCCATGGCATCATCCGTGCCCGCTTAGATCAGCCAGAGCCCTCGGAGTCTGCAAGCGCCGCTTCGGCATCGTCGTCCCAGCCTACTTCTTCCCAGAAGAGCAGGCGACGGCGCAAGAAGAAAGAATGTGCCCTACCATTTCCATCATCTTCTCGCACACTTGGTGATTTCATTACCCCAGAAAAGGGGATCCCTCCGAGACCCCATCCAGTAATGGATGACTCCTCGACCGAGAGCTCGGGATATGCTTCGGTTAACACCGTAGAGTTGGTAAATCCATTTGTGGCTCCCGATGATGAGGAGCGCCAGGTGGACCTCCCCGAGAGCCCGGGGTACGCTTCGGTTAACACCGTAGAGTTGGTAAATCCCTTTGTGGCTCCCGACGACGAGGAGCGCCAGGTGGACCTCCCCAATGTCCCCAGCCGTCGCCAACATCGACGGAGCCGTGGCTACGTGAACCGCCGGGGCATGATAGTCGTCACCTCCAGTCAGGCCGTGCATGCTACCGAGACCAGGAAGCAGTCTCGGTATAGAGAGCAGCACTCGCGGCTCCCTCACCCGGTGACAATAGGTTCGCTTCCACCACCGTTTGTGTTGCTGGATCGGGCCGAACCGGCTTGCCCGCGTCGCAACTAGCCCAGCCCTGCCACTGGCCGACTACGGCCTTCCGGTCCTGGCATGGCAGCCACCTCCCGGGCTACAGCCGGTGAACAGCGGGATGTGCCTAGTACTAGTCATTCACCAGTCCCACCAGCAGGGCCCGTCATGCCACCAATCGTAGAGCGACCTCCTATAAGCAGAAGCTCACGTTTGGCACGGAAGTATGATGTCTTGATGCATCTGGCTGGCATTCCGGCAAGGCTTTCCATCCTTGAGGCCCTCCTCCTGTCGTCCGAAATGCGTGAGGCGCTCGCCGAGGCTCTAAGGAGCCCCCTCCAGTTTGAAGTGGAGGTCTCGGCCGCGGAAGCCTTCCACCCCGAGGTGATTGAGGACGCCGAATGTCAGGCAGTTATCTCATTCTCCGGTGAAGATGAAGACCCTCCCATATAGGGGCACATTCGCCCACTGTACATCACCGGCCAGTTCAATGGCGTGGAAGTTTGTCGCTGTCTTGTCGACACGAGTTCTGGGATTAACTTGATCCCAACTCGGACACTGCGAAATCTGGGGTTGTCTGAGGATGATTTAACTCCCTCTGACCTCAGAATCCAGGGGTATGATAGGACCGAGCAAACTCCACTCGGCAAGATTCGTCTTAAGACCCGGTTCGGCGGCTTAATTGCCAATACTGATTTCATGGTTGTCTGTCAGGACACTGCCTATAATGCATTGATGGGCAGGTCGTGGCTCCATCTTCAAGCAGTGGTTCCCTCATCATACCATCAGGGCCTCAAATACTCCCTTAAGGGTCAAGTGGGTGTGATCCAAGGAGATGTGTCTCTGTTTTCCTCTTGTAAAGCTCGTTACTTGGACACTGACTATTACAATAGCAAGGACAAGCAAATCCTGGCAGTTGAGGTTGAGCCCGCCGCTGTCACGGTTGATCCCAGGGCAAGTTTGGATGACACATATGTCTTCCCAATCCATCAGTTGGTGTCTATGACTCCCGATATGGGAGAGTGCTTTTTTGTCTCAGGTACCAGAGGAATGCATATTTATGGGTCTAAGCGACGGTGGGAAATTACCTCGTACTCTTACACCAACCAGGCCCGGGTGATCCCCGACCCTCCTACCCCAGTACGATATCGGGACGTTAGGCTCATGGCAATGGAATTACGACATACATGCCTGTTTCGTCGAGCCGGGATCGACCAGCTCCAGCCAACGCGTCACCACTTCTTCGATGTTGTAAAGCATGGCCCCTTGGGCCGCAGGCCGGATGGTATTGGATCAACTGCCTTCGTCGCCATGGTCTCCGTGGTGCATGAGTCTCCTGTCGTGATGACCTCTTCCACCCAAGCTGGTGTCAGCTCCCCATCAGGGTCGAGCATCCCCGAAACAGCACCCCCCGTGGATGATCCTTCCACAAGAGGAGAATAAGATATGGAAGATGCTCCTCCTGCCTTTGAAGAGGGCGTCTCTTCCACGGTCGACGAGCTAGTACAGGTGAACCTCGGTAGTGAGGCGGACCCGAGTCCCACCTTGGTCAGCGCCGCTATGCCTCCCAAGGAACGACAATAGTACATAGACTTCCTCAGATAGCACCGTGATGTGTTTGCCTAGAGTTATGAATTGATGTCAGGACTAGATCCCCAGGTATCCGTCCACCGCCTTGGCCTCCCAGCAAACCATCGCGGGTTCAAGCAGCCTCCCAGAAAAATTCATCCCTTTCATGGTGCCATGGTTGAAGCTAAAGTTGATAAGCTCATTAAGGCCAACTTCGTCAAGGAATTCCAGTACCCTAGGTGGCTAGCCAATATTGTGCCCGTCAGGAAGAAGAACGGGTAGATCAGGGTCTCCATCGACTTCCGCGATCTTAATCGCCACTGTCCGAAGGATAACTTTCCCCTTCCCGTGACAGAGCTGTTGATCGACGCAACGGCCGAGTTCCAAGCCCTCTCCGTCATGGATGGGTACTTCGGGTACAACCAGATCTGGATGGCCCCCAAGGATGAAGATTTCACTACCTTCAGGGCCCCCCAGGGCACTTTCTGTTATCGGGTTATGCCCTTCGGCCTGAAGAACGCAGGTGCCACCTATCAACGGGCTATGCACCGCATATTCAAGCCGATCCTCGGGACACTGGTGGAGTGCTATGTAGATGACCTGGTGGTTAAATATCATCCGCGCTAGGACCATCTCAAAGACCTTGAGAAATTGTTTAGTTTGCTCCATTCTCGCCACTTGAATATGAACTCGTTGAAGTGTGCCTTCGGGGTCACCTCCGGAAAGTTTCTTGGCTTCATCGTTAGGTATCAAGGTATCGACATCAACCCTGATAAGATCAAGTCCATCAGTCAGATGCCTCCCCCAAATAATATTCGGGAGCTTCAAGGCCACCAAGGCCACTTAGCCTATATACGCCGATTCATTGCGAATCTGGCCGGAAAGTGTAATCCCTTTTCTCATCCCATGAAGAAAGGCGCCGCCTATGGGTGTGATGAAGAGTGTCAGACCGCTTTTGAGGAAATCAAGCAGTACCTACTTCAACCTCCAGTCCTGATGCCACCCATTCTCGGAAAGCCGCTGGTCCTTTACGTGACCACCCTGGAGCGATCCCTCAGCGCCCTTCTCGCCTAGAAGAACAACGAGGGAATGGAGAATAGACTCTACTACCTCAGCCGCATTCTTCTCGACGTGGAAGTTAGATACTCTCCCATCGAGAAGACCTGACTGACACTTGTATTCACCGTACAGAAATTGTGGCACTACTTGCAGCACCATAAGGTATAGCTGGTCTCTTGGGTAAACCCGTTGAAATACATTCTGAGCCAGCCTATGTTGACCGGCTGACTGGCACGCTGGGCGGTGATCCTCTAGTAGTTCGACATTAGGTTCGTACATCAGAAGATCTTCAAAGGACAGGCGTTGGCAGACTTCTTAGCTACCCACCCAACCTCCGCAGACCAGCAACTGGATTTGGGCTTTCCTGATGAGGCAATCCTCTTAGTCGATCATGCCACCCCATGCTGGCAGATGCAGTTTGATGGCGCCTCCCGAAGCCCTATCGGTAGAAGGCTCAACGATCCTAGGCTTAATAGAGTAGGCCTGGGTATCGTCTTCATCACCCCGGAGCAAGCCGTTCTACCATATTCTTTCTTGTTTTCAGAAGGTTGCACCAACAATGAGGTAGAATATCATGCCCTCATTACTGCTCTCGAGTTGGATCTAGAGGTTAACGTACCCCACCTGTATGTCAAAGGGGACTCTGAGCTAGTCATCAAGCAGGTTAACGGTGACTATGCTGTCAGGAAGCCGGAACTCATGCCATTGATAGAAATCACTCTCCGTCTAATGGCTAAGTTCCCCTCCCGACCAGATTTTGTTCACGTTCCCCAGTCGTAGAACAGTCGAGCAGATGCTTTGGCCAGCCTGGCTGCATCACTCGCGGAGCCCGAACATGAAGACCTAATCATCCATGTGGTGCACCGAAGAGTCATTTCTCATGTTATCCCGGAGGGTGATCGTGGCCCGCGAGTGAACCATTTCACCACCGGTGCCCCACGTCAGGACCCCCCTGGGGCTTCAGGCATGTTGATCGAGATAGTTTCTGAATGGAGAACACCCTTCGTTGAATATCTCTGGCACCGCAGTCTTCCGATGGACCGAGCAGAGCGGGAATGAATCTGGTGCCGCGCGCCGTAGTTCACCCTTCAGAGCGGTCCCAGCCATGAGCAACTCCTTTATAGGAGTGGGTTTGACGGTGTTCTCCTCCGCTGTCTTCATGGAGTGGAGATCCCATAGGTCATGCAGGAAGTGCACACTGGCTCCTGTGGCGCCCACCAGGCCGGGTCGAAGTTGTCCCACCAGATTCGGAGACTGGGATACTTCTAGCCCTCCATGATCCACGACTGCATCGAGTACTCCAAGAGGTGTCATGCGTTCCAAGTTCATGCTAACTTTGTGCATCGGCCACCGAAGCCTCTCCATACTACTAAGTATTCTTGGCCCTTTGCGGTCTAGGGTTTGGATGTCGTAGGGCCTTACTCGCCTGCAACGGCCCGCCAGTGCCGGTTCATCTTAACCGCCACAGATTTCTTCTCAAAGTGGGCAGAGGCAGCCCCCTCAGGGATGTCAAGGCTGGTTCTATCGCCGACTTCGTGAACTCCAATATCATTCACCGGTTTGGAATACCTCATGCTATCCTCACGGATAATGGAACCAACATCCGAGCGGCCGAGCTGAAAATATTGTACGCCAAGTACAACATTCTCTCTAACCACACCTCCCGCTATCATGCGCAGGCGAATGGACAGATTGAGGCGTTTAACAAAACCCTCTCTAACATTCTGCAAAAAATGGTTGGTCAGAACAAGAAAAGTTGTCCGGAAAAGCTCCCCAACGCCCTCTGGGCTTATAGGACGATGACTCGCAATTCCAACAAGGTGACTCCGTATTCCCTGGTATACGGATCTGAGGTCGTCCTTCCCATTGAGGTCCAGCTACCCTCATTGCGCACGGCGGTCTACAACCATCAAGCGCCGGACAGAGTTGTCGAGATCCATCTAGCCGAATTGGAAGCGCTGGATGAAAGTAGGCTTCACACTTTACATAACTTGGAAAGGCATCAGAGCAGGATGCCTCGAGCTTTCGATAAGAAGGATCACCTCTGCTCCTTCCTGCGAGGTGACCTGGTGCTGGCACTTAGAGCGCCAATCATTCCCGACAGGAAACCACCCAAGTTGGAGCCCAAGTGGGATGGGCCTTTTATTGTGCATAAGGTCTATCCCAATGGAGCGTATTCCCTGGTGACTATGGAAGGTGAGCGTATCACTCCTACCACCAACGCCAGGTTCCTCAGGAAGTACTTTGCCTAGATTGTATGGTCCTGCATGACCTTAAACTGTATGGTCCTGCATGACCTTAAACTGTATGGTCCAGCACGACCATAAACTACACTCTTCCCTACATCTGGGCTCAATGGTATGAGCTCTAAGACCTAAAAATAAGATCCTCTTTTGGTCCTGCATGACCTTAAACTGTATTGTCCTGCATGACCTTAAACTGTATGGTCCAGCACGACCTTAAACTACACTCTGCCCTACATCTGGGCTCCATGGTCCGAGCTCTAAGACCTAAAACTAAGATCCTCTTTTGGTTCTGCCCTTTTCTTGGTCCGAGCTCTAAGACCTAAAACTAATATCCATATTTCGTCCAACATGACGTTAAACTGTATCGCTAGAACTACATCTAGCTTGATTCACATCCTAATGGGATATGTAGGAATGCCCAGACCTTTCGTCTTTGGGTCCAGCTTGAGGTCCGCTGTCGCGTCTGTTTTGCCTTTGGGACCTCAACCCCAGGGTCGTGTGGCGTGGTGTGAGATTATGTCCCCATTCACATCGGGTTTGCAATAGATGTACCAAGCGCAACTTGTCCAAAGGGGTTTTCCATCCTCTGTCCAAGGGCATTTAAAGATGCAAATCAAGAACTACGTGTGGCTTGATTCCCATCCTTATGGGATACATAGGACTTCCTGAACACCTAGATGTCAGGTCCAGCCCCGTCTCTTAGGAGATCCCACGATCTCCTGATGCCCAGGGTGTTTGGCATTACACCCCCTCTTTTGCCAAGGGATCTGCCATCTTTTGGTCGCTCTCGGACTGAGCACTCTGACCCTTTCCAGTGGTCTGCTGATGTGCTCAGGGCACTCTAGTCTAGAACATGGAGTGCCAGATTCGACTTAGGCAAGTTCCATCCACTTTCCAAGCTTCGTGTTCCCCTTCATTCGGGCCCTTGTCATCCTTCGTACCCAGAGGGACCCCCAAGAACAGCCTGGATACAATGCCCAAGGGCTCTCCTACCATCATGGACCAATGCCGCTGAGGGTTTCAGACAACAGATTGATACAAATCCCGCGTCGCGAACATGGTCACCGGTTGATGCTCATTTGTTTGTCCTCGTGGCTAACACGACAGGATGCTGCGTTGCGAAAAAGGTAAGCAGTAATCCTCAGTCGTCACGCTGGCTTCCCCAGGCCCTGAATGTTGGTGGCATGGTTCATGTCATGTTAGCCCCACTGCGTCAAGGTGGAATCTCGACACTCCTTGTACTAACCCTCAGTACACCCCCTTACATCAGACAGACCGAGCTGCATAACGGTGTCTCTCAGGGCTCCCACGATTTGAGCGCTAGAGTATGTGCTTGGGTCTCTTCTTTACGGGTTGCGTGCGGCTTGACCTTCATCCCCTTGGGGAGTGAGGAGTCGCCCAAACATTGCGTTTCGGGCCCAGCATAGCTGGGAGCTAGCATCTCCTGCCCCTCCCTTATTATTGAACCATTGTAGGCCCCTTTGGCCCAAGGCTCCTCTCTCGGATGGTCTAAACCATATGACCTTAAACTGTGTTGTTGGTCCAAACCATATGACCTTAAACTTTGTTGTTGGTCCAAACCATATGACCTTAAACTATGTTGTTGGTCCAAACCATATGACCTTAAACTGTGTTGTTGGTCCAAACCATAGGACCTTAAATTGTGTTGTTGGTCCAAACCATAGGACCTTAAACTGTGTTAATGATCCAAACCATATGACCTTAAACTGTGTTGTTGGTCCAAACCATATGACCTTAAACTATGTTGTAGGTCAAAACCATACGACCTTAAACTGTGTTGTTGGTCCAAACCATATGACCTTAAACTGTGTTATTGGTCCAAACCATATGACCTTAAATTGTTTTGTTGGTCCAAACCATATGACCTTAAACTGTGTTGTTGGTCAAAACCATATGACCTTAAACTGTGTTGTTGGTCCAAACCATAGGACCTTAAACTGTGTTGTTGGTCCAAACCATATGACCTTAAACTGTGTTGATGGTCCAAACCATATGACCTTAAACTGTGTTGTTGGTCCAAACCATATGACCTTAAACTGTGTTGTTGGTCCAAACCATAAGACCTTAAACTGTGTTGTTGGTCCAAACCATATGTCCTTAAACTCTGTTGTTGGTCCAAACCATATGACTTTAAACTATGTTGTTGGTCCAAACCATATGACCTTAAACTGTGTTGCTAGTCCTATCACCCGACCCTAAACTGTGACATTATCGTCTCGGCCGCAATATGAAAAACGGCGCTGCATTGTGGTGACCTCGTTGTAGAGGACATCACGTTGGGTATTGGTCTTGTGCCATGCCATTTGTCAACGCCTATCACGGCTTGATTCTTGTGGCGACACCATGGCCTACTACTCTAGGTCTGTCGCTTCACAAAAAAAACCACTCACCTTAAAGGACAAACAATATTTATCAAATTCTTCTTATTTTAGTACAAGGGCCACGCCTGCACTTCCCTTTTCCCCTGACATAGGTATCTTACCATGTCACCATCCAGAACTATGTGTGGCTTGATTCTCATCCTTATGAGATACGTAGAAACGCCTGGGGCACTTCCCCGTGGGTCCAGCCTACCTTCGTGTTCAGTCCCTTGACTCAAGAATTTCCCCGGAGAGCACATGGTAATTAGGGCTTAGGTCCTCATTCACGTCGGATTTTGTAACTGTCGTGCCATGTGTCTGTTTCTCCCTTTTCCCACCTCTCGGTCCGAGCTCTAAGACCTAAAACTAAGATCCTCACGGTCCGAGCTCTAAGACCTAAAACTAAGATCCTCATGGACTGAGCTCTAAGACCTAAAACTAAGATCCTCTCGGTCCGAGCTCTAAGACCTAAAACTAAGATCCTCACGGTCCGAGCTCTAAGACCTAAAACTACGATCCCCATGGTCTGAGCTCTAAGAACTAAAACTAAGATCCATATTTCGTCCCGCATGACGTTAAACTATATTCCATCCCGCATGACGTTAAACTGTATTCCGTCCTGCAAGATGTTAAACTGTATTTTCCCTAACTACGTGTGGCTTGATTCTCATCCATATGAGATACGTAGGACCGCCCGGACGTTTCATCTTGGGTCCAGCCCCAGATATTACTAAACCTCGTCCTTCCTTATTTTTGGCCACTCGGCCCGACTTCATGGGAAGTAGTGTAATCGGGATATCTACCCCGAGCATGTTTGGGATGCCCCATGGTAATAATCAGAAGTGGCAGTTCTCTCACCAAAGTGGTCCTACCTGGAAATTGGGATGACCCGTGATCAGGTCGGTACGTCCGCCTAATGCGCCTTCGCCATGGTGGAACAATTTTGGGAGTGTTGGACTCTGTTTGAACAAACCACCACTACACATTCCACACCTTGAGTCCCCCCTTATTTGGATCCTCATTTCCTTTCGTGTTTGACGGGGCCCCCTAACAGTATGGATGCTCGACCTATGGTCCGCCTACTGTCCTGGGCCAACGTTCTGGAGAACTGGTCATGTTTGACGGGACCCCCTAACTGTATGGATGCTCAACCTATGGTCCGCCTACTATCCTGGGCCAACGTTCTGGAGAACTGGTCATGTTTGATGGGACCCCCTAACAGTATGGATGCTCGACCTATGGTCCGCCTACTGTCCTGGGCCAACGTTCCAGAGAACTGGTCATGTTTGACCGGACCCCCTAACAGTATGGATAATAGACCTATGGTCCGCCTATTGTCCTGGGCCAACTTTCCGGAAAACTAACCAACGATATTTGAGTTATGCCCCGTGTTGCGAACATGGTCAGCGGTTAGCCCTCATTTATTTTCTCCCCATTCCAGGCCAACGTGATATGGATGCTATGTTTCCACCATGGTTGACAGTTATCCTCCATGGTTGTGCCCCATTGGATTCTGAATTTGGGCAGCGTGATTCACCCTTCCTCTCCATTCCCCTGTGTTCGGATGGATTTCAATGCCCCCGGCATTGCCCCGCTTGTGTGTAAGAGCACATTGAGAAGTCGACACATCAATCGGCTCAAGGGTCTCCTCAGAAGTCCAGACCCAAGTTTGGACACCTGAAGCTTGGTCAATGCCCCACAGTTAAGCTAAATGATGGTATGAGCATCTTCTGCTTCTTGCGTTGGGCACGACCCACAGGAGCCTAGGGATGAGTTGTTATTCGTTTCGAAACTATGGTCTAGCGCATTAAACCAAGGGTACAAATGAATGGATTTCACCACATATTGGATTGAGACGATGAGCAGTACATGCAGAAAGTTCATGAGATGGAAAAAAACAAAGCCCTTAGGGATTAGCATGCCGAAGCGATCTTTCCATTGCTGCTACCCTCTGGCTGGTAGCCTCTAGGACCACTTCTCTCTCTTTGAAGACTCTCTCCTCATCGGCCACCATAGATCACAGCTCTCCAGCCCTAGCTTGTACCTGCGCCCGCTCGGTTTGAAGTACGGTCATCCGGTGACTCGCCTCCACCAGTTGATCCTGCGCATCAGCCAGCTGGGCCGTCAGTTGCTCCACGAGCTCAGAGCATGTTGCGATGAAGGCCTACTTATCTGTCACCTACCCTTCGAGGTGCCAGACTTCCTGCTCCACCCTCATCAGTCCTTGAGCGCTCGCTGATCCTTCCTGGCACTGGGAAATGTCGGTGCGCCAGCTGCTCTCGCGTATCTTCTCAGCCATGTAAGCACGAACCATCAGATGAAGGTGCTGAGAATCATCTCCTCCGGTGCACAGGAAGCGCAGCCAGGTCTGAAGTGATCCCATCCGCCTTAGCCAATCCGACTGGGGCTGCCTGAGGAAGCGCTGGATACACTTCCACCCTTTGCACCATGTCATCCGGCTCTCCTCGGCGGCCTCTGATTCTGAGTCATCTATCTCCTCAGGGTCAGCGGGTCGGTATATGGGGAAGACTACCAACAGATCGGCAGCAGGATCTGCCCCAGGGATGTCTTCGTGAGGAATAGAATCCTCGACGTCCGGGCGACCTTCTCTCGCCCCAGCAGTAATGATGCCTCCACCAGCTTCTGACCGCGTTTCAGGAACAGCGCCGCTGATATCCATCGCCCCCTGTTCATCAATTTTCGGGGCTGAATCAGTGCAAAGAGCATGTTCCGAGCGAGGTGGTATGTCCACCTCTGGTCCACTCGTGGATGGCCTGGGCTCCGCAGCCTGACGTGCCTCCAATGTTGAGATCACTGCGCAAGCCATATGCTGGTCAGAAAGGATCTTTCGACACCAATCACCAGTAGTGAAGCGGGAGACATACAGGAATCCAGAGCGTTGGTCCGCAGTGTTTCGGCTGCTGCAGGAGCCGCCGTAAGGGGAGACCCCTTTGTGCTGGTTAATTCAATGATGGGTGTTAGATCCCCATCATGTCCCACTGGCTCCTCTCCTCCCTCCTCTGGTGGGGACACCCGTCCACCGCTCAACTGCTCCGGAGTAGGATGGGGAAGTGAGTTAGAAGTTGGAAGGTAGAATGGATGAATGAGGGAAATGAATGAGGACAGAGACAAACCTCAAGAATCTCGGTTATGTCGAGATCAGAGTCGTCAATCTCGCCGCTCTCTCAGAGAATCCCTTGGTAGGTCGCCCATTGCAACCCCTCACCTTCGGGCTCCTCTTCTTCATCTTCTCCCTCGCCTTCGCCCTCTCCGGTTTCCTCCTCCCCCTCTGTCTCCTCGTCATTGTCGCCTTCTCCTGGCGGCATCGCTTTCGGATCATGATCATGGCCGAGCATCACTTTCACTAGGGAAGTTGGCTCCACACGCTGCCCCCTTTGGTGTGTGTATGCGTCCATGGCCATCAGATAAGCATGCTGCCGATGGAAGTTCACTCGGTCGGTAATTCGAACGAGCCCGACCTCTGGCAGTTGGATCCCGTTTTGCATTATCTTCTTCCAGATGGCTTCGATGCTCAGTGATTGCCGCAGGGTCATCCAGGCCAACCACAGTGCCATGAAAATTGCGTCTTGGGAAGGTTTGAGCAGATATCTTATCTACTTCCCGGGCAGTTCCCTGGCCGCCTCATGTGACCCCCCTGCGGGTAACGAGGAAGTGGCAGCACCATGTGATGTTCCCAGTGTCGAAGTCTCGGCCTGTGTAGGCCTCGCTGCCTGACGCGCCCTTGGTTCCCCCCTTCTGACGGCGTCGTTCCTTCTTTCCTGTCGCCCGGTTTCCGCGTGAGTAACCTCGAGTTGCCGGACGTGCTTGCGTAATAGCCCCTCAGGGCATGCAATGGTCCATCTTTCGGCATATTCGGTTGCTAGGCCGGCATCGACCCCTGTGGGAGGAAGAGTAACGACGTCGCCAGAGCCGAAAGTGGTAAACATCAACCACATCTGGCGCAGGATGCATGGATTTTTCTCCTGCCATACAGCCGTGAATACCTTCTTCAGCATTCGTTGGAGGCACCCGAACTGCCTGGCAAATCGGGATGGCACGTAAGGCTTGCAGATCACCTTCTCGTCGATCTGAGCCACTAGCACCCCGCCCCGAATGCTCTGGAAGTATTCCTGCTGTTCCAGAGAGCCTCTCCCGTTGTCCACCATCTGGCTGATTGGGGTAGGAAACGGGTTGATGTTGAAGTTGGCATGGTTGCCGATGTGGATCCACACGCCCTCCTCATTGAGCGTCAATGGCGCCACCCCTGCGATGTTTAGCAAGGACGGTCGCATACCGTTTCCCAGAGGATGGACGATGTTTGGGAAAGTATACCCACCGAGATGAGCTGCCACCCAGCCACGGAAGATCTGGAAGGGACCACATACTCTCTGAGGCGACCCCCCTCGTGAGATGCGCCCCAGGATGGTATACAGCTTGGCCAACATGGGGACGCCCAAGTTGAACTGTTTGTTGGCGGCCATGGAGCCCGCCATCACCAAAGTCGCTAGACGGACGCCCATCCTCGCGTCCCGCACCGGCAAGAGCCACCTGCTCAGGGAGGCGGCAAGGAACCCGACATAACGGACGTTCGGGTCTCGGGCCTCAATGACGCGGTAACCCCATGATTGGTATTGCCCCGCCTCCAGGGTCTTCTAGTAGGACCCGTCTTTGCTCCTCTGAGTCACAGTTGGGCACCATTTGCCCCATCCCGGCATCTTGACGGTGAGATCCCTCTCAAGGAATAGGCTGAACCATCCCTTGTAGGCGATGTCCTTTAAGAAGTCCTTGACCCCCAGCCTCTCCTTGGCCAGTTGTAGTAGGTGCCACGTCATCATAGGCGTCCGCGACCTATCTCCCCAGGTGTTCTTTAGAGGAAAGAACTCGTCATATTGGTAACCCTCCAGTGAGATACCTCCAATGAAGTGAACGTCCTAGAGACTGATGTCGACTTCCCCATGATGAAGGTGGAACGTGTTGGTGTCAGGAGACCACCGAGTGAATAGCTCTGGTCCGAGTTCAGGCTGATGGTGGAAATGGAACTGCGATGTCCATACCGCCTTGAACAGGCCGATATACCGCAGTTCGTCCCCGAACTGGTCACAGGTATGGCGAACCCAGAACGCCCAGGCCCATTCTCTGGTGAAGTTACCCCCGGACCATAGATCCCAATCCTTCAGCCAGACCTTCGTGTCGGTGTGATGCTTTGACAGAACGTGCTCGCGTAGAGGGCCGGAGAAGTCTCCGCCACAGGCTCGTCCCCGGTAATGGTCCTAGTCCTCGGGTTCAAAACATAAATGTCCATATGTCTAGTTTCCCTGGAAGGATGGCCGTTGTTGGTGATGTTGTAGCGAGGAATTTCGTCCTCCCGAGTCACCCAAGACCGCGGCGTGTCCACCTCGAATCCCGGCAGTGGCACCTCCTCTAGGATGGAAAAATTCCAGAGCGGGAGGTTGTCCGACAAGGGATATGCCTTCTAGGCCGGAGTCAGTAGGTTGAACAAGGTCATATTGTTGGAGACAATAACCTTGGTGCCATAAACCTCCTCGTTTTCCGCCATTTCTGCCCTACGGGCAGCGGCTTCCCCCTCATCAACTCGGTTTGCTGCCATCTCGAATCTATTGGGAGTTTGGAAAAATCAGGATGCAGGGCGCGGAATCGGAGAGTTAGGCACGAAATCTGAATGAGTTGCGCGAAATCCTGGAGATGAGCACGCAATCGGCACAAGAAGAGTGGAAAAGCCCGAACAGGTGCGAAATCACCGCCAAATTTTGGATGGAATTCCGTGCTGCCAGAGCGTTATTAGGCGCAGCAGCGGAAGTGATTTCGTGCACGAGAGCGATAAGCTTATCGCGTGGAAAAAGTGGAAGTACGGATTTGGGACCCAACTCCACTTTTTATAGGCAAGGCCAGGGTGTCGCGCCGCGCGGAAAGAGGATTTCACGCGCGTCCGTAGGTTTTGCGTGCCGCATTGGAATTTTTCGTGCAACTGGACTAGGCGACTTAGCCTTTCGGTGGTTCGGCATTTCCCTTGGAATCCAATCGTTGCGACCTCTCGCCGATCCAATTCCAAGGGGGGCATTTGTTGACGCCGAAAAAAGTCTGTAACTCTCGGAGGAAGTTTCGGTATGATGAAGCGAAGTCATATTCAGAATCAGAGGCCTGATCCGGAGGCCCGGGAGGTGGTGTGAGAAATAATGGAGGCTCCGCGCAAAAAATTGTTCTACGCGTGTAGAATCACCGGGTTTCACGGAATTGAGCCGTTGAGGCACGCAATCTTTGCGCACCCCGGTTCTGCGCGGCGAGCTTTTGCGCACCTGTTGCGCTCGGCGCAAAGAATTTCGCGCACCGCCTGGATTCCGCACCGGAGGTCGCCTATAAATAGAAGGTGACCCCGAACGGTTTGGGGGTTGAGGAATCCAAAGCAACTCCCGTGCACGCAATTTGGCTCCCCCCGCGCGCAAGATGACTTCCAGGTAAACCCTCATTTCGCGCAACCTTTCCACGGAGTTTGCCTTTGCGCGCAACTCCACCGGCTTCAGGGAATTTTCCCCCTCTCCGGTGTTCCAGCCTTGCGCGCAATCCGTGTCTCTTGCACGCAATACCCTACCGTGCGCGCAATACCCGGCGCGTAGTTCCCTCTCCGCGCGCAATTCCTTTGCTCCAACTGTGCGTCGTCCCGGTCTTTTGCACGCAAACCTTCCCTTCTGCGCGCAAAGCCCAGGACCCCTCACCTCGATGCCCCATGGCTGCCCCCTGCACCGACACCTGATGTCTCCCCTGCCGGGCATGCGCACTATGCGTTGTTTTTCCGTACGGCCTTCCAGGATCGTGCAAAGTAACCTCGAGGTCCCTTGGGCCGTGTTTCCCATTGCGTTGCTTTGCCTTATGCTTCTCCGCATAGGCACGCTAAAGTCTATTGCTTCTTCGCATAGCCACGCTAACGTGGACCCCCCGGTGGTTCGCCCTGTGGCCCCCCTTCATCATGGCCTTACCGATGCCTTCCCTTCCACAAGGGATAGAAGGCGTTGGGAATGTAAGCCCTAGGGGTGTGGAGTGAACCCACCTCGTCCAAGATGCAGGACGTTAAACTGCTAAGCACCTCGTCCTTAACACAAGATGTTAAACTGTGGTCCGACCCCATGCTTCGCACGCAGGGTCCCCCCAGCTCGGACATTTTTGACGCCCACTCGTCTCTACAGGGAATATAAAATAGAATGGGTTATCAATAATTAAGTAAATCATTGGATAAGATTGATAAAATGATTATAGTAACTACCACCATATCATTAGGAACATTGACCTCAGATATTATGATCGCATAAGCTTAGTCGTTCTCCCTTGGCCTTCAATGAGGAATGTTTCCATGAAGTCTTGGAAATTCCTGTGAATAATGTCCCATATATTTACAATTATATAATTGTAAAATTAAATAATATTTATTTCCCATAAAATCAAGGGATTGGTGGCCTTTTTCTCCACACTTGTACCAGACTCCCCTTCCCTTCAGACAAATACAGGGGTGTTTCAGCTGACAATTACTACACAGTCGAATGTAAAATATTCCTTTCTTCCCCATTTCCTTATTTCCTTTTCCAGATTTTTCAATAGCACATTTTTTCTCAATCATTCCTTTAATTTAATAAGACATATAGAATTTCTTTTATTCTTTAATAGCACATGATACTATATCTTCATATAACGAGAATGTTTCCAAGATTGATACATGTTAGAGGAATGGTTTAAAAACATAAAAGAACTAGTCAATCATACTTCATGGGTTACATAAGTAATTCATATAATACCTTCCTATCCATGTTAAATTAGCATCATACATTGACACATTATCATCCTACTTTTTCCTCCGACTCAAAAACTACATTTTCATATCTGCTCATTGTTCATGAGGAAAGTATTCTTCTTAAAAAAGTTATTTAAATTATATATCTTCCATGTCTTAAATTTATTCCTCCTCCTTCATGTTTTGAATAAACAACAACCATTGATCAATATTTCCCAGAAGATTATAATTTTTCATAATAACATTCTCCCTTTCGTTACATCCCAAAGAGAGAAATATCTTTTCTAAAGAACTTTTCAACTTCTCTAGTAAAAATTGGTTTGTAGTCCCATTGAATGATGGAGGTTGTTGATGCATAATGAGGTTTAAAATTTATCCTCCACATTATGTTTTAGGATGATCCATACAGGTAAGGTTATTATTCACAACCAAATTCAATAGTCCCAGTATATTTATAATTTTCACTGCACCAATGGCACCTCCAAAACAAATATCATTATCATGTATAGAAAGAAAATCCCTACATGGGATACATGTGTCCATGTTGTTTCCATTCCTTCTACTAGGTTCCATTTTTAAATATTGAATACACTAAAATAGGCTATGTTTCATAATGTACAATTTTGAACAAGAAAAACACATAACATAAATTGAAATTCTATTCATAGTTATTCTCATAATCATAAAAATGGGTTATTTGGGGACATATTTACTTTAAAATCCTTCATAATGGTTTTCAAAGAAAATGTGACTTATCCTAAGCATATACCCCATGAGTTTCAAACCATGTGTATAGTAAGGCCTGTTGTCATTTACCATGTTACCCCAAGTCAGGTTTGGAACACCTTGTCAATGTTATTAGCCCTAGGTACATATGTTTCAGAACCATTCCTACTTGTAGTGTTCTGACAGGGATGTATTTCTAGGTAGTTCCACGTAATCTCTACCTTACCAAAAGTCTAGTATGTTATTCTATTAATATCCTCAATGTCTATCTAAGGGTTATGTTCCATATTATATGTTTTTTAAATCTAGTTTCTATGGTTTCTACTTGGATTCATATAATACCAATTGTAAAGACCCTAAATCTTGTTTCCCAAAGCTGGTGCCTTAATTCATTGAATTGGTATAAAAATAAGGAATATTCATCCAAAAGGACCGAATAGTGTAGTAGTTTTGGAAAATAAGGCTTTATATATAAGTTCAATATTACAAATTGAAATGAAGTAAAATATAGTAACTATATTGGAGACACCCATAAACATCTATATTATCCTTAAAATCCATTCATGATATACTTCTTCACATCCTGGGGGAAAATAAAACACGAGATAGGGGTGATCATATATGCTTAGTAAGGGTAATCAATACAATATAAGCATAAATAAAAAAGGAATGGTCAATAACTAAAAGTAAAAATTACATTAAAAATATTCTTGTGCATAAAATGGAAGGAATAAAACATGATTGAATATTCCATAATAAAATATAACCATCGATATTATACTAATCGAATAATCATATGGAATATCAATTATTAATTTCATAATGAGGGAATTCATAATATGGGTCATCATAATCAAACCATCAAGGCCTTATCCCAAGACCATACCTAAACAGGTAAAAACCCAAACTAGTTTGTCTCATTAGATCTATCGATGCACTGATGTGATATAGAATGTCCCACATGACACTTACTGTGTCTAATTCAATCCTCGTATTAAAGGGGGAAAACATAGTCAGCATATACATTCATATTGAAGCTAACATATTAAATGTAAATAACTTTCCCCAATTAGTAAATATAAACACTAACCATTCTGAGTAATATAGTGAATGGTATCAAGATAGAAAATCCAGATTCAAAAAATCATAAACCATTCAATAAAATATAATAGATGGTATCAGAAAATATTAAACCCAAATAAAAACACGAATCAACAAGATTGTTGAATTATGTGAAAATACTCTAGAAAATCATCGAGTAATACTTTATAGAAATACTCATTTACATTTTAGAGAATAGTTATTTTTTTAAATATTTGTACAATCCCATAAGTTAAGTAAGATATTTTTTTCATAATAAAATGATTAATTTTATAAAAACAATTGTGGCTTAAAATAGATTATAGATTTCACTTGAAAATAGGTAATAATTCAAGAAGTTCCCTTTAATCGGGCTTGAATATTTGGAAGAACATAAGAAAGATCCATTTAAAATATTTAAATCTCTATAAAATAGAGAAATATTATGATCGGCAAATATATATATAACATTAAAACAGAATTTTTGAGGAGTAAATAATAATAATTAGGGTAATGAAAGAAAAATAGTAACCCGAAAGAAAATGGAGGTTTGGGTAGAAAACCTTACTTTATGTCTGAATGTGTTCTGCACTTGACCTTATGGTCCAGGAATATAAAATTAGACTCATAATTAATTTAATTACGAACCTACTATACATGAATTTGGTTTATTATAATTTTTTTAAGTTTATCTATGGCCTTTTGATACGTTATATGATTTCATTTTGTCATTCTGATGTGTTCATTTCCTTGATTTCATGATAAGTTCTCTTAATTATAAGTAATGGAGTTCATGTAAAATGCGTATCATTCAATATAATTGAATTTATATGATATTAATGAACATACATAAGTGTAATTAGAACTATTTATTATTATTTCCATATATTTGGATGAATCATTAGATAACATCATAATGACAATCGTTTAACTTAATTTTAGCGTTTTTTCAATCGTGATGCACTTGTTTTGTTCTATTATTTAATATAATATATATATATATAATCGTTATATAACCTTAAATAAGATATAATACATGTTTTATAATCTTTTTCAACCAAAAAAATGGTTTCATGACTATCCTTGAAGGATAAATTGTTGAATGAAAATCTATCATCCACGAAGGTAGTAAATCATCCCCTCACGGATGATATTTTCATTTTTAAAATAAAAGAGAGAGTGAAAGGATTTTTATGAAGTATATTCCATTAAAATTATATAATTATAATATATAGATAATAATTTAGTTATCCAAATAATTTGGACATAGGAGGTGAGGATAGAATAATAAAAGAAATGAACTTGAAAAGAAATTAAAAGGAAAAGGAAGAGGATTTTACCTCTTGAATACTCCTCCTTGAGAAACTTCTTAAGGGTATTGGTTTTGGTCTTTTAATGATACCAAGATCTCTTGGATGTGGAGGAGGGGATAGGGGAGAAAATTGTGTAGAAATTTGACACTGAGCAATGTCTGGATGGTGTGAGGATAAGGGATGGTATTTATATTGGATGAGGGGTGGTTTCTCATTAATTTATTCACTATTTTATTATTTTCTCAAGACAAGAAATAGTGTGGATTAATAAGAAAAATTATAGTAATAATTGCATGTGAGTTTGAAACAAAGATGATTACATCATTCAAAAATCACATATAAATCAATAAATCAGGTATTTATAATTTACTATAAATTATCATATTTTACTATTCCTCAAAAATTCAAGTATTTTAGAAAAATACAAAAAATTATCCCTAGCCATCTTTCAATGTGTAGAATTCAAAAATGAACTTCATTATAATAAAATAATTTTCTAAACATTTTAAATTTAATTTTTAATTAAAACTATCATTTACAAAAAAAAATATAGATTTTAAATCTGTAACCGATTTTATAACACATTCACAAATTACTAAGGTCCCATAAAATTATACTAAAATCAAAATATTTTTATTTAATTTATGAATAAATTTTATTTAAGTAAAGTTTCTTTTCAAATAATTTTATTAATTGTAGAATTGTAATTAAATATTTATGAATCAAAAAAATACCAGCACTTAATTATTGTTTTTTTTAAATAATTTACTTTTACTATGATATTATTACATGATACATTAATTTATAAGGTTCCAAATTTTTATTTATACAAACATGGGTGAGATTACTATTCATTTGGATAATTTACTATTTATAAGGGATATTGATAAGTCTCTTTCATGAATACATTTTAGAGTGTTTTAGTAAATTGATTTGTGTAATTAAATGAATAATATTGCCAATGTTGATCAATTTTATTGGTTTTATGTTTTTTGGTAGGAAGGAACATGTATTTGAAATGGAAATTAAAATATGAGAAAGTATGAGCAAAAGGACCCTTCACACCATGAGTGAAGTGAAGTGGCACGACATGGGATATTTTAGGAAGGTTGAAGGTAGAGAACTAAATAAAAAAATATGAGACATCGTGACTTTTTCAACAAGAATTGGCCACGTAGGACATTTCGTGATGAGCCTACTCACTGTGAAAAAAGCTGACAGGTCGTCAGTTCTACACACATCACGACATGAGTCAAAGATTCAAAATCACATACAAGATTCAAGTGAATTCAGAAATAAAGGATAAAAACTCATATCTGGAATACATGAAGTTTAATCCAATTACACATTGTGACTGGCCATGGGTAGATCCAATATAGCACCTATAAATAAGAGTCCAAGGCTCCACCAAATACATTCATTCATAATCACTGCCATCAGATCTAGAACTAATGCTACTAGGATGAGTATAATAAGATCTTTATTTTTCTACCACCGCATGGCTTTCACGAGTGGTAAGACTATGTGAGAATAAATTGCAACAATGGGGGATTGATTGTATTATGATATTTTATTTTCAAATGTAATTCATTTTGGGTATTTTTCCACAACCATATATTCTCAATTCTTCTATTCTCTCTATCATTCATGACCATTTCATAATCGGTGAGGGAGTGATAATCTTGAACCATTGACTACAGAATGATTCATGTCATGATCAGTTTGTGGGTTATTTATAATATTTAAACATTGTTTTGAGTTACCAAGTCAACAACTACCCAAAGTAACATGACCTTTATGAAAATGAGATGTCAGTGATATTGGGGGTTGCCTACCATGAACATTGGATTCAACCTAACTCAATTCTGTAACCATATGACTTCTATTTAGTCTTATTATACCCTAATCGACCAAGAATATAGATTTTTAATTTCCATACATGTTTTTGAATTTTCATAAAACTCCAAATCAATCATTTTCTATCTTTTCAATTAATTATTTTAGATTTCAAATCGAAATTAGTTTAGGTATATATTATTTAATTAATATTTTCTCTAACCTTATCTCTGTGTGTTTGACCTCAGACTTACAATTCTCATACTATCCCATAGTTTAGTGCTTTTTCTTTTTCATGTTTTAAATTTATGAATTCAGTAACTCGGTGGGAATTAACAACGCCTGCATGGCTATTAGTCATATGACTATTCATAAGGTCAAGTTATTATTTCCCTGGTATATGTTCCTTAACTTATAAAAATACCTCTTATTTCATTAATTATTAATTTAAAAAGATTTTATTTTGTTCAAAATATGATATATATACTATAAGAAATTAACATAGGAAGGTAAATTCCATTGACATAAATTTTGGTCGTTACATTACACCTAGTGTGTGACCCTTTAGGCTTCTTTCTGAATGGAAATAGGTGAATTAGCACATTTTCCAAGGTTAGTGTCTAGAAATATGATAAGGACCCCATAGAGATAGAAGATAATTTTTTAATTAAAAAACCTTATACAGATTCATATTGTGTAATTTAATTCATTTACTGTGATATATATAATCTAATAGGTTGCATATTGATTTCACCAACCTATATTCTCAATGAATCATTATTTTATATTTCAAAAGTTAACATTCACATATAACACCATGGAAATGTATATATATTGGAAATAAAATTTCAATAAAAGTGTATTATATATAAACTTATGTTAAATAAAATAAGGAATAAATCCTTTCTCTCATTATTCTGTAAGTAAATATTAGTTGTGACACACCAAACATATCTTTCCTCGATGTGAACATATGTCATCATAGTTTTCATAAACATGTCAAAGATTTTGAATCATAGTATAAAATAATAATAATCTTAATGTACAATTATATTTAGAAACATTCATATATTGGAAAATCCAATGTCACATATAAATGTTGATTTCCCATTTTCGGATCTCTCACTTTGAATCACTTATGTAAGAAATTATTAAGCATGTACACCATGAGAAGGTGCATAAAACCCTATAATTATATACCCTTGATATAATATACAATTATTGTCCCTAAATTTATTTCATCTCTCTATGGGACATATATTTAAAAATAATGTCATGACACTTTTGGGTTTTCATTGTTGCGGGGATCTATATTGATCATACAACACAAAAACTACTCCTAGGTCAATATCCCATGAAATTTCACATAGAAGAACAATAATTTTGTGATAAGTATTATATTAATTTGTAGAACTATTAATATAGTTAATCATAATGTACGTGGATATTGGTTCTAGGGTACCTAATTAATTAGAAATACACTAACACTATGGCCACATGCTAATAACTATTAGTCCACTAGCTCTCACATGGTACTCATAATTCAGCTTATATAATGATTTATTCAAGGCTATAACCATGTTTTCTTATTTTAAAACTCTACTTACTAAAACTTCACCCTTCTAATAAAAATCAATCAAGAGATGATACTTCTAACATATATTCTTTTTCTGCTGGTGTGACATTGGCTCTTTTTCAAGATTCATCTCTATAGTATTATCACAATATAATCTGATATAATCATTACTTCTAGGTACTCCATCTAGCTACTAAACAATGTTTCATATCCAAATGGATTCGTCGGTTTCATTAGAAGACTCCATATACTCAGAATCTATTTTTGAATTAGTGAAAACTGGCAAATTTGTACTCATCCTTCTCACAAAAACTCTATTATAATGAAAGATATATCCTGACTTTGACTTCAAATAATTCATATCTATTTAAAATTTGGCATCAGTATTTCCCCTAATGACTAACTCTATGTCTCCACTATAAAAAGGAACATGTCCTTAGTTATTATTAGATACATAAGGATATACATAGTAGAATACCAATATTTTTCACTAGGATCAACTTGTTATATAACTACTATGCCCAATACGTAAGGAAAAAAAGTACATAACATGTTATAATTGATTGATCATGATTATAAATCATATGGTATCTTACTCATTTTCTCTTCCTCATGTTGTGTATGAGGACACATTTTCTAGGAACTAGGTATACCATGTGATGTTGGAAAAAATTCCCTATTAGATTATTCCATAATAAATCACTTTAGTATCATGTCAATATATGTACCTTTACATAGTACAAGCTGCCACTTATTTCAATCATAAATAATTTTGATCCCAATAACATAGCATACTTCATCTATGTCCTTCTTGGAGAATCATTTGTTAAACCAATATTTAAAATATTGTAAGATTTTTATTTTGTTTGAAATAATCCATATGTCAATATCATATAATACTACAATAAAGACCACATTCCCACTAAAACTATTGAAAACACATGGCTCATAGACGATACTAATGAAAAAAAATAATGTATATCTTCATTGAACAGAATGTTCCATTATCTAGATGCTTTATTCAACCTATAAATGGATCTATATAACATCCATATCTTTTTGGAATATCCTAGAGTCAAAAAACTATCTTAATGTGTCATATTGAAATATTCCTGATAGTTCTGATTAGGGAAATCTATTATGACATCCATCTAACAAATTTCATAGTAAAAAAAATCTACTATAGTAGTTATAAATTTGATGGATAAAAACATGAAAATTGGATAAATGGTGTCATCATATAAAGTTCCTTGATGTTGTTTATACCCTTTTTACCCTAACCATTCCTTATATGTACTTACATTACCTCTTATTTCATGTTCTCTCTTGAATTCCCATTTCCACCCAATAGGATTTACATCAACTGGAAAATCACCTTGAACCAAACTTGGTTCTAATACATTGACTATATATTATTTTTCATTGATTCTTTCCACAACGAAACATTCTTTCTATATACTACCTTTTTCTAGGAGAGAGGTTCATTATTTTCAACAAATAATGAGTAACCATCTTCGGTGACTAGAAAAATACATCTCTTAGGATCTCCTACATCTCTAGAACTCATATTTTGTAATTTTGTTTCCATAAATGTTTATTAATTATTTTTTAGAAACACATTTCTTATAAAAAAATATATTTTTTATTTATAATTTAGATATTAATATTTTAAAAATATTTAAATACATTTTTTTAAAGGAACCTAGCCATTGTTGGTTGTCCCCTCTCACCCCCTCACCCATACCACAATGACACTGCCTCCTCTATAAGCATCCCCCAAAAGACCTCTTACCACCTCTCCCGCTCTATACTCCCCAACAAATAAATCCCCTATATCTCTAGTACACTACCCTTCCCACTCACCATCACACCTATGTCCCACCGCACTGACGCACCTCATCTATGAGAATCCCCACCAAGGCTGCCTACCCCACTCTCCATCACATTAATCACTTTTGACATTGTATTCCCCATCCCAATAGAACTCTACCCCATATCACTCACATTAATGCCACCCAAGCTCCCATTACACATTCCCACCAATTTTATATCATCTTTTTCTTCCTTCTGATATACCTTCCCTTCCCTTATTATTACCTCCCTTCCATTCCATCACTACCTGAGCCTCGTTCTCAATGAAATATCTTGTTCATCACCACTACCCCACATAAGATCCTAATGGATATGGAATAAACTATCAAGTGTTTCAATTTATTAATTATTTGATTCAGTTTCTTCTTCTTATTCGAATACACACTATTATACTACCTCACTAAATTAGAAATAGAGTTTGAAATATTTTTTTAGTTAATTCATATTACTGGCATTTCCTAATTGTCACCTAATAACGATAGGATTAGTAACCTCTATTAATGGGTTGAAAACATTGATTCATGATGCAATGGTGAGTCTATTTTTTAAATTTTCTAGTATTGATTATTTTATTAACCACTTTTATTTACTATTCTCTTTCAATTATGAGATTGAATATAATGTCAGCCATTAATCTATAATAAAATGGGATATAGATTGGGCATAGAATGAATACATTATTTTTTCCACATCAATTCATTACCCTCCCTCTATCTCATCATTATTTAGTGTAGAGGATTTTATATACTGCATATATTATATTCCTAGAAAATAAATATATACATAGAAAATTTATCTTTTATCCAGTAATACATTTATCTAATAAATCCATCATAAATATATGATGCTTAAAGCATACTCTAAATTTTTCCTAGTGTTTTACAGTTTAATTTGAAGGGGGAGCTTAATAAACATAAATGTTTTCTTACAATACTATATCCACACTATTATTATGTGACACTTTTATAATGGAATCTTGAGATATCCTCTATCATGGCTTGCACATTGTATAATTCAATTTCAGTCCTTATGTTTATTGATATTATTATGGTTGATGGTGTTTAAATATAATTTTTCAAACAATCCATTTGATCACATTCTATGTTTTAGTTACATAAATTAAATCCAATTAATAACAATGTTATCATAGATTTATAGGGATGAAATATATATTTTTTGGTCACCTGGAATAATTATTTAATGATTTATATATAATATCATCCATGCTGTTTAAAATGCAAATCATGTTATTTCATAATAGTGGATTATTTGTTTCAATATAATTTATGTTTAATCAACATATTTATGATTTTAATATTTTTCTTGAAGGTATTAAAATTTTGGTTAATAAATTAAGAATAATTTTTCAAAATGATCAAAGGCTATCTATATGTGAAAAAAAGATATATTTACATATTTGGTTACATCATCGTTAAGGTTTTACGATTACGTACATATTTTTTTATCATTTTCGTTATTATAATTTCATGAGGAAATGATGATGAGGATCAAAACTTATATGAATTGATTTCTTTTTTCAAGCATATAAACAGTATCACCCACTAACATTAATTCTATTTTCATTGAATATAGAACCATATTGGGTATTTTTTTCAAATCAAAAAAAAAATTGTTTTCATTTATTATTTAATTTTTTTCTCTGTATAATTCTTCATATCAAATTAGTGTTAAAAAATATTAAAATTGGTGTTGTGGTCTGATTACTATTAAAAAATTTGTTATATATTTACTATTTAGTTATTGTTTAATTATGATGTTTTCATGAGAATAGGTAACAATGGGGTGTTTGTTGTCATCACAAGTAAATAAAGTAATTGTAATATTCTACCAAATCACAAGTAACTGTAGTATTTGTACATGAGAATAAGTAACTAAATTAAATACGTTAACTATATATGTAACTGAAGTTTACATGAGCACAAGTACCTATAGTAATAGTAGAACATTATTTTATTTTTCAAACATTTACCAAAAAAATTCCATCCTTTGAATATATGGTATCATTACTAACTAAACTGTTTATAAATTCATCCAAAACATGAAAACTTTATCCATCTTGTACATGTGTTTTTATTCTATAATAATTTCACAACAACAGTCTCTGTTAATAAAGAATCTATTTATTGAAATAAGATATCATTCATTTCCACGATAAGGTGGTTAATGTAGGTTTTTTATCTTTTATGTTATTGACATTAAAATTTTCTACACATAAAAATAAAATATGAAATCATTATGGCATAAATGTGTAAACAAGGATTTCTTAATAAATTTTTTTTATTCCTCTTGTTATAGATATTTATTAATTAGATGAAATTAAATGAGATAAATTATTGGAATCCATTATAATATAGACACAATTTTCAAAGAAACCCATTAATCACCTAAATATATGAATATCAGTCTATTTTAGCATTATGTAATCAATTTTGATATCAAAATTTTTTCCAATAATCAATGTATGTTGTAATCCACCATACTATGGATCTATAAGTATCATAGAGTCCAGAAAGAACTATACCAAAAGAATACCCATAAATATTGATGATATAAGAGACTACACAACCCCTCAACATCATAAAATCAGAATGGAACCAAAATGAATTAGTATGATTAGTTAAAGATGGATAAAACATCATACGGGACAAAGCACTCGATCGAATGGGACCAGACACCCGACCAGGTTCAAGTGTCAAACCATTGAGCCAATCCATGTCCTCTAGGATGAGAAACTAGTCAAACACTAACAATAAGAAACACCTAATAAGATATGAAAAAATTTAATAAATGGATACAAAAATTATAATCCATTACACATATATTACATAATAAAAATAATATATTACAAATATTATACATATATTACATAGATAACACATATTATAAACACACACACACACAGAGATATATATATATATATATATTACACTCACAATACACATATTTTTATATTACAAATATTACACACATATTACATAATTGATATTCATCTGTTATATATATTACACAGATAACACATACAGATACTTTGTTCATGAATTTTAATGAATTTTAATGAATTGTAATATGTTAATGAATTATAATGAATGATAAATAGGTAATAAATTACAATTATATCATAAGTAATTTGATACAGATATTGAACATATTGATATATTACATACATATAGATAAAGTGGAAAATATTTTACACGTGTTAAATAAATAGTCTTGTAATGGACTATGATGAATGCAAAGTAATCTATTGTAGATGTTAAATGAATTGTAATTTTATAATTAATTTTAATGAATGATAAAAAGATAAAGAATTGTAAACTGCTATAGAGATTACTCATAATTAATTATCATGAATGAGAGACAGATAATATTTTATTGAGATCGCAATTATAATATGTTACAAAGATTGCAAAAAAATACGTTTGTGAATTGTGATGTGTGATACACATTTATATATTACACACATATCAAATAATAAATAATAATATATTTTAGAGATTACATAGATAAACAAACAAATTTTAAATTATTCATATATAATATTTTATATATATTTCAAATTTCATGAATAGTGTAATGATTTCTCTAAGATTTTTACACAGATTATAAAATGATTCCACATTACATAGGTTAAAATTTTTAAATATATGATACTAAATTTAGAATGATTTTATATTAAAAATATATAAATTATGAATATATTCTATATTTAATTATATATTATAAAACATATAATCCATATTACTAAATATGTAATCTATGTGTGTATTATAATTCATATATTACATATTATTGAAATATTACACATTGAGTTTACTGACACAAAATTATATTACACATATAGTGATTCTTTATTTGATCATAGATAATAATAAAAATTATTTAATTCCCTTGATAATCCATATTCCTACAAATAGTTTCATATTAAGTATCACATATTATCAATTTAATTATAGGTTATAAAATACAAATTTTGTCATTATTTCTCTTAATTGTGATAAGATATTATAAATATCAAATAATTTATAATGGTTGTTAGAATATAATTGAATAAATATAAAAGAATACTAATTTAAAATTTAAAATATTCAATGTACATAGTGAATATATATTTTTGAAAATATTTTTTAAGTAATTTTTCACATATTTGATCTTCCATGGGTGAATTGTATCAAATTTTATATCCTTTTAAGAATTATATTTATTTTTATACTATTAAATAATATTATCATTATTTTATCTACTAAATTTTCTAAAATTTAACCAATAACATTAGGCAGAAAAATAAAATTATAATAATGGATTGAATGTATAATGTTAGCATGAAAAGTTCTTGTTGGATACAAATCTACTTAAAAATTGAAACATGAAGAAGAATATTCAATTGAAAATTTTGAGGATAGGATATTTGTGAATGGTGTTGGTAAAATATTAAATTTAATTAATTCAGTGTATATTAAAAATTGGGTTAGAATGATAATAATTAAGCTCATAATATTTCATGATATAATTCATTATTTAAAGGTTTCCATTATTGTATTACTTGTATTGGTCATCAATACATTTTATAATTCTGATTAGAATGATAATTGTTTTAATATTCATAGATCTATATCAAGGTTGGATGTTATGATTACTAAGAAAATAAAAAAATAGTGAAGTGGTAGAATCAAATCAAAATATTATCATTATGTTTCAAAATTTTAATGGTTTATAAGGTTAATGAGTGGTAAAACAGAATGATGATAATTAAATTAGTTTGAGAATTTTATTAATTTATTGAGTTTGATCATCAATAGTGATAAGGGGCCTTGTCATTAAAGTTTGTAGTTGAACTATAAACTAAATAAGAATTGTTTAAGATAGTATTTCTGAAATTATGAACTTTATAATATACATTTTGTTATCTCATTTAATTATATTTTCACTTCTATATTTATGTAATCTAAATTGAATGTTCATCCTCTTCTGATGATAATAACTTCTACACATGTTTATGGCCTCAATGATAAGAGGTAATAGATTTCTCAACATGATGGCGATCCCAATATAGATAACCAAAACATTCTACACAAGCTCATGCTACCATTCTAGAGGAACAACATATTGATGATATTGAAGATTATGGTATGGTAAATAGTGTACAACCTATTTCCTAGAAAATAATAGAAGCACTATATCAGGATGGTGTTAGAAAAAGTTATTACAGATAGAAACTAAGGAATATATTTTGAGGTTTGATGGAATTCACACAACTAGCATGTTAACCCCAACAAGGATATGTTCAATAGTCACATTGGGATCACCACTCAAATTCACATGATGATTGATTTTGATTCATGGAAAAATTGTGTTCATGTTCTTGAGACACTAATTTCTAAATTGATTAGGGTAACATTATGATATAATTTCTTTATTTTACTAAAAAATAATGAAACATTGAGTTACACTTCATTATCCCTTGCAGAGTTTATTTGTAGTAGATCACTTCCAAATGAAATTTTTATTAATGCTCGCTTAGAAGGCTCATAGAGTTTTTCATATAATTATAATAAAGTATCATCTCAAACATGCGGACGGTAAAATAAACCAATACCCACCACATATATATTCACACTAGATAAACCAAAAAGTATGGGATGTGTGTATTGGTCATCAGGAGGATAAAACCTTATATGTACATTGTGTTTGGTAATATATTTCTACAAAATACCTTTATTAATCACTTTGATTAAGAATTTTTAATTTATGAAATTGAAACATAGTGATTAAAATAAGCAATGAGTTGAAAAACTAATGTACCCCAAGCAGAAATCAAGGACGGGGTACGCTTCACTTGAAAAAAATGGAATTTATTTTAAATTTACTGTAATACTTTTATGTGACATAAAACAATAACATAATTATGTTCATCTATTTATATGAAGATTGATGAATCCAAATCCAAATCCACATTCATCCCACATCAATCATATAGAAGGAGGCATGTGTAGATAAAGAGTGGATACTAATAGATTAAAACACACAAAAAGTGTGGGAAGAATGTGTAAGTATGAGAAAAATTATCTTTAAATCGGTATTACATAATAATGATTAATTATTTTCCTATAGTGTTTATCCTACTAAAACACAAGAATCATCATCATCTATACCTAATAAAAAACTACTTCCAATGGCCTTGAATCATCCAAAACATTATGGACACATCAGAGTTGTGGGTTTTGGGGTGTCACCCCAAACATATTTTCAGATAATAAATGAACATGAATGTAAAGATAAGAAAATGGAAGAGTTATAGGCATGATAAGTAGATTTAGACTAAAAAATTAAGTGATAGTCAGAGTTGTTAGAAAATGTTTTCAGAATGAATCAAATATAAGAATACAACATAAGAAAAACCACTACATGAATATTTTCAGGTCAGAATGATACAAAGATACACAAGAGGGGGTTTAATTATGTCTTTTCAATAATCCTGAAAAAATAAAGATTTTGAGATTCATTGATATTAATGCAGATATGCAGCATTCTATAATATAATTAATTGAGTAGTAGATAAATAGTAAATAGGAGGACCATAATTTCTAAAGTGGTTCAGGTCACAAATATCCCCAATTTCACTCTAAGAATTATCTGTCTACAAGCTTAGTGATTTTCACTAGAAAGGTCCTCTTATCATAAGAACTTAAAATCCACAATTGTGTACAGGGAGTTAAAACCCTTAAAAAAGGATAAACATATCCTTATGGTTCTTTTATAGGGAATCATTTATCCACATAATAGTAGAAGAAGTTAACACTTAATTCATGAATGATTCCAAGTAGTCAAAACACTAATAAATTATAAGAGTTTGATTTTTTGATGATATACGTTGAAATTAACAGTTGTAGTAGGAACTAATAGAATATAGATCTTTCTTCAAATATGAATGTCTCCAAGAAATAATAGCTCTAAAGATATCATGGTTGAAAATTATCTACAATACGAATAGAAACAAATAATTAGTAGTATCTACAATGGTACAAGATTGAAATATATATTTTCAAAGCATATCCTCTTTATAAAAGTAACACAGTCCTTTTATCATTTTAGTAGTTATATAAAGTATAGATTCAAAAAAAGACAATATATTTGAATATAATATGTATCATATCAATAAAAAAATCTAATACAATATATATTTTTCTTTTGGTTGAGCAGATCCAAGAAAGTTTCCAGACAGACTGCTAATATTCAAATTAATTCACTTAGGAGAGTCATAACTTTCCTCAAAAATAGGAGTGATTTCTCCTTCTTTAAATTCATCATAATGAGCATTTGAATTGTGTGTAGGGTTCCTTCTTGTATTATAGGGTTCATTTTCATAGTGTTGGGTTCATTTGCACAAAGTAGGGTTCCTTTGCGTAGCGTAGGGATGAGAATCCATACTTTCATCCTTCCGACGTAGGGAATAAAAAATTATTCTAGTATTCAACGTTGAATTTTTATTCCATATGTTTATTCAAATATAGGGTTTTTATCCATATTTTTACTATTACAACATTGGGATATTGATCCTTAAATTCATTCACCAAATGTATGTTATGAACAATTTTTACAAAAAACATCACGTACCATTGTATTCTGTCAAACAATACATATAGTCATGATATAAATATTATTGAAAAATACATAAATCAATTTTAATAGAAAACAAAAAAGGGTATTTTTGAGTATCAAAATAAATATATATTACATGGTATTGTTGAGATAAAACATATCAAACAATCTCCCCCTTTTTGATTATCACAAAACCAATAACATAATTTACAAAAAATATAGGATTTGTAAACACTTTTAAAGAAAACATTATCAATTTTTCTTAGTTTTATTTCAATTTCACTATATTATTTCTATGATAGAAAAATAGATAGTTGAAATTTGAGAATGATGTATTTTCCCAATTTTCTCCCCCTTTTTGTGATATAAAAAATATCTTTGAAAGAAAAATGATACAACACACAGTTAATATTGCACTAAACTATAAATGAATAGTTATTAAAACTTTTAAAAGATAGATACATTTTAGAATTGGCATTTAAAAAATTAGACATAAATAATTACAAATATAAAATTATAAAACTATATAAAACTCACAGATATAAAGATAATGTAAATTAAATTGCATATAAAATGTTTTAAAAAACATTACATTCTATCATCAACTTAAGAAAAAATAATTTAAAAATTTTTTGGGGTCAGAATGGTTAGTTGAATCTGATTCTTTAGTGGGAGATGGTGTAGTAGGATGAGGAGTTGATTGGAAAACACCATATATATCATATAGCTCACCAAAAAAACTCAAAAAATTATTTTTTAATATGTCAATCCATTATTATATAATCTTACTTGAGTCTTAACCTAGAATCAAACTTTCAACCAAATTCACCTTTAAAAATTTATTAACCAATTCTTCTATCTGAATGCATGTAGAAAATTGATCTTTCAATTGATATAGAACTAGCCCTAACCGAGATTCATTAGATGCCTGTTGACTCGTTAGAATTTTTTGAATTTACAAAAGAAAATTTAAGGGAATAATATCACACTATAGAGTGTGTATTTATTTATTTAAATCAGATAAAACATGAGTTATTTACCCAAATATTATAATCATATCTACAAATGTTTGTTGAGTAAAAGTTGATGCTTGATGAATTTATCTGAGATACTAAAACTCTAACCCTAAAAATGTATTATTCTCATCAAAATAAGATTTTTTAATACATTCTTCCATTAAATTTCTTAACAAACTAGATAATTTTCTGATAAAATCTTCAATATCACCCATGGAAACAATATTTTATTAAATATCCCTGAATTGAGTATGAAGTTACTCATATTCAAATCAATGCATAGTTGAACATCTGAGGTCTTCTGAGTTCTTATTCTCAACTTCTAATTATTTTTTCAGAGGGAATTTCTATTACATTAATTAATTCTATTTAAAAATTATAGCTTTAGTATTTCTTTTCAAGGAGTCATAATACTCAGTAGAATGTTCTTTGTAAGGTTTTCCATCCTCCAATAACACTAGCCTTTTATATCTATTAGAAACTATAGTTCCAATCCCTTATATTATTTCTCATAATACATACACCTATGCATCCATAGAATTATCAAAAAAAGATATAGATAATTAGGGTAGGTTTTAATAGAAATGGGGACAACTACCTTATGTTGATATTCCCATTAACCTCTTCATTAACATCCTCATCCATGTAAGCCACAAGCTCAACTCTTTCTAAATTCTATTCTTTAGCATCATCCACAACATAAGAGATTATAACTGATATTATTATTCTTTTAGAAAAACCACCTTCTTCAATTCTTGATTGAACATCATCCTCAGGTCTGGGTCTAACAGAACTAGCAGATGGTAATAGTTTCTACTTCCCCTGAGCTATAGCCATCATCCTTTCTTGTAATAAAATTCCATAATTTAATTGACCATTACAAGATTTACTGTAGAAATATCCTAATTTCCTTACCGTTCCATAATTAAAAATATTATTTTTATTCATATAATAACTAATGAGATATCCAATACTTTTTCCAAATTTGAGTGACAATAGAGAAATAATCCTTCTATAGGGTGAGAAATCCATTTTTTGTTTCTTTATGATAGTAATGATTCATGTATATCCGCATATACCAACTAAAATTCATCTATATTTTATTCATAAAAGAATAGAATACATATATCCTAATACAAAACATTTTCCAACTCAGCAGTTCTCGACACAATTTCTGACTGAATAGAACTTATTAAGACCTTTTGATAAGTAAGAATGTATTTTTTCATCATCTTCTTGATAGTTTTTGTTCAAAATGGAGATGAAATTATATCCTCTGATTTATATTTTCCATCTTCTATATTTCTTAAATCAAAATGATATTTCCCCTCATGGAGACAAAAAAACATCCTTTTCATTTTCTAAGAATAAATAGAGAATTATTCTTTGTAAATAATTGATAAAACAATAGCTTCATCATCTCTAAATTGGAATGAATCATTTTTATAAAAATATTTTACTTCATCTTAAAACACAAAATTTGTATTACTATCTCCAAAAATAAACTCTATCCCTTTAAACATTATTGTGTTCTTCAACAATATATTTGTTTTATTAAACCAATCGAAATATATTACCTTACATTGAAGAACATTTTGATACTCCACGTGATGGTGGACAGTCTCATTCAGACGAAATCATCAACACTGACTAAAGTTTCCATTACAAAAGGTTTGAGGATTTAAGGTCTACAGGATAGGGTTTCATAAAAAAGGAACGATAGGTGCTCTCTAATTCAAAGGGTCTTGGTGGAGTAAGAATGGAAGTAGGAGAAGTCATATGGTTTAGTGATGTGATCAGTTTTTGTGTGCTGATTACGTGGGGGTAATCATTAAAATTTTTAATTTTGAAAAAACGAATTATAAAATTAATAATGAAACAAATAAACAAAAAATTAATAAATAAAAATAATTGACATATAAATATAAAATTAATTAATAAATAATTATTTAAAATTAAATATATCTAACTCCACCCTAATAAAATCAAAAAATGTAGTGGGAAGTGGTTTATTAAAAATATCAGATAATTTATATTTTATATTTACAAATTATAAATATATATCATTTTTCATAACATGGTCTCTTAGAAAATGATGTCTTTCATCAATATGCTTAGTCCTAGAGTGAATTATAGGATTGTTTAAATATTTATTACACTGGTATTATAACATAAAATAGGAACATTATTAAAATTGATTCCAATTTCTAGTAAGGTGTGTTTCATCCACAACACTTATGCACAGAAACTACTAGTAAAAATATATTCTACCTCAGCTATTGATGGAGCAACTGAATTTTGTGTCTTAAATAACCATGATACTAATGATTTCCATAAAAATTGATAGTTTCCTAAGATAATTTTTCTATCTAATGAAAAACTCCAATGTCAACATCTAAATATCAAATTAAATTAAAATCCTAGGTTTTTTGATAAATAATAGATCGAAAAATAGTTCCGTTTAAATATCAAACAATTATTTTAACAATAGTTATATGTGATTAATTTGGATTTGACTAAAATATAGTATATAGACATACATAAAACATCATTTCTGGTCTAATAATAGTAATATACAATAAACTAAAAAACATACATCTATATAACATGTTGTCGACTCATTTTATAGATTCATCCAAATCAATTTTGATATTGGTACACATGGGAGTTGTATAACTCATACTATTTTCTGGAAGAAAAAATTTTAAATAAGTCAATAATATATTTACATTTATTTAATAAAAATTCCATAATCTTTTTGATAAATATGTGATCCTAAAAATAAATTTAATTCTCCCATCATACTCATTTAAAAAAATTCATTATATTTAAAAAGTCATTAAAGTCATTTTTATTTTTTGAATAGAAAATAACATCATCAACAAAATTTTTTACTAATAGAATATTAGAAAAAATATTTTTTAAAAGGGTATGATTTACTAATCCTTGATAAAACTGATTTTCCATCAAAAAAGAGCTTAATCTTCCATACCAATCTCTAGGTGCTTTTTTGAGGCCATAAATAGATTTTGAAAGTAAAAAAATAATTTTTTTGAGAGGGTTTTGAAAACATAGTGGTTGTTCAACTTAAACATCCCCTATTAAATAACCGTTTAAAAAGGAATATCTAACATCCATCTAATATAATTTAAAATTCATTAGGATTCATAAGATAAATGAATTATAAAGGATTCTAATCTAGCTTCAGGTTAACTTTTTTCATCATAATCTATTCTTTCTTCCTAATTATATCATTTTGATTCTAGTCTAACTTTGTTTATAGTAATGATTCCTTGTTCATTCTTTTTATTTCTAATGATACATTTAGTTCCTATTACTATGTAATGGTCTTTCTACTAATTATCAAACTTTATTTCAATTGTTCTAATTCTTCTTGCATGGATAACAACCAAATCTAATCTTCTAAAGCTTCTTCAATAGACTTAGTTTCTAACTGAGATAGAAAGATAGAAAATTCATCTAGGTTTCCTATATTTCTTATATTTATAATTACAATTTCTATGTCTCCTATAACAGTTTCTAAAGGATAGACCTTCAACGTTCTAGATTGTCTATATAAGACAGTTTCATGTTCTTAAGTTTCATGTTCTTTTGAACTAGACAGAATTTTGTTTATCTTATTTTCAGAATCATTTTCAAGAAAACCAAGCCTCATATTTCCTAAAGAGTTCGTAATTTCATCTGTTCGACCTTCCTTTTTATTAAATGTGTCAGTTTAATCAAGCATCACATGAACTAATCATTCATAAATCCTTGACTTTTTATTAAACACTCTATAGGATTTAGAAATAGCAGAATATCCTAGAAATATTCCTTAATCATTATTTGTATTGAATTTACCAAGGTTATCCATAGTATTCATGATCTATACCTTGATCCAAATACTTTAAAGAAGTCTAATTTATGTTTTCAGTTATTCTAGTTTTCATAGGGTGTATTTTTAATAATTGGTCTTATTAAAACTCTAATCATGATAGAGAAAGTTTTTCTTATATCTTATACCCTTAAATAGGTAAGAATATTGTATTCATTTATTATAGTCCATTCCATTTATTGATTAGTTAGTTTTCTTCCTTCAACAATCCCATTTGTTTGAGGAGTTCATGGTACAGAGAGGGTGTGTTTAATACCTAAATGTGAGAAACAATAATCAAATTCTTTATTCTCAAATTATCCACCATGATCACTTCTTAATAAAATTATTTTAAAAACCATTCTATTTTGAAAAAATTTTCCAAAACATTCAAACACATTAGATACCTAAATTTTGAGTTTTAGAAAATAAACCAATGTAAATATTGAAAATGTATCTCCAAAAACATAAACATATATATTTATAGCAAAACGTGATATCCTATATTGTTGAAACAGATCCATGTGGATAAGTTCAATTAATTCTCATAAATCTATTTAGTTAATTTATTTTAAAGTTGATTTGTGTTGTTTTTAAATTTGACATGTGTCACATAATATATCATTTTCAAACTTAAGACTAGGAAAATAAGAGACTAATTGTTTCTTAAAAAATTTAAATAAAGCATATGTATTACAATTTCATTGTCTCATATGCGATATCCATGACTCATTTTCCTTAGCTATTAAAAAATTCAATTTCTATTTACACAAAGAATTGAGATCCAAAGTCTAAAAATTCTCAGTTCTTAGTGCGCAAAATTTAATAAATTTATCATTGAAAACATAACATGAATCTTTATGTAAATCAAAATATAATACATCATCACAAATTTTAGAAAAACTTATCAGGTTGTGATTTATCACTTATACATACAGTGATTTTTTTTATTGAATTTGTCATTGGATCTAAAATAGTTCAAACTCCAACAACCTTCCAATTTTCATTGTCGCCAATGGTGAATATTCCTCTATACATTTTCATTAGTTTATGAAAATTCATAGAATCTCCACTCATGTTTCTAGAGTATCCACTATCCATATACAATATATCTTTTTTGTTCTTGTGGACTTTTTCTTGTAAAATCATTAAAAAAATTTTTTGTTTTGGTACCAATATTTTCATAGGTCCATCTATGTTAGTGATAAATGATCTAGGAATCTAGATCTTCATTATTTTTTTTAATATTTATATTACTTACCTTAGTCATATTTTTTAAAATAAAATATTTTTAGGACAACTTATTTGAGGATTTCTTAAATAACAGTTTTTAGTGTAATGATCTTTTATTCCACAGTATTATCTGGTATCATTTTTTAAATTTGGCACAAAATATATTTTTTTATAATTATTATTTTTCACCCCAGCTTCCTATTCCAAAAATTTCTATTTTAATAACATTATTTCCAAGAATCTCATTTAGAATATTTTCCCCTATAGTTAAAATAATATCATCATTTTTAAAAGATTATACATCATTCTGTAGTTCTTTTATTTTAATTTCATCAGAAATATAGTTAGATGTAGATGAATTAAATTTTTCAATTAGTTCATGATGTTTTTTTAGAATTGTTCATTTTTCCCCTAAAGCAACACTATAAATATTTTTTAATGATTCATGATTCTTTATTGAAGAATCATATTTTTATTCTAGAATTTAATATTAAGAAGACAATTTACTAATTAAACATCTATCAGAGTTAGAAGTAGTAGAATAATAGGATTGTATCTCTTCTTATTCCTTATAAATAAATCACAAGTTGGAATTTAGATTGTTTTACTCATTTTATGAATCAGATTTTGAGGTGCTGGTAGAGTCCTCTGACACGCTCAAAGTATCTTTCATATCTCTTTTTTCTCTCTACTCATAATCAACTTTCCTATGATATTTATTTTCTGTTTTTCCTCTTTCATCTTTCAATTGGGGTAAATCAAGTCAAATGTGACCAATATTTTTTCATCCATAACATTTTCTTCCCTTTGTTTCTTTTAATCTTTATTAATGGATTTTTTGAATCCACTTTTCTTCTTGTATAATTTGCTAAACATTATTCCTACCGGATCCAGTTCCATTTCAGAGTCTTTGGAATCTGATTTTTTGTATTTTTTTACACCTTGTTTTGATTTTCTTTGAGGCTTATGAGATGCCACCTCAAGGGTAGTTAGTTCTCTTTTTAATAAAATCTTGTGATATTCAACATCAGCTTTCATTTCTAATTTGTAAATCATTAATGTTAAAAGCAATTTCTCTATAGTCAAATTCTTGATAAGTGAGTATTGTTGAATAGCTATAGAGATTACCTTCCATTTTACAGGTATTACACTAAGTACTTCTAGTGCTTGATATGATTGTGAAATTTGATCTCCCAAGGTAGTAATATTATTAAAAATTTATATTTATTGTCCATTCATTTGTGTGAACCTTTCATTGTCAAAAATTATAAAGCTGTCAAAATTTCGTTTTTTAGTAGCATAACTCATTTGTCTGATGTTATCCATTAATTAATATGAAATAGTGATTGTTTTCCATATTTCATAGGTAATAGGGTACTGTGATACTTGATTGAATTCATCAGGACCAAGAAAATTAATAATAAAATTCATTTCTTTGGATTTGATATCATATTTAGATTCTATCATGACATCCCAAGTTTTTGTTTTCTCAGGAATCACATAAATAGTGGTGATATTTGAATAAACATTGAATCCAAGATTCTTTAGATAGATGATTATTCTTTATTTTGAGCATCCATAATTGTCACCAATAAAATATGGAGCTCAAATCATAGTCATATTCTCTTTCTGATAATCCATTGACATATTCTTTGTATAGAACTTATTCTTTTGATCTTTCTTGATCAATATATGCTTTATAAAAAAGATCACCTTAGATACCAACTATTTTGTCAGAATTATACAAAGATACATAAGGGGTGTTGAATTGTCTCTTTTAGATAATCATGATAGATTCTAGATTTTGATTTTATTTCTAATTAAGGAATTTATGCAACAATGTGTAATTTATGTAATTGAGTAGTGAATAAAAAGTAAATAAGAACACAATAATTTTTAAAGCGGTTTGGGGAACAAATATCCCCTAGTCCACTCCACCAATGCTCTCTCTGTGAGCTTTTTGATTTTCACTAGAAAGTTTATCTTATCCTAAGACATTCAAATCCACAGCTGAGTACATGCAGTTTCCAGCTTTATAATAAGTCTTAATAGATCAACTATTTTTTACAAGGGGTTATCAACAAATTAGTATACAAATAAGAGGTGTAATCCATGATTGAATTTGAGCATTAGAATCTACAATAAATCAAAAATAGTTTGATTTGTGGATGATACATGTTGAACTTCATAGTTGTAGAAAAAAAACTCATAGAATATGGATCGTTTTCTTTAATGATAAATTTCATAAAGAAAGAATAGCTCTGAAGAGATCCTAGTTAAATATGATCTTCAATATAAAGATAAACAAATAATTAGTAGTAGTTATAGTGGTATAAGATTGAAATGTATAACATCAAAGCATAGACTCTTCAGAAAAAAATGTAGTTGAATATTTTATGTATCAAATCGACAATGAAAATATTCTAATCAATTATATATCTTTATTTCATTTTAGTATATCTAATAAAGTTTCTTAATAGACTGCTGATATTCAAATTAAATAATTCAGGAGAGTCGTAAAATTCCTTAGACGTAGAATTGATTTTTTTTCTTTTTTGAATTGATCATAATGAGCCTTCAAATCAGTTATAAAATAGTTTTAAACTGATCTTTACTTATACCAAGACTATTTCATAAATCTCAGATAAAATCATGGATTTAAATGACCATCATTGAATAGTAAAATATAGGATTCAAATCTATAGTTTAGGGTTTCTTTGTGTATTGTAGGGTTCCTTTTTGTAGCATAGGGTTCCTTTACATAGCATAGGGTTCCTTTTAATAGCGTAGGGATGAGAATTCATACATTTATCCTTCCGGTATAGGGAATGAACTGTGATTCTAGTCTTCAAAATTGGATTATTATTCTATATGTTTATTCAAACATAGATTTTTCAATCCATATGTGTACTGTTTTAGCACAGGAATGTTGATCCTTACTTTCATTCGCTGAATGCTGGGTATAAACAGTGTTTACAAAACACATCCTGTAGCTTTTTATTCCGTAAAAAAATTACATATAGTCATGATATATATATTCCTAAAAAATATTTAAAGAAACTTTATTATAAAATAAATGGTATTTTTGAGCATCAAAATCAACATAAATTACATAGTATTATTGAGACAATACATGTTCAAAAAATATCCCCCACCCCCACCAGCTTTGAGGTGATCTGTTCCCCTAAAACTACTCTCTTAGCAGAGGTAATCAATTTTTTCAACAATTTTTTATATGAAATGTGAATCAGGAATACATTGATACCTTTCCTATACTGATATTCTATATGGTTAAAATATTTTCATTTATATATATCAAGACCCACTTATATTCTTATTACGATGGGTACCATGTAAATTATCCATGGAGATATTATACATAAAAAATAATATACAATAAGTAATGTGAGTGTGGGGATTTACATAGTGCATGAGTTGTCCGCCGATCTACCTATTCCACTTGACGATGAGGATATTCAAATGATGGATCAATATATTATTAATTTCCTAGCACAAATATTTGATCTTGTAAAAATTTATGTCGACAATAAGGCATTCATTTCCAATTTATTTTTCACCCAAATCATTAACAATTAATGAAAAAGGGTTGAAATAATGATTTTTATTATAGATGCAAAAATATAAGGGGTGAAATAAAAGGTGGAGTCAATATAATCTAAAGGATAAACCAACCAATCGAAAATATCTTCACAAAGTTCCTTTACCCCACCCATTCAACATCCAAATTTATTAAAATTAAAGGTTCATGTCGATTCAATGTTAGAAACCTCTGATATGGCCATAATTGATTTTAAGGAATATATATATGGAGAGGACATTACAAAATATATTAGTTTTGATAATTTAAATGAAATATACATGCATGAATGGCTACGAGTCTTAGATTTAAATGTATACATGAGTTGTTTCACCATGATTTGTTTGTCTAATAGAAGATCTACTATTATAATTATGACTAAATATTATTCATAAAATTTTCCAGTTATATATATCAATAATATATGAAGGGAAACCACTATGAATAGAAATTTGGACCCATTTTTCCTCATCACTTCTACACAACTATTCTCATTTGAACCAAAGCAATATGAATATATAGTGGAAAACTGGTCACAATGTTTGAAAGAAAACATACAGATGATAGAATCTTCTTAATAACCATGATACGGGGGTGAAATTCTACAATTTAATCATATCAAATATATTTTCATTTATTTAATTACTTATTTATTTTTGTTTTTTGGGAAGAATTGGTTACTCATTTGAGTCAATTTGGATACACCAATGATTTATTTTAGGGAATCAATGCATGGATACCTAAGAACCTAACCACACGTGGTGATGTTTATCAATTTTTATTACACTTCATGCCAGATTATACAAATTAACATCATGTTATACATTTTATATTATTTTATAATGAAAATTATGTTATAATATGGTGGTGTTTAAATATCATCAAAATCATGGCTTGAGGATAGCCCATGAGCACAAAAATCTATAAAATTATTCAAATGGACATGCTTTATGGTATACATAATAACATTTCACTATCAAAACATATATCAAAACAAATTACTTACTTTTTTCAATATTTCAGTAGTTCCCAAAACAAACTAATGGAAAATATTGTGGTTATTATGTTTACAAATTTATAAAGTATATCATATTAAATCAACAAACTAGAATCCCTAGAGAAGTATTTCCAATGATAATATAAATTTCATTTTAAATTTGTACTAATCCATTTTTTATTTATATTTTTCTAGTACTAATAGGATTTTTTATGGTCCTCATATTAAAAATAAGACATATATTTTCATATAAATTAATGGTTTGAATACATGGTTGTTTCCTCTGGAAATGGGGATGACCTCGTTTTTTTAAGGTTCAAACATTCCAAGAGGTTTATAATGGGTTTGTTCATAGAACTGGAAACATCCAATGATTCTATATCCATTTGGACCTACTTTCCAAAGGTAGGAACTCATTAGTTGTGAACTGATAAGGCTTAAGAATTTTCATTGGTCAAGAGGATGGGAGGTCGGACTCGTCAAACCTTTTCGAGGGGAATTATTGTCTGCTCCAGGTCTCTCTTTATAGATTTAAGTTATGTTTGTGAATCCTTATTAAATTACCAATTATGAAAATGATCTTTCCTTTAGATCTGACAATCGATGATTAGTATGTAGAAGATTTAAAGAATCTTTTATATGTATTCGAGGTTCTTAATTGATAGAGAATCATCTGTATTTGTTTAGAGATTCTTAGTCAATGGCATCCTTCGATACATTATATAAAAATATCTTGGTCATTATGATAACCATACTGGTTTTAAATCCACTCAGTGGGGAACTTGAAGTTTATTGTCATTCAGAAGGACATGGATTATTTTAGAGTTGGGATCGTACTCGGAGATGGGTTACCTACGTATCCTTATTTAGAAAAGGAATCAGAACCTACGTAGTTCGAGTAAGGGAGTATGGTGTTTATGCATGATTTATGGCTCAAACAAAGATGTCATAATTACTTATACACTCTAAGCTCACGTGAGTCATACTCAATGTGAGAAACAAGAGGTATTGGTAAAACCAGACAATTGTACCACGAAATATACAATCATAAGATATGATGTGGGGATTATGAATGGATGAATTCCCAAAATAGATGAATATTGGGTTTTAATTTAGGGAAGAAACCCAGGAACAAGTTCCATAAAGGTATATGTGCTTTATGAAGATTTGGATACTTAACTTAGGACTTAATCCTAAGAAGGATGCCCAAATTAGAGGGGACTTATGATTGGATTTTATTTTTGTGAAGGAAGCCCAAATCAAAAGTAAATTAAGACTGGTTAAGAGAAATTATTCATGGGGATTATTCTGGAGAAGGAGGCTCAGGTTAAGGGAAATTAGGAACCTAGTGCTTGCTCCTGAGGAGGATGCCCAATGAATAGGTAATTTTGGGGCTTACTCTTAAAGAGGATGCCCATATTTAGAGAATTTGGACTGGGGCTTACTTTTGAAAAGGAGGCCCTGGTTAAGGATCCTCTCATCTTAAAGGATGAGGTTGAATGAATGAAATCTCTAACCGTAGTGACATAAAGATATGTAAATCAGTAGGTTTTAAGAGATGTTCCACAGAATTCCTTTCAGGTAAGGAAGCCAACAAGGGATCCATGCCAAAAGAAATGCCTTTGAAGAGGGTTTTGAAGTTTGAATATTGAATAGGAGAGGTGGATAGGCATAAGAGAGGTGAAATAGGCAGGAGGGGCATCCAAAAAGAAGTAGGCGCGCAGGTCCTGCATGGGTGCGCAGGTACTGGTCACGCAGGTATACCTGCGCGACACATGGGTACTTGCGCGATGGTCAACCCATGGAGTAATACTTGGGCGAGACTTGGATCAAGCCCTTAGTATTATCCCTAAAGGCTTCCAGAAGAGTGGCGCACAAGTTCTATTGATGGGGTAAGGCGGTGCGCAAGTGTCTTCATTTCCCTTAAGGGTTAGACACTTAGGCGCGCAGGTGTTGATGAATCTCAACACATAGGTCTTGCCCTCCCCCTATTTATATCTTTCATTCTAGGTATGAAATTACCTTAGAAGTGTTCGGAATCTTCGAGAAGAGACCAGGGTGCCGCGAGCTCAAATATGAGTTTCTGGAATTTTTCCTCCTTGAAATGGGGTGCCCACCGGAGGTATTTATAGGCTTCTGAAGACCCTACGCGAGAATCAAAGAGGGCGCGCAAGTCACCTGCACGACCACTGGTGGCACGCAGGTATACTTGCATGACCATGATGAAACTTGCATGACCCAACTGGGAAGAAATCCTTTTCCATGCCTTTTGTCGATTTTTGATGTTTCTTCGAAAGATGGATTACTTTGGACTATGGTATTTACCATTTTCAGTCGTTTAGACTTTGTGACAAAAAAGAGAATCAACAAAAGTCCCCCCTCAGAGTTGGATCTGAAAGAAATGAGGATGTGACTCTGAGTTAGAGAATAAAATCAAGGAACATACGGCGTGCAAGTGTTGAGCGCGCAAATGGCGGTGCGCAAGGGTGAACCGCACAGGCGTCGGCACACAGGCGTGCGGACTGGCCTATATATATGCAGACATTCCTCGCGCAAAGCACCGAATCTGAATGCTTCTGAGCTCTCGTCGTGCAATTTGCCTTCACTGCGCAAGTTACTCAGTTTTCCGCTTCTTCCTTTTGTGTCGCGCTACTGTAGAGGTATTTGGACTTGCACGGTGATACATGCGTGCCAAAACATGTGCGACACAATTATAATTGCCCGCCAACTTTGGGACTTGACCGCCTTAATTCCTTATCCATTTTTTCACTTTTATTCATAAATTTTATGAAAAATAAAATTACTTAAGAGTTAATTATTAAACCTTTGTGCAGATTCAATGGCTCCTAGAAGAATTGGAACTGCTGATGAATTGGATAGCATGCGAATTGGTGACCTGATGAATGTTTTTGGCCATGATTATTATACTGTCTATGATAGTACTCTCCCATATTTGTCTAAGTATTTGAAGAAGTGTCATCGTAACTTTCCACAGAGCATCTACTTGCCTTTGAATGGGTATGGTCATCTGCAATATGTCAACATTCCAGAGTCAAAGAACTATCTCCCAATTTCTTGGTTTCAAAATTACACCAATTTTTATTCATCAAATATCCCAATTGGAGGAGTTTTTGTAAATACTGTAATAGTGGAGAAGGCCTATGTAATGCATCATAGTCCTTGTGTGCCAGATTTGAAACTTCACAAGACCAAGCTGCAACAATATTGTTATCCTTCAATTTTCTGAAATTCTCAGATGGATCAATAAAAAGGCTGGAAGAAGAGTTAGGAATTCCGTCTTGGAGGAGGTGTGAAGCCAACTTGAATGTGGGCATACTGGGTGAGACAAACCTGTGCAGAGTTTGTCGAGGATTTGAAAGGAGATGCAATATATGAAGCTGTCTGGGCTGGACAGACATATGTCTACAGAAATGATGAGTTTGTGCCGGAGATAATCAGCCACTCCAGCCCAGAAACCAATTATTTCCATCAAGAAGTGGGATAAGGAGCCAAAGTAAAAGGGGCCAAAGGAGAAGTGTCCCACCTGTACTCATCCAACTACCTGTCCTAGAAAAGGAGAAGAGGGGTGCTCTTGGCACATTTTGGCCAACCTTGGAAGCAGGAGAATTTGAGAAGTGGGGATATTAAGTAACTCAAAGAATCCCAAAAAAGACCCATTTGGAGGGATTCATAGCCTTGTGGCTCAGTGTTTATCTTCTGCCAGTCAGGGATTCAAAGGGAGGTGTCAGGCCAGGGACCTCCGTTTTGGTAGCCAAGTTGGCTAAGAAGAAAATGGTTGGGTTGGCCACCCCCATTTTGGAGATGATTCATAGGAGCTTTGTAACACCCCGAGATTTTATGAAAAATATTCATTTTAATTTCATTAATGTCTTGTGTTGTACGCTACACCAAAAGGAGCTTGCACAACACGCATCTTTGACTTGCCTTGCATTACACGCAATCGCAACCTTCCTCGATAGCGTGTGTAGTACGCAATACTGAGTTTCACTAAACAACGATATGCTATTAAAATATTATTAAAACTAGCCGTTATGAATAGTAATAACCACTTTTAAAATTTTAGAAAATTTAGCTCTCAAAATGGACTTCATTTTTGGATTTGGAGTATCGAATTTAGCCTAAGATGAAATTTTGGTACTTTTCGGATAACTTTCATATTCTGATGAATAGTGAAAATTACTAAATTATAATTAAAAACAACTTTTTTAATCGAAATAATTAATAGTGATAAATTATTAATTTGAGTGGTTTTAAAGTATATTTAGAATATATTTTTACAAATTAATACAATGTTGGTCATTGGTTGTAATTTCACATTTAAACCAGACATAATCAAGTGTCAATCTTTTGATAGATATTGTTTCTTAAAAACACGCTTTTTTTTAATAGCGGGATTTAATTATAAAATTAATTAATGCAACTTCTATGTTATGAATTTGGTAAAAAAGACTTCATTTTTGAATTCGGAATATGAAATATATCTTAGGATGAAATTTTGGTATTTTTCTGAAAACTTTCAATTTTTGATGAATAGTGAAACCACTAAGTGGTAGGTTAAAAACTGAATTTTTCATAAAACATAATTTTACTGCTTCTGTGAATGGAATTTCAAAAATCCGAGAGACACGGTTAATATCAAGGACTAAAATGTGCTTCAATGAGATGAAAATAATTTTTGGTGAATAGTAACTTTTTACTTTTTTTTACCGCGGTTAATAGTAAATAGGGTAACTAAGGGTAAATATGATATTAATATTACCCTAACACATGTCCTAATCCTATTGGAAAAGTGTATCTCGGCCAAAAACAACCTTAAGTGTAAAATATTATCATTTAGGCCCACTTGGATTAGATTAGGACATTTATTATTATTTAATTCAAAGAAGAGTTAAAAGAGTTAAAATCAAAGTATATTTACTAAAACATTTTCAATATAGGGTTTTACATAAGATAAATTAGATTGTAAATATTAATTAGAAAGCTAAAACGATTTCCTACATGATGGTATTTTATTTGTAATTTTTAAACATCAAAAAATTTAATTTATTTATGACACAAAGATGATGCAGTAATTATCTTATTAATGAAATATTGACATAATTGATGTTATAAACACCAAAATAAATGTAATTTAAGATTTTTTATGAATTCCACTAATTTTATAGGTTATTATGATATATTAGTGTTGATTTAATCAACTTGGTTCGAACATATAATTCTGTTATGACTTTCAAAAAAATCATATATCAAATAGTGTCAAAATTGACACAAAATAGTTTTTAAATCAAATATTATATTATTAATTGTTATTTTATTCCTAAAAATATAAGGTTCGGCCAAATGACTTAGATAAGGATATATATATATTAATAATAAACAATTTGGGGTTCGTTTGGCATGTTATAGTAAGTGTATTAACCATATAGTGAAAGAAAACAAAAAGACACGGTAAAAGTTAAATTATTTAACTTAGAGTTAAATCTAATTGATAAGGTTAAAATAATACCCTAAACATGTCTAAATTCTATTGGTTGATAGGATTTCGACCCATCCCCACTTTAGCTACGAAATAAGACCCTTTGGAACCATTATAAACCGATTTTGACTTTAATATAAAATAATATTTTGAGATATTCCTAAGGTGCCCCTCTCCTCCCTTATAAAAGGACACCTCCTCCCCCTCCTCCTCACACCAATTTGAGCACTCAAGCTCGGCCAAACCCTGCCAAAATCTCTTCTCCACTTCCCTAGAAACATCCTAGAGGTTCTGGTCTTCCTCAAAGACCAATTTTAGTGCCCTAAGAGGAGGTCTCAAAGAGGCGCTTCAAAGAAGAGGTAATTACCATTACCAATTCTTTCATCTTTCTTTCTTCTTCCACTTCTTCTTCTTAGGTTGTTTCATTATGAAGTAATAACATCAGTATCACTCATATAATGATATGTTATTATAAGTATGAAACAACCCTATTTCACCATCTATCCATCCTACGGAAAAAGAAATCACCGCGCGTGCGTACGTACGGAATACCGTCTCCACACCGTGGTGTAATCTGTTTTTCCACCAACACCTTACATGGATGGGTATTATGGTGTAAAGAATAACTATACATAGTTATTACAACATCATATTGATTCTGATATATTTTATAATCCACTTAAATTCAATTCAATAATTATGGAAATGATATCATCGCTCGTGCGTACGTACGGACTACCGTCTCCACGACGCGATGAGATTCATTCTCCATGTTAACCATTTAAGAATGATTATAAAGTATATATAAGAAATAATAATGAAATATATGACATTATAAAGCTACTAGATTTATGTATATATATATATGTATGTCATCTACTTACTTCCATTCAAGACAATAAGGAAAGGAAAACAGCGTTCATGCGTACGTACGGACTACCGTCTCCATGAACGGTGTTTTTCATTTCATTTATCTTTCTATAATATATATATATACTGAATATATATGATATATAAATCATATTTTATATTCTGGAAGTAAGTAAATCATGATATAAGTAATAATAATGTCAAGAACAACAAGTCAAAACACCTACGATAAATGAAACGATTTTACCCAAAACGCTTCTTTAACATGGAATTTACAAAAGAACGGGTAATATAATGTCATAAGTGAACCATATATGATATCATAACAATAAATATGATTCTTTAATAAGTCAATGACATTATTTAAATCATTATACAGGAGTTTCGGACACATACAAAGCAAATCGGACCTAAGGTAAGGGAAATATCACAATCTCATTTTTATCTGAGATTGTTTATACTTTGGTATTTACTGGGGTGTATTTTATCATCCACATCCATGTTTCCTCAATATGTAATATTATTTCCATCCACCTACAATTGTTTAAAACCAATTTTACCCTATGGTGAGTTTTTAGTAAAAGATAAGAAAGGAATATTTTGTCGTTTTTCGTACGAGGTACATTTTGACTTTTCCGAAAAAAGTACGAAAAGAATGTTTTTTTTAACTTATACGGCATGAATGGATTTTTAAAACATTATTTCCAAGAAGCATCCTTTACAAGTTTTCAAGATTATTTTTAATAAACTTCTTTAAGTTTAAAATTGTATGACATGTTAAGAAAGGAAAAGTGTTTTTGAAGTAGAAAGGATATTTTCCTCAAGAATGAAGTTCAAGTGTTTTATCAAAATTATTTTCCATCTAAGATGATAAAGGGTTCTGTTTTTATCCCTATTATTACATTGATTTGATTATGTTGTGATGGAATTATTTTTATTAATTCCTTTATCGTATATGAATTGTTTTATGATGTCATGATGTTTAAGATTCCCATTTTTATTACATGGGTTATGCAATGATGTATGGTTTATGATTTTGTGGCACACATAAGAATGGTATCATTATAAGATGGGTGGGACCTATATCTCCCTCCAATGAATTGGGTAAAGATTTTATATCTCATGAGATAGACAGGGCTGGAACGGTAGGTTATACCGGTTCAGTGAAACAGGACTGAAATGAGGGTTACTCGATTCAGAAAGGGACTTTGTCCACTAAGATAGTCTTGGCAATGAGTCTTGACTAACAAGAAATGATTTTCTATGATTATGTGTGAATGCCACAAAGTTTCATGTTTTAAGTTATGATTATTGGGATTTCATTTCACTACTATGATTTATCCCATGTTATGAAATTATGCTCTCTTTTGCAGGTTAAGATTTCCAAAAGTTCTGTTCTTATGAATATGATGTGATTGATTTTTCTTTTGTTTACCCTTACTGAGCATTTGAGCTCACCCTTTTATGTTTTCTTTTCCCCAGGATATAAAGAAAGGTTTTAGGTAAAAAAAAAGGAAGATCTTTATGGGAGATGTTGAAGATCTTTCACCACAATTACAAGATTTTATTCCGAGTTTCCAAAGACACTAAACTATTACGATCCTTGTGTGTGTGTTTTTGTTATGTACTAAGTATTCCGCGAAAGTAATTTAATGTTCATGTACGTCAAGCTTCGGGTCTCTACAGTTGGTATCAGAGGAAAGGTTTAGTCAACCTTTGGAAACTAGGATGTGAGAACGTTAGTGAGATCCCTAGAGATATTTCTAAGGTATGTCTAGGGATGTCCCTAAGGATAAGTATACATATAGGATATAGTCCTAGAACTACGGTAACGATCATAGAATTTAACCTAAGATGTTATATATTGAGGGTACTCCCCCATTACTATGTTGTTTTCCCTAGCATTATTTTGCCTCTCACACTATTCTGTTTGGGTTTTAGAAAATGGCTGGAAACAAGATGATTCACAATAATGGAGGATATGATGGACAATGGAGTGATATTGTTCATGAGCAACCAAATGAAATGGGATTTGGATGTCCGAACATCATTATTATGCCGAATCAGTAATCTCATAATATGATCAATAAAGTGAAATTTGGTAAGTTTCCTGACTCGACTAATAAGAGAAAGATGGAGTTCCATGATGATCATAGAGGAAAGAAAGTTCAATTTCCCCTATGTAAATCATGTGGGAAGAGGCATCAAGGAGAATGTTTCAAGGGAACTGGAAGATGCTTTGGGTGTTGAAAAGAAGGACACAAAGCAAGTAAGTGCAAAAGAAAAGGGTCGGTTAACACCATGGATGAGGATAATGGTATTGCTACGACATCAAAAATGGTTAAGTGTTTTAAATGTGGAATGTATGGGCATTATGCAAACAAATGCCCTAAGGGAAAGACTCATGAAGAGAATCAGTATGGTCATATGGGTAGTATTTATGTGGATGATGATGAAGAGACTACAAATGATATGTGAGATGAAATAATTTTTGAAGCTCGGTCAATGGTTTAATAATGTAGTGGAATTATTACATGTTTATCATGTGTAATTTTGTATAAGTAATCTCATGCTACTATGGAATAAAGAGACATCTATGGATTGTTACACTGTTGTCTTTCCTTGTGTTTTGAAAGTGTATGATTAATGTTACCAGTATCCATGAAAGGTTATTCAGATATTTTTAGAATGTAGATGATATGCTCATAATGAAGGGATAAAGAGAAAATTAAATGTTTGATAGTATTCATGAGCTCATGATTGATATAAGGACTAAGTGATATCATGGTTTGAGTATATAGAATTTTGAGGATTTTGGTATGTGGAAAGTGTTAACTTTAAACTGCATTCATGTTTTCACTAAGGTATTCAAGAGAATACATGATTAAGGACTTTGAATGTTTGGAATGTGACCAAAAAAAACATATCTTATGATATATGGGGATCAACGATGGTATTAAATCTCTGGTAATCGTTTTCACTATGTTATGAGAGTGGACTGCAGTATTATGGATAAGCCTAAAGATTGAAATGGATTATGTTGGACATAAGTGAGTATTGTTTAAGGATAGAAGTTTTTTTCGATATTATTGATGGGATGTTATAGTAGAAAAAGGACAACCTGCAGGACGGGCGACAGCCCATCGCGTCGGACAAGGCTGTAGGAATCGAACCCACAACCGAAGTGCGACTGGCCTTTATCGCCTACCACTGGCCTACAGGAAGTCCCTGTTTAGTGGAAACTAGTTTTATTATATTAAGCAGTATGATATATGAAGTATAAGTCTATTTTAGGAACTATATATGATTAATCTCACTATAGATCGACTTATGTATATAATTTTTGCTAACCTTTTGTTTGAGACAGATGGAATGACCCGTCATTCTATCACATGATCTGCTAACACTTCATGAATAAAAAATTTAACTTCATTTATTTAAGAGATGAAGTGGAAATTGTTCAAGGCACGAACAACAGTGAGATTGTACCAAAATGAAGTAAGTATTTATTCTAATTCAAATTTTCAACTTTAGGGAAATGATCTTGAAAACCAAAAATGTTGTCCTAGTGATCTTATACCTGATGAATCGGATTGTACCTTATATCATCACAAATATATGGATTTGTGATTACTGGCTTTTCCATATCCATGTCCTCTACCACTCTCCATCAGAACATGATGGTTAGATTTCTCTTCCATATCCATATTTTCACCTATGTGGAAACCCAGTGATTAGTTTATTTGGGTAACCATTACGTTTCATACTTTTGTTTTTAAAGATAAGTTTTGGTATTCCTTTTTACGATGTGGGTTTCTATCAAAGAAACTTTCAAATAGTAAACCATTTATAACCCCGACGAATTTCGAGGGCAAAATTCATTTTAAGGGGGGTAGAATGTAACACCCCGAGATTTTATGAAAAATATTCATTTTAATTTCATTAATGTCTTGTGTTGTACGCTACACCAAAAGGAGCTTGCACAACACGCATCTTTGACTTGCCTTGCATTACACGCAATCGCAACCTTCCTCGATAGCGTGTGTAGTACGCAATACTGAGTTTCACTAAACAACGATATGCTATTAAAATATTATTAAAACTAGCCGTTATGAATAGTAATAACCACTTTTTAAATTTTAGAAAATTTAGCTCTCAAAATGGACTTCATTTTTGGATTCGGAGTATCGAATTTAGCCTAAGATGAAATTTTGGTACTTTTCGGATAACTTTCATATTCTGATGAATAGTGAAAATTACTAAATTATAATTAAAAACAACTTTTTTAATCAAAATAATTAATAGTGATAAATTATTAATTTGAGTGGTTTTAAAGTATATTTAGAATATATTTTTACAAATTAATACAATGTTGGTCATTGGTTGTAATTTCACATTTAAACCAGACATAATCAAGTGTCAATCTTTTGATAGATATTGTTTCTTAAAAACACGCTATTTTTTTAATAGCGGGATTTAATTATAAAATTAATTAATGCAACTTCTATGTTATGAATTTGGTAAAAAAGACTTCATTTTTTAATTCGGAATATGAAATATAGCTTAGGATGAAATTTTGGTATTTTTCTGAAAACTTTCAATTTTTGATGAATAGTGAAACCACTAAGTGGTAGGTTAAAAACTGAATTTTTCATAAAACATAATTTTACTGCTTCTGTGAATGGAATTTCAAAAATCCGAGAGACACGGTTAATATCAAGGACTAAAATGTGGTTCAATGAGATGAAAATAATTTTTGGTGAATAGTAACTTTTTACTTTTTTTTACCGCGGTTAATAGTAAATAGGGTAACTAAGGGTAAATATGATATTAATATTACCCTAACACATGTCCTAATCCTATTGGACAAGTGTATCTCGACCAAAAACAACCTTAAGTGTAAAATATTATCATTTAGGCCCACTTGGATTAGATTAGGACATTTATTATTATTTAATTCAAAGAAGAGTTAAAAGAGTTAAAATCAAAGTATATTTACTAAAACATTTTCAATATAGGGTTTTACATAAGATAAATTAGATTGTAAATATTCATTAGAAAGCTAAAAAGATTTCCTACATGATGGTATTTTATTTGTAATTTTTAGACATCAAATAATTTAATTTATTTATGACACAAAGATGATGCAGTAATTATCTTATTAATGAAATATTGACATAATTGATGTTATAAACACCAAAATAAATGTAATTTAAGACTTTTTATGAATTCCACTAATTTTATAGGTTATTATGATATATTAGTGTTGATTTAATCAACTTTTTTCGAACATATAATTCTGTTATGACTTTCAAAAAAATCATATATCAAATAGTGTCAAAATTGACACAAAATAGTTTTTAAATCAAATATTATATTATTAATTGTTATTTTATTCCTAAAAATCTATGGTCCGGCCAAATGACTTATATAAGGATATATATATTAATAATAAACAATTTGGGGTTCTTTTGGCATGTTATAGTAAGTGTATTAACCATATAGTGAAAGAAAACAAAAAGACACGGTAAAAGTTAAATTATTTAACTTAGAGTTAAATCTAATTGATAAGGTTAAAATAATACCCTAAACTTGTCTAAATTCTATTGGTTGATAGGATTTCGACCCATCCCCACTTTAGCTACGAAATAAGACCCTTTGGAACCATTATAAACCGATTTTGACTTTAATATAAAATAATATTTTGAGATATTCCTAAGGTGCCCCTCTCCTCCCTTATAAAAGGACACCTCCTCCCCCTCCTCCTCACACCAATTTGAGCACTCAAGCTCGGCCAAACCCTGCCAAAATCTCTTCTCCACTTCCCTAGAAACATCCTAGAGGTTCTGGTCTTCCTCAAAGACCAATTTTAGTTCCCTAAGAGGAGATCTCAAAGAGGCGCTTCAAAGAAGAGGTAATTACCATTACCAATTCTTTCATCTTTATTTCTTCTTCCACTTCTTCTTATTAGGTTGTTTCATTATGAAGTAATAACATCAGTATCACTCATATAATGATATGTTATTATAAGTATGAAACAACCCTATTTCACCATCTATCCATCCTACGGAAAAATAAATCACCGCGCGTGCGTACGTACGGAATACCGTCTCCACGCCGTGGTGTAATCTGTTTTTCCACCAACACCTTACATGGATGGGTATTATGGTGTAAATAATAACTATACATAGTTATTAAAACATCATATTGATTCTGATATATTATATAATCCACTTCAATTCAATTCAATAATTATGTAAATGATATCATCACTCGTGCGTACGTACGGACTACCGTCTCCACGACGCGATGAGATTCATTCTCCATGTTAACCATTTAAGAATGATTATAAAGTATATATAAGAAATAATAATGAAATATATGACATTATAAAGCTACTGGATTTATGTATATATATATATGTATGTCATCTACTTACTTCCATTCAAGACAATAAGGAAAGGAAAACAGCGTTCATGCGTACGTACGGACTACCGTCTCCATGAACGGTGTTTTTCATTTCATTTATCTTTCTATTATATATATATATATACTGAATATATATGATATATAAATCATATTTTATATTCTGGAAGTAAGTAAATCATGATATAAGTAATAATAATGTCAAGAACAACAAGTCAAAACACCTACGATAAATGAAACGATTTTACCCAAAACGCTTCTTTAACATGGAATTTACAAAAGAACGGGTAATATAATGTCATAAGTGAACCATATATGATATCATAACAATGAATATGATTCTGTAATAAGTCAATGACATTATTTAAATCATTATACAGGAGGTTCGGACACATACAAAGCAAATCGGACCTAAGGTAAGGGAAATATCACAATCTCATTTTTATCCGAGATTGTTTATACTTTGGTATTTACTAGGGTGTATTTTATCATACACATCCATGTTTCCTCAATATGTAATATTATTTCCATCCACCTACAATTGTTTAAAACCTATTTTACCCTTTGGTGAGTTTTTAGTAAAAGATAAGAAAGGAATATTTTGTCGTTTTTCGTACGAGGTACATTTTGACTTTTCCGACAAAAGTATGAAAAGAATGTTTTTTTTAACTTATACGGCATGAATGGATTTTTAAAACATTATTTCCAAGAAGCATCCTTTACAAGTTTTCAAGATTATTTTTAATAAACTTCTTTATGTTTAAAATTGTATGACATGTTAAGAAAGGAAAAGTGTTTTTGAAGTAGAAAGGATATTTTCCTCAAGAATGAAGTTCAAGTGTTTTATCAAAATTATTTTCCATCTAAGATGATAAAGGGTTCTGTTTTTATCCCTATTATTACATTGATTTGATTATGTTGTGATGGAATTATTTTTATTAATTCCTTTATCGTATATGAATTGTTTTATGATGTCATGATGTTTAAGATTCCCATTTTTATTACATGGGTTATGCAATGATGTATGGTTTATGATTTTGTGGCACACATAAGAATGGTATCATTATAAGATGGGTGGGACCTATATCTCCCTCCAATGCATTGGGTAAAGATTTTATATCTCATGAGATAGACAGGGCTGGAACGGTAGGTTATACCGGTTCAGTGAAACAGGACTGAAACGAGGGTTACTCGATTCAGAAAGGGACTTTGTCCACTAAGATAGTCTTGGCAATGAGTCTTGACTAACAAGAAATGATTTTCTATGATTATGTGTGAATGCCACAAAGTTTCATGTTTTAAGTTATGATTATTGGGATTTCATTTCACTACTATGATTTATCCCATGTTATGAAATTATGCTCTCTTTTGCAGGTTAAGATTTCCAAAAGTTCTGTTCTTATGAATATGATGTGATTGATTTTTCTTTTGTTTACCCTTACTGAGCATTTGAGCTCACCCTTTTATGTTTTCTTTTCCCCAGGATATAAAGAAAGGTTTTAGGTAAAAAAAAAGGAAGATCTTTATGGGAGATGTTGAAGATCTTTCACCACGATTAGAAGATTTTATTCCGAGTTTCCAAAGACACTAAACTATTACGATCCTTGTGTGTGTGTTTTTGTTATGTACTAAGTATTACGCGAAAGTAATTTAATGTTCATGTACGTCAAGCTTCGGGTCTCTACAAGCTTAATCCATGTTTTTATGGGTAAGTCTCCTTTGAGAATTGCGGGACCATTACATGTTTTGTGGGGATGGATCACTACTCACTTCAGGACATATAATGTATAGAATGGAGTACAGGTTCCTGGAAGTTCCTTCAGGACATCAGTTCAGGCATTTTCTACAATTACTCCACTATCCCTTATCCCCTATGATATAAAGGTGAGACTGAGCATGTATAAGGAATTAAATTTCTTTCCTTATGGAAGTCCGCCAATCGGGGATTTTGTTGATGATGGAACAACCAACCTAGAATTGAGGGCATACATGCTGGCCTGCAGAGATGGTGTACTGGCCAACAGGATTGACGGAGAGATTATATGTGAGGCCTATGCTCCATGCAAATTTTCACGTCAATTCAGGTGATTGTAGTAGACTATTGTATCTCCCCCTGTGCATGTCAGGTGATAGCCACATTCGATGGTTTCCCGACAACTATGGTTGCTGACATCTATGGAGAGGACTGGGGTGGTGTTTGATCTACCAGTTGATAAAGTGGCAAGTAACTTGACTACATGGTATGCCGAGAACTGGATAGCATCATACCCTGGAGGGGTGTTGAATCACCCGGTTTATCAGGTGGGGAAAAGGAAAAGAACCATAGAGAAATAAACCCTTCATCTGGAAGGTGATTCTTCTACACCACCCGGAGCAGATTTTCTGGATTCCCATGATGGGGATGATGAGGCACAACATGCGGTAAAGCAGCCTCATGCCCGATATAATCCTCCCATCAGAATAAAAAGTCCAACTCCATCAACTCCTAGTGAGTTACTTCAGTAGAGCACTTTAATAACCATTACTTTATAGATCAACAAGTATTATTTTCTTATTCTCTATCTGTAGTTGCAGGAGCTGGGAAGAAGTTGAAGTCCAAGATTGTAGGACCTTCCTCACAACCTTCTGGTACACATACTGAATATCTATGACCAGAGGCTATCCAGACATGGCAGAGTTTGTAATGCAGTGCTGAAACTGCCTGGATGGATTTGTGCGAGGGGATACACCTCCCTGGAATAGGGAATCTTCTAGCTTCTACAGACATTTGTTACAAGGATAACCCCAATTAAGTGTGGTCTTACATTAGAGAGCAGGAAATGCTCATGTATTCCACCAATGATTCCATTCCTGTCACCATGAGGGTGAAGGAAATGATAGATCATGGCGCCAATGAGGGTACTAACGGTTCCGGAGATGAGGAGTGGCACGATTACGTGGCTCCTGAAGATGTAAGTCTCTTTCCTTATTTGCTTTTCAACCTAATTTCATTCAAAGCTTTGTTACTCAAGGAAATTATTTTCTTCATCCTATATCTTGCAAATAAGGGAACTTTTGAAGTTCCTTCACCGTATTATAGCCCTAGTGGTATTTCCATTGGGGCTAATTAATCTCCTCTAAAGTTGGGTGACATATCTATAGGCCAGCTAGCCATGGATGAGGAGTTGGACATGGATTTCTGTTCTCCAATTCATGTACCTGTAAAGGAGATTGTTGACACTCCCAAAAAACCAAAGAGACAAATGCATCAGAGGAAGAAGTACACAACTAAATGCTTCATCAGTAGTGGTAAGTCCATCGGATAATCATGAGTATTAACCCATGAAAATATTACTCATGCTTTTTGGGATTGCATGGGATTCTTCAATTTCCCCTCTGAGGGAGAAGAACGACCCTCCTTTGAGGAACACAGAGGGTACTGGTGAACAATCACAAGTTCAGGATGACTTGGCTGCTCCTAGAGAAGCGCCAATGTCTGTTCTTAGTATCCATCATGTTGTTGTTGCAAGAAGAGAAGAGCCTGCTTCTGGTAAGTTAACAATGCTTCATAAAATGTTGAATGAAACATCAACTGGCTTCCATTATGTGATACTTTAGGTTCAACCCCTGCACTAGAGATTTTGGCGGCCATTGCAACTGATGCCGCTACTTTTTCTGGGGAATCTTTCCAGGGTCAGAAACTGTAGGATGAAGGTTGCCAAGAAGACATATCGAATGCTCTCATTGGTGAGATTAACCAGGATTCTGAGATAACATTGGATGAATGATGTAACTTGGCGCATCTTTTGAAGATTTTTTAAATCATGTTAAATTACCATGTAATTTAGAAGATTATGGACGTGAGTGTTATCCTTCGTCCTGTTAAAAATAACTTCTTATTAAATATTTGATCATGATTGGTTAAAATGTGCAGTTCTATCTGAGAAATATGATGAAATGCCAATGCCTGAAGGGGGTACAGAAAACCCTACTATTGTAGAGACATTAGCTCAAGTGGAGCTTAACTTGTTAGAGCTTCCTGAAACTCATCCTGAAAATCCTGTTGAAGCTAGGAAAGATGGGGAGGAGCCTTATCAAGTTTCTGATATACCGTTGGGTAAGGGATAAAAATATTTGTGACTGTACTTAATTTGCAAGATAGCCAAGTGACATTTTTTATCCTTTGAAACTAACCAAAGATTTCAATTGATTATGCAGCGCCATCAATTTTAGTGGCTAGATCTGGAGGTAAAGCTTCAGCCTCCGCCCCAATGGGAATAGAAAGTGAAGTGACAAGGGTCAGGGGGACGGAGTAGAACAAAGAACTTGCCTAAGTGCATTAATCCTGAATTATCTTCCCCACTTTGACAGTGATGTTGAGTCAGACCCAGAAGTACAAAATGCGCTCCAATTTTCATGATGCAAGGCATGGAAGAACATATGGAAGATCATATCTGAAGTGCCTTTAGAAGAGTTGTCATCAAAGATTCCCCGACTTTAATCCTTGTTTGTCATGTTGGGACTTGGTGGTTTTGGATATCAAAAGATCCATGTCGCGATAAAACAAGCCATTTTAAGAAGGGAGCATGAGCAGAAGTACCATCAAGATTTGACTAGAGTAAGGTTGTCAGCCAATATCGGTGAATTTGAGGCTACAGTATCCTGAGTTGAGGATGATCATACTTCCAAGTTGAAGGAGCTGAAGCATAAGATCATGGAGAAAGTTTTCCAACAGATGCACCTTCAGCAACAATTAGATGTTGTTACTGGGGAACTTCACCAACAGAACAATTAATTTGAAGGAGTTCTAACAAATTGTATGAAATCCATTTTTGAACCCAAGAAAGCACTCCATCAAGAAGAAAAGAGTGAACTTGGCCAAGTGTGTGAGATTCAAGTGGTTGTTGATGAAGCTCAGGATGCTATAAATCAAATAAAGATTTATTTTTCCAGCCTTTTGTAATTCTTGGAAAAGAGAAGAGACTCCAGTCTGTAGATGTCCATATATCTTTTGTGCATCAAATGAAAAACACATTCATCTTCAATCATTTATGCATGTATTCTTTTGCTACCTGCTTTAAATTTTACCTAATACAATGGGCCTAGTAAGCATAGTTTGATTTATACTAGGATTATTATAAATAACCCTACAAACGTTGAATATTTTTATTGCTCAATAATACCTAAATCATACAAACTATATGTTTAGTGAGCTGGTACTTGACTTTTGTTCAGAGTTCTATTGTCTTTTATGGGATGTTTAATGTTATTCACGTCGAACATAAAAAAGGCTAATGTTTATGGTCGAAATAGCTTTGACCGATTGGATTAAAATTGACTCAATTCCTTGATAATTTGTCTGAAAACATATTACCACACTCAAGTATGAGGGAAAATATGTAAATTATGACTTAATAAATTTTGAATCTGATTGATGAAATGAAAAAGGGATAACAGGCATTAGAAGAAGTAGTTCCCAAGAATGAAGTTACCATTATTTAGCAAACCTGTTAGGGGGTTGAATTATGTAGGGCCACATAAGGGCATTGGCTGCATAGTCAAATAATAACATCTTTTGGTGGACAGGTCTGTTATGTAGACTACTTATGCAAGGCCTCCTAAGGGAACCTGCTGCATAGTCAGGCAAAAGAACTCTTAGAAATTTACTTTTCTACTGCTAAAAATCCAATGGATGTTTATGGAGATTCAAATTTTCCAAATCATGGAGTTTCCTATATGTAGAGAGGTACTTGAATATGGAAAGGATATTTCCAATCAAGATTTTCTAAAAATTAGATGAATGTTACTCCTAAGAAGGTCTGAACCAAACGTAGGGAAGGGAAATATAAACCATAGACTTGAATACATTCCGATCATGAAAAAGAGTATGAGACAAATATATTAAGGATGGCTATTTTTGTAGATCCCTACATATTGTCGTTAAGACAACTAAGGAAAAAAGAAGTTTTCTTCCCAAGAATTAAGTTACCATTATTTAACAAACCCGTTAGGGGGTTGAATTATACAGGGACACCTAAGGGCATTAGTGGCATAGACAAATAATAACATCTTTTGGCAGATAGGTATGTTATGTAGACTACTTATGTAAGGCCTCCTAAGGGCACTCGCTGCATATTCAAGAAAAATAACTCTCAGGTTTCGGACATTTTATGGCCAGAAGTCAAGAAAAGGGTTATGGAGATCTGAAAATATTTAAGGTTAGGAGTATGACAGATAAAAATGGGCATTGTTCGATGCATGTATAGATACACAAACCAATGCTAACCATAATCATGTTGTGGCTGGGTCCTGAATTAAAATGTTGGACTTTAATACGTATCCCATAAAGATGGGAATCAAGCCACATGTAGTTCTTGAAATACAGTTTAGCTTCATATGGGATGAGAGTATGGGAAATCTTAGTTTAGGGTCATAGAGCTCGGACCATTATAAGGAGTACACAGTGAGTGTTTTCATAGGGGGAATTTTCAGCCAGGGGACTGAAAGTGGAATTTAGGGTTAGGCCCAAAGACTTGGGGCTGGATTCGAGGGATGCTCGAATGTTCCTACATATCCCATAAAGATGGAATCAAGCCCACATAGTTCTAGAAATACCCTCTGTACAGATTTGGTTCGTAAATGTGAAGGGTGAATGGGGACTTTAGTGCAATGATGGTTTGACCTAAGATAAAAGATTCGTGCATTTCCATGTATGCATGTATAATTTGGAATATAACATGATTGGAGATCAATGTAAATAATGAATCCCATCTCAGGTGAAGGTATCAAAGAATGTTATAGTTTATTATCGTATAGGACAAAAGTGTTGTATAGTTTAACATCATATAGCAAGGACAACGGTGAACCAATGTGAAGAGATTGGTTTTGGGCTTGAACCTCAGGAGGTTTCCTACATACCCAGCCTAGAAGTCAAGGATCAATGTCTGTGTAGTTAAATTGAAGAATGAATTGTTGATCAAGTTGTTTTTTGTGAAAAACCACCTAAAAAAAGGTGTTGGGACTTACGCAAGGTTAGCGGCCCAGAGGGGGTTTTATGGTTGAAGTTTACTCTATGCTCATGTGATTCATATTCAGTGTGAGAAACAAGAGGTAGCAACAACCCTAACGATGCATAGTTTAATGTCATGTAGGGCATATGAAGATACTATGTAGTTTAAAGTCTTGCAGTAAAGACTATTGGTGCCGTAAAGTTTAGTGTCATGTAACATGGACAAAATACAGTTTCACGTCATGTAGGACATATTGAGGGAATTCTGAATAGTTTAGCATCATGTAGCTAGGACGATGGGGACAATACATTTTAACGTCATGTTGGACGAAAGGGGGATTGTGCAGTTTAATTTCATGCAGTAAGGAAAAAAGAGGACACAGTTTAACGTCATGTTGGACGTATTAGTGAATTTTTCCACAGTTTAACATCATGTTGGACAATAGTGTGAATTGTTTAAGGTCATATGCATAGACCGATAATAGTGCAATTTAATGTCTTGCTGGACATAAGGGAATATGCAGTTTAAAGTCTTACAGCAAGGACAACATATTTTAATGTCATGTTAGACGAAACGGATACAAATATTTTAAGTTCATATGCATGGAGCATAACTGATGTATTTTGTGTTTATACAAAATAATTCTTTAGAAATCTACCATTGTTTGGAGTAGTGATGAATTTTCCATCCATTGAGATTAAAGAATAAGCTCCATTATAGTAGACCTTATGTATTGAGTAAGGTACATCCCATTTTGGTTCAAGCTTGGGAGGTTTCTTTCATGGTATCATAGGAGTTCTGAGAACCAATACCAATTCTCCCTGAATGAATTAATGAAGATGAACTTTTTTGTTGAAAGCTCGTGTTATTTGATTCTGATAGACTTACAAGTGACGTAGGGTGCACAATCTTTTCTCATCTAACCGTTCCAATTCATCCAATCGCTTTTGAGATTGTTCATCTGTAGATGACTGATCACAAATGGCTACTCTGAGCGAAGGTAATTGAACTTCAATGGGCAAGACTGCTTCCATTCCATATACCAGTGAATATAGAGTTGACCGCGTTGCAGTGCGGGTGGTGGTCCAATAAGCCCACAAATCATGAAAGAGTTTATTAGGCCATGATTTATTATCTTTATCCACCATCTTTTGTAGTATGTTTGAAAGAGTGTTTTTGAAGGCTTCTATCTGGCCATTGGCCGCTGCATGATACCGAGATGAATAAATGGATTTTATGTTATACTCTTGATACAACCTCATTACCTCGGATGAACAGAAGTTGGTTCCTTTGTCCGTCAATATGGTATGAGGGACAACAAATATGGTAATTATGTTGGACTTGATGAAGCTAACAATGCATTTAGAAATAACTTCTTTGAGAGGTATTGCCTCTACACATTTGGAAAAGAAGTCAGTAACAATAAGAATATACTTAAACTACTTAGTTGTAGCTTTAGGGTAAGGTCCCACCACATCCATTCCCCATGTGGAAAATGGCCACGAGTATTTAGCTGTATGAAGCAACTATGGGGGTTGACGAATAAAGTTCGCATGAATGACACTACTTCGTGAAATCAACACAATCTTGTATCATTGAAGGAGAAAATTATCCAAGCCTTCGAATTTGATCAAACAGTCTATGTCCAGACGGATGGTCACCACAGACTCCTGCATGTACTTCTTTCATGACAGCCATTGTCTCTTCGCCATTAATGCATCTGAAGAGAACTCCATCAAAAAACACTTTTAGAGAATTTTATCTAGGTGATCTAGGCTATCATAAAATGTAAAATTGATCAAATGTCTCTGGACTTGTTCTTTCCCGGTTCTATCAGGTGGAAGTGTTCTATTTTGAATGTATTCCCTAATAGGTGTCATCCATCCTGTAGTATGACAATATGGTTCAGAGATGGGACTAATTTCATTGAATTTGTTTGTTCTAGTTTGAACATATGGTGAAATTGTATGAAGGTGGGAAATACTGATGGTTGTCTCATCCTAATTTGGATCTGCCAGAGCTGTGTCTATATTAGCCAGTTCATCATCTTGGTCATTTTGTGATCGCGGGACATAAGAAAATTTCAGTTTCGTAGGAAATTCCACCATTAACTCTCTGACATAATCATACAAAGTGATTATCTCTTCTTTTCTGATTTCATAATACCCATTGACTTTTTTGATTACCAGGTCTGAATCACCTTTCACCTTTAAGTGATTCACTTGTGCCTGAAGCACCAACTCCAATCCTGTGATAATAGATTGGTATTCTACTTAATTTTTGGTACCTCCTTCCCATAATAAGAAGGAATAAGGTAGCACTACCTTTTCCGGGGAAATGAGCACAATTCCTAATCCAACTTTGTTGAATTTAGAATCCTCCATTTTCTTCCTTGTTGGACTTCTGGAAGCACTGTCGAAATACATTTCCCATGTTTGAAGATTATCTTTAATAGAAAATACTTCTTCATGAGGAAGTTAAATATCTGAAGATGTATCTTCTACTGAAGGGTTTTTATCATGTAAATCAGCTAGAGCTTGGCCCTTTATTTCCTTTTGAGACACATATTGGATATCAAATTGGTGCAAAATAACTTCCCACCTTGCCAGACGTCCTGTAAGCATTGGACAGCTAAGGATAAATTTGAGCGGGTTATTACAAGATAAAAATTGGACCTCATGATATTGCAGTTATTGTCTCAACTTCTGAACTACAAATATTAATGCTAGGCAGCACTTCTCAATACTTTAATATCGGGTTTCTGCTTCAAGCAATGTCCGACTGAGATAGTAGAGACTGTTTTCATTCCCAACATTATTCTTCTAGGCAAGAAAGTCACCCAATGATCGCTCTAAAGCTGTCACATAGAGTACAAGTGGTCTTCCTTCAACATGTGGCATTAATACTGGTGGACTCAAGAGATATTTCTTGAGAATATCGAATGCTTCAAGACATTCTTCAGTTTCCTAGTTAGTGACTCCCTTCTTCATCAATTTGGTGAAGGGTAAAATTTTTCCGGCCAAATTGGCGATGAAACGCCAAATATAGGCTAAATTTCCTTGAAGTACTCTCAATTATTTCAAATTACGAGGAGGTGAAATACCAAGGATTGACTTTGTCTTCTCAGGATCGACTATGATACCACGATGGCATAGAACAAAGCCGAGAAAGTTTCCTGAGGTTACCCCAAAAGCACATTTTAAGGGGTTCATCTTCAAATTGTGTTGTCGAAGTTTGTGTAATATGACTTACAAAGAATCCAAGTGATTAGAACGTTGCCTATATTTAACCACCAAATCGTCCACATAACATTCAACAAACTTTCCTAAAAAGAGTTTGAAGATATGATGCATAGCACGCTGATATGTTGCGTCTGCATTCTTTAGGCCAAAGGGCATTACTCGATAGCAAAACACACACTGAGGGGCTCTGAAGGATATAGATTCTTCATCTTCTAGATCCATTTGGATTTGATTATACCTGGAATATCCATACATGAAGGAAAGTGATTCAAAGCCAGTTGTTGCATCAATTAAGAGTTCTGTGATCGGAACTGGAAAATCATCCTTAGGACAATGCCGATTAAGATCTCTGAAATCAATGCAAACTCTAATTTGTTCATTCTTCTTTTTCATAGAGACAATAATATCCAACCATTTGGGATTTAGAAATTCTCTGACGAAGTTAGCTTTGATAAGCTTATCCACTTTAGCTTCAAATTTGGAAGCATAAGTTGGCTTTGTTCTTCTTGAGGGTTACTTGAATCCTTGATGTTCTTCGGGAAAACGCAAACGATGAGTAGCAAAATCAAGATGAAGGCATGGTATATCAGTATAGTTCCAAGAAAATATATCTCGATTTTTCTTCAAAAATGAAATATACATTTCCTGCTCTTCAAGAGTCATGGCCACACTAATTAAAGTGGGGTGTGGATCTTCTTTTGTACCCAGATTTATTTCTCTGAGTTCATCCACGGTGGTAGAGATTACTTCTTCAAAAGCTGGAGGTTGAATCTCTGAGATCTTCCTCTTCTTCTTAACATGTGTTATTTCTTCTATTTCTACTTGCATAGTAGATGATGAAGCAGAATTTCCATGATTGGTAGAGATGTTAAAATTTGAACATCTTGAAGAAGAGGCTTCCATTTCTGACCCTAGTGATAATAAAGGGTCTTCCTTGGGTAAGAAAGAGGAGATGATGGATTGAGAATCAACATCATTGTTCACCTCTGACATTGCTATAACTTCTTCTGGCCTAGTTGGCGAATTATAGACTTGTTGGATTTCAGCAGATGAAATGAATAAATCTCCATTTGAGATTTCATCATTGCTTAGTGAGCCACCAACTTCTCCCATGTTGTCTGGCTTGATTTTCGTAATTGACATTATGGAAGTTTCCATAAGAGTATTTTGATTTCGGTCTATCTTGTCAATTTTACTGATAGGCAACACATAATCTCTACTCACATGTGTAAATGGATTTATTGGAATCTTTTCCAAACCAAATGGAGCATTAACCTTGGTAACCTCCCTTGCTATGGATTTTTCCTTACCCTTCATGTGATAGAATTCTGCCTCGATTTATTGTGATTCACATGTTTTGAATGGGTCCTTATCACCATAAAATTTCCCAATTTGACCATCGAAACAATATTTGAGGCATTGATGGTATGATGAAGGGATAGCTGCATGGTGATGTAGCCAAGGTCTTCCAAGAAATATATTGAAGGCTGTATCGTGATCAACAACCATGAAATCTAAATTGGATACAAGGTCTCCAAACTGAGTTCTGAGTGTAATCTCGCCCAGTTGTGCTTGTTCATTTTTATCATACCCTTGCAACATCAAAGTAGAAGGAGATAAATCAGATTCTGTGAGGCCTAATCTACGAAGTGTACGAATGGGGATGAGGTTGACTCCTGAACCATTATCAATGAAAGCTCTTCGGATGTCTACACCATTGACCTTTCTAGATAAGTACAAAGGTATAATATGTCCATGCATGTCATCATCTTCATCTTCATCTGTAAAAGATATCACTTCATGGAATTCTGCGGGATTATTCTCTACATGGTAGATGTTAGCCGCAGCAATTTCAGTTTCAAAATCATGAGGACATGACAAAGCCTCAATTAGTTCCTCCGGATGATCCTTTGATAAATTATATGCATCTAGAATTGATAACTTGTCTGGTACTTGGTCTAGGTGTTTCAATACATCATACTTTGGATCCAAAGGTCTGAATTTCCAAACACAAACATGCGGTTTTTCAGGTGCCTTAGAAGTGGATGCTTTGGAAGTAGATGCATCCTGTGTCGGGGTAGGAATTGGAAATACTCCTAGCTTTGGAAGATTTGACCGACTAGGTCTATTTACCTTCTGAGAGGAAGAAGGTGTAACCTCCAACCAATCCTTCAGAATGATTGTACCATGACTGAATCTTCAATTGGAAGAAGAATTTTCTTGTTCTTGTTGAGCCCGCTGAAGGGCTCTGCCATGAGTTTCTGCTACATACACTATTCTTGCAAGGGAAGAATTGGAATAGTGGCTTCTAGGATATCCACGTCTTCCTCTGTATCCCAGACCTCTGGAACTCCCTCTAATTCCTCTGTTTAATACATGGAACGTAGGATCATCAAAATCGAAAATGTGAATGGCATAAAGATCTGTTAAGTGAATAATGTTAACAAACCCAAAGATAAACTCTTCGTCTGATGAAGACTCTACCGAATTATCCAGTTTAGGTTGTGTCGTTTGGTGGGATGGTGCCCATGGCATCAAAGTAGATGGCATAAAATTAGACAGAGTTAAAGACAACTTGGTCTTTGATACTATTTCATCTTCTTTGGATTGCTCTTCTTTCTTTTAATTATGTCGTTTCTTTGAGGATTTCCCATTTGATAAAGAGGGTTTTGTTGTGGCATTCATAATAGAATACACAATTGGGTTATTCAATTGCATTCAAAAAATGGAATGAGTTCAGTTGATCATTTTTCTGACCATCCAATCATCATATTTCTATGCATTTTTGCTTTTGACTTCTTTCCACTAGCCTTCCTACTCTAGATCTGTAGTAGTAACTCATGCTACCTAATTTTAAGAACATTTCAATTTGACATGTCCTGAGTCGACCATTTTTTGCAGGAGGTCCTTGATGAAAAAACACTCCTGGATGAGATTTCCCAACATATGATGAAATGGGCAGTAATTTGGAAGGTCTTCATCTCCTTCCTTGTTCGGCCTCTTGGGCCTTGGTAATTGAACCAAATTATTTTTTAGAGCCGACATGAAGTAACCAGAAACTTGTTCATTTCGGAAAGAATAAATTTTTCTCTTCAGATACTCGAATTGTATCCATCTTTGATATCTTTGATCATCTTGAAGGAACGACCTCTATTGTTGACGTTCATAAGGTGGAGCCCTTTGGAAAGATGAATGTTTTGAAGGAGAAGCAGGTACAGGTGCTTGTTTAAGAATAACTGTAGAAGTCTATGCTCTACCCATTCTCCTTCCTAGAGCTGATGGAATTACACGAGTTTTATCCTTAGTCTTCATAAGAGAATCATCAATTTGTTGAGTGATTGAAGTAAGGTCTCAAAACCCTCCTTTGTATTTCATAGGGATCAACGGTGTGTGCAATTCATGACGCAAATTTTCCACACAGATTGGCAACAATTCCTCTTGAGGGAGTGCTAAGATTAGAAAATATGTTAATCCCTTCCAGCGAACAATGAAATTTGAAACCCGTTCATTCTCCCTTTTCTTACAATTTGTAAGTTCAAAAACTGTTGTCTTTGGCAACGTTGACCTGAATTGAAGAAGGAATTGTTGATGAAGATTTTCCCATTTGGTAATTGACTGGGATTGAAATATTGTGTACCAAAAAAAATTATGCCCTTATAATGACTATACAAAACACCTGAGCTTAACTACTTCCTATTGCTGGGGGGTTCCCATCATAGGAACGCAACGAGAAACAAAATGTGTTACGTATTGCTCTAGATCTCCCGAACCATTAAATATTGGGAATGTGGTACTTGAAAAATTTGATGGGGGAGGAATTGCATCAACCCATTTAGGGTAAGCTCTCTTTTCTGGTTGAATTTGAGCTCGTTTCCCCTTCATAGCTTCCAACCGAGCTATTAATGATTCAATAGTAGTAATTAACTTTTGAGAAGCATCCAGTTGAACTTGGACATGAGCAGGTGCACTGACTAGAGCTTGGACAGATGTGGTGGCTGGTACTGTAACCGATGGTAGCATCGCTAATTGTTATTGCACCTGACCCGTAGGATTAGACCAGTGAGGGTGTACTAGTATAGGATGTTATTATTGATCCATCTCAGTAGCCACAACAAATTCCCTTGGCTGGATGACTCCAGTATACTTAGGAGGAAGACTACCCTGAAGTAGTTCTGCATTCAACCTCCTCAATTCCTTCATTTCCTCTACCTGTTGTGCAAATATTTTCTCTAGTGAGAGCAATTGGCCTTCTCCAGAGGAAGGGTATGTAACCTGATTCTTTCCTTTCCCCTTGTTGGATCCCTTTCAGAGAGGGGAAGTGGGTTATTTGAAGGAACACCCAGATTCTGTGTAAGCCTTCGATTTCATGTACACACACCTTATTCATTTGTTTCTGTGCGTACAACTTCTTGAGTAGGAACCTATTCATCTGATCCCAGTGAGTGAGCCTCATCTAGTGGATCAACAACAATGGAATTAATGAAATTAATTGATGCATAATGCATTTAATCCCTTCTATCAGCATTTCTGTGATAATGTATTCTTCCATGTCTATGATGATACATTGCCTTTTGTTGATTTGAGCCCTCAAGAACTTCTTAACGAACCATAATTTGGAGGGAATCTTCTGATAATTTGGCTCTTCGTTCCTCTTGAGGATTCTTCCCTAATTGAGAGAAGACTTCCTTTCTCTGAGGAAGATATTGAGGATTTGAAAAAGTCCCCAGTCCGGTAGGCTGGGGATGTTCCTGTTGTTCCTACTCAACTCTTTGAATCCCATTTGTTGATTCCAAGGGTTGGGTTAAAAGAGTCCCCAGTCTTGAAAGATGGGGTGGTTCCTAAAATTCTATATTTGAGACTTCCTTAAAAGATCTCTTGATCTTGTGGACTATAGTCCAGAAATTGGCTGGATGTAACAACATGCATCCCCTTTTATCACCCTGCTCAAAAGTCCATTGGATGATTTCTGACACTTCTGTCACTTGATGATGTGCACGCTCTAAACGAGAATCCTGTTCAATATTCTCATTTGCTTGATGTAGGAGTAATTCAACAGCTTTTTCTCTGTATGCTTGACTTTGAGAAGAACTAGTTGAATCATGTTCCTGAGCGAGCCTTTGATTACAAACAAAGCCAACTGGATGTGGCCGGCCATGGGCGATAACATTTCATGAGACCATTTTCGATGGGCTTTGCAGACTGGAGAGTATAGTGAAATGTAGTGCTCCATGAATATCCCATCCACTAATATGAATACCATATGGGGCATTGGAAATTAGCAGATGCAATCTTCTTAGTGCTCCAAGGCATGAACACTTAAGGGCTCTCTACTGCTTTTCAGCCTTTGGATATTGAGAAATTGAGAGAGAGGCCAAGTCCATTTGGCGTTGTAACCCTTCTATTATCTTGACATGATTATCATATTTATCATAAGATAATATTTTCTTTTTCAACTGACAAAGAGTTTTCCATATGTTGAGATGAATATTATGAATTCCATCTTCCATTAACATCTCTGGAATATCATACTGAGAGTCTGCCAAAGGCCAAAACATGACTCACACTTCACCTTTTGCCATTTGTTTTCTCATATTCAGTACTTCATCTTTATTATTCAATGATAATTCTTCTACCTGATTAGACCAGAGCTGGTGCTTCCTTATTGTTTCATCGGATTCAAAAAATATTGGTAGAGAATTCATTGATAAAACTAGAAGATGAATGACCCAGGGGTGGTTTGGAGAATGCCCTGCACCCCGGGATATCTTCTAATTGAGAATGTATTTCACCTAAAAGTTGTAAATCATCAGACATGACTGGCCTCACATTTGCAAGTGCCTCAAGATATAAGGACTTTCTCATCACTACATTGTCCATTGGATAATTTTTCAGGTAATGTGAATTACTACTGCGGAGAGGACTTTCGTAGCTAAATTCATCATCATGGAGTGGACCACCATGGTGGGTTACAGCAAAAGATGAAACATTTTGTTCCTTGGTCTTTTGGCCACACAGAGGGTTCTTGTGGCTCTCATATGAAGATGAAACATTGAGATCGACTGAATTGTCATGAAGCAAGCCTTCATGAGGAAGTGTCTGATGAAGACCTTCGGGATTAATGTTCCCACTATTGGGAAAAGAGGGAGTAGAATCTTGAATTCCAACAGAGAATTGTCTGAGGGATTTAAGAACTCCATCATCAAGCAAGGCCTTATTATAAATTAGCTCTTTATTTCTTCACTGTGATGGGTGATTCTTCTTCTTAGATGCCTTCTTACTCAATTTAGGAACCACTTGTTGACGAAAGTGGTCATTATGGGCAGGTGTATGTGCATTCTCAAGAGAAATGATCAGGTTAAGCTGATTATCTCCACTCAAATCAGGTGTATGTTCCTGACTTAGTTGTCCGTATGATATGGGGGATTATGCCCCACAACCCTCTTGGAATGGAACAAAGGTGTGTGTCTGTTCTGGAGTGATATGTTGATGTCTCACTCCGCTGATAGGGATAGATTTATGTGTCTTTCCCTGAGATGTTGTTGAAGCTATTATAATATCCTGGAAAGCATCCAGAATATGAGTAGGGATTTTCTTCTGCTCTTTCACCATTGACAAAATATTCTTGGTGAATTCAGCTGGTGGAATGGGGATATACATCCATTTCGTGCTTGGAGTAGGTGTATGTGCCTTCTCTTGCCCTCCTTTTCCTATCAGTGAATTCTGAAAATACTCAAGTGTGGGGGAAGAGAGTTGAGTCTGCCTCCTCTTTGTCATTGGGGCTTTCCAATTGACTTCTTCGGATTCTACCAAACGAGACTGTTGGTAGGCTTGATCAATACTAGTAGGTGTATGTTCCCTCTGATTGAAGTCCACCGAATGTGGTTGATGAACTTCCCTCAACAAAGACTGACGAGGCTACTGGCAGGATTGATAAGTGTAAGCAAGTGTATGTGATTGTTTACCAGTTGTCAACACATTTGGTTGGCGGGCTTCATCATATGTAGTCATATGAGCATGATGACTAGATGATGATTTATAAATAGGTGTATGTTCCTGTCTATAGTACTCCACTGGAATTTCCTGGCGGGATTGGTGTGCTTCTGCCAGACGAGTCTGCTAGACAGCAGAATTAAAATGGACGGGTGTGTGTGTCCGCCCATTGCTTGCCACCAAGTTAGGTTGGTGGACTTCTCTGTAGATGGCAGAGATAAGAACCTACTCACTGTAGATAGGATTTCACCTCTAGAGGTTCGTCTTGCCTGCTCGGGTTCGAGGAACCTGAGCCGAACTCCTGGAGATGATACCCTAATCATGTTGAGGGAGCACTTCCGCATGAGTCTGGCAGCGCTTTTTGATGGGATCACTCGGGAAGGACTCATGTCTCCCTGAATTAAGGCCCTAAGGGACCAGCTCATTCACCTCCCCAGAATATGGGAGGGAATGGTGATTGTGTTCCAGGGATAACGACCCGAAACGGTTCGAGATGGTGGTTGGAACCACCTTCTTCTTGATCGCTGGTCATCATTGTCTAGACGACCAAGGAGAATTATAGACTTGGAGGTCCTGTCGAGTGGCCTCCAGAGTCGGAATAGTACCATTTTGATGGTATTCCTTAACCAGTGCATTTGATACCCAGCATTGAAGACGCTGAGTAGGTGATGTCATCCTCAGAGCGGATGATGATTCAGTAGGAGTAGTAGTAGAGGCATTCACAGCAGAGGTATTCACATGTGTGAACTTAAGAGAAGCCATTTTTGTAACGCAAACGATCTTGGAAAAGAGTGCATGTTTGATATAAAAGATTTAATCAAGATATGTTTGGCCACTACATCTTTTGGATGAGCACATATGTTATTGATTTTTTTTCGCCCTCTCATTGAGTTTAAATAGGGGCCTAACAAATAATTAAAAGATCACCTTAACTTGGTTAAGGATTCACATTCGGTTTACCATTTTTTTTCCTCTCGAAATGGGGATGACCTCGTTTATTTATGGTTCAAACATTGCAAGTGGTTTCTAATGGGTTTGTTTGTAGAACTCGAAACATCCAATGATTCTATATTCATTTGGACCTACTTTCCAAATGTAGGTTCTCATTAGTTGTGAACTGATAAGGCTTAAGAATTTTCATTGGTCGAGGGGATGGGAGGTCAGACTCATCAGACCTTTTTGAGGTCAATTATTTTCTACTCCAGGACTCTTTTTATATATTTATGTTATATTTGTGAATCCTTATTAAATTACCAAGTATGAAAATGATCTTTCCTTTAGATCAGAAAATCGATGATTAGTATGTAAGAGATTTAGATAATCTTTTATATGTATTCTAGGTTCTTCATTGATAGAGAATCATCTATATTTTTTAGAGATTCTTAGTCAATGGTATGCTTCGATACATTATATAAAAATCTCTTGGACATTATGATAACCATACTAGTTTTAAAGCCACTCAGTGGGGCGCTTGAAGTTTACTGTCATTTATAAGGACATTGATTATTTCACAGTTGTGATTGTACCCGCATATGGGCTACCTATATATCCTTATTTAGAAAATTAATTAGAACCCACGTAGTTCGAGTAATGGAGTATGGTGTTTATGCATGATTGATGGCTCAAATAAAGATGTCATAATTACCTTTACGCTCTAAGCTCACGTGAGTCGTGCTCGGTGTGAGAAACAAGAGGTATTGGTAAAACCAGAAAATTGTACCATGAAAGATACAATAATAAGATATGATGTGGGGATTATGTATGGATGACTTCCCAAAATAGATGAATATTGGGTTTTACTTTAGGGAAGAAACCCAAGAACAAGGTCCATAAAGGTATATGTGCTTTATGGAGATTTGGTTAAATAACTTAGGACTTAATCCTGAGAAGGATTCCCAAATTAGAGAGAACTTATGATTGGGTTTTATTCCTGATAAGGAAACCCAAATCAAAAGTAAATTAAGACTGGTTAAGAGAAATTATGATTGGGGCTTATTCCTGAGAAGGAGGCTCAGGTTAAGGGAAATTGAGAACCTGGGGCTTACTCCTAAGGAGGATGCCCATATTTGGGAACTTAAAGACTCAGGATTACTCCTGAAAAGGAGTCCCAGGTTAGGGGACTTGGGGCTTACTCTTGAGGAGGATACCCATTGAATAAGGAATTTTGGGTCTTACTCCTAAGGAGGATGCCCATATTTAGAGAATTTGGACTGGGGCTTACTCCTGAAAATGAGGCCGAGGTTAAAGATCCTCTCATCTTAAAGGATGAGGTTGAATGAATGAAATCTCTAACCTTAGTGAAATAAAGATATGTAAATCACTAGGTTTTAAGAGATTTTCCACAGAATTCCTTTCATGTAAGGAAGCCAACAAGGGAGCCATGCCAAAAGAAATGGCTTTGAAGAGGGTTTTGAAGGCTGAATCTTGAATAGGAGAGGTGGATAGGCAAAAGAGAGGTGGAATAGGTAGGAGGGACACCCAAAAAGAAGTAGGCATGCAAGTCCTGCGTGGGCGTGTAGGTACTGGTCGCACAGGTATACCTGTGCGACATATGGGTACTTGCGTGACGGTAAACCCATGGAGTAATACTTGGGCGATACTTGGCTCAAGCCCTTTGTATTATCCCTAGAGGCTTCCAGAAGAGTGGCGTGCAAGTTCTATTGAAGTGGTAAGGTAGCGTGCAAGTTTCTTCATTTCCCTTAAGGGTTAGACAGTTAGGCGAGCAGGTGTTGATGAATTTCAACACTTAGGCCTTGCCCCCCCCCCTCTTTAGATCTTCTATTCTGACAGAGTGCAAGTATACTTGCGCGACCATGATGAAACTTGAACGACCCAAGTGGGAAGAAATCCTTTTCCATGCCTTTTGTCAGTTTTTGATGTATCTTCAAAGGATAAATCACTTTAGACTAAGGTATTTCCCTTTTTCAGTCATTTAGACTTTGTGACGAAAAGGAACATCAACAATAGTGTCAGATTTAATATAGACATCATGAAGTGGTGACTTCCTACTACTTATTTATTGTATTTTATTATCATTTTTTCTAATTTTGTTATTTAGTTTTATTATCATTTTTATCCGATACATAATTTATTATTTTTTATAGAGTTCATGATGAAGGATGATAAACTCATGACACACTCATGTACTATGATTATTCACTCAACAAGGATGATGTAATCATGAGGATGCACATTTCTTTTTATTATGCAATAATTCAACATTTTAGGTTATCAAACCACAATATTTTTAGATAACTCTAAATATTCAATGTATTAATGATTTAAAAGACATGGTGTGTTGTGTAGAAATCGACCACAACTATATCTGATACATATTATGCCCAGTATGACTTGATTTTTATGTTATTAGTTTATGAAAATTATTTTAAAAACACATTATATACTTAAAATAATGAAAACACGTTGATATTGTTTTGATAATTTAGGAAAATTATTCATAATTTATTTTTGATGTGTGGAAATCAGCTTCACCTCAATCCAATACATGGTGAACCTGGTGTGGTAGTGTTAGTATCATTTTTGGAGATGCTCAGGCTTATGAAATAAATCAACCACACCTCAATCAGATATGCCTCAATCTAATACACAGTATGCTCGTTATGAATTGAAGTGTGTGTTTTTAGTTTATAATTCATATTTTAGTTCAAAACACAATTAACACAATCAATACTGATAAAAAACATTCAGATTGTTTTGATACCTTATGAAAATGACCCATATGTCACTTTTGACATGTAGGAATTAGCCTCAACTCAATGTGATACAAGATGTCTCTGGTATGACTCAAGGTGCATGTTTTCAATTTAAGATTGAAATTTTAGTTAAAAAATTCACATAATAAAAATCAAGAAAACACATTCTAATTCTATTAATACTTTATAAAAACAATATATAAATCATTTGTGGCATATATGAGTTAGACTCACCTTAATACGATACATAGTGTGTCTGGTATGACTCAAATGTGTTTGTTATCTTTTTAAAACTGACAATTTAGTTCAAAACATGTGTCACTCACTTAAAACTAATAAAAAATTCTCATATTTTCTTGATACTATATTAAAAAATATTCAACACTCATTTGTGATGTATAGGAATATGTATTACATCAAATCAATATGTGATGTGACAAGTATGACTCAAAGTGCATGTTTTCATATTAAATTTATATTTTTTATAAAAAAGAAACATGACATGATCAAAACCAAGAAAATAAATTTGGATTGTTTTGATATGTTAGTAAAATGATCCTTAATTCATTCATGATTAAAGGAATCAACAACATTCAATATGAAATACCGTGCGACCGATATGACTCAAAGTGACAGTTTTTAGTTTAAAATGATTTTTTAGTGATAACCACATGTGACATACTCAAAACTATGAAAAAAATCATATTGTTATGATACATTATAAAAATGATCCATAATTCATTTATGATGTGTTTGAAATATTTGTACCTCAATCTGAAACATGGTGTGACCGGTATGACTCCAAGTATGTCTTTTTGTTTAGAATTTACATTTTAGTGAAAAAGACAAGTAATATACTCAAAACTAAGAAGACTCATCTGGATTGTTTTGATACTTTAGGACAATGATCCATATATCAATTTTTAAGTGCAGGAATACACCGCACCTCAATTTGATACACAATGTGCCCTGTATGACTCAAATTGCCCATTATCAGTTAAAATTTTAAATTTTAGTTCAAAACATGTGTCTTTCATTGAAAGTAGAGAAAAATAATTAATAATATCTTGATAATTTAGGAAAATGACTCATATGTTATTTGTGATGTGTGGGAATAATTGTCATGTAACACCAACACACAATGTGACTGGTATGACTAAAACTCTGTGTTCTCATTTGAAAATGGTTATTTTTAAAAAATATGTGATGTGATAGAAACCACGAAAATACATTCAGATTGTTCTCATACTTTATGAAAATGATTTATATTTTATTTATAAAATTTATAAATCATATTCACCTCAATTCGACACACGGTGTGACCTGTAAGACTCCAAGTGTTTCTTTTTTATTTAGAATTGACATTTTAGTAAAAAAGACAAATGGCATACTCAAAACCAAGAAAACACATTCGTATTGTTTTGATAATTAAGGAAAATTATCCATAAGTAATTTTTTACATATAGTAGTTTACTACACTACAATTTGATACATGATGTGCCTGTTATGACTCGATGTGTCGATTATTATTATAGAATTGACATTTTATTTCAAAACATGCTTCACTCACTAAAAACAAAGAAAAGGCACTCAAATTGTCTTGATAATTTAGAACAATGACTCATATGTCATTTTTGATGTGTATGAATCATTCTCACATCAAACTAACACAATATGTACCCAGTATGGCTTAGAGTTTGTGTTTTTTGTTTAAAATCACATTTTACAAAAAAAACCATGTGACATACTCAAAACTAGGAAAATTAATTCAATTCTATTTGAAAATTTTTTACATTAATCCATTAGTCATTTGTAATTTGTATGAATTAGACTCAAATAAATTTGATTCACCATGAGACCCATTTTACTCCAAGTGTTTCCTTTTAATTAAAATTCACTTTTTAGTAAAAAAGACAAGTGGCATACTCAAAGATATGAAAATGTATTTGGGTATTTTTTATACATTAGGTAAATGATCCATATGTTATTTTTGATGTGAAAGAATTATCAGAACCTCAATCCAATATACAGTGTGCCTGGTATGACTCAAAGTGTCCATTATTAGATTAAAATTGTCATTTTAGTTCAAAACATATTCTACTCAATGAAAAAAATGAAATTGTGTTTAGATTGTATTGATAATTTAGGTAAATGATTCATAAGTATTTTTTGATGTGTAGGAATATGTCTCATATCAAACTGACACACAAGGTGACTGGTATGACTCAAAGTGTGTGTTTTCATTTTAAAATAACATCTTAGTAAAAAATAAGTATCATACTGAAAACAATGAAAACACATTTGTATTTACTTATACCTTATGAAAAAATGATCTTTAATTCATATGTGATGTGGAGGAATTATCCACACCTCAATCTGATACATAGTGTTCTCATTATGACTCAAGGTGTCTATTATCTGTTTAAAATATATATATATTATTTCAAGATTTGTGTCACTCTATGAAAACTGGGGAAATGTTATTAGATTATCTTAATAATTTAGGAAAAATATTCAAAATTGATATATAATGTTTTGGAATTAGTCTCAAGTGAAACCAACACATGATGTGATCGGTATGACTCAAAGTGCATGTATTCAGTTTAAAATAGAATTTTAGTAAAAAAATAAGTGACATAATCAAAAAAATAAAATTCATTCCTACTGTTTTGATACTTTATAAAAATGTCACATAAGTCATTTGTGACATATAGGAATCAGTTGCACCACATTCTGATTCACGGTGTGACCAGTATTACTCAAATTTTCTATTTTGAGTTTAAAAATGTGATTATATTAATATATGGTTTCATATTTATGTTTAGTTTCTTTCTTTATAGTATTAATAATTTAAGAATTTTTTTCTTATATTGTTGGATTCTTTTTCTCATGTTCGAGTGGTTTGTTTGGAAACTGATACAATGATCGGAATTATTTGAGAGGGGTTTGGGTTCTAATGACAATGAAACCATTGGTTTTTTCTAATATGTGTTATAAATTGTACTTACTAATGTAATTGTAAAAAATAATTTTTAAGATTTCTATAATAGTGTATTTTTTCTTGTATTTGTGATGTAATTTTTATTTAAATTAAATAATTTACTTTCTATATCTTGTAATTTCCTGTACTTGTTTCTACAGTGTGCTATTATTTTAACAGCATAGTACAACTATATGACCATTATGAGTGTTAGAAGTAGTGCTAATAAAAGGGTCCCCCTTTTAATGACTCTTATATTAACATCATCTTTTTATCACTAATAAAGGCTTTTTATTCTTTTATTAAAATAAAGCTTTTTAGTAGTGGATAAAGTTCAATTCATATAATCATGTAATCTATAGTAGTGGGTTGTTATTCTTGATTGTACTCCAACTATTTACTTATGTACTTTGTTTCATATTATAAAATATTAACAGAACACTGCCAAAAATCACGCCTTAGACAGTGTTTCCATTTATATGTGATAAAAAATAATAACTAATAAAAAGGTAACATATATCATCTCTTTACAAAAGCACTGGTGAAGGTAACTTTTAATAGTGCTAAAAAAGTGATGATAAAACAGCACCATTTATCAGTACATTTTTTAGCGCTAATAAACGTTGATATTTATCAACACTTTTATTAGCACTAATAAAAACTATTAATAAAATATTCTATTAATATATATATAATTACCATATTTATATTAATAAAATAATTTTTATTTACATATATTAATTAAAAAATTATTTAAATAATTAATATTAAAATGATATATTGATATATATTTTAGTAATCCAAAAAATTAAATAAATGTAAATCATTTATTGTTAATATGTGATATTTAAACATATATATTTATATCAATGTCTGTATTCATTTATGTGTATGCCTTATGTTGTGTGTGTGTGTGTTTTAGGTATGTGGTTATATATAGATTTTTTACACGTATATATGTATGTTGTTTATGTATATAAATGTACATATGTATGTGGGATGTATATATATATATAAATATAACATGTGTACATGTGTATGTATAGAATGTACATAAATACCAAGATGGCACAAATCATGGGTTATAGCCCATGGAACCAAAATTTATTTAAAATAAATTAACTACAAAGTACATGAAAGGATATGAAATCTAATTGAGTGAAAACCCATTTCACAATAAGAAATAAGTTCATCTATGGGATTAGCCACCACCCCTACCTATCGGATGATGACCCATCCTCCATGTTTTAGGTTAATTTCATGTCTCGTAATCATTATCATCCTATGGGTTTGGATCTTCTATTAGACATGATCCCTCCAACAATTTTCGCTCCTCAATAGGAACTCTGTGACCATTTCCAAATTTCTCATAGAAGACCTCCTTTCTATTAGACCTATTAAATATATTAATCAGAATAAAATTATTCTTACCAAATTTCTATGGGGCTATAGATTGCTCCATTCCTCCCATGTGAGTGTCAAACTTCATAAGTGAATCACTAGTTTCAACAACTTGAGTGGCAGGGCATTTCAGTGAATTATTAATACTTCCAGTAGCATCATGATTTTTGTAATTACCCCTCAATGGATATTCTGCATCATGTTTTTCTTTCCCTTACGATCCCTTGAGGCACTGAATTGATCCTACCTCAATTGAGAATCCATAATATCTTGTGCAATAATTTCACATTTAGAGATATTTGTAATGAGACTTTTATCATTAGAGGCCTCCTACACAACATCTTCCCATGTTTTATGGATCTTCCCCTAATCATCTTGGATATCCTCATCAGCAGCAGGTTTATGGGGCTACTCATGATGCACTAGAGCATCAGAAGATTATCAATACATCTCTCTAGTAATACGAATAGTTCTATTCATCATCCTATTACAAGTTAAATCCATGTTATATTCCCTAGCACCCTTCCCTTACACTAGGACATGCTAGGGGTCTTTTCTACAAATATATACCCTATTTTCAGTTTTAATTATATAAAGAAACTGACCATCTTTAGATGTTTTAGCCTACATATTAATGTTTCGCACATCAATACCCTCCCTCAGAATCTCATAATACTTCATATAGGACTCCACCAACATTTGATCTTATTTTCCTCCCAGTGATATTACGCCCTTATTCAAGTTATCCTAGTTCTTTTAAAATGAGGCATCCCCCCCCCTGCATCAGATATACAGCTCTTACAAAATTTATAGATTTTCCTACAATTGGAATTCTCATATCCAACCTACTTATAGAGATTAAAAAATTTGTGTAATAATCCATTCTTAGATCCAATTTCCATTCTTTCACCATTATAAATTAACAAAACATTATCCTTCATAGGATTCAAAAAATAAACATCCACCAAGACCCTATCATAGTACCTGAATTTTCACTGGATTATGTTTTCATCCTACTACAGAAGTGCATAGATGAAAGAGGAAATGTCTATCATGATTTGAGGGTGCTAAAAAACCTAGTTGAGGCTGTGAAATCTTACCCATACATGATCATTTGTTTGTTTCTAGTGATGCAGATTAAACCTTAGGTGTCATTTTGAATTACTAAAAACACCCAGTTTGGGATTATTGAAACTAGATTCCAATGATGAAAAAATATGTTTCTTCAACTAAAAAAATAAGGGAAAATACACTTTCCCCATGTTTACGATCCTCTAGTTATCAAATACCCAATATAAAGTCAATATTTGACATAGAATCTCAACTTTTAGAGGTCTGTTACACTTCGAAAGAATAAATCAACTGATCAAGGAGTACTAATCAAAATCAATTCAATCATCAAGAACATCATGATTAAAAAGGATCGATAAAATAATATCCTTAGACTTCATGATTTTATATTTGAGAAAGTTCAGAGTATATTGATCATGCTCTTGTGTCACCATATTGTTTAGGGCTTCTATGCGTGATAGAGATTTCCTCCTGGATGTCACCTACCCCACTATATTCATGCTATTCAAATAATTTGTGGCCATAACTATAGAAAGAGGTAGAAATTAAAGAGAATAGATAAAATTATTGAGGAAATTTCATCCCCACTCTCTTTGGATTCCACAATCGTAAAGCATTTACATAAATATTTAATTATAAAATTATAAATATATATATATATAATGTTTTAAAAAAATTACTTATAAAATTATATATATATATATATATATATATTATATTATAAAAAATTGTTTAAATAATAAATATATATTATATTTATAATTATATATACTTCTATATTAATATATATATATATATAAAGCTTATGCAGTGATTCCATGAAGGCGATATGGTTTTCTATTGTTTTTCAATTTCGATGGACCTCAAATATAATAATTCGATAATCCCACACTTTCTTGGTTTTTTGCATTTGTACAGTAGTGTGGATGACATCTAGGAGGTGGTGGGAAAGTCTAAGGTGCCTTCATTGATCCATCCTACCAATCTGTGTCAGATCTGAGTTCTTACAGGGTGACATACATTCCTGTCAGTGTGGATGGTGTCTGGGCAGTGGTGGATAACTGTGAAATGTGATATATTCCCAATTTTGGATCCAATTAGGTTTATTATACAATAATTATGTCCACATATATAGTTGGTTCTAGTAGAAACATATGTATTTCAATTGGCGTGGGTGTTTCTCTTATAGTGATGGTTACCGAGAAGGTTGATGCGAGTAAATATTTGATGGCCTGATGATGCGGGGATGATGGAATCGTTTCTCTAAGAAGTATTTTGGATGATTACCCTAATCAATGGAATGTATTTTCATGGCATCTTCTGGCAGCATTTACCTCTTTTGGTAGGTTCCTCATAAAAGGGTAGTCGGCCCATGTTCAAGTTGATTGTGATGCTTTTTCAGAATTCCTAGATTTGGGTAAGAATTTATGTATTGGTAGGTTTTCCTTTCCAAATGATAAAAGTCATGAAATATTTATGATCTTGTTCATAGAATCTCTTTCATATGGGGATTTTCATATTTGTATCATATTTCATTGGGTAGATTCTTCTTTTCCTGCGTGTTTCAATATGATGAATCCAGGATCTGTACATTATCCTCTAGTTCTCTATTTTTTAAGGTGTGAATGATTCATCTCCATGAATGGATGATGTATTTTAATTTATCTAGGTCCAAGAATGTTTTTTCACATGTTTGGATCATGTTTCATGGTCTTAAATCGATTTAATGGCATAAACAAATTTCATGCTATTTCTTCTACAATTGGTGTTCTGATTCTCCTGGATAAGGAGATAGAACATGTTAGGTATGGACACTTTTCCTGAATTCTAGTTGAAATTTATTTGAGTTGTAGTCTTACTGTTAATGTTACACTTACTTCTCCCACTTATGATATACAAATCAGTTTTGAGTATGAAAATAGTTTTGATTTCTCTCAAAATTGAAAATATATTGGTCATATGTATGAGATATATAAGTGGAAAGTTTGTGACATTTGTGGTTTGATAGGACATCCTTCAAAATAATGTGATGTTATTGATAAGTGGAATTAATCCAAGCCATTTGGTTAGTCAGTACCTAGGAAGACTAGGAAGTAGCTAGTTAGATTTTTGGTTAAGAATAATCATGATCAAGGTGTTGCAGTATGCCAAGAAAATAATTGGTGGATAATTTGGAACAGGAAGGAATGTAATTAGCTACATCAATGACTAAGAAAGATGGAATTTACACTGGTGAGATGGTATACTCTACTGATGAAGATGTTGGTGTTGTGTCTAGATGTTCTCCAATACCAAATGATGTGTAAGGGAAGCAACCACAGCCTAAGATGCTCTCCTATGCAGAGATTACTGAGCAGGCTTATCAGAGTGTTTCTTCCTATCCAGTTATTATATTTGATAATTCCCAACACTCAGTTGGGTCGATGGATGTTGGGTCTTTTCATAATTCTATCCAAACTAGTGGAAAAAATGCTGGTGTTACTGCTTCAAGTAGTAATCATGGTAATGATTCACTACCTAAGCCTATGTTTGTAACAGTATTTGGGGATTTTTCTAATAAAAATGATAATGAAACATCAACATTACACTAAGATAGGATAGTATAGAAAGTAGTGGGGGATCTATCAGTGGATGAAACTGCCATTAAAGTCTTGGTTGATCAACAGCTGATGGAGGAATATGTGATTTCCTTTAGGAATAACAAAGTAAAGTAAAAAATTAATAGTAATTATCCCAGAAAGAATAAATGTGCAGATAAAGCATGGGGATGGAACTTGGATCCTGTATAAAGACAGATACCCATAGCATCATTTTTGGACATTGAATGTTATTAGAAGGTTTCATTTATGAAAATCGGTTCTGAATAGAACCTAGATCATTCAATGGTAGATTTGTTTTGCTGTAAATAGATTTGGTTTTCTTGAATAACTCAATGAGGAGTCAAGGCATGTTGAAAATCTAGACACTGGTGTTCAATCCATTAACAAACAGATTGGTAAGGATCATTCTACTATAGTTATAGACAATATGGATGTTGATAAGGAAGAACCTGAAGAAACATGACATAAAAAATCTCAGAGATTGGGTAGGAATCCAAAAGGTTGTGGTTGGGGACATTGATGAGATGATTGGGCTACTGCTTGAGGGTGTGGCCGAAATGTATCTACTAGGACTTCATCAAAGGAGTCTAAAAGCCAGCTCACTCCAGAGTAGGAAAATATCAAGGAGAAGTACTCTGTGATATTCAATCAAATGAACTCATAGTCGGAGGGGGAAAATACAGATGACGATGATGACTCCGACCAGGAATATAAGAATGATCCTGTTTTTGATTTGTAGTTTTCCCATATGGATGAGGTAATGTTCTTTATTTGGATTCATCTATCCTCTTTTCATCTCTTTGTCAACATTATTTTTTGAATAAATTTTTTAGGAACGGGCTTTCCTATCTCCTGAACCTTTGGATTATAATTATATAAATATATAAAATTATATATAATTATATAAATATATAAAAATGATTATAAAAATATTTATTCATAATTAGAATTAACATTAAATAAATTTATATTTACATAACTATAAAATTATAGTAAATATTTTTATAATTATACATAATTATATATCAGTACATACATATATATATAATTATATATAAAGAATTTTATATTATATATATAATTATATATGTATATAAAATTGTATATAACTATATAATTATATATAAATAAATAAATATATTTATAATTATATACAAATATTTTCAGATATATTTTTAATAATTTTAATTAAAATAAATTAATATATATATATATATAATTATAAAATCATATTAAATATATTTAAATAATAAATATATACTTATATATTAATAAATATATTTACAATTATATATACTTATTTGTTAATAAATATATATATATATATATATTATATCAGGTGCAGGGGGTACAAGTACATTCAACACACACACACTGTAAGGGTCTAACTCAGTCCATAACCCCCTAAGGATAGACCTTATTACACCTTATAGCCTTATTTATATTATATATATATGTGGGGGGGAAGGTCATAACTTATCCCAATTCTTTTATACCTACTGGGTATGGCATAGTCCACTGTCGTCCTTAAGCATTGGCCCACCCTGCTTGGATGGGAATCCCTTTGCATAACACTACTCACCTGGCCCAGCAACCGCTGAAGAGCACTGTTGCAGCTCGTGTCCCCCATGTGTGGTCACCGATCCATGGGTCCCCCTCATCATGTTGTGTTGAGAATGCCAACACAACCCTTCATGGAACTCCTGTATGCACGTCAGTGTGCCTATAGTTCTTGCCGAAGACACCATGCCTTGGACCCCTCAAGTGTTGTCGTCACTGCCAGATCCCTTGTGTGTAACCACCGCCATGCCGAGTTGTCGATCATCACCCTCGCTAATGAGTAGGGACATCATGTATAGCTCACACAAAGCACACTATGTTTCCTGATCAAATCACGGGGCCATCATCACTACTGGTGACATTTGATACGATCTATCATCAACCCCCCAAATTTAATTGGGGGCTGAAATGAAACATGTGTAGGTTTCAAAACCCTGCCACCCGAATGATGATTGGGTTGGGTTAACACTAACCAAAGATCCCTTATTCTATGTATATATATATAATTATATAAATACAGGTAATTATAAAAATATATTTATCATTTTATATAAAAATATGTAAATATATTTATTTATAATTAAAATTTTAAATAAATAATTATATAAATATATATTTAAATAAATATAAAATTATAATAAATATATTTAAATAGGTTTAGAAGTAAATATGTCTTCCATAAGAAATTTGGCAGTGTTCATGGAGTTCCCCTTGCTTATGAATGGTTTTTTGAGGGCTAAGGTCCAGCGGAAGATCCAACACCACCGAATGATAATAATGATGACACATGGCAGCAACTCAAAACATAGAGGAGGGGTCGCCATCCTAGAGGTAGGGCAGGGGCCGATCCCATAAATAAACCTTTTTCATATTGTGAATTGGTTTTTTACATTATTATATTTTCCATCCCATTTTATACATTGTGTTATATTTGTTATCAATAAATTTTGGAACCATGGTCTATAACCCATGGTTCGTGCCGTCTTGGTTAAAAAAATATATATTATTTATAATTATAATATTTAAATAATTATTTATTTATATAAATAATTGTATAATTATAATTAATATATTTAGAATATTTAGAATTATATATATTTATATATTAATATATATATATATAATTATATATTAATACATTTTAAATATATTTATTTGAAGATAATTTTGAACTTATCATTGAATATAGTTAGCTTCCTCATTTTTTCCATGATTGAAAAGTCATAGGTCATGATAAATTGAGTTATAGGTCTTTTACTTGTTCATTCTATTATGACAGGGGACATAATGAAAATATGTGTTTTAAAAATTCTAGGTGGTAAATGAATTCTAAGGGCATCGGGAATGCTGAGTCGGGAGAAGTTCATGAAGGGGTTCTAAACTTGAAGCCCTCATAGGATAATATAGTCGTTGTTGTTGGATATATTGAGGGAGAAACTCAAATTGAGATAACCCCTTATTTAATTGGCGATACACATAGGGTTGTTCATTTCCCAAATACTGTAAAAGGTAAAAAAATTATTAAGGTTGGTGCTTATTTTCCTGATACACTTATTACAGGACTCACAACCCCTATTTAAGAATAGCTTGGTGACTCTGACTTTGGGGTTGAAGTCCAATTTCATGATGACTCTCAATTGGGTGATGAAATGAATTATTCTAAAAATAGTAGGGGGGAAATAAAAAATGGATCAGCCCCTCCGAAAAATGACTGTCAAGGTAGCTGTTAGTATAAATCTAGTGGAATAGTAACCTATTTTGAGACTAATCAAATTGGTGAAATAGTTTTGGTGAAATCTCTAATATAGGGATTGGGAAGGTTGGAAGTGGAGGTGATAGCCACTCCCAGGGCTCAATCATGGTCACCATTAATGGAATTGTATCTCAGCTAAATTCTAGATCTTGTTTAGAACCAAATATTTTTTTCAACTACTCTTAAGGATGTGTCCACACCTGATCAAGGGGTGACAAGCCTCAAAAAAGGATGCATCGACATCTTGAAAAAATGTACATAGCTTACATGAAATATTTAACTGTTCAAATAGCATGGAGTTCATTAGTTGGAAATACACCTAGGCCTATTGCAGTTGAAGGGAAATCCTAATGCAATGAGGATAACAAGGCAAGGATATGTATGATTGCAGATCAAAATCCTAGGCCACTTGAGGACACCATCCCGCTGGATTTAAAAATTGAATCTTATGTTGATAATGGTCCCTGGCATCAGCCCAGAACATTGAATAGGGGCCTTCTTCCAGGAGGTAGAGGTGGAAGCCGCTCCCATGGATGATAAATTCCTATTTTCTTGGTTGTAGCTTATATTAATATTTGGATTTGTGTGTTTTCTTGAATTTATTACTGCTATCTCCCCTTGTATGTTGGTGTTCTTTTATTTTTCAATAAATTTCAAGATCATGGGAGAAAATCCATGGTTCGAACAGATTAGGTATATTTGTAAATATATTTAATTATATAAATTTTCCTTTTCCTTAATAAATTTTTTGGGACCATGGATTTTAATCCATAGTTCACACTATTTGATTTATATATTTATAATTATACAAAAATATTTTTAAAAACATTAATTTACAATTATAATTATAAATATATATATATTTATTTATTTATTTATTTATTTATTTATTTATTTATTTATTCATTTATTTAAATAATTATAAAATTATAATGAGTATATTTTAAAAATAAATATTTATTTTTATATATTAATGAATATATATATATATATAAATAAATATATATAATTATATAAACATATAAAATTGTATAATTTATTTATAATTATATACAAATATTTTTCAAAATATTTATTTAAATTTATAAATATAAATATATATATATATATATATTTAATTATAATTGTAAATATATATATAGTTAAATAATTATAAAATTATAATAAATATATTTATTTATAATTATATTTATAAATACATATTTTTAAACTCCTTTTTATTTATTTATAATTATTTAAATTTAAATTTTTTAATTATATTGATTATATTATTAAAATTTGTTCTTTATCAGTGTTGAAATTTGAGTGTTGATGAAGATATATTTCATCAAGGCTTATTATTTTAGTGCTGATAGAACTACTATTTATTAGCATTTTTTTGAAAGCGCAAATTAAATTATTTCCCAGTCTTTTAAATAGATCCCTAATAGTGTTCTCTCTCTCACCATTCAATATTTCATCGGACCAAACCCTCGACGCCGCTCTTCCTCAATCTTCTCTATGAACAAATCCTCTCATCATATATTATATTTTATTATTTCTTCTACTATTTATTTAGGAAAAAAACTACACACCTGGTCCCATTCATATCCCACCATATCTTGTCACATGAAAAACAACTGATCGAACCTCCATTGGTTGACCCATCACTTCAGTTTCACCTACTCCACCTTATTTGATCTTTTCCCATTGTACTTACACTTCACGTACATAGTTTGAATAAGTTTTTCCAACGCCAACATATCTAACAAAATCAATCAAACATAACGATCACTATGATTCTTATCTCGTCCATTGTTTTTGAACTCCAACCTACTACACTAATACTGGTTTATCTTCTTGATCTTAGTCTTCATTAAATTTTCTTTTTTTTCAATTATTGAAATTATTAATTTTTTATTAACCTCTATGTGAGTAATTGGGTTGACTTTTTAATCAATTACAAAAACATCATAACATTTCTCATATGGGTTTGAAATTTTTTCGACATATGAATCTGTAAATTTATATGAATTCATCATTAATTTTTAGTTGGTTTTGTTTCATTTTGTGTTTTGATGATTATATATGCACTTATTCTCTTAACAACTTTTCTTTGAATGGTGAAATCCTGGATCCCTTTTTTAAACTAAATTTAACTACAACTCATTCAATTTAATTTTTTTAAAATTATTAATAAAATTTTTCTTCATAATAAAAGAAAAAAATCAATAATCTATTTATTACAAGGAAATATGGATTGAAATTAAAAAAACATATACCCCAAATTTTTTACTTAACAAACATTAATTAGCATATAGGGACACAAAACTAAGAACCAACACATGTAACATCTAGATATGTGTTCATAAAAATTTAAATAACATAACCAAAAAAATTATTAGGGGCACATTTTAACTAAAAAATTGTACCAGAAGGTTAGTCCAATGTTTGAACACACAAAATGATACCATCATTGAAACGAAGCAGGAAAATACCAATGGTGTGATTATAAATCATCATAAAGACAAAAAAAAATATTCTAAATAACCCTTAAAATCCATAAAAGATAAATTAATAAGTCATTCCTAACAAAAAATATTCAATTTTACTTAAATCCACTCAACTCTATATGGATTCCAGCCTAAATCTAAGGGAATACGAGAGGGAAGTGAGGTATTCCTACCAAAAGGATTAAAAAGAAGAACTCTGGATTTAAATGAATAGAATTAAACCACCACATTAAGCTAAGAACCAACCAAGAAATAACATAAAGTGAGGTATTGGGTTATTTTCTATATGAAGTATGAAACCAGAAAAGGGAAACAATATATTACCATTGTCGGTGATGGGATACTATAAAAAATAAAAAATTTCAGAAGAATATTATAGGAGATAATATAGGCATACCTTTATCAGGAATATCCCTTATTGAATATTCTTTGGAATTTTTAATTTATCACTAATAAGGGGTGATAAATAAGTTAAAAACTTTTTATTTTACTTTTTACTCTTTATAAATTAACCTATGTTATTGATTAATTTCTGGATAGAGTCACTTAATAATGACCATTTCTTTTTCAAACACTCCTTAAAATATGTGTCAAAAAGATGTGTGGTATCTATATTTATAAATGTAATAGGATTATGTGTATCTATATTTATAAATCCATACTTTTGTAAGGAAAAACATTGGTATCTATATTTATATGATCATATTAACTTTCAAAGACCTCTTAAATACACAAAATCTCCAATCCTACATAATATAGATTGATAATATCACTAAGTAAGGGGAAAGTCATTAACTCCATTAAACCTATTGGATATCCACCATGACTGCACTCCTACAACCATGGCCTCACAGGAATCTAAGGCTACTAAAAATCAATCTTAATACCAATATCCTTCTCATTTTCATGTAGTAATTGAAGGAATCCTTTGAATAATGAGAATAAAATGTATTTCTCAACATGAGTGTGTTTAAGACCATCCAAATGAGCCTTCTCATTGTCACACCTATCAAGGATCCCCTTCTAGGGATCAAACTGATTTTTCCTCTTTTTTAATCTTTAGTTTGAAAACTAATAAATTTATTCATATACTTCACCAACTCCTGAGCCTATGAATACTTATACTTAAGGAGATAATTATCATCCTCATTAGATTATTCTCCTAAACAAAATTCATGAGTATCATCCCCCATCTCTTTTAGACATGCACCTTTTTTTTCTTGAACTACACTGAGTATTTAATATCCCATACTAGGTATTGGTGATTATTTTTGATGAATTCATATGATAACACCAACCACCAATGGAGTAATTATTTTATTAAATTTAATTTCCCCTTTATTTTAAATCATGCTCATATTATTTGAATCATTAAAATGTTGAGTTGCCCTTATTTTAAAGTCCCCTTTTTTGTATTTATATATTTTATTAAATATAAATATTAATGAATCAAATAGGATGGATATGAGTCAAAAATGGTTGGATTCCAGTCGTATAGAAAAAGAGTATAAAGATGTTTTGAAATAGTTCTTCATGTTTTCAAAATATCTTGCATATGAACCTTCTCAAATCCTTTATCCATGTTTACACTATTGTTATTCAAGACTAATTATTGTTGATGAGTTGGAAGAAGAATCGGTCTATCATAGAATAGATAGAAGTTATAAATTTCATGCTAATCCTTCATAAAAAAATGAATATAGCTAGTGACTGGGATAAAATAAGGTTTTATGGATCATAAAATATAATTACAAGTGTGGACAGTGAAGAATACCATATCAAGGTTGTGATTATAGGTGTGAATGATGATGAATATATTATTGAGGAAATGGAAATAAATATTGAATATTAACTTCATGATTTTCCAAAATTATTTGAGAAGTTAGATTGTTGTGAAAATACATCATTTTATGCTAGTTGTAAAAAATATACAACATTGTCAGCCTCAATGAAGTCGTATAATATAAAATATGGTAATAGATGGAGTGAGGCTATAATTATTGAACGACTTTCTCTCTTCAATGATATGCTCCCAGAATATAATTGGTTTCCTAGCTAAAAATATGACACAAAATGAATGTTATGTTTTATGGGTATGATAGCTTAAAAAATAAATTCTTATTCAAATGACTTTATACTTTTTCAGAAAGACAAAAAACACTCAAAGGATACCCAAATTGTGGTTATTCTCAATACAATAAAACGAAATTGGGTCCAATGAATGTTGTATGGTACTTTCCAATCATTACATGTTTTAATATTCTATATGTAAGTGAGGATACTTCAAGGCAATTGATGTGGAATGTAGATATATGAAATAATCATGGGAAACATTATCACTCATAAGACACTTCTCATTAGAATATAGTCCATCATGAGTATCCTAATTTTAGAAATGAGATGAGTATCATTCATTTTGTTCTATCTATATATGGAGTGAATCCTTTTGGTTTTTATTGTAGTAATAAATGTACATGACCAGTGAGGTTGGTAAATTATAACTTTATACCGTGGTTATGCATGAAATGAAAGTAAATTATTTTATCTCCTCTTATATCATGTAAGAAACAAATGTGTAATGATATTGATGTTAATTTGGCTCCATTGATTGAATATTTAAAATAATTTTTCGATTCAGGTTTTATGTTTTATGATTCTTACATAAATGAAGATTTCAAATTGATAGCCATGTTATACGGGATAGTAAATGACTTTCCGACTTATGGATATTTTTCAGGATATAGAATTAAATGAACTCAAGGGTGTCCAATTTTTTAACAAGGTACACAATCAATTAGATTGAAATATTCATCGAATACTATGTTTCAAAAACATCTTATATTACTACCTTGAAGAAATAAGTACCATTCTTGGACTACATCATTCGATGGGAGTTAAGAAGAATATAAAACACCATCTCCCCTAACAGGTGATCAACAATTTGAGAAATTGAATAATATGGACAATTTTTTTGGAAAACCTTTTTAAATTTTTTTTGAAAATTAGTTAGAAAAAGGAATTAGTTTCTTTGATTTAACAGATTAGAATTGTTTGTATGTTATGAATTTTCATGATGTTGTGCATGTTTAAAAATATTTATGTAATAATGTCATTAGAATGTTACTAAATGAAGTTTCCAAACAAATGATGGAATTAAGGGTTGGTTGGACATGATTGATATGGGAATATTGGATGTTGTGGTGACAGTGAAGGGTAAAAAATAGACTTTTCTCCCTCCAGTAGCTTACAATATCTCTAGGAAGGAGAGATTTTTGTTTTGTAACATATTGAATTATGTAAAAGTTCTAGAGGGGTATTCATCGAATATGAGAAATTTCATTTCAATGAATAATTTAATTTTTATGGGTATGAAATCACAGGAATTTCATGTTTTGATGAAAGACATAATGAATGTTTCTTTACACTACTTTTTTTCAAGAATGTTCATCATACATTAACCCTACTCTGTTTCTTTTTCAAAGATATATACAGAACAATTATAGACCTGGTGAAATTTCCATCTATTGAAAAGTAAATTGAAATTTTATTTTGTGAATTGGAATATTTCTTCCCTATGAAATTCATTGATATCATGGATAACATTATGTTTCAATTGGTGAGATAAATTTTACTATGTAGTCATATACATTATAGATGGTTGTACCCCATTGAATGGTACATGAATATTTTGAAAGGGTATGTCGAAAATAAAAGTTTGTTAGATGGTTGTATTATGGAATAATATATTGTTTATGAAGTCATCAAATTTTTTACTAAATGCTTTTTCATCATGGGAATCATTGGTCTACTAAAATCTCACCACACTGGGTGGCTTTTTGGTGATAGAACTTCTAGAATATATGTTGTCACAATCACTATTACAGATCTGTATCAGGACCAAATTTACATTTTTCATAATAGTTTAGAGGTCTCCCCATATGTTGAAACCCACAAATAAACTCTTAGTCATTTCAGTCCTTCAAGGGTTAAAAACTGGATATGAAATACTTATAATCAATAATTTATATGATGGTTTCAATACTTTAATTTCATGGAGTAAGATGAAAATCTAGATTCAATTTCAGAATGACTTCAATGGATATCCATAGGACCAAGGTTTCATGTATTAACTTATAATGGTCATTTAATTCATGGTAATAAGTTCAATACAGATATACATGATAAAGTAAGTACCATGATAAATAATGTAGTTACACTTATAGATGAAGTGATTCATGTATCTACTACCATGGAATAAAATCCAATTTATGAGAATATGTCACACTTTGGCATCATCAAACAAATATGGGAGTTATATTATATGGCATTCTAACTTCCAATTTTTCAATTCAAGTGGGTTGATAGTAGTTGTTGTGTTAAAATAGATGAATTTGGATTTGTATAAGTGGATTTCAGTAAGGAAGGGTAAAAAGATGAATAATTTATAATGACATCACAGACAGAACTAGTATTTTATGTTTGAGATCCTACAAAACAAAAGTGGTCAATTGTTCCATTATCAATAAAAATCACTAAATGGTTAGATGAAGATTCAACTAAGGGTGACCCTTTCATTGGTACATCGCAATCATTTCACAGAGGTCCTAGTTTAGATGTTGTCTTGTATGTCAAAGGAGACCACAATGAAGGGATTTAGATACTCAATAGATGGGTCAAATACCTTCAACCTTTAAAAAATATAGATTAGTAATCATGTTAATTGTTTGTAATATACATTGTGTTACATCATGTGATTGACTATTAACTGCTACATTTATGTAATCTAAATTAAACATTGAACCACTTCTGAAGATAATGACTTCAACACATGATGATGCTCCCAATCCTGAGGAACAATAGTTTTCTCAAACTACTTTTTCTCATAGTGTAGAGGAACAACAACCTTCTGTAAATACCGATACAACAAATCCATAGGAACAAAATATTGATAATGTCAAACCTGAGGAAATATTAGACAGAAAATAACCAATGGTCTAAAAAATAGGAGTGTCGTAACATGACGGTGTTAGTAAAAATTATTAATGTGAAAATAAAAGGCATTAAATTTGAGTTCGGATGGAATGTACATGGCCAGCCTTTTAACCCCAACAAGTCCTTGTTCATTAGTTTCATTAGGTACATAATTAAGTATCGTATACTGATTTATGTATATTCATGGAACCATGTTGTGACAATGCTTAAGTCTTTGATTTCGGAAGATATTAGGGTAAAATTATGATATCTTTTCTTTATTTTACTAAAAAAATAAAATAATGAAATACTAACTTACTCTTAATTATCCCTTGTATAGTGAATTTATAGTACATGAATAACACCTGAAATTTGAACTAATGCATGCTATAGAGGCTTGTAGAGGCTTTCTCAAAATTCTAACAAATTTTCATCTCAAATATGTTGAAGGAAAAATAAACATGCACCACCTCATATGTATGCACACTTGATAAGAAAAAATAATGTGATGTACTTACTAGAATTCATGGGCAGATATATTCTCAATTATATTGTGGATGGTAATAAATTAATTCAAAATACATGTATTAATCACTTTGATTAATAATTTTGAATTTATGAAATAGAAACAGAGTGATGAAAATAGTTATTTTGCAGAAAAACCAACATTCCCCTTTCATAAAACAAGTATGGGGTATGGTTCACTTGAGAAAAAAATGGTATATGTTTTAAATCTACCATAATATTATTATGTGACATGAAATAACAAAATAATTATTTTCCATTGTTTATATAAATATTGATGAATCCAAATATAAATAAACTTCCAAACCATGTCATGTGTTTTTGAAGTAGGTACGTGTAAACAAATATGGGATACTAATAGATGAAAACATACAAAAATTGTGGGAATCATGTGTAAGTATGACATAATAAAAAAATTCATAAATCTCTATTACATAATAATAATTACTTATTTCCCTACATTTTTTATTCATCTTAGACAATGGAATCATCAATATTTTTAATATATGTATACCAACTATCATTTTCCTTGATGTAGCTAGAACAGTATGGTGGTGTCAGAGGTGTCTGTTTTGGGGTGACACCAAAAACATATTTTGATAAAATAAATGAAAAAGTATGGTGATGATAATACAATTAAAGAGATGTAGACATGATTATCTTCCCTTGAATAAAAATTTCATTAGAAATATTATTTTTTATAAAATTTTATGGGGGAAGAAAAGTGAAGAAATAACTCATGAACAACAATTTCATGAAGATCCCCCCATCCCCACCAGCTTTTAGGTGATCCATTCCCCTCAAATAGCTATCTTAGATGAGGTAATCAATGATCTCACAATTTTTTATATGAAATGTGAATTAGAAATATAATGATGTATTTCATATACTTATATTGTATATGGTGAAAACGAGTATTATTTATATCTATCAAGACCCACCCATCGCCTTGTTAGTAGGGATATCGTGTTCAATATCACAGAATACACTCTATATAACAGAAAAATTCCAACATGTCATGTGAGAGTGGGGATTAGCATATCTCATGAGCCGAACACCAAGATACCTCTTCCACTTGACGATGCATATATTCATGATTTCAATCAATCTATTGGAACATTTTTAGCATGTCCATAATATCTTGTAAAAAAACATATTAACAAGGATGTATTAATTTCCAATTTATTTTTCATACTAAATATTTAACAATTAATGAAAAACAGTCTGAATTGATGAATGTGATTAGAGTTGAACAAAGGTAATAGGGTGAAACAAAAGGTAGAATAAAAAACAAATAAAGGAACAACCAACCAATCAAGAATACCTTCATAATGAATCTTTACCTTTCTTGTTCAATATCTGCATTTACTAACATTAAAGGATCATGTTGACAAAAGGTTAAAACGTTGTAGTAAACACATTGTTCATTTTGATGGAATGATGTACATAGAATCCATTTTAGAAATCATTTATCTTGATAATGTAAATTAAATTCTCAAGAATGAATATATAGGAGTCTCAGTTGTAAATTCATACATGAGGTGTGTTTTCATGATTTCTTTTTTCCAAATTCCTTATCTAATATGTTAACTATGACTAAATACAATTCACATTTTTTCTTGTGTATATATGAGTGAAAATTGATGTGATTACCCCATGAACATAAATATAGAATCATTAATCCTCACATCACTTCTACAGTCCATAATTTAATGGAGTCAGAAAAAAATGAGGAAATAGTGGTAAAATTATCTGCGTCATTTGAATGAGAACTTATGGATGTCAAACTCTTCTTAATACCAATGATGTAGCGGTAAAACTATATAATTTAATCATATTAAATATATTTTAATTCCCCTCATTACATATTATAATTTTATTTTTTAGGAAACATTCAGTTCTCATTATGGTCAATTTGGACAATCTAAATATTTAATTCCCAGATCCACTGCATTGATACCAAAAAAACTAAGCTCAAGTGGTGATAATTTTCAATTTATAATACATTACATCAACCATTGTATAACTATGATTAATGTTATATATTTTATATTATGTTTTAAGGAAAATTTTGTTAAGATAGGGGGTATTTAAATATCATCAAAATCATGTCATGAGGACATTTCATGCACACAAAGAGCCCATCAACATCTACAAGTGGATAATTATTATGTTATATATAATAATATTTAATTATCAAAACACATATCAAAAAAAATAATTATTTTTTTCAGTGTTTTTGTAGTATCTGAAACATGAAAATGAAAAATATTATTGTTATTATGTTTTCAAATTTATGAGTGATATCATATACCATCAACAAACTATCATCCAACTAGAGGTATTTTTGATGATAACCCCTATTTCATTTAAAATATTTATTAAGACTTTCTGTATTTATATTTTTTCAGTACTACCATTACTTTAAAATGTACATGTATTCAAAATATGAAATATATTTGTTTATAAATGAATGGTAATAATACTCGATGCTAGAATGTACACATATATCCTGAAGATGTGACATCCTATATCTTATTTAGTTAATTTTCTCATAATTTTATCTAATTTTTATAATTAATTTAATTGTCATTTTTGTATGATATTTATACTGTTAATATTCACAAACATCATAAATAAATGACTTCATAAATAAGGATGATTCACTTTTGTGCTATTATCATGAACTCAATCTAATACCTACTGTACTCAGTATGACTCAAATTGTATAGTTTTAATTTAAAATTGACATTTTATTAATGTATTGTTTCATATTTATTTTTATTTTATTTTTTATAGTACTATGAACATAAGAATTGATTTATTATATAGGATGATTCTTTTTCTCGATTTGGGGTGGTTTGTTTGAAGCTTCTCATTCTCATGAATGATTGGACTTTGAGGCTGCAACTAAGATAATGAAAACAAGGAAATAGATCACAAATGTATACAACCATCATGAAAAGGTGAATTCCTAATACTTATTTACATAATTATGTCATCAATTTTTCTACTATTTATATGTTAATTTCATTATCATTTTTATATGATACTAATTTTCTTCTATAGATCTTTTAGGACGTCATGTTTTTCATTCAACTATCTACAACAGAAAGTAAGAAGGGAACATGTTCCTTTCTGATGGATGAGGAAACCTGGTGTTTCCTAAAACATGAAGTGTTTAAAAAAGTATAGTGTTTTTACTTCCATCATAATGAAACATGTTTTATATTTTCTAGTATTTTTCAAATAGATGAAAGAAAAACATGTATCACATACTCAACCATCCACACCTCGATCTGATATTCAGTGTCCTTCGAATGACTCGGACCGTATGTTTTTAGTCAATAATTTAAAATTTAGATCAAAACACACATCACAAAGTCAAAACCAATAAAACACATTACAATTTTTTGATAAATTAATAAAACAATCCATATTTCATTTTTATCATATAGGAATCAGATTCACCTCAATCTAATGCACGGAGTGGATAGTATGACTTTAAGTGTATCTTTTTATTTAAAAATGTCATTATATTTTTATGAAAAGAATAGGTGACACACTGAAAACATATCAAACACATTTGAATTTTTTTATACTTTAGTAAAACAATCCATAAGTCACTTTTGACATGTATGTATCAACCACACATCAATCCGACACAAAGTGTGACAGATATGACTTCACGTGGGTCTTTTTGTTTAAAATTGACATTAATTTTCATAATTTGAAAAAAGTTAAATTAATAAAGAAGATATAATACAATATTATTGTTTTTATATATTATTAAAATTATCCAAAAGTCATTTTTGACATGTAGGAATCAACCACACCTTAATATGATGCACTTTTTCACTGGTATGACTCCAATTTTGTCTCTATAATTCAAATTGACAATAATTTTGGTAAAAATGACAAGTGACATACTCAATATTGAGAAAAAACATTTTTTTTATTTTGATAATTTATAAATATTATCCACAAGTCATTTGTGATTTTTAGGAATTCTACACACCTCAATCAAAAGCACTGTGAGCCTGGTATGACTCAAAGTGTCCGTTATCAGTTTAAAATTGACAACATAGTTGAAAATATGTGGCATTAACTAAGAACTAATAAACCATTCTCCGATTTTCATTAAAATTTATAAAACTGATTCTTATGTAATTTTTGATGTGTGGGAATCAGTCTCACATAAATTATGAGACTTCTAGAATGATGTAGATGTTCTATAGGGGTATTCATCAAATACCAAGAATATTGTTTCAATGATTGATCCAAAGTTAAAGGGACTGAAATTAGATAGATTTATTATTTTGATGAAATATCTAATTCATATAGCTTTACATTTCATTTTTCATAGGAATTTTATTCATATATTAACCAAAATATATTTCTTTTTCAAATCTATATGCAACAAAGTTATAGACCCAATGAAATTTATAACAATAGAAAATTAAATTGTTGTCATATTATGTGAATTGAAAATTTTCTACCTATTGGAATTCATCGATATGAGGGTTTAATTGATGGTTCACATGGTAATAGAGATTCAAATTTTTGGTCCAATACATTATAGATGGATATACCCCACTGAACAGTATATGAGGATTTTGAAAGGGTATGTCAAATATCGAATTTGGACAGATTGTTGTATTGCATATCGATATATTATTGAGGAATCCCTTGGATTATATACAGACTACCTGTTTGATGTGAAAATCATTAGGCTATTGAAATCTCATCACACTAGGTGGATAGTGGGTGATGGAATATTTAGAATATATTTTTTTCACAATCACTATTATAGATCGGGACCATGCCCACCTTTAAGTTTTTTATAAAAGTTAAAGGATTTAACATATGTGGAAACCCAGAAATAAATTCTTAAAAATTTGAATCAATCATGTTTTGAAATTTTGATATCAAATACACATAATAAATAGATTATAGGTTGGATTTGAGACCATATTTTTAAAGATTTATCTTAAAATCTAGAATCAATTTCAGAATGACATCAATGGCTATCCAGATGACTAATTGTGTTGTATTATCTTATAATGGTTACATTATTAATGAATTTATATTATATATAAATGAACTTGATGAATTTATAACCATGAAAATTAGATTAGTTACACTTGTGGATGAAGCGATGCATGTATCTAGTTCCAAGGACCTAAATCCAGTTTATGTGAATATTTCATACTTTTTCAATATCAAAAAAATATGGGTGCAAGATTATAAAAAATTGAAAGTGCCTATTTTTAAATCAAAGTGGGTTGATAAAAAGATAGATGTTAAAATATATGAATTGGGATTCATGAAAGTGGATTTCAGTAAGGATGGTTTAAAAGATAAATCATTTATAATGGAATCAAAGGAACTAAATGTATTTTATGTTCCATATCCTACAAACTGAAAGTGGTATATTGTTTTCTTATTGACCAAAACCACTAAAGGGTGAGACGAAAATTAAACTAATTATGACCTTTTCATTGGATTATCACAATAATCTTACAATGTTCTCAATATATATGAGGTCATGTATGTCAGAGGAGACCACAATGAATGGATATGGATACATGATAGAGGGGTTAAATCCCTTAAACCATTAAAAATTGATTTTAATAATTAGGTAATATTTTTTTATAATATACATTGAATTGCCTAAAAATGTTATATATTCACTACTATATTTACATAATCTAAATTAAATGTTCAACTACTTTTTAGATAATGACTTCTTTATGTATCAGTGCTCCCAATCCTGACAAAGAATACGTTTCTCAACATATTGATGTTCCTAATATAGACGGACAATAACCTTCTACACATGAAAATGATACCAATATTTTTGAATAACATCTTGATGATATTGAACCTATTAAAATGGTAGATAGTGAAAAAGTGGTGTCTTAGAAAAAATAAGAGAAATTTTGTGTGATGGTGCTAGAAAAAATTATTAATGTGAGAAGTAATGGAATCAAATTCAAAGTTAGATGGAATGCACATGGCTAGTATTTTAACCCCAATAAGGCCATGTTTATTAGTTACATTTGGCTCACCACTTGGTAGAATGTGAATATTGATATATATTTGCAGCACAATGTTGTTCCCTCTCTTAGACACTAATTTATGAAGAGATTAGGGAAACAATATGATATACGTTCTTTATTATAATAAATTAATAATGAAACGTTGACTTACTCTTCATTATCAAAGTACACTTATTATAGATGAATCCTGAATGAAATATGTATTAGTAATTTCTAGAAAGGCTCAGAGTGACTTTCTCAAAATTCTTATGGAGTTTCATCTTAAATATGTTGATGGGAAAATTAACATGCACCCACTATAGATGTATGCACACCTAATAATCCAAGAAGCATGGGATGTGTTTATTGGTTGTTGTGAGTAGGCTTCCTTTCAGGTAAATTGTGACTCGTAATATATTGATTTTCAATACATGTATTAATAAATTCGATTAAGAACTTTTAATTCATGGAATATAAACTGAGTGCTTAAAATAGACAAAGGCCGGTAAAACCAACGTACCCCTACCATAAATAATGTATGGGGTATACTTCACTTGAAAAAAATTGTTTTTATTTTAAATTTACCATAATATGTTTATGTGACATGAAACAACAACATAATTAGGTTCCCCTATTTATATTTATATTGATCAATGAAAATCCAAATCCACACCCATCCCATTTTATGTTATCTGAATGGAGGAATTTTTATTTAAATAAGGGATATTAATAAATGAAAATGCCCAAAAAATTTATGAAGAATGTGAATGTATGAAAAAATAAAAATTTGTTTTTATTTAAATAAATATTACATAATGATGATTATTTTTTCCAATATTTTTATCTAGCTTAGACAGAAGAATCATAATCATGTTTTCTAATGAAAAACAATGATAAATTCTCTTGATGTGGCCAGAATGGTATGTTCATGTCATAGGTGTGGGTTTTAGGGTATCACCAAGAATGAATTTTAAGGATAACATGAACAGGGGGATAAAGATAGGAAAATTGAAAATTTATAGGAATGATTACCTTCTCTAGAAGAAAATTTTAATTGGTGGTCATAGTTGTTACAAAATGTTATGGTAAATATTCAAAGATAAAAAACACAAGAACAACCAAAGTGTGAAGATCCCCCCGCACCCACCCCCATCAGCTTTTAGGCAATCAATTCTCCTCCAAGATTTTTCATAGAAGATGTAATCAATATTTTCATAATTGTTTCTCTAAAATGTGAATCATATAGACACTCATTCATTTCTTATATTGATATTATACTTGTTCAGAATGATTGTGATATATATCCATCTACACCTATCTGTCATCTTGTTATGAGGGATACCGTGTTCGATATATAAGGAGATATTATACACAAAATATAACTTTAAATAGGTCATGTGAGAGTGGGTATTAACATAGCTCATGAGCCGAGCACGGAGCTACCTTTTCCACTTGATGATGCGGATATTCATATGGCCAATAAATCTATTATAACATTTATAGCATATAAATTAGTTCATATAAAAAAATGTTGACAAGAAGTTATTCATTTCCAATTTATTTTTCATGAAACATATTTAACAATTAATGAGAAAAGGTCTAAACCGATGAGTGTTATCATAAACTTAAAAGGGTAAGGGAGTGGAATAGAACTTCTAATCAAAAAAAATATAAAGGAACAACCCTACAATAAAAAATATATACAAAAATTTTTTTTACCCTACCCATTTGACCTCTGCATTTACTAACATTAACAGTTTATGCATATACAAGGTTACAAAGTGGTAGTAATGTTATAGTTAATTTTGAAGAACAAATGTATGGAGAGGCCATTATAGAATATTTTCTCTTGATAATGTAAATTAAATCCCCATGTATGAATGGATATGAATATCAATTGTAAATTTATTCATGACGTATGTTTTCATGGGTTGTTTTTCCAATAGATGACCTTCGATGTTAATTATGACTAAATACAACTCATATTTATTTCAAGAATATATATCAATACTATTTTGGGGGAAATCTATGTGAATATAAAAATGGAATCATTATTCCTCATAACACTTATACAAAAAAAATATCATTAGAATCAAATAAAATTGATGTAATAGTGGAAAAACTGATTGCAATGTTTGAAAGAATACGTACAGATGACAGGCACTTATTTTTACTGATAATATAGGGGTAAAACTTGAAAATTTAATCATTTCAAATATATATTTAGACCATTAATTACTTGTTAATTTTTATTTTTTTAGGTGTCATATGATACTAATTGTAGTAAATATGGATACTCTAATGATTTATTTTCTAAATTCACGGAATGGATACCCAAAAAACCGACCACACATGGTGATGTTTATCTATTTATAATACACTACTTTCCACATATAAGAACTATAATTCAAGTTATATATTTTATATTATGTTTTAATGAGAATACTATTATTATAGGGTGGTGTTGAATATCCTGAAAATCATTGCATGAGGATAGTCCATAAGAAAAAGGCATATATGGACTTCTACAAGTGGATAAGTATTAGGGTACAAATAATAATATTTACCTATCAATACATATATTAAAACAAATTACTTATTTTTTTCAATGTTCCTGTAATGTTTGAAACAAACTAATGGAAAATATTGTGGTTATTATGCTTTCAAATTTATGAAATCTATCATATAACACCAAAAAAATATCATCCTCGAAGAGGTATTTTCAAAGATAATTACAATTTAATTTAAAATAAATATTATTCCATTTTGTATTTATAGTTGTCTAGTACTACTAGAAATATATATATTCCTCTTATTCAAAAGAGGAAATAAATTTGTTTAAAAATCAATTGGAAGCATACCTACTATCAAAATGTACACATATATCATGAATATGTGACTTCCTACTACTTATTTTATTGATTTTCTCATCATTTTATCTTCACTATTTATTTAATTTTACAAATCATTTAAATTTGATATTTATTTCTTAAATTTTCAAATATATCATGATAAAATGTCATATTCAGAAAAGTTGATTCACTCATTTTCTTGGATCATGAACTCAACAAGGATGAGGCACTCCTGATGATGAAATTTTCTCTTTATTCTCCAATGTATTCAACATTCCGGGTAATCAAGAAACAATGTTAATAGATAACCCAGAATTTTGAATGCATTGTAGAGTTAAAATATAGGGTGGAATCAACCATATCTCCATTTTATACATGATTTACCCTTTCTTGATGAATCAAAGTTCTAATCGAAGGATCTTATCTCATATGGTATGTGGTTTCTTCCCTAATTGGTTATCTCTCTCTCATCTCTCTCTTCCCCTATGAAGAGGGTTAAGTTTTCCTCCATTTGTGGTGGTTTAAATCATGGTTTTGATGGGTTTTAATCCTTTGGATCATGTTATTAGGTTTTGATCCTTGATCTTAAACATATTTGTGATCTTGAACATTTCACTTAAATTTTTGGATTTTTGGTTTGGCAAACGTCTTTCAGCGATCTTGAGGTAGGTGTTCCAAAATCCAATTCCTAAAGTATTGATGTGTAATTGTGTGAATTTAATTTTAGAGTTACAATTTCCACATTTGTAAATTTAACCATTAATTTAATTAATTAATTGTACAATTAATTAATGGGTTTACATAATTGGAATAATAATGTGATTATGATTTGGTGAAATTCATAAATATGAAATTGGATAATTAATAGAAATTATGATTTAATGTTGATAAATGGTTAATGGTGAATTTATCATATTATTCCATGTGATTTAAATAAGGACCATGATTTTTTTTATAAATTGAAATGGTTCACTATAATGAGAATGTGTGATAAGAATTCTAATGATGATTAATTATGATGAATGTGATACGTGTGATATTTGTTATATTTTTGATATATGTGGTAAATAGTGTGGGATAAGGACTAATCCTCCAAATACCCATATGTTATTGATTTATATATGAATGTGTGATAGGAACTAATTTTCCAAATACTTGTATTTTATAAAAATTAGTTGTGGGACAGTTAATGATATCTGAATGCCCACATATTTCTATACATGAAGTTCTAGGACCAAGACGTTGGCATTGGACCAAATTTTCAAGTAGCCTTGATATGAAATTGGAATTAAATGATGAATGAAATCTCATGATATAATGAATTATAATTCCTAAATTTATATGATCTAGACTCCAGTGTGGGCTAAAACATGCATTAATGGTTCGAGTGTCATCGTGAACCTAGGAGATTTATATAGTTATTAAAAGAATAATTATTTGTCAAAACTATTTAATTTGACACTTATACTTTATTATTTATAAAACTACATACACTATTATATACTAGATTTTGTTTCAGATTCCATTGGTGCTGGCCTACTGATTTTCACTCACACCCTACTCAGTCTGCCTGATCGGTACCCAAATAGACTTCATGTTTATAAGATAGGATATGGGAAAATCTCTATGTTTGATAGCTTATATGGGATGGAGCTTGGATGAGGGAAATAAACATGATTTCATGATTTTTAGTCTGTATTGAACATGTTTTTTTTATATTAAAACATAAAACATATATGACACAATATATCTACTTCTTTAGGTTTTCATTATTTCCCTATTTTGGATTATCATGTTATACTGGTCTATATTGGTGATGAATTATTCTAGTTATTGGTTATATCATTTGGTTATTTTTTATTTATTTTTTCCTTTGTACTAATTTTATAAAGATGATATATTCTCCACATATTATATATTTGACCATCACGGTTAGTCGGTTGCCTCTGGTATGTGGGGAGGCGCCCCTAAGGTCATGTGACCAGTCATCTCAGGGCACTGGTATGTGGCACCCTGGTCGGAAAGTTACAAATTTTTATCAAAGGTATTTTTTTTATTTTATTTTTTATTACTATTCTGGAAAGGTTGATAAGAGATTAAACTGATTCAGGCCTTTGTTGAGAGCTTATAAAAGGGTGTATTTAACCCATGTACGGGGTAAAATCCAAGTACCCAGGGTGGGATTTCTATTGTTTATGTTTTTTTTGTTATGGTTGAATGTTTTTTCACCTCCAGTGATGCACTTTTTGTGTTCTTTTATTGATTTTTTATAATATTTTTATTCATTGCCCAATATTAAATTAAATTTGATCAAACGTGCATCATTATAGGAACTTATAAATTATTATGACATGCATCATTTTAGGCATGCATAGAAAAGTATGTGTTGGGGTGATTTGTTTAAATGAAAATTATTTTATTTCTTATTTATTTAAATGAAACAGGTGACTATTGTGAAATTAGAGATTTTAAATGATGTTAAGTGTGGTGAGCTAATGTGGATAATGGGGTTATGATGAGAAACTTGATTTATGAAAGTGTTTTACCCTATGTGAACCATTACCCATGTGAGTGATGGTTAAGAGTAGTGATATTTTTTTGGTTTTGATCATGTGGAATCATAAGAGGAATTAATTTTTATGGATTTTTGTGGATCCCCATTGTTAAATGTGTTAATGATGTATTTTGTGTCCTAAGAACTTTGTTTGGTATTTTATAAAAATTGATCTATGGCGATGCTTATTAATTGGATGACATGAGGAAAAGGATTGAAATTTGCCCAATGCGGAGGAACCAGAGGCCCTGATAGTTCTGCGTGAGGAAGTAGGGGAGCAGTTTCATGAGAAATTTTCTCACATTATACATTTCTTAGAATGATACCCAGGGTAGGTTATGAGTAACATGTATGACTTGACATGGGAGTTATAGTTGTATCTACCTGTGATATTTACCAGAGAGGGTGGACTTGAGGAAATTGAGTTTTGGATTGAGTATGTCCAAATGATTCATGACCACTTAGAGGCTCCTACTGAGAACAGAGTCAACCTAGATGCTTATATGTTACAAGATCAAGTAAAGTGTTAGTGGTATATCTAAAATCATAATGGAAAGTTGAATAATATGTAGTGTAAGTACATTACGGGCAAGTTATTGGATCACTCTTACCCTGAGACACTCAGGTGGTAAAGGGAAGCTGAGTTTATGAAGTTGACCTAGGGGAGTATTTCTGTGATGGACTACATTTTTCTATTCACTGATTTGTAGCACATTGTTCCAGTGTTGTCATGATATGAGGTGACTGTGGAAATTCATTTTTAGTATAAGATTAATTGTGATATAAAGTCTTAGGATAACATCTTTAGGCTGAAAAAGTTTTAAGAAGTGTTGAATAAAGCACTCGTATTTGAGGGTAACCTGAAGGAGGCTTCCAATGGAGGACTAGTGGTTTCTTTTGGATGACCAGGAGGTATATATTCCTAGATTAAGTAGTGTTTTTATGAGAATGTAACCCTAGAGATAACATAAATAGTGGCCAGTGGAAGGATCGGCTACTCAGGACCTCACTCGATTGATCTTCCACAAGTGAGACAGTTCATATCACATTTATAGACAGTGCCCATGACCACCGATAGACTACTGAGATTAAAACAGGATTGGAATTTTAAAATGGTTTAATAGGAATCCACAATCGTTTTATAATGAGATAGTAATAATGATGAATTAGTGTGTTAGAAGTGGGTCTTCTACCCAATATCAGTCGGGTAGTTGGAGTTCTGTTGTCCATGGAGATCGAGGTAGTAGACATGGTACTTATGGGTAGGAGCACCCATATCAGTAGAGTTCTACTATTCTAGGGACTCAAACTATTACATAGGGGAGAGGGGTAGGACAGTTTCATATAGTTCTGCATGCTTAGCTAGATAGCGATGTTGGTCTATCGACAATTAGAGGTACTATTTTTGTAGCTTCATCGCTTGTTAGTTTCTTAGTTGATACTGGAACCTCTCACTCTTTTATATCAATACAACTTGTTAATGTGTTAAGTCTGGTAGTGGAGTTTTTGAATAGGGTTATGATGATCGATACACTGTTGGGAGTAATGTCAAGATGCATCTTTTTATATAGGGGGTATTATCTAGAGGTCGGGGAGTATCATTTTCTATGGGATCTTTATATCCTTTATATGTTAGTATTTGACTTGATTTTGGGTATGGACTGGATGGTAGAATACCGATCCCACATATATTGTTAATAAAGGTGATAAACCTTTATGTCTCCTGAGGTTGACAATTATGTTCATCATGGATAGTGGGATATTCAGGAAGGTCATGAAGGGCTAGTTCATAAGAAATGGGGGGACATCACCACCCATGTTTCTAGTCTATTGTTGGATGATGGGATTGTAAGGAAATATTTCTTTCCACCCTTAGTAGACTAGTTCTAGGATGTGTTTTTTAGGAACACTCAAGTCCTCCACCAGAGAGTGATGTAAATTTAACTATTGATCTCATGCCTAGAGCTAAGATATTGTCCATTACACCTTATATAATACAACCAATATAGGTTTAAGATATTAAGACTCAACTGGAATAGTTGATGGAAAAGGTATTTATCCATCCGTGTACATCATCTTCGGGTTCTCTAATCATGTTTGCAAATAATACTGATGAAACCTTGAGCTTATGTGTTGATTATTAAATGTTGAATCAGATTATAGTGAAGAAATGGTATCCTCTTCTTCATATAAAATATCTATTTGACCAATTTATAGGATCTCATGTTTTCTCTAAGATCTACATGATATTAGGGTATCATTAGCTGAGAGTTCAGCCTTCTAACATACCCAAAAAAATCAGAAGCATGTATGGCCTTTATGAATTCGGCGTGATATCGTTTGGGCAGAAGAACACTCTAGTAGTGTATATGGTATTGATGAAACCTAATCTTCAAACTATACCAAGATCAGATTTTTTTTGTTTATTTTATGACATCTTGTTGTACACCGATACTCCTCATGATCATTACCAACATCTTGACATCATCTTAAGTATAGTGAGATAGAATCATCTATATGCCACGAAACCTAAGTACCAATTATATAATGATCATGTACATTTCTTAGGTCACATAATCTCTAAGGAAGGTTGGTAAATAGCCCCAGAGAATGTTCAAGAAGTGGAATCATGGGAGCATCCCAAGAATGTTTTTGATATCTATAGATTTTTAGGATTATCAGGTCATTATTAGAGGTTTATCCATAAATTTTACTAATTGGTAGCACCTATTTCAGGCTTCACTAAGAAGGCAGATATGATTGAATGATTTGGAGAATGTGAGAATGCTTTCCAGGAGTTGAAGAAGCAGTTGAGAACCACACAAAATATGATCCTACCAGAGGTGGGTGGATATTATACGGTGTTTTTTATGCTTCAAGAGTAGGACATGGGGAAATGTTGATGAATGGAGACCAAATTGTGTCATATGGTTCATAGTAGTTGAGGCCACATGAATGGAATTAACCTATGCATGACCTCAAGTTGCCTGTATTGGTATGTAATTTGAAGGGTTGGCAGCACTATCTATTGGGAAAAAAGTAGATTATGTATACTGATCACAAGAGCTTAAAGTATATCTTTTCACAATGAGGCATGAATCTCTAGAAGTGTAGATGGGATGTGTATATGCATTAATTTAATTTTGAGATATCATGTACTCTTGGGAAGGAAAACGGTGTTACTGATTCTTTGAGAAATAAAAATAAGTCTCGGGCAATTCATGAGTTTAGTTCTGAGTGGAAGATGATGACATTGTTGTCTAAGAAGCATATTTCGGTTGGTAAGGGCCAGGAGTAGATGAACATCATATCAGTATCAGTGGAGTCCACGCTTTTGAGATAGATCAAGGAGAGGTAGTGTGGGGATTCAAAGTGTTTGTACTTGAGGTAAAGCCTTAAAGGTATAGAGTAACCTTTCGATTGGTCTGTAGATGAGTATGTGATCATCTATTTTACGAATCGTTTTTTTGTGCCTATGAGTATGCGAGAGGAGATGATACATGAATTTCATGCCTCAAAGTGGGTGGTGCATCCTGGTTTGACCAAAATGTACAGTGGCCTAAGTCTATAGTATTGGAATCGGGGTATAAAGAAGGAAATTTTAGGGTTCATGACATGATGATACACCTTTCAATAGTTGAAGACCAATAATCAATGACATGTTGGTTTACTATAGTCCTTTCCCAATCTGGATGGAAGTGGGACAATGTTACCATGTAACTCTTGGTGGGTCTCACATGGGTGCCTCAGAAAAATGATGTTATTTGGGTGATTGTGGACCAATTGATGAAAGTAGATCATTTCATGCCTATTCAGGAGACTTTATAAGTGGATCAGTTTGAAGACATATACATTTTAGGGTCATTCTATCTGCATGGGGTGCGACAGAGTGTAGTTTCATACTGTGACTCATTTTTCACATGATGTTTTCAATAGTTCTTTATGAAATTTCTTGGTATTTAGCTGTTTTTGTGTATGGATCTCCACCCATAGACATATGGGAAGTATGAACGTACTCTATAGATTTTGGAGGATATGTTACGGGTGTGTATTCTAAATTTTGGTGGAGCTTGGGAGAAACAGTTAGCACTCATTAGTTTCGCCAATAAAAACAGTTATCAAGAGACTATTTAAATGGAACCATATAAGGAACTTTATGATAAGCCATATAGATCACCTCTATATTGAATAGATGTAGGTGAGTCAGAGTTGTTGGGATCGATCCTCTTTAAGGGTACATCAGAGTAGGTCCAGTTGAATTGGAAACATGTAGTTATGACTCAGAGTAGGAAGAAGTTTTATGCTGATCAAAATAGATGACACCTTGCATTTACAGTGGTTTATCATGTATTCCATTGGGTTTCACGTAGAGTGGGTCACCTTATTATTCAAAGATAGGGAATTTTGGTGCCCATGTTTTTCAGACCTTTTGATATTGTGGATAGAATCTGTCATGTGGAATCTCGATTTGGACATCCGAAGAGTTATAGTTCTATGCATGATGCTTTTCATGTGCCACAACTTCGGAGGTATCACCCTGACCCTTCTCATGGTATTTATTCTGTTAATGTTGAGTGTGATATTGATACATTCTTTGAGGAGCATCTGATGCATGTTATAGATCACAGTGAGAAAGTGTTTTGAGGAGAGACTATGCCGATAGTGTGAGTATTATGGAAAAAAGGTAGTGTTTTGGGGAAAAATGGGAGAGAGGAGAAGATGTGCATGCCTATTCAGCTGATCTTTTTACCATGAAATCATAGTGATTCTTTACAGTATAGATCGAGGACCAGGTTTTATAAAGTGGGTAGATCATAATATCTGTACCATTTTGGAGATGTCTCAAGATAATTTTTTAGTACTCTTTAACACTTTGTTTTGATTATATCTCAGTTAATTTTTTCAGGGTAATTTTATGTGAATTTGGGGTTTTTAGGAAGAAAAAGTGGTAGTGCACGGTTGGCACACTTTTTGGGAAAATGTGCTCTACGCCCGAGAAAGAAGTTTCATCAAATTCGAAGGGGGAATTTCACGACTAGCACATGGTATGTAAAATTTTTTGATATCATGGTTGAAACTATGAACTCCAATGATGAGGTGCACATTTATGTTGCACAATTTGGGAAACTTTTTAAGCCTTACCATCAAACTATGCACGTGATATTTATTTCCCCTGAAAATTTATTAAAAATTTCTTGAACCCCCGTGATTAACCCCTAATCGCCCCAGGTCAGGCATAAACTTATTATTTCAAAATTTTATGATCCCATGATGGTTCCAAGGCACCTAAGACCTCATTCATGATGAATTGATGATCCAATAAGAGGATCATATATCATCTGGTATGTGGTTTATTCCCCAATTTTTTATCTCTTTCTCTCTCATACCTCTCTTTCCCTATAAGGAGGGATAATATTTCCATAATTTTAGGTTGTTTAGAACTTAGTTTTGATATATTTTAATCAATTAGTTCTTGTTATTAGGTTTTGGCTACATATCTTGTACACCATTGTGGTCTTGAACATTTGGCTTCAATTTGGGTATTTTTGGTTTGGAGAATTTTCATCAATGATCTTGAGGTCGGTTGCCCATACATCAATTCCCATAGCCTGGAATTATAATTACATATATGTAATTATGAAATTTAAATTTCCACATTTTTAAATTGAACCATGAATTGAATTCATTAATTGTATAATTAATTAGTGGGATGATGAAATTGTTGGAATAATGTGATTATGAATTGGTGAGTGTAATGATTATGGAATTGGTTGATTAATGGAAATTATGATTAAATTTTGATAAATTGTTAATCCTGAATTGTTCATATTATTCCTTTTGATTTAAATAAGGACCATGATTCTTCTGATATAATGAAATGGTTCTCCTTGATGAGAATGTGCGATAATAAGATTAATGATGATTAATATTGATGAATTTGATACATATGATATTTTTCATATATGTGATTTTTGTGATATATGTGATAATGACTGTAGGATGAGGACTGATGATCCAAATACCAATATGTTATTGATTTATATATGAGTCTGGGACAAGGAATCGTGCTCTAAAAACCCATATGTGGTAAAAATGAGGTGTGGGATAGGGATTGATGCTCCAAATACCCACAGGGTCCTAGACATGACGTTCTATAACCAAGTAATTGGCATTAAAATAGAGTTCTAGGTTGCCTTGATATGAAATTGGAATTAAATGACAAATGAAATACCATGATATGATGAATTATGATTCCTTATGATAAATGTTTAAGAATTCGGCATGTGTTAAAGCTGGTATTGATGGTTTGGGTGTCATCGTGATCCCAGAAGATTTATGTGTTTATTAAAAGAATAACTATTTGTGAAAATTATTTACATTTTCATATGTACTTTGTTATTCATGAAAATACATACACTGTTATAGACTTGATATTGATTTTGATACTGTTATTGGTGGCCTACTAACCTTTACACATACCCTACCCGGGCTGCCTGATCAGTATCAAAATAGACTTCATGTTTGTAGGATAGGATATGGGCAAGAGCCCTTGGTTAGATGGCTGAGTTGGGATAGAGTGTGGATGATGGAACCAGACATGATTCCAGGACACTCTTGGTAATTTTCACTGTGTATTTATTTTGGGGTTTTCATATTAACACTCAAAACATATATGGAGTGAAATATATACTACTTTAGTTCAGAATTAATTCCTTTTTTTGGTTTATCATGAAATATGGATTTTTATTGGTGATGGAATTATTCTGGTTATGGGTAATATCATTTGGTTATTTTTTATTTATTTCCATTGTCGTACTTCTTTGATAAAATGGTATAGTCTCCCAATATTATATATTTGACCCTCACTGCTTGTCGGCAGCTTATGGCATATGAAGAGAGGTGCCTAAGGTCATGTGACCAACCTGCTTAGGGCACCGATATGTTTCACCCAGGATGATATGTTACAAATTTATATTATGAATATCCCGTGCGAGATTTCCAAGTGCATATTTTTTGTAATAATCTCTCTTGGAAGACATTCCAATGTAGATTTATATATAGTTATATATATTTGTGTGTGTGTGTGTGTGTTTGAATGCATGAATGTACCTATTTTTGATTGAAAATATGTAGATGTATATTTTTAAACAAATCATTAATAATTTTTTTCAAGTAAATAAATACATTAATATTTTTGTATATACCTCATTATATGTATGTATGTATACATTATTATAATAATTATTGCATGTACTTATATTTAATTGCGTATAATTTTGTATATCTATATTCATATAAAACATTTTAATATATGTTCATGTACTTATATAAATATATATTTATATATTTATCCATGTAAAAAATTATATTGGACTGTGTATTGAAGCCTATATGTATTAATACACACACATGTATATGTATGCTAATATATATAGGTATATATATACTTAACATATTCATACGTGTAAGTATGTAAGCTCAATTATATATATATATATATATATGCATATATATAGTTTTTTAAAACTCAAATATGATTTTAAAAGTACAGTAATATGTATATTCACACATATTAATTCATTGAGACACACACAGACACAATAATATCCATATATATATATATTCATGAATACTTAATCTATATGTCTGTGTGACCAAATTTTTATTTATTACCCAAAAAATAATTTAATATTATAACAACACACACACACACGTATATATATATATATAATGGTTCATAAAAAAATTAGTAAAAAATATGTAAGTGGTAATAAGAAAATAAGTGTGTATATAATTGTGTATATGTTTCTATTTGTACAAACTTATAAATACTTTTTTTTTATATAAATTTATATCTGTATGAATCAATGCATGAACATACATATTGTTTCATGTTTATAGATATGGGTATGTATATACGTATAATAATTTTTCGATTAATTTATTTACATGTATTAAAATATCATTATAAATATTTATATTGATATATACCTATAAAAATTATTGATCACACACATATATAAAAACCAATGAATATACACACACACACACATACATACATACATATATACGTATACATATTAAAATATTTATATATAAACACATACATAAATCTATATAGACAAATTAATAAATCCATATACATACATATTTTGTTGGTCGGAGCGGATACTCAAGAGGGGGGTGAATTGAGTTCCAATTAAAATTTATGTTAAAATATTTTCTATTTAAAATCACCCAATTTGTAAAACATGTTAAACTGTAGTGAATTTATACAGATTGTAAATGTTCACTTATCTTCTCAAAGATTGATTAGGTCTCAGTTAATTTAACCACAAGATCAAACTAACTTTTGAAACTAACCTAATTATTTACAATAAGTGTAAACACTTGCTAATTTAACTATCAAAGTAGCTTTAAAATAGTTTTGTATTTCAAAGTAATAGCAGCGGAATAAAGAATATATAAGTAGTATACTATAAACTTAAACTAAAAGTGCACAACAGATATAACAAGAGGTTCCGTATCAAGCCGAGACTTAGTCCTCTAAAATTTATATAAATTTGATCGACACCCTGGATCGAGGTTAACAACAGTTTACAAAACTGTCCAGGCCACGCAGGGACCTCTACCACTGTTCTTCATGGGAAACAAATAGACCAGGCCACACATGGACCTCTGCCACAGTTGACGTGGGTAAACAAGAGTAAACAATTGTGGTTTGAGGATTTTGATATCCTCCAGTTTAGTGCAGGAGACAGTGTGTGTATAAGAAATACCGAGTACACCACACTTCTCAAAAGTTAATAAATAAATCACATAGAGAGAACAGATAAGAGTTTAGAAAGATCTAGTGATTATAAATGCAGCTCTGGACTCGTTGGATTTAGCAGGAATGCTTCTTAGTCCTTCTCTGGTTTTTCTGTTGAAAAACAGAGTGTCGTAGTCAGCTTGTCCTCTACAGGAATGAGACTGATCTCTTGATTCAGTGTGTGTTCTTCAGTGGTGTTGGATTGCATTCATGAGAGTTCTATGAATGTCTGGTAATCTCTTTCTTTCTCAGGATTGATCTTCTTGTTCAGCAAAGTGCTCTCGGGTGTATGTAAGTTCTTCTCATTGTATATTCACACTTTTCTTTTCTTCACTGGTTACATGTGTACTGCATCTTAATCTTCCTTATATTCCACACATTCTGGCAGTAGGAATGATTCCTTTTTCATAGGTACGAGATATGGTTTCCTGACATGCCAACAACTATCATTAAATAACATTAATTGCATTAAAAACATCAAATATAACCGTTAGTATTATTTAAATAATATTGACAAAAAGTTAAGAAATGGTGTCACAGTGATTAAGTAAACAGTGTCTTCTTCATGGTATGAGATTCACGGTATGAGCTTCATAGTATGAGCTTCACGGTATCTCCCTATCGTGGTGTCTAGCTCACGGTGTTTGGGTCACTGTGAGTCCTTCATGGTGTCTGGGTCATGGTGATTCCTTCACAGTGTCTGGGTCATGGTGAGTCCTTCACGGTGTCAGGGTCACGGTGAGTCCTTCATGGTGTCAGGGTCACAGTGAGTCCTTCACAGTGTCAAGGTCACGGTGAGTCCTTCATAGTGATTCTATACTTAGACAAATATTTTTATGTAGACTTAGATAGTAATATGCAAAATATGGATTAAGTTTAACCATTATACAGTAAGAGAACTTGAATCATAAACATAAAGGCTTGATAATATATGTGAGATTTGTGATCATGCATGAGACTCGTAAATAATAAAGAGAGTAATTAACATCCATAAGATTTGTTATCATTAAAACATGATGAGTAGTTATTATATAGATTTAAGAGCATTAGCAAGATGTGCAATGAAGATCGAGATTAATTAATAGTAATAAGATTTGTGATCATTAAAACATGATTAACACATGAGGAGTCCAACAATCTCCCCCTTTTTGATGATCACAAATCAGATATAGTCAGAATATAAAAGAAATGTAACAGTAAGGAAACTAGCATATTAGAATAGGAAAAAAAACATTATAGAACTGAAACTTGTAGATTTTCTCCACCATTTATAATTGTAGAGATTTCTCCCCCTTTTGGGATTATCAAAAAGTAGAGAAAATGAAATTAAACTCAGCAGTTTTCATTAAACAAAGGGTTCAGAATACAACCTACATGAGAAGTACAAACAGTAAACAAGAAATGATATCCCATTAAAAAGAAAACAGTCACTAGACTCTTAATGGATTCATCTTTTCCTTGCCTTTAATAGCAGCAGGAGCTAGTGCTGAAGTAGAAGAAGGCATAGATGCAGTAGACAAAGAGGGTAAGTGTAGACCTTCAAAAACAGATGGAGCCAAAGTGGGAGTAGTAGAAGATATAGGCTTAGGTTGGTCAAGAATGACTGGTCGGATCTGAGAAAGAACTTGGCTGACTGTCATGGAAGTTGAGGCTAAGGTAGGTAGACCAGGTCTAAGGGGTGCAGCAGCTGGAGCAACTATATCAGTACTCTACACATGAAGATATGGCTTCAAAAGATTGATGAAATCAGTAATTATTTCACCACCATATTGCATAGCCTTTTCAAAATCATCCTTATTCTCCAAAACTCTGTCCAACAATCTGGTGAACTCTGTAAGTTTCTGAACTTGAGTTTTAAAAGCCTGAGTCACCAAAGGGATTCTCAAATTTTCAACAAGATATCTAAAGTGATCTGTCATATCACTTTTAGAGAAAATCTAGGAGAGATAAAGATATATTTTCTTGGTGATCTCTTGTTGAGAATCATTGGCTATCTTAGATTGAATTCTAACCAAGTCCAATGCTATATCACTATTCTTAACCACTTCTGACAAAGAAGATAGATCCAAGCCACTGAAGGCACTCTGAAGTTCTTCCATGATTATGGATCTCGGCATAGAATCAACCAAAGAAGATGTGGAGGTCTGACCAGAAGTAGGTGAAGCCTTGATGGCTTCGCTTAGAACTTTGAGCTGTTTTAGAACTTTTTGTAGGCATCCAGTGTATTCATCTGTAATCTTATTCAGATTTTCCACAAGCTCTCTCATGCGTTCCAGCATCTTGGTGTGTCTTTTTCCAATATTTTCATCAAAATAAAGGAGGTATGGATGAACTTCAGACATAATTTCCCTAGCAAGGAGTGAATCAGATGGATCAGGAGAAGCAGCAATAGGTGCAGGAGCAGAAACAGGAGCAGGCTCTAATCTCAAAGATAACTCATTCTGCAAACTTGCTATCATATTTTTCAGATTTGCAACATCAGAACTCAGATGATTATTCTCAACTCTAACTTCTTTAATTTCTCAAATCATCCTTGGTTGAATATGTAAGATAATATTTTCCAAAATAATTGATGCATCTTCTTGACTTAACTGAGTAACTGGACGAGGTTGAGTGGAGACAATTTTCTCAACTCCAGCTAACAAAGTTTCTCAAAAAACATTCATATCCTCTTTGGTCACAAAGGAGTGATGCTCACATAAGGGTGCAGGTAAAGGTAGTGGTTCAGATCTTATTTGAGGTTCAGAGTCATCTTCAGACTCAGATTCTGATTCGGATTGAGGTTGGGGATTCGGTTCTGGTTCTAGATGAGCTATAGATTTCAGTTGAAATAGAGAAGAAAGATCTATTCTAGTTGTAGACACTTTCTCTGACTCATTCACATCATAAAATCTTGGGAAAACAAACAGAGTGACCACAGAGTATGAGACAGTAGGTTGAGAAGCTTCAGCATATCCGGCTTCTATAATCTCAAGGTTTTGTGGTTTGTCCCCCTCAAATTGTGCTTCCCTTTCAAATTCTTGAGGCTCAGGAACATGAACAAGATCCATATGATCATACCTGATCTCTTCAGCAAACTCTTGCCTTTCTAGCTAGAAGGCAATTTCCATCCTCTCTTCAGTAGAGGGAATTATCTCAGGAACGGATTGTTCCACTGGTTGAACTTCCAGACTTGCTTCTTTCTCAACAGAAATATCCTCTTCAACAGGATCTGTCTCTATGGTTACATGATGTTCTGAATCAGGAAAAACCAACTTCCTTGCAGCATTAGGATGAACTTCTGGACTTACATCCACACTAGTAATAGGAGCTTCCTCCTCTTCTTCTTCTTCTAAATACTCATCCACATCATCTGGTTCCAAACAAGGATCATATGGGTTTTTAGGCCTTCTTGGATAGTCAACAAGATTATAGTTTTTAGACACTTGATCATTATCCTCAACCCATTACTTCTTCCAAGGGTTCTAGCTAATCTTCATCCTTCTGATGTTAAAAATGGATAAGTTGAAATCAAGGTCCTCTAACTTTTCTTCATTCGGTCCAACCATCCCTTTGGCAACTAACATAGCTGAAATCATCCTTGAGTAAAACAAGGAGGTGGATTTGGAAGTGAATTTGATCAGATCACAGATATGGTTGATAACATACCTGCATAGGTTGATCTTATGTCCATTCTTCAACAGATAAATCAGGAACACATCTTGATACTTCATCATACCAAAATCTCATTTTCTTGGACTAATCAAATTTTGAACAAATTTGAACTGAAGTCTAGTCTCCCCATCTAATTCAGCAGCTATGGCCCTTCGCTTGGAGCCATTTCCAGTCAGGTTTTCCAAAGCAGTCTCCAGGTCAAAGATGTCGGTTGTTGGAGGAGGGTCTCTCTGGTAATCCTCACAAACTCCTTCATGGGGAATCCCTAGGCATACAGCCCACAACGTCGAATAGAAAGAGAACTTTTCACCATTTATCCATCTTGTCACCATAAATATTTCTCCAAACTCAAATGAAAACATGACATATTGATAATATTGAGATACCAATCTTAGGTAGATCGGTCAATTCTGTCCAGTGAACCATCCAATCCATCCTTGATCTCTTAAAACTTTTAAAACTAAAGATCTTCTAGACAATAACCACTCTGGGCAAACCTCTTTTTCAGGTACAACTGTACGGCTTACCGGGTTTGGGTTTATAGGTCTTTCAGGAGCTATCCTCGGTATCCTTTTCTGTTTCTTAGAGCGGCGCTTCTCAAACGAGGGTGAAGATGGACGCATCATCCTTGGAATCCATTGAAGGTTTGGTCGAGAGAGAAGAGAAGGTTCAGGAGAGAGTTTGGGTAAGGAATCGAATGAAACCCTTAAGTTTTATCATTTGGGAATTTCAAACATCATAATAACAAAAACGCGGGAAAACAAATAGCGGTGAAATAAAATAAAATAAAAAATTACGTGATACGTGTTAAAATAAGAATAAAAATAATCTTCACGGTGAGACCGTGAGTAGGCATTATGGTGTGATAAAAACTAGTCATAACGGTGAGACAATTGGTAGTCATCACGGTGAGACAGTAAGCATTCTATGCAGTCACGGTGAGACAATAGGTTGACAGACCGTGAGCATATGGTCTTGGCGGTGAGACCGTGAACATAAAACAATAACTTAAAAATAGTGATTATGAAACCGTAATGTAATATATAGTAAAGTATTAATCATTAAGATCAGTAGGATATTTACCTATGATTAATCATACCAAGATCATGTATGATGTAGTCTAATCTTTCTGAATTTAATGGTTTAGTGAATATATCAGCAAGTTGATATTCAGTACCAATGAATTCCAAAGTGATATCACCTTTTTGATAATGATCCCTCAAAAAGTGATGTCTTACATCAATAGGTTTTGTCCTAGATTGAGAAACAAGATTCTTAGAAATGTTAATAGCACTTGTGTTGTCACAATTTATTGGGACATGTCTGAATTGATATCCATTGTCTAGTAATGTGTGTTTCATCCACAAAATGTGTGCACAACAACTGCCAGTAGCTATGTATTTAGCTTCTGCAGTAGATAATGCAACAAAATTTTGTTTCTTACTACACAATGATACTAGTGACTTGCCTAAAAGGTGACATGTTCCAGAGGTGCTTTTTCTATCTAGCTTACATCCAGCAAAATCAGCATCAGAATAACTAACTAATTAAAATGATTATCCTTTGGGATAGAACAGTCCTAAATTGAGAGTATGCTTGAGGTATTTGAAAATTATCTTTACAGCATTTAAATGTGACTCTTTAGGGTTTTCTTGAAAACGAGCACACATACACACACTAAACATAATGTCAGGACTACTAGAAGTTAGGTAGAGTATACTTCCAATCATTCCTCTATAAGTGGTTTGATCAATAGATTTTCCATTTTTATCATGATCCATCTTACAGGTGGTACTCATGGGAGTGTCACTACTTTTTGTGCTATCTAATCCAAAATGTTTTAAAAGATCTCTAGTATATTTACTTTGAGTTAAAATTATTCCATCATTATTTTAAAATATTTGAAATCCAAGAAAAAATTTAAGTTCACCCATTAAACTCATTTCAAATTCATTTTGCATCATTTTAGAAAAATTAGTACATAATGTAGTTTTTGAAGATCCAAAAATAATATCATGTACATAAATTTGTACAACTAAAACATCATTAGAAATTTTTTTTATAAATAGAATAGGATCAGCTATTCCTTTTGTAAAACCTTTAGAAATTAGAAAAGTACTTAATTTATCATACCAAGCTCTTGGAGCTTGCTTTAAACCATATAAATCTTTTGATTATTTGAAAATATGATTTGGAAAATGAGGGTTTGAAAATATAGGTGGTTGTTCAAAAAAACATCCTCAGCAATATATCCATTCAAGAATTCACTCTTGAATTCCATTTGATACAGTTTGAAATTTAGATGAGCAGCATAATCAAGTAAAATCCTAATAGCTTCTAATCTGGCTACTGGAGAAAAAGTCTCCTCGTAGTCAATACCTTCTACTTGACTATAGCCTTGTGCAACTAGCCTAGCATTATTTCTAACTATGTTTCCAGATTCATCTACTTTATTTATAAACACCCATTTAGTGCCTATTTTGAAAGTGTCCTTAGGACTTTCAACAAGATTCCAATCTTTATTTCTTTCAAATTGAATGTGTTCTTCATGCATAGAAATTACCCAAAATTCATCATTAATAGCATCATAAATGTTTTTAGGTTCAAGCTGTGACAAGAAGGCTTGATGTTCAACCTGATTTTTAAGAGAAGCTCTAGTTTGTGTCCCTCTATTAAGATTTCCTACAACAACATCTAAAGGATGATTCTTTAGAATTCTAGTTGATCTAGTAAAGGTAGGACTAGAAATTTCAGGTTCATCTCTAGGTTTAGGTTCATTAGGAACAAATTATGGAATAAGTCCAGAAATGGTTGTCTTTATAGCAGGTTCATTAGATTTTTCATTAAGGTCCAAAATAGATAAATCTTCTTCAAGATTTTCAAGAGAAGTTTTAGGCTCATGTGGATCAGTTTCATCAAACTTGATGTGAACAGATTCATCCACACACTTGGTTCTCTTATTAAAAACTCTATAGGCTTTGCTAGTTAAATAATATCCTAAAAAGATTCCTTCATCACTCTTAGAAGCAAACTTATCAAGATTATCTTTTATATTAAGAATAAAAACATTACAGCCAAAGACTCTAAAGTAACTATATTTAGGTTTTCTATTGTTCCACAACTCATAAGGGGTATTCTTAAGAACGGGTCTAATTAAGACTCTGTTAATTATATAACAAGATGTATTGACAGCTTCAGCCCAAAAGTAAATACGCAGGTCATATTCATTAAGCATAGTTCTAAAAATTTCTTTGAGGGTTTTATTCCTCCTTTCTACTACACCATTCTGCTGAGGTGTCCTAGGGGTAGGGAAATTGTGACTATAGCCATTTTGTGAGCAGTAGGATTCAAACTCATGATTCTCAAACTCACGGCCAAGATCACTTCTTAGGGTCTTAATCTTAATTCCACTAAGATTTTCTACATATTTGGAGTATTTAACAAAGTAAGAACAAGCTTCACTTTTGTGAGCTAAGAAGTATACCCAAGTATATCTAGAAACTTCATCTACTAGGACATAGAAATAATGATTCCCATTTAAGCTAGAAACTCTAGATGGTCCAAAAAAATCCATGTGAACCATCTCGAGCAGTGTGGTGTACTCTGTATTTCTTATACACACACTGTTTCCTGCACTGAACTGAAGGATATCAAAATCCTCAAACCACAATTGTTTACTCTTGTTTACCCACGTCAACTATGGAAGAGTTCCTTGTGTGGCCTGGTCTATTTCTAGATATACTTGGGTATGTCCATGTCACGGTGTCTAGCTCACGGTGTCTGGGTCACGGTGAGTCCTTCACGGTGTGTGGGTCACGGTGAGTCCTTCACGGTGTCTGGGTCACGGTGAGTCCTTCACAGTGTCAGGGTCACAGTGAGTCCTTCATGGTGTCAGGGTCACGGTGAGTCCTTCATGGTGTCAGGGTCACAGTGAGTCCTTCACGGAGAGTCCATACTTAGACAAATATCTGTATTTAGACTTATACTGTAATATACAGAATATGGATTAAGTTTAACCATTAGAGAGTAAGAGAACATGAATCATAAACATAAAGGCTTGATAATATATGTGAGATTTTTGATCATGCATGAGAAATGTAAATAATAAAGAGAGTAATTAACATCCATAATATTTGTTATCATTAAAACATGATGAGTAGTTATTATACAGATTTAAGAGCATTAGCAAGATGTGCAATGAAGATCGAGATTAATTAACAGTAATAAGATTTGTAATGATTAAAACATGATTAACACATGAGGAGTCCAACATATTTAAATACATATCTTTAGGTATAAATACATACATATATACACATATTAATATATATTAATATAAGTACATAAAAATATATTATTGTAATTATACAAAAATATAATTAATGTAATTATTTATATATATAAGTACATGCATGCATATGTATATGTATATATATTCATGCATATACAAATACAAAAATTATTCAATATATTTTAATACATATACAAACATAAATCTAAATATTATTATATATAAATACATACATGTAGATAAAATCTTTTTTAAATATAAAAATTAGTATATAAATAGATGACTGCATTTATATATATTAATGTAATATGAGAGATTATTAAGGAAAATATCTAATGGGTGATTTGAATGAGAAATATTCACTAGGATATTTGTAATACCAATGTCCTATCCAATATGAAAAAATTAAAATTCAAAATAATGTATCATATTGGGTCTAAAATTGTTCATATTGAATTATTGATTACATTTTCCGTGACATATCGAAATGAGGATACCATTTGAAAATAATATACTAGATTAAAGATTATTGGTGGAAAAAATCAATGGATGAGAGAGAATAAGTGGATCATGTAATGGTATTCGTGTCCTTAATATTATTTACATTTTAAAAAAACTTCTTAATAGAGTATATCCTACCACCTATATCTTCTATAGGGGTCAGATTTCCAACATAAAAACTAACCCACCATTTTAGGTGGGTCATTGAGACTTTGAAATATATTTTTTGATAGTTACTCTTGGTGGGAAACTTCTCCCTATATGTGTCTATTTTATATTCAATGCATTCTCTCTTAATTTATTATATACCCCACTTAAACACGGGTACTGTTCATGTTTTTTTATCTTTGGTATATAAATTCCAAATACTACTCTGAATCCTCCATATCATGGCCTCTTCCATCGGGGAGTCGTCATTACACCATACAGATGGAAAGGTATGGGTTCTGTGAAATTTACATTACCCATTCTTATTTTATCATAGTATTAAGGTTTGAAAATAGTTTTTTAATTTCCATGGATAATAAAACTAAAAGACATTCATGAACAGGATTAATGATTTCACAGTTGGCTTCAAGAGGGAATTGGGTTCGTGTTTTCAGTAATAAATGCTCCATTAATTAATAAATAATTTAATAAATTATGGGATAATAAATTATATCATCTAAATATTAATACGGTATGTTATAATAAATATAATAATTTATTATATATGTATTTAATGTATTAAATTCAATTTGAACAATTTATTTATTATATTGAAGGAAATCAATCTCTAAACATTAATACTCATTGCTGACAAAGTAAATTGTGGTGGGTTCTTGATGGTAGAACCCCCTATAAATATAAGCCCCCTGAACCTTGCAGTTTAAGGACAACATACACCATCTACATCCCCATGTAGAGTGTAAAAGGTATTCTGGTTTTGATTCCACCATTTCCGGGATTTTACAATGGATGGAGGTAAATGAAAGGTTCCTTATATTAAATAATTTTTCTGATCCTAGAATTTAAACTTTCTAAAAAAATTATTACATTTGTTCTTAGAGTGAGGTTTATAACTCTACCTTGTAATAAAACATCTTACACACTATTTTAGAAAAAACTATTTTTTATTTTCAGTTTGGGAAATGATTCATTTTTATTTCTACCATCATCCTCTTAATTTCATCATCTCTGATTATTAAAGTTATTTTTACACTTCTTCATTAGTAATTGTTTTTTGTACTTTTTTTTTAAAATTAGGTTTTGCTATAGTAGTCCAAATTAAATAAAATTTACATATTCAGTAAAATCACATTAAATAAAACATGCACTTGTTTTAGTTTTAGTAATCAAATGATACTTATATAACTTTAATTTTAATAAGATGAAATATTAAATTTAATTTTCTTAATTTTTCCATAGGTATTATGAATATTCAAAATTTTAATATTTTTTAATATGGTTTGTTGTATTATCAAATTATAATTCAATACTTTATGAATTAAAATATTGATTGATAATTCAATGACTTTGGTAATTTTTATTAAAAAATTGGGTTTTCCATGGCATTTTTAATTAAATAAAAATTAAATAGTCCATAAATCACATTAAATAATATATAAAAAAATATAATAAATTTTATCCATGAGGATTTTTATTATATTTTCATTAGATGAAATATTAAATTTAATTTTCATAATTTTCCAATAGGTATTATGAATATTAAAATTTTAATATTCTGTGATGTTCTTTGTCGAAATATCAAATTACAATTCAATTAGTGACCTAAAATATTAATTTATAATTCTTGATTGATTTCATCAATCTATCAAATTAAAAAAAATCTCACTCTCAATTTTATATTTTTTAGACTCATGTTATAATTTACTATGAAAATTATGTAATTTGGACTAACAATATTGTATCTAATTTACAGTTATACCATCATGTTTTGGTGATATTCACTGCAACGTCCCTGAATCGAAGGGTGAAAAATATAAAATTTAGACGGGGGAATTATTCTTCTTCTGGGATGTATGAACATTGATTAGGCTATTTTAAAAGACAAACAACCTTTAGTTAATAATGATATCACACTAGATGACATAAAATTTTATGAATTTTGGGAGCTGTCAGAAAGTCCTAATATGATGTTCATAAAATCTAGATTATTTTCTAGTATTCATGGTTCAGTAAATGATCAAAAAAATGTTCATAACTTCTAAAATATATAGATGACTAGTTCATCTCTTCAGATAAAGCATTAGTAATCACATTAATCCTGAAGTTCTCATCTATGTGACTGACCACTATGGAAGGTGTGTGCGAGCACATGATGCAGGTGAGGGATATTATAGCCAACTTAATAGTCTTGAGTTTGATATATTTGAGTTTTTTTTAACACGTTATAGTATAGACACACTTTCACATCAATATGGTCCATTTAAGATCTCTTATAACACACATACATATAAATGGTTGATTAATGAATTAATGACTATGTGTGTTCAAGAGGATGAATGGATTGTGGTAGAAATGGGAGAAACCAATATGCAGACAATGAACTAGAAACAAAAGCGTCAAAAATGTTAAACCAATAGAAAGGGGAAATGGAAATTACTGCCTCATCCTAATATTATAAAAGAACTCTTTTGTTTTTTCTACAAAGGAAAAGTACAAGTAAATAAAAGTTATCCAAAATTTTAGAATTGGCTTGAAAAGAAAGGTATTTCAATCTCATTGGTTGGTTATAAACCAAATATGATTGATATAATTTATAACACTGGGATTGATTTTGGTTCTATAAACCATATTGTGAATACATTATAGGGTATACAGTACCTAAGGATTCTAGTGGATAGTGAGCTTAGCATGTATTTAGGAAACAGGATACGCCCACATGTAAAACTCGCGGGGACATTCATTCTAGTGTTAACCACTAGGTTTAATTTTCCTTTAGAAAATTTTTATTATATTACAAGTTTCTCCAGAAAAATGATTTCATTTTCAAATCTTGTACCATTGGGTTTTATAATTAGTTTTTGAAAAACTAATTTTTCTGTGATATATGGAAATGACATTTCTCGATGTGGTACATTAAGGTATTGGATTTTCTCCATTGATTTGAAAATTAATATTGATAATGATAACATAAATGTTCATATTGGTATTAAAACAAGTGATATAAATGAAAAATCTTCACGTTATGGCACCGTATATTTGGTTATATCACAAAATAAAGGATTCAAATATTAGTTAAGAATGGGTTAGTTAATACTCTTGATTTCACTAACATTAAAACCTATGTGGATTTCATTAAGGGAATGAAAATAGATAAATCATATAAAAGTTAAAATATAAGCTCATCCATATTAAAAAACATACATACACACATATATATCTCATGCATGGATTTACATAATCACAAATTCTTTATTTCATTCATTGATGACTATTCATGATATATGTGTCTTTGTATGATTCATAATAAAAATTAAGCACTTGACGCCATTAAAATTTTTAAGGCTGAAGAAAAGAAAAATTGTGATAAAGAAAATTAAGATTGTGACATCAAATTGAGGTGGAGAATATTATGATATATACACTAATTATGGATAATTTTCTATTCCATTTTCAAGGTTTCTTCAAGAAAATTGAATAGTTACACAATACACTATGTTAGATTCACTAGAACAAAATGGTGTAGCTGAAAGAAGAAATCGAACATTAATAGACATGGTATGGGGTATTATTAGTAACTTTAAGCTACCTAAATTCTTGTGGACAGATTCACTTAAAACATCATCATACATTTTGAGTCAGGTTCCAACGAAGGAAGTTTCAAAAACAACTTTTGAATTTTTTAAGGTTTTGAAATTGAATATACAACATGTATGTGTTTGGGGTTATCCTTTAGAAGTGTGTATTTATAATACACATTAAATTAAGTCAGATCCTAGGACCATTAGTGGTTACTTAATTAAATATGCCAAAATATCTAAAGTATATCATTTTTATTTCCCATCATTGAACACTAGAATAATGGAATCAAGAAAAAAAATTCTTGAATATGACATGATTAATGGGAGTGATCTTGTCAAAAAAAAATAATGATAAAGGAAAAATAAGATCAACCCTCTATATCAAGTGATAGGTTGATTATTATTAATAAAAATCCTCATTTTCGAACAAATATTATTCCACAAATGTTTGAAAATAATTATTTGGATCAAATAGTTCAAGAATCAGAAACCCTTGAAAAAACATCTAAACCAAAAACACCTCATGATAAAAATGGAGAAACATTGATAATACCCACAAGGATGAGAAATCTAATAATTTCAAGTTATTATAGAGTGTTTATATAATAATATGACTACAGTATTGGAGCTAAAAATGATCCTGAAATAGATTCACATTCCATGAGTTTTGAGGAGCCAAATATGTGGTATGATTCAATTATAGAGGAGTTTAATTCCATGAAGAGTAATGATTTTTGGGACCTTTTTTAGTTTCAATTTGGTGTAAAACCAATTGTATGTAAATAGTTTTTTAAAACAAATAAAAAAACATAAGGTAGCCTTGGAAGATACCATGCATGACTAGTTGCTAAAGGGTTCACTCAAAGTAAAGGGATCAATTATATTAACACATTTTCTCCAGTGTCCAAAATGGATTCATATTGCATTATATTGGTGTTAGTAGATCATTTTTATTTTTTATTATAACAAATGGATGTGAAAACTTATTTTCTGAATGGTAATCTAAATGAAGAGTTTTACATGAAACATCCTAAAGGATTCCTCTATAGTAATGTTGAGAATTTGGTGTGCAAGATAAAAAGGTATATCTATGGTTTAAAACAATAATCCCGGCAGTGATATTTATGATTTCATGATGTAATTACATTATATGGTTTCAAAGAAAAATTTGTGGATCAATGTATATACCAGAAGGTCACTGAAAGTAAAATATGTGTTTTGTTTTATATGGAGATGAAATTTTACTTACCATTAATGATAATGTTTTTCTAAATGAGGTTAAATAGTTTATCTCAAAAGTTTTTACATGAAAGATACGGTTGACGCATCCTATTTAATTGTCTTAAAATTTTATAGGGATAGGTTGAGAGGAATTTTAGGCATGTCTCAAGAAACTTATATTAATAAATTATTAGCAATTTTTCATATGAATGAATGTGCACTATGTATAGCACCCATTGTTAAGGGTAATAAATTCCGCATGAACCAAAACCCTAAAAATGATTTTCAATAAGAACAAATGAAATTAAACCCATTTTCTTCCAATGTTGGTAGTTTAATGTATGTTGAGGTTTGCATGAGGCCTGACATTTTAGTTGTAGTAAGAATATTGGGGAGATATCATAATGATCCAGGTATAAACCATTGGAAGTCTGTGAAGAATGTATTGAGATACCAAATGGGGACTCAAAAATACATGATTATATATAAACACACTCATGTTTTAGAATTAATCATATAATCTTATGTATACTTATTGGTTCTGTTTATTCAAGAAAATAAAATTTGGGATATTCTTTTATAATGGTTGGAGGATTTTTTCCATGGAGAAGTAAAAAAATAGACACTAATTGTGACTTCCACTATAGAATATGAGATTATTTCATGTTTTGAGGCCACTTCCCATGGTGTATGGATAATGAGTTTCATTTGGGCTTTATGTTTATGGAGTCTATTTCCATTCCATTGATTATATATTGTGACAATTTGGTCTTTTAATGCATGAAAAGTGTTAAGCTATATTTAAATGATCATTTTATTATGCTAAATTTGGGGTTCACCTTTGGTCCTTATTTATCCTGCATGGACCTCTTATGTAGGCCTCGATCATTGGACTGACTATTGCTTGTGTGTTCCTATACACCTTGGAGATTTGTATTTTCCTTTGTTTCCTACCCGTTAATAATCCTTTTAGCCCATTTGATATGAGTTGTCCCCTTGTTTCGACTTATCTACCTACACCACTGGTGTTATTTTTTGATGTGTTTTCAAGGAAGATCATGATTTTCTATGGCCTTTCGAGTATCTGCCATTTTTAGGGGGAAATAATAACCCTATGTGCTGGTTGGATCACTATGGATCATTCGGTTTCTCCTGCTTCTGGCCCTAGATCTCGGGTTTCCTATGGAAAAACCTTATAGCTCACTATTTTGATTTGATGGTTATTAGTCCCAACCTATTGTTCTCCCCTGAATACATCTCATTGCTATCCATATGGTATTGATGACATCCTTCCAAGGAGAAAGAATTGAAGACATATTTAAGGACTATTTTCTGTAAGCTATAAGGGAATATGAATCTTCAAATCTAGATGTGTTTCAGCCACTCGTATGAGATCAAAGTGATCAGGATGGCCAAACTATAGCATGACTGGCACTGTATGTTTTTTGGTATAGTTTATTTTATTTAGAAACATGTAAATCTTTTTCACTTATGTTCATTTTTCATTGGTCCTTTCTAGTTATGTTCACTTTTAATTGTTTGTTTTATGTTAAAATTTTATAAAATGTTTGTTTATCGGATGGTGTTCTTTCTATGCACGTAGGTCCCCATAAGAGCGAAGCATGTTAAATATTGTGTTCTTGTTATTCCTTTTATTTTCTTGTATTCTTCTTGGTTTGTTTATGTTATCTCAACCTTTGCTTGAAAAAATTAGTTCATCCATTATAGGGGTTTGGTGTTCTCCATCTATTTGGGTCGGCCACTCCCCTCACAAAGTGGTATCCGAGCCTATACTACTTTTCTTTTACTATCAATTTTCTATTATTGTTTATGCCTTACTATTCTGGTTTTTATTTAATGTATGCACTCAAATACCTTCCTACTTAACCTCTATCTTACTTAATATATTTGTTTAAATCCAGTATCCCATATCATATTTCTTATTATTTCATATCCCTTTGGATAAGAAACTTTTATCCAATATATCATTTGGTTATTGGGGGTGTACACATAATAATGTTTGCAAGAACTTATCATCTACTCTTTGGATAAACATTTCAACAATGTGATATGAAATTGATAAATTTGTGGTGATAATTACTTTAAGCTATGGATAATTAAGATGAGATCCTTTCTTGTACATTGGGACCAAATTTATGCCCTCTATGGGCCTAAAAATCCTCTTATTAATATAAATGAAACTAAAAATCCCACTACTAAATACATAGATGTTTCCCCTAATGTGTTAGTTAAAACAAATATATTTTTTTACTTTTATCTGGTGACAAATTTCTAAGAGATGTTTCTTATGACTCTTCTACTTCTGGTAATTGTCTTAAGCTAAAGAAGTCATACATGACTACCTCACATGTTAGTAGGATTTATAAAAAACATCACATGTTTAAATTTAAAATAAAACATGGTGGTTATATTAAATCCAAATTTGATTAATTTAGCATAGTAATGTTAGATTATTCCACCATTGATGTTATTTTTAATGATGAAGATCAAATAATGATCCTCTTAATTTCTCTAGATAATTTTTACAACACTTTAGTTGAGACCATGATGTAATTCCAAGACTCATTGACTCTTGAAGTGGTCAAGTCATCCCTTATTTATAAAGAACTATATTGTAAACCTATAATCAAAGTTGAGGTAGAGAGATTATTCACTAAAGGTACACCTAGATCAAAGGGTAAAAAGAAACAATTTACTAAAGAAAAAATCAATGATAATAAGAACCCTAATCCTAGATCTGATTCTAAGTAAAGGAAAGTAACTTGTTTTCATTATGGAAAACCTCGTCGTATTAATCCCAAATGTTGAAAACTCAAACATGAGTTGGAATCTAAATAGCCCATTGACCAGTTTTGATTTAGTTAATTCTGGATTTGGCACTACTAATATTTTTAATGTGTCATGTCATGCACTTAATGTAGAGTGGGTATTAGACATAGGTTGTTTATTTCATATGTTTCCCTTTGGGATTCATTCTAAGAATTGTTTGAAATCGTAGAATTATATTCCCTCTTAGGTGATAATAAAAGTTGTAAGGTTGAGGGAAGGGGTTCTTTTTTCTGAAACTATATCATCATTCCATCATTACTTTACTTGAGGTAAAGTGGGTTCCCAACCTTCATAGACACCTGATTTCCTTTGGGATCTTAGACTGAAAAGGGTTTACTTTTAGGTTAGAAATAGGTTTTATTAAATATATAAAGGATCTATTTCCATTCATAAAGGGTCTTTAATCAATGGGTTATATTGTTTGAATGGAAATAATCATTCAAGGCAATTGGTTAGTGTATATTCCACCAATGCTGATAACACTATTCATAGGTATAGAATAATGGGGCATGTTAGCTCCAAGGGACTAGAAGAACACAAAAAACAAGGTTTTTTGAGTAACATCACACCTTATAATCTTTCATTTTGTGAAGATTGTATGATGGGGTAGGGAAATAAATTTACCTTCAGTAGGTCTAGATTTAAAGCTACTATCCCCTTAGAATATATGCATTCTGATCTTTGGGGACCAGCTAGGACTACCTCCAATGGTTTAGGTTCCTACATTGTCACCATTATATATTTCTTCCCCAGAAAATTATGAATTTATACTCTTTTAAATAAATATGATGTTTTCAAAATCATTAAAACCTAAACAAAATTTGCTTGAAAACCAAATTAAAAGGATAATCAAAACCATGAGAACTGATAATGGGCTTGAATACTTGTCCAATGAATTCATTCATTTTAAGAAACTAAAGTAATTAAAAGGCATATAACAATTAGGGAAACTACCAAAAAAGGTCCTAGAATAAATATTGAATAGTATCATCCTAGAAAGATTCCATACATTTCTTTCATGATTAGGCCTCCCAATGTCCTTTTGGGTAGAGGTTGTTATCACTTTTTTTACCTAATAAATAAGTGTCCCTCTTTTTCTAATTAGTTCAAAACACCTGAAGAATTGTGGAATGGTAAACCCCTTACTATACCTACTAAAGAGTCTTTGTTTGTACAGATTATCTCCTGTTAAAACTGATAAACTTGAACCAATACCTCATAAATGTATCTTTATAAGGTATGCGGAGGGTGTTAAGGGGTATATAATATGGGTAGATAAATAGGGATACCAAATGTTCATAATATGTAGTAGGGATGTTGATTTTCATAAGTCTTCCCCTACTAAAGATAAGTCTTCCACATCTGGTATCATTGAAATAGACTTAGAACGGGATGATGAAGATGAACCTCTATCTCATTTTGAGGCTATTGTCTATCCTACTCCACTTACACCAAAACTCATAGTTGGGGATGATTTTGAGTCCTCTTCTAGTTTAGATTCTTAATCTGAACCACCCACCACTTGTAAGGATTACCATTTAACCCAAGATATAGAAATGATGGTCCCAATACCTTCATAATGGTTTAGCAAATATGACATGGATTCCCATTCTTTTCATTTGGACTAAGATCTTATAGATTATGACCCACAAACCTATAGGTAATCCCTAAATGACAAATACTAAATGCAGTAGGTCTTTTCTAGGGATGATGAAATGAAATCTCTAATAATAAATCACACTTGATCTATTTTTACTAAACCACCCAAATCAAAAGTTTTTGGTTCTAATTTGATTTATAAGATAAAAGAAGATAACACCGAGGAAAATGAAATAAAATTCAAATCCATGTTATTTTATAAGGTATTCTTTCAAATAGATGGTATTTATTGTTCTGAAAACATTTCCCCTACTGTCAATAATTCTTTATTCATAGTTTTCTACCTACAATGATATGAAAATTGAACCAATGGTTGTTAAAACTGCGTTCTTACATAGTGATTTCAAAGATAAACTTTATATGAACCCTCTTGATGTTTATTCTAATCAATTAAAACTGAATCAAGTATTCTTGAAAAATAAATCATTTTTTGGATTTAAACAACAATATAGGTAGTGTTATGTGAAATATGATTCATTCAAGTAAGATAACCAATTTTCAAAGAGCCAAAATGAAGCATATGTCTATTTTAAATCAACTAAGACTGTATTATTTATATGATGTTTAATATTGTTGACATGCTTATCATTTGTAAATATATGAGTCCAATCATTGTAGTAAAATACCAATTAAAAGGTATTATTTTAATATAAGACTTAGCTGCATCTAAGAAAAACTAATCTGTTGAAATCATTATAGATAGAGGAAATAAATTGCTTTACAAATCTCAGAATTCTTATATTTTAAATATTCTCAAGAGATATATGTTTGAATCTCTAAAACCTATTATTATAACTCTTGGAAAAGAATTAAATCATTCTTTTATAGAATAACCTACAGTTGAGTGTTATATTCAATTTGTGTCTAAAATTCATTATGATAATATTGTTGATATAATTACATACTATATGATTTTCACAAGGCTTTATATTTCATATGAAATCTACACTAGAAGATTTATGGCTTCACCTAGGAAGCTACATTGTAATTCCCTTAAGTGGATTTTAAGATACCTCGCCTTTAGTTCAAATATTTCATTATATTTTGGTAGAAACATGGATACTTCTGAAAGTATGTATGTCTATGTTGATGCTGACTATGCTGGAAATATTGACACTCATAAGTCTTTAACTAGTTATGTGTTTATAGATTACGATGGTTCCATTTCCAAGAAATGAAACATTAAATCTATGGTATCTCTTTCAACCATATAATCTGAGTACATTTCTTTGATCACTATAATTAAATAATCCCTATGGATTAAAGGTACATCTTCCTAACTCAATCTCATTAATTATGCAATTTTTATTCATTTTGATAGTCATTCGGAACTTCATTTGTCTATGAATGTATTATTCTATTTAAAATACAAACATATTGATAGTAGACTAAATTTTATTAGTGATATTATATAATTTAGAACCTTGCCATTCAACAAGTTACACACTGGCATAAACTTGGATGATAGTTTGAAAAAGTCTTGGTATTATCTACGTTTTTGTTTTCTTTAGATAGGTTGAACTTGGTTCCTATTCTATAACCATAGGTGTAAGGAAATTTCCAATTTAAATTGTAAATGGTGAATATTTGTGAAATGTGGTATTCAAATATTTTATTTCATGTTGAGACTTTTTCATCATGAATTATGCCATTATTGTATTAGTTTTTTCATGCAGGAAAAAGGTTACGTTATATTTAAATGATCATTTTACTATGATGGATATGGGCTTCTCCTTTGGGACTTACTTATCCATCATGGGCCTCTTTCATGGACCTTTACTTTTAGCTATCCCATTGCTCATGTGTGCCTGCACACCTTGGTAATCACTATGTCATTTTTTTTCTGGGTCATTGTTAATCATTTCCCCCCATTTTATCTAATCCATCCACTTATTTCGTCTTATTTGTCTATGCCACCGATGTTCTGTTTTGATGTGTGTTTTTTGAGGATTTTGATTCATTATGTCCTTTCAAGGATGTGTCATTGTCAGGGGTAATTGATCACACCATATGCTGGTAGGATCATTCGGTTTCTCTCCCTCATGGCCATAGATTTTGGATTTCCTTTAGTGAAAACATGGCTCATTATTTCACTTTCACGATGCTCAGTCCATACATGTTTCTCTCCATCGACTACATATTTTTGTTGATCTTGTGGTAGATATGATTTACTTCCAAGGCGGAATAAGTGTGTCCATATTCAGTGATAGTTTCTACAAGTTTTAAGGGAATAAAAACCTTCAGATCCAAACATGTTGCAGTCACTCGTACCAACTCGAAGTGATCAGGATGGCCAGACTATAAAATGTCCCTCACTATAAGTTTTTTGGTTTAATTTAGTTTAATTTGAAACATGTAAATAATTTTCACTTCTATTTCTATTTCTTTGGTTCTTGCTATTCCTTTTTTCCTTGTAGTATTTCTTTTCTTTTGATAAATAATAAAATATGTGTGTATTGGGTGGTGTTCTTGTCCTTCACAATGGTCCCCATGAGACTGAAGCATGTTAAATATTGTTTTATTATTATTAATTTCATTTTCTTATATTCTTCTTGGTTTGGATATGTGATTACTACCTCTTATTTCATAGATTAAGTTCGGTCCTTATTGGGTATTTTCATTCTCCTTTTATTCGGGTCTATCTCTCCCCTCACAGCTATACTGCTGGAATGTATGTGATTATCTTCGAATGTAATACTGTGTGGTAGGAGGCCACTCTTTGGAATATATATGTTTTGAGAAACCTTTTCATTTATGGAAATGGAGGAAGTGTTTGGGTGGATACGTGTGGGAGTTTAAAGCACTAAAATGGGATTTGTATGGGGATGTTCCTATATGACCAAAACAAAACCAATACCAATGACTCACCTATCAGGGAGGATCTATTTCATCCATAATCAACATTGTTATCTATAATGATGGATTTTGTGGTAAGCAATATTTTTTTACCAATGAAGGTACCATTTTGAATTTAAACAATGGGCTGGTCAGTTATGTGGTGCAATCAATTCCAAGCCTCCACAGAATTATCATCTATCCAGCCACTAGAAATCCAAATAAAATGTGTCTTCCCATGCTTTGATTTACATTCATTGCTAGATTATTTCTTTCATGTGATCATGATTTCAATTATCTCTTATATAACTTTTGAATTTATGTTTTTGTAAATAATGTACCATGTTGAGGTAATTGTGACAGATTATTTGTGACAGAAAAGGAACTCATCGAAAATAGTCACATAAAATTAGTTATTTGCAATGTACGACCTTTTCCTGTTGAAAATAATAATTTTTAAATGGAAAATCTACCATCATCCCAAATACATTTGGAATGAATTCATGATTGTAACACTGTTTGGGAAAAATGTGCGCCAACCCTGAGAAAGAAGTGACATAACATCCAGAGGGGAATTGAACATTTGTCACATTTTATGTAAAAATGTGTGCCATCATGGTTGAAACTATGAACCCCAATGATGACGTGCATGGTTTGGGTTTATAGTTTGGAAAACCGTTTAACCCTTCCAAAGAAATTGTTCACATGAGATTTATTTCCCCTATAAATTTATTAAAAAATTCCTGAACCCCTGTGATTAACCCCTAATCTCCCCAGATCAGGCATAAACCTATTCCTTCAAATTTTGATGCTCTAATGATGGTTCCAAGGTACCTAGAACCTCATTAATGATGAATCAATGATCCAATCAAAGGATCACCTCTCATCTAGTATGTGGTTTCTTCCCCTATTGGTTATCTCTCTCTCCCATACCTCTCTTTCCCTATGAAGAGGGATGATTTTTCCACCATTTTAGGTTTTTTAGAACTTAGTTTTGATGGATTTTAATCCATTAGAAATTTTTATTAGTTTTTTGCCTTGTTTCTTATACACCATTGTGATCATGAACATCTGTCTTCAATTTGGTGATTTTCAAATTGGAAAATTTTTGTCAATGGTCTTGAGGTCGGTTGCCCAAACACCATTTCCCATAGTCTAGAATTATAATTATACATACATAATTATGGAATTTAAATTTCCAAATTTAGAAACTGAACCTTTAATTGAATTAATTAGTTGTATAATTAATTAGTGGGTTTATGAAATTGTTGGAAAAATGTGATTATGAATTGGTGAAAGTTTTGATTATGTAATTGGTTAATTAATGGAAATTATGATTAAATTTTGATAAATGGTTAATGGTGAGTTATTTATATTATTCCTTGTTATTTAAATAAGGACCATGATTTTTTTGATATATTGAATTGGTTCTCCTTGATGATAATGTTTTATAAGAATGTTAATGATAATTAATCGTAACGAATTTGATACATGAAATATCTTTCATATATGTGATATTTGGGATCTATGTGATAATGAGTGTGGGATGAGAACTGGTACTCCAAATACCAATATGTGATTGATTTATATACGAGACTGGGACAAGGAATCGTTCTCTAAATACCCATATGTGGTAAAAATGAGGTGTGGGATAGGGACCGATGCTCCAAATACCCACAGGGTCCTAGACATGACGTTCTAGGCCCAAAAAATTGGTATTGAACCATAGTTCCAATTTTCCTTGATATAAAACTGGAATTAAATAAATAATTAAATACCATTATATAATGAATAATGATTCCTAATGATAAATGGTTAAGATTTCGGCATGTGTCGAAGCTGATATTGATGGTTTGGGTTTCATCGTGAACCTAGAAGATTTATGTTGTTATTAAAAGAATAATTATTTGTGAAAACTATATACATTGTCACATGCACATTGTTCTTCATGAAACTACATACACTGTTATGGATTGGATATTGATTTCAACACCATTGGTGGTGGCCTACTATGCTCTACACATACCCTACTCAGGATGCCTGATTGGTATCCAAATAGACTTCATGTTTGTAGGATAGGATATGGGCAAGATCCCTTTGTTATATGGATGATTTGGGATAGAGTGTAGATGACATAATTATACATGATGTCAGGACCCTCTTGGTAATTGACAGTGTGTCTTTATTTTTGGTTTTTCATATTGACAATCGACACATATATGGCAAGAAATATCTACTACTTTAGTTTGGCATTATTTCCCTTTTTGGTTTATAATGTGATACAGATCTATATTAGTGGTGGCATTATTATGGTTCTGGTTTATATCATTTGGTTATTTTTTATTTCTTTCCATCATTTTTCTACTTTGATAAAATTGTATACTCTACCCATATTATATATTTGACCCTCACTGCTTGTCGGCATCCTATGATGTATGGGAAGAGGTGCCTAAGGTCATGTGACAAACCAACTCGGGGCACCGATATGTTTCACCGAGGATGATATGTTACAAATTTACTTTATGAATATCCCATGGGAGATTTCCAAGTGAATATTTTTTAAACAAATCTTCCACGCAAGATTTTCCAGTGTAGATTTATATATAGTTATATATATGTGTATGAATGCATTCATGTACCTATTTTTGAATGAAAATATATAGATGTATAATTTTAAAAAAAAATTAATAAATTTGTTTTCATGTAAATAAATACATTAATATTTTGGTATATACCTCATTATTTGTATGTACATATACATTCTTATAATAATTATTCAATGTAATTATATTTAATTGTGTATGATTTTATATATGTATATTCATATAAAACATTTTAATATACATTCATGTACTTTAATAAATATATATTTATATATTTATCCATGTACAAACTTATATTTGACTATGTGTATTTAATCCTATATCTATTAATACACACACGTGTATATGTATGCTAATATATATAGGTATATATATACTTAACATATTTGTATGTTAAGTAAGTTAAATTATATATATATATATATATATATATATGCGTATATATAGTTCTTTAAGACTCTAATGTCCTAAAAGTAATTTTTTTTATTAAGAACAGATATCATTAATGACGAAAATCAGCAGAAGTACAAGTGCAAAGCCAAGAAGGTAAATTGTCCAACTAGAGCTGTTTGGAGTCGAATGGGCCTGAGGCAGTTAGCTGATGGGCCACGTTGTTTCCTTCCATTTTGGTAAAGGAGAAGGTGCAAAAAAGAAGCAATGGAAGAGTGAGAGAATTCTCCTAATGATGAAGCTAAAAGACTGGAGCCCACCATCATTATGGTTAATAGCATTGATAACGGTAAGGCAGCCAGACTCAATAATAATATCGCACCATCCACATTCCAAGGAGAGCAACAAACCAGCAAGGATGGTCATGGACTTAGCAGCTTCCGGTTCCTATAAATCCTGATGTGGTTCATATTTTCCAGCAAGGATTTGCCCCAAATGATTACAGGGCAGGGGGCTGAGAGCAACAATCCCATCCTTTGGAAGAGACGCATCCGCGTTAATCTTAAGAATCCCTTCTGTTGGGAGATTCCAATGAGAGGGAAAGGAAAGGATAACACTGGGAATAAAATGATCGTTGTGGTCTTTACAGCCCTCGATCCAAGAAGTGGCCCATTCAATCCATAATTCAAGGGGTTTGTGAGCTTGATGAATAATGGCATCGTTACGCCGGACCCAAATAATCCAGGTCAAAGTGCAAAGAGAACCTGAAAGAGCCGATGAAAGAGAGAAGGACCAATGCATCAGAAGATCGGGAAGGTCATAGGCTAATTCCAGTGGAGCTGTAGAAGCCTGGCCCCATTTAGTCCAAAGTTTCTTAGCTCTCGGGCAGTGAATGATGGCGTGCAAAGGACTTTCAATAGTGTTCGGATAGAAAGGTAAAAAATTAGTACTTGCCATATGTCGGTAAGTGAGAAGGCTCATAGTTGGGAGAGTACCCGTGCAAACCTGCCATTAAAATTTGCATATTTTAGGGGGAACGTTGAGCGTCCAAATCGATTTCCATGGTCCCTCATCCCAGCCGACTGAGTGGTTTCCAAGGGCCAGTCTGTAGCCGGATCTCACCATGTATTCGCCCGAGATGTCCTTGATCCAGAAAAGATGGTCGGGGCCTGTTTCAGGGACCCAGGGAATGCTTAGGATGATTCTTTTGTCCCTTTCATTAATCCAATCAAGGATCTTTTCCAAATACACCCATGTCCCTGGTCGGAAAGGAGGCAGCTAACAATGGCATATTCAAGACCTGGTTGGATGGGGGATGTAGTCAGCAAACCTTCCTTATCGATAAGCCATGGATCAGTCGAGATATTGACTGACGAGGAAGACCCAATCCTCTAGCCTAGTCCTTTATCCAATAGCTTTTTATCCCCCCAAATGCTTCTCCAGTGGAAGCTAGGGCAGGGACCAAGAGAGGAAGCATGGAAGTCAGTGTGGGGAAAGTACTTAGCTCGGATAACCCATCCACAATGTGATGATGGATTGTTAATAAGGCATCATCCTTTCTTGTCCAATAGTGCATCATTTAAGAGAAGAAGATTGCGGAATCCCATCCCTCCCTCTGATTTGGGTTTGCGGAGTTTCTCCCAGGCCATCTAGTGGGGTCAATTCCTTCCATCATTCTCCCCCCACCAGAAATTGGTAGTGTGTGTGTGGATCTGGTCAACGATGATTTAAGGGAGCTTAAATAGGGACATAAAATAGCTGGGGATGGACTGGATGACAGCTTTGATGAGGGTCTCTTTTCTATCTTTAGAAATTCCTATAGAGGACCATCCAATAATTTTTTGCTCGATCATGTCCACAATAGATGTGAAGATTTATTTTTTAGAACGACCAATCACTGTGGGAATACCAAGATACTTCTGATGTTTCACGACCATATGAATACCAGCTGAAGCGCATAGCTCATCCCTCTTAGATAGGGGCACCCCTGCACTGAAAGAAATTTCAGATTTTCCATGATTTATTGACTGGCCAGATGCCCTCTCATACTACTGGATCGCTTGGCTGATCACCCGGCATTCATTAATTATTGATCTGGAAAAAAGGAGGCATTCATCGGTGAAGAAAAGATGTGACACGGGTGGGCCAACACAGAAGGCCTTTTCCCCATGAATAGAATTAGAGGATTCAGCCCTGGAAATAAGATTAGAAAACAAGTCAGCCACCAGTATGAAGAGAAAAGGGGAGAGAGGATCTCCCTGGAGAAGACCTCGGGATGGGGAAAATCCTCCGGTGAGCTCCCCATTGGCATTTATTTTTAAGGATATGGTCGAGATGCAGTCCATGACCATATCTATCCATTTAGTGCAGAAGCCCATTTTCTGCATAACGACATGAAGGAAGTGCCATTTCACTCTATCGTAGGCCTTGGTCATATCCAATTTCTAGGCCATGGTTCCTCTTTTTGTGGTGGAGCATTATTTCATAGAATGGAACACTTCATGGGCCACAATCACATTATTAGTGATTAGTCTCTTGGCCATGAAAGCGCTCTAATTTTCAGAGATAATATCAGGTAGCAAAGGTCACAGCCGATTGACAAGGATCTTTGAGAAGATCTTTTAGGAGACATTGCAGAGGCCAATAGGTCTAAAATCAGGGATCACCAGAGGTTTCTTAATTTTGGGGATGAGGACAAGGACAGTTTCATTGATGGAAGCAATGCTAGTATTCCCAGTCCAAATATTTTTTATCATGTTTCATATGTCAGGACTGATTATGTGCCAGTATTGTTTAAAAAATAGTGTATGGAACCCATCCGGTCCCGGGGCCTTAGTGGGATGAAGATATTTCAGAGCCAGAAGAATCTTGTCATCTGTCACATCTTTGCTGAGCTGCCTATGGATCTCATCGGTGATCACAGGTTTGATACAATCTTCCACCTCGGCGGACATGAAAGGGGTTCCTGCAGTGAATATGTTATGAAAATAATATGTCACGGCCTCGTGGATACCATTGGTATCAGAAAATGTTCTTCCATCAGGTGTTAATATGCAAGTAATAGAGTTTTTCCGATGCTTGTCTAAAGATTTCTGGTGGAAAAATCGGGTATTAGTGCCCCCCTCTTTAATGTGGTTATCCCCCGCCCGCATAGCCCAGAAGCTTTCCTTAATACGCAGGGCCATGTCTAACTCTCTTTGCGTCGCTCTAGTCTTATAGAGAATGCAATTGGATGTGGGTTTTTTGAGGAGGTTTTTTAGTCTCTTTTCGAGGACACCACAGTTCCAGTCGGGGTGGCAGAATTTCTTATTGCTCCAAGTCCTTAGATCAGATGTGACCTGTTGGAGATTGAGGCAAACATCCATTTGAGTGATTTTCCAGCTTGATCGGATAACCTCTTCGCATTCTTGGTCTTTTACCCAGAAGCTCTCAAACCTGAAGGGCCTTCTAATTTGTCTATTTCGTTCTCCTTGCGTACAATCAATGATAATTGGACAGTGGTCCGAGCAGCAAAGGGATATGTGGCCAATATGAAACATGCTGAATAGATTAATCCAATCAGTAGAACCCAGAAATCTATCAAGACTCTCAGTGATGTGGGTTCCTTTAGTATTGCCATGGAACCACATAAAAGGATTATCTGTGTACCCCAGATCCACCAGGTCCACTCTAGAGACCGCATCCTTGAAGTTTGACATCGAAGCTGAGGGTCAGATGATTCTGCCCCTCTTTTCCTTATGGAACATAATATCATTGAAATCTCCTCCGAATAGGATAGGGCTTGGTAAATCTTGTTGCATATTGCATAGAAGATCCCATGAATTCACATTATCATATGGGATGTCCATCCATAGAATCCCACAAATGTCTAGGGGTGAAAGTCTGTTTGAATAGTCACTGCCACATGGTGCGAGGAAAAAGACAAAATATTGACGTCGATATTGTCCTTCCAAAGGAGACAGAGGCCCCCAAAATGGCCTTGTCTGGGTACTGGAAAGTAGCCTTGGAAGCCGCACTTCATAGAAATACCATTGGGATCCTTGTTTTCCAATATGGTTTCGGACATGAAAACCATATCGGGGTGACTTTGAGCGCAATTGCGCTGAAGCATGAGAACCGTTCGTGGGTTTCCAAGCCCACGACTATTCCAACATAATCAATCATTGCTCTAGGTGGGGTTGGGTCTCTCCTACCGCCACCTTTGGTTCCTCCAGACTTGTTTCTCCACTTGTCATTTTCCATATTTTGGTGGGATTCCACTCTATTTGACATGTTTCATTTTGTCTTTTCTGGAGCCTGGGTTTAGGGTCTTCCGTGTGCCCTTCACTCTCTCCTTGTTGCACCCTTTTCCACGTTCGATGGGTGATTGGGACTAGTATTGAATTTCTCATCATTCCATGGGCCTTCATTGTTAGAATTCATTATCCGGTCGATTGTGGGTCAGGATCTGGATCTGGTGGTTCAACCTGCATCACCATTGGCTTTGAGCAATGTGATGGTGATTCTTTTTGCTTCATCTCCAACTTTGTAGATGTTTGAGTATTTTACTTCAGGGGGTTATGGTGAACTCCAGCTTCTCTCTGAGTGGTAGGGCAAGCATTTGGGAAATACAGTGGTCCTAGAATTAGGGCTTTTTCAGGTATGGGTTCCGCCTGACTGGTATGTGCCAACGTGAGATGGTCACGGTCCTTTTGTTTTTTAGTCTCAGGGATAAAGGCATATTTATTCGTTTTGGCATGGATCCAAGGGCCATATTGGAGGATAATGTTACCTGGTCCACTCATATGTTTTGTGGTGAACATTCTTTCCAGATGGCCAACAAGACCACAGAAAAAGCAGAATATTGGGAGTTTCTCGAACTCTAATGATATCCAAGTGTTGGTGGCATTGATATTTGGGAACATTTCCCTCATCAGTGGCTCTGACACTTAAATTTCCTCCTTGATCCAAACCTCAGGGCCCCATTGTATTGGGTCTGAGCTATCCCATACAAGAAAGTGACCTAAACTGTCCCCAATTTCTCTCATGATTCGTTCCGTTCTTGCATAGAAGGAGATTCCTTTAATTCGTATCCAGAAGGGGGAGCGGGTTAAATTCACTCGCTGGATATCGTCCCCCCCTTTGAATTATTCCTTGAGGAGGATTTGATTATCAAAGGACCACGGTCTTCCACGCACGATTTTTTCTCTATTACTCTCGTTAAAGAACTTAAAGACGAAGCGATTGATCTCTGCTTCCCGAATAACCATACCTGCATCAAGTTTCTAGAGGTTCTGTAGAGTGTTTTTGAGAGCCCCCTAATTTACCAATATGTTTTCCACTAACTTTCCCACCACGAGCAGAGACATGTGCTTTTCCAAAAGTTTGTCTTCATTTCTCTATGCCTCAATCATCGCCATTTCTTTTTCAATCAGGTACATCTTATTCCATTGATTTACCAAATCCACATCCATAGAGAAAAATCAAAAGTTAATTTCGCACTTCTCCTTAATGATCGGCGCCCTTGCAGTCCCCATAGCCCTGAAACACCTAACTAAGGAACTTGGTTAACTAGGTTAAAGCATCAGAATCACCTAGTGCGTTGGGCCGACCCAGTCCAACCTCACTTGAGTCAAGGCCCAGTCCAATAAGAAAGTCCTTGGAATGAATACCCCTTCGTGGCCTCCTACCACGATCTACTCAACTGAGACAGGCTCCACGTCCTTCACGATCAACTGTGCCCCTTGAGTTGTTGCGCCCAAGAAACACGCACCGTGGTGCATACCTGTCTTCACGAAGCAGCCCCCCACGGCAGAACTTCACAGCTTCACAGCTCAGCTCAACTGGTGCTTCGCAGAGGCACATCACAAAACATACCTGCATCAAACCACTTCGCAGCTGAGCTTCGCAACAACGAGGAAATGGCCTACCACCCACATGTCACCGCCTTCAACACCGCGCACACCCAGCCTTCGCGGAACAACACCCAAAGGCAGGATCTTCGCATCGGCCACTTTGCGAACTCTTAACACAGTGAATCTTCGTGGAAGGTGCTTCTCAAATCAACCACTTCGCTACATAACTTCACAACAATGTGGAAACGGCTTACCACCCATAAGTCACCGCCGTCTTCGCAGTGCACCATGTCTTCATAGCTCAACACCCCACAGCAGGAACTTCGCGATGGCCACTTTGCGATCTCTCAGCACAGTGAATCATCGTGGAAGGTGCTTTGCAAATCAATCCACTTCACGACGGAAACATCGAAAAACATGGAAACATCTTACCACCTACAGGTCACCATCCATCTTCACGGGAGTAGGTAAGAAATGCGATTAGGGTAAAGAAATCCTCGAACTCGCATTTTTGACTCGAGACTCTGAGCACTCGGATCTGAAAGCGAAAATGGGATTTTTCGAATAGGGTATGGTTTTCTGCAAAAATTGGTATTTGTCTCGAGACAAGATCGCAGGGATCTGTATTGCAGATGGAGTTTGAGAATTTGATATTTTGATATTTTGAGATCTGGAACTGCCCTCCCTCTCCCAGATCTGACTCCGATGAGGGATGACGGCGACGGAAAGGACTTCAAGACCCCGAGGGAGGCTGGTACTACACCTGAAGTTGAAATTGAGCAGATGAAGATGAAGCCCGACTCCCTCCAGAACACAGAAATTGGGGTCCAGGAACAAGTGGAGAAGAACAGGAGGCAAAATAAAGAAAGAAATGAACCACAGGCACCGGATCTGAAGAAAGAGCGAGAAACGCAGACCTGTAGCGGGGTGCACGGAGGGAGACGGCGCCGCCAGAAACTGGTTGGACAGGGAGACTCCAAACCTAGGACGCCCTAGGAGAGAAATGCTCTCAAGCGGGAGAGTCATCCTTGTAAAAGTACATTAATATGTATATGCACACATATTAATTCATAATGACACACATGTACAAAATCATATACATACACACACACATATATATACATGAATACTTAATCTATATGTGTGTGTGACTAAATTTCGATTTATCACCCCAAAAAATTACTTTAATCTTATAACAACACACACACACACACATGTATATATAATGGTTCATAAAAAAAGTTTTGAAAAAAATATACAAGTGGTAAAAAAATAAGTGTGTATATGTTTCTATTTGCATATACCTGTAAATATTTTTTTATATACTTTTATATCTTCATGAATGAATGATTTTACATTCATATTGTTTCATGTTTATAGATATGGGTATGTATGTACATATAATAATATTTAGATGCATTTATTTACATGTATTAAAATATCATTATAAAAATTTATATTAGTATATACCTACCAAAATTATTGATCACACACATATATAAAAACCAATGAATTTATATATACACACACATATATATATACATATATACATATACATATTAAAAAATTTATATATCAATACATACATACATCTATACAGACATATTAATAAATCCATATACAGAAAATATTTAAATAGATATCTTTAGGTATAAGTTCATACATGTGTTGTACCTCTCGTACCCCTCAAGGTTTTATTTTCATGATCACAATCACTCTCATCTTTATCTAATCTTGTTTTCAAGTGTTTTTGTTAATAGGCATGATTTCAGGTGGCCAAGGAATTGGGCCAAGAAAGCAACAAGGCAAAGTGGACTGAAATTCAGTTCACCGGCCAACCGATGGAAGAGCACCGGCCAGCCGGTGGAGGCCTGGACAGAAGGAATCCCTCTGTCCAGACCACCGGCCAACCGGTGTCACACCAGCGGCCAGCCGGTGGCACCCAGCCCAAATAGTGGAAGCTACTGCCTCAGCACCGGCTAACCGGTGGCTTCAGCACCGGTCAGCCGGTGGCACCTGCACAGAAGAGGAAGCTACTGCCTCACCACCGGCCAACCGGTGGCCTCAGCACCGGCCAGCCGGTGGCACCTGAGCCCGAAGGTCTCTCCATTTTGCACACACCGGCCAACCGGTGGCCAAGCACCGGTCAGCCGGTGGAGCCAGTCAAACTAGTCGTTGGGCCTTTGACCAGGCTGGTCCACTTGGCCTCCAACGGCTCCGAAAGCCTCTCCAACGGCTCCAAAGGCCTCCAACGGCCATATGAGGGTTCCCCCTCTATAAATAAAGGACTAGGAACCCCCGGAAGCCTAAGGAACAACATCGGAACATTTTTCATCATTTGGCCAACCTCCGGCGGATTGTTCCAAGGGAACTCCAATCGCTCCAACCAACTTCCATATCCAAGGAGCATCACCAAAGAAGCTTGGGAGTGCACGTCTTCAACTCCAATCATCCATTGGCGCCCAAGGCTTCTCCAATTACGGTTTTTCATTTATTATTTATTTTGAGCATCAAAATTGGGTTTGTACCTACAAACCCCACCTCTTTCTCTCATCCTCTCTTTTGGGTTCTCACACCACCTTCAAGGTGTGAAGAGGTTGACAAGCCTTTCCTTTTAAAAGGCTTGAGACATAGGTGAGCTAGCCTTCACCTGTAAGAAGGCTAGTGGGTTCTTACTAAACCATTAAAAGTAAGTGGGTTCTTGCATAACCATAAAAATCAAGCTGTAAGAGGTGAGTTAGCCTTCACCTGTAAAAAGGCTAGTGGGTTTCTTGCTAAAACCATTGAAAAGCAAGCGGTAGAATCTCTCAACGGTTGAGTTGGGAGCGGAGACGTAGGCCGGGTTTTAGGCCGAACTCCGTTATCAATTGCGTGTCTTGCCTCTTTACTTTCCGCTGCACTTTCACTTTGATTTTAATTTGTTAATTAATTTTTAAAAGGCAATTCACCCCCCCTCTTGCCATCACTCCCTTTTTCTCCGCCTAACAATTGGTATCAGAGGCAAAATTTGAGTAATACCCTAACCGGTTTCAAATTCAAGATCTTTTTTGATGGCTTCAACCTCTTTCGCCCCCGAAGGCTTTTCTTTGGGTCGTGCTCCATTTTTTGATGGAACCGACTATAATTATTGGAAAACCCGCATGACCACTTTTTTAAGAAGCATAGGATATCCTATTTACAAAATTGTCATGCAAGGTTATTCTTTGTCTTCCCCCGACGAATCCAAATGGACCCCCGCCGATATTAAGAATTTTGAGCTTGATGGCAAAGCCATGAATGCTCTTCATTGCGGGTTAGATAGAAATGAATTTAATCGTGTATCCACTTGCACCACTTCACATGAAATTTGGAAGCTTTTAGAAGTGACCCATGAAGGCACTAATAAAGTCAAAGATACAAGATTAGATATGTATAGACAAGACTTTGAATCTTTTTCAATGCATCCAAATGAGTCTATTTCTGAAATGTTTACACGCTTCACTGACGTTTGCAATGGTAGAAAATCTCTTGGTGATGATGTTTCAGCTGAAGCAATGGTCAAGAAGATTCTATGGGTCCTTCCGAGCTCATGGGCACCTAAAGTGACGACAATCCAAGAAGCTAAGGATGTCAAAAACATGCCGGTCGAAGAGCTCATCGGATCCCTAATGACGTACGAGATCACGATGAGGAGGCAAGCTCAAAAGGAGGGCACACCAATCAAGACACCAAAGAACATCGCCCTTAAGGTACAAAAAGAAGTAAGCTCCTCCTCATCATCATCATCTTCATCTTCTTCATCATCAAGCGGCGACTCAGAAATGGAGAATCTCGCCCGCCAAATGCACAAATTTATGAAGAAGCACAAGAAGAAGAAGAAATCTCGCAAGGCGCGAAAGCAAGAACCCACCGCAAGATCCGAGCCCAAGGTAAAATGCTACGGGTGCGGCCAAAAAGGGCATTACAAGCCCGATTGCCCACTCAACAAAAAACGGGCCACGCAAAAGGAAAAAGGAAAGAAAAAGGTCCTCAAGGCGACATGGAGTGACACCTCATCATCCTCCTCCTCCTCCTCCTCAAGCGACCAAGGTACAAAATGCCTAATGGCAAAACATGAGGTATCATCATCCTCTTCCTCTTCTTCCTCCTCTAGTTCTTCTAATTCTTTTAATCATTTATCATATGAAGAACTCCAACATGCTAGAGACCAATTAGAAAATGGTTTTCATGAACTTTCTTCTAAATTTGTTTCTTTGAAAAAGAATTTCAAAAAACTTTCCTCCGAAAAAGAACAACTTCTCAAAGAGAAGGAGGAACTCTCCCTAAAAATCCAAAATTTCCCAAATGTTGATTCTTTGGAATCAACCATCAAGGACCTTAGAGAATCCTTAGCCAAGTTCACCCAAGGTGAACAAAATTTGACCAAATTATTGGGCTCTCAAAGGGTTTCTAGGACCACTCAAGGACTTGGCTATACCAACCAAGCCTCCTCCTCCCATGCACCCACTGTTTTTGTAAGGGGGAGCTCTAGTTTTAAATTTTGTAATTATTGTAAGAAACCCGGGCACCTCATTTATGAGTGTGATTGCAAAAATGCCCGGTATGGTCAACCCAAATCTATTTTTTATTCGGACGAGTTTTATAGGAGAAGACCCGCCATGAAACAAATTTGGATTGAAAAATCCCTTTTGGCGAGTCTATCCGGGCCAAAAATAGTTTCGTTTCCCCGATGATCTTTTGTTTTATTTAGGGGGAGAAATTTTCTTAAATTCAAAAATATCTTTCGATTCATTTTTCAATTTAAATTTTCAATTCATTTTTGATTCAAAACTCTCAATTTCAAAAATTTCATTTGGTTTCAAATTTCAAATTTCAATTGGTTTTTGATTCAAAACTTTCAATTCAAACTGTTATTCAAATTTTCATTTCAATGTCAAAAATCTCAATTGATTTTTCAATTCTCATATCTAGTTTTTCAAACCCTTTCCCTCAATCAAGTTTTATGCCCCGTGCTATTTTGATAATCACAAAGGGGGAGAAATTCTTGATTGATTGGGGGAAAAATCTTTTAAAGCATGCCTCTCATTTTAAGTCTTTTACATTGTTTGTTTCGGTGATTGTGATCATCAAAATAGGGGGAGATTGTTGTACCTCTCGTACCCCTCAAGGTTTTATTTTCATGATCACAATCACTCTCATCTTTATCTAATCTTGTTTTCAAGTGTTTTTGTTAATAGGCATGATTTCAGGTGTCCAAGGAATTGGGCCAAGAAAGCAACAAGGCAAAGTGGACTGAAATTCAGTTCACCGGCCAACCGATGGAAGAGCACCGGCCAGCCGGTGGAGGCCTGGACAGAAGGAATCCCTCTGTCCAGACCACCGGCCAACCGGTGTCACACCAGCGGCCAGCCGGTGGAACCCAGCCCAAATAGTGGAAGCTACTGCCTCAGCACCGGCCAACCGGTGGCTTCAGCACCGGTCAGCCGGTGGCACCTGCACAGAAGAGGAAGCTACTGCCTCACCACCGGCCAACCGGTGGCCTCAGCACCGGCCAGCCGGTGGCACCTGAGCCCGAAGGTCTCTCCATTTTGCACACACCGGCCAACCGGTGGCCAAGCACCGGTCAGCCGGTGGAGCCAGTCAAACTAGCCGTTGGGCCTTTGACCAGGCTGGTCCACTTGGCCTCCAACGGCTCCGAAAGCCTCTCCAACGGCTCCAAAGGCCTCCAACGGCCATATGAGGGTTCCCCCTCTATAAATAAAGGACTAGGAACCCCCGGAAGCCTAAGGAACAACATCGGAACATTTTTCATCATTTGGCCAACCTCCGGCGGATTGTTCCAAGGGAACTCCAATCGCTCCAACCAACTTCCATATCCAAGGAGCATCACCAAAGAAGCTTGGGAGTGCACGTCTTCAACTCCAATCATCTATTGGCGCCCAAGGCTTCTCCAATTACGGTTTTTCATTTATTATTTATTTTGAGCATCAAAATTGGGTTTGTACCTACAAACCCCACCTCTTTCTCTCATCCTCTCTTTTGGGTTCTCACACCACCTTCAAGGTGTGAAGAGGTTGACAAGCCTTTCCTTTTAAAAGGCTTGAGACATAGGTGAGCTAGCCTTCACCTGTAAGAAGGCTAGTGGGTTCTTACTAAACCATTAAAAGTAAGTGGGTTCTTGCATAACCATAAAAAGCAAGCTGTAATAGGTGAGCTAGCCTTCACCTGTAAAAAGGCTAGTGGGTTTCTTGCTAAAACCATTGAAAAGCAAGCGGTAGAATCTCTCAACGGTTGAGTTGGGAGCGGAGACGTAGGCCGGGTTTTAGGCCGAACTCCGTTATCAATTGCGTGTCTTGCCTCTTTACTTTCCGCTGCACTTTCACTTTGATTTTAATTTGTTAATTAATTTTTAAAAGGCAATTCACCCCCCCTCTTGCCATCACTCCCTTTTTCTCCGCCTAACAACATGCATACATATATTAATATATATTATTATAAGTACATAAAAATATATTATTGTAAGTATACATAAATATAATTAATGTAATTATATTTATATATAAGTACATTCATGTATATGTACATGCGTAAATATGCGGGCATATACAATTACAAAAATTATTCAATATATTTTAATATATATACATAAATAAATCTATAAATTATTATATATAAATACATATATATACATAAAATATTTTTTAAATATAAATATAAGTATATACATAGATGACTGTATTTATATATATTAATGTAATATGAGAGATTTTTAGGGAAAATATACTATGGGAGATTTTAAGGATAAATATTCTCGGGGTGATTTGTAATACCAATGTCCTATCCAAAATGAAAAAATGAAAATTCAAAATAATGTATCATATTGTGTATAAAATTATTCATATTTATTTAATGATCACAATGGCGGTGACATATTTCAATTAGGATTCCATTTGAAAATAATATAGTAGATCAAATATTATTGGTGGAAAAAATAAATGGATGAGAGAGAATAAGTGGAGCATGTAATGGTATTTAGTTCATTAATATTGATACCATTTTTTAAAAAATGATTAAAAGAGGATATCTTACCACCTACATCTCTTCTAGGGGTCACAATCCCAATATAAAAACAAACCCACTATTTTTGGTGGGTCATTGAGACATTGAAATCTATTTTTTGATAATTACTCTTGGTGGGAAACTTCTCCCTCTATGTGTGTATTTTATATTCAATGCATTCTCTCTTCATTTATTATATGCTCTACTTAAACACGAGTAGTGTTCATGTTGGTGATCTTTGGTATATAAATTCCAAATACTACTCTGAATCCTCCATATCATGGCCTCTTCCATCGGAGAGTCATCGTTACACCTTACAAATGGCAAGGTAAGGGTTCTATGAAACTCCCTTTTATCCATTCATATTGTATCATAGTATGAAGGTGTAAAAATAGTTTTCAAATTTATATGGCTAATAAAACTAAATGACATTCATGAACAGGATCAATGATTTCACATTTGGCTTCAAGAAGGGAATTGGGTTCATGTTTTCTGTAATAAATGGTCCATTAATTAATTAATAATGTAATAAATTATGGGACAATAAATTATATCATTAAAGTATTAATATATTATATTATGATAAATATAATAATTTATTATATATGTATTTAATTTATTAAATTCATTTTGAACAAATTATTTATTAGATTAATGGAAATCAATCTCCATACATTAATACTCCTTATCGATGGAGAAAATTGGGGTGGGTTATTGATTGTAGAACCCCCTATAAATATAATCCCCCTGAACCTCAGGGGTTAACGAAAACATACACCATATACATCCCCATGCAGAGTGTAGAAGGTATTCTGTTTTTGATTCCACCATTTCCTGGTTTTTACAATGGATTGAGGTATGTGAAAGGTTCCTTCTATTAAACAGATTTTCCGATCCTACAATTTAAATATTATATAAAATTTATTACATTTCGTATCAGAGTGAGGGTTATAACTCTGTCTTTTAATAAAACATCTTACACTCTATTTAAGAGAAACAGTATTTTCGGTTTCGTAAATGACTCATTTCTTTGTCTACCATCATCCTCTTAATTTCTTCATCTTTGATTATAAAATTTGTTTTTACACATCTTCATTAGTCATGATTTTTGTAATTTTTTTTAAATTATCTTTCTCCATAGTAGTCCTAATTAAATAAAATTTACATATTCAGTAAAATCACATTAAATAAAACATGCACTTATTTCAGTTCTAGTAATGAAAAGATGTTTATATGACTTTAATCTTCATATGATGAAATATTAAATTTTATTTTATTAATTTTCCCATAAGTATTATAAATATTATAAATTTTAATATTTTTTCATATGGTCAGTTGAATTATCAATTTATAATTCAATAATTTATTAATTAAAATATCAATTAATAATTCTATGTTTTTGGTAAATTTTATTAAAATTTTGGTTTTTCCACAGTATTTCTAATTAAATAAAAATTAAATATTTAGTAAATCACATTAAATAATATATATAAAATATAATAAATTTTATCCCCAAGTAATTTTTATTATAATTTTATTTGATGAAATATTAAATTTATTTTTCATAATTTCTTAATAGATATTATGAATATTAAAATTTTAATATTTTTTTATGTGGTTTGTTGAATTATCAAATTAAAATTTATTTAGTGAAATAAAATATTACTTGATAATTCTTGATTGATTTCAGCAATCTATTACATTAAAAAATTTCCCACTGAAAATTTTATATTTTTTAGACTCATGTTATAATTAGCTACAAAATTTATGTAATTTTGACTAAAAAGATTGTATCTTATTTGTAGTTATAACATCATGATTTTGTGATATTCACTATGACATTACTGAATTAAAGGATGAAAACTATAAAATTTTGAAGGGGAGAATTATTATTCTTCTAGGATGGATAGACATTGAAAACTCTATTTGGAAAGATAAACCAGCTTCATTTAATAATTATAGTATGCTAGATGACATAAAATTTTATTAACATTGGGAGCTATCAAATAGTCTTAGTATGATTTTCATAAAATATAAATTATGTGCTTTCATTCATGGTTTAGTTGATGGTCATAAAAATGTTCATAAATTCTAAAATCTATAGATGACTAATTCATATCTTCAGATAATTCATTATAAATCACATTAACCATGAAGTTCTCATCTATGAGACTGACCATTATAGAAGGTTTGTGCGTGCGCATCATGCAGGTGATAGATATTGCAACCAACTTACTAATATTGAAGTTGTTATATTTCAGTTGTTTCTAGTGCATTATATTCTCATCACACTTCCACATCGATATGGGCCATTTAAAATCTCTTATAACACACATAAAGATAAATGGTAAATTAATGAATTAATGACAATGTGTGTTCAAGAGGAGAAAACAATTATGGTAGAAATGGGAGAAACCAACATGCAGATAATGAACTAGAAATAAAATGGGTCATAAATGTCAAGACAAATGAAAGGGGAAATGGAAATTGCTACCTCATCCTAATATTAATAAGGAACTCATTTTTTGTTCTATATAGGAAAAGGACAAGTAAAGAAAAGTTGTCCAAAATTTCATAAATGGAAAGGTAGTAATTTCAGTCTCATTGGTTGTTTATGAGCCAAATATGATTGTTATAATTTATAACACTTGGTGGATTGATTAGGGTTCTACAATCTATATTGTGAATACCATACAGGGTATGTAAGACCTAAGGATTCCAGTGGATAGTGAGTTTGGTGTGTATTTAAGAAACATGATGAGCTCACGTGTGGAAGCGTTGGGTACATACGTTCTAGTGTTAACCACTGGGTTTACTTTTCCTTTAGAAAAGATATTTTATTTTCCAAGTTTCTCCAGAAAAATTATTTCATTTTAAAAACTTGTACCATTGGGTTTTAAAATTAGTTTTTGTAAAACAAAATTTTCCTTGATATATTGAAATGACATTTCTCTATGTGGTACATTAAAGTATGGTATTTTCTCCATTGATTTGAAAAGTAGTATTGAGAATGATAACATGAATGTTCATACTGGTATTAAAATAAGTGTTATAAATGAAAAATCTTCACATTATGGCACCGTATATTAGGTCATATCACAAAATTAAGGATTCCAATACTAGTTAAGAATGGGGTACTTAGTACTCTTGATTTCACTAACATTGAAACTTGTGTGGATTGTATTATGGGAATGAAAATAGATAAATCAAAGAAAGGTGAAAATATAAGTTCATCCATATTATAAATCGTACATACATAAATATTTATCTCATGCATGGATTTACCTAATAAAAAATTCTTCATTTCATTCATTTATGACTATTCATGATATATGTGTCTCTATATGATTCATAATAAAAATAAAGCACTTTATTCCTTTAAAATTTTAAGGCTGAATCAAAGAAAAAATGTATTAAAAAAATAATATTTTGAAATAAAATCAATGTGGAGAAAATTATGGAAGATATACTAAGGATGGACAATTTTCTAGTCCATTTTCAAGGTTTCTTCAAGAAAATGGAATAGTTACACAATACACTATGTCAGGTTCACCAGACCAAAATGGTGTAGATAAAAGAATAAATTAAACATTAATGGACATGGTACGAGGGATTATTAGTAACTTTAAGCTACCTAAATTCTTGTGGGTGGATTCAATTAAAACATCATCATACATTTTGAGTCGGGTTCCAACAAAGGCAGTTTTAAAAACACCTTTTGAATTGTTTAAGGTTTGGAAACCGAGATTGCAGCATGTATGAATTTGGGGTTTCCCGTTAGAAGTGTGTATTTATAATCCACATGAAATTAAGTTATATCCTAGTAGCATTAGTAGGTACTTCATTGAATATGCCGAAAGGTATAAAGTATATCATTTTTATTATCCATTGTTGAACACCATAATTATGGTATCAAGAAACAAATTCTTGAAAATGACATGATTAGTGGGAGTGATCTTGTCAAAAAAATAGGATAAATTCCAAATAATATCAACCCTCTATATAAATTGATTCATTTTTAATTATTGATAAAAATCCTCATTTTTGAACAAATATCATTTCACAAACGATTGACAATAATTCTTTGGATCCAATAGTTCAAGAATCAGAAACCCTTGAATAACTATCTCAACCAAAAACACATCATGAGAATAATGGTTAAACATTGAGAAGACACACAAGGATTAGAAATACATTAATTTCAAGTGATTTCATAGTGAATCTACAAGAATCTGACTACATTAATGGATCCAAAAATTATCCTAAAACAGATTCACATTCCATGAGTTGTGAGGATCCAAATATGTTGTATGATTCTAGGATGGAGGAGTTATATTCCATGAAGGGTAATGATTTCTTGGACCTTATTGAGTTCCCATTTGGTGTAAAACCTATTGTATGTAAATGGGTTTTTAAAACCAATAAAAATTCATCATGAAGCATTGGATGATACCAGGGGTGACTAGTTTCTAAAGGGTTCACTCAAAAGAAAGGGATCAATTATACTGACACATTTTCTCCAGCTTCCAAAAAGGATTCCTTATGCATTATATTAGTGTTATTATATCATTATTACTTTTAATTAAAAAAATGGATGTGAAAACTTATTTTATGAATGGTAATCTAAATGAAGAGGTTTACATGAAACAACCTAAAGGATTCATCTCTAGTAATGTTTAGAATTTGGTGTGAAATATCAAAAGTTATATCTGTGGTTTAAAAAAAACATCCTGACAGTGGTATTTAATATTTCATTATGTAATTACTTCATTTGGTTTTAAAGAAAACTTTTTGGTTCGATATAAAGGTTAGTGGGAGTAAAATATTTATTTTGTTTTATATGGAGATGAAATTTTACTTACCACTAATGATAATGTTTTTATAAATGAGGTTAAATATTTTCTCTCAAAAAGTTTTTACATGAAAGATACGGTTGATGCGTCCTATTTCATTGGCTTGAGGATTCATAGGGATGTGTTGAGAGGCATTCTAGGTGTGTCTCAAGAAACGTATATTAATAAAGTCTTAGAGAGATTTTGTATGAATGAATGTGAACTATGTATATCACCCATTGTTAAGGGTGATAAATTCAGCATGAAACAAAATCCTAAAAATTATTTTTAATGACAACAAATGAATTTCATCCTATTTTCTTATAATGTTATTAGTTTAATTTATGCTGAGGTATGCATGAGGCCTAACATTGCAGTTGTAGTAAGAATGTTGGGGAGATATCAGAGTGATCCAGGTATAGACCATTGGAAGGCTATAAATAAGGTATTGAGATACCTAATGGGACTAAATAAAATATTCTTATATATAAACACATTTAAATTTTAGAAATAATCAAATACTCAGATGTAGACTTTGATGGTTATGTTGATTCATGAAAATTAACTCTATGATATTCCATTATGATGGATCGAGGAGTTATGCCATGTATAAGTGACCAAAAGACAATAATTGCGACTTATACTATAGAAGATGAGTTCATTTCATGTTTTGAGTCCACTTCCCATGGTTTATGGCTAAGGAGTTTCATTTTGGGCATTATGTTGATGGATTTTATTTCCATTCCATTAATTATATATTATGACAGTTTGGTTTTTGTATTTATACCTAAGAATAAAAAAAGTGAGATTTAAAGTAAGATCATTAACATCAAATACATAGCCATAAGGGAATGTGTTAAAGATAAAATGGTGGTCATTCAACATATTAGTACCGAATTGATGATTACAGATCCTTTGACTAAAGGCATGCATCCATTTAACATCATGGTTCATGTAATATTTATGGGATTAAGTTCTACATTATAAATTTGTGGAATTTAATTTGAAACTCTGTATATTTATGTATTTCTCTCTTCAGTTTAAGTGTACACATTCATTACTTGAAAAATAATAATTGGGTCTATAGAATACACCTGACGGTTAAGGTTTGTTCATATAAAGAATGAACCACGTGGTTAAGGTTTATTCATATAGTTATTTAAAGATACATGATATATTTTGATACATGTAAGGGAATACTCATTATTTAGATGAAATACATCTATGATCAATATATCATGTTTCTCTTTAAGGAATGATATTGAATTCAGTCACATTAATTAGTTTTGACCTAGTTGGAGAATGTAATAAATGGTCCATAAATTAATTAATAATGTAATAAATTAGGGGAAATAAATTATATCATCTAAATATTAATATTTTACATTATGATAAGTAAAATAATATATTATATATGTATTTAATGTATAAAATTTAGTCTAAACAATTTATTTATTACATTTATGGTAATAAATCTCGAAACATTAATAATCCTTCTGAATAGAGTAAATTGTGATTGGTTCTTGATGGTAGAACCCACTATAAATATAATCCCCATGCACTCAATAGATTAAGGATAACATACACAATCTAAATCCCCATTTAGAGTGTATAAGACATTCAAGTTTTGATTCTTCCATTTCATTGTATTTACAATAGATGGAGGTAAGTGAAAGGTTCCTTTTATTAAATAAATTTTTTGATTCATGAATTTAAATATTCTATAAATTTTTTATATTTTATGATGTTGGGCCATGTTTTTGGTAAGATGGTCAAAATTGAAACCATATTCAACTACGAGAGGCTAACACTTATATTTACGCATCAAACCATGGGAGATGAATATTTCTGGTTCATCACGCTTCTCTGAAAGTATGACTCAACCAGAATCATTTATAATGACATACCAATATTTCATTAGACTACTCTCATTGTCTCTGATGTGAATATATTTTTCTTGGTGGAACTCACCAATAAATTGGGAGACTCGATCATTACCTCCATCGACGTTACCAATCTGTATGTGGGGGATTTCCAACAAAGGGATTGATCTTAATTTTTGCATGAATCACCTAATGGCATGGAAAGACATTAAATCTTCACTGGAACCATCATATTATATCTCCCATTCAATGGATACAACACAGATCTAGGCGATACTCCAAACATAGGGACCACGATCCCTTTTGGTATAGATGAACTCATTCAATATATCTAAGTGGCTCGTTATCCGGGCGACAGCATGAGGTCACAATATCATTCCATTATAATATTCATTCAAATGATCTCTGAGGAATCCAGATTAAATACCATTTTTTGGAGGTCTCTCCAACACATTAATAGTGGGTATTTTTTTTTCAGACATGTACATGCTTGGGCTAGAGATAATTTTGGGGAAACAATCCATGCAAGTCCAGTAGTCGGCCGATGGCATTTTTAATAACCCATTCTAGTCAGCTATATCCACCAGTAACTTAATAACATTGATAAATGTTCAGAAATTCATTATCATTGTTTGTATGGAGGGACTGGCCATCTTCCTCTGATGTGCACTATTTTCTACTAGTCATACGGCCCGTGATGCTCAACGATGTTACATAAAATGCTTCCAAAACTACCATATGGATTGTGGGTTGAGATAGAATGTGAGTCATCCTATGGATATTATGAAATGTAGTATTAATTTATTTTCTTTAATATTGAAATTTTACCATGTTTAATTGTGTCATTATTTGTATTAGAATTTTCTTTTAGAAATGGAATTTCCTGGGTGTGGCCTTTTTGAACCCTCCACACCCGAAACCCCCCCTCCCAACAAAGTAATCACTCTAGAGAGAGCCCCAACCAGGAAGGATCCATTGCTAGCCAAGATGAAAGATCGTCCCATAGGGTGACGACCTGAGCAGTGATGATTTGACTCAGCAATTCGTCAGCACAGGTGGGTCACACCACATTTTTTCTACCCAGTCAATAAGGAATTGAGTGACCCAGCAAGGCCATATGATAATCTATATTGGTCTTTTCATGCATGAAAAATGTTTAGATATATTTATGTGGTCATTTTATTATGATAAATATGGGGTTCTCCTTCGGTGCTTCTTTATCCCGCATGGACCTCTTAGGTGGGCCTTGATGTTTGGCCAGCCCACTGCTCATGTGTGCCTACACACCTTGGTAATCAGTGGTGTCATTTATTTCTTACCATTTGATAATCCTCGCACCCCATTTGATATGATTTTTCCACTTGTTTTTACTTATCTTCCTATGCCACTGGTGTTTTTTTATGATGTGTGTTCATGGAAGCTCATGATTCTCTATGGAATTTTGAGACTCTATCATTGTTAAGGGGAACTGATCACCCTATGCACTGGTGGGATCACTATGTATCATTTGGTTTCTCCTAATATTGGACCTAGCTCTTGGGTTTCCTTTAGAGAAACACTATAGCTCACTGTTTTGATGTGACGGTTCTTAGTCCTAGCTTATTATTCTCCCCTAACTACATCTCATTACTGGCCATGTGGTCGAGAAAAAAATCCTTCCAAGGAGAAATAAGTGATGAAATATTCAAGGACTATTTTACACAAGCTGGGAGGGAAGAAGAAGCTTTAAATATAGATATATTTCAGCCACTCATACGAGCTCAAAGAAATCATGATGGATAGACTATGGCAAGACCGGCACTATATATTTTTTGTTATAGGTTCTTTTATTTCGAAACATGTAAAAAATCACTTATGTTCATGTTTTATTGGTTCTTTCTAGTTATATCTACATTATAGTTTGTATTATATGTTTAACATTAATAAAATGTGTGTGTACTAGGTAATGTTCCTTCCATGCATATAGGTCCCCATAGGAGCGAAGCATGTTAAATCATGTATTCTTTTTCTTCCTTTTATTTTCATGGATTATTCTTGGTTGGGTTCTATGATTTTGACCTTTTCTTGAAATTTTTAGTCCATCCCTTATAGGGGTTTGGTGTTCTCCTTCTATTTGGGTCAGAATCTCCCCTCACAAAGTGTTATTAGAGCCTATTATATTTTCCTTTTACTATCAATTTTTAATTCCTGTTTATGCCTTACAATTCTGGTTTCTGTTTAATGTCTGCACCCAGATCCCTTTCTAATTATCCTCTATCTTACTTACTTTATTTGTTTAAATCCCTTGTCTCATATCATATTTCTTCGTATTTCATATCCCTTTGGATAAGAAATGTTTATCCGACAGATCGGTCAGTTGTTGGGGGTGTACACTTAATAATGTGAATAAGAACTTATCTTCTACACTTTGGATAAACAGGTCAAAATGTGATATGAAATCGATAAAGTTTATGGTGATAATGAGTTTAAACAATGGAGAATTAAGATGAGATCCCTTCTTATATAGAAGGGCCTAATTAATTCCCTATATGGGCCTAGAAAATCTTATTATTACTAGAAATGAAACCATAAATTCCACTACTGAATACATAGATGTTTCCCCTAATGTGTTAGTTAAAACACATATATTTTTACTAATTTCATCAGGTGACAAAGTTCCAAGAGATGTTTCTTATGAGACTAATGTTGCTGGCAATTTTCTTAAGCTAGATTCATAGATGAATACCTCACATGTTGGTAGGATTTATAAAAACACATCACATGATTACATTTAAAATGAAACATGGTAGTTCTATTAAATTCAAATTTGATTAATTTAGCATAGTAATGTTAGATTTCGCCACTATTGATGTTATTGTTAATGATGAAGATCAAACAATGATACTCTTAATTTCTCTAGATAATTCCCAAAACACTTTAGTTGAGACCATGATATAAGGCCAAGACTCATTGACTCTTGAAGAGTTCAAGTCAGCCCCTCTTTCTAAAGAACTATACTGTAATCCTAGAATCAAAGGTGAGGTAGAGAGCTTATTAAATAGGGGTATACCTTGATCAAAAGGTAAAAATAAGAAATTTACTAAAGACAAAATCAAGGATAATAATCACCCTAATCCTATATCAAATTCTAAGTAAAGGAAATCAACTTGTTTTCATGTGGAAAATGTGGTCATATTAATCTTGAATGTTGAAAACTCAAACATGAGTCAGAATCTAAATAGCCCATTGACTAGTTTTGATTTACCTGATTCTAGATTTGGAACTACTGATGTTCTTAATGTTTCATGTCGTGCACTTAATGTATAGTGCGTCTTAGACTTAGGTTGTTTCTTTCATATGTTTCCCTTTTGAGATTAATTCTATGAATTGGTTGAAATGGTATAAGTAGTTTCCATCATAGTTGATAATAAGAGGTGTAAGGTTGAGGTAAGGGGTTATTTTTGATAAAACTATATCATCAATCCATCATCACTTTACATGAGGTAAAATGGGTTCCCAACCTTTACAGAAACTTTATTTCCTTTATGATCTTAGACAAAAAGGGGTTTATTTTAGGTCAGAAATAGGATTGATTAAAATATCAAAAGGATCTAGATCCATTCTTAATGTGTCTTTAATCAATGGGATATATGTTTTCAATGGAAAGACATATTCAATGAAATTAGGCAGTGTCTATTCCACCAATGCTGGTAACACTATTCTTATTCATAGATGAATGGGGTATGTTAGCTCCAAGGGCCTAGAAGAACTCAAAAAGAAAGGGTTGTTGAGTGACATCACACCTTATAATCATCCATTTTGTGAAGATTGTATATTGGGATAAGGAAATAATGTTACCTTCAGTAGGTCTAGATTTAAAATCTATCATCCTATTTGAATATATTCATTCTGATCTTTGGGGACTAGTTAGGACTACCTCAAATGGTGTAGGTTCCTACATTTTCACCATTATAGATGTCTTCTCCAGAAATTTCTAGATTTCAACTCTTTAAAATAAATATGATGTTTTCAAAATCTTTAAAACCTGTAGAATTTTGGTTGAAAACCAAATTCAGAGGATAATCAAAACCATGAGAACTGATAATGGGATTTAATACTTTTCTAATGAATTCATTCAGTTTTGGAAACTAAAGTCAATAAAAGTCATAGAACTATTAGGGAAACTACTAAAATAGATCCTAGAAGAAAGAATGAATAAGATCATCCTAGATATAGTCTATAGAATTCTTTCATGATTAGGCCTCCCCATGTCCTTTTGGGAAGAGGTTGTCATCATTGTTGTTTACCTAATAAATAGGTGTCCCTCTTTTTCTAGTTAGTTCAAAACACCTTAATAATTTTTGAATGGTAACCCCCTTCTTACACCTATTAAAGTGTATTTGTTTGTACAGCTTATGCACATGTTAAAACTGATACTCTAGAACCAATACCTCTAAAATGTATCTTTATAGGGTATGATGAGGGTGTTAAGGGGTATAAACTATGGGTAGATAAACAGAGATACCAAATGTTAATAATATGTAGGGATGTTGATTTTCATGAGTCTTAGCCTCCTAAAGATAAGTCTCCCACAACTGGTTTCATTGAAATAGACTTAGAATGGGCTAATGAATATGAACCTCCATCTCATTTTGAGGTTGTTTTCTAGCTTACTACACCTACACCGAAACCCATAGTTTGGGATGATTATAAGTCCTATTCTAGTTTAGTTTCTGAATCTAAACCTCCCGACACTAATAGAGATTACCAGTTAACCTGAGATAGAGAAATTATGGTCCCAGGACCTCTAAATTTTTTTATCCAATATAACATGGATTCCTATTATTTTCATGTGGCCCAAGATCTTATAGATGATGACCCTAAAACCTATAGGTAATCCCTAAATGATAAAGACTAAATGTAGCGGGTCTTTTCCATGGATGAAGAAACGAGGTCTCTGATAATAAATCACACTTGATCTATTTTTACTAAACCACCAAATGATAAATTAATTGGTTCCATGTGGATTTATAAGAGAAAAGAAGATAACAATGAGGAAAATTAAATAAAATTTAAATCAATGTTAGTTTCTAAGGAATTCATCCCAAGATATGGTATTGATTATTCTGAAAAAAAAATTCCCCTACTATCAACAATTATTTTATTCATCATTTTCTACCTATAATTATATGCACATTGAAACAATGGTTATTAAAACTACCTTATTACATGTTAATTTCTGAGATAAACATTATATGAAACTTCTTGATGTTTATTCTTATCAATTAAAACTAAATCAATTCTACTTTTTAAATAAATCATTTTATGTCTTTAAACAACCATGTAGGTAGTGGTATATGAATTTTGATTCATTCATGTAAGATTAAAAAATTTAAAATAGCCAATATGAAGCATGTGTCTATTTTAAATGAATTAAAATTGTATTATTTATATGATGATTAATGTTGTTGAGATTCTTATCATTTGTAAATAGTTCATTATATTATAATAACTAGTTACCCAATGTTGAGGTCACAACTCCTACATAATTCAATGGTAGAATTTAATAGATTGAAATTCAACTGCCACAAACTGAATTGACAGAAAATAGTAAGATCAATGTTCTTATCTATATGTCTATATCATTAAATTTTTTTATATTTTCCTAGAACCACAAAAAAAATTGATTCTATAAATTTATTTGTAGGTGCATCACTAGATTATGATCAAACTCAATCCTAATTATTTTTTCCTCAGCACCCATTGGTTTCCTCAACATTAACATTACATTCCAAAAATTAATAAGTTATAATTTCAAAATGATTTTTCTACATATTTATTTGAAATATCGTATTTATAGGAACATTTTTTCACGAAACTTATAAAATGAAATGAATAATGATGGAGAAGACAGTATGACCTTATTTGAAATTTATTAGATCAGTGTACATACATGTTTAGTGGAGATTCCAATACTCTTAATGAATTTCAATGTCTTGTATTATATATATTCATTATTTATTACTCATGGTAAAATACATTTCTCTCCTAAACAAACCAGATTAGGAATTCATTAATGAACAAAATGTATAATTTTGTTATACTGTAGGTATTTTTAAATTAGAAGTAATTGGTGTGTCATCGTAGAAGCAAGGATTTTTCTACTTCTTCTCCATCAATGAATAATTCTATTTTGATGTCGTAGGTATGAATTTTCCTTATATATTTTAAGTTCACTCTTATTTTATAGCTTATTTTCATGTCATAAATATTATTTTGAATATTTTCATTATCAAAATTCAAATTACAATGAAAATAAAATTTTATTTTATGTTGTATCATACTTAAATAATTTCATAATATCTTCTTTATAGGTAGATCTAAAACATGTTTTTTATAAAGAAGGTATTTCAGAAAGATATGATGATTATTGATTGTTTAAAATTTTGTAAGTTTTATATTATCACTAGGATCATTCTTTCGAAAGGGGAAACTCCATGGTGGATTAGTGATTTGGTAATTCTATTTTTGAAGATTTTTTGTTTTTCTAATTGGAGATGTAATTATCTTTACTGTGCTTTCTTCTGCTATATTTTCCCCTCTAATTGTTTGAAACAAAAAAACATGGAGATTTGGTTCTATGTATTTGAAACCATATTCATTTCATATTCATGAATGAACTATGAATTTTAATCATGAAGTTTTTAGTCTATCTTGAAATGGATGGGGAAATATATGTGGTTTATCTTGGTATTTTTTTCCCGAAAAATTAAATGGTAAATGGAGTCTGGAGTAGATGTAAGTGAGTCTTGTTAGTAATATAGTTGTTGGCATGCAATAAGGAAGGCATGAGGGATCTACATAAGTGACTGAGAAACCTTTTCATGTGTAATCTGTTTATTCCCCTTATCCTAATTTAAGTTTAATTATAGGTAACTATAATCTAGGTAGAGTTTAGTGGTTAGATATCTTGGGAATGACTGAGTTATTAACTGTAACACCTATGGTCTCTCTAGATAGGTTTGTGTATGAAACACTAGGAAATGGTAGAAATGAATTTGGATTCACAAATTATCTAGTGTTTTGAGCTAATAATCATAATAATCAATAGATCTTTGAACCTATGTCACTTGGGAATAATGGATAATCATATCTGATTCTACAAAGGTGGGATGGTTTTAAATAGTTGAATGAAGTTACTCCTAAAGAGACTAGTTCAATTCAATTTTAGAAATGAATTTCAATTGGTTGTGAACATATTGAACAAGTGAGTGTTGTCAATAATATATGGTTGGGATAGTACATAGGTTTTAAGGGATATTCCATAGGTTTTAGGATGGTTATGTTTTATCAAATAATGATCACTGTTTTATGGGTGAAAGTTTTAGTAATTTTTTGGATTGAGTGTTTCTTATGGTAGGTTACAACCTAGAACAATGGTTTTTATTTCATGTAGTGGTGTAAGTAGTTCAAAATACAAATAAAACACACATGGATAGAAATTAAATCATTAGATAACAATCACTGAGCTTTTTGTTATGTAGGAATCGACGCCTCATCCATTGGATTCTTGTGTCACCCGATATGATAGAAAATGATGGGTAACATTGTCTTGGATTATTAAAATAACATATCTCCTTTCAAGGGGTCAAAACAAGAAAACGAATTTTGATTGATGCGAAAATCTAGGAAAACATTACTTGAATCAAATTTTATCTATTGAAATTAACCACACATCAATATAATTTCTACATTGGTCGGTACAATTAAAATATCATTTTAATATTTATTACAATTTTGTAATAATGGGAAAATCATGTGTGTAGGGGTTAAAATAACCAAATGAGTTCTAATTAATGTGAAATATTATGACAATAATCATTATATAATTTGAAATCAGTAAGAATCATTAGCACATGGATCAAATGATTTAACTATACAGTATGATCAAGAATATAATTTTTCCCTCAGATTTGGAGTGATGTTAGAAATAACATAAAAGGGTTATATATAAATAAATAGCACTTGTACTAATATTAAATCATGATAGAATGTTCACCAAGAAATTTTTGATTTGTATGAGCCTATAACACATCCATCAAAATCTCTTTTCGCTCGGTATGATGGAAAATAGTGAGTAACCTAAATGAACAATATGTATTTCTAGAAATATAATATGCTTTAAACTATATCTGGAGAATTTACTTGTCAAAAATACCACCAGATGACTATAAGTAATATTTTATAGGGTAAATACTTGAATAATTCAAGTTTTCTGTTGAATAGTATGTCTTTTTCATTGTAGTAATATTCTAGTCGTATTGGTGATCCGAGAAAACTGAAGACATAAATTTTTTGTTTCATAGAAATTACGAACCATACTCACTAGAGAATTAAAAGAAACGTCATTAAACCATTGTTCTATAAGTCTATGGAAACCCTAAATCTCTCATGTCATTTGTGGAAATAACAAATGAATGAAGGTCTTCACAGATTGACCTAAAATTCAGAGTGTGTGATATGAACTCTATAGCAATATTTGGTCCTAACTTTTTGGGATAATAGACTACTGATTCATAATGGTGGTAAAATGAAAAGAAATTAGAATAGGGTCAATTAATTTAATGTGTGTGATGAAACCAGAATATGTTTCTCAATCCTAGGATGTAAATAAACCCACCTATTCAGGTGCGATAAGGAGACATTGAAAAGCATTCATTCACATGGTGAGGGGTTTGTTGATAGTGTTAATAGCCTTTGTAGTCTAAACTTTTTCCCAAATATTGGATCATCCCACTTTTTGTGGTTATTCTTCATGGTAATTTTCTCTCCTAATGTGTGTCTTTTATATTCATTGTATATTCTTTCTGCAATTATTTTAATCCCCACTCAAACACGTGTAGTTGTGAAATTTAATATTAACTTTTTTTTAATTAAAATGCATTAATTTTAATGTCCCCCTTTGATAATTAGTTTTATAACTAATTTATACAAGTGGAACACCTATCATAACCGTCCACATGTCCCGAAATAGGTGCACATAATTGTGGTGTCGTTTAGTCTAGATGCTTGCTCTAATCAGTGTGATCCCTAATCATCGATTGAGGAGCTACGAAAGAGGAAGACCTCATTGTCATCCTTGCTATGAATGAGTTTCAAAAATACCTTAAATTATCTATATTACTTCTCAGGGAGATTTAATGAATCTAGTGGTGTCATTTCTGGTTCTTGAACCTGTTGGTCGACGTTGTTGGTTCTTGCAGCAAATTTCTTGGCCTGCCGATGTCTAAGTCAATAAGTGGCATGATGCATGTGGTTTGTGGTGTTTGATCTTAGATATAAGAGACTATATTTTTTGATTGAATATAAAGATGTTGATGAAGACAATTTTAGTGCCTCGCAAAATGGATTCTTCCTCAAAAATGGTGAGACCAATCCCTGGTATGGGGGGCTCGGTCCTGTATATATGTTTCCCTTTATTATTTTTTTATAGGGATCATTCATGCCGCTTGTTTTTCATCGTCTACATCTCACTTAAATTTCTATCATTCATTCTTGTTTGTACTTATTCTCCTTCTTGTATTACTTTATTGAATAGAGGAAACACCCCTGATGATTTTGACTCATGCATGTATGCCAATGGCTGAAGAACATAATTCCTCTTTGTCTTATATAAATATTTCCATTCATTTTTTTATTTTACCTATAATTTCAGAATTGATTCATTTCCTATTAATTTAATTAAAAATCTGTTAATTTTCATAACTAAATTTGTATTTATTTGGTCATTTGTGTTTCAGGGGTTTCATAGCTGATGTTGTATTGTAATTATAGCTTCATATTTTTTGAATCTGAAATTGTATTTCTCTTTTTCTTGAATCTGTTTTATAGAATCTCATTGTTTAGAATTATTTCATTGTAATGAGAAGTTATGAAATCCTGAATAGTTGTAAATTTGAATTCCAGTGTGTCTTTGAATTAGACACTTCCATGTGTGACTATTTTTCATTTCTCTCAGGGATTCATTTGATTTATTCGTGATGTTTAGACTGATCTCAATTTTGAACCTCATGTGTTTCTATTTTTTAGTTTGTTTTTAATAAACTAAAAATATACATTTTTTCATATTATGGATTATGATTAACCAAGATACCCAATTTATCCTAGGCTATTTCATGTGAATCATCTCTTATATAGGAGATCCCACTCTAGAAATGTGGTATCAGAGCCTAATTGGATTTGTTTTTTGCTTTTTTAAAATCTGAAATTGCTTTTTATTTGATATAAAATGATCCTCTAGTGCCTTTTACTAGTTTCATCATGCTTTTTTGTTTCATTATTCTTTTTCATGTTCTCTCTTATGATGTATTTCTTTCTATTACTGATATTTGTTCCTTTCTTGTCCTTATTTTCTCTTCTAGACTAAGCCTTATATATTCTTTTTGGTAGTTGATGTTGGTGTTGTCTCTAGTTCTAGGGTAGGATGGGTTCTAATCAAATTTGGACTATTTTTTAGAGTAGGTTAGTTGTAAGGTCTTTCCAGGATCTTATGTCTATGGTGTCAATCTTTTTCCTAGGATATGAAATTATTTTGGCTCCATTGTGTTCCCCGGTGTCCTTTAGAATAGTTTTATTTGGGTATAGACCTATAACATGTTTAATTTATGGTATTGGTTAGCTTGTGGGTGTAGTGATTTTTTCACTTGGATGATCACCATGATTTTTTTTATTTATTATTTTACCCTTCTTAGTGGCTTTGTTTTGGTCTCCTAGAATTACTAACCTTGTACCGTTAGTAATATTAGTCTTAGATATGTGGATTTTTAGTGGCTTATTTTTCCTTAGTTTCTGGCTAGCTCAAAAACCTTTTTTTTTGTATCATAGAGCTATCCAAAGTTGTTGGGTCTTCATTAACGTGTCCTTTCATTTGACCTTTTGATTGAGGAAATAAATTTTTGGATTTTGTTTTATGCGGTCATCTCCATGGGAGGACATTTTGAATACATATTGTAAGGATCTTTTGAAGCCTTACATCAGGAGTCATCCTGATCATGTTCAGTGAGGTGCGTCTTAGCATAAAGACAATGATGCTTGGTGCATTGGTCCTCTTATGTATTTATGGGTTCTGGTGGAGCCCTTTCTCTTTGGCTACTTTCCTTTACTCTGTATTATCTCTCTATTTCTTCCCTTTCTACCATTTTTCAATATTATAATGTTTTTCACTGAGTAACATTCTATTTTAATGATATGAGTTCTGTTTTTCCATTTTTTATGTGAGGCTGGATACTTCTCTATTTGTTTAGTGTTATGTAAGCACTGGTGAGTTGTTTCAGGGACCTATTATCATGTGATTTACTGGTCTATGTTATCCTCATTTACATCGTCTCAGAGGGTGAGTCATGTAAGTGTAGGTATACACATTATCTTGAAATTGTTTAGAATTTTTTAATTTGGAGCATGTTAGTTTATTTTTAAAATATCATTCAATTAATGGAAACATGTGTCACACTAATACATGGAGGGGGGTTTGTTTGGGAAATACACCTTCAAGTTGTTTCCTATTTAGGATATGACTAAGTTGATGATGTTAAGTGGTGAAGGATCATTATGTTCTTTGCGTTTCATTGTTTTGAAATGTCGAGAGTGTAATGTTGACCCATAATAAAATTTTCATGCATTTAATTTCCAAGGAAGATATTTTTTTAATTTTTATATTTAACCTTTTTTTGTTAATTAAAATGATTTAATATTAAATTTATCTCTTTATCATTGGATTTACATATGGTTTCAATAAATTCCCTACCTCTCCTCTATCATCCACATGTCCTGGAATAAGTGCACCTTCTTGTGGTATCTTTTAGTCTAACCTCTTACTCGCAAAAAGTATGAGGTTTCCTTAGTTGGTGCCTAGCAAGGGCTTCAGGAATAGATGAGGATCGCCTCCAAAACCATTTTAACTGAAATATTCAGTACACCCATCGGATGAGAACATGTGTCCTATTGTATTTCTATCCATCATATCATATGTTCACAGAATTCATTAAAATTGAATTTTGAGCGAGTTTTCCCCTCGTGTTTTGTGAGACGGATCGAATTCACCTCGGCTGCGATGACTATGATGAAACCCTAAAATCTGACGCTTTGGTGATGAAAATGAATCGAGATACTATGGGAACAACTATGGGGAATCCATTGAGTATGGTGGTGGGGACTACTCCATCAAAAGGCAGTATCACATTATCCGCAAGTTTTTTCAAACAAAAAGGCACAGTTTTTTTCTCTAAGAAAATCTTGACTTCGGTGGGGTTTCATCTTAGTCTTCAATAGTCATTTTTTTCAAAATAGCAGCAATGTCTGACTAAGGTGGCATAACTTAGTTTTCCTCCAAAATATGTACTCAAAAATATATATTCCATGTATGTTGTTACGATTTATTATTTAGAACTTTTGTGTTATAAGTAGTATTCTGTAAATGTTATCTATCTATCGATTTTGAATTCCATTTATATTTTTGTATTGTTCCTCACTAGAGGTTCTAATGGAACTTCCCTTCGAGGTTTCCACTAGAACATGCACCAACACCTCAACTTTCAATTGGAGGTTTGTGGAAGATACATTCAAACTACAATTATAACTTCCACTAGAATGGATATTCCACTGGAACGTCCACTTGATGTTCTTATGGAACTTCATGGCACTTCTAGTGGCTTCCACATTGTTTTTAAATCGAAACATTATTTCCCATTGGACGTTACACTGAAACTTCCACTCTAATTCAATCTTCCAAACCTATAGTGCAGAAGTTCTAGTGGAACTTCCACTGGATGTTTCATTGGGACTTACACTGGAAGTTTCAGTGGGACTTCCATAGGATATTTCAGTGGGACTTCCACTAGAAGTTTTAGTGGGACGTCCACTACAAGTTTCAGTGGGACTTCCTCTGGAAGTTTCAGTGGGACTTCCACTGGAAGTTTCAGTGGGACTTCCACTAGAACTTCTGCACTGGAAGTTTCAGTATTTATTTTAATTATATTTAAAAAATAATATTAGTTTTATAAATATAAATTTTGTTGTAGTGTGGAAGTTCCAATGGCTCTTCCATTGGAACTCCTAGTGCAACTCCCACTAGAAATCCCACAGGAACTTCTATTGGGTTTTGGAAAATTAATTCAATATAAAAGTTCTTATACTTTTTCAAATTCTAAATAAAATTATTTTTATAATAATTATGTGAAATTTTTTTAATGGGTATTTATTTTAATTATATTTAAAAATATTATCAGTTTTAAAAATACACATTTTTGTTGTAGTTTGGATGTTCCATTGGCACTTCCAGTGGAACTCCCATTGGAACTTCCATTGGGTTTTAGAAAATTAGTTAAATATAAAAGTGCTTATACTTTTTAAAATGCTAAATTAAATCATTTTTATAATATTATGTGTAAAATTTTCAAAGATTATTTATTTTAATTACATTTAAAAATAATATTTGTTTTAGAAATATACATTTTTGTTGTAGTGTAGAAGTTCCAGTGGCAGCTCCAATGGCACTTCCACTGGAACTCCAAGTGGAACTCCCAGTGAAACTCCTAGTGGAACTCCCACTAGAACTTCCATTGGGTTTTGGAAAATTAATTCAATATAAAAGTTCATATACTTTTTCAAATTATAAATTAAATGATTTTTATAATAATTATCTGTAACAATTTCAATGAGTATTTATTTTAATTATATTTAACAATAATATTAGTTTTAGAAATATACATTTGTTTTGTAGTGTGGAAGTTCTTATTGAAGTTCTAGTGAAACTTCCACTATAACTCCAACTAGAACTCCCACTGGAACAGCCATTGGTTTTTGGAAAATTAATTCAATATAGAAGTGCTTATAATTTTTCAAATGTTGAATTAAATAATTTTTATAATAATTATGTATAACAATTTCAATGAGTATTTTTTTATATTTAACAATAATATTAGTTTTAGAAATATGCATTTTTGTTGTAGTGTGGAAGTTCTAGGGGAAATTATAGTGGAAGTTCCACTGGAAATCCCACTAGAACTCCCACTCAAACTCCCCGTGGAACTCCAACTGAAACTTCCATTGGGTTTTGGAAAATTAATTCAATATAAAAGTGCTTATACTTTTTCAAATGATAAATCAAATCATTTTTATAATAATTTTGTTTAAGAATTTCAAATTTTATTTCTCTTAATTATATTTAACAATAATATTAGTTTCAGAAATATACATTTTTGTTGTTGTGTGGAAGTTCCAGTGGCAGTTCTAATGGAACTTCCAATAGAACTCCCACTGGAACTTCCATTGGGTTTTTGAAAATGAATTCAATATAAATGTGCTTATACTTTTTCAAATGCTAATTTAAATAAATTTTATAATAATTAATTTTAATAATTACAATGATTATTTTTTTAATTATATTTAACAATTATATAAGTTTTAGAAATCTACATTTTTGTTTTAGTGTGGAAGTTCCAAAGGCAGTTCCAGTAGAACTTCCACTGGAACTCCCACTGTAACACATAGTAGAACTCCCACTGGAACTTCCATTGGGTTTTGGAAAATTAATTCAATATAGAAGTGATTATACTTTTTCAAATGATGAATTAAATCATTTTTATAATAATTATGTGTAATAATTACCATGAGTATTTCTTTTAATTATTTTTAACAATAATATTAGTTTTAGAAATATACACTTTTGTTGTAGTGTGGCAGTTCCAGTGGAACTTCCAATGGAACTCGCAGTAGAACTCGCAGTGGAACTCCTACTGGAACTTCCATTAGGTTTTGAAAAATTAATTCAATATAAAAGTTATTATAATTTTTCAAATGCTTAATTAAATAATTTTTATAATAATTATTTGTAATAATTTCAATGAGTATTTCTTTTAAATATATTTAATAATAATATTAGTTTTATAAATATACATTTTTGTTGTAGTGTGGATGTTTCAATGGCAGATCCAGTGGCACTTCCACTGGAACATCCACTAGACCATCCATAAGGTTTTCGAAAATTATTTCAATATAAAAGTTCTTATGCTTTTAAAATACCAAATTAAATTATTTTTATAATAATTATGTATAAAAATTTCAATGAGTATTTATTTTAATTATATTTAACAATAATAATAGTTTTAGAAATATACATTTTTGTTGTAGTGTGGAAGTTCCAGTGGCACTTCCACTAGAACTCCCACTGGAACTTCCATTGGGTTTTGGAAAATTATTTCAATATAAAAGTTCATATACTTTTTTAAATTCTAAATTAACTAATTTTTATAATAGTTATGTGTAAAAATTGAAATGATTATTTATTTTAATTATATTTAACAATAATATTAGTTTTAGAAATATACATTTTTTGTAGTGTGGAACTTATAGTGGAACTTCCCCAGGAACTTTCATTGGCACTTCCACTAGAACTGCCACTAGAACTTCCACTGGGACTTCCACTAGAACTTCCAGTGGAACTTCCACTAGAACTTCCACTGGAACTTCCACAATCACTTCCATTGCAAGTCCCACTGGAACTTCCACAATAATTCCCACTAGAAAATCCAATGGGTAGTGAAAAAGTAATTCAATTTAAAATTGTTTATTCAATTTCAAATGGTAAATTAAATAAATTTTATAATAATTATTTGTAATAATTGAAATTTGTATTTCATTGAATAATATTTAACAATAATATTAGTTTTAGAAATATTTTTTTTATAGTGTGGAACTTCCACTGGAACCTATAATAGAACCTCCACTGGATCCTCTACTAAAACCTCCACTGGAACATCTATTGGAACATCCATTGGAAATTCCACAAGAAGTTCCACTATAACTTAGGATTATTCTACCTTCTATGCTGTAATTTTTTGAATGAACCCAATAATTCCTTAATTTCTATACTGTAATGATATTTTTACTGGATTCAATGTGTAATTATTATATTCTTTATAGTCGTACTATAAGTTTTTTTATTCCAAGTAAAGGTCTTACTTTCAATTTTCATGTGTGCATTTTAGGTCCAATTTGACCTCTTTAAAAAGACTTTTACAAGAAATAAAAAATTAACTGATAGAAGGTCATAGAAATTCTTTGGGAAATAATCCTTTTTGGAATATGTTTGAAGCATTCATATCCATACTATATCAACATTAGATTGTAAAAAATCTTATAGTTCTGTTATGAATGTATTGGATAACTACAATCCATCAACAAGTGATTTTCGATTCGGTGGAGGGGAAATACATTTCTATGAAGATGATATCCAAAGGATCTTTTTAATATCATATGGTCAAATAGAAATGGAGGAATCATACTTGTTCAAACCAACCAAGGCATCATTGTATATAAGGATATTTTAAACTGGTGAGAAGTTTTTGAAGCATAGGGAAATAAAATCATCTCTTTTGGAAGTAATAAAGGGAGATAAAGGACCTGATCATCTTGACACACCAGCACTAATATGTTTATAAACATGTGAAACTATTTTTTTACCTACTACAGGTTCTTATCTGAGATGTGGTTTTATCAATTATGTGACTACTTCAAGAGAAATGAGTATATTATGGTTGTCACATGCAATCCACCAACAATTTATGATATCAATTAAAGCATTTCATACGCATCGTGTAAGAATTATGAGGGAAATTATTGTTTTATTGGTAAGGATTAATATTTATTTTCAATTCAATGTATAAAATAATCTTCATATGCTTCTTGTTTTTGTAGTATTAGTACAGTTTGCAAAGTGGAATTGTGAAAGGGAATGAACAAGTGGCCAATCCACCATTCACAAAGTAGAGCCTCTCATATTTTGATGATGTTTTAAAGAAACTAAAGATTCATCATGTTCCAGCTAGAGAGGTATTTGTACCAATTATAGTATCAATTTAATGGTTTCTAAACCATTAATATGTCAAAAACAAAAATATTAAAGATACAAAAAAAATTGAGGAGGAGCCACCAATGAATAAGGAAGCTACAGAAATTCAGGAGCCACCAATGATTAAAGAAGTTGTTATTGGATAAAAAGAAAAGGGGGAACCATATGATGACATAACAACAGATCTTAAAAAAGAAAATTCAGCCCTGAAAATAAAACTACACAAAATGGAATCAATTGTTAGAAAACATGCTGACAAAATTAAAATACCCAAGTTATTAGCAAGTGATAATGCCATCATAGAGGGAATTAGAAGATAAGGTATGGCAAAAAAGATTCATTTTGTTAAGGAGAAAACCTGGAAAGTGGGTACAATTGAAGCTAGGATGCAGCTGCATCCTTCTAAAAAACCTGCATCTCCCCTCGAAGCAGAACATCGGAAGGAAAAGCAGAAACAAGGAGCCAAGGAAACTTGGATTGAGGATCATGTAGATCAACTGCAAGAAGGTGCTGAACAAACCACACTTGTACATCAAAGCTTCCAAACTGGACTAATAGAAACATAAAGTCACCAAATTAGATAAATTGTTAGAAATGTGAATTACATATCTAGAAAATAGAAGAAATTGGATTCCTCTTTTCAGTATCAAACCCAATACACAAGAATAAGAACAACAACAGGATAAAAAAACAGTATAAAAACAAAGTCAGCTGGAAAAACCCATTGAGGTAGGCAGTGTTTCAACCAACAAAGAACCAAAAAAGCTATTACAGGTCTTCTAGGAATACCTAAATTGGTCAGGAAGAGTAGACGCTTGCAGAAATAAGACTACAGGCAGCTGCAAAAGATTTTCCAAATGGAACGAGGCTAGTATGTCCACCCTTATTTAAAGGATTTTAATTAAATTCCCCTAAACTGTATATTTTTTCTTATAATTTACTGTTATTATAATATATTCAATATATATGGGAAGCTGAGAACAGCTTGTATTCGGTTGGTTTAGATGACATTTTCCAACATTTCATCAAAATCATGACAATTAGCAGGGTGAGTATTTAATTTAACCAAGATAACTATAAACTGGTATTCAATTAGTCTCACATTATCCTTTATTTGTTTTATTGATATCAAGTTATTGATTTCAATACTTAGATTATCCAAACCAAGTGTAAAATAGGGAAAACAGATGGAAGTTTTTTATGATATATTAACTATGATTACAAGTGTTTCCATGGTGAGTGTAATATTATCTATGTTCTTGAAGTTTTAAATATATTAATTAATTTTTTTTCTAACTATATCCATTTTTATAGAGAATTATATCTAGGAAAAACAACAATGTGAATGTTTTTTTGTTAGATAAATCCATAAAATAATCAATGTAGTTGAATGGAAAAGTCTGCATCCCCATCAACACATACTATATGCATTAGAATTTTCTTTTGTTTGATATTGACAAAAAAACATTTCAACTACTATAACTCCATGAAACCTCATATAGGTGCTGATACAATTGATTGTTACCAGAAAGATGTTTTACAAATGGTAAATTATATCCTATTTGACATCAAATGAATTTTCATATACACCAACTCACTAAATAAAATTCCTATAATACTTGTAGCAACATTTATTGAAGAATTCATTAAACAATAGAACCTGGAATACTTAGAGAAGATTTCTCCAGCACTTCCATTTATAGTGGAAGATAGTCCTCAACAGGGGGATGCAACATTAGACTGTGGGATAATTGTTTTTTATCTTATTGAGAAGCTGGCAATAGATCAAGGGTATAACAAGAAGCTATCACAAGACGAAGTGGATGACATGAACCTATATATGGCATATTGTTTCCTCCCAGACCCTTCTTACTTCTGGAGTGAAACCTCATATAGAAGCAGGAGTTTTCTAGTGGAAACAATGCTGCTAGAATGAAGATAACATGTTAAATATCCAGGTTCAATGGATCTAACATCAGGTAATAATTGAAATGGTTTGGAAGGTTTTAAAAATTTATACACTCCACTTTAATGGCTATTACTAGAAACTACATTTTACTATTGTTAGGATTTTAAATAGATATACTACCCACTTTAATGATAGTTTGTTTTTATTCATATTAATATTTCTTTATTTGGTTTTTCTATTATAATTACCGTTGGTAATTGAAGTTGTTTAAAAGTGGTGTTAAAATTTTCAATGGTTTTATATTTGGTGTTATTTATTTTAGTGGTTTATTTATAGTGTTGGTAATTGTGGTTTTTCTATTATAATTGATGTTGGTGATTGTATTGGTTTAAAAGTGGTGTTGGTAATTGTAATGGTTTTATATTTGGTGTTGGTTATTTCAATGGTTTATATTTGGTGCCAATAATTGTGGATTTTTTGTTATAATTACTGTTGGTAATTGTATTGGTTTAAAAGTGGTATTGGAAATTGTAATGGTTTTATATTTGGTGTTGGTTATTTCAATGGTTTATATTTGGTGTTGGTAATTGTGGTTTTTCTATTATAATTACTATTGGTAATTGGAGTGGTTTAAAAGTGGTATCAATAATTGAAATTGTTTATATTTTATTGTGGTAATTTCAATGGTTTATATTTGGTGTTGGTTATTGGTTTATATATTTTTCTGGTAATTACAATTGGTGTTAATAATTTTAATGGTTTATATTTTCCATTATTAATTACAATGGTGTTTATTTGTATTTGGTAAGTGGATGAATAGTTATGTTCGCATTTTTAGGACAATAAACATGATGTGTAGTGGTAATATTATGTCCTTATAAGGGGAAATATTTTCTACTGACGAAATTTATTTGGTTTTCCTGTTATAATTGATGTTGGTAATTACAATGATTTATAATTGGTATTAGTGATTTCAATTGATTTTGGTAATTGAAATGGTTTATATTTGGTGTTAGTAATTGCAGTGGTTTATATTTGGTGTTGTTCATTGTAATTGGTGTTGGTTATTTCAATGCTTTATATTTTTTTTGGTAATTGAAATGGTTTATATTTGGATTTGGAAATTTCAATGGTTCATATTTGGTTTGGGAAAATAATATGGGATAAACTTAGTTTTTGTAATAGAAATTGGTAATTACAATGTGCTCTTATTTTGTTTTGGAAAATTTAGTGGGAATATTATGTCCTTATGAGGGGAAACATTTTCTTCTAAGGGTATTTATTTGGTTTTTAATTTAGATTTGGTGATGATAACTGCAATTGGTAAGTGGATTAATAGTTATGTTCACATTTTCAAGACAGAAAACATAGTCTTCACTTATGTCACTTTAAGGATATAATCTTTATTGTTTATAAGAATTTTAAGTTTGGTCGACATCTAGATTTCATCAGAAGATGGAGAGTCTTTATATGGAAAGACTTGGCCCAAAGATCTAATAACTCATACTCAATATTCTGGATTTATTCTTAAAAATTCAAGAACCTAGATTTATCTCATCCTCAAAGAAAACATTCATACAGAATTATAAAACATGGATTTATCCTATCATCATAGTTTCATACAGAAAAAATTCATACAACACATTTACAATTTATTGAAGTATCCCAATCCCAATCCATTACAACCAAAAGTGGACTAATAAATACCACCACATCCTCAAAGAACAAATGGATACAGAATTATAGAACCTAGATTTATCCCATATTTAGAGTTTCATACAGAAAAAATGAATACAACACATTTATAATTTCTTGACATATCCCAATCCCACTCCCAATCCATTATAACTAAAACTGGACTATTAAATACTACATCCTATACATTCTTCAATTCAGTCATTACAATTTAAAAAACAACTGCCATCTAATGTTTTCTACACTGCTTGGCCTCTTTCAATGCTATGCCGGAAATCTACCTCCCAATCTGATGTTCCAAATTGGTGGATAGGTCTTCCTGTAACATAAAAACTGCATAATTACAATGGTTATAGAAAATAATGTTAATAAAAAAATTATATGTGAAATTGTTTTTCTAGATCCAACATAGAAATATGATCTTTCTTTCTCTACAAATCCCTATGTGCAAAGAATAATGATATTAGATAACATATTAACAATAAAAAATGACTCTTATAAATGAAATGCATCATAAAATGAAATCATACCATCATTATAGTAGTAGGATTAATTTTTTATTCAATTGTTTCCCTTTTTGGAAGCCATTGTCTAAAAATATTTTCAATCCATCTCCCCCTTTCCGGTTTGGTTTCTTTTTAAAAGAATCATTTCTTAAAAAAATTATAAACTAGAACAACCATTAACTTTATCCACTGATGTATTTATGATAGATAACTCTTTGTAAAAATTACTGAAATTTGAGAAAGAAATTTCATAACCTGCATCTATCTCATAAGCTACAGTAATTAACTTAATTCTCAATTCATGTTAATATCTATAATGTTTTTCTACAACTGATTTTATATCATCATGCACCTCAACAGAATATCCTTTAAACATCACAATATTTCTAGCCAATCGATTCCATCTCCCCAAAATATATTTTTTAGACATTACTCTCACATCAATCCGATCAAAAAAAATTAAAACATGAAAAAAAAGATACCCAATGGACTCTAACTTTCGATAATAACATTCAACAACTTTATTTGAATCTTCATATGATACATGTAATTTATCTTCACAACAAACTACTCCAACAACATAATATAATTGAACTCCAATTTGACAACAAGATATCAAAAAACAAGCACCGTCAATTCATATTCATGTTGAAATAAATCAAATAAATTTTGTGTGTATCTAGTAGAAATATTGCACATAAATGCGTGGTAAGGCTAAAAATTACAAAGAAACTTCTCATGCATCTCAAATTCTAACTTTGTTTCATGATACCAATTTTTTTCCAACAAGCGTTCAAACTTCTTAAGGAAATCAATAGAACTTATCTTCTAATGAACATAATATTTATGAAATACATTAAAACCTTCACTTAATTGAGTGATGTGAATACCCAATGTTAAAGAATATTTCAAAAATAAATGCACCAAATTTTCTCGTAATACAAATACATCATCTAACCAGTGTGATTTCCCATCACTATATTCTGCTCTAAGGGAAGACCACACCTAATCAAACTGATTTGAATCACTATATTCGAACATACACTTCTTAAATATAGTTATAAAACTATATCCATCTTTCATCTAATTACATAAATGCTTAATTCTATTTTTGCATCAAATTCCACGAATAAGTCCAATATCAAGCTCCCACTAAAAATTCATAACAGGATTTTCCCATTACCACATCCTGATTAGTGAAAATAGTCTAAGGTCTCTTCATGTGATGCACCAATAAATTTTTTTTAAACAACCAAGAAAAAGATGTTGAGGTTTCTTTATATAACAAATCTTCCCCAAAAACAACAATATCCCAATGATTATTGAACCCCACAAAAACACCTAACAACTTGTACTCTTTATTAGTGCTAAAAGTCGTGTCAAAAACAACATCTCCAAATAACTCAAAATTTATTCTCATTTTTTAATAATCCCATAAAATATTACTAATTTTTCCACTCATGCCAAACTTCATAGTATAGACAAATTATGGATTTTCCTAACTTTTTATTTCCAGGTACTTTAACATGCATCATGCATCACCATAAAGAAAATATCTTTCCCGTTTAGGCCTTCAAAACTTTAACTGATCAATATGAGTTTACCCAATAACATCTCTCCCCCAAACAATATTTGTCACCAATGAGAAATAATCATTTCGTTTATTACCTATAGAACCATTCACATCTAACTCACCTACTCGTACTTCTATTATTTTTTCATTGACACCTCATCATATGAATTAATTTAGGCCTATTCAAGGGATTATTATGCTCTTCAACAAATATAGTACATGCATATTCACTAGAAGATAATAATTTAACCCCCACTCTATCAAGGAAACCTAGACATGTCTCAGATCGAGGATATTTCACCATGTTGTCACATTTTTCAATCTTTATATAACCTTTTTTTATACATGCATAAAGGATTGATGTGACAATTGATTTATCCTTTCTCCTTTTATTAGAGTATTTTCGGTAGACACTAAACACATTTACTCCCATATACGTGACAAAAAAATATTATGCTTCATCTAGTGACTTGAACGCCATCCCTACAACTGGTTTAATAGAAGCTGCTACAACATAAACATCACCATCAAAAAAATTGCAACAACTTACAACAAAAAACTTCATCACAATAAAAGTACATTAACTTTATAACAAGATTTAATCTGTTTTAAAATGTCTAAACTATATGAATTGAAATGTAACTAAATAATATTTAATTAAGAATATATATATATATAATAAAATTATTTTTCTGAAATTATAAATAAAACAATTTATAAGAAATATTATATATATTTTCCAGTAGAAGTTCCAATGGAAGTTCCAGTGCAAGTTATAGTACAAGATCGAGCGTAAGTTCCAGTACAACTTCTAATGGAACTTCCATTGCAAATTTTAGTGAAACTTCTAGTGCATCTTCCAATGTAACTTATAGTGGAAGTTCTAGTGTAACATCCATTGGAACTTCCAGTAGACATTGATCAGAACTTGGACATCAAGTGGAAGTTCCACTGCAAGTTACAATGTAAAAGAATAGTGAATGTTCCACTGGAAGTTCCACTGAAAAACCAGTGGAAGTTCTGAAATGAAACAAAACTATATATTAATTTCATTAAAACAATCATTGTAAAATTCATCAAATAATGTTGGATAGATTCATAAAAAACTAAGAAAAAACAAACGTCAAAAACTAGCGGAACTTCCACTGCAAAAACCAGTGGAAGTTCTGCAATACAAAAAAAACGATATATTACATTCAGTAAAAGAACCACTACACACTTCAGAAAACAATGTTGGATAGATTTACAACAAAACTAAGAAAAAACAAAGTTCAAATATAATCTCCAATACCTTCAAATCATTAAGTATATAGTCATGGATAGAAACTTATTCTTGATTTACCAAAAAAATGTAAAAATACTTCAAATAAAATTCACAATACCTTTATAAATATCCATTATAAAGAGAAAAAAATCACAAACTTCAAATTGTACTGCAACTTCAATGATTCACCATTCTTTGAAACCCAATGATACCTCATACCTTGGTCGGTGAAACCCAACGAATGAAAATTTTATACCCACTATGACAAAACTGACGGTGACGCAACACACTAAAAATACCACAATCTGGTGCACCTTTCCCTCACTCCTTCAGAGCACACCTGACCGTTCTGAATAAAAATGCACATCCACTGAATCCTTGTTGTGCTCCAGTCAATTCATGCATGCCTCATTTTTCATGAGACAAAAATTCCCTCCATTGTCTCAAATAAAGAGGATGGTTCCACCTATAAAAAAGCATATGTGTTAAGATCCCCACATATGACTGGAAAATCCTATAAAATGGTGTATTGAAGACAATAAAAAGCGTTCAGGAACGTAGTTTCACCTAATATATATATAAGAGAGATAGATAGAGAGAGCGATGAGTGGCTTCATTACAAGTGTGAGGGTGAAGGGATACCCTTGTTCACACCTGGATAAGGTAGCCACACTCCTTAATTTGATGATTCATTTAGATTGCATAGAGGGGAGACATCGGTGGGTTCTTGATTCATTGTGGAGAAGTCAAACAAGGGTTTCAGATTTTGGGGTTTCTCATTTCTTATTGAGTGAGATAGTGAGGACAGGGATCCCAGTAGTGCAATCCTTATTCACTAAAGGAGGAACCACGACAAAGGTAGACCACATTATCAGCCTTGCTATAAAGGAGTTTCGATGAGCCCTTGGTGGATCCGTGTTGCTGCTCGCGAAGATGGACTGTATCCGGAGGCGCTGTTTCTGGTTCTTTAACATGAAGCTCGATGTTGTTGGCTCTTTTAGCCTATTTCAGGGCCTTTAGAAATCGAATCCAAATAGTCGGATGGTGAAAATGGTTTTCAGTGTGCGATCTAGGACATCAGTGACTTTCTTGAATGATCTAACATAAACAAGTCAACAATGAAGATTCTAGTGGATCCCAAAAAAGAGTCTTCCTCCAAAAATTTGATAATGTGACCTAGTAAAGTGTTTTTGGTCATATATAATTCTTTTCTATTTGGAGATTTTTGTGCATTCCTTATTCATGATGCTTTTCTCTATCCACTACATCACAATTTTGTATTTATCATCCAGTCTTATATTTTCTTTGTTTATGTTGTCCAATGATGATTCTTCCTTGTGCTTGTTGTCTAATAGTTGAAGAACATAAATATGATATGACTCTTTAAATGATTTCCTTTCATTATTTGACGAATAATTGCAGAATGGATTCATTTATTCTTTAATTAAATCAAAATCCATTGATTTTCATAATTAAATTAGAATTTATTTGGGTATTTTTATTGCCTGAGTATCATAGAGGCTTCTGTCATGTAATTATGGCTACCTATTTGTTGAATTTGGAAATGTATTTCTCTTTTTCTTGATTCTAATGTATAGAATATTTCTATTTATAATTATTTCTTTGTAATGAGAATTTATGAAATCTTTAATAGTTATAATTACCATTATAAGTGTGTCTTTGAATTACCCACAACCATGTGTGATTTTTGTTCACTGTTTCCACATATTCATTTAATATATTTACAATCACATATCATCGCATATAAAGAGCCTACTTTTTAAATGCCAAATATAAATCATTCATAAAAGGTTTACCTTTATCAACACTAACTAAAAGTGATGATAAAGGTGTATCTTTATTTGTGTAGTTCTTAGAGATGATAAAGCCTTTTTACAAAAAATATAATATATATAAAATTATCGTATTTATATTCAAAAAATAATGTTTGCTTATTTACATTAATTAAAAAACATATGTTTATAATTAATATAAATATAATATATTAATATATATTTTTGAATATTTCAAATATATATAATTTTTTTAAAAAAATTATTTATAAAATTATAAATAAAGATATATATATATAAATAAATATGAAATTTTAATAAATATATTTTAACAATACATATATTTATTATATTTATAATTTTATATATTTATATAATAATAAATATATTATTATATAAATATATATAATCACATTTATATGCAAATATCTATGACTGATTTAAAGAGAAGAGATGGAGGAAGGGGGAAGACTCGACCGATGACCTTGAACACTCGCGCTTGTGATGAACACCCGAGAAGCCTCAACCTCTTCTCCTATGTTTCGAGCCATCAAACTGTAAATCAATAATAAAACCAATTAAAGGAACATGAAGGAAATGATGCCCCTAGCCTGCACTAATTCTCTGAATTTTTCGGTGGATCATTTTCCCTAATCAAAGATCATTCTCCACAACGGGTCATCAGAAAAGGAACAATCGCACACATCTTGGCTTCAGATGGAGCGATCCCAAAAAGTTTAGAAATATGTAAGCCTTTATTTATCATGTGCACATCCATGTTAAAAGGTATTAAACTCTAAAAGGTTTCAAATTTTATTTCTAAATTATATTTGATTTGGGGGTTTGATGACTTCAAGTGTGTCTCAATTGGTTGGGGTTTTTTCACATTCTTTTTCCCTCTACTGAATTAAGGGGAAAATATTAGGGGTTTGGTTTGTTCAACAGTAGGTCAGGGGATTCTGAAGATTCATAACTATTCTCTGAACTTTAAGTTTCATGAATTTAAGGATACTTGTGCCCAATTCTGGATCAAGATCCATGGTCTAAATTGGGTCCTTTGGCACCCTGAAATTCTCTATGATATCACCTCTTTAATAGGAATTCCAATTAGGATGGATTCAGCTGCTGAAATGGTTTTCTAAGGTCATTTTTCTCGATTACTAGTAGAAATTGGCCTAAGTACTAGTTTAATTAATAAAGTAGTTCTCTATACCCTACAAGATGAAACATGTATGAATATTGAGTATGAAAAAATTATACCATTCTGTGGTGTTTTATGAATAATCAGTCATAAGAAATCTGATTGTATAATGGGTGTAGTTTTTCCAAACTATCGAATGAAAGGGAAGGACCTTCTTTACTGCCACATTAAGAAAAATGATCGTCATTCCCATGAACAAAATAAGGTTTCTATTAAGAAGTAGTACCAACATCATGATCCCCCATTGAAGGAGCAGTCTTTGTTGCCTATTGACTCCACTCACAATAAGATATAGTGAAAATAAAACTCTAAAGTAGTTCCCTTCCCTCAAACTAGCCCAAGTATGATGTAACCATCTAAACCCAAGTTGGTTTGGACTGACTCTATTGATGAAGAACATGTCCCTCTTACAATGGTCTAATTCAAGGATACACTGTACAAGGGGCTTGTTGATGAAAATATCAATGCTCTCTCCATTGATATTCAGGATGATAAAGAAACCTCTACCCAAAATTAGGTGGACATAAATTGGAGTAAGGAATAGATGACTATATCAAAAAATAGAAATGGAAGGTCCAATGTGGATGTTTCCACAGCCAAGCACAAAGGGTTTTCATCAATGATATTTCATGTTAAACCCACTATTGAGAGTGGAAAACATGTGACTTCTTTAGATCTCTTGGAATCCATAGGAAAAAATATAGTTCCTAATTATTCACCCTCAGGTAGGGTTCTTCTTGAAAAAAATCATAATGGAAGGGATGTGAAAGCTATTTAAATTTATATCTCCAATAAATATAATGTTCTTGTAGAACCTAAAACACAATATAATCTTGTGAAATGAATAAATAAGATGCTTTCCAGGTCTACAGATAAACATCAGGATGTGATACCAATCATTATGATGACTCCTAGATTGATTTGAATATATGAGAAGACACCGAATGTGGCTAGGTCTTCTCACTCTGTTGGTGATGCTGATGTACTTGACATCATAGATGTTGTTTTACATTCATATGGAGATGCTTCTCATTTGGCTGGTGAAAGGATTGAAAAAACTATCCAAGAGTATGAAATTTAATTCTACAAAGAGCGTAACACCTTTGGTTGTATGTGAAGGAATGAACAAGGATACCGGTAAACATTTTAACTCCCACATATAAACTTTTGAAGTATTTTATAACATGGGAGATAGCTTGTTTACCAGTGTCCTTCACCAAGGTGGGTGCATTGCTCATCATAGCATGAGTACTAGATGTATAGTCACGTAATCTTATGGCATTCTGGAATGTCTATTTCTTATGGAATGATGATATATATTTGTACCTCCTCCTTTCTTGATCTTTTGTTTAATAAAGATTCCTTTCAAGAAACTACTTTTATAAAAAAATATACAAATATCTATACATATTTTTTTTATAATTATAATTATATATAAATAAAAAAATTAAATAATTAAAAAGTTATGATAAATATATTTAAAAAATATATACTTATTATATTTATAATTTTATATAATTATATATAAATATATATGTACTTATATATATATATAATCGTATAAATATATTTAAAAATATTTATAAATATTTATAAATATATTTATTTATAATTATAATTACAAATAAATATATTTATATTTATATATTTTTAAATAACATATATATTAAAATACATACATACATATATATATTTAAATTATCTTAGTTGCATACTTTTGGAAGTAATGTGTATTAATTTTTTAATAGAAATGAATTATCAATGTTTCATTCAAGATTTCCGAAATATATCTTCTTAGGATACATTGATTGTGTGAAGGGTTATTGTTTGTGGGGCCCCACTAGTAGAAAAATTATCATCTGTTAAGATGTTTTTTGCTGAAGAAAAGGTGAAAATTACAATTGATGGAGACATGGATAAACATAATACAAACGTATAAAGGTTATATGGAATAAAACATAACTAGGTTTCATAGTAGCAAAATATTGGTGAAAAGTGATTATACGGATATGGAAGAAATACATAAAGAATTATAATGAATTGTAGTGGTAATTTATTACAAGAAATTAAATGAAAAATGCAATGTTAAGGACCTCAAATCCATAAAATTCTTAAGATAATGCACTAGCCAATATAACAACTTACTAGGCTGGTTCAGATGAGGATGATATATTTATTCACATGGATTGTGCTCGCAAATCATTCAATAGTTAAGTACATGAAAAAACATGATATTTTACATCAATAGAATTCAATAAAGATGAATCAACATAATGGGATGGTTGAAAATAGGTATAGAAATATGTTCAACATTTCCATAACTACTCTTATCAACACTAGACTTCTAAGATATTATTCAATAGATGATGATCAAACTAATGCGAGCACCATATAATATAATAACCAATATACAAGTAAGAAAAAAAACACATATTCCCTAAAATTGCACACTTACCAAGCCTCCATGCACCCCGACCATACCTACATCAATTCCATGATGGAAGGATAATAAAAAGATGTTTTAAGAGATCAAGAACTATCCACAAGTCTTTGAGAAGCTGGAGGATGTGTATTTTTGTTCATATCTCATTGAAGATGGTTCCAAGATTAATCTCATTTTGATTAAAACCCTCTGACGCTTTTTCCACAGTGAAGATGATTCATATCCATTTATTTTAACTCCCAATTTTATTGAAAATGATGGATAAGTCTAAAACATAAACAAAAAAGACTAAAATTCCTTAAAATATCGTTAGATATTATTCCCATTAACCAAATCAACCATATCAAATCATTATTATATTCACACAACATGAATTTATCCCCAAAAGATTATATACATGTATCTAAGAGAGGGAAGAAGAATAAAACTAAGGAAAACCATTAAGAACGGGAACTTACAAAGGAATCTAGGAGGAGGGCACTTGTAATGTTGGGCATGATCACGTGAAATGTATAAGGAATTTCCAATATATTTTGATTGTCCTTTAGTTGACTTAGGCCTAGGTAGTTTTATTTTACCCCTATGAAATTAGGTATATATTATCCTAAGGGTTCTCATTAATGTTTTCTCATCCTAGTTTCCAATGGTATGATAATCATTTCTCTAATACTAACTATAAAGACCCAGACTTTCAATACATAGATCTCACATCTTAATAGATGAATATTCATTACATTAGATAACCATCCATGGAATAATCATATCGGTCTAGTGCATTTGTAAACATGTATTCATAAACAATTGGTTTATAATTGAACTACATCACCTCCTATATATTACTTCATAACTTTCAAAATTTATAGAAATATCTAACTTAATACATTTGTTCATGATCTAGGGAAAGGAAAAATAGTAAATGGTGAGATTAGTTTCCCAGAAATATAGAAACCCCGTCCTTTTACACATAACATTACATGATTTTAAACGTATTTAAACATCAAATTACATGCCAAGGATTATAGATTATAGTGTCTTGGAAGACTAGGTATATAAAACTGAAAACATGGGACTAAATAAAACATTTCTTTATTTAATATTAAAAAAGGTCTCCTATCTTCCTTTGAGTCCTTAAATAGACATAGGATAACCTAGGGATAACATGAACAAAGGGATGATCTAAAATCCAAGTAAGGTAATAAACATAAGAATAAATCATAGCACATGGGTTAGAAGGCATGGCATAATGATATAAAAAGGCATGGAACATGATTGAACATATGTAACAGTAACATATAAGACATGGGATAATATAAAAAAGGAATCATAGTAATGTTATTGTAACATAAAACATGACTTTATCACAATTCAAGGCCAATTTCACATAGAGGATCAAGTGTCAAGGCTAACCACCAAGATCGTTGCACATGGAGCATGAGTCATGGCTAACCGCCAAGACTGTTGCACATAACATCACATGAGACTAAACTTTACCCAATACATTGTATCTCTATCTAGGATTACCCATCTTAACATGTTCATGAAATGTTTTCTACATAATTAATCATACATAAACATAAGGGTACCCTTGGAAAGAAATGGGTATCATAATCATGTAATAAAGCATAATGAATAGTAGTATCATACAAGTGTCCATGAAGGAAATAAATTAAAACATACATAGAAATTCATAAGGGAAAATAGACATATATCTTGGTATTTAATTTTAAATATAAGTGGCAACATGTAAGAATAGTATTTAATAAATTTTAGCATTAAAACATTTTAGTGTGGTTTTAAGAAAAATACTAAAGAGCATTTAAAATAGAAAAGGGAATAATATTTTATATAAAACCAGAAGTAAATCAAATAGGTTTTCATAATAAAAATACTTATTTTATAAAAACAATATTGGCTTAAAATTTATGACATAGTGAACTTGACATTGGGTGAAATTCGAGAAGTTCCCTTAAAATGGGCTTGCTTATCGGGAAGAATTGAGAAGGAAACCAATTAGAAATATGTATATACTCGAAATAGAATGATGAATGGATATTGATACATGATTTTGGAACATATAAAAAGAATTTATAAGATATAAAGAAATTAATACTTCATTTGGGTAAAAATAAATATAGAGAAACCTGAACGAATAATGGAGGTTCGGGTAGAATCACTTACCTTAAGTTCAAAGGTGTTATTCACTTGATCTTAATGTCCTGTATAGTAAAATTAGATTCATTAATTAATAATTCCAAAACCACTTATACATGTAATTAATTTAGTATAACCTTATTAGGTTCATTCATGGACTTTTTGATGGGTTAATAGGTTCAATTTCATTGTTCGGAATCATTTGTTTCCTTGGTTTTCATGATCGGTTTACTTATATACATGTACGAATAATCATGTAAGATGGGGATAGTTGTCCAGAATTAAAGTTACATGTTATTATATAACATATATAAGATTAAAAGGTTATAAAATTCATTTGGTTATCTAGATTGAGGAAAAATCATTATATAAAACATTAATGATAATCGTTTGGGTTAATTGGCGGGTTTTTATCACAACGAACTCATTTTGTTTTATACATTAATACCATTTTTAAGAAAGTATTATAGAACATTAAATAGGATATATTACATAAATAATAACCTTTTTCAACCAAAAAAATGGTTTCATTACCAGAATTTAATACATCAATATAAATTGAAAACTCGTCATCCTTAAATGATATAAATTAACACATCTCAGATAGTGTTTTCATTTCTAGTATAAATAGAGGGGAAATGAAATATAATGAAGAAGTATTACATTATCATAAAAAAATTAAATTAAATGTAAGGTACTAGAGTTATCACATCATTTTGATGAGGATATGTTATGATAGAAAATAATACAAAGGAACTTGAAAAGAAATTGAATGAAATTGGAAGAGTGTTTTATCTCTTTATTCCTTCCACTAGAGAGTCTCGTTAAGGGAGAGGTTTTGGTCTTTTGATGAGACCAAGAGATCCTATAAGTGGTATATGGGATTAGGGAGATATTTTAGTAGAAATTTGGAAAGGTCCAAGGCTTTAGAGGTGTGAGTATAAGAGGTGGTGAGGGGTGGTTTTTATAGTGGAGGAGAGGGGAGTTTTCTCAATATTTATTCATTAGTTTATTATTTTTATGAAGAAAAGAAATAGTGTTGATTCATGTGACCAAAAACAGTAATAATTGAATGTGAGTTTTAACCAATGGCCATTTACAACATCCATGACTCAAGCATGATGAAGAAATTTTTTTATTTAGCATATTTCATAAATTATCGAATTTCACTATTCCCCAAAAATTGAAGCATTTTAGAAAAATCCCAAAAAATAACCTTAACCATTTTTTTGATGTGTAGAATCCAAAAATGAACTAAATTTTATGAAAATAATTTTATAAATAAGAAAAATTTAATTAAAATCATAATTTACTTTAAAAATACAAATTTTAAAATTAAAACTTCTTTTTTAAACACTTTGAAAAATTAATTAAACTCTCACAAAATTATATTATAATAATAAGACATAAAAATATTATTTTATGAATAAATTTTAAGAAAATAAATTTTCATTTAAATTATTAATTTAATCATAAAATTGTAATTAAATATTTATGACTTACCAAAAATACTAACACTATCATATTGTCACTTATAAGATGGATAAATTTTATTTATACTTTCATTAGTAATGTTATTATTAACTTGTATTATTTAATATTCATAAAGGTCATATTACTATTCAAAAGGGTAACATTAATATTTATTAGGGTATGTTACGTTTCACCAAAAATTAAGTTTGGCCTATGGGAGTCCAAACATCTTATCGATCGCAACTGTGTATGTCAGATTTTTGAAATTCAAATCACAGAAGCGGATAAATTATGTTTAAAGGTTAGTAGTTTATTTAATCATGATGTTGCATTATGTTGTGATTTTATGTGATTATATTATATGACATAATTATAAGAAGTTAGTTTCCATTGATTAATCATAGGGTCATTATAATCAATGGAAGGAAATAGAGATATCAACATAACATGAGATTAAGGGTATGAGGATAACACTTTAAAACCCTACCCTAAATATAAAAATCATAAACATGAGTCACTGAATTAATCATGGAAGTTTATAAGACATAAATCATAAAATTTCAAAGGATATGATCTATGAGATCATATCATTGGAATAAGACATAGATTTTTTCAAAACACATAAGCATATAAAACCATATATTGAGGCTACACACCAAGACATTCATAAATTATTGGGATTGGGATAACCATTCGTGTACATGAATCAATCATGTACTAATCACCCATTTACCCTCTTTTTAGGATTTTTATAACCACCCTTTTCCCCTATTTTTCACACTAAGGATAATCTCATGTGTACCCTCTCTTTTGAGATGTGTATAACCTCTTGTGTACCCTCTAAGATCATAGAATATTAATAATTATCCGATGCATTTGAGCGAGATATAGGTTCCTCACATAAAAATATACATACAATTTTTTTACATGAGATCATAAAAACAATTATCATATCATAACCCATGTGATGAAAATGAGTTTCATAAACATTTCATCACAGTACAACTTCTGAAATGAGATGGGTTCCATAAACATCATGTCATCATAAACATAAGTCATTTAGAGAAATAATAAAAATAGTATCCTTGTATCATTTTCTCTATAAATAATAAGTAACATTAAAGGTTATTATAGTTTATGAATATAAATACCATAAAATATCATTAAAACATTATTGAGTAAAATATTCTATTCAATTAAAAATAATTTATTCAAAATATATGAATTTCTAAAATATTAAAGAGAATATTTTCTATAAAATAGACTTCAAAAATTGTAAAGTAATACTCCAATAATGGAGTGGTCATGATAGTGGAGAATACCATTTATATATTTTAGGTTAAAATAAAACATTCCAATTAAATTTTGGTAAAAAGTCAAAAAGTGCCTCATTTCAAAAAAGATAAGAATATTTCTTTTAATCCATTCTATAAAAAGTCAAATACAGGTAAAAATTTCATTAAAAATTAGTAGATACTAAAAAAAAAATTTTAATTTTTTTTATAAAACATGGATATGGAAGAATATGGATTTTCGATTGAGAAGAGAAATAAATTCATTTTTCCTTAAAAACATTTTTTTGGACTTTAGAGTATATAAATAGCGAGAAATGAAAGTAAAACATTTAATCTCAATAAACAAAAAATGGACAATAAAAGTAAATGAAATTATTGATTTTTAAATCATGTTATTTAAACATTGTAGACTTATCGAAAACAATATCAATAGATAATGAAATTGTAACATAAAACTCTTACAATTTTGGTAACCTTGGTATCATAAGACCCATGAAAGAAATAAACATATATAAATATTTATATAAAATAATTATCATGAAAAGAATCATAAAATAAATTGACAGTATGTATAGAAACTTCACAAAAGAAACAAGTGGTGGGTATAGAATGTGTCCCATATAAAAAAAAGCGAGACGAATAATCCCTTATTGCTTAGGTAACTTTTGAATCATATACCCCATGAAAGTATACCTTTAAATTAAACATTAAATATCATGAAAAAAGAAATTAATGATATAAAATTTAAAAGGGATTTTATAAACCAATAATAAAATAAGACAGGTTCATAACATAATATATTCTCCCAAAAAGACAAATTGAGACAAAAATCTCTTACCTCATGTTTGTCTATCCAAAAATCGCTCTAGCATCCTCTTCTTCGAGTAACCATTGTAGGTTTGCACTGAAATAATTACTAGGTTTGATTTAGGACAAAAAATCCTTTGGGATATTGGGAGGGAATTGAGTAGGGTATTTAGTAATGGATTTTCTAAACCAAAGGGTTTTGGAATTTAGTATAGGAAACGAGAGGGGTGACCTTTTATAAGCGTGGGAGAGGACATACTTGGTTTTTTTAAAGAATAAAGTATTCCCAAATTTTTCACTTAATATAAAGCTCTGAAACATCCCAATTGGTATATCTAAATATATAAGGATGAAATATGTCCATCCAATAAAAAATGGATAAGTTTTAGGTCATTTTTCCCTCAATTGTTAGTTTAACCCCCAATAAACCTATTTTTACCTTAACTACAATAATTAATTTTTACTATTTTCAATATTAATTATTGAAAAAAATTAATTTAAAACTATTAGATAATATTAATTATTATTATTTTAAATACTAAATCCATTTTTCAAAATTCAATTCAGATAAGTTGAGGATTTTGATTTAAAATAAAACTAGCAGACGCGATGAAAATACTTTTTCCAAAGAAAGAGTTATCATAAGTTTAAAAGGATTTTAGATCAATATTCAAAATGAAATTGATTATGATGAACTAAATTATATAAATAGTAATATATTTTCAAAAAATAACCATCCTAATACAGTTTTTTTTTATAAATTCATTAAAACAAAATATAATCCTTAATAAAAATCATTGTTTTCGTCGATTCAATGAAAATTTTATCTTATTATAAAATTCAAAAAATCACTTTTTGATAATTTTGAAATTTTTATTTCAAAAATGAAATTAATTTTTCAAAATAAATATTCTAAAATTATGAAAAAATAAATTTAAAATAATTTCACAAAATAAGACAAAAATGTTTTATAGAAAAATATAGTTTTTAAGCATAAAATTGTATTCATTTTTATCTCATACTTAGAAAACACATATGATAAATGTTAAAAACATTTGATTTAATATAATATTAATATATATATATATAATTAAAATCATTCACCAAAATTGGTTTATTTAATTTATTTACACAAAACATGTTGTGCGCATAAAAATATTTTAGCAGAAAAATATTCCCTTTATTGCCAAACAATATCTATTTTAATTTCTTATTAATTGGTTACCAAATAAGTAATTATATATTTATATATATCTATGTGTGTGTGTAAACCATATATTTTTATAATATATCTAATCCTATTAATAACTATCATCAAACCTCTAAGAGATAACTATCATATTAAATAATTATATTTTAATAGTATTTTGTGATTTATTTTAAACACAATGGTCTGTGTAATTGAAGATAAAATCGGTGTTGCGTGCAATTAAAGATACCAAAAAATTATATTTATTTAAAAAATATATTTCATAAAATCTAGGGGGGTTATAAGGATAGTATTTAGGTATGAATTTTCTTCAATATAATGCTTAAGCATTGTAAATAAGGGATAAGAGGATGTTCCCTTGTTAATTTAATTTTAAATTGGAACCAATTTGATATATTTAGAACAAGTAATTTTATGATTCTAAATACCCTAATATAATAAAATTTATGCAATTATAGGTGTTGTTTAAACCCTTATCACTCGGTTTTATTCCCCATTTAACTTTTTTGATGATTAACAAAATTTAAAAAAAACATTAGTGGTCTTGAAAGTTAATATAAAAGAAAAAGTGGAGAATATGTTGAAAATGGATGATATTATAGTATTCATATGACTAAATTGTTCAAATGTAATATTATTAGTGAATTTATATAATTTAATAATATATTTTTTAACAAAATATTTCTTCAAACTCATTTTAAAGATTATTCACGTAATTTGATTTTGGATAGAAAATATTTAATTAAAAATAGAATACAAACATTTAACACATCACTAAAATAATTTATTTATCTAAAAAATCATGGAACAGAATAATCAATCCAAATTTCATCAATTTTAAAAATTTTAACTCATTTATTTTAATGTTTTCTTCTATATGAATAAGCACAATATTGGTGTTGCATAAGAATTTAAGGTAATTCCATAACTAAAAGAAACACTAGAGATTCAATTAAATTAATTGAACATTATATTTTAATAAAACAATATCATAATGATTATTTTATAATTTCATGGTAGAAAAATTTCAATCTGATCTAATAAATATTGATTTTAAACTTAGTCAAAATAATACTATAATGAATTTTTGAAAATTTCCCTTAGAAATCATTTTTTTTAAGAATTGAAAATGTTTTATTTGTATATTCCTTATTTTATTATAATAATTTATTATAATATGTATAATTAAAAAAAATTAAATCCAATTTTATAGATATAAAGATATTATCATTTAGAGGTAAAAGGGGATATTTTTTATAAAATTATTTTTATTAATGCATAATGTCTCTCCTTTTTAATTAATTAAAATAATCATTAATTATGAATTATTTAAATTAAATTTAAATATTATATATCTAAATTTATGAATTTAAATCTATATAATGATGATTACTAGTCATATAGTTAATGTAATATCATCTTAGGATTGAAAATGCATTTCTTGAAATCCATTTTTGACTTGTTTTATGGGTTTATTTTAAAATTTAGTTATTATAATTATATGGATTTAATTTAATAAAATGGATTAAATATTTTTAATCGTATTAATTAACATTTGTAATAAAATTCAACATAAATTTTTTTCAAAATTAACAGTAAAAATAGTAAGATTTATTTTTTACAGTTGACGTTAAAACGATTTTACCATGGGTTAACCTAAATGGATAAGAGTCAAAATGAGTTAAAAACTTTATTAAATCCCATATTATTGTTAGATATTAACCCCACCATTATCACCTTATAATATGATCCCTTTTTATCCATTTTCCCAAGAATGTATTTTGACATTATTTTAAAGCACTGAAAAAATTTTAAGTGTGCCACTAACCACAATTATAATCCCTTATTCACACCTCTTGAGGAATTTTTCTTGGACAAACCCTACTAAAATATGTCCCGCATATACGTATTCACATTGTATGGTTAGTTTTGTTACAAAAATACCAACCCTAGTAACCTTAAAAAGATATCCAAAAGAGGATTTTTAAGAGAAGGTAATATTATTTACTATGCTCTTTCTCTTTTACTTCTTCTTTTACCACCTCAAATGAGTTATTAAAAATTACAATATAATAATACCAGTATATCACATATGAATATATGTTATTATATTTATTTTATAGTATGTATTAATATCATTCTCCATCAAACGATGAATAAAACCATCACTCGTGTGTATGATGAACTATCACCTCGCAAACTGATGTAATTTGTATTCCCTCACTGAATCAAATGGATATTCATAATGATAGAAATAATTAATAAATATTATATTTATGAAATAATATGTATTCATTAAAACTAATATATCATCCAATTCCTTACCCTTTCACCCAATAAGTAAATAATAATGTTGATAGTGTGTACGTATGATCAGTTGTCTCCACGAAGAGATGTGATTAATTTTCCACATCCAAATTTCTTGAATAATTATAAATATTTATATAATAAATAAATATGGTATTTATAACATTTATATTCTTTTGGGGATGATATAACTATATCCTATTTATAAAAACTAATACTACAATGATAAAACATGAATGTGAAAACAAAGAATTTAACACTGGAAACCATGGTAATAATGTAATACTTTTAACAAAAGGCGAGAATATGTTATTAGAGGATCATATATGATATTATAAATATTATTATAGATTAGGTATAAAAAATAAAAAATTTAAATACATTAAATATCATTCTAAATAATCTTAAACTAAAGGGAAGCATGAGGTAAGATATTTCATCTCAATTTCCACTCCATTGAGTAATATTTGTTATTATCCACCTACTAACTTTTATGTTGTGTATATACTACCCCATTGAAATTTTTAACATTAATAAATATTTATTCAGGATGATTAATGTTTCAATTATTTTTTATTCCTGAAAGGGATTACAATTTAAATGTTACCAAATATGTAAGGATTTATTTTACAATCTATTTTTTAGGATTTCCATATTTTTCGTTGAATGAATCCTATGATCCATCATTTATAAAATTATTCTATGTTATAATACTCTATTACTTTAAGAAATTTCTATATTTTAGTCAAACTTATCCACTATTTGGTACCTAAATCATGAAAATTAATGTCTAAAAGTAAAGATGATCTTATTTCTCTTTTTTATCAGGTATATATTTCTTCCATATATAGATTATTTTGTCAAAATAATTTTACAAGATTACTTTTATTTACTCAAATGATTTATTAAGGAAATTTTATGTTATAAATGACTTTTTAAAAGGTTTTAATGTAATCATTGTAATTTTTTATTAATCTTTCTTTTACATCTTTCCTTACAAAAAGTCAAAATGAATGTATTTTAATATATATGATATTAGTAGACTTCCCCACAATGATAACCATTTTATGATATTTAGTTTCTTCTACATGTATTCATTTGTTTAAAAAGTAAAACACTTTAATGAATATTATTTTAATATTTAAATTTCATTTTATTTATTTTTACAAAGGATATTATTTTATTTCAAAACATATATTATCGATGAAAAAAATAGTCATTTCTAATATTAATTATGTGGACATTAACTTTATCATGAAACATTCTCCTTATGGTGATCATTTTTCATTAGAAATTAAAAGTCTCTTAATTATTCATATTCATTGAATCATTGATATGATTATTTACTAAATTGTATACCATTTCAATGTACGGTGTTTTACACTAAATGTTATCTAATTAACTCTGGAAATATTGATAGTACATATTCATTAATCAATATGGACATTTTTTGATAATTCATGTTGTTTATGAATTAAATTTATCATTCAATATATGAGTAATTGATTGCACATGAAGTGATTAGTGGGGATTAGAAATATATGGCCCCTCAATGCATCGACGAGTCTCATAATACAAATAAGTTGGCCAAATTAAATCTATTTATTTTGTATGAAAACATATCAATTAAAATATCTTAGTGTAAGTTATTGAGTATATAGATATCATGATGTCTGAGATCATGAATTATAATATTATTTATTTAACTTATTTAGAATTCTGTTATTATTATCTATGAGAATAATACATTGATATTATCCAAGGATGCATTTCGTGCTAAAGGTATTTATTAAAACGAATTTTCATTCAATTATTTACCTCTACATATTTATTAAGACTTATTTAATCATGATATATTATATTATACATAACCCATATTGAGTTTTTGAGCTCACCATTATTTTTTTCTTATACCCATGTTATGAAGAAGAAAACATTGAATGAGTTTCAATGATGACAAATGTTCAATTTTGTTATGTTTTATATTTTACACCCAATGTAAAATGGGTATCATGTTTACATCTGGATCTCCAGGACTACAAAACTGATCATTATTTCTGAAATATATCCCCTTTACTTATGAAAATGTAATACATAGACTCAAACTATTGGTTACTATAGTTAGGGTTTTTAAAGTTGGTATCTGAGGATGTTTAGTAAAAACCTTGGGAAATGGATTTTATAAAACATATGTTATGTTACATAACCATATGAATGATTTTGAGGATAGGCTTAGGTAAAAGACAACATACTAAGGTTTTTTTAAGGTATATATTATGTGGTTTTATAAGAAATATATCCCAATTTGGATACTATATGTGAATTAGTTTTAGTATAGATGAATCTATGGGTAATAATGGTGAAAAGAGTTGTTAAAGAATACCTTGACCACATTTCTAGTGCACAATGAGTATTCCATTACTACAAACCATATTTTAAACTCTTGATGGATATGATTAGGTTAATTCATATTTTATTTAAAAACCGTTATCAAATGTTTTAAAATATTTTATTAATATTCTTAGAGAAACCAAGTTTATTATTCTAAGATTAAAAATTCATAAAGTTTTCATTTACTTTATGTATTTCACTAGATTTATAATTTTATATTATGATTTAAAATTCATAATTTTGGGAAATAATTTATTATATTTAATTGTTTATAAATGGGTCCTATAAGAAATAGTATTTTCAATACTCATTAAAATTTATAAATTTCCCTATTGATAAAGCTAATAAAAATTGTGTTAGATCTGAACAAATCATGGCTATATTAGATAATTTAACCTAGTTTAAGACTAATAACCTTTCACACATGTAGTAAAATTATGTTCCATGGAATGATACACTTATATTTTATCATTTCATATAATATAAGTCCCCCTCATTTAGTGGGACTGAAAATTTGGTGACAAGTGAGCAATGGATTACGTCCCTCAGAAAGATATTCTTGGATTAATGATTTAGTGAAATAAAAAAGGTTATACTAATAGTATATTTTCAAAAATGTGATGTTGATCAATGTTTTCCAATGATCCGAATAACAAGGGTTAAGAATAAATAGAACACATGGATGGATATCTTTTAAAGAAAATTATTTGATAAATATTTCCCTCATAATAAATGAACTAAAATGAAGAGTAATTTCCTTAGGTTAAATAAAATGGAAGAATAAATTATTGCAGAGTATGAGGGTACCTTTAAAATAATTTATTGGTATGATATGGATTTCATATTTAATAGGGAATAAAGTATTTGCTATATATTTGATGGTATTAGGAAAATATCTAAAGGGAACTAATTTCTCAAACATTTTCATTATATGATGAAATATTTTAATGTGCCATAAAAACCGAGAAGGAGTTTTCGAAATACAATATATTTGAAGGAAATAAATAGAATAAGAGTTTGGATGAATATCATTAAAAGGGAAAACATCAAAGAATAATAATAAAATCAATCAATTTCCATCATGTGAAAATCATTGAATGAACTATCCTTGAAAATAAATGAAGGTAATGACAATTTGTTACAATTGTATAGACAAGGGTCGTCAAGATAATGATTGTAAGGGAAGGAAATATACCAATAATTTCTAATGATTTAACTTTAATAAAATGTGTAATTATTCATACCAATTCCCCAAGGGTCAATGGATTCTACTACATTATAGGAAATGGGTAGAAGACCAAGCATATGTGATCACTATAGTTGAGGTTGAAGTTCCCAAATATGTGGAGGCTGGTATATTGATCCAAGAATAAATTTTTTATAATCTATTATTTGATTCTAGATCCTAAAATGATTTTATATGTTTAATTTTCTCCATGAAAATTATATGTATCTATTGAACCTTAAGAAATGAGTTATCAACCAAAACTCACAATGGAAATCTGACTGCAATAAGGATGTGTCAAGAAGTTCCCATTATAAAGCATAAAATTACTCTATGTACTTGAATTATTATTATTTATATGGTTGAATTTGATATAATATATAGTATGGATTGGATTTAAAAATATTATGCTTAATATTATTGTAAATGGAAGGAAATTATGATTCTTATTGAAGATACTGATTTCTTTTTCTTTAGACTGGAGACTTTATCATCTTGGTCATGTCTAGATCCACCCCAGTAGCTCTTCTAAATGAAATTTATAAGGAATAATATTAGACACAATATGAGGATGGAAAAGTTAATATTAAAATTGAGGATATACCAATTGTGTAGGAATACATTGATGTAGTTCCTGAGGAATTTCATGGAAATTTACAAGAGAGTGAAGATGAGTTTTCCATTTATTTAATCCCCAATTCAATACTTGTATCAAATACTCTCTATATAATAGAAATATGGAACAAGTGGTATTGAAGAAACAAATCGAGGTTTTGTGTGATAAGGATACACCCTAGTGTTTCATCTTGGGAGACCCTATTTTTTATTAATAAAAAAGATAGATATAGGAGGATCTATATTTATTATAAGAAAATTAATGCTATTAGGATAATTAAAATGTATCTTAGGAATTGTATTGATGAATTATTTTATCAAATCCATGGAAATAAATATTTTTCAAACACTATCATGTGTTCTCATCATCCTCAATTTCTAGTAAATAAGGAAGATATTATTAAGATATCATTTAATATGAGATATGGATATTATGAGTTTATAGTAATTCTATTTGGAATGACTAATACACCCTCTATTATTATAGATCTAATGAACAATGTATTCATTAAATTTCTTTATAACTTTTGTGGTATTTATTAATGACATCTGGTGTATTCTAAAATACATGACGACTTTAAGAATCACATACATATCATTATTCACACTCTTAGTGGGAAAATTTTATATTTTAAATTTAGAAAGTTTGAATTATAGCTTCAAAAATTTTATTTTCTTGGCCATATTATCTCCATGGATGGAATCTCATTTGATCCTATAATGAAAAAGGAATTCATAAAATTTCCAACACCAGCGAACATAACTAAGTCATGTATTTTCATTGATTATCAAGTTATCATCGGTGATCCATTCAAAATTTTATCCAATTGGCTAATTTATTAACTAAGATTACACGTAAAGGGGTTATGTTCCCATGGAAAAAATAATGCGAATAATTTTTTAAAAATTTGAAAAGGATATTGTTAAATGCTATGATTTTGACTCTACTATTTGTAAATGATGTATTTTTTATGTATATTGATTCAATGAATAAGGTATTTGGTTGTGTCTTTATACAAAATGATAATGTTATTTAATTTTTATCAAGGTAGTTAAATATTCATAAAAAAATATCCCACTCATGATCTTGAGTTAGAAGTCACAATCTTCACTTTGATTATATAGATAAATTATATTTATGGTTAAAGGTGTGGTATATACATAGATCATAAGAGTATAAAATAATTATTTTTATATAAATATTTCAACATGGGGAAAATATGGTTGTTCAAATTACTCAAGGATTATGATTTCTCAATACACTACCACCTTGGGAAGGAAAATAAGTTACCAGATGCATTGATCTGGAGTGATCATGATGTTTTTACCAAAAATTAGGATTGATAGTGATCCTCTATTTATGGATCTATTAATAATGTATATGGGAATTATTTAGGAAGGGGATACATCACTCCTTTTCAAATGATATCCAATCCATATTTTTTGGATAAGATAAAATGTTCTCAATATGATGATGATAATTTTCAAAAGAAAATTAAATCCATGAATGAAGGAAAATTGTTAGACATTGTTTATGATGTTGGAATTAGGATATTTGGAAACTAGACTATGTGTTTCATCTATACCATAGTTAAAAATGGATTTTTTTTATTCCCGTAGCTAGAATATCTCTTTACAGCATGGTATCACCATGCTGTATAGGGATTAGAGGGAATATTTTTCTGGGATAATATGAAGTGGGAAATTGATGATTATGTATCAAGATTTTTGGTTTTTCAAAAGGTTATGGATGAGAGATAGAATTATATACAATTCTTGAAAAATATATGTATTCATTTATGGAAAAGGGATGAAATTTATATGGAATATATAATTGGATTACCAAGAACTCCTAGAAAGAATAATGAAATATGGGTTATTATTGATAACCTTAAAAAATATATTCATTTCATTTATATTGGAGAATAGTTACCACTGCATCACATTTGATAGATCTATATCACTAAATTTACATCATTTCATGGTACAACACCTTCAATTATGTCTTATCATGATCGGTGATTTACATAAAAAAAATTGATGGTCTTTATAAGGATCTTGATATTGTGCTTCATTTGAGCATCAGTAATAACCATCAAACTAATGGGTTTTCAAAAAAGACTATTCTAAAATTGTAATACAATATGAGGAATTTATCACATTATTTTCAATGTATGTGGGATCAGTATTTACATTTGGGTGAGTTTTCCTATAACAATGGCTTACATAAAAATATTCAAATGACACCATATGAAGCATTATAATTAAAGTGATGTTGTGCTCCAACTTGTTGGGATGAATTTGGTTAAATGATACTTATGGGGCTAGAATTTTATAAGGTGAAAATTAAAATGGTAAACACTATTTATAATCATATTAACTAAGCTTGGAGAAATAAATTATGTTATGAATATAACCAAATAAAATATTTTGAATCTCATGTGTGGGATCACATTTTCTTGAGTGTATCACAGTGTAAGGTTGTTATATGGTTTAGTAAGAAAGGAAAACTAATCCCAAAGTACATTTAATATTTTTAAATCTTGGGGTGAAATGGATTTGTGGAATATAATTTGGAAATGAGAGCATTTATATCTATAGAACATGATTTATTCCATATATCATTGTTAAGAGAGTACATGCCAGACCCAACACATTTTCTCACCCCTAATGAAATAGAATTGGAACTTAATCTATCTTATTGTGAAGAGACAATCAAGATTCCTAGAAGTAGATAGAAATTATTTTGGAATTATATGAATAAATTGGTGATGATTCTATAGATAAATCATAAAATGGGGGAAGCAACTTGGGAACCAGAGGATGTTATGAAGAACCGCCCTCATTTTTTTATAATATAATATCCATGAGAATATTGAGGGAGATATTTTTTAGGAGGGAAGAATGAAACACATGAGATTCAGTTAGAGTTAGTGAACATTAAATTTTAATAAAAATATAATACATTCCACATTTTAATATTTCATAGCACAAAAATTCTTATTTAATAGGATGAATATCGATTTTAAATATACTAGGTCAAAATAACCCTAGAATGATTTTTTTTAAATTTCCCATAGAAATGAAGCTTATTGAATAATTGAAAATTTAGTATTTAGATATTAATCAATTTTTTTATAATAATGTTTTATAACCTATAAAATTAACCTTTTTGTACATACATTTTTTTGGAAATAATGATAAGATCATTTGGATGTAAATAGGAATATTTTTCAGGAAACTATTTTTTGGAATAATGTATTTACATTTTAATTAATTACAATAATATTAAATGATGAATGATTTAAATGGTATTTCTAGATTATATGTATACCTATTTGAATTTAAATCCATATAATAATGATTATAAGTCATATAGCTAATGCATGATCGTCTTATGCTTGAAAAAATCCAGCTTTTGAAAAAATATTTTTCGACTTAAATTCATACACTTATATGAATTGAATTTGAAAAAATGGAATCTATATTTTGAATCATCTTATTTATTATTATATAATAAGTCCAAATAATTTTTTTCATAGTGTATTGTAGCATTGGTAAAAAATAATTACTACAGTTACCGTTAAAATGGCTTTACTGGGAGTTAACCTAAAAATATATGGGTTAAAATGACCTAAATACTTACTCAAATACCATTTTTTGGTTATATTTCCACCCAAACCTTATCACATAAGAATATGTGTAATTTTAGAACTATTTTATCAAGAAATGTACTTGAAATTATATTAAAACTTGGAAAAATAAAAGTGTGTCACTCACCTCAATTATAAAAAGATACCTACTCCCCTCACTTATTAAAATATTTTGAGCCATTTAGCTCAAACTAACCCAAAACATATCACTAAAACATACTCATACACATTAATGTTTTGTTTTTATTCTAAAAATACCCACCCTAGTGTCAACAATAAGTGATACAAAAGAGTCTTTTCTAAGTGAAGGTAATCGTCTGGACAATGCTCTTTCTTTTTTACTTATTCATTTACCACCTTAAATTATATCTTAAAAATTAATATTTAATAAAACTTTTATATACTATAAAAAAGATATTATTATATTTATGTAATAATATTTATCCATATACTACTCCATTATATAGAAAACAAAAACTGCGATCGTGTTTATAGAGGACTACCACATCACGAACTAATGTAATTTGTTTACCATCGTCGAATCACATGGATATTAATAATGATGGAAATAATGAATATAAATGATAAATATGAAATAATATTTATTAAATAAAAATAATATATCATATACTTACTTACCCTATTACCCATTAAATAAATGATATTGTCGCTTATACATATGTACGACCTTCCATCTTTATGAAGCGATGTGATTTATTTTTTATGTCCAAATTTAAAGATTTTTTAAAAAATGTATCCAATGAATAAATATTATATTTATAACATTGATATAATTTTGGGGATAATGGAACTATATCCTACCCACAAGAACCAAAACAACTGTGATAAAACATGCATGTGAAAACAAAATAATCAACACATGAAACAAGGGTAATAATAAATATTATTAAAGGGTAGGTGATAATATGTGATCAGAGGATCATATATGAAATTATAAATATAAATAATGTTATTTTATACGTTAATAACATGTGTAAAAATAATATACAATAGGTTTAATAATTTTCAACTAAAGGGAAGTGTGAGTTATGGGATTTCGTCATAACATCCACTCCATTGAGATGTATTTGATATTATACACCTATTTACTTATACTTACACATTGATATATTTAACATGAATACCTATTTATTCATGATAATTAATTTTTCAATTCAGGTTTATTACTTTATTTGTACAGAAATAAAAATAATATAGAATGAAATTAATTAGATTATTTCAAATAAAATTAATCATATATCACTTTAATACCTAATAAAAGATATAATAACAATTTAAATTACTTGATTTAACGAATATAAATGATAGTTTTACAAAAATCGCTATTTTTCACTATTCCCTAAAATCTAATATTTTTATGAAAAAATCAAAATTTAATTATAAGCTCATTTTCATTTGTTGATTTCAAATATGAATTTTATTTTATCATAAAAAATTTATAAATGTATAATAAATCAATCATAATAGTTTCTTATCAAAAGAAACAAAATCAATTTTTTTTAAAATATATTTTTGAAGAATAAAAGGACTTTCCTAAAAATTAAGTGATTATTTACATATAATTTACCAATAAATTTTTATTTATTATGATATTTATATATATATATATATTTTATAGATTACCCAATACTATTCACATCCAAAAATTTAATGGCTTGGTTATAATGGTCATATTTAAATAATAATATTTTATGGTTTATTTAAGCTCGATGTTGTTTTTTGTATATGTTGTAGAACATAGTGTTCTTTTAAAATATTAGGGTGTTACAAAAATCATAGGATATAAATTTAATAAAAAAATAGTTTAAAATATTTTTGAAAACAAATACTCAATGATTGTAGAGAATGATAATATTTTTCAAACAAGCTAAAAAAATCATAGGTTAATTTAACAGTGTTAATGTTAGGAAATGATGTGTATGTTATTAGTTCGTTGGGTGATCCCATGGGTAATAATATTATATAATAAAACCCTAATAATGAAAATAATTTATTATTTATAAATAGGATAAATGATAACTAATTATTATACTGAAATCAGTAATAAAAATATCATTGGTGACCAAACCACAACAATTGAAATTTGATGAATGAAAGGCCAATGAAAAACCTTATATTCAACACAATTGGAGTCTAAAATATTTTATGGGATTGAAAAAGTATTATATTTTGGTGATGTTTATATATGATGAAAATGTATATATAAGAAGGAACACAACCTATGATTTTGTTTAAGGTATGGAAAATAATATTTTTTGTTTTCGATACTTTTTCATTAGGGTTGTTCATCATTAGATCGATCTGACAATTTTATCATTCAATATTGATCCATGTAATTGGATTGGTAATGGTACATTAAAGGTATTCTACCCTATATTTCCACTTTACAAAGGTGGGTTTCTTGTACAACCTTCATCATTATTGTTAGCTACTTGATCGGAATGAGAGTATGGGATGTTGGGTCATCCACCCATGGATTCCCTAGTGGAACTCATCACCTAGTTCATTTCTCAGTCACAAATCTAATATGTGTTTGTGAATATCATTATATGTTCAATCATGAGGTGGAAAATGATTAATTAGGCTTCGTACTATCACAATACAGAGCTACCTTCAGTTTGGAGTAGATGATGATATTGGGAGTCTTGGGCATGTTGGGCATTGTAAAAGTCTTCCACAATTTGATGTTGAGGGAATATCATATGTGAGGAATCCTAGGTAAATATCCCATAAAATACCACATACATTATGTAAAAACATATTTCATGGACATAAGGTATACATGACTTAATTTTTGGGGCCTCCCATGTTCATTGTATGAGGTAGAGGTTTCCATATATAACAAGGGGTCATGGGTTTAACATCTTGTGGGGACAGGTAGGTCACTAATTTAACCTACTAGGGGGAAAGGTATGTCACAAATTTATCTTATTTTGGGGACTGTTATGTCATAGTTTTAACATATTATGGTGATAGGTAGGTCATAGGGTATAGTATATTTGGGGGAATTGTGATTCAGCCTTAGAAGTGCATCCCATAGATGTCAGGATTGAACCTCATGGAGGCATCCTCTATACCCTCTTGGGGAAAAGGATAAAATACCATATTCTTTGAGTACATAGTTTAAGGTATTATGATAGGACTGTTCCATTCATTTTAACATCTTTTTGTAAGGAATATTGTTCCATATAAAGTGTGGCAATAAGGGATGGTGTTGGGATTCCATGTGGGTATAGACCGGTGTAGTTTTATTATCCTATGATCATGTGGGGATTATGAATATGGGTTTACTAGTATAGGATGATCATCCCATGATGGTGTTGGGATTATGCATATTGGATTCATAGTATTATAGGATCATCCCATGAGGGTTTGGAGATTACAAATATGGGCTACCTAATGTATAAGGATCATCACATGTTGATGTGGGGATTACGCATATGGGCTTCCCATTGTAGATTATTGGTCATCCCATGCAAGTCATACACGAGGAATCATATGTCCATCATATGCAGTAAGTCTATAGTTTTACATAATTTGCTGAGAATGATTATATATAGTTTAACATCCCGTGATTAGGACATTAGGCTATGAAATTTAATGTATTACAGCTCAAATGTGGGTGGTAATCAACCCCAAGTTTATCATTTTTGGGTAATAAAGGAGTAAATGAAACTATCCATCGTTGAATGGAAAAGAGATATATTCCCATTATCGGTGGAACCCCAATAGATTATGTGTATACTACACAAGTTCTTTTGGATGCAACAAGGAATAAACACCATCATGGTGTGGCAGAAAATGGGTGTCATGACATTGGGGTTCCTATTCATAAGAGAAAGTTGTGATGATATTATATAGATTGTGCTAGGAGTTAAGAGTATGCACACAATGTTTGATGATACTGATTGTGTTTGTGACTAAGTCGTGGGGAAACCTTGTTTGGGAAAGTTTAGGGAATGTAAGAACTCAACTTTCCTACAATTGTGTTTGGTGAAATGAGGAAACGGGTCGGTGATTTGGTGGTTGTTTCATGAAAATCTAGATTTTCACCTGGAGATTTTTTTTGAGAGCTATAGGATCTAAAAAAGGATATATTTTTTAGGATAATAAAATAGGCTCACTCAATATATGAGGTTTTGTGAAATATGGGGTTATGTGAGGTAAATTCATCTTTCATGAAACTTTATAGCCTTTATGGGGAATTTTGGAAGGAAGTCTCTAATATAAGATGAGTTTGTATGGAGCCTATGTGAGGTCAGTCATGGAAGTGTCCTGGAAATGGGATTCCATGGGGATTTATAGTTTCACACCATCATGAAATATTAAGAAGGATGAATGAGAGCTCAACCCTTTGACATCAAGTTTCTTTTCCTAAAAAATTGGGGGTGATGCTCAATTTATAGATGTCTTGTGTATTCGAGTGCTTCGAGTATCCAACTATGTATTTGGTGTATAAAAAGGTATTATTTCATGAAACTATGGCTTTTTCACCTCATAATACTTTTTGCAAGGGAATGTCTACATTAGGAATCTATTTCTTAGTGCCTTTCTAACATAATTATGCCGCACACTAACATTGGGATTACACACAATGTTGTGATGGTAAAATGTAACCTTCTCATTCAAACTATAGGTAATGTATCAATAATCTTCATAAGTTTCCCTCTATCCATTTCCTTTCTTATGAAAGTCAGTTGTGCACAGGAATAGGTAGTTTTGTGCAAGTATCTAAAGTTGAATGGTTTAACTCCCTTGGATCAATAAATGGTTTCTTAGGTTGGTAGATGTCTTTATTTTATCTAAAATAATCCTTCAATATGTCCAAATATGTTTTTATCACCAAAAAATAAACCCCACCCTCATAATTTTAGATAAAAGGGAGCTAAAAGGGAAAGTTCCATGTAAAATGATAATGTTTGGAAATTTTAAAACTTGATGGGAAACATTAGACCCAAGTCAGAAAACCTAGTTGTTTTCATGAACAAAACATTGTTAGATGACTAAAAATAGTGTGAGGGGACCTTTTTTTATGGTCACATTCATTTTTTTACATGAAAATATGACTCTTATGTATGGAACCCAAACAGTTTTCAGAAAACCTCAGTATTTAAGTGGTAAAATTCATACAGCTCCCCTAACATGCATTAAACAGAGTACTCGATTTTGATTTTTCATGAACAACTCTCTAGTTTCCCAACACAGGATAACATATGTAAAAATGATATGTTTTATGGTTCCAAAATTCTATAAATTCCAAATATGTTCATAATAGATGAAAAATATTCTCAGATCGATGTTTCCATTGCTACTATTATCAGAATGTCTAGAATGGCCTAGAATATCCAAATTCCCAATGTCGAGAGAGAAATTTCTAAGAATTTCTCATTTCTTCAATTTATAAAGGTATCATAAAGGATTTATCTACTTATTAACATTATACCTATATATATTTATGGAATTATCAATGATGCAATAATCCCAATTCCAAGCACTAACAAACCTTGATTTTGGTTCTCCCACCATGATGAAATTAATCACTAAAAAATAAAAACCTCCTTTCATCCATTCAGGGGTAATGAATCCTCCATTTTCTACACCATGAATGGAATGTTGGGGATGATAATTGGGGATAAAAATAAGGATGGAGAGATCCATCCTCATTTTATAGGCATCATATAGGATAACAATGTGAACAATCACATGGGTTGTTATGATGATTGGGATCTACGAGTTTGGGGGAACATAGTAAATGAGTGGGAAAGTTTTTTCCAGTTATATTACACCTACAAATTATATGAGTCTAATATACATCATATTGAATCATATTATGTAATGTGGACTTCCCAATTCCATATCAATCACCTCGAATTTTCTTTCAGAACTTCTCAGTAGGTGATCGCCAAACACAAACACCATCAATATCCACCCTAGGGAGGTGGGAATCCAATTGCAGGATATCAATCACAATGGAGGGATCCTATTATAGGATACCAGTATGAATATTTCCTTCATGTTCCCAAACATTTAGTGCATGTAGAGTAAAACCCTATTCCAGAGAAAATCCTACTAGGGCTACTGAGTGTGGTTTTAGGTCATTCACCCCATTCAATCGAGACATCACATTAAAGTCATAGATGTGATTGTTATGGAATGTTTTGATAATTTATATTCCATGCTGTTTGAGGAAGTTACCCAGGGTATGACATAGGAGGAGACTTGGGTCGTATTGATTTATATTAGAGTGGGTCCAATACCGATAGTATAATTGAACCATAAAGGATTGGAAACTAGGGTTCTGGTATGTAATGTTTCTGGCCACGTTCCTGAGCAGATGGAACTTTTTTTATAGTTTTTAAAATAAGAAATCGGTAAAGTGAACTGGTAATGGTTTCCATCACAACATTAGTGCGTCAGGTCAACTTTGGTGTGGTTGTTCTGGAATGGATCTTCCACTATATGGGGATTTTCATGAGGGGGGACATGCCAAGGCATGCCTATTGTCCATTAAAATCTCTTCATGGATGGATTTTATCACATTTATTGGTTAATATGTATCCAAATTCTATCACCTTCTGAATGATGGTCTTCACATGTTTCTTATCAACATCGTTAGGGTCCGACCGATGACCCTCATGGAAGTCTGTTTAGTGTCCATCTTCAATAGTGCTTGGAACATCAACATCAGGCCATTCTCAACTATGAATGATGATATAGTCAATGAAATTAGATGCATAATAGGGTATTGGGAATATATATAGACAATTTGGGGTGGGTTTTTGGTATCAACTATTGATGAAAATTCCTATTGTGAACCATACACTCCATTCCGGCTTTCTTGGAAATTTTGATACATTCAGTAGCTGATGAAGTGAGTTTGTATGGGGGTATATGAGTAGAGGAACCCTCTTGACTTTCATTAACCATGGTGTATGTTCATTGTTGAGGGCTTAAGTGAAACCCTCATTCTACCACCATTCAATCCCAACTCTTATCTCCATCAGAGATATGTCAGTAACTATATAGAAGAATTTTTAGGCATTGTTCTACATTAGCAAATAAAGCGGGTTGACACCATATAATGATCCATATGGGAAGTATGGTGGTAGGATTTCTTGTCTTTGTGGTGAATATCATGCATTAAGGGCTCAAGCTAGAGAATGTGAGGTAGGGGATCTAAAGGGCCCTTGGAACCTCTTGTTGTGGTTCGCTAACCACTGAATGAGATAATAGAGGAATAATGAAAAGAAAACCAATCTTTATTTCAATAAGAACAAATGGTTACAATTAACCCTCCCACACCTCCCTTTATTTCTCTCACATGGAGCTCTCTCGGACCTCTATTGAAAGGCATAGATCTCTTGGCTCTCTAATATCTTGCTTGGATCTCTATGATGGAAGCTCCCTTGGCCTCCTTATATTTCCATGGTGGGGGTGTCAAGTTTGACACAACTCCCCCACCAATTCTTTACAAATCCCCCCACCCACTATGGACTTCTCCCAGGGCTGCCACCTACCATGGTGGGTGGATTTGATGCACCATCAACCTACCAAAGAATACAGGAAAGTAAAACCTCAAACAATTCTTCCCCTCTAGCTACAATCCGTTAGAGAATCTGTAATGGTCCGGCTTCTCTCGAACAATCATCTTTGTCAGCATATCCACCAGGTTCTCCTTTGTGTGGATCTTCACAAGTCAAAATAGTTGTCTATCCATAACTTTTCATATCCAACTATAATAAATGTCGATATTATTCTTTATATCCTTTAGGATACCCCCTCATCAATTAGAAACAGGTAATCTGACTCTGAGCATTTTTTTTACAGAATCCTTCCTCGTGAAGATCTTCAAACCTGTGAAATGTGAGGTTCGGGAGGCACAACATCACCAAGCTCCTGTGATAGTTCTGCAACTTATTGTGGAGATAATTGAGTCTCCCCTTATTCAGTATCCTCCTCCACTACCTCCTGGTCCGTTGCTGATGATTCTTCATACACCTCCTCCTCTTCAATGACAGGTGGTGTTGGTATAGGTGTTGGATCATGAATTGAGTCCTTGACACTTTACCTTTTAGACATTCTAGGATTTTGAATGTCCTCGGTCATCTGGTTCTCATGGAACATGACATCTATGATTCTGATCACCTTCTTCTCCTTCGGGTCCCAAAACTTGTATCTAAACTCCTCATCTCCATAGCCAATGAAGATGCATGGAGTATATCTCTCGTCTAGCTTTTGCATGATCTCCTTGGATACATGTGCAAATTCCAACCATCCAAATACTCGTAAATGAGAGTAAGAGGGATGTTTACCATATCATCTCTTCTGTGGAATCTCAAAATTCAGAGGGACTAATGGTGATCTGTTGATGAGGTAGCAAGCAACCTGAACAGCTTCTCCCCAGAATGGCTTAGGGGTCTTATCCAAACTCATCATGCTTCTAACCTTCTCCATGATGGTTCTATTCATCCTTTCTACAACTCCGTTGTGTTGTGGGGTGTGAGGTACCATCCTCTCATGTCGTATTCCCTGACTCCTATAGTAGGAATCAAATTCCATGGATGTGTACTCTCTTATATTGTTTGAATGAAGACACTTCAGCTTCCTTCCAGTTTCACGCTCCACCCTGGCGTGGAAAATCTTGAAGTAGTCTGGTACATGGTCCTTCTCCCATAAGAAGAACACCCACAACCGTCTATATTCATCATCAATAAAGGATAAGAAATATTTTTTACCTCTGAGTGAATCCACCTCCATGGGTCCTCATACATTAGAGTGCACTAGATCCAGTAACTCTGATCTCCGTGATGAAGTAGTATTGAATGAGACTCTATGTATCTTCCCATACAAGCAGTATTTACAAGGATCAAGTGATTAGTCCTTGTCAGTACTTATTCTTCATTAGGGTAGATATCCCTTTTTCAATAATGTGATTGAGCCTTCTATGCCACATATTGAATGTTATTTCTCCTTCCACCGTGTTGAGGCTGTCTGCACATATCTTCACATGAGTTTGGTACAACATACCACATATGTTTCCTCGGGTGATGATGATGGATCCTTTTGTCATCTTCCATGATCCATTATTGAAGATGTTTTCATATCCTTGTCGATCAATGGTTATACCTGATAATAGGTTGAGCTGAAGGATTGGAAAATGTTTAACATCATTCAGGGTGATTGTGTATCCAACTTTCATCTTGATTTGGATTTCAACAATTCCAACAATCTCCGCCAAACTGGTATTCCCCATCTTGACTGCACCAAATTCACCAGCTTGATAAGTCAGGAAATACTCATGATGCGGCATGATTTGGTGCAATGGTGCAGTATCGACCACCCATTCTGTGTCTTGGCCGAATGTATGAAAGCATGTCTCTTCTTTGTCTTTGGAGAAAAGCACAACTTCTCTAGTGACACTCACATGTGCATCTTCATTTCATCTCCGTTGGTTGCTACTTTGACTCTTTTCTTGTAACAACTTTTGGAAATTCTTCTTCATGTGTCCCTCAATGCCATAATGGTAGCATGTATAGGTTGGCCTCCTACCATCTGTGGACCTTCCTATGTTCTTGCTTTGACCTCTGGTTCCTACCCCATGACCTCCTCCTTTTTTTCTCCCTCGCTTCTCTAGAACGAGAGCTTGTGTGTAGTTATAACTCACATACTTTCTTCGGGCTTCCTCTTTGAACAATACATCTTCTACCATCGCCATGGTAAGTTTACCTCTGGGTGCCGAGTTGCTAAGTGAGACGAAAATAATATCCCAGATATCAGGAAGTGTGCATAGTTAGTGGTTCGCCTGATCTTCATCATTTAGAGTTTTACCGGTAGCCACCAACTGGTTCACCGAGCCTTGGAACTTGCTGGTGTGTTCGGCTATAGAGTTTCCACTCTATAGTCGAAGATTCCTCAACCTCTTCAACAAAAGGATCTTGTTTTGTGCGTTCTTTGACCGGTACTTATTTTCCAATTTTTTTCAAAGATCGTACACACCAGTCTCTTGAGCAACATGGTTGTAAATTATTTGATCGATCCATTTGCAGATTTGATAGATCGTCTTCTTGTTCAGATTCTTCCACTCCACTTCCTTGGTGGTATTGGGGTTGACTCCCTCATTATCAAAGGGGTTAAAAAGATTTGTAGCATTGAGTATATCTTCCATTCTAGACTTCCGAATTGATTAGTAAGAAGAAATCAACCTGATTATCCCTCATGTGGATGATCCCTCCATTGGATTTCAATTCAGTTAAAATTGGTGTAGAATATAGAAAAATGGAGCTCATCGTTGCATCCAGAATAGTTGAAAATGGTGGAATCAACTCCTGGATCGTCAAAATCAGATACTGATTGATCAATTTATGATCAAAATAGTATCAACGGTCAAGATCATCTGAGGAAGTGGCGATGACATGGAGATGATGTGGCGATGTCATGGAATGCTGGAGCAGCTATCGAAAACTTTCCGGAAACATCGTTGGTGTCAGAATAGTGCCTTCTTCTCTGGAAAGGGGGTATTGTAGCCCCCGAAGTCTGACCAAACTTTGACCAGGCCTAGGAAGCTTGTTTTAGCTCCATTTTCGATGATGTTTTCACTATTGGAGTCATCTTGACACAGGCTTTTAGAATATGCCTTAAAAACATGATTCTGAAAAACTTGAATTTTCTAGTCACGGGAAAATTTCCACTACCCATCATCATTTCACCGGAACTACCTCTAGTACCACTTGTTGTGGTTTTCTGACCACTAAGAGAGACAATAGGGGAATAATGGGAAGAAAAATAATCTTTATTTAAGCAAGATTAACGGATTACAATTACCCCTCCCACACATACCTTTATTTCTCTCACATAGAGCTCTCTCGGCCCTCTCTTGAAAGACATAACTCTCTTGTCTCTCTAATATCTGGCTTGGATCTCTATGATGGAAGCTCCCTTGGACTCCTTATATAGCCATGGTGGGGGTGTCAAGTTTGACAGAACTCTCCCACCAATTCTCTACCAATACCCCCACCCACCATGGACTTCTCCAATGGATTCCTCCTACCATGGTGGGTGGAGTTGATGCACCATCCACCTACCAAGGAAGTTGGGAAAGTACAAGGTCCAACAACTATATCCTCTAGCAGGTCGGGGCTACCTTAAAAATAATTATTAAAGAAATATGAGAGATCCTAAGATGGAATGAGCAGATTCCTAGAGTCCTCAATGAAGAGTTTTCACTATCTGGTGTGGGCGCTAGATGATTTTTTTACCCCAATCTATGAGAGAAATGGGTTTATTATGACTATCCCAATCATTGAATAAATTATGGATAAGGCTTACATAGGGAGGGATTATGCTTCTGTATATTAGGATCATGTGAATCCAAGCCCTTATATATTTTTTGGAGATGTTTTCATATATGTTTGACATGGATACTCTCTCCTAGTGTAATAGGAATGGAGATACCACCACCGACTGAGTATGGATAATGCTCGGTGGTGATCCCGAAGAAGAAACATTGGATAAAGCACCATCCTCGAGGGTTCTGGTTTCTGATGCTAACACAAATGTACCTAGTGGCGAGGAGCCACGGGGCTATGATTCAAACAAATCAGGTTCTCAGAATGGTGGGGAAGGCACTTCTAAGGATGAGTATTTCACTGATCTCATGTTTGGTGAGGTAAGATTATGGTTTATTAGTTTAACTTCACATTTTTACTTTATTTTCTTTTTTCATCCTTAACCCATGTCATTAAATCATTTAAAAATTAGTAGAAAACAGCCTAATGTCCTTTGTAGAGGTTGATGAAGTATTCTCTACGGACATTGGGAAGCCCACTTCGAAGTCCTCTCACAAATCTCTGATGGAGGAGGCGTTTTTAGAAGATACTAGAGGGTAGGCACTAGGTTCTCCTACTCTCCCATTCATATATGGGGGGATATATCATAACATTTTGATGATATATCTACCTTCTGGTGGGGTAGGATTTCTGGGGTGGTTGATCATTGAGATCCTTATTCCCTGTTAGGGTAATAATTCAACACTTATCCACCATAATTCTCTTAAAAATTCCAATATTTTTCCATATTTTCTATAATAATATTATTTATTTTCATTTAAAACTTTTTTATACATAGTTTTTATGGTTTCTATCGCACCTATTGATGATCCTACTAGAATATAGGGGTATTTATTATGGCACCATCATTTGGAAGTCCAGTATGTGCATGCTTTCCCCACCCTCACACTTCATAATCCTCTTTTTAGAAAATATGTATTTATCCTTCTTATTTATAAAGGTTAAAATAACTACCTTTCATTTTTCTATAGCAATGTTGGAGGTAGTTATCCCTCAAATATCAATCACAACATGGGATTCTAGGGTGCATGCTCCCATGTTTGAGTCAACCTTTAAGGGAGCTTCAAATCATGGTGACTTGACCCCGATCATGAAATGGTATCTTAATGTGGAAATAGGAAAAGTTGAGTGGGCTATGAAGCTCATTGCTGATGGGGATATTTATTCTAGTGAATATTTTAACTAGAAATTCCCTTCTCTTTACAAGGATCTCACCCCATATGATATGATTCTTGAGGAGGATCCCACTGTTGAAGTCCATACAACATTCCAGGAGTACTAACCTATGACACCCAAGGACTAGGAAGACTCTAAGTATGAAGTTGATGAAGATAACCATGTAGTATAGTACAGGGTTTGGTGGAGTATGTGGAACATCATAATTAAAAATCCATGATCATACATACTGGGTTGGAAATTATACCTCCTACAATGGTTGTTGAACCTAGGGACTAGCAGTGTGGCATTTTATTCTCTTCACACATTAGCTCATTATTATAATTATGAGTGGGTGCACACATAATAGTTGGTGTGTAAATTTTCTTGGTAATGTAACATTTTTTAATTAACCAAGGTGCACTAGGAGGCCAATGAGGACTCGGTCTAGCTGGAGGAGCAAGCACAACAACATGAGGTCATTGTGAGTTCCAAGCAGGAGGTCAGTTGTCGACTAAGGGAAGATTTGGAATTAAATGAGGTTGATGTAGAAGGGGAATAATCCTTATAAGCATAGTGTAGAGATAAATAAGAATTATTGAAGATATAGGATAATTAGTCCCTCCCTACAGTTGAGGAGGAGGTAGTGGAGCTCTCTAGTGGGTAGATATCCATGGAATATTTCTAACCAAGGCTGGATGAGCTAGGGAGCTCAATTATTGGGGTTGATCCTTAGGGGGAATTTTATTTTTTTACATTAATTATAATTAAAGGGAGAGATTCCATCCTATAGATTACCCCATTTTCCATTTTGATGGTGATAAATGTGTTTTTTCTTCAATCTATTGTGCTCCCTTTATGCATCTCAAACATATTTTAAGAAAATCGACTACATTTCCCTAGACCCACATGAGTCATGATATATAGTGACCTATACTTATCATATATAGATATTATATCATTTTTTATGGATATTCATTAAATTACACAAAAAAATTCATGGGGACCGTAATAGTTTAGTTCCTTTGGAAAATTGGAAACATAAACAATAGTCTATAAGTGAGGTATATATTCTCCCACTACATTCTTCATAAAGAACACACTTATTAGAAATATCACACACAATACATTTATTCATAACATGGGGAAAGGAAACATAAGAATGGGTGATCTCATATGTTCAGTAAGGATAAAAAAGGGAGATATGTAAGCAGAACATAAACATAAGGGTATGAGAAAAAGAGTGTAACATTTTAAAACTATACACTATGTATCAAAGATCATAATACTAAGTCATGGAATAAAGATTGGTAGTTCATAATACATGAATAAAAATGTAATTAGAGTACATGATCCATATGATCATATCATCGGCATAAGACATATATTTTTGGAATACACATAAGCATATGAAATAATTTCCATATTAGTCAAGGCTCACTAACAATAATATCATATTGTAATGTGTTCACTCCCCAAACCATCATAGTATTCATGGTTTACTCCTAAGACCAACATAGCAGACAAAGTCTCTTACTGAACTGGGTTCAACCCTTGTTCATGTCATGTCTATATATTGAGATATAAATATTTACCCAATGTATTGGAGGGAGATATAGGTCCCACTCATCTAATAATGAAAACCAGATTTATGTGTTCCACGAGATATTAAAACATTAATCATATCATAACCCATGAAATGAAATAGGTTTCATGAAAATTTCAACAAATCATAAAATAAAGAAAATAGAATGGTTTCATAGTCACTTCATTATTTTATCATAGCATAACCTGTGAAAGGAAGTGGGTTTCATAATAATTTTATCATAGTATAACCCATAGAATAGAAACAAGCTTCATAAAAATCATGCCATCATAGAGATAAACCATTAAAACAAAGAATAATAATTATATCCTTGTATCATATCCCTATTAAATCATAAGTTACAACAAATAATGTCATATTAGAGGGAAAATAATTTTTATAGAACATTTAGAAAATTTCTTAAGGAAAATATCCTTTAGAATTTGAGAAACACTTTTTCAAAACATATATGTTTTTGAAAATATTTTTCTTTAAAATTAACCATGAAAACTACTAATGAAATATTTGATGAAATTATTGGTTATGATATTAGAATTTTTTGTTCATACCATACTCATTAAAAAAAGATTCCCTTCACATTTTTAGAAAAATACAAACATGAATTGTTTAGAATTTGACATGAAGATTTAATTAAAGAAAATTATAAATATTAAAACATGGGTAAAAAATTAGTCTTAAAAATAATAGGATAATAGTAAACCTTTTTTTAAACATTCTTAGAAAACATGGTTTAGGAAGAAAACATATTTCTAATAAAAAAGATAAATAAAGTATGATTTTATTAAAAACACTTGCTCAATTATTTTGGGTGCCCAAGAGTAAATAAATCATATTATTAATGTAATTATTAACTATAGGAGTATATAATTCATGAGTTTATTGAGAGGTGGGTTATATATTTTATCATCAGAAAAAAAAATCATAAACAACCTCGATAAATGATGAGATTGTAACATAAAATCCTAATCACATTCGTAACATTGAATCATAAGTCCCATGATAAAATAAAATACAATGGAAAATTCAATAGCATGAGGTTAAATAAATTCATGATATTAAATGTAATGTGTGTTTTATATACACATCATAAAATAATATAGGTTCATAACATAACATATGTGTCAAAAAATGAAAAATTGAGACAAAAACCCCCTTACCTTAAGTATTGAATTTCTTCATACACGTTCAATATTCCTATATAATAAATATAATATTATTATAAATATATAAAATAAAAATATTCATATATATCATTCCATATATTGTTTTCTTAAGACATTTTATTACCTATTTATTAACAATTCCATGTTAAATTCACATTTCAATCAATAACTACTTTTTTTATCGTATATGTTTTGATTTTTATTTTTTTGTACTCTCACATTTATCATAGTTTAATCATATATATAATGTTAAACATGATGTAAATATCATATATATTTAGTATATATGTATCAATAGTAATCCTTAATATTCAGAGATAGAAAATTAAATGCACTAATCATGCACAAGGTAGGTTATATGTGCACATGAATGTTGCTTCCATTTTCTTTTCACATTGAAAGAAATAAAATTAAATGATATATATTATCATTATATAATAATGTTTTTCATATATATCACATATTTTTATTAAACCCATCCTTAATTCATTCCATGTAAATCATTAATGAATCATATTGCTTCGCGAGATGATAGTCCACCGTACACACTAGTGACTTTATCGTATCCCACAAAATATAGAGTATGAAGTTATGTGTGATATAATGATTATAGAATCATAATAAAATCATAAATATAATATATAAAAATAAATTCATCATTATTTCGTTCCTTGAAAGGTAGTGATGAAAAAATGAATAACATTGGTATGTGAGGCGGTAGTCTCATTACCCACGATTGATTATTCTATAACCCATTTGATGGAAGTGGATATGGATTTAGGTGATTAACTTAACATAAAAACATCTCAATATATTATATATACTAAGGTTATTATATCATAATGTTATAATACAAATTGAAGGATGTGGAGGAACAAATAAATTAAACACTCATTGATAAATGTTACCTTATCTTTGGGTACTCTCCTGAGATTTTCACCAAAATACTTCCTAGGTTGTATTTTTGTCAAAAATAAGGATTCTAGGATGATTGGATGTAATTTTTTAAGGTATTTGGTTAGGTATCAGCGGAAAAAATGGTTTGGAGGAATGAGGAAGGGAGAAGAATGGGTGGCCTTTTATAAGTGAGGGGAGTGGCACACTTGTATTTTTTCAAAAGAAAGAATTACAGACAATTATTTATTGTCACAGGGATCCGAAATGTATTATTCTAGATACTATAAGGATTGAGGTATAAATATGGTCATATAATGGGTTTTTAACAAGTATTGGTATATTTTTTAACCTTATATGTTTAGTTTAACCTCTCGGTAAATCCATTTTTCCCTTAATTAGAGTGAATAATTTTTATTGCTTTTGCTATTAATTTTGGTAAAAATTTAAGTTCACTTTATTATATAATATAAATTATGATTATTAGAAATAAGGAATTAATTATTCCAAATTATTTTCATATAATTGGAAAATTATAATTTAAAATTAATCCATTATGTGTGACGAGAAAGCAGGTTTTTAAGAGAAAATGTTCAGAAGTTAAAAGTTTATATTTAAAAATCAATATGAAATTGATTCAAGTGGCATAAATTTTATTAATGTATGTATAATTTATATAATTTTACTTTAAAACAAACTTAAAATATAATTTAATTTTATAAATTATTTAAACGGAAAGGCAGTTTTCAAGTATTTTTTACTATTCATTAAAAAATAAAGCTTCTTAAAAAAATCACAAAAATGCAACCTAAGATAATTATGACATTTTAATTTCAAAAATAATGTCTATTATAACATATTCATATTCTAAAAGTTTTAAAAAATAATTTTATTAATTTTCACAAAAATAGATAAATAGTATTTTTTGAGAAAGCATTACATTATAAACATATAAAGACTTTTTAGAAAATTTAATAATTTTTATCAATATGTTTCCTTTATGTAAAACCATTATAATTAATATTTAAAAATAATTTATTATTGTTCATATCACTAAATTTAATGGCTATGTTAAAATGGTCATTTTTAAATAACTATATTAATAATATATCATGGTTATATTAGAACTCATTGTTTCAAGTAAAGCAAGATAAACATGGTGTTTCATGAAACACAATATATAAAATAAATTAAATTTATTCAGGAAAAAATATAATTCATAAAATAATCGGGTGTTATATTCTACCCCCTAAAAATTTATTTCTCTCATGAAATATTTCACTCTAATACAAACAAAGAAGGATACTTTTACCCCCGCATATGCTCAAGTTCCCACATAGCTTACTCAAAGTGGTGGTTTCAGCACAAAACTTTGACTAGTTGAGTGCTATTATTTCAAATAACATTCTCTATATGATCCAGAAGCTCTGTCATATGTTCCTAAGAAAAATGATCTTGTTCCAGTCATATTAACTTTGAGATTTTTACTTATCAAGGGTCAAGTATGTACTTACTCAGGAGTGATACATGAAACACATCATGAATTTCAATTAGACCAATATACCTATGTATTAGATTACCTTTATTCTTGAATCTCATACACTTCATCCATAGATAAATTATTTGAAAAAAATTATCACCAACTTCAAATACTAGATCACATAGAAGATTATTAGCATAAATATTTTACTGACTCTAAGTTGCCTTTATGTGATGTTGAATGGCTCTAACATTCTATTCCATTTCTTTAGTTATCTTAGGTCCTAATATATTTCTATCTCCAACTTCATTCCATCACATTGGAGCTCTACATTTTGTTACTTATATGTCTTCATAAAGATCCATCGAAATTATTTACTAAAATCTATTATTGTAAGAAAACTAAACTAGAGGAATGTATTGATCCTAACTAGCTTTGAAATCCAAATAACAAGATCTCAAAATATCTTATAGGGTTTGAATTTTCCTTATAGACTATCCATATGTTTTGGGATGATACAAAGTTTCAAAACTCAAATTATTCTCAAGATCATGTTGAATAATTATCCAAAACATTAAGTTAAACCACATATCCCAATCAGACATAATAGAATATAATACTCCATGAAACCTTACCACATCCATAATTTATATCCTAGAAATATGATCCTGATAGAAGACTTCTATAATAGTGATTAAGTGTTCTAACATAGTAAGTTTATTGACTACATTCCATATAACATTATTCCCTTTATAAATTTTGTGTTGTATAATAAAAAAATTCATGGTGATGTTTTCCCATTTCCATTCTGGTATGGGTAATGGATATGACAACACCTTAGACTTTTTTCATTCATCCTTAACTTGCTGTCATACCAAGCACCAAGATAGAAACTCTGGGATATCTCTACTCATGACATCCCAATAGAATTGTTCTTTCAAATATCTATGAATATTTTCACTAACATTATGAAAATTGAATGAATAACTATGATATTCCTCTAAGAACTCCTTCTTCAATTCTAGTTTTGACAGAATCCATACATGGTTCTTGAACCTTATCCTTCCATAATGATCAAGGTTAATCTCAAGAATATCTCTAGCTTTCTTTTTCATATCTACATCATCCATATATGCCTATTTAATAATCACTTTGATAGATAGTTGAATATTCAATTGAAAAAGATAATATTTTCCCCCTTACATTAATATTTCTATATCTATCATTTTCAAATCTATAAATATTAGATCTTTTTTTATCTTCATCATGGATAATAAATCATAATCCTTTCACCTCAAATCATCGGCCACCTTGTTCACTTTCCCAATGTGGTAATATATTGATTAGTTATAATATTTTGTCATATCTAATCACATTCTTTTAAATATGTTCAAATCCTTCTTTGTGAATATATACTTTAATCTTTTGTGATCAGTATATATGTCACACTTTTCTCTATAAAGTTAATTCCTCCATATCTTTAATGTAAAAAAATACCACAGCTAACTCCAAAGCATTAGTTGGGTAATTTTTCTAATTAATAATTAATTTTAATGAGGTATAAGATATAACCATGTCATTTTTCATAATAACATATCCCAATTTCATTTTATATGAATATATGTATATTAAAAACCATTCTCCACTACTGGGAAATGTAAGCAAAAATGTGTTGACTAATATTAACATTAGTTCCTTGAAATTTTCATCACATCCATCTATCTAGAGGAACCTGGCACCCATAACAAGAAAAATGGGCTATTTCCATGGATCTATAGCCACAGTTTTCAAAACTGTGGTTATAGCTAGGCTACAACAACAGTTTTATAAAACTTTGGCCATAGTCTTTTTTGATAGCCTATATCCACGATTATATAAAACCATGGCCATATCCTTCTTTTATAGCCTATTTACACGGTTCTATAGAACCATGTATAAAGGTGCATCCTGTAGCTATGGTTTTCAGAACCATGGTTATAGGTATCCTTTTCTTTCGCGGGAGAAAAATTTTCCCACAAAAAAATGGCGGGAAGCTCTATTGACACAATTTTCAGGATATTGCCACGGCTTTTATTAATATATATAACATAATATATATATATATATACCAAAATTCCTTAGTAGTGTAGTGTTTAGGTGGCTGAATTGTAAAGGGAAGGTGTATGGATCAAATTCAGACAGTGACACATAATTTTTAGGCTATAACCACAGTTTACTAAGGTTATAGCCATGATTGTCCACCATAGCAACAACCATGGTTATAGTCTACGGACACAATGGACAAATTTGATACCTATTTCCATGGTTTGGAAATTTTTAGCAATAGTTCAGACCCTATTTCCACGACGATAGAACCCACAGTTGGGAAAAATTGTGGTCGTAGGCTACGATGACAGTTTTGGCCCCTATTTCCATAGTTTTCAACCATAGAAATAGCCCATTTTTCTAGTTGTTTACCTTCCAAGTTAACATGGTGAGTGGATTAGATAGTCATGATCATTTATATAGAAAAAATTGATAATATCTAGATAAACCAAGAAAACTACAGATCTCATTCATCATGGTTAGTCTAGGCCAACATTCATTAGCCTCCTTCTTTGATGGATCTACTGATATACCCTATCTTGAGATTATATGTCCCAAAAATGAAAACTTTTTCGTCCAAAATTCACACAATTTTAAATTTCTCATATATTTTATCCTTCCTTAGTATCTTTAGTATAATTCTCAAGTCTTCTTCATGTTATTCCTTTTTCATTTAATAGATATGAAAATCATCTATAAATACTAAAAAAACTAATAAAGGTAATATATAAAGACTCTATTCATTAAATACATAAAGGTAAAAGGGGAATTAGTAAGAATGTTTATCATTAATATGTATTCATTATGTCCATACCATGTAGAGAATTTCATCTTGGGTATATCCCTCTTCTTGACCCATAATTATTGATATCTAGAATGAAGGTAAATCATGATAAAATATTGAGTGCTAAGCAGATAATCAAACAAGTCATCAATGTGGGGAAGAGGATACTTGTTTTTAATTTTGATATTGTTCACCTCCTGATAATCAATGAAGAGTCAATGTGATCCATCAATATTTCTTACAAAATAACATGTGCTCTCTAAGATGACATGTGTGGTAGAATGAATCCCTTGTTAAGGTTTTCTTGGAGTTTCATCTTCAATTCCTCCAAATCAATCGGATCCATTCTACAGGGAGTATTTGAGATTAGTATGGAACAAGTTCTTATTTCTATAGATAACTCAAAATAAAATTTTGGTGGAAGTCTGGGAAACTATTCTAGAAATTCATCAATAAATTTCCACACAATAGGCATATCATTGATGTAAAATTTCTCCCCAACCATTTGAGATAAACACCCCTTTTGAATGGGAATCAAGATTGAAAAAATATATGTGATCTCCATCGGATGTTCATAACTATCATCAAATTTTTAAATGATCATATGTTTGTTTGGAATATAAAATGTGACTTTCCTTATTTACAATTTATTTGGCATTTATGTATTCATATACATTTATAAGACAACGTCAATTTCAACCAATGGAAGAATAAAATCATTTTGAGGAATCAAATTACCACCAATATTAACTAGAGAGGAATCATATACTTGATATGTGGTCATCATAGACTAGGGTTATTCACTACTAATTATACATTTAATTATTTTGGTGGTATCTTGATACCCGTATAAAATTCTTCCGATATGAAAGAATGGGTAGATCTAGAGTCAAATAAGATATTATCATTTCTAGATTGGATGGTAAGTGTACCATTCACCATGTCATTATCACACCCCTCATCGTAAATAGTGATCGCATGAGATTTCCCCCAGTTCCTCAACATAAGAGGTTGTTGATGTCAATCATCGTCATTGACCTACATATTTTGGAACTAGTTATCATAGTTCCCATATCCCTTCTATTTGGAACACTGGATTATGCGTGATGCATTATATGAATATTTATCTCTATTACAATCATTAGATAACATCATGACATCAATTTGGTAATAAATTTCCTATGAAATTACCTTCCACACACAAAACATTTACTAGTCCCTTTAAGAAAACTTCCTCTTTGTTTCTCGCCATGCTTTGAGAATAAAAGAATACTCCTCTTCTTTTCTCCATGGTTTTTTGATTTTCTATGGAACTTTTTTTCCTTTTCCTATCAAAACCATGAGATATATATGTAAATTAAACCTCTTATTCCACCTTGATAACATATTTAACAATATATTCATAACTAATAAAGTGTCTTGTGGATAATTCCATTTGAATATTCATTTTTAATCCACTTAATAATTGATCAACATTCATTTCAATTTGGATGATAATACCACAATTGTACTTCAAAAATATTCTCAAACATTCCTCATAGGTACCAATGAATTCTTAATAAATTTTCATTAACTCATGGAATACTTTTTCCATCTTCATATAAAGAATATGAGGAATGTACATATTGAAAAATATGTTTTTGAACCTTTCAAAATCCATGGATTCAATTTCATCATATTTCCTCAAATTCTTTCTAAGATTCAACAATTGATCTACTTCACCTTTCTAAAAGTAGATAACTAAAATTATATTTTCATGTTTTAAACACTGGAGATCATAAAATATCATTTTAGTGATACAGATCCATTTTAGAGCAACTAGTGAATCATTGTTTCCTTGAAAGGAAGTTATATATTGCCGCATGAAGGACTCAACATAATTTTTTTCCCTCCATTGTTCATTTAGAAGTCCTGCATGATTCATATCTTTAAAAAGTAGTGTAAGAATAAAAATGATATTTTTCAATCCATAGCCCATAAAATTTGGATGCTCGGAAGGAAAATCATTGCATTGTTTATATTATTCAGCATTAACATGGTTCCTTTGAGTTCTGGATACTGACTAAAACCAAAAATCATAGTGTAAGAAAAAATTATCATAGTGGGGAATCACATAATCATGATAAATCACTTCTATGATGTCTAAATAATGACACCTTATTCTTTAATCTAGGATAATTCAGGGTTATCATAGGTTATTCATATTCATATTCTATTTTAATCCTATATGATGGTTTGTAAATAGTTTATAAATTTACAAAACATATCCCATGGGAGTGTCAAACTGTATGTGCTGCAAGACCCATTCTCATGCACTAGGTGACGATCAATACCAACTCAATACACCCTTTTCAGATTTATTACCCCTATGTTCCTTTGTTCCAAATCCATATCCACTTTTAGTATCTATACAGGAATTTAATTTCTGGAAACCACTATGTCTATTCTTTACCAAAATTCCAAATCATTTTCCTATACTTTGTCTCATCCATAGACTTATCCATAGTCATGTCCTTAGGGATATTACTAAGGTTTACTCATCCTAGTTTCCAAATATTAACTAAACCTATCCTTTTATACCAAATATAGAGACCAAGGATTATCATATATAGATATTTCATAATTGTTTATGAATATTCATTATATTACACAAACACACATATTAGGACGGTAATAGTTTAGTTCCATTGAAACATGAAAACATAAACACTAGTCCATAAGTGAGCTACGACACATCCCACTACATTCTTCATAACTATAACCCTTATTAGAAATATCATACATAATACATTTCTTCATATCCTTGGGAAAGGAAACATAAGAAAGGGAAATCTCATATGCTTAGTAAGGTTAAACAAGGGAGATATGTAAAAATAACATTAAAATATGGGTATGATACCATGACCATAAAATTTGACAACCATACCCTACATATCAAAGATCATGATCTTGAGTCATGGAATAAATATTATAATTTCATAAGGCATGAATCATAAGTGAATCAATGAATATGATCCCTAAGAGAATAAAATTGTAATAATAAATAGATGTGTGACATGTACATAAGAATAAAAAATCATTTGCTTATTAGTCAAGACTCTCTTATAAGGCAGTCGTATTGGAATGGTTCCACTCCTCATACTATCATAGTAGTCCAAGTTCACCCCCAAGAATATCATTCTAGACAAAATCCATTACTGAATTTGTTTCACTCCTCCTTCTAGTCATGTATATCTCATGAGAGATAAATCTTTACCCAATGCATTATAGGGTGATATAGGTCCCACCTATCTCATAATTAAACCCATATTTATCGATGAAATAAGATTATAAAACATTCATCATTTCATAACCCATGAAATGAAATATGTTTCAAAAACATTTCATCATATCATAAACTAAAGAAAAGAGATAGGTTTGATAACCATTTCATCATTTCACTATTGCATAACTCATGGAAAGAAGTAGGTTTCATAATAATTTTATCATTTTATAACCCACGAAAGAGTAACGGGTTCCATAAAAATCATGCCTTTATAATAATAAACCATTCATAGAAAGAATAATAATTGTATCCCTGGTAAAGAATAATTTATATCATTTGAGGTCATCTTAGATGTTAAATGATTTTGATTGATAATTTAAAACATTTTTTGAGGAAAACATCCTTTACCCTTTGAAAAAAACTTTTTAAAACATAAAACATTTTGAAAATATTTTTCTCTGAAAATAACCTTTAAAACATATAAAATATGCTTCAAATAATTGATTGGTCATGACGGTGGGAATTTTCATTCACACAATACACATTAAAACAATGATTCCTTTCAAATTTTCAATAAAAGTAAAATGGAAATTGTTTAGAAAATTTTGTGAATATTAATTCAAAAATATTTTTTAAAAAAATAAAAAATGGGTAAAAAAATCTTTTAAAATCATAGGATAACATTAAACCATTTTGTAAAAAAAAATTAGAAACCTTGTTTTCAGAAGAAAATGGATTTCTGAACAAAAAAGGGAAATATAATTAGATTTTATTAAAAACATTTCCTCAATAATTTTGAGTACAAAAGAGTGGAAAACGTAATATTAGTATCATGAATAACTAGAGGATAATAAAGTTCATGGGTTTCTTGAGAGATAGATCATAATATTTTATTATCAGAACCATAATTATAAACAATCTCAATTAGTGATGGGATTGTAACATAAAATCCTAATCACATTGGTAACATTGAATCGTAACCCCCATGAATCAAGAACATAAAATGAAACATAAAATATCACGAGGATAAATAAAATCAATATATTAAATGTCGATGGGACTGTATATACACCTCATAAAATAATATAGGTTCATAACATAACATATGTATCAAAGAAGGTAGGTCGTACATATACATGAACTCCATTTCCATTTTCTTTTTAGATTGACAGAAATAAAATTAAATGATAATATTATCATTCTATAATAATTTTTATATCATATATATCACATTTTTTATTAAACTAATCCTTAAAACAATCTATTTAAAGCATGGACAAATCACATCGCTTCGCAAGGAGGGAATATGTCGTATACAAGAGCAAAATTATTGTATTTCTAAAAAATGGATATTGTGAAGTTATATGTGATATAATTATTCAAATTTCATAATAACATCAAAAACATCATATATAAATAATTAATCTGTCATTATGTCTAGCCTTGAGAGGAACAAAAAGGAATGATATCAGTTTGTGAGGTGGTAGTCCATCATACACATGAATGATAATTGTGTAAACTATTTGATGGAAGTAGATATATTTATAGGTCACAACTTTAACATAAAAAAAATCTTATTATATGGATGATATTGTGGTAATTATATCAGTATGGTATAATAATAATTAAATAAGGTGGAGGAATAAATAAAACAAAAATGCCCAATGATGAACTTTATTTCTTCTTCAAATATCCTCCATATGATTAAACCAAATTCCTTCCTAGGTTGGATTTTTGTAAAATATATAGCCTATAAGATGTGATTATGTAATTTTGGAAGTTATTTGGGTTGGTATTCTTTAAAGAAAAAGGGTATGAAGGTGTGAGGAAGAGAGTAGAATGGGTGGCCTCTTATAAGTGAGGTGAGTGGAACACTTGTAATTTTATAAAATAATGAACTTAAAACAAGTTTCTTTCATATAAAAATACTCTAAAATGGATTATTATTTATCCTATAAGGGTTAAAGTTGAAATATTAGCATCCAATGTTTTTTGGACAATTTTTGGTGTCATTTTTACCCATATCTTTTTAGTTTAACCTGCCAGTAAATCCATATTTTCCTTAACCATTGTAAACAATTCTTATAGTGTTTGTATTAATTTTGTTTAAAAATTAATGTGACCTTATTATATAATATACGTTATATTTATTCTGTAGGGATGGTGAGAATAAGGGTTTTAAAGGGAAAGTGTTCAAAAGTTTACAATGTTTTTATATTGACATTAAATTTGAATTTGATTCTAGTGACCTAAATTTTATTAATGGATGAATAATTAAGATAATTTTTATTTTAAAAAATAAAATTTAATTAAAATTTATAAATAATTTTAATGAAAATGTAGCTTTCAATTAAAATGTCGTAAATTTTACTATTCATCAAAAAATGAAACTTTTTAGAAAACTCCCAAAAAATCACCATAATCTAATTTTGATATTATGACTTAAAAATAAATTTATTTTTTCAAATTCATTTTATAAATGTGTAAAAATTTAATTTTATAAATGTTCATAAATAGAAATAAAAATATCTTTTTCTATAAAATATTTTATTTGAAACATATAAAAACATTATCAAAAAGTTGGTAATTTTTTATCAATATGTTTCATTTATGTAAAATCATTATAATTAGTATTTAAAAAGTATTTATTACTATTCATATGACTATGTTTATTAGATAGGTTGTTATAGTCATGTTTAAATAACTATATTAATAATATATCTTGGTTTTCTAAAAAATTAGTGTTGTGTGTAATTTAGGAAAAACTTAGTGTTTCATGAAAAAAATCTATAAAATAAATTTAATTAATTTTAGAAAATTAATTTCTATAAAAACATTGGGTGTTACATGCTCGGGGTAAGAAAAATGAGGCTAATAGAACACTACATATTCATATGATTGTACAAACTAGGGGGGAATAAAGGGTTGGGATCGGAATGTTGAGTCGATCACCTTAGAGATCCTAGGTTCGTTATGCCCTATAAATGTGAAAGGAACACATGGGATGTGAAACCAAGGGCATTAGAATTCCACTTGAGAAAGGGAATGTGGAAAAGATGTAAATTGTGACCTTGATAGTTGAAATCCATCAAGTGAGAAAGATTGTTTGAGGATAACTATTGAACATTTTTGAAACATGGATTCCATAACCATTCCTCCAAGGATATCCCCTCCAATACATGATAACAGGTAGGAGGAGAGCCTATTTTTTCCATGCACCATCACCGTAGGGAATTCGTTCATAGATGGTAAGTAGACACAAAACCAGATTAGGAGGGATAAAATGTGTGTTGATGGAGGATTAGAATGCTCAAGAAGGGTCCAAACATATTAACGCTTCACCATAATGCATTGATAGAATCAATGGGAGCAATCTAAACAAGAAGAGGGGACATAAGTTAATGGGGTGAATGTGATTTTCAGCCAGGTGGAAAATGTGAGGGATGGGATTTATTTGGTTCCAAGTATAAGGAGAATGGTGTGTTTCATAGATTATAGTCACATAGATTTTAAAAAGGGGGATTCCATTTATATTCATGTAACATTGACCAAGACTCTTAGTTTAAGGTCAAATATTTTTTACCACGATGTGATGGGATTTATGGTCAGGTAGCTTAAAACAGGACTCCTCATTTAATATTACATATATTGGGCAAGAAGGAGGGTGTTCAAAGAGTTTTTTCATAATTTCAGAGAGATAAAAGCTAACATGAATGGAGGATCCAAGAGGCCTCACACCAAAAAAATATTCCATGATCAAATATCTCACAGTTTAAGTTCATGGTTCTTAGACCATAATGGTTTGGTTTTTCTCGATCATGCATGGGAAGATATTACCATAATTACTAATCCCACATAATTTATTCTCAGTGTGGGAGACATGGAATTCTTAGGAATCCCCTTTGGGATATGGGAGAAAATAATATCGATAGAGAGAAGCTATGTTGAGAGATCCCCAGAGACACTAACTCTCATAGTCAATGTGAACAGATTTCTTAGAGGGTCAGCACAAGTCGTGTCAGAATTCCACAAGAATAATGGGAGGTGGAGAGGAGGGGAATTGGGACATTTGGGACTTGAACCAATAAATTATGGAAACCAATGAGTGATGAACAAGTACTAACCATGTTCAAAACACAAGACCCATAAATTCACCTGTCAAGAATGGTGTGAACAAACATAGCATCAACCTTTGACAATGTTGGAAACATAGAATTATCAATCATCTAAAAAAACAATTTGAGATGTTTACCAATGATGATGTGTGAGATAGTTTGGCCAGACACCATTGCTGATAGGGGTTCTTTCTTGAGGTTATAGGGTGATAGGGATCCAATTCTTGGGATAATATAATTATGTATATGGGTTGAGAAGGTTGTTTTGGTGGAGTTCAACACTCTTAGATTTACACCACAAATCATCATAATATGTTGAGGGCATTCATCTTCAGGCATGTTCCAAACCTATTATTGAGGATGGATGACTTAAGGTATGTCTATGACCATGTTGGGTCCATGGTAAAGGACCCAGGAATTTATACATATCACAAGAGGTTAGTAATAAATCTAGACAAATTTATATAATGTGGCATTGTAGGATAATGGAACCGTGAGGGAAGGTCCTCTTAAACAATTCCTAAAGTAGCACACAGTTTTACATAATTTGATAGTTATGTAAAACATATTGTTTAACATCTTAATCAAGTATGTTGAACATATAGTTTTATGTCTTACAGTTAAGATAAGGGGATTATACAATTTAAGGTCGTATTCCTTTGACTACGGTGTGGGTGAGATAGATTTTCTAGTAAAAAATAATGGACAGTATGGGAAAGGAGACCAAGGAGGCCTTTTATTAGTGGGGTGTGTCTCTCTCAAGAGGGAATGTTCATGGTCGGTCCATATAGAAGTGTATAGGCATTACTACATATCCCAAGGAATGGAATGGTAATCAAGTTGTACATAATTATAGATTAAAATGTTGTAGAAGATTAATAAATGAGGTAGGGAATGGTCCTATTGGGAGAGGATTAAGAGATTCGTATTTATTTTAAGAAATCATAGATGAATACATTAGCTAGTCCCTGTAAGGTTATACATCTTGGACCATGAATCCTTGTTTAAATTCATAGATTTTAAACCACAATGGACATTTCTTCTAAATTTTATTCTTGGTTATTGCACCAGAGGGGGATTGTGTGTCCCAAAGTTGTCAGCATAGCATGAAAGAGTAGTAACCTATCATGAATAAAATCCAAGGTGGCATTTCACTGCATGAAATATAAGGGTTTATCCACATATATTTTATTGTCATGATTCATAGACAACAAAAAAGTTTCTCCAAAATAGTATGTATGAAATCAGCGAGTCAAGTCCTAATGTGAGCAGAAGTCCAAGGATTCCTTTCACTAAATATAAAAATATATGGCAATCTTCACACAATTTATGGTCATGATGTTTGAACCTAAAGGGTATTGGTGTTCCTTGACCGTGTTTTGGAGTATCCTAACATAATTCTTATACCATCATGAGCCATTCTCAATGTGGAAATAAGGAATTATTAGGTATCCCACAAGGGACATGGGATTCCAAAATATGGGTGATAAAATCTAGCCCAAAAAGGTACATATAATTCCAACATACTCTATCTGTGTGCTCAAATTCATGAATGGATAACAACTGTGGTGTAAAAACTTACCATGAAGGATGGAGAATAAAAAGGAATTAAATTAGGAATATTGGGATATTGAAGAAAAAAATGGGGAGACCAATGGCCACAGAATGAATATTGAATTTTTTTGAAACATAAGTTTTGTAGCTATATTGGTCTAGGATAAAATGAATAAATGTTGGATCGATCGTTGACCATGTTCAACACAAAGGAACTAGTACTTAATTCAAATTATATTTCAAGTTTTTGTACCTAGGATGGTAGTTAATCATGTTTTTCTAGGTACCATTACTATTAAGGGAGATGATTCAGTCTTATAGGATAGTGGGGATTTAAATTGAGAGATACGTTAAGTGTGGAGATGAACATGATGTGATGTCTAGGGGAGATCCAAGGAACTCTACGAGTTATTCCAAAAAGTTCTCTAATAGGTTGAGTGGGTGTATCAATGAGAGTAGAGTGTACATGTTCCTAAGGGTGATGGACTCGATGGGGGTGAGTAGAAGGTTGGACCCAAAATGTAGTATTAGAGAGTATCTATGTATCTCATGGGATTGGTAATCAAGACATGCTTAGTTATAGAAGGTGGGATAGTAAGAGACTAATGAAAAGGAAGGGAGAACCTCTTGGGAGAGGGTCTATGGTATCAAAAAAATTATGTCATGTGATTGGGATGTAAACCATGTAGTTTAACATCTTACGGTGATGATGATGTATCATATTTTAACTTCATGCCACTAGGATGTAATCATGTAGTTATACATCGTGTTACTAGGACATTTCCCCACCATTTAATGTCATGTGACCTGGACATAGTGTCATATAGATTATTGTATGGAGATAAGGACCTTGATAGATGAGTCCCATGAAGTGCCACTTGAGGAACTAGAAAATTGTTGGAGGGGTTATGTGCTCCTCATCATTGGTGATCAGTGAGTATGCACTATTAGAGTATACCTCATGAATGACATAATGTATATCAAATTTAGGTTCCATATTAGGTTCCATATTCCTATTTATAACCGGAGTTCTTAGAGGCAATACCAAATTGTCTTGTATAAAGAAGCATAGGATAACCTTTTTGTTTAGTGATCATGCCACTCAATTCAAATGTCACACTATGTTATCAAGTACATGGAGAATGTTTTCCATGAGGACTTTTAGATCATTTAAATCCACTTTGGTCCATATTTAGAGTGTTTTATGGTCATATAAGACCTTTAGGAGTGACATGAGTTGTGCCTATATGGGTAAAACTTCCACTATTACATATACCAAGGGGTATGGGGTCACTTCGGTGGAGTTATGGGTCATTGTTAGAGATTCAAAAAGGTAATTTGAGAGCTTATAGGGTTATCTCAACTTGTTGTATCCCATAATCCTTTTTCATATTTCAGATAAGGACTTATTGAATGCCTTGATCTGTAAATTTTCTTTTGCATGTTAGCGGGAAGTATGGTTGGATCAGATATAGTACATGGCATACAAAATTTTTAGCACAACATTTCTGAAAATGGTGTTATTATCTATGAGGATAGTGTAAGGAATACCAAATTAATAAATGATATTGGAATTCATAAACTCAATCATAGATCTGGCCTTGACTTCAGTGAGGGTAACAACCTTTTCCCACTTCACAAAGAAGTCAGTGGCATTCAATTCTAACCTACACTGTCAAGTTGTTTCTAGTGGTTAGGGGCCCATAATATCAAGTACCCATACAAAAAAAGTAAATTAGTACTTGGTTTCATGGAGAATATTTGTAATCAAATTCATGATGTTGGCATGAAATTAGTATACATGAAACTTCTTATGGAACTTCATGCATTCATGGAACGTGGTGGGTAGGAAGTACCCCATTCATCATATATGTTAGGAGATATTCAATCCAACTTGATGGGACCAACAATATCCAACATGGAATTCCTATATTCCCAAGGGAACCACCTTCCCTTTAATTGAATGAAATTTAATTCCATGAAAATTGAGCCTTTGGAGGGAATGTTTATTATTTTGGTCACAATGGTGGGTGTACTTCGATGCATGAAGGAGGATTCATTTACAGTCAGCATGACTCGATGGGAGATCCAATAGTGGAGATACTCAATGAAGTGAGTCACCCATTTGGGAAGATCTTGAGGTTACATGTAATTTGAAGACCCTTCAGCTGATGTACTAGTGGGAACCTAGTTCACATGTATGTCCTCCTCATTATGGAAGGTGGGGTAAATGAATCTATGATAGGCCACATAGATGACCGAGTTATCTTGGTTAGTCTCATAAAGGTATGTGGTAAGGAATTGAAGGGAATTGGATCCGTCATTATGGGATTTGGGGGGAAGGAATAACCTTCGACTATAAAGGGAACTGAGCCAACAACACATGAGTATGCTCTAACAAGGGGACATGTTCTTGATTCTGGATGACTTAGTCACCAATGATCTTCTTGATGACCATTTCAGATTCCCCTTTCACATAGAAGTTTGAAACCTCATTCTTGACATCTTAATCTAGTAATAAGGGCATGATACTAAGCCTTATTGATGGAATAACATTACAATAATAGGAATGAGTATATAATGATCGAATGTGTTGGAGTGGTGAAGACAGTCATAAGGCCAACCCTATTGAATTTAGGGTTTTAGAGTATTATCTTGATCGGGATTTTGGAGGCCCCATCGAAGAGAATCTTCCAGTATATGATGGACAAATAGACTATGAAGATGGCCTCCTCTAGGAGTTATATATCTAAGGGAAATTCCTCAAGGGAAAGATGAGTGCCTGGGAAGTCTTAAAGTTATTTTCACTTGAAAACCTTATAGGGGGACAAACCTAATATCATAATAATGTACAATCATTGACCACCATTCAATCACCCAATTAGGATGCGGTGGTTAAAAAGTTAATTCAATGGATCGATGTGGGACACCAGATGTATCTTTTGGTGCTGTAGGAAATGTTGTAGTTTCTTAACCATAATGATTAAGGTTAGAAATATCTTCTAAATGGGAAATTATATGGTATCTGTTTCAGGAAACGTATAGAAGAGATAGTATAGACTATTGTACCTACCTTATTTATTCTTATGACATGGGATATCTCCAAGGGATCAATCTAGAGTGGTCATGTAAAAGACTAGGGGTTTCCCTGTGAAGGGAATCATTAGGACCATTGGGTATAGTAGGTACTGGTTTATGTCCTAAAATGTGGTTTTCCACTCTTGTTCCCACTCATAAGAGGTTTAATTTCTTATGATCCTTAAGAAGGTATTATATTTACCATACAAGTATAAGATAAATAGTCTGATATAGGCAAGGTGACCATGGATGCCTTAAATTTCCCAGAATTTTTTTGGGGGAGGATGATAGAAATGATGTTCTCTAGGTTGATTTCAATACCATTTTATCTGAAAAAAAACAATGAATGTCCCTAAAGTGAACCTAAACACACAATATAGGGGATTCATTTTCAGGTGGTTGTTGAAAATATAGTATAAAAATTTCACATGATCCTTGATATGGTATTTCCTTTATCAGAGTTTGACAAAAAAATCCTCGACATATAATTCAACCAAAACCCCAAGGATTCACTCGAATATGTTGATTATGTAATGCAGGTAGGTAGCCTCGGTATTCCTCATGTCGAAGGTGTTAATCAATAACAAAAATTCCCCTGAGGTTCCCTAAAGTTGATGGCTTCTTTTTCCACGGGGGATATTCAGATTTGATTGTACCCATAGTATCCATCCATGAAAGATAGGGCTTAGAAATTGGGTGTTACATTAATCAATAGATCTACCAATAGAAGAGGAAAGTCATATTTCAGTTAGTGGTAGTTCAGATCCCAAAAGTTTATGCAGACTATGATCTAACCATTCTTCTTCCAGGATAGGATATTATTGGCTATCCATTTAGGATACTGGAATTCCCCAAAAGAGTTTGATTCTATGAGCTTAAAAACTTTGACCTTATCCATGGAACCAAGGAAAGGGTTATTTTTCCTTCAAGAATGTCTAAATCCATAGTGTCCCATTTGGAGGCCAAGATGATGGACAACAGTCTATGAGTTTGGCCCTGAAGTTTCTTAAGATTTCCATGTGATTATGTCAAGAATATTTTTTGAGAAATACATGTTTCATATTTTTTCCTTAGGATACATGACTGCACTGATCTAAATCAACCTCGAGACTTCATTAGTTCTTGGATTTAATTGATTCAACTCATCAATAGTGGTATAGATTCTTTCCTCAAATGCTAGAGGGGCATCATCCAAATCCACCTCATCTTTAGACACATGGGTATCAGATGAATAGGGTGACTGCTCCTGATCTGTGGACTATGAAGTGGTCAAACGATATATTTTGTAAGAAACAAGGTCTCTATAGTGACATTATATCTCCATAGAGACCATGTAGACAATGTAAATGAGTTAATATTATGTGGTTGCCAACGGTGGGATTCTCTGATGAAGTCAAAATAGTAGTGACGTATCGATGTCCATCGGGTCATCAATTCTCATTTTAAGGTAAAATGTAGTCATGGATTGGTGACCAATGGGTATATTTTATGTTACACTAATGCAAATATGGACTTTATCAATGCTAGAAAAGAGCATTAACAGCGCTAAAAAAGTGTTGTTAATCGAGGTGAAGAAAATGCCTCTTTTATCAGCACTCTGAAATGCGCTAATAAAGGCCCCTTTTATCATCCCTCAAAAAAAGAACTGATAAAAGGGGTCTTTTATCAGTGCTAAAAAAGCACTGATAAAAGGGTCCTTAATCAGCGCTTTTTTGGAGCGCTGATAGAAGTTTAAAAATAATTTACAAATAAAAAATATATTTTTGCAATTCGGGGAGGCTTCAACAGTGCCCCCCATCCCCCTTTAACAGTGCCCCAACCACCAAAAATCACACCCCATATCACATAAATGACTTATTTTAAATTTTAATTCCATTTAATTTCCATTCATGCTTTGTTTTGGGGGTTTCCCAAGCTTTTATGGAGGAATGGGTGAGTTTCATGAATTGGGCCAAACCGTGAGCCCAATTCCAGATTTAAAAATAAATTTTGATTCCTTTATAACTCCTTCATTTTTCAAAATAATTCATCCATTCAAATTTCTAATTGTCATATGCTGACCTATTAACACCACCATATTAATTTGGACCATTTAGGAATCCATAATCATAGTGGATATGGGTTTTTATTTTAGATATTGGGTCTGCCCGAAAGCCCATTTTCTACATTAAAATTAAATTTTAATTATTTAATATCTCCTTCAATATTTACGTTTTGTCAGTGATTCCAACTCTCACCCGATACCACTTACCCAAGGCGCGCCCCCATTCTCTCCTCCCATAATTTGGAGCTCAATAGAATCACTAAATTGGTCGAAGCTTCTCAGGATTTCAAAAATCGCCCATATTTGGAGAGGTAAATTGATCCTTTCATAACTCCTTATATTTTTACTCTTTTTCCCCCATTCTAGTTCCTACATGATCTCCTAATCCTTTTTAAAACCTCCCATGAATGTTTGGATGTTTTCAAATTCAGATACTGGTGGATTTTGTGGCGTTTTATTCAAGATTGTTTTGAGTAAGTGTTTCTCTCTTCAATTTCTTCCTTCTCCGCAGGGTTTCCTCCCTCTTTCATTATGTTCTAAAATATCCAAAAGTTATGGTTCGAACCTATGGTTTGATTTGGTGTCTTTTTTGCTAAATATTGTGGTCTAGGGCTGGATTTATCTTCCTTGTGGTGCTGCGGTGGTTCTGTTGATGTATCACACCATGTTTTGAGGGATTTCACACTTTCGGTAGGTGGTTCCATGTGTAAACAATTATTGATGTGTTAACTTGTTGTATTTACTGATTTTTCATAATCCTCATATGTTGGGTGTGGTGAAAAAACTGTTTATGATTGATTTGGTTAAGTGTTTAATTTTATAGTTGCATTTTAACTTGAAATTGGGTGTTTTCATGTGTTACTCGTGGGGTATTATTTGGGTGTATTTTATAACATATGGAATTGGTTTACAAAATCTTGTTTGGCCTGCCAATTCTGGTTTGTTAATTTATTAGTTTTATGTGGGCTTAAAAAGAGGGTTTTTGAATAGTTTTTATGTGTAAAACATTGTTATACTTCTTGAGAGCATTTTATGAAAATGTGTGTTTTCATTTGGATCATTTTTATTATTATTCAAGGTGATTTTATAAAACTTGAAAGTGGTTTTATAAATGTCTCTAGGGATTCCAATTCTGTTTTGGATAGTAATTGGTATGGTTTTTGGTTTTAAATGGGGGTTTTGAAATGGGTTTTGTGTGCAAGATATATTTACACCACTTGGGTTCTTTTTATGAAAATTGTAAATGTTTTAGTTGGTTAAAAAAAGTGGGAAAAGGGTGCATTTTTACTGTTTGGTATGTGTGTTCACCTATTATGGGGTTTTGAAAGGTTAAGTGATGTTTTATGATTTCAAACATTTTTATAATGTTTTGTAAATTTCTGAAATGTTTTATTAAATTGTGATGTTGGAGCGAAACTTGTTTGTGGGATGTTTCAAGTAAGTTTGATGATAAAATGATTTTGAAGATAAAAAGGGTATTATGTAACAAGTGAGTGAGATTTTATGAGAGTTTTAATATATTGGAATGTTTTTGTAAAATTTTTTAATGGAATTTTGGAAGTGTTAAAGAAATGTGAAAAGTATGTGGACTTTTGTGACATGTGTTGTATACATGTGGGCTGTTTGGTGAATTTATGGTATGTAAATGATATTTTAATGTGAAAATTATTTTCGTTGACTTGTTGAATTTGTTTGATCACAAAGGGAAAACCCAGGTATCTAGGTGGTGGACATGTACTAGTATGCTAGTGAATCCGTGGGGTTTGGCCTCAGTTTCACTTAGAAAGATTGATGCTTACAACTCTAACTAAACTATGATGATGATGATTGGGGACCAATAGTTTATGGGTATGTTCCCTACTAGTGGCTCGTGCACGATAACAGATATTTTGGATGGTTACTCTCACTGAGATACGAGGTACCTGGGACCCACATCTAGCTAGTGCCTAGGGGTTATTTCCCATTACTTGTGCTCACTAGATATTTTGTTCTTACCATCGGCATACGGTATGAGTAGCTAGAAAATTCAGTAGATTTGGTATTTATTTTAAAAGTGTTTATTCTTTAAATTATCCCACATGAAAACTGTTTTTATTTAATGTTCCATATTTTAGAAATTGTAACTAGTCTTTCAGGTTTTTGAAAACTTGCATGCTTTTCATCATTAAATGTTTATCACATGGAATATATTAGTTGTAATATCCTATTAGGATATGTCTCACATCCTACTTACACCCTTGGGTGTAAGTAGACTTGGTTATTTCTGTTGTCTTGGGTTGGGTACAGTTTTTAGTTCCAGTGGTTGGGGTTTCTAGGAGGTCCTTGGTGGTGAAGTCTTGTGGAGATGGCTTAAGGGTGGTGCCCCTTGCCATGAGGGTTCTTAGGATGTTCCCTTTTGGTTTTGTACCTTTTTTATAGTCTTGTTGAGTTGTTTTAAAATATGTAATTCAATTCTGATTTTTTTTAAAGATAGTTTGGATTGAAAAATCCAGATTTTTTTTATTGGATTATTTTGTTGTTTTAAGTTTATAAACTCAGGTAAATAATTCCAAAATTTCAATTTGTGATACCCAGGAACTTGTGCCAGCCTGTGGGGATTGGGAACGAACTTTAGGCCTTGTCATGGTATGGGTTTGGTGCTGGTTTTGGCAGAAACTAGATTTGGTTCGTGACAAAATGGTATCAAAGGGAGATTCATGTTAACTCTTTGGGTCGTGTTATTTGGGGAAGATTCAGGATAGTATGGAGTTAGAATTGTAGGGAATTGGTATTCCAGTTATGGGTAGTGTGCCTGATCACCACACCTCATGATAGAATTCATGTTTTCAGGAGAAGTCAAGATTTATCTAAGTCCTTTGGTTTTCATGGTTTGATGATGATGAGGGGAAATGAAAAGAGAGTTGGGTTAATGGTCTCAGTGATCTCGTAGGTTCTGGAAAGCCATTTAGAGCTGAGGATATTTCCTATAACACTCTCTGTGTTGGTGAAGTGATTGAAATATGGCCTCCAACCATAGGTTCAAGTCACCCACTGAAACTAGATTCCTCTCTCATTGTTTTGTGCTTTAGTTTTGAAATCATGGCACTTTGGTTTTAAAGTGACTTGGTTTTAAGAAGCATAAAGTTTTTGTGAAATTATTTTCAAATAAAGAGGGAATGTTTTGGTTTATGAAATGGTGGAACTAAATTTTCAGGATTTTTTTGAAATGGAAAATGTTGTTCTTACACCGCTTTTGAAAGTAGGAACTATATTGAAGTTGGTTTTGAAAAGTGTTTCCAATAGAGTTTTCTAAACAATCCAAGGGTGTTTTAATGGGATGAGTTGTTTTGAAATTGATGTAAATATTTTTAATGTGAGTTCTTTTCTAAATGGTTGTGTCTTTATGAAAAGTTTTGTAAGATGTGAGTTGGGATTTTGATCTCGTGGTTAGAGGTTTTGAGAAAAAGGATGTGTTGGTTGACCATTTTGGTTTTGAAAAGTGGAAAGAATTTTTGTTTTAACCTTTGATATTATCATAAGAAACCGCATGCATGGGGATATATGGGATGATTAATGGTTGATGGCATGATTGGATGAGTTTTGGGATGGATATGAGGAGGGTGCCCGGTGTGGCACAGAATCATGCATGTGTAAGGCCCATGGGGTACCATTGGTGGATGTGCTAACCGTTGAACCGTTTGTTTTCAAAGAAATGTTTTTAATAAAAAACATGATGTCTTGAGGAATTGTTTGGGATGGTTTATATTATGTGTTTTTGGAAAATTTTGATGTTGTGGGATGTTTTGAGTCCAATAATCCCTCCTGTTTGAACTGTGTTTTGGGTTTTTGTTTGGTCGGTAAGTTGGGAAGAAGGACCGGTTAGTAGTCTCCTATGAGATATGTTTTTGGAAAACATTATGGTGGTTCCCTTCATGTGTTTGGATATAGTTTGTGGCACTTTTTGACCAATGGACTAGCTTGGTTGGGTCCTTGGGTTCTCTCATTGGATAAGTTACTCCCCATTAAGGGTTAATGCATAACTGAAGTGAAACCCGGATTGTTTCTCTATTGGAAAATACTTCAGTTGATCAATATAAGGAATCTTTTTTTCTCGAGCTATGTAGATTGAGTATATACCCATTACTTTCTTTGTTTTTTTGATCCCCTTGTAGCGGGAGAGTTCATGTGGAAGGTTGAAAGAGACCTCAGTTTCTTAAGTTTCCTGATTCGTTGAAGGTGGAAGTGGTCTAGGGTTGTTAGTGTGGATGAGTGTCTCGATGGTGTCTAAGAGGGCCTATGGGTTCTTCACAATTTCTTTGAAGCATGAGTTCATGTTAAACCACCAGTGTGGGAAATATGGTCACGATAGGATATTGTGGCCACTTTCTATAATTGTGTGTTGTTTGGGGATGTTGTATAAGGTCCCTCTCCATGCATTGTTTATATCAGTCGCAGTGGTCATGTTCGGTGATGCCTTATGATGTTGTGTGCTCGATTAACCATAAAGGTGAAAGTCGTGCAATCAACTGAGAGTCTCTATTATGTTGGGAGGATATATCCCTTGAATAAACTTAAAAATATTCCATTTTATAGGAACGTGAGTATAGGTGTTCTTTACTTATATTGTTTCTCCACTGAACAAACAAGGTGTGATGTGTGTGTTTCTTCAAAGCCCTTGTTTCAGTGAAATATCAGGTTTGGGTAAAGTGAGTTTGGAATGTGTTATGTCTTGGAAAACTTATCGGGGATTGCAGTGTAGTTATTTGTTGCACCAAAGGAAGAATTCTTGTTCAAGGGGTTTAAAAATCCTAATTGTGAGCCCAAAGATGCTTCAATCATTGAGCTCCAGCCATAGGTCTTGGAGAGAAGTTGGCTCATAGTCAGGAGAAAACCCAATTTTGTTTAAACCCTTGTATAATTTTCTATCATCAGCATTAAAGATAAGAAGAGTTTAAATATCTGGTGTCGTCATCTTTTCTCTGTTGTTCCCGTTCGGTGGAAATAGGTGGAGGGCCTTGTACCCATGTCATCGCCCAATCTTATTCCCTCCCCCTTTGGTTTCCATTGAGTCTTTGAAGATAGGTTTGATGTTTGTCTAGACAGCTTGAGCACACGGTTTTCACTTGGTTAGTAGTGACCATGCCCCAAAAAACCATGTAGATAGAAGGATCCCCACTGTTAGTGCATGGTTTCCCAAACCATGCAGACTAACCATGTGGTTGTCCCAACTCTTTAAATTTTGGGGTCTTTTTGTACCGTCCCATGATGGTCGGTTAAGATGGTTGGTTTTTATGGTGGGGAGATCCACTGTGAGTCTTATATAAGTTCTTTTGAAATTTTCTAATGAAATTATACCCTTTGTATTTGGGAGTCCATTCAGGCCTCCCCCTGTTAGTGTCCTGATTCTGTCTCAGAAAAAAATATAGGTTGTCTCTTATGGTAGGGAGCATATTTCTGTTCCCCCGTACCAGTAACTTAGACTTATCCATGGTCTTGGCTTGGTAGTAGGTAGTCTCATTTGGAGATATCAAGCTACCTATATCTTTCTTGGGTAAATGTTGATATTGGAGAGTGCCCAATTATTTAGTTGTAGCAAGGTAAGTGTAGCCTTGTTCGATGTTGCTTTTCATTTGGGTGAATTGCTTGAGTCTTATTTGGATAGTGTTTAAGGAGTTTTATTTTGGGATAAAGTATGAATGTGATTGATCATTTCGGGAAAGTGGTGTATGTTCTGGTTGTGAGAGTAAGACTTCATTAATTTATCACTTGATGTGTTTTGGCCTTTGGGGGTGAAACATGACAAGGGAGTACCTCTTGGTTTCTCAGTTGGGTTTGGTTGTTGCTTTGGCCTTAATGTGACTTTCTAGGGCGGAAAATTTTCATAGTGGGGAGAATTATCACATACATGACTTATTTTAAAGTTTAATTCCATTTAATTTCCATTCATTCTTTGTTTTGGGGGTTTCCCAAGCTTTTATGGAGGAATAGGTGAGTTTTCATGAATTGGGCCAAACCGTGAGCCCAATTCCAGATTTAAAAATAAAATTTGATTCCTTTATAACTCCTTAATTTTTCAAAATTTATCATCCATTAAAATTCCTAATTGTCATCCCCTAGCCTATTAACACCACCATATTAATTTATACAATTTACGAATCCATAATCATGGTGGATATGGGTTTTTATTTAAGGGATTGGGCCTGCCCGAAAGCCCATTTTCTGAATTAAAAATAAATTTTAATTCTTTAATATCTCCTTCAATATTTACGTTTTTCAGTTATTTAAAATCTCACCTGAGACCACTTACCTAAGGCGCACCCCCATTCTCTCCTCCCACAATTTGGAGCTCAATATAATCGCAAAATTGGTCGAAAATGCTCTGGATTTCAGAAATCGCCCAGATTTGGAGAGGTAAATTGATCCTTTCATAAATCCTTATATTTTTACTCTTTTTCCCCCATTCTAGTTCCTACATGATCTCCCCATACTTTTTTAACCTACCATTAATGGTTGGGTGTTTTCAAATTCAGATACTGGTGGATTTTGTGTCATTTTATTCAAGATAGTTTTGAGTAAGTGTTTCTCTCTTCAATTTCTTCCTTCTCCTTAGGGTTTCCTCCCTCTTTCATTATGTTCTAAAATTTCTAGAATGTAGGGTTAGAACCTATGGTTTGATTTTTTGTTTTTTTGTAAAATATTGTGGTCTAGGTCTGGATTTATCTTTCTTATGATGCGGTGGTGGTGTGGTTGATGTTTCGCACCATGTTTTGTGGGATTCGATACTTTCGGTAGGTGGTTCCATGTGTAAACAATTATTGATTAGTTAGATTGATGTATTTACTGATTTTTCGTATTCTTCATATGTTGGGTGTGGTGAAAAAATTGTTTATGATTGATTTGGTTAAGTGTTTAATTTTATAGTTACATTTTAAATTGAAATTGGGTGTTTTCATGTGTTGCTCGTGGGGTATTATTTGGGTGTGTTTTATAACATATGGAATTGGTTTGCTAAATCTTGTTTTGCCTCCCAATTCTGGTTTGGTAATGTATTAGTGTCATGCTGGCCTAAAAATAGGTTTTTTGAATAGTTTTAATGTGTAAAACATTGTCATACTTCTTGAGAGCATTTTATGTAAATGTGTGTTTTCATTTGGATCATTTTTAGTATTATTCAAGGTTATTTTATAAAACTTTAAAGTGGTTTTATAAATGTCTCTAGGGCTTCCAATTCTGTTTTGGATAGGAATTGGTATGGTTTTTGGTCTTAAATGGGGGTTTCTAAATGGGTTTTGTGTGCAAGACATATTTACACCACTTGGGTTCTTTTTATGAAAATTGTAAATGTTTTAGTTGGTTAAACAAAGTGGGAAAAGGGTGAATATGTACTTTTTGGTAAGTGTGTTCGCCTATTATGGGGTTTTGAAAGGTGAAGTGATGTTTTAATATGTCAAAAAAATTTAGAATGTTTTGTAAATTTCTGAAATGTTTCATTAAATTATGATGTTGGAGCGAAACTTGTTTGTGGGCTGTTTCGTGTAAGTTTGATGATAAAATGATTTTCAAGGGAAAAAGGGTATTATGTAACAAGTGAGTGGGATATTATGAGAGTTGTAATATATTGGAATGGTTTTGTAAAATTGTTTAATGGATTTGTGGAAGTTTTAATGAAATGTGAAAAGTGTTGTGGGCTATTTCGGTGTGAGTCGGATTTCAAAATCAATTTGAATGAAAACTGGACTTTTGTGACCTGTGTTGTATACATGTGGACTTTTTGGTGAATTTGTGATATGGAAATGATATTTTCATGTGAAAATTATATCCATTGACTTGTTGAACTTGTTTCAGCACAAATTGAAAACCCAGGTATCTAGGTGGGCGGACGTGTACTAGTATGCTAGTGAATCTGTGGGGTTTTGCCTCAATTTCACAAAGAAATATTGACGCTTACAACTCTAACTAAACTATAATGATGATGATTGGGGACCACAAGGTTATGGGTGTGTTCCCTACTAGTGGCTCATGCACGAGAACAGATATTTTTTATGGTTACTCTCACCGAGATACGAGGTACCTGGGACCCACAACTAGCTAGTGCCTAGGGGTTATTTCCCATTGCTTGTGCTCACTAGATATTTTGTGCTTACCGTCAGCATACGGTATGAGTAGCTGGAAAATTCAGTAGCTTTGGTATTTATTTTAAAAGTGTTTATTCTTCAAATTACCCCACCTGAAAACTATTTTTATTTAATGTTTCATCTTTTAGAAATTGTAGCTAGCATTTCATGTTTTTGAAAACTTTCTTGCTTTTTCTCTTTAAATGTTTATCACATGGAATCTATTAGTGGTGGTATCTTATTGGGTTTTGGCTCACAGCCTAATTACACCCTTGGGTGTAAGTAGACTTGGTTATTTTTGTTATCATAGTTTGGGTACAGTTTTTAGTTCCAGTGGTTCGGGTTTCTAGCAGGTCCTTGGTGGTGAAGTCTTGTGGAGATGGCTTGGGGGAGGTGCCCCTTGCCATGGGGGTTCCTGGGTTTTTCCCTTTTCATTTTGTATTTTTTTTATAGTCTTGTTGAGTTATTTTAAAATATGTAATTCAGTTCTGATTTTTTGTAAAAGATTGTTTTGATTGAAAAATCCAGATTCATTTTATTGGATTCTTTTGTTGTTTTAAGTTTATAAACTCGGGTAAATCATTCCCAAATTTAAATTTATGATACCCAGGCACTTGTGCCAGTCCGTGGGGATTGGGAACGCCCTTCAGACCTTGTCACGGGCTGGGTTTGGTGCTAGTTTTGGCGGTGACCGGATTTGGTTCTTGACACCCCCCAACCACCACCCTCACCCGCACCCTTTAACAGTGCCCCCACCCCCCTTTAACAGCGCTAGCAGTTATTCCACCCACGCACGTGACCTGCCTCCCCCTGGATTCGAACTCGGGACCTGTTGTCTGCTCACCCTAAGCATTTACCACTCCACCATATTGTTTTTCTCTTTATTTATTAATATATCTATTTATTTTTATATATATAGTTATATTTACTCATATATTAATATATATATATATATTAACATATATATATTTATATTAATATATATTTATATTTAGTTATATTAATATATATATATATTTAGTTATATTAATATATATATATATATATTTAGTTATATTAATATATATATATATAGTTATATTAATATATATATATATCTTTATATTAATATATATATATATATATATCTTTATATTAATATATATATATATATATAGTTATATTTATATATTAATATATTTATTCGTATATTAATATATATATATAAGATCAGTTTTGAATGCATTTATAAAACATGATTTTTATGTGTGTTTATAAATAAATAAATACATATATACATCACACACACATATATATTATATGTATATATGTATGTATAATTATACATATTTATATATATTTACAAATATTATATATTAATATGTATATACATATGTTTAGAATATACAGATAATATATATCATTTTGTCAATACAAATTCACAAATATATATATATATATATATACACACACATACACATTATATGGGTAAAAAATGGAGAAACCCTCAAAACCTGTAAATACAATCAGAATGTCAAATAAACCTTAAACTCAGGGTAACGATGAAAAATTCTTATCCGAGTGTCTGTTCCAGATTTGTGACCAGTCAAATCAAAGATCATCAAACAATATTTGATTTGATAGGTGGTGGAGGCTGAATGGAAAGGTAGATCATAAATTAATTCTATTTGAAAAAATAGCAAACAAGACAAAAGTGCTAGAAATGGGGGCTTGAAAAACCTAACAAACTGCAGAGTCACTGAAACAAGCATAACTTCTTCTCTGGGTGTCTGTTTCAGCTCCGTGAATAGTCAAACAGAAGCTCATGTAATTAACTATGATATAAAAGTTTTGAATGCCAAACATACACAAGGATTGAGAGTTATGACCGTTTTAAGAAAAAATTGACAAGGGTCCAGACACAGAAATTGAGTTTTGGAGGCCTTCCAGTGGTTTTTTTGGGATTTTGGGGCCCTAGACATGACTCGAACTATGTTCTAGTCAGATTTATGCATATATATCTTCGATGCCTTCAATTTGATATGTGGTAGAGCCCAAACGAACTCCCGGAGCGAAAGTTATGGCCGTTTGAAGTTAGAGTTTTTTTTGGAGTGTTATAACTGATATATCTTATTTTCATTTGATATTATTGAGGTTTCAACTATATTTGGTCATCACTCATTTCACGAGATTTGATTTAACTGGCCACGGTGCTTAAACGGATGCCCAAAATAGAAGTTATTATTGTTTTAGTGAGTTGCGGGTTTCTTAGGTTTTTAGGCGCTGCGAGGGTTGCAAAATTTAAAATGACAATAACTTCTGATCTGAGTATCTGTTTTGACTCTAAAACATATAAAATAGAATATTTATACAATTTACACACTCCAATGACCATTTTAACCCCTTCTCAGGTTCTTCAATTCCCAAAATCCCTTCGGACGATCATAAGTTTGGCTCTGGGTGTCCATTTTGCCATAACTTCTGCTCCGGGTTTCTGTTTTGCCTCAATCACATATCGAAAGGAATAATACGACAATACCTACACAAATATGACCATTGTAACACCTTCTCATATTCTTCAAGGCATGAAAATTTCTTTAATCCCTCAAAACATCCATAATTTCTACTCCGGGTGTTCGTTTTGCGTCTACCACATATCAAATCGATATAAAACATATTTAAAAAAATATTATATTTATATCAATATAAATATACTTATATTTCAATATATTATTTTTTAGGAAATATATATTTTTTGAAATATACACTTTATCAGCGCTAGTAAAAAAACCGCTGATAAAGCCCCCCCTTTATCAGCACTAGTAAAAAAAGTGCTGATAAAGGGTGGCGCTGTGAAAACCCTGTTTTGTGGTAGTGGTACATGATAGTGGTAGAAATTTCTTGGTTCATCCATTCCTACCTCATGTAGTAATATGAGGTTATCTACGAGCATTAAATATTCATAGGGACTAAGAAGTTGTTCCCAAGGTATGGTGTTATTGGCTCCAATCAGTGGATTAGTAGGACAATGTTATCTTTCAAATATAGTCAAGGATCCACTAACCTAGCTATTAGATCATTGGGAGGATTTTCATGCTTGAACTCACCAACCTGAAGTTTCTTACCTTGTTTTTAGTAGTTGGTATCCATGTAGCGGTAATCACATGAGTTAAAGGAAGAAACTTCGTCATTGAGAAATCTTACTCGACTATTGAGGGAGTACATGAGGCATTTGTAATATGTAGAGGAAAATTATTCATAATGGTTGAGCTAGAGTCTTATTTTCAAGTAATTGTATGTTGTTTCCTATAAGGAAACCATGAACTTGTTTTTTCATCCAAGTCACTAAAATCTGTCTCCAGCCAAATCTTACAATGTGGTTTCTAATTTCTCTTTTCATATTCCATCTTTTACTAATTTGAGGGAGTCATGTAAGCCTCACTATTTACCATATTCTATAGTATTTTTGTTCTGATGAAATTGATCACAGACCTAGGGTCCTCCCTAAAATAGGGGATTTCCATACCGTTGAAATAACCCATAACGTTTTTTGGGTGTATGCTCCCATGAATGATGACACCCTCATATTCCATAGATATGGAGATAATGGTATGGCATTATTATTACAAGGATTCATCTTCTCTATTATCCTTGGGGGTATTTACCTCATTCTTGAATTTTAAGGGGATCTTAAGGGCCCCGATGATGTCCTCACACAACTACCATAAAAGGAAAAGTGTTTCGTGGATTGAGAGACACAAAGTTATATAGGTGATTTTCTTTATAACATAATATTTACAAGCATGGGGAATATATCTGCCTATATGGGGAAATTATTTGGTAGGGAGCATTATAGGATCAACTAGTTTGGAAAACTAGGACTTGTTTTTTCTTTTTGTGTCTCACTATTGACTAGATAGTTTAGGATGAGTTTAATATATTATAGGTTTATCCTTGGATAGTAGTGAAGAGTGATGGTCTTGCATCTGGGCCACCAAGTGAAACTAATTTTGAGGATTATATGGACTATTCCTAGTAATATCTAACAATGGTTTGTAGTCTAGTTATTGAGGGATGAACTGATCTTTTCTGGAGTACTGTTTAGGGTATTTTTCTACTATTTTGGTGTCTAACCCACTATTTATTGCATCGACTAAAGGTTCCTAAAGGGGAAGAATGAATTACCACATCAATAAATATCATAAATCAATCCACCAGTTGGGTTAAATTCTTTGAAGCATGCCCATGTTATTCGCTAGTGGATTATCACAGGATGGGATAGATTTTGGGAACCTCACCCAACTCTAGGGGCATGAATTCACTGATATTACATTCTATTTTTGGCACTGGGGCACAAATTTCCTTATCTTTGTCAGTGACTATTCTTCCAGGACATGGAATACCATGATGTGGATGGGGTGGTTGGAGAATATGCACTAACCATAAGGGGAATCAATCATCATAACTGGGTGTAAATAATACTGTGGGAACAAGTGGCCACCATATGATCGATACATTCATTGAAATTATATGTTTCTTTTCAATGAACCTATATCCATTCATTATATTTTATGTCATCATCATTCGGTTCAATAGAGACATGTGTGACCTGTTTTGGGACATCACCCAACTCAACATTCCCATGGTCAAATTGTTCTTGTTGAAAATCATTGAAGACAAATCAATATTTTATGTTGTTCTCCATAATATGGACATATGGAAAGTAGTCATCCTGATGTTTTATTCCATCCTCTTGGGGTCTCCGGGGTTCATGAAATTTCAAGAAGCACTTTTCCGAGGCACAAATAATGTATCCTGAGACCTCCATGTATTTTATGAAATAATCCTTTTTCTTAAATTCTATAAAGTGAACCTTGGGTGTTGGGACCTGGTGGGGGATTGGGATAGATTATCATGGTGAGGCTCTTCTTGGAAAGGTCTCTCTTATAAAGGTTCTGGAAGGGGGGATTGTGGAAGTTCCTATGTTTGAACAACAGTGACCATCTCTACCATTACAGTTTTCTATAAAGGGGCTGGACAAGGAAATGGGTGTGATGGACTATTGGTACACTACAAGGGTTATTCCATACACTATTACCATTCATAGAATTCCTGATATCCACCCAGATATCTCAGGGATATTAAGGTACGGAACAGATCAGCTCATAAATTCTCTATACACATCCCCAACAACTGTTCCTAGGAATGATGCAGTCGATGGAGTTTTTGAGCCCCTTTGACTGGGAAACAAAATCAAAAACCCACTCATTAAGCCTCTATTTTCATTTTTATAGGTTTGAAATGATGGTATTTTGAAGGGTATATCTGAAATAGAAGATGAACATCTTATGAAAATCCTCCTAGAAAAAAATGGATTTTGGGGACAGCTAACTATACCAGATGAAGGAATGTAATTTAATGGATTGGAAAAAGAACCAAATAATAGAATCATAATGTAATTATTAGGTCCCCAAAATCAGACATCATCACAAGATAAAGTGTGCTAGGTGGTTTAGTTGATCACTCATCCCATTGAATGTGGTAATGTCTTGGATTGTTAAACTATAATGGAGGATGAACATGATCAACCCATGTCAAATATATATTCCTCTAAAGTAGGATCGAGGCCTACTGTATCCCAAAATCCTCAAGGTGGGTGATGATAATGGCTATCATGTTGTCTAGGGGGGTATTCATCACTAGTTTTATAACTGGATTGTTGGCATTAGTGGGGAAATAGTCATAGTCCAAAGGTGGGAAGTTGCATTGCTCAAATGGATTTGGTGGGTCATACCATGTTTGTTTATAATTTCCACTAGCCTCTACCATGATAAGGTGTGTGGGACCACCTACCTCCACTCTGGCTACCTAGTCAAGGATAAAATTTTAGTCTCTAAGAGGATTTAGGTCTCTGTAGATATTTACTCACTCTGGGCATTTCTCACTGAGAACTTTAGTGGCAAGCCTCTTATAATCCTCACGTACCTAATTTATATCAACCATTCTAGTGGCTACATAATTTTATAGTACATCCTGAGAGGGGATGATAAGCTTAGTGATTCGTGTTCCCTTGTTGAGATTTAAACAAGAAAGTAGTGTCTCATTGGGACTTCCTAGGTCTAGTTCCTACCTCTGTAGATGGGTGTAGTTATTGACCGAGATATCTTCTAAATTCTATGCCTCTTCAGAGGGTGGATTCCATTGATATGTTTTGTTTTGTTAACCTAATTCCTATTATAATTGATATAATTAATCATGATGAAATCCATACTAATTATGGTTATATAAATACATTCATTTTTATGGGATGATGATATTTATAGTCCCTTTTTCAGTAAGGAAAGGGACTAATGTAGAGGGATGCATTTCCCCCACCCCCTAATATAAAAATTGTTAGATGCTTCCTACACAATCATTTAAAAAACTATAATGATTATAACATATTTCTATTGAAAAATCATGTGATGTCCATATGAATTAGGTCACTAGGACACCGACAGAGTAGCAAAATTGATCTTTTGACACTATTGAAGGATATCATTAATATTCTTTGTAATTCATGGATATTCAAGATCTAACTCTTGGAGGTGGTTTAATTTTATCCATATACTTTGGTAGAGATATACAACATAACTTTTAGTAATTAAATATAGAATAGTGAAAAGTTTCTTTGTGGTTAGTCTGAAAAAAACTGGTAGCTTCATATCAGCTAAGATATCCTCCTCCTAGAAATTAACTAGAGGTTCATCATGATCTTGATTACCCAAGGCCCCAAATGGTGAATTCCAAGATACTAGCGGTGGAATTCATGCATACCTTCTCAATAATAGATTATCTGTAAGAAGCATCATGAAGACCACTCATCCCTCAAATGATGGTGTTCCCTCCATTGTTGAATACATCTTGATAACCATATCCATGAAGGATAGGTTATCTAAGGTGTCTTTCTAATATGGAAGTTCATAATTCTCTTTTGGCTTTGCATAGTAGTCTCCTTTGTCTGATGGTTCTAGTCTGTAACCTAATGTATCTATATCTTCAATAGTAGAAGTGGATATGAAAGAAGATACTAGAGGTAGAGTTTGTTTAACGGTGATTCCCTTAAAGGATACCAAGATTTCCCCCACATAAGGGTACTTATGGAGGGACATAGGGACATTGGGGGTCTATTCATTGGGGATAGTCATCCTCAGCTAATGGTCTCCTTCCTAGGTGGAGGTAGATGAATCTGTACTAAGTCATCCATTATCATGGATTCATAGAGGATGATAGTGACACAAATCTACCTCTAGATTTTCCTTTAATAAAACAAGACTTCCCCAAGTATGATCCATTAAGGGAAGAGATAATTTCTTCCTCACAAAATGTGTCTAGCACTGAGGTTATGGTCCCCATGGTGGTTATCTTCCCTCCTACACTGTGATGGATCATCTGGGAAGGGGAATTGTTTGACATGGTAAGGACATCTGCATATAATAATTTCATTATTTTTAGGACCTACATAGTGGAATTATTTTTATTAGGATGTCCCATGATGATTGTTGATGGACTCAAAGTGATGGAATTTGATCTAGCCTTCTCGGTGGATGGTTGAGGCCCTAAACCCAACCATGAGAAAACATGGCCCCATGAACTTGTTGTGGGGTTAGGAAGTATTTCAATAGTGGATATGTCCACTAGATCTATTTCAGATCTCTCTTGGTGGTAATGGTTAGTAACACGCCCCTGGTACTGTCACTGAGTGTTTCGTACAAGATCTAGGGTAGTATGTATGGGCTCTAACTACTCATTGATCTAAAATGCCAAATGACTTTTTCATCATAATTTAATAGTTGGGTCCCTCATAGGCATTCCCCGAGTGGAATTCATGGTGGTCACAACCATCACATCCCATTCCTCCTCGGTATAGGGGAGGGAGCTATCATAGAATTCTGAATAGAGGATCTAGAAACTATTTCCCATCATAATAGGGGGATATTTACACTTGTGTGGCCCTTAGGGTGGTGGAAATAGTTTGGGACCACAACATCCATGTCCTAAATGGCCATATCCCTAGTCGGGATTACCCAATATTGCTCATTTCGACTAACAATGGTGTTTATGGACTTACGTTGAATTAGTTTGTATGCAGATATGGGGAGTGGGTGTCTGGGATCCATGGGAAAGGTGGTCACTATAGTTTAAGGTTATTTTTACATGACTTTCATATCATTATTCCTTCTTCCCCCAACCCTTCTGGTGGTGGTTCTTCGAGAATTAATCATAGCTTGTTTCTTGTAGGATATTTATGGGTCCAATCATCAATATATTTCTGATAAATGTGATGCCCAGCATTACCAATGTTGATAATCCTCTATAGAGAGAAGGATAAGAAATTAACAACCTGAATTTTTTATAATCATCGGTACTCAATTCTCAACATCTTCCCCAATTAAAGTGGTAGATATCCATGGCATGTTCACCATTATGTTTTTGATGCTTTTCTACCAGGTCCCAACATTGTGGGATCATAGTGTTTCTTATCTCTTTCTAGACTAATTTATTTCACTAGAATTGTCACAAATCCCTCCCAGGTGTGTCACCCCACATTCCCACTTTCCAAAGGTGATTGTCCTCTACCACCAGTTTTGATGGTGTTGTCTCCTTGATTAGAACTAGATGATGGGATTTCGTCACTTCCTTCCATGGATTCAACCTTGGAACTTTTCTCCTATTACAGATATCCCTCAATGATCCAATTCATGTTCATGAATCTCATTTTTGATTATATCTTGAGGATTATTCTCATTAATTGCACTTCTTATTATCACTATAGGGTATCTTTCTTCAGTTTAAAGATGATGATGATGTTTCTAGTCTTGGGAATGTTTAACATATGTAAAGGCCTTCCTTGTTTCACTTTTTAGGGAATCTCATGTGTGAGGAATATTAGGTATAGATCTCATGGATTCTTGAATTCATTATAAGGAATCTTATGTCAAGGAAATAAGGCATCCGGATCCTAATGCTTACAGTATCACAAGTTTATCTCATGAGAAAGCGGTTTACATGTCACAAGAGGGGTCACAATTTTAATGTTTTGTGAGTATTTTTAGGTCATAGGTTTAATGACTTGTGGGATAGCATAGACATAGGTTTAACATCATGTTGGGATAGGCATGCCATATTTTTTACATCTTGTGGTGATATGTAGGTATTTAGAGAAAGTTGGTTTGGGGGAATTGTGATTGAACCACTGGAAGGTATCCCATATATATCAAGATTTAACCTCATGGAGGCATCCAACATACCCTACTAAGAGATGGGAATAAAAAATCATGTAGTTTGAGTAAATAGTTTACGGTCATATAATAGGACCAATTTATGTGGTTTAACATATTGTGGTCAGGACACTACTACCATGGATGGTGAGACAACATGGGATACTATGGGGAATCCATGTGGGAAGTGTCCAATGTAGGAGGATCATCCCATGATGGTGTGGGGATTAATTTTATGGGCCTCCCAGTGTTATAAGATCATCCCATGAGGGTTTGGGGCTTATTTATATAGGATACCTAGTGTAGGAGGATCATCCCATATTAGAGTAGGTTTTTTATATATGAGATTCCTATTATAGATGAAGAGTCATATCATGTGAGTCATATATGGGGAATCTTATGTATATCACATAGGGAAAGGATATATCTTAACATCATATACTGAGGAAATTTTAATACAGTTCAATGTCATGCAACTAGGATTCTAGGCAATGTAGTTTAAAGTCTTGCATATCGAATGTGGGTGGGATTCACACAAATGGAGACCATTTATGGGTAGGAAAAGAGGATATGATAGTATCCCTAAATGGTGGTAAATGTGATTTATTTCCCTCGATGGTCCACTCTTAGGGCTTACCAATATTCTACACATGTTATTTTTGGTGAAACAAGGTTTAATCACTACCGTGGTGTGGCAAAAAATGGGGACCCTAATATTAGGGTTCCTTTTATTATTACAAAGTGTTGATTATGTTTTCAAACTCATTATAAGAGTAAAGTTTCATGACATGAGGGTTGATGATATTGGTCGTGCGGGTAATCGAGGTATGAGGAGACCCGATTTGGGTGGTTGTGGGCCACTTGAGCACTCAACATGTGTGAAACTGTGTTTGTTTAAAGGTGGCGTTAGTTTTGGGATTTGGAGGTTATTTCATGCAGTTTTGGGATTTCACACACAAATGGGTTTCTGTGAGATATAGGCTCTATCACAAGGACACATCATGGAGGATAAGGTCATATGTTCACACAACATTTAAGGTTTCACATAATATGGGGTTGGTGGAGGGAAATTGATATTGTGTGAACCTATATAGCCTTCATGGGGAATTGTATGAGGACATCTCCAATACAAGTTGAGTCAGTGTGGATATCAAGTGTGGTATGTCACACTTCTTCCATACCTATATGAGTACATGAATATTTTGAGTTTTATACCTTTAAAAAATATTGAGTTATGAATTTAAGAGATTGACGATTCAATTTCTTATGGTTTATCCCCAAAAATTTTGGGTGATGCTTGCTTTATAGATTAATCGTGTGACAGGGCACTTAAAGTATGAAACTTTATCTCTACTGCAGAATATGATACTTTTTTATAAATCTATGGGTCATGTGCCTCGCCTTACATTGTAGTAGGGTGTGGCCACATATGGAATTAGTTTCAGAGAGCCTTTCTCATTAAACTAGGACATGATCCAATGTTGGGTTTACTTTCAATAGGCTAATAGTCTCACGCAACCATCTCTATAGACTTGGTGGAATGTATCAGACATCCTCTAATGTTTTCCACTTAACATCACATTTCGCATGCAAGTAGATTGTTCTCCAAGATATGTAGTTACACGCAAGTGATGAAATATGCATGATCTAACTCCTTTGGCTCTAGAATAGTTCAAATTTGTGGGGTGATGACTTTGTTTTATAAAAAAATGACTTCAGGAAGTTTAGACATGTTTTTGACACCAACAATGACATTGGAACATACTGGGTTTTCAAAAATAATCATAATGAAGATAAAAACATAACATAAAAATAACCATGATTAATGCAAAAGAAATATTCCTAAATATAGTCAACTGATTAGATTTTGACCTCTATACATGTGGGTATTCTTGATATTATGAGAATTTTTTTGGATATATTTATGAAAAATGAATTCAATGTGTATCCAATGGATTTAATGTTTCCATTTTAGAAAATATTCCTTGATTATAAGTTTAATATAGAGAAACTATATGAATTTCTCATAGATGAAGATAAAGAAATGTATTCTAATTAGTGAAGGCATTGTATAGCCTAATGAAAGTGTTGAGGAATTTATATTCACATCATTATAAATACCTAATGAAGATCATATTTCAATGTGGTGGTGTCGATCACAACATATATATTAATAAGGTCTAGTATCAAAGGATATTGGTACATATCAAAGTGAATGACATTATTTCTGGAGGTTCAAATGACATACATTTAATGTTTTATTTTATATTAAATGATATGAAAATTTGAAATGTATTTTATTATGAAGCTAATATTCATCCTTTACTTCCAAGTTCTTCAAGGAATAAATGCATCTTTTATTTCTCAAAGAATACATGCTAAGTAAGTACTAAATTTTTTTGACTTTGCATAATTAATGAAAATGAAAACTCTTTCTACTACGTGGATATGTTTATCAAATGATGGTGATTGTAATGAGGTTAATGGTATATAATATAGAAATATTATTAGAATTTTTATGTATCTAACAACCCATATCCAGGTATAGTCTTTATTATATTCAAATATTCACATTAATATTGTTTCCCCAAAGTAGTTCATATGGTTGATGTGAGGATGATACACTGATACGTCAAGAATAATCTATAATTTAGAGCTATTATCATAGATTATAATAGAAGGATTTATTGGTATTTATAGATGTAGGATGGGATGGATCATTTATTGATAGGGATTCAACATTATTTTGTTCTTTTTATCTTTTTTATTTCTTGAATTAATTTTCATTATACAAAGAATAATTATATTTCTTTAATAATATTGGAGGATGAATATATATCAACTAATAAATATTGTACATTCATTCTATTGATGGATCACCAAAATAAATACCTGGGGTTTTTTTATAAAATATCCTATTTTAATATTTCTTGATAACTATATTTCTATTATTCATAGAAAAAAAAAACCATCCATTTTTCAAGAACAAATCATATCAAGAAAAAAAATTATTTTATCAAGGATAAGTTTGATACATGTCTACAGAAGTTAGATCATGTGTCATTTTAGAATAAAGTCATTGGTATGTTGAAAAAGGAACTACCCAATGAAGATTATGTAATGAATCAGTTGGATCTTAGAGTCCAACTTACTTCCTCCACTAGATGAGTTTGGGAAGGGATACCCACACCCCCCCCCCCCCCCCCGGGATTTTTTATGAGTATCAATGTGTGTTTTCTATCATTAATATAATTTGTTATTTTCTAAACCTTTTTTGTTATCCTTTACCTAAGTGAATATTATGTTCATTGAAAAATGAGGTGTAGGATTATTTCTATAGGGGATAATATGTTAGTGGATTCTCCTTCATATTACAATGGGGAAAAATATTGTTTTTATAGGTGGATTTGTTGAATGATAATGTTGGCGGATCTAAATCTTGGAAATCTTATTATGACCATGAATTTAATTGAAGTGTTTTCATTAAGATCTCATTATTTTACTTTTGTTTGTCAGAATTATTATTGTTCAAGTGGGGTTAGAGATGATTTTACATGAATAATTTATACAATCAAATAAATACATATGTTCATATTGAGATTAGGATTAGATTTGGATATAAATGAAGGTTTTCAAGAAAATAAGTGATAAATCTAGAGTAAATTTGTAAAGAAAACTAATGGGGTATTATTTATAAAAAACCCTTAAGTGTGCATTGAGGGTTGATTTTTTTTATAATAACATAAAAGGAATCATCAATATATATTTTCGAATTCATTTGGAATTCATATATTAGAGTTTGGAAATTTATTAGGTCAGTTTTCGAGTGTTCTAGCTAAATTTCAGGTGGTACGTGTTTTTGAATTTGTATTATTCAAAAAACATAATGATAATTTTAGTCTTTATAAAGATAAAGGATCATCCAACATTGCATGAGAATCATACAAGTCTATGTAAGTATGTATCTAGGTCTATATAAGGATGAAGGATATATCTTAGGATAAATGTGCATTGTGTATGCTTGAATCCAAATATGTTTATTAATCTAGTCTCTATGTCATGATCATTCTACTATTTATAAAAATCATCTAGGTTTACAAAAGGGTGATTATTGGTTAATTAAGTATCATCCATGTTCTATGTAAGGATTATTTTTCGTAATAATGATCATAATTCATCATAAGGAATAACCATTTTATAAGTATTAGGACCAAGCTGTATGTGGATTATTCCATTGTGAATTTTTTGAGAAAGTTAGCGAGAAGTATATTCATTTAATTTTACCATTCATAAAATATTATAAATAAATCATCCGCATTGAATAAATATCATCAATAGGATATTTAATAGAGGATCATTCGTTGGTGTTTCAATTAATTTATTCCACTATTAAGGTTGGTTGTGTGGGTAAAATATTGACCATGCACCCCACATACTAGAAAATGCATGTGGTGACATGGAGGGGAAACTATGATGATTAAAGTGTATTTTTTAATAAATTATTTAGGAGAAGATTTTATATCCTTTTTAGATGGTGTCTTGTAGTTAAAGGGTTTATCTTTGATTATTCAAAAGGTTGATTTATCTGGGGGAAATAGAGAGTCAGTCAAAACTATTTTGAAGGATATTTCATTAAAATGAAATGTTCCATTATTAGATAAATATGAGGGGGTGTTGTTAAAAATATTATAATATACTTTTTAAAAATTACATTATAAATTCCATAATGTAAGTGAAAAAATGAAAGAGAGAAAGATACTGGAAGGTTTTTACATGAGAAGTGTTGAAAAATATTGAACTATTGTTTTTATAGACTAATTCTATAAATAAGAAGAATAATGGAAATGTGTTCCTATATGTTTCATTTATTTCTAGAAACAACGTGGTTACATATATCCATATAAAAACTTTTACTCAAAAGTAATGATCGATTTTGTTAGGACCATAGGCATGGTTCCAAGCATGATCCTTGGGTCAACATGTTTTATTGAACCAAATGAAATATCTTATATCTAATTTTTATATAATTCATTAAATTATAAAGAATGTGTAATTGAAAGAGATGTTCCTAATTAATACATAATAAGATTTATGGAAAGTGATAATTTAAAAATACATATCCCATGATTCCCCCTATTTATTAGACTTGTATAGGACTGTCAATCACAATTAGTGATACAATTCATAAAGATGTTTTTTCTCTTTCTAAATGTTATGGAAGTGGTTTTCAATCACAAAGAGATTCCAATTTAGCAAGGTGACAACTTTAGATAACGAAAAACTAGATAAAATATTATTTTTAGTCATTAGGTATGGTATTTTAAATTCATGTAATTTAAGGAATATGGAGATCATTGATAGTGAAGCTCCATGTAATAGAGATCATAAGATGTGGGATATAGATGCCAAGGTGGTTAATTCATTCGTATGAGCTTTTGAAAATACCCATATACCTAATAGTGATTTCATGAATTATCTCAAATGAATATAATTTAATAATCTTAATATGCTCTCAAAGGATATTTCTTTTTTATAATCATCATGGGGAAAAGTGGATAATTTTTCATCAAATTTGTAAGCATAATGTGCCAAAGTAAACCCAATGAATAATTAAATTGAATAATGAATTTCAATCATATAGGTTGAAATGAAATAAAATTTATATAAACTTGTAAAATGAGTTCTAATCAATGGAAATGAAGGCGGAAGAATATAATTTTACACCAATTTAGGTGACTATAAAATGGATCAAAAGGGTAATAAATTAGAAGAGGTCTTTTTCTTAAATTGGATTCATGGAAACAAATAAATCTGAAACATGGATTCTTGAGTGTTTTTTCACTACCTTTATGAAAGGAAGTGAAGTTCTTCTCAGAGGGATAAAATGAAAAAATAGATATTTTTCTGACCTAGAAATGATGAACATGTAAGGATCATTGGATCTTGAAAGGCCATAATAGGTGGAAAGGACTAGAGGTGTATAAAGTTCATATTATTGGAAGCACATAGTCACAAACAACATAGAGTAAGAAGGATGTGATGTTCAACAATAATACATTCAACATAATGGGAATATATGGGACTTTTGTTTTACAAAGAAGGGACACCAATGGAATCCTATATATCACAAATAAAGTTGAGGATATATTCATTTTTCAAAGGTGGATGAAAATAAATTGTACCATAAAATTATTATACATTATAGTAAAAAACTTTTTGTAATTTGTTAAAAATGATGGAGATAAAGAAGTCCCTATATTATCATGTGATCATAGTCACATGTGTGACACTTTTAAAAAAGAGAAGATCCAAAGATAAACCTACACTCCAAAAGAGAGTAAGTCAACACGTGTTCACAAGCTACTGCATGTGGATGTGTAATGAATCAGTTGGATCTCAGTATGCTGCGTCTCATTAAAAGGATGACGCCATCCAAGAACAACTGGCTGCCTAGCTACACCATCATCTAAAGTCTTTATATACTAATTTGATTCAATCGAGATTGGAGGGACCATCATGGGAAGATAAATTATTTAGATTGGTTGGCTTCTTCTCGAGGGCGCGGAATTATTGAGGGTGGTTTGGTAATTTAAAAGTCGTTTCACTAGTGAGACTGGGTTCGCCACTCCCATTATTGTATTGAGGTGCAGTATACCGTGAACGCATCTGTCTTCCAGTGTTGCTGTTTTATAGTTCCTTAATTCAGTGTCCCCTGGAGAAATCCTTATTTGATTGTAATCCACCACCTCCAACTGTTGTAACTACGCTCTTTATGTGTGTTTTATATTCAACGCATTCTTTCCTCAATTTTTCTAAGCCCCAACCCAAGACCGGTTGTGGTGATGAATGTGGCTGTGCATTATTGAGGGTGATTTGGATGAACTATTCTGATCACTAGGACACCACTAGAAACAGTCACTTTACATTAAAACGTCAAGCAGTATAATTTCTGATGAAACATCCAAACAAAAACATGAACATATATTTTCACAATTTTCATACCCGTAAAACAGAAAATTTTGATTCATAATAGTTTTTTTTTGATGGTCATAACATGGCCATCTGACCTCTGATTGAATTGCGGTTTTAACCGTGAGAATCGTTTTAATACCTTCTTAATTTTAATGCTACTTTAATTTTTCTTGGCTTAGATAGTTTTGGCGATCACTCTGATACCACTTAAAGGTACTAAGGCAGAAGAGGAAGCTAGTGGCCTGGGTATTTTAAAAAATTTCATCACTACGATGATGAAATTTTTTGTTCCAAGCAATCCGAGTCCCAATATGATCCTAAGGATCTCAGATTAATTAAAATATCATATAAATTAAAACTAAAAACAAATTCTTCTATATCAAGCCATGCTTGACATCTGCTTGTCGCCGATGATCGCGGATTGAAGGATCCATAGAAGAATCCTACTAGATCATCCACAAGGGCTTCAAAAATCTGTTGGAGTGTCGATCGTCGAATTTCGAGTACTAGCGTGGAGATTTGACGATGAATGCGGCTGTGCATTATTGAGGGTGATTTGGTTTATTTTGCAATAATTTCCACCAAAAGTCGTTTCACTATTGGGACTGTGGGGTCGCCACTCCCATTACTGTAATGAGATGCAACATCCCGTGAATGCATGTCTATCTCAGTGTTCCTGTTTTATGATTTGTGCATTCTTTCTTAAATTATTGTAAGCCCCACATGAACATGGGTACCGTCCATGCGGGAAATTTGGCTGTAGGGGGCGTTTGAATTTTTTTATGGTCTATGTTTTTTTTAATTAACCACCTAATTATAATTAGGTGCATAATTAATTGTAATTACGTGATTAATTAATTATAAGTAGGTGATTAATTAATTTTATTTAGCTGATTAATTAATAATTAGGTGATTAATTAATTGTAAAAAGGTGATTAATTAATTCTAATTAGGTAATTAATCAATTCTAATTTGGTAATTAATTAAAGGTAATTAGGTGATTTATTAATTCTAATTAGGTGATTAATTAATTATAATCAGGTGATTAATTAATTATAATCAGATGATTAATTAATGGTAATTAGGTGATTAATTAATGGTAATTAGGTGATTAATTAATCCTAATCAGGTGATCAAGTAATGGTAATTAGTTAATTACATAATTATAATTAGGTAATTAATTAATTTTAATTTGGTAATTAATTAAAGGTAATTAGGTGATTGATTAATTCTAATTAGATGATTAATTAATTATAATTACGTGATTAATTAATTGTAATTAGGTGATTAATTAATTGTAATTAGGTGATTAATTAATGGCAATTATGTGATTAATTAATAGTACTTAGGCGATTAAGTAATGGTAATTAGGAAATTAATTAATTATAATTAGGTAATTAATTATTTCTAATTTAGTAATTAATTAAATGTAATTAGGTGATTTATTAATTCTAATTAGGCGATTTATTAATTCTAATTAGGTGATTAATTAATTCTAATTAGGCGATTGATTAATTATAATTAAGTGATTAATTAATTCTAATTAGGCGATTGATTAATTATAATTAAGTGATTAATTAATTATAATTTGGTGATTAATTAATGGTAATTAGGTAATTAATTAATGGAAATTAGGTGATTAATTAATTCTAATTAGGTGATTAAGTAATGGTAATTAGGTAATTAATTAATTTTAATTAAGAACTTAATTAACCGTGACTAGGTAGGTAGTTAATTAGCGAAGCTATTTTATAAATTAGCGAAGCAGTTGTACAAATTAGCAAAGCCGTTGTATAAATTAGCGAAGCGGTTGTATAAATTAGAGAAGCCGTTGTATAAATTAGCGAAGCAGTTGTATAAATTAGTGAAGTAGTTATATAAATTAGTGAAGCAGTTATATTTCTTTTCTTTTCTAATTCATACAAAAAGGCAGGGGCCGGGAAACAATGCGGGTGATGGCCCAGCCCACGAGTGGTTACGTAGTCAGGCATGCAGTGGCCCGAAAATCCCCTACCTTCCCCAGGCCCACCCAAGGGGTGAAGCCCAGTTCCCCAACGGGGGCCGGCGCCGCGTGAACGCTTGGGTAACCGGCGTGCAATCGTGCACCGCGTGTGGTGAACATGCTTTTTAAAGCATACCCCCTGACAGGGTTCGAACCCCCGACCTCCCCTGAGGGAAGCGGAGCCTTCGACCACTCCACCACGCCCACGGGGGCAAACGTTTAATATGGGTAACCATTTATATTAATTAGCGAAGCAATGATTAACTAATGGTTAAGCAATGATTAACTAATGGTTAAGCATTGATTAACTAATGGTTAAGGAATCATTACCCAATGGCTATGTTGTGAGTAACTAATGGTAAAGCAATGAGTAACTAATGGTTAAGTACTGAGTAACTAATGGTTAAGTAATGAGTAAATAATGGTTAAGTAATGAGTAACTAATGGTTAATTAATGATTAAATAATGGTTAAGTAATGATTAACTAATGGTTATGTAATGATTCATGTCATCTTTTAGAATATAAGAAAACGCTCTAAAATTTTGGTTGCATAAAGAATATGTGGTTATATAAGCAATCAAACCTCTGTCTAGATACAAACAAGTGGATGCAGCTCTGGCACAGACGTACCTAGGTGTAACAACTACGACAAGGTGTTCCAAGCTTGACTCGAGGTAACCTGGTACAAGACAACATGTATTGAAGCATCCTGGTTTGACACTCTCGAGAGATATTTTTTAGATGATTCATATTTTCTTTAAAAACTACTAAAATACATTTACGTACTGATTAACTAATGGTTATGTAATGATTTGTGTCATCTTTTAGGATTTAAGAAACAATCGAAAATTATGGTAGCATAAAGATTATGTGATTATCTAAGCAATGGAATTTCGGTCTGGATACAAACAAGTTGATGTGGCTCAGGCACAGATGTACCTAGTAGTAACAACTTCAACAAGGTGTTCCGGGCCTGACTCGGGGTAACCTGGTACACGAAAACGGGCCTTTCTACATCTTGGCTTGACACTCCTAAGGGATATGCTTTATATGATTCATATTTTCTTTATAAACTACTAAAATACATTTAGGAGGTTAAAAATTGTACTAAAAACATTAGTATTTTAGTTTAGGGTATAAGAAGATGTTTTAAAATTTTAGAATCATAAAGATTAATAACATCTTTGAATGCTTTGTACTTAACTTTGTAATTTTTAAAATCATTCAGCATTCTAATAATAATGATTGTTTATTTTAGATAAAAAATGATGGCGGCCTATGTAAAGACCCGTAAATTTCAAAGAATTTTTTTTCTTAAATTCTTTGTGATTTTATGAGTACGCAATTTTTGACGGCACCTGATTCAGAGGCCCGGTGTGCCCGGAATCAATTTCTGAAGTTTAGCTCGGGTACATTAAGTGAACGAACGAGTGAGTTTTTCTATCTTTTGAACCGGTGCTCAGAATTGAAATCTGAGGGCACCAATGAACTCGCAGCGCTGATATTTTCTTAAGCTGACTTTTACTGTTGATGCGTTTGCTTGGGAGAAGAAGTTAAATTTTGGGGTTTAAGTGAGAAGTAAATAAAATTGTGCACAATTTTATTTTATTATCCTTGGAAGTTAAACTCTCTCATGGGAAGTTGTTGGTGGGGCCCACAACCACCCAACTTCCCACGTGTGGTTATGAGGGAGGTGGGGCCCACACGGGCACCCATCTCTTCACATTCCATAACCTTTAACCCCTTTTAACTCCCATGATAAATACAAGGCAACTCCCCATTAAATTTTGGTATCCTTTAATTGTGCAACTCTCCCCTCTCTCCCCTTTAATCATGCCAACACACTTAATCAATTAAGTGAGATATGTGTTTCAATTTTAAAAATTGAAATGCATGGCTTCAAGTAATAAAATAAGACAAGTCTTATTTTATTTTGGTGGTTAGTTGTTGTGTGAAGATATTGGGGAGAGAGAGAGCTCTAGTTCCTTCCGTGAAGAACTTCAACCTCTTCATCGAAGAATGCCAAATCCACGACGGACGACGACGCATCTCCTTTTCTTTTCTCCGTGACAAAAAGGGGAGACGCCGCTTCCTCCTTAGATGCTCTTCGTCGACGTCTACAGAACCTCACCCCACGACGTTGTTTTCCATGACACCCATCATTCGACAACTTTTGTTGAGGTAGGGGTTATTTATGTTCATGATTAATTGAACGTTCTTTTTTAATTAAATTGGCCGATTTTTATCGAAATAACGGGAAGAGATTGGACCGCACAAACACGACCGATCCTCCTCCCCTTTTTATTTGTTGATCCTCGTTGAACCTTGCGGCCGGAGGGGGCCGCGGCGGTCCTGTAGGGGTGGCCGGACAACCGGCCGCCAGCGCTCCGGGAGGCGGGACCCCGAAGGGTCCCGCAGCAGCTCAACCGGCCGGCCTTAATGGCTGGCCATTTTCCAGGAAGACCGGGGGGTTGAAACCCCCGGCCATCGCGTAGGGCGGACCCCATGGGTCCGCCCTTTCGGGACAAGGAGGCGGCGCCCCCCTTCGCACCCCGCTCGGCCACGAGCCGAGCCGCGGCCGGCTTCCGGGCCTGGCCGCAGGCCGCACCTTATCGGGCCGGACCCGGACCCGGGTCGGGTCGCCCGGTTCGGGCCGACCCATGGGGTATTGGGCCTGGTCGGACCGGGCCCAAACCCCCTATTTTCAGACTGATTCATTCAAAACCCATATCTTGGGCTATGGACCTCCGATCGACGCACTGTCAGCTGTGTTGAGATCCTTGGATCGAGACAGTCGTTTCATTATATTACACTCAAGCTTTTTGTAAAGTTTGGGTACGGCTGGGTTGGTTCGAACCCAAAACCAATCGGGCCCTCGGAGTGGAAACCGTTATAACTTGAGTTCCGGACGTCCGATTGACGTACCGTCGACATTGTTGGATTCCTCTTAGTGATACAATTCTTTTGGCTTAATCCACTTGAGGTTTGGATGCAGCTGGAGTACGGTCGGGTTGAGTTTAGCTTAAAAACCAACCAGGCCCCTAGAACGGAAAAGCCAATAACTCTCAGACCGGGAGTCCGATTGACGCGCCGTCTGTCGCGTTGAGTTCCTATTGACGAGACAGAACTTTGTGATACATCAAATCTAGAATTCGTGACAGTTGATGTATCAACCCCTTGTCTCGTGGAGCGGACCCTCCCGGAATCGAGCGTGCTGTGTGCGGGAACCCTAGAGCTGGCTGCGACTGCGGCAGCGATAACGACTGTACTTGGATCCTCCTTGGGTTCGGCAGCGATGAAGACTATACTTGGCTCCTACGTGGGTTCAACAATGATGGTTACTGTAATTGGATCCTATGTGGGTCCGGCAGCAACGACATCTGTACTTGGATCCTACGTGGGTTCAGCAGAAGAGATGATTCGGAGGCTACATCAATCATCTCCACCCCTCTTCGTGAGTATTATACCTGTGTGAGCTGAGTCTTGACTTTCAATCAGTATCATCGATATGATAGTCTTGCTTTCCTGTGTGGATTGGGTTGTTCATTCCAATGTGGATTGGGTTGTGCTTTCCTGTGTGGAATGAGTTGTGCCTTTCTGTGTGGACTGGGTTGTTCTTGGGCTCGTGAGTTGGAGAAAAACTGGAAATGATGACTTAGGTTTATGTATGGGCATATACCTAAGTAGAGTTGGTTGATACTTCGTGATTGTATCTTTCTTTTGTGGTATATCCCTTGTGGATTCTGGGAGGCCTTCGGGGGTCTCGGGTTCCCTACTGAGTATCATATACTCACCCCTACATGGGCTATGCCCGCACTACGTTGTGTTGGTTGCAGACGACGGACAACGCTGATCGTGGTTGAGGCTTGTGGAATGGGACGGTACCTAGAGGTGGACTATCAGGAAGGACGTACACGGAGTGGACGACCGGACCCGAGGAGCTGAGGAGACCATCTGTACCCACCCTTCAGGTGGAATAGCCGGAGGACGACTCAGTGGTTGCTGATTTACTTTACTGCTGCTGTTTTTCCTTTTCAGTTGTACTGTATTTTCAGTTGGGTTTGTATTCTGGCCCATTTACTTTTCATCACTTACTTTTGTACTCAGTTTACTTAGTGTTTACTTCAGCCTGCGTACTCTGTTGTGTTGTTTACTTGTATAAAGGCAATGCCTTCCCTTTTAATTCGGGATTTACGCCTTTGGTGCTAGTCGCCAGCCCCTGGCCTTTGGAAGGCGGGCTTGGGGTAGTCACGGCATGGGCCTCGAGGACGGGTCATGACAAATTGGTATCAGAGGAGTCGGTTCTACCGCAGAACTCAGGACTCTGATAATTTCTTCTATATGAAGCAATAGTGTTAAGGGTATTGAGCGTGGTTATCAGTCCAGGGAGTCCAGTGTTGGTGCGGTGGCCAACGTATCCATACACCAGGACCCTGACTTCTGATTTCTGACTCAATGCTTGAAAGCATTGATTGCATGTGTGTTTCAAAAGTTTTCATTGTGATTACTTTGTGTCATCACACCAGGTATACTGTATTAACCGTGGCACACCTATTTCTTTTCAGGATGACCCAACGATGGCAGCCAGCTAGGGTTCCGAGCTTTGTGCGAGACGATAACCCACCGAGTGACGAGGCCTCGGTGCCGGGCCCCATTACAGCGGAGGCACCGGCGGTACCTCTACTCGCCGATCTACCGATCCCACCAGCCCCAGCAGCTGAGAGTGCATGTCGCCTGAGTGCACTGCATGAGTTTCAGCGTCAGAGACTGCCCATGTTCCGTGAGGAGACAGACCCTCAGGCATCCGAGGATTGGCTGGAGGCTGTTGTTTGAGTTTTCAGATTGGTATGGACACCAGCAGACCTCATGGTTATCCTTCCAGCTAGTCTCCTGCACGCGGCAGCAGGTAGATGGTGGAGCCTGATGCTCCAGGTGCACGACGAGGCATCTCTTCTTTGGTCGGACTTCAAGAGACTTTTCCGCTCAGAGTTCATTCCAGCCACCCTCTGTACGGTGCACATTCAGGAGTTGTTACAGTTGTGGTAGGGCAGCATGACTATAGCCCAGTACTCGGCGAGGTTTACCGATCTCTCGCACTACTCCACGGAAATGGTACAGGACCCATTCTTCAAGGCCCAGAACATTGAGCAGGGAATGAGGCATGAGATCATGGCATCAATGATTTCCTTAGCATTCTGATGCAGGCAGGAGTACTAGAGCGAGCCCTTCTTGTGGAGAGCTTTCTTTCTGAGCCTACACCAGCAGCGAGACGTACCGTAGGGCGACATGTAGTGGAGTATTCTGCAGCCGGCAGTAGACAGACGTCACAGAGGTCCAAGCGGACCAGACCATCAGGTGGTCGACCTCAGGATACTGGTTCAGAGGTGTGGGGAACACACAACAGAGCCAGTCATTCGAGAGGCAGAAAATGCTATGCATGTGACGGGCAGGGCCACATGGCTCATGAATGCCCGACCTACCATTCAGAGGAGCAGCAGACGGTTGAGGGACCACCCAGGCATAGGCAGAGGTTCGACTGTGGCAGTCCGCAGGGAGTGGGTAGATGAGCCAGAGGAGCTGGCCGAGCAGCAGGTGGTGGACGATGCTTCAGGGCTCTACCACCACCACCACCACCAGAAGGACCACCCCAACCACAGGGAGCTGGCGGGCAGAGGTAGGCTTAGCTTCAGGCAGTGGAGGCCTACAACCATGACGCACCTGTGATGATTCGAGGTACTATATGTGTCTACTCCACCCCTGCTGTAGTTTTTATAGACACAGGAGTGAGTCATTCTTTTATTTCCGCTGCCCTTGTTCAGAGCTCAGAGATTCCGACAGAGCCTTTGGCTCGATCCTTATGGCTAGAGACTCCTACGGAAGCAGAATCGACGATTACGCACTCGTTCCATCAGTGTGAGATTACTCTAGGAGGTGAGATCTTCGGCTGAGATCTTCTTGTAGTGGTGTCGAGGCCTTACGACATCATCTTGGGCATGTATTTGTTATCTACGGTCCATGCTCAGATCGACTGTATTAGGTGCATGGTGCGGTGTGTCTGCACCGATGGAAGCAGGTTCACCTTCACCGGCGAGAAGGGAGCCTTTGCAGCACAGGATGGACTCACGCAGAGGAGAGGAAAACCGATCACCCATCAATTGGCTAGCCTCATCCTAGGAGCAGTTGATGTGCGGAGTACGAGTTTTCCTGTTGTGGTGGATAAGTATGCAGACGTTTTTCCTGACGACGTTCCAGGACTACCTCCTCGCAGAGAGGTAGACTTCTATATTGACCTATACCTCAGGAAAACACCGATATCTACACCAGAATATCGGATGGCTCCTGATGAGCTTCATGAGCTATAGGTACAGCTGGAGGACTTGTATGGCAAGGGGTTCATTCGACCCAGTGTTTCACCCTGGGATTCCCCGATTTTGTTCGCCAAGAAGGCGGACAGGTGCTTGCGACTGTGTGTCCACTACCGTCGCCTGAACCAGGTGATCATGAAGAAAAAGTATCCACTTCTGAGGATTGATGACCTCTTCGATCAGCTCAAGGGAGCACGGTGGTTCTTGAAGATAGACCTCAGGTCAAGCTATCATCCGCTCAGAGTTCGAGACGAGGATGTGCAGAAGATGGCCTTCAGATGTCGGTATGGCCACTATGATTTCTTGGTTATGCCTTTCAGCATAACCAACACTCCAGAAGTGTTCATGAGTCTCACGAACAGGATCTTCCATCCTTACCTCGATCGATTTGTTGTAGTATTCATCGACGACATATTGATTTACTCGACTACTGAGGAGGAGCATGCCTACCATTTGCGTGTTGTTCTGGATACACTCCGAGAGCACCAGATTTATAGTACGATATCGAAGTGTCAGTTTTGGATTCGAGAGGTCCACTTCTTGGGGCACATTATCTCTGAGGTGAGAGTTGCGGTGGATCCTGTGAAGATCAAGGCAGTGCTAGCTTGGGAGCCACCCATGAGCGTGACTGAGGTGCAAAGATTCCTAGGTCTGGCTGAGTACTATCGGAGATTTGTTCCAGACTTCTCCAGAGTTGCAGCACTACTTTCAGCTTTGACGAAGAAGGGTAAACCATTTTTGTGTTCAGATAGATGTCAGTAGAGCTTCCAGGAGCTGAGGCAGAGATTAACTAGTGCACCCATCCTAAGGCTACCAGAGGAGGGAGTAGGGTACATAGTTTACTGCGATGCATCAGGGACTGGACTCGGGTGTGTCATGATGCAGGAGTGGGCAGTGATCACCTATGGATCACGATAGCTGTGGCAGCATGAGCAGAACTACGCTACCCTTGACCAGGAGTTAGAAGCAGTGGTCTTCGCCTTGAATATGTGGCGGCACTATCTGATGGGAGAGCGCTTTACAGTCTAATTTGACCACCAGAGTCTCAGGTACATATTCTCACAGAATGACCTGAACCTGAGACAATGAAAATGGCTCAATTTCCTCCAAGACTATGACTTTGAGATAGTCTATACTCCTGGGAAGGGGAACGTAGTAGCTGATGCTCTTAGTAGGAGGTCGGGCATTCAACTACTTGGAGAGGCGACAAACCAGGTAGCCGCGTTGCAGATATCCTTCATGGATAGAGATGGGGCAACCTTTCTACAATTGCTCACAATCACTCCTCCACTACTTCAGTAGGTTAGGGAGGCACATCGTGGGGACGATGACTATGAGGCACGATGTGCTCAGATATCCTTAGGGATGGCACCTGATGAATTTTCTATAGGAGGAGAGCACGCCATACTTTTAGGAGGAAGTACCATGGTACCAATTGCATTACAGGAGGAGGTGCAGATAGAGTTTCACACTTCCCCATTGGCGGTACATCCAAGAGTAGCAAAGATGTACCAGGATCTCAGACGACAGCACTGGTGGCCAGGTATGAAGAAGGCTGTGGCAGAGTTCGTTTCATGATGCCTCATCTGTCAACAGGTGAAGGTGGAGCACCAGGTACTAGCAGGCTTGGTACATCCCTTAGAGGCCCCGAAGTGGAAGTGGGATGGGATATCTAAGGATTTCATGACGGGACATCCACGTACTTCCAGTGGAAACGACTCCATCTAGGTGATTGTCGACCGACTCACCAAGTCGGCCCACTTCTTACCTATCAGAGAGTAGGGCTCAGTAGAGAGCTTGGGATGCCTCTACGTTCGGGAGATCATACGACTTCGTGGTGTGCCATTGACTATCATCTCCGATCGAGATGCTCGTTTTACTTCCTTGCTTTGGAAGGGGTTACAGGAGGAATTCGGGACATAGCTACGCCTGAGCACCACCTTCCACCCTCAGACGGATGGCCAGATGGAGAGAACCATTCAGACTCTCGATGACATGATCCGTACATGTGTCCTTGACATTGGTCGTAGCTGGGAGGATCACCTAACCTTGGTGGAGTTTGTGTACAACAATAGATACCACTCCACCATCGGGATGGCACCATACGAGACATTGTACGACCGACCTTGCAGATCACCTATGTGCTGGACAGACCCTGGGGAGTCATCACTTGTAGGACCAGAGATGGTCCAGGCCATGACAGAGAAGGTACAGATCATCCAGGAGAGGATGAGGACTGCTCAGAGCCGGCATAAGTCCTATGCTGACATGAGGCGGAGACCACTAGAGTTCGAGGATGGCGACTACGTTTTCTTACAGGTCTTACCTCGACGTGGATTACATAGATTTGGCTGGGGCAGCAAGTTATATCCACACTTCATTGGACCATTCCAAGTTCTCAGCAGGATATGTGAGGTGGCTTATCGCCTGGCTCTTCCACCTCAATTGCACCGGGTGCACGACGTCTTCCATGTATCTCACCTAAGGTGATACGTGCACGAACCGATGCATATCATCGACCACGGGGAGCTGGACATCGATGACGGGGCGAAATTTGTGGAGGTCTCGGTGGAGATCGAGGATCGACAGGAGTGGGTCCGATGTGGATGGTCGATTCCTCTAGTGCGCATCTGGTGGCATCACGGGAACCTCCTGGAGAGCACATGGGAGAGGGAGGCTTAGATGTGTGCTCAGTACCCTCATTTGTTTCCCTAGTTTATGATGTAACTTTATGGGGACGTAAATCCATGAGGTGGGAGTAATGTAAAGACCTGTAAATTTCAAGGAAAATTTTTTCTTATATTCTTTGGGATTTTACGAGTACGCAGTTTCTGACGGCACCTGATTCCAAGACCCGGTGTGCCTAGAATCAATTTATGAAGTTTAGCTCGGGTAAGTTTAGTGAACGAACGAGTGGGTTTTTCTATCTTTTGAACCGATGCTCGGAATTGAAATACGAGGGCACCGATGAACTTGCAGCGGCGGTATTTGCTGAAGATAACTTTTACTATTGATGTGTTTGCTCGGGAGAAGAAGTTAAATTTTGGGGTTTAAGTGAGAAGTAAATAAAATTGTGTACAATTTTATTTTATTATCCTTGGATGTTAAAATCTCTCATGGGAAGTTGTTGGTGGGGCCCACAACCACCCAACTTCCCATGTGTGGTTATGAGGGAGGTGGGTCCCACATGAGCACCCATCTTTTCACATTCCATAACCCTTAACCCCTTTGAAATCCCATGATAAATACATGGAAACTCCCCATTAAATTTTGGTATCCTTTAATTGTGTAACTCTCCCCTCTCTCCTCTTTAATCATGAAAACACACTTAATCAATTAAGAGAGATATGTGTTTGAATTTTAAAAATTGAAAAGCATGGCTTGAAGTAATAAAATAATAAAATTCTTATTTTATTTTGGGGGTTAGTTGTTGTGTGAAGATATTGGGGAGAGAGAGCTCTAGTTCCTTCCGTGAAAAACTTCATCCTCTTCATCGAAGAATGCCAAATCCACAACGGATGACGACACGCCTCCTTTTCTTTTCTCCGTGACAAAAAGGGGAGACGTCGCTTCTTCCTCGAATGCTCTTCATCTATGTCTATAGAACCTCACCCCGCGACGCCGTTTTCAATGACGTCCGTCGTTCGACAAATTTTGTTGAGGTAGAGATTATTTATGTTCATGATTAATTTAATTTTCTTTGTTAATTAAATTGGCCGCTTGTTATCGACATAACGGGAGGAGATCAGACCGCACAAACACAGCCGATCCTCCTCCCGTTTTTATTTGTTGATCCTCGTTGAACCTTGCAGTGAAGGCAACACAGTATCGTTGCACCACGCGGGAACGAAGGGAACCATGGCCGGAGCGGGCCATAGCGGGGGTGCGCACCGCCGTCGCGTCGTGCCGATTGAGGAAGAGCCACGACCTTAGGCCGCGGCGGTCCAGCAGGGGCGGCCGGACAACCGGCCGCCGGCGTTCCAGGAGGCGGGAACTCGAACGGTCCTGCGGCAGCTCAACCGGCCGGCCTTAATGGCTGGCCTTTTTCCAGGAAGACCGGGGGATTGAAACCCCCGGCCAGTGCGTAGGGAGAACCCCACGGGTCCTCCGTTTTTGGACAAGGGGGCGGCGCCCCCCTTCGTACCCCGCTCGGCCGAGAGCCGAGCCGCGGCCGGCTTCCGAGCTGGGCCGCAGACCACGCCCTACCGTGGGTTGGGCCGTGCCGCACCCAATCGGGCCGAACCCGGACCCAGGTCGGGTTGTCCCGATTCAGGCTGACCCAGGGGGTATTGGGCCGGGTCGGACCAGGCCCAAACCCCCTATTTTCAGACTGATTCGTTCAAACACCCATATCTTGGGCTACAGACCTCCGATCGACACACCATCAGTTGCGTTGGGATCCTTGGATCGAGGCGGGAATTTCAGTATATTACACTCAAGGTTTTAGTAATGTTTGGGTATGGCCGGGATGGTTCGAACCTGAAACCAACCGGGCCTTCAGAGCGGAAACGATTATAACTTGAGTTCCGGATGTCCGATTGACGTACCATCGACTTTGTTGGATTCCTCTTAGTGAGACGGTTCTTTTAGCTGAATCCTCTTGAGGTTTGGATTCAACTAGTGTATGGTTGGGTTGGTTTTAGCTTAAAAAACAACCGGGCGCCTGGAATGTAAAAGCCAATAACTCTCAGACCAGGCGTCTGATTGACGCGCCGTTTGTCGCGTTGAGTTCCTATTGACGATATAGAACTTTGTGATACATAAACTCTGGAAATCATGACAGTTGATGTATTGACCCCTTGGCTCATGGAGCAGACCCTCCCGGAATCGAGCGTGCTGTGTGCGGGAACCCTAGAGATGGCTGCGCCTGCGGCGACGATGACGACTGTACTTGGATCCTCTGTGGGTTCGGCAGTGATGACGAATGTACTTGGATCATCTATGGGTTCGGAAGCGATGACGACTGTACTTGGATCCTATGTGGGTTCGGCAGCGATGGTTACTGTACTTGGATCCTACGTGGGTCCGGTAGCAACGACATCTGTACTTGGATCTTACGTGGGTTCGGCAGAGGAGATGATTAGGAGGCTACATCAATCATCTCCACCCCACTTCGTGAGTAGTATACCTGTGTGGGATGAGTCTTGACTTTCAATCAGTATCATCGATATGATAGTCTTTCTTTCCAGTGTGGATTGGTTTGTGATTTCCTATGTGGATTGGGTTGTGCTTTCCTATGTGGAATGGGTTGTGCCTTTCTGTGTGGACTGGGTTGTTCTTGGGCTTGTGAGTTGGAGCAGAACTGGAAATGATGACTTAGGTATATGTATGGGCATACACCTAAGTAGAGTTGGTTGATACTTCGTTATTGCATATTTACTTTGTGGTATATCACTTGTGGATTCAGGGAGGCCTTCGGGGGTCTCGGGGTCCCTATTGAGTATCGTATACTCAACCCTGCACGGGTTATGCCCGCACTACGTTGTGTTGGTTCCAGACGACGGACAACGCTGATCGTGGTTGAGGAATGTGGAATGGGACGGTACCTGGGGGTGGACTATCAGGCAGGACGTACATGGAGCGGATTGCCAGACCCGAGGAGTTGAGGAGACCATATATACCCACCCTTCATGTGGGATAGCCAGAGGACAACTCAGTGGTTTCTGATTTACTTTACTGCTGCTATTTTTCCTTTTCAGTTGTACTGCACATTCAGTTGGGTTTGTATTCTGGCCCATTTACTTTTCATCACTTACTTTTGTACTTAGTTTACTTAGTGTTTACTTCATCTTGCATACTCTGTTGTGTTGTTTACTTGTACAAAGGCAATGCCTTCCCTTTTAATTCGGGATTTATGACTTTGGTGCTAGTCGCCAGCCCCTGGCCTATGGAAGGCGGGCTTGGGGTAGTCATGGAACAGGCCCCGAGGACGGGTCATGACAGCCTATATTTATTGCAATAGTAAAATAATTGAGACAGAAAAAAGATGTAGTTATAGTATACAGCCAGAAGGTTTTGTGATTCTAGGAGACTGTACAACTTTGGAATCTCTTCAAAGGGAAATTCATCGAAAGTTAAAACTGCCGAGCAATCAAGTGATAGAATCAATCACATACAGCCATCTGCAATATGTAGATAGGTTTTGGTATGTTGCCTTTCCAATAACAGATGATGAGGAATTTGAATATGTACCTTCATTGGTTAAGTATCATCATGAGAATCAAATGATGGAGTTGTATGTTACTATAGCTACAATGAATGTTCCATCGACATTGGAAGCTGGGCCATCACAACTTAATGTGACAATGTCATATGGTCATGCTATAACACATCAAGAAGTTCCACCAACAATGGCAGTTGTTCCATCATTGCCTTCGACCATAGTTTCAATGGATAGTCCTCCATGTACGTTAGATGCATTGGTCGATGGATTTGAGGATGATGACATTTTAGAACAAGAAGATGAAGTGGAAGTTCAAGAAGAAGAGGATCATGCGGAAGAATAGTCTGTTTCCACTCATGCGAGGTTCAACTAACTATTGAACCATCCTCCACCATTGGCTTCATGGTCGACTGAAGGCATGCATCACTCGACAGAATTTGATTGGTCAGTTATTACTCCTAGTACAGAATTTCCAGGAATCATTGGTGGCAAAAATGGAGTGTCAGATGAAGGTGTTTTGTATATTGAAAGAGAGTTTGAGAGAAAATATGCAATGAAAAATGTGATAAAACAATATCACATTGAAAGGCATTACTCTTATGTTGTAGAAGAGTCAAATAGTTCTTATTATTTAATCCATTTTGACAAATATGATTCAAATTTTCAAATGTGTCTGCGAGCTATAATTGATAACACTTTTCACAGCTAGCGCATCGCTATATTTACTCCACACACATGTGTGAACCCAATATTTTCACAGGAACACTCTTCATTAGATGTTTAGTTTGTTTCAACAATCATTGTTGAAATGATAAGATCATGTTAAGAAGTTCCTGTTGTTTTGGTTTTGGAGCGAATCAAACAACTTTTTAGGAATCAAATATCTTACTGGAAGGCATGAGTGACATGAAAAAAGGCTATTATCAAAGTTTATGGTTATTGAGATGAATCTTATGGAGTTTTACCACAACTTCTGGATCTTTAACATCACAACAATTTAGTGATCTATTAGTTACATACTACTGAATATGTTAACCAAAACAACCAAGTTGATCAGTCGATGGTTGTGTTTGATAGATTGTTTTGGGCATTTTTACCATGTGTGGAAGATTTTAGACATTGCAAGCAGTTAATATAGATAAATGGAACATTTATGTATGGAAAGTATACATGAACTTTATTGATTTCCTCCACAAAAGATGGAAATTGAGCCCCTCTGCCTTTGACATTTTCAATTGTGGAGAAGGATAACTTCTCATCATGGAGCCGGTTTCTGGAATTTCTTCGAGTGTTTGTTATAGACATAGAAGGTATTTGTCTTATTTCAGATCATCATCGTGCAATCAAGGAGGTAGTACAGTCAGAGGTTCATTCCCAGAGACCACCCTATTCCCATCATCGATAATGTATTCGACACATCACCATCAATTTGCGAAAGAAGTTCAAGAATGATTCGATGAAGAAAGCAATCTTAAAAATTGGTATGGATATCCTTTCTTGTTTTACAAATCACTGTCATAGTTACTTCTACATGTGTTCACAGTAGTTACTATTTAATAGCATACGAGCCTCAACAATAAAGGATGGAGGATCATCTTGAAGATATTCACCAAGAAAATCCAGAAGTGTATGATTACATAATGAAAATACCAAAGCATAAAAGCTCGTTGGAATATGATGATGGGAGGTGATATGGAAACATGATGACCAACATCATAGAATGTATAAATGGTGTTTTCAAGGGAGTTTGGAAATTACCTATCATAGGTAAATAAGAATATTTGGCTATATCTTATTTAGAAGAGCAACATTTATAATATAATATTAGTATAATGATTTAAATATAAATTACAGGTTTGGTACAAGAGACCTTCTATCGTAGTGTAAGGTATTTTCTGGAACGAGGAAAGCAGGATGAAGATGGCCTGAACAGAGGGATGCGCTATGGACACCATTTTCAGTGTGATCTAAATAAGGTTATTTAGGAGGCTTCAACTTATCGTGTAACTGCATTTAATTGTCCAGAGAAATTATTTGAGGGTGTTGATCTTGGTGATGTTGTGTCTTGTAGAAATGGTTGCGTGTGAGTTGTTTTATTGGATATGCATTATTGTGAATGTGATAACTTTCAAGCATTGAGATATCCTTGCGGCCATGTGATTGCATCATGTGCTTACGTGCACGTATCTTGGGAGTAGTTCATCAATCTATATTATCGAATAGATAGTATCAACAACTGATACAGTACTCCATCGATGCCAATTGAATAATATCATAATTTTTGGCTGTCTGATCGCACACCCACGCTTCTACCGAACAAGACTATTCTTCGACCTAAAGTGAGGCCAAAGTCGACTCTTATTCAGAATTATATGGATTGGCCCAGTGAACGAGAACTTGGAAGAAGGTGTAAAATATGCTGCTATGAAGTTCATATGAAGAAACTTTGCCCTAGACCCATAGGGAAATCATCTAATGCTTAAAATGAATCTTGTACTCTATCAGTTACCGTAAAAGTTTGTAGATGTAATCATTTTTATCATTATCATCATCTTAATCATATTTGTCTTATTTGTATATAGTGTGTGTTCTATTAAATGTAAACATTGGTTTATATTTTTATATAGTGTAACTTTTATAAAATGTACCTATATATTTTAAACATTTCAAACATTGGTTTATACGATTACCTAGATACAAATTATTATATACATTAAAAAACAATCCTAACTCTCACTGTTACCATGATTTTCACTGACTTTCTTTACTGTGGACAATGATTTTACTGTGAAAATATATGGATTACCTTCACATCTTTCCAAAGAGTTTCTTTGGTCTAGATATAAGCTAATAAAAAAACTAAGGATTCCTTGTGCACTTCACTACTATTGGTTAACTGCCTCTTAGCATAACATGTCATCTGAACTTCCTACCCAGCGTCCCATGATGCTCTCTTCGCACACACGCTCTCCCCCATCAGTATCGTATCACCATTCAGATGGTGGAAAGCGTTTGTGCGATGATACCATCATGGGGATGCTTGGTATGAAGTTCAGATCACATGTTATGCTAAGCGGTAGTTAACCAATAGTAGTGAAGTGCGCAGAGAATCCTTAGTTTTGTTATTAAATTTGTGAGTAATGCACAACAATTCCATGTTTTGGATTTAATGATCAATGGACCCAAATAGACATCAATATTCTTCCAACACACTACATCAGTAAAAAAACATCAGAAATGACAAAAATATAGAATATAAATGAACCCACACACAAGGCACAAAAATTGAATTCCATAAAAATAGACATCTCCAAACAAGAACGATAGAAAGAGGAAAACTAATTCATGAAAGGCTAACGATTAAAAGGTTCACATTCAAAAAAACAAAACCAATTGAACTACCAAAGGATAATGTCATCATACTTTTTATTATGAAAGATGAACTTGCAACGATCACAAAACAAAAACAAGGAAACATTGAACGTCTTCACCACAACACAGGAGACAACAACTAAGCCAATGTGTTTTTTATTCTTTCATACATTACATGATAAATTTCATAGCTTACATGATAAATTTCATATCTTACATGAAATTAATGTTTTACTATTCGTACATTCAGATGGAGTTGCATTTGTTATCTACCCAAGAGATGAACTTGTCACATGATGTGTTGGCGCGACGACTTATTAGACTTCTTGTTGTTCAAAGAGCACATCATTTTTATCATGATGCACCCCCAACAACTATTTTTCCATACCACAGACGTGTTGGATTTTATGGAGTCACCATGTGTGACTTTAAGACCATTTATCACCATTTTATTGCTGCATTTGTTGAGAGATGGCGGCCAGAGACACACACATTTCATCTCCCATAGGGGGAGATGGCCATTAATTTAGAGGATTTCACACACATGCTCAGTTCACCCATCCATGAATAGGAAGTTATGAGTTCCACTAGTGGCAACTGGTCTGCAGTCATACAATGTCTATTAGGAATTGACGTCATCGACGTACAAGATGTCCTACAGAGTTCACACTTGCAAATGAGGTGGTTTCATGAGAATTTCACCACCATTATGGATGATGCAGATGAGGAGACACTTATTTAGTACACAAGTGCTTATATTTTATGACTTATCAGATGTATGTTGTGCATCGACTACTCCACCACTTTGGTACACATGATGTACCTCCCATTACTTGACGATCTTGTTCAGATAGCTACATACAGTGGGCGGTCTGTTGTATTGTCACATCTGGTATGTTTACGTTATTACTTTTAGTTATTTAGTACTGTTGTTATTGTTTTTTTATAAACTTAATGTATATTACTCTTTTATAACCATGTGAAGTCAGTCTCAAAAGTATGCACATATTCCCAGACATAGCGTGCATAGTTTTCAATAGATATTTGACGCTATAGTACCAGCTAATGTAAGTTAAACATTATTTTTTTTGTAGATAATTTTTTTGTTATTACCTTCTTAATTTATTTAATCTAATCTTAGTAAAATTATCATGCTAATATATGACTTATTTTATGAGTTTACATTTCAGGTTTCATGGACTCCATATACATGTTTTGTTTATGCATCACTTCCACCATACTACACAACTATGATTAGAGATCGTTATGTAGTGGTGCCACTCATCTACTTTCACACCATTGAGTGGCACCAGCCGGACCGGGTCATGTGCCACTTTGGTTATATACAACATATCCCCATGGCACCACGACAGAATGACACATTACATTCGATTATTCTTATAGGTAGACAGAGAATGGATTGGAGGCAGTATCATGCAGCTTATACCAAGCTTTGGGACACACGTGCCCAATATGGTATCTTTCCATATGGATATCCCATAGCACACTATTAGTTATCTGATCAGGGGGATTATGCAGACTGGTACCGATGACACACCATCATGCACCTTACACGTTAGAGGATTGCAATTTAACAGTTGGTATGTTTAATAAGATTTATTATGTTTTTAACTCACTTTTGGTATTAATTTGAATCTTATTTTATTTGCAGTCAAAAGGTATTTCTCATCTTTCACATATCACACATCCTCAAGAGGATGCATATATTAGGATGGACGTAGTTCTCCGAGTTGTGTTGGATCTCAACGATCATATCCTATTCATACGTGGCAGTTTTTATGATGAGGTGCCATAGGTATATCCGCATCCATATCATCCGGTTGAAGATCTTGCGGATGATGATGTCCTCGCTATGCTTGCTGAGGATGATGCATTGCCACTACCACCACCACCGCCAACTGGAAGACAAAGACGAGTACATCAGGAGGGGTAGAGGTGATGACATAAACGTCAGAGAGAAGCACTTTTAGATGCTGCCGCACCGCATAGAGATGATCTTTCCCAGCCGACTGATGATCTTGCACAATAGGGAGATGCTTATATGCCACATATGTCGTCTCTGATGACTACTTTGGACTACGAGCTGGGTGTAGTAACACAACTTGTCGTGACCCCCTCTCCACCCAATGAGGACTTCTTCAATGTCCCATTTATGCCTTTTTTAGGTGCTTCGGGGTCATATGGCTCTACATATGATTTTGGACAGTGCTCTACACGTGATGTTGGCCAGCCCTCTACACAACACCATGAAGAGGCACCAGAAGCACTAGAGAGGAGGAACCTCCAGCTAGGACACCAGAATGACACAAACATCGGATGTGGAGTGGGCGTGAGGTTCTGACACCACGTTGTGGTACTGGGGGGCATCGATGTTGATTTATTTATATGCAATGTTGTATATATTAAAAAACCTATTTACAGTGATAAGTAATTGTAGTTTTAGACAACTAAAAAGAAATTCAATGTCTCATAATTGTAACATTATTATGTTCCATGTATGCGACTTTATAAGCGTATAAATTATAAAGTACGAATACAATCTAATTGAAATTTGTGACATTGACTAATAAATGTAGATTTAAAATTATATATTTATTGAATATATTTATTATTATATAATTATACATGTTTCTATATAAATAAATATTTATAATTAGATAAATATAAATATATTTAAAATCATATAATTATTAATTAATATTCATATTTATATAAATATAAATATGTTTATAAATATATAATTATAAATATATAATCATAAATATATATTTAAAATTATTTATTTATTTATAAATATATTTTAAATATTTACAAACATATAATGATTTTTAATTATACATTTATGAATATAATTATATTTATATTAAATATATTAAACGGTAAATATTTATTTATTTATAAATAAAATTAAAATATTTATAAACATATATTAATCTTTAGATATATCGTAAATAATTCAATATAATAAATGTATTTAATAAATATTTCAAAATATTTCAAATTTATTTATAAATAAAAACTTACAACTATATAAATATAGATTTATAATTATATAATTATAAATACATTTTTAAATATAATTATAATTATATATGTCTTATGAATAATTATAATTATATATTTCTTATAAATATTTATAATTACATATTTATTATAAATATATATTTACTTATTTATAAATAAATTTTAAATATATATGTAACCATATTTTAATAATTATATATTTATAAATATATTTACATTCATATTATTATAAATATTTATATATAAATAAATCTAAAGAATTCTAATTGTGTATTTATTTTATATATTTATTATATTTATTATAATTATATATTTATTATCATTATATAATTATTATAATTAATATAATTATATAATTATTATAATATTATAATTATATTTATTATTATTATATAGTGATTATAATTGTATAATTGTTATAAATATAAATATAAATTTATTATATTTAGTTTAATAATTATATTTATTATAAATATATTTATATTTATATTATATATTTATTATAAATATTTATAATTATATATTATATATATATATATATGTATTTATAAATTAATTTTAAATATATATGTAACTATATTTTAATAATTATATATTTATAAATATATTTACATTCATATTATTAAAAATATTTATATATAAATAAATCTAAAGAATTGTAATTATGTATTTATTTTATATATTTATTGTCATTATACAATTATATAATTATTGTAATTGTTATAACTATATAATTATTATAATTATAATAATTGTATTTATTATTATTATATATTGATTTTAATTATATAATTATTATAAATATAATTATAAATTTATTATATTTATTTTAGTAATTATATTTATTATAAATATATTGATTATAAATATATTTATTATAATTATAATTATAATTATATAAATATATATAAGATACATATAGACACACACACACACACATATATATATATATACATATACGTATATATGTATATATATATATATATCTATATTTACATATAAGGGGGGGTTGGGGAGGGGTGTGGTGCTGATTAACAAAAAAACCCTTCAGCGCCACTTGAAGTGGCGCTGAAGGGCTTCTACACAGAGCACCACTTCAAGTGGTGTGGCTGACACCCATTTTCCAAATTAACAAAACCCTAAACCCCTTAAACTAAAAAACCCCCTCTAGCAAATTTAACCTCTCCATGTTGCTGATCTTCAGTATATAAATGCCAAATGCTACTCTGAATCCTCCATCTCCTACCCTCTTCCATCGGGAATTCACTGTTACAGCATACAGAAGGCAAGGTAAGTGTGTTGTTAAACTCCCTTTACTCATTCATATTATATCTTTATAAGGTGTAAAAATCGTTTCAAAATTTCAGCGGCTGATAAAACTAAACTGCATTCATGAACAGGAACAATGAATGCACTTTTGGCTTCAAGAAGGGCATGGGTTTCATGTTTTCTAATTCTAGGCATAGTTTTTGGTGTGATGATCAAAGCTGAAACCAAATTCAACTATGAGAGGCTGAGACTCAGATTTACACATCAATCCCACAATCAATGAATATTTCTGGTTCATCACGCTTCTCCAATATTATGTATCAAGCAGAAGCTTTTCTGATGACCTACCACTCTTGCATCAGTCTACTATCCACGTCTCCAATTTAGACAATTTTTTGTTGGTGGAATTCACCAATCAGGGGGGAGACTCGATCACGGTGTCCATCGACGTTACTAATTTATATGTGGTGGCTTACCAAGAAGGCGACCAATCCCAATTTTTGAGTGACACACCTGACAGAGTGGAAATGTATCTCTTCACGGGCACCACCAGATCATCTCTCCCATTCACTGGAAGCTACACTGTTTTGGGACCGCAAATTATTGGCCCACCGTTACAATAATAATTATGAGATAAAATAAAGTGAAAAATACAAAAATAAATTGACACCAGATGTAATGTGGAAAACCCCCCCAAAATGAAAGGGGTAAAAAACAACGTGAAAATAGATGGATCTCACTATAGGTAAATATGGGTACACACTCCATCACTATTATAAGGAGAAAACCCTCGTAAAAATCTCTATTGAATATGGGGGGTGGGGGAATCGACACACAAATACCCCACATGTATTGAGATTTGATGATGAAGATGAACCTAATTGAAGTTTTGAATCCAAGGGAAGCCACTACCTTTTATAGGCTAGCATCACCCTCCTGCTACTCCTCTCCCACTGTTGGGTTTTAAAGGGGTTTTTCCACCCACCATCTACCCTGCCGCTAGCCCCCTTTGACAAAGTGGAGGGGTGGTGCTATCCTGGAAAAACAATTCTGCCGACACAACTGCCACTGGGAGATTTGATTGAGAACCAATCACATCTCCACATGTCCTTTCTATCTGCCAAACCATGCTTCTCATGTATCTGCAAGGCCACTCATGGATCTACACTATCTAAACTTATCAATGTTAATTTCCTTTGTCAAGAAATCTTCTAGATTCTCTTTAGTGTGAATCTTCTGCATGTCCACACTTCCTTCCTCCAGCACATCACAGACAAAGTGATACTGTATCCCAATGTGCTGCATCCTAGAATGAAAATATGGATTCCTTGAAATGTGAAAGGCACTCTGACTATCACAAAACAATGGAATCTTCTCCTATCTGTTCCTGAGCTCCTCCATCAACTTTCTCATCCAAATTGCCTCTTTGAAAGCCTATGTAGCTGCCATGTACTCTACCTCTGTCGTGGATAAAGCGACAACTGACTGTAACTTTGAAATCCATCTCACAGCTCCTCTCACAAGAGTACACAAGTAATCATTAGTGGATTTCCTCCGATCATAATCACCTGAAAAATCTGAAACAACATATCCTCTGACCAGGAAATCGAATCCCCCATAATATAATGAATCATCTGAGGTCTCCTTGATGTATCTTAGGATCCTCATCACTATGCTCCAATGCCCCCATCTTGGATTCACCATGTACCGATTAGCTTCTCGCACTACATGTGCAATGTTTGGTCTAATACAAACCATAGCGAACATTAGAATACCCACTGCTGATGCATATGGTGCTTGAGATATTTTCATCCTCTCTCCTTCACCACTAGGACTCATCATGGAGAATAAATTGAAATTAACGGGAGTAGGGGTAGATATTGGCTTATAGTCTTGCATGTTGAAGCATTTCAAGACTCTCTGTAAGTAACTCTTCTGTGATAGACCAATCTTCTCATTATTTCTGTCTCGGTAAATCCGCATCCTAAGAATCTTGTTTGCAGGTCCCAAGTCTATCATATCAAACTCCTTAGAAAACTGTGCCTTTATCTCATGGATCTGATCATTTTTGGGGCCAACAACCAACTTTTCATCCATATACAATCAAAGAATGATGAAATGATTACCATACGAACCCCTAAAATATGCACAAGGATCTGAATGAAGTCTGTTGTATCCAAGGATCATGATATAGGAATGAAATCGCTTATACCAACACCTCGACACCTATTTGAGACCATATAGAGATTTGTTCAACCTGCAAACCAAGTTCTCTTTTCCTTCTTCTGCAAAACCATCCGGTTAGAGCATATAGATCTCTTCATCAAGATCACCATAGAGAAAATAAGTCTTCACATCCAGCTACTCTAGATGTATGTTGTATGTAGCCCACATTGCAAGAACTATCTGAATAGTCGCCAGTCTAACAATAGGAGAAAATATTTCACTGAAATCAATACCTTCCTTTTGAGAATATCATTTGACCACCAGTCATGCACGATATCTTTCTACCTGGTCCTTTCCACCCCGTTTAATCTTAAAGACCCATTTGTTTCTAATAGCCTTCTTTCCATGAGGTAATGAAACAATATCCCATGTCTTGTTTCTGTACAAGGCTTCAAGTTTCTCCTGTATCGACTCTATCCATGAGGATACATATACTCTGGGTCATCTCCACAAAATAATATGGATCTCTATCCTCCATCAATAAACAGTACACAATATTTCTCTTAGTGACATATTTTGAGTTCCATACTAGTTCTCTTTTCTCTTAAGTTGATGTCGTGGTCCAGACTCAATCAATACTTGATCATCATGCTCTGGTAATGCTTCAGAGGAAACTAGTTCTTCCTTGTATTTTTCCTCAACTTCGAATGATGTAGTTTCTTTATTCTCCTTCTCCATGTCTTGATTAGTTGTCATTTGAAATTTTTCTTTTAAAAAAATAACATCTATGCTAATGATAAGTTTGCGGGTAGTGGGGTTCTACAAACGACACCCCTTCACGCCATCCACATACCCCAAGAAGATACATATCCTGGATCTCAAATCCAACATCGATCTTTCCGGGTCATTAAACAATGCTTATACAGGACATCCAAAAGTATGTAACCAATAATAGTTAGTGAGTTTACGATTCCACATCTCCATCGGTGTCTTTAGACCAGTCACCATTGAAGCAGATCGATTGATCACATAACATGCGATATTCACTACTTCTGCCCAAAAGTTTTTGGCAATACCTATAGTCTTCAACATTACTTGTGTTCTATCCAATAGGGTTCGGTTCATCCACTCTTTGAATCTATTATGCTAAAGAGTGTATGACACTGTGAACTATCTATTTATTCCTTCATTGTTGACAAAAAGTATCAAACTCCTCTTTTTTATATTCTCCACCATTGTCAGTCCTCAGACACTTGATCTTATTTCCAAAGTCATGTTCCTTCCGCATTTTGAATGTTTTGAAGACTTCAAAAACATATACCCTCCTCTTTATTGGTTACACCCAACATCTCCTGAAACAATCGTCAATAAATGATACAAAGTATCTTTCTCCTCCTAGGGATATAACTGGTGCTTTCCATACGTCAGAATGGATCAATTCAAAGATCTCCTGACTTCTCGCAGTTGAAATCCCAAACTTTAACCTATATTTCTTACTCAAAAAAATGCTCATGAAATGGTAAGGATACCTTTGTTATCCCAGACAACAACTTCTGTTCCACAATAATCTTCAGGACTCGTTCTGACATGTGGCCAAGTATCTGATGCCATAACATTGTCAACGCTTCCGTCAACATTGTTGATGAAATAACTATCTCCGCCTACTTTTACGTTTCACCAATAAGCATGTATAGGTTCTTTGAGATCTTCTTTTCCTTTATTACGACAAGTGAACCCTTTAAGATTCTCATCACTCCATTCTTAGTGCGAGTCTTGCATCCGATGTCATCAAATTGTCCCAAAGACAATATGTTCTTCTTCAGGCCCTTCACATGACATACTCCTGGGATGGTTCGTACCATGCCATCATGCATCTTCAGTTTGATGGTATCGAATCCAACAATATTCAGTGTGTGGTCATTCCCCATATACACAAGTCCTTCCAGGATAGATTCATACTGATCAAACCATTCACATTGAGACATCATGTGCCATGTTTCTCCTAAGTCGATAATCCATGCATCTTTGAGATGTTGTCTTCTTACGGAAGTCATGGCCACTTCACTAACTAGTATATCTCCATTTTCAGAAGCACTCACAACATTCCACTGATATCTCTTTTCACCACTTTTCTTAATAAAACAATCCTTCTTTACATGATCCTTCTTACCACAATTGAAACATGTGACATTCTTTTTCATACTCCATGATTTGGATCTGTCATGATTTTGGCTCCCACTGGAACCAAGCTCCATCATCACATCTGACAGTATTTCACCATTTTCTATTTCACAATTATCATCCCACATCACTGCCTACATATTTATTTTCCACAATGAAAAATTATTCCCATTGAATCTCTCGATCTCAAATTTTTTCTCCATATGGAGACACCGTCAGTCCAGAACCTCCTTCCTTTCACAATAGTGTATTTAATAATCTCAATAATTTTTTTTTCTGATGTGAAAGATCAATCAGAGTCGCAATCACAGATCATACACAAATTTACAAGATTTATTAATAATAAAAAATGTGAACATCACTGGGCCAAAACCTTCCTCGGATACCACCTATTGGGACCACAAATGATTGGCCAACCGGTGGAGCAATAATTAAGAGATAAAATAAAGTGTAAAATTTGAAATAAATGGACACCAGATGTAACGTGGACCCCCCAAATAGAAGGTGTAAAAACCCATAGGAAAATAGAAGGATATCACTATAAGTAAATGTGGATACACACTCGCTCACTATTACAAGGATAAAATCATCATAAAAAACTCTATTGAATATGGTGAGGAAATTGCCTAAAAAATACCACACATGTATTGGAATTTGGTGATGAAGATAAATCTGATTGAAGTGATGAATCTAAGGAAATCCACTACCTTTTATAGGCTAGATTCACCCTCCTGCTGCTCCTCTCCCACTGATGGGTTTTGGTGGGGTTTGGACACCCACCATCGACCCCTCCACCAGCCCCCTTCGACAAAGTGGGGGGGGGGGTGCCGTCCTGGGAAAACAATTCTGCCGACACATTGATCGAGAGCGATAAACAAAACTTAGGGACTAGAGACCTCTGGGTATAGAGGAACTCCTTCAATCTGTCTGGAAGCTTTGTTTTCTGAGTGGCAGCACGCGTGCCCAATCTTGTTCCATTATAATCCTCATTCAGATGATCTCCGAGGCAGTCATATTCAATCCCATCATATGGAGGGCTCGCCAATACATAAGAAGTGGGGTATTATTTCTTCCAGACATGTACATGGTGGAGCTGGAGACATGTTGGGGGCAACAATCCACACAAGTCCAACAGTCGACAAATGACGTTTTTAATAACCCATTTCGGTTGCCGATATCTTGATGGCTATAGAAGCCGGGAAAAAATTGATGAATAAAATGGGACAAAAAAACACCGCAAGGTTTTCAAGCTTTATTGCCAATTCTCACTATTCTTATTCAACGAAATACAGTTGCCCATATATATAGGCTCTTCCAAAATAAATGAAAAGACTCCATAAAGTCCTGTAGCATTAATAGATGGACCAAAAAACAATAAAGTAATATTAAATTACATGCTTGGGAAAATAAACAGACACTTGATAAAAGAGGAAAAACTTATGGGTTGCTGCATGGGGAAGTGGTACTGCATTGGGAAGACACTGGCGCATGGGGAAAACCAACGGGATTGGTTTCTGATTTCCAACACTCCCCTTCAAACCAAAACCGGCTTCATTCCGAGCATCATTATAAGCTGTTTGAATGCATCTATTGGTAGTGGGACTAGAATCATCTCTTGTTATGGGGTTTACTAGAAAATCCAGTACATCTTATATGTTGATGCGTGTTAAAAAAATGACAGCCGTCCAAGTGTAAAGTAAAAAAAAAACAGATTGTCAGAATTTTTACAAAAACCCATTTCCACCCTCCACTTTTATCAATGCCATACAACTATAATACATTATAAAAAAATGCAACCCATTAAAGAAAATATCTAAAACGTATAAAAATTTTTTTCAAAAAATAAAAATGCAGAATAATAAAATGTTATTTTAAATCCTATAAAAAACGCTATATATTACAAAAACAATAAAAACATAGAAAAACATATAAAAAGCGCTGATATAAAAAAACATAAAAAACGTTATTCAAAACATAAACATATCAAAAAAAAAACATATATACAAAAAACAATGATATAAATTACTAATTAAAACATATCAATTTAAAAAAAACAATAACAATGAAAAATATAAATTTTCTATAAATTACTATTTTTTTAAAACATTTTAATTTTTTATTTCTTAAATAATGTTATAAACAACTATTAATCTTTGCAAGTTTAAAAAATATTTTTTATAAAAGAAATTAAAAATATGCACTTAGAAAAATATAACATAACATTACTACATTAAAAAGTTTTCTAAAAATATTGTTTGAAAATAATACAATCTTCTCAAATAAAGAGAAAATCATTATTTTATAAATTTATAAACATTTTTATGCTATAAATTTGTAAAGGTGTAAAAATAATATACTTTATAGTGGAACTAAAAATAAAAAATACCAATTTGAAGAAAAAATCACATTTTTATTTAGAGGGAAAAATGTCAATGAAGAATTCCCATTATAAAAGAATTAAAAAAAATAAATGGCGAAAATGTAAATTAAATTTTAATGAATTTATTTATATTAAATGAAATTACATATAATATGTATTAAATATTTTACATAAATTTTATAAAAATAATATAATTTACCATTTAAAAATATTTAAAATACATGAATAACAATGTAAATAAAATGTACATATTTAGGAAGTTTCAGTGAAGGTTCCAGTGGAAGTTCCAGTGGAGATTCTAGCGGAAGTTCCAGTGAAGGTTCCAGTTGTAGTTTCAATGAAGGTTCTAGTTTTAGTGGAGGTTCCATTGAAGGTTCTCATGGAGGTTCCAATGGAGGTTTCAGGTTCAAGTAGAACTTCTAGTGGATGTTCCAGTGGAGCTTTCAGGGGACGTTCTAGTGGAGGTTCTAGTGGAGGTCCCACTGGAGGTTCTGAGTTCCAGTGGACGTTCCAGTGGAGGTTTCAGTGGACGTTCTAGTGGAGGTTCAAGTGGAGGTTCTAGTGGAGGTTCCAGTGGAGGTTCCAGGTTCCAACAAAGATTGTAGTGGACATTCCAATGGAGGTTTTAGTAGAAGTTCCAATGGAGGTTCTAGTGGACGTTCCAGTTGAGGTTCCAGTGGACGTTCTAGTGGAGGTTTCAGTGGAAGTTTCAAATGAAGTTTCAATGGATGTTCTGTCATGACCCGTCCTCGGGGCCCATGCCGTGGCTACCCCAAGCCCGCCTTCCATAGGCCAGGGGCTGGCGACTAGCACCAAGGCGTAAATCCCGGGAAAAAGGGAAGGCATTGCCTTTGTAAAGTAAACAAACACTACAGAGCAAGCAAGCAATAGAAGTAAACACTAAGTAAAAGCTGGTACAAGAGTATGTGCAGAAAGTAAGTGGGCCAGTATACAAACCCAAACTGAAAGTAAAGTACAACTCGAAAGGGAAAACATCAACTGAAAGGTAAATCCGCAATGACGAGCTATCCACTGGGAATCCCACCTGAAGGGTGGGTACAGAAAACACTCCACTGCTCCTCGGGTCCAGCCTACCGCTCTGAGTACGTCCCGCCCAGTGGTCCACCTCCAGGTACCGTTCTGCTCCACAAGCCTCCACCATGATCAGCGCTGTCCGTCGTCTGCAACAAATACAACATAGTGCGGGCATAGCCCGTGCAGGGGTGAGTATAAGCTACTCAGTAGGGACCCCGAGACCCACGAAGGTCTCCCAAAATCCACAAAGGATAATCCACAAAGGAAAGATACAATCACGAAGTAACATCCGACACGGCTTAGGTATATGACCATACATATACCTAAGTCATCAATTCTCGCTCGGCTCCAACATCCGAGCTCAAGTACAATCTAGTCCACACAGGAAAGCATACGTATTCCACTCAGGATAGCACAACACAATCCACACAGGAAAGAAAACTGGATTCAGCTCACACAGATATACTTCTTCGAAGATGATAGAGATGATCACTGATCCATCTAAGTCGTCGGACCCACAAAGGATCGATATGTACTAACCCCCGCAAAGACCCACACAGGATCGGACCCACACATGATCTGTAGGCGCTGGCTCACACAGAACCGCTGAGCGCTGACCCACACAGGATCAGACCCACACAGGATCGGTAGCACTGATCCACATAGGATCGCTGAGTGCTGAAGTCGTCGCCGTCAAATCCACTGAGGATCTCTGTACAGTCGCCGTCGTCACAGTAGCAGTCGCAGCCAGCTCTAGAGTTCCCGCACACAGCAAGCTCGTTCGGGAGGGTCCGCTCCACGAGCCGAGAGGCTGATACATCAACTGACACATAGTCCAGAGTTGATGTATCCAAAAGTTCCGTATCGTCAACAGGAACTCAATGTCGTAGACGGCGCGTCAATCGGACGCCCGATCTGAGAGTTATTGGCTTTTTCGTCCCAGGGGCCCGGTTGGTTTTTAAGACAAAACCAACCTGAACGTACTCCACCTGCATCCAAACCTCGGGCAGAGTATTCCAAAAGATCCGTCTCACTAAGAGGAATCCAGCAAAGTTGACGGCACGTCAATCGGACGTCCGTAGCTCAAGATATGAGCGTTTTCGCTCCGAGGGCTCGGTTGGTTTCGTGTACGAACCAACCCGGCCGTACCCAATATATTCCAAAACCTTGAGTGCGATATACCAAAACGACCGTATCGATCCAAGGATCGCATCGCCGCTGACAGTGCATCGTTTGGAGGCCCGTAGCTCATGTTAGGAGCAAAAGACCGAAAAGGTCCGGAAACGGGGGTTTTGGGCCCGGACCGACCTGACCCGAGACCCCCCGGTCGGCCCGAGCCGGGTCGACCCGCCCCGGGTCCGGGTCGGCCCGGCCTGGCTGGGCGCGGCCCGGTCCGGCGACCCGCGCGCTGGGTGCGCTGCCGTTTTGGCTCGCGCGGGGGGGGGGGGGGGGGTGGGGGGGGGGGCTGCCCCCCGGTTTTCTGTAACCGCGACCCCTTAATTGGGGCCGCATTTATGTCCGGCCGGGGGAATTAATTCCCCCGGCTCCTCCCTGTCCGGCCGGCCCGACCTGGCCGGCCGGTTCCTGCTCAACGGGACCGGCGATGGCCGGTCCCCTTCCAGCTCTGACGCCGGCGGCCCGGTCCGGCCGCCGGTCACCTTGCTCTGCCGCGGCCGGGAACCGGCCGCGGCCCTTGTCCTCCGGCGCGACGCGATGACGCCGTGCCCCTCCGCCGCGACCCCGGTACTGGCCGCGGTATTATTGGGTGTCTCCGACATGGCGCGATGGCGTTGCGTCTTTGTATTAATTCGCGGCGCGGCGCGACGATGTCGCATCCTTGATCTTCTTTCCACGGCGCGATGCGATGGCGCCGCGCATTTCCTTTCGCATGATTCCACGTGGTGCGATGACACCACGCCTTCCCATACAAAACCACAAAGGAACCAACATGAAATAAGGTGGAGGGTCAGCCATGTTTGTGCGGTCCGGCTCCCTCGCGTTATTCGATAACTATTGGTTTTAATCCACGAAGATCGTCAAGTTGGTATTCACGAACAAAATAAATAAATAAAACCCTTACCTTGGTTTCAAGAGCGGAGCTTGTTCGGAGGTTCATCGAAGAGAAAACGTCGTGGTAAAACCGTCGCGGAAAGATGCGACTTGGAAGGAGGAAGTCGCGTCATGGAAACGACGTCGCTGAAGAACTATTGCGGAAAGAGACGTCGCGTCGCGGGTCAATGTCGCAGAGAACGAACGTCTATTCCGTTGTCGTCTAGGTGCATCTGAAGAGGAAACATCGCGGAAGAAGAACGTTGTGGAAGAAGTTCTCCGCTTTCTTCGGCGGAGATGTTCTTCGTTGATGAATGGTGTTCTTCGTCGGAGTCCGAGGTGTTCTTCACGTTCTTCATCGAAGAAGAAGATGTTCTTCCCAAAACCTCTCAACAGCAAAACTCTAAAAAAAAAAATCTCCTTTCTTATTTTAATAACACAACAAGCCTTATGAAAATTCAAGGGTTTGAATTTCAAAAACTTGCATTAAACTCACCACATTAATTCCATAAGTTAAGTAAACTTAAGTTATCAACATTAAATGAGAGTTGAGAGGGGTTGGAGGATATGAAGGGGTGGGGTTCATGTGGGCCCCAACACCCTCATAACCTTCCAAGGGAGGTTGGGTGGTTACCCAACTTCCATCAAGAACTAAACACTTAGAATAAAAATTTTAGAATAATAATAAATTAACTTCCACAAATTTTATCATCCACACCCGTGATAACGCAACTCCGGAACAGGAGTTCCTATGCAATTACCGGCGCTCCGGTTCCATCGGTGCCCTCAAAATTTGATTCCGGGCACCGGTTCAAAAGTTAGAAATTCCTGCTCGTTCGTTCACTGAACGTACCCGAGCTAAACTCCGGATAGAAATTCCGGGCACTCCGGGCCTCGTAATCAAGTGCCGTCTGAAACCGCGTTCTTGTAAAATTTCAAAGAAAATTAAGAAAAATTTCCCTTGAATTTTATGGGTCTTTACATTACTCCCACCTCAGGGCTTTACGTCCCCGTAAAGATACATCATAACTAGGGAAAAAAATGAGGGTACTGAGCATGAATTTGAGCCTCCCGCTCCCAAGTGCTCTCCTGGAGGTTCCCGTGCTGCCATCTGATGTGCACTAGAGGAATCGACCGTCCACGTAGTACCCGCTCTTGTCGATCCTCGATCTCCACCGGGACCTCCGCAAAAGTCGCCCCATCATCAACGTCTAGCTCCCCATGGTCAATAATGAGCGTCGGGTCGTGCACGTATGTCCTCAGCTGAGATACATGGAAGACGTTGTGCACCCAGTGCAACTGAGGTGGTAGAGCCAGGCGATAAGCCACATCGCCAATCCTGCTGAGGACCTAGAATGGTCCGATGAAGCGTGGAGACAACTTACCACCTCAGCCAAATCTCCATAATCCACGTCGAGGTGAGACACACAAAAAGACTTGGTCGCCATCCTCGAACTCTAGTGGCCTCCGCCTCCTGTCAGCATAAGACTTCTGCCGGCTCTATGCTGTCCTCATCCGCTCCTGGATGACCTGGACCTTCTCGGTCGTGGCCCGGACCATCTCTGGTCCCACAAGCGCTAACTCCCCAGGGTCTGTCCAGCATAAAGGAGATCTGCAAGGTCTGCCGTACAACGCCTCGTATGGTTCCATCCCGATGGTGGAGTGGTAGCTATTGTTGTACGCGAACTCCACCAAGGGTAGGTGGTCCTCCCAGATGCGACCAAAGTCGAGGATGCATGCACGGAGCATGTCCTCGAGTGTATGAATGATCCTCTCCGTCTGACCATCCGTCTGAGGGTGAAAGGCTGTGCTCAGACGTAGCTGTGTCCCGAACGCCTCCTATAATCCCTTCCATAGCCAGGAAGTAAATTGAGCATCTCGATCGGAGACGATAGATGATGGCACTCCATGAAGCCACACAATCTCCTGAACATAAAGACATCCCAAGCTCTCCACTGAGCCCTGCTCTCTGATGGGTAAGAAGTGAGCCGACTTGGTGAGTCGGTTGACAATCACCCAAATGGAGTCGTGACCTGTGGAAGTGCGTGGAAGTCCAGTCACGAAGTCCATAGATATGTCGTCCCACTTCCACTCCGGAACCTCCAAGGGTTGTACCAAGCCTGCTGGTACCTGATGCTCTTCCTTCACCTGCTGGCAAGTGAGGCATCATGAAACAAACTCTGCCACAACCTTCTTCATGCCTAGCCACCAGTGCTGTCGTCTGAGATCCTGGTACATCTTCGCCACTCCAGAATGTACCGCTAAGGGAGAAGTGTGAAACTCTCTCAACACTTTCTCCCGTAAAGAAACTGGTACCAAGGTATGTCCTCTGAAAAGGATGTCGTGCTCTGCTCCAAAGGAGAAGCCATCAGGTGCCTGTCGTGAGGATATCTGTGTACGCCGTGTCTCACAGTCAATGTCCCCACGCTGTGCCTCTCTGACCCACTGCAGTAGTGGAGGAGTGACTATGAGAGACTGAAGGAAGGCTGCTCCATCTCTACCCACGAAGGATATCTGCAAAGAGGCTAGCTGCTCTGTCGCCTCCTCAAGTAGCTGAATGCCCGTCCTCCTACTGAGAGCATCGGCTACCACGTTCCCATTCCCAGGAGTATAGACTATCTCAAAGTCATAGTCCAGGAGGAACTCGAGCCATCGCCGCTGTCTCAGATTCAGATCCTTCTGAGAGAAGATGTATCTGAGACTCTGATGGTCAGAAAATACTGTAAAGTGCTCTCCCATCAGATTGTGTCGCCATGTCTTCAGAGCGAAGACCGCTGCTGCTAACTCCAGGTCATGGGTAGCGTAGTTCTGCTCACGCGGCCTCAACTGACGTGATCCATAGGCGATCACTGCCCGCTCCTGCATCAGGACGCAACCGAGTCCGGTCCCTGATGCATCGCAATAGACTACGTACCCTACTCCCTCCTCAGGAAACCTCAAGATAGGTGCACTGGTCAATCTCTATCTCAGCTCCTGGAAGCTCTGCTGACATCTGTCTGACCACACGAAGGGTTTCCCCTTCTTCATCAAAGCTGAGAGTGGTGCCGCAACTCTGGAGAATTCTGGCACAAATCTTCGGTAGTATCTAGCTAGTCCCAAGAAACTCTGCACCTCTGTCACGCTCCTGGGTGGCTCCTAAGCTAACACTGCCTCGATCTTTGCAGGATCCACTTCAACTCCCACCTCAGAAATGACGTGTCCCAAGAAGTGGACCTCACATATCCAGAACTGACACTTTGAGAGCTTACCATAAAGCTGGTGCTCTCGGAGTGTGTCTAGTACAACCCGTAAGTGGTAGGCATGCTCCTCCTTAGTCGTCGAGTAAATCAAAATGTCGTCGATGAAGACCATGAAAAATCAATCGAGGTATGGCTGAAAGATCATGTTCATGAGGGCCATGAACACTGCTGGAGCATTGGTTATGCCGAATGGCATAACCAAGAACTCATAGTGGCAATACCGACATCTGAAGGCCGTCTTCTGAACGTCCTCATCTCGAACTCTGAGTTGATGATAGCCTGACCTGAGGTCTATCTTCGAGAACCACCGTGCTCCCCTGATTTGATTGAAGAGGTCATCAATCCTCGGTAGCAGATACTTGTTCCTCACTGTCACCTAGTTCAGGCGACGATAGTCGACACATAGTCACATGCTTTCGTCCGCCTTCTTGGTGAACAAAATTGGGGAAGCCTAGGGTGAAACCCTGGGTTGGATGAACCCCTTCCCTGAAAGTCCTCCAACTGTACCCGTAGCTCTCGAAGCTCAGCGGGGGCCATCCGATACGCTGGAGCCGATATCGGGGTTGTCCCGGGGTACAGGTCAATATAAAAGTCTACCTCTCTGCGAGGAGGTAGCCCTGGAACGTCGTCGAGAAAAACGTCCGCAAACTGATCCACCACTGCAGGAAAACCAGGACTCCGCACGTCAACTGCTCCTAGGATGAGGCTAGCCAACTGATGAGTGATGGGCTGTCCTCTCCTCTGCGAGAGTCCATCCTGTGCTGCAAAGTCTCCCTTCTCACCGGTGAAGGTGAACCTGCTCCCGTCGGTGCGTACACATCGCACCTTGCGCCTAAAACAATCAATCTGTGCATGGACCGTAGACAACCAATCCATGCCCAAGATGAAATCGTAAGGCCTCGACGCCGCTACAAGAAGATCCCAGCCTAAGCTCTCGCCTCCTAGAGTAAGCTCACACTGCCAGCACTAGTGCGTAATCGTCGAGTCTGCTCCCGTAGAAGTCTCTAGCCGTAAGGATCGAGCCAACGGCTCTGTCGGAATCTCCGAGCTCCGAACAAGGGCAGCGGCTATGAAAGAGTGACTCGCTCCTATGTCTATAAGTATTGCAGCAAGGGAGGAATAGACACAGATAGTACCTCGAATCATCTCGGGCACGCCATGGTCGTAGGCCTCCGCTGCCTGGAGCTGTGCCTGTCTCTTCCCGCCAGCTCCCTGTGGTCGGGGTGGACCTCCTGGTGGTGGTGGTGGTAGAGCCTCAAAGCGTCGCCCACCACCTGCTGCTCGGCCAGCTCCTCTGCCTCGTCCGCCTCCTCCCTGCGGACCACCACGGTCGACCCTCTTCCTCTGCCTCGGTGGTCCCTCAACCGTCTGCTACTCCTCGGCACGGCGGGTCGGGCAGTCACGAGCCATGTGGCCCTGCCCGCTGCACGAGTAGCACTGCCTGCCTCTCGAAAGACTGGCTCCATGCTGTGTGCCCCACACTACTGAGCCAGTGTCCTGAGGTCGTCTGCCTGAGGGTCTGGTCTGCCTGGACCCATGAGTCATCCGTCAACTGCCTGCTACAGAAGACTCTGCTACATGCCGCCCTACGGTGGGTCTCGGCGCTGGTGTAGACTCAGCAAGAAAGCTCTCGATCAAAAGGGCTCGCTCCAGTACTCCTGTCTGAGACAGAATGCTGAGGGAGATCAGCGATGCCCTGATCTCGTGTCTCAATCCCTGATCAAAGGTTCGGGCCCGGAAGAATGGGTCCCGTACCATGTCTGTCGAGTAGCGCGAGAGATCGGTAAATCTCACCGAGTACTGGGCGACCGTCATGCTGCCCTGCCGCAGCTGAAGAAGCTCCTGGATGCGCACAACACGGAGGGTGTCTGGGACGAACTCCGAGCAGAAGAGGCTCTCAAAGTCCATCCAAAGAAGAGATGCCTCATCGTGCACCTAGAGCATCAGGCTCCACCATCGGCGCGCTGCTGCGTGTAGTAAGCTCACTACGAGGATCACCATGAGGTCTGCTGGTGTCCTCACTAACCTAAAAACACATACCACTGCCTCCAGCCAGTCCTCGGCTACCTGGGGGTCCGTCTCCCCGCGGAACCAGGGCGGTCGCTGGCGCTGGAACTCATGCAGTGCACTGAGGCGACGTGCATCGTCAGCGGCTGGTGCTGGAAGCATCGGTGGCTCGACGGGTAGAGCTACCGCCGGTGCCACTGCTGACAAAGGGCCCTGCACCGAGGCCTCATCGCTCGGTGGGCTATCTTCATGCTTGACTCTCAGAACCCTAGCTAGCTGCCATCGTGGGGGAATCCTGAAAAGGAAACAGGTGCACCACGGTCAGAACAGTATACCTGGTGAGCTGATACAAAGTAATCACAAAGAAAACTTGAAACACACACGCAATCAATGTTTTCGTGCATTAAGTCGGAAATCAGAAGTCAGGGTCCTGGTGTACGGATACGTCGGCCGCTGCACCAACACTGGACTCCCTGGACTGATAACCACACTCAATATGCTAAACACTACTGCTTCACATAGAAAAGATCAGAGTTCGCAGTAGAACCGAACTCCTTTGATACCAATTTGTCACGACCCGTCCTCGGGGCCTGTGCCGTGACTACCCCAAGACCGCCTTCCATAGGCCAGAGGCTGGCGACTAGCACCAAGGCGTAAATCCCGGTAAAAAGGGAAGGCATTGCCTTTGTAAAGTAAACAAACACTACAGAGCAAGGAAGTAGTAGAAGTAAACACTACGTAAAAGCTGGTACAAGAGTAAGTGCGGAAAGTAAGTGGGACAGTATACAAACCCAAACTGAAAGTAAAGTACAACTCGATAGGGAAAACAGCAACTGAAAGGTAAAGCCGCAACGACGAGCTATCCATTGGGAATCCCACCTGAAGGGTGGGTACAGAAAAGCCTCCACTGCTCCTCGGGTCCAGCCTACCCCTTGGAGTACGTCCCGCCCAGTGGTCCACCTCTAGGTACCGTCCTGCTCCGCAAGCCTCCACCACGATCAGCGCTGTCCATTGTCTGCAACCAACACAACGTAGTGCGGGCATAGCCCGTGCAGGGGTGAGTATAAGTAACTCAGTAGGGACCCCGAGACCCCCGAAGGTATCCCAAAATCCACAAAAGAAAATCCACAAAGGAAAGATACAATCACGAAGTAACATCCGACACTGCTTAGGTATAAGCACATACATATACCTAAGTCATCAATTCTCACTCGGCTCCAACATCCGAGCTCAAGTACAACCCATTCCACACAGGAAAGCGTACGTATTCCACTCAGGATAGCACAACACAATCCACACAGGAAAGCAAACATGATTCAGCTCACACAGGTATACTTCTTCGAAGACGATAGAGATGATCACTGATCCATCTAAGTCGTCGAACCCACAAAGGATCGATAGGTACTAACCCCCGCAAAGACCCACACAGGATCGGACCCACATAGGATCTGTAGGCGCTGGCTCACACAGAACCGCTGAGCGCTGACCCACACAGGATCGGACCCACACAGGATCGGTAGCACTGATCCACATAGGATTGCTGAGTGCTGAAGTTGTCATCGTCGAATCCACTGAGGATCTCTGTACAGTCGTCGTCGTCACAGTAGCAGTCGCAACCAGATCTAGGGTTCCCGCACACAGCAAGCTCGTTCGGGAGGGTCCACTCCACGAGGCGAGAGGCTGATACATCAACTGACACATAGTCCAGAGTTGATGTATCCAAAAGTTCCGTATCATCAATAGGAACTCAACGTCGTAGACGGCGCGTCAATCAGACGCCCGATCTGAGAGTTATTGGCCTTTTCGTCCCAGGGGCCCGGTTGGTTTTTAAGGAAAAACCAACCCGACCGTACTCCACCTGCGTCCAAACCTCAGGCGGAGTATTCCAAAAGATCTGTCTCACTAAGAGAAATCTAGAAAAGTTGACGGCACGTCAATCGGACGTCCGTAGCTCAAGATATGAGCATTTCCGCTCCGAGGGCCCGGTTGGTTTCGTGTACGAACCAACCCGGCCATACCCAAAGTATTCCGAAACCTTGAGTGTGATATACCTAAACGACCGTCTCGATCCAAGGATCGCATCGCCGCTGACGGAGCGTCGTTTGGATGCTCGTAGCTCAGGTTATGAGAAAAAGACCGAAAAGGCCCGGAAACGGGGGTTTCGGGCCCGGACCGACCCGGCCCGAGACCCCCCGGTCGGCCCGAACCGGGTCGGCCCGGCATGGCACGGCGACCTGCGCGCTGGGCGCGCCGGTCGGCTGCTCGGCCAAAATAGCAAAGCTGTTTTGGCTCGCGCGGGGGGGTGGGGGGGGGGAGGGGGGGCGCTGCCCCCCCCCCCCCCCCGTTTTTCTGTAACCGCGACCCCTTAATTGGGGCCGCAGTTATGTCCGGCCGGGGGAATTAATTCCCCCGGATCCTCCCTATCTGGCCGTCCCGACCTGGCTGGCCGGTTCCTGCTCAACGGGACCGGCGATGGCCGGTCCCCTTCCAGCTCCGACGCCGGCGGCCCGGTCCGGCCGTCGGTCACCTTGCTCCGCCGTGGCTCGGAATCGGCCACGACCCTTATCGTCCAGCGCGGCGCGACGACGCCGCGCCCCTTCGCCGCGAACCCGGTATCGGCCGCGGTATTTTTGGGTGTCTCCGACGCGGCGCGATGGCGTCACGTCCTTGTATTAATTCGCGGCGCGGCGCGACGACATCGCATCCTTGATCTTCTTTCCACGGCACGACGCGATGGCACCGCACATTTCCTTTCGCATGATTCTGCGTGGTGCAATGACACCACGCCTTCCCGTACCAAACCACAAAGGAACCAACATGAAATAAGGAGGGTTGGTCGTGTTTGTGCGGTCCGGCCCCCTCGCGTTATTCGATAACTATTGGTTTTAATCCACGAAGATCGTCAAGTTGGTATTCACGAACAAAATAAATAAATAAAACCCCTACCTTGGTTTCAAGAGCGGAGCTTTCTCAGAGGTTCGTCGAAGAGAAAACGTCGTGGTAAAACCATCGCGAAAAGAGGCGACTTGGAAGGAGGAAGTCGCGTCGCACAAATGGCATCGCAGAAGAACCGTTGCGGAAAGAGACGTCGCGTCGCGGGTCGATGTCGCGGAGAACGAACGTCGATTCTGTTGTCGTCGAGGTGCGTCCGAAGAGGAAATGTCACGGAAGAAGAACGTCGTGGAAGAAGTTCTCCACGTTCTTCGGCGGAGATGTTCTTCTTTGAAGAACAATGTTCTTCATCGGAGTCCGAGGTGTTCTTCACGTTCTTCATCGAAGAAGAAGATGTTCTTCCCAAAACCTCTCAACGGCAAAACTCTAACAAAAAAAAAATGCTCCTTTCTTATTTTATTAACACAATAAGCCTTATGAAAATTCAAGGGTTTGAATTTCAAAAACTTACATTAAACTCACCACATTAATTCCATAAGTTAAGTAAACTTAAGTTATCAACATTAAATGGGAGTTGAGAGAGGTTAGAGGATATGTAGGGGTGGGGTTCATGTGGGCCCCACAACCCTCATAACCTTCCAATGGAGGTTGGGTGGTTACCCAACTTCCATCAAGAACTAAACACTTAGAAAAAAAATTGTAGAATAATAATAAATTAACTTCCACAATTTTTATCATCCACACCCGTGATAACACAACTCCGGAACAGGAGTTCCTAAGCAATTACAGGCGCTGCGGTTCCATCGGTGCCCTCGGAATTCGATTCCGGGCACCGACTCAAAAGTTAGAAATTCCCGCTCGTTCGTTCACTGAACGTACCCGAGCTAAACTTCGGATAGAAATTCCGGGCACTCCGGGCCTCGGAATCAAGTGCCGTCAGAAACCGCGTTCTAGTAAAATTCCAAAGAAAATTAAGAAAAACTTTCCATTGAATTTTATGTGTCTTTACATGTTCCACAATACAACAAAAGTATATATTTATATAACTATAGAATATATTAATAAAAATTAAATTTTAATAAATATATTTATATTAAATGAAATTATATATAATATATGTATTATATTTTATTCAAAATCTATACTAATAAAAATTATAAATCTATTAAGAGGAAGTTCCAGTGGAGGTTCCCATTCATGTTTCAGTGGAGGTTCTAGTGGACATTCCAGTAGAGGTTCCAGTGGAGGTTCCAATGGAGATTCCAATAGAGGTTCCAGGTTCCAGTGAAGGTTCCAGTGAAGGTTCCAGTGAAATTTTCAGTGTAAGTTTCAATCGAAGTTCCAGTGCAGGTTCTAGTGGAAGTTCCAGTGGAGGTTCCAGTAGAAGTTACAGTAGAAGTTCAAGTGGAATTTCCAAATGAAGTTTCAATGGATTTTCCACAATACAACAAATGCATATATTTATAAAACTATAGAATATATTAATAAAAATTAAATTTTAATAAATATGTTTATATTAAATGCAATTATATATAAGATATGTAATATATTTTATTCAAAATTTATACTAATAAGAATTATAAATCTATTAAGATGAAGTTTCAGTGGAGGTTCCCATGGAAGTTTCAGTGGCGGTTATAGTGGATGTTCCAGTGGAGGTTTCAGTGGAGGTTCCAGGTTCTAGTGGAGGTTCCAGTGGAGGTTCCAATGGAGGTTCCAGGTTCCAGTGGAAGTTATAGCGGATGTTTTAGTAGAGGTTACAGTGGACGTTCTAGTGGAGGTTCCAGTGGACGTTCCAATGGAATTTCCAAATGAAGTTTCAATGGATGTTCCATAATACAACAAAAGTATATATTTATAAAACTATAGAATATATTAATAAAAATTAAATTTTAATAAACATATTTATATTAAATGAAATTATATATAATATAATAAATATATTATATTCAATATCTATAGTATATGAAATATATTTTTATCACATATTTATTTTTAATTCTTTTTAAAAGATGTTACACAATTTAGTTAAACCAAAATATATATATTTCAATTACAAATATAATCGGTTTTAAAATAAAACAAATGAATTAATATTTAAAATGTTTTAAAAATACATACGCACTTAAAAATATTAACTAAAATATATTCATTTTACTCAATTAATCAAAAAATTGAACACATATTATTTGGACATTTTTTAGTAAAGTGTAATATTTTTTTTATATAAGATAAATATAATTTCATTTAAATATATATTTGGTTTTAAAACATATCACATAGTTTATTTTTTGTTTAATATATAATATAATATTATAAATTGGTGAGAGGAGATTTTGTTGATTGGAGAGAGGGAGAATCTACTGAAATGTGTTTTAATTAAAGACCAATATACCCCTCGTTTCAATCCATTACCAGATTGCAACGCATGGAAAAAAGTCCAAGTGTCAACATCCTGAGGTGCTAATGGATACTCCATTATTTCAGGGAATTAGAGACGATAAATCCCAGTTGGTAGTGCCTTTGTGAAAATATCTTCCACCTGTTCCATAGTATGGAAATATTCCAATTTTATCATTTTCGGTTTCACATGATCCCTGAGAAAATGAAAACAAGTATCAATGTGTTTTCTTCTCCCATGCTGCACTAGATTTTTGGCTAGTTCAAAATCCGACTTATTATCCACATATATCATAGTGGATCCATCCTGTGGATGCTTCATCTTCTTCAAAAAAATTATTAGCTATATTCCCTCACAAACTATAGAAGATGCTTCCACATACACTGCTTCACATGTGGATAGAGAAACCACACTATGCTTCCTTGAATTCCCGGTGAAAGCAGTAGATCCAAGGAAAAATACATACCTAGTAGTGCTTTTCCTTTCATCTTGGTCACCTCCCCAATAACTATCCAAGTATCCATACAACATTGCTTCTTCATTGTATGGATAAAAGAGACCAAAATCCACTGTTCCTTTAACGTACCTGAGGATACATTTTGCTGCTAACTAGTGTGACTCTTTTGGTGCCTCCATATACCTGCTTAGAAGCCCAACACTATAGACAATATCAAGCCTTGTGATTGTGAGATACCTCAGGCTTCCAATCAGAATCTTGAATATAGTCGAGTCAATGCTTCTTCCTTCTCCATCTTTTTTTCAGTTTTAAGCTCATGTCTACAGGCATGTTAACAGAATTGAAATTGGAAATCTTGAATTTTTCAAGTAACTCCTTGGAATACCTATTCTAAGATATATAGATGTCGCCATGTTGTTGCTTTACCTCTATGCCTAGAAATAAGAACATGAGACGCCCATCGGTCATCTCGAACTACTTGAACATGGCCTCCTTGAAATCATCGAACATCAGTCGACAATTCCCTGTAAACAGCAAATCATCAACATAGAAGCATTCAATAAGTATATCCCCTCGATCATTCTTCTTGATGTAAACAGCATGCTCATATGGACATTGGGTGAAGCCGTTTTCTCAAAGATAGCTGTCGTTGCGTGAATTCCAAGCACGAGGAGCTTGCTTCAACCCGTAAAGATCTTTTTTCAGTCGATACACTTTTTCCTCCTCCCCTTGCATAACAAAGCCTTCAGGCTGGTCAATATAGACCTCTTCCTCCAAAATTCCATTCAGAAACACAGACTTCACATCCAGTTGGTAGATCATCCATCTATGATGGACACCAAGGGATATAATCATCCTTACAGTGTCAAGGCGACCAACAGGAGCGAAGAATTTTTCATAGTCCACCCCAAACCTCTGTTTGTACCCCTTTTGTATGATCATTGCCTTATATGGATCGATCTCACCATCATCATTTCTCTTTATTTTGTATAACCATTTGACACTAATGGTCTTCTAGATTTTTGGGAGTGTAGTTAGCTCCCACATGTCATTTCTATCTATCACACAAATTTCTTCTTCCATAGCCATTCTCCAGCATTCTCTCCTCATGGCTTCCTGAAACGTCAGAGGCTCATGATCTTCATACAAGACAAAAATATTTACCTCTTCAATCTATATATAAATATCACTCAGATTTTTCATCTTCATAGGACCCATAGGTGAGGATGAGCTGGCCAAATTTGGATTTGCTGGAGTGCTTTCAGGAGTGATGAAATATACTCCTTAACTTCATCCAACTAATGATGCGCCCGAGGAAGGTGTTGTGGGTGTTTGCTCATGATGTCTATGACTTTCTTCACAAACCTCCATCTCGACCGAAACATCTTTGTTTGATTCATCATCATTCCCTTCCCATGCTTCTTCCTCACTAAATACCACATCTCTACTCACCACTAATTTATTCGTTAGTGGATTGTAATGCTTGTAGTCTTTAGAAGCATCACAATAGCCGATGAAGATGCACTTTTCACCACGATCATCATGTTTCCTTCTTCTCGCTTCAGGAACTTGATCATAGGTGACACACCCGAAGATTATTAGGTGCACCACGCTCGGTTTGAATCCACTCCATGCCTCTTGTGGTGTCAAGTTCCTAAAACTCTTCGTTGGACACCGATTGATCAAGTAGGCAGTACATGCCACTACCTCTGCCAAAGAACTCTTTGGCAGCCCTTTATCCTTTAGCATAGTCCTCGTCATATCGAGGATGGTGAGATTCTTTCTTTCTGTGATGCCATTATTTTATGGTGTATAAGCTGTACTGTATTGTTGTTTTATGCCATATTACCTGCAGAAATCTTGGAATTCATTTGAGGTGTATTCTCCACCTCTATCACATATGAAAACTTTGATTCTATGGCCACTTTCAGTTTCAACATGATCTTTGAAAGTTTTGAAGACAATGAAAGAAGGTGATTTTTCTTTTATGCAATACACCCACAACTTTCTAGTGAAATCATCAATAAAGGTAATAGAATACCTATTACCTCCAAGTGATGGTATTTCAAGTGGCCCACATATATCAGTGTGAACCAACTGTAGTGGTTCTGTAGCTCTTCTGGACACTCCACATGGGAAGGAGTTCCTTTGTTGCTTACCGCGTGTACATGCCTCGCATACATGATTTGGAGATTCAATCGTCGAAAAGCCACGCACCATGCTTGATGAGGATAGAAGTTTAAGCCCGCTAAAATAGAGATTCCCAAAATGCAGATGCCATCTCCATGAATCATTCTTCATAAACCCAAAGAGGCACTCTTTGACCTTTGTGTTGATATGCAGAAGAAATATGTGATTCTTTGCCATTTGGACTTGAGCGACAAGTCTCTTGTTATCATCCCTTATAGGCAAAGAAGACTTTTTCATGTTTATAACATACCCCTTCTCAAGGAGTTGTTCAAGACTAATGATATTGTTTTTCATGCTTGGTATGTAATATATATTAGAAATATAATTCGAATCACCATTCTTCAGAAAGATTTTAATTTTACCTTTTCCAAGAACGGGCACCTTCGAGGAGTCTCCAAAACTCACATCGTCACAAACTTCTTCGGCAAGTTCCTTGAACATCTCTTTGTTACCACTCATGTGGTTACTTGCACCCATGTCCAGATACCATACATCGGGGCGTTGACATGCCTTTTCTTATGCTAGGAGGAGTGTGGTACTTTCTTCTTCATGATGAGATGCTTCAACGTAGTTGGACCGCTCATCATGGTTCACTTTTATCTAAAAATTAGAGTCATAATGGACGAATTTCTTATAGTTGTGGCATTGAACATTCCTTGCGTTTCCACGACCACGCGTGAATCGGCCTCCACCGTGTCCTCTTCCATGGAATCTAGTGAAATTTTGTTGCTTCTGTTGATAGCTTGGATGGTATCCACGCGCTCTTTCTCTTGCACGATAACTGCCTCATTGTGCTAGGACATTCTTTGGTTCTTGTAGAGTCAACTTGGACTCTAGGGCATTCTCTATTGTTGAACCCGCATTCTTCTGCATTCACTGTTCATGTACTTGCAACGACCCCATCAATTATTCAATGGATGATTTTTCCAAATCTTTATATTCTTTGATTGACACAACCACATGATCAAATTTGGTTGTGAGAGATCGAAGATCTTTCACAATAATACGAATGTTCTCCATTTTTTCACCATTTCTTTTCAAATTGTTAAAAATGAGAATTAGGCGTGAAAAGTAATCAGAGAAACTCTCACTATATTTCATGTGCGCCGCTTCGAACTCTACTCTTAGAGTTTGAAGACGAACACGTATCACTCGATCAACACCTTTGAAGATGGCGGCAAGTGTATCCCAAACATACTTGCGTGAGGTTGCTTCGATAATATTTTCGAATGTCGATTCATCCAACCCTTGATAGAGAAGTAAAAATGCCTTGTGGTCTTTCTTTATTGGATTTTTGATGGCCGTATTTTCTTCATTCATGAAGGCGGCTTCTTTCTCTATGGTGGGAATGATATACCTGTCGGTGAATATCTCCCATAATTCTGGTGACCCGAACAATTCCTTCATTTGGTTGCACCACCTTTCATATTCGTCCTTAGAAAACTTCGAAACTTGCGGTTGAATTGCGGTGGCCATCTTCGGAAATTGGAGTATGCTTTGGTACTACCCTCTGATACCAGTTTGATGGCCAGGATAAAATAGAGGAATAAAATGGGACAAAAAAACACCACAGGAATTTCAATATTTATTTCCAATTCTCACTATTCTTGTTCAATGGATTATAATTTCCCATATATATAGGCTCTTACAAAATAAATGAAAAGACTCCAAAAAGTCCCGTAGCATTAATAGATGGATCAAAAACAATAAATTAATATTAAATGACCTGCTTGGGAAAATAAACGGACACTTGATAAAAGAGGAAAAACATATGGGTTGCTGCATGGGGAAGTGGTACGATATACCTGTCGGGGATGTTCTCCCACAATTCTTGCGACCTGAACAATGCATTCATTTGGATGCACCACCTTTCATAGTTTTCCTTAGTCAATTTTGGAACTTGTGGTTGAATTTCTGTGGTTATCTTCGAAAATCGGAGGATGCTTTGGTACTACCCTCTTATAGGAGTTTGATGGATATACAAGCCGAGAGAAAATAGAGCAATAATATGGGACAAAAAAACACCACAAGGCTTTAAATCTTTATTTCCAATTCTCACTATTCTTGTTCAACAGATTACAATTGCCCATATATATAGGCTCTTCCAAAATAAATTAAAATACTCCATAAAGTCCCGTAGCATTAACAGATGGAACTAAAAACAATAAAGTAATATTAAATGACATGCTTGGGAAAATAAACGGACACTTGATAAAAGAGGAAAAACTTATGGGTTGCTGCATGGGGAAGTGGTACTGCACTGGGAAGAAACTGCTGCATGGGGAAAACCAACGGGATAAGTTTGTGATTTCCAACATATCCACCGGTAACTTCGTGACGCTGGGCAATGTTCGTGACATGATCGCCAACTTATTGATCATGTTGTTTGTATGCGGGGACTGGCCATCTTCTTCTGACATTCACTATTGGTCACTGGTCATATGGCCCATGATGGTGGGCGATGTTACCTGCACTGCTTCTGAACCTATGGTGCTGATTGTGGGTCGAGATGGCATGTGCATCGACGTTCGAGATAACGAATTACACAATGGAAATCCAATACAGTTGTGGCCCGACGAGTCCAACACAGATCTGAATCAGCTGTGGATGATCATAAAGAATGGAACCATTCAATCTAAAGGCAGTTGCTTGACCACCGATGGCTATACTACTGGAGTGTATGTAATGATCTTCTCTGAGGCAATTAAAACTTTATCTCCCTTGTGATCAATAGTGGGATCATTGTCCCCAATTTTTTAAATGAACAACTTCATTGTTCATAGCAACCTGAGGCTGTAACTCCCGAGGATCTCCCTGAGTGGGGGCTTGTAGTTGGTCCTTTTAAACCTCCTCTTTTTGATTATTCACCATCCATAATGGGAGTCTTATACTGCATGACTAAAGGGCACATATGCGTGGAATTCTCTTACGCATGGGCCTTAACCGGCTCTCACTTGACCACAAAGGTTTTCTGTTTCAAGACCTCTCTATGCACTTAGTCACTATAAACTATATAATTTTTTTTCAACAAGGGTATATCTGTTGGTAATGTATACCTTATGTTGGTACTGAATTTTTCCAACATGTATCCTTGTCACTAAATTGATGGTAAAAACTCCATCACTAAATGGTATTACGACAAATAAAATAGCTCCATTACAATTATAATAATACTACTAGATAATATATTTTACTGTCAAAATGATTTGTAATGATTTGTAATGGATTCACTGGACATATTTATATGTCAATAACATTTATCTTTATATCAATAATAATAATAATAATATTTTATTTTTTATTATAATCAATACCAATAATTCATTTCAGTTTGTAAATTATTTTTTGAATAAAATATTATTTGTGGATATTCCAATATTTGTTGCTAACATTTTTTATTATACATATTAATCTAATTATATATAATATATTAATTATATTACAATTATAAATTTATATTACAAGAAATTCCAATAAAATAAGAATTTATTGGAAAAAACATGTTCAAGCATAATTTAAAAACATAACCAAACTCAAAGAAAAAACATTAATATCCAAGAAACATATTAAAAACATGTTCAAACTCAAATAGAAATTATACAAAACTCCATCAAACTTCATCTGGAATTTGTTTTTGTGACACGTCAGCTATCACTACAATGTTTCACACTGGAAATATATTTCTCTCACTCCCAAAAATGTTAACTTCACACTTTTCAAATACACACATAAATTTTACAATTGAATTTTAGTATTCCATCAAAATCCATTATCATTTCATTTAAATTGTTGGTTCTTGTGGGAAAGAAAGGCTTTCATATTTGAAGGCGTTACAATACCTACAAGTGAAACTAACTATAACAAGACTTAAAAAATTTATAATTTCAATTACATCAAACACTTTGGTTTGGTATGTTTGAACACCACCAACATTTAACCTTACAATATTGATATTTTGGAAAAAAATAGAACAAACCTTCCCTTATGTTTAACTAGTGAATCAGTGGGCAAACATTTTCTAAAAGGGAAAAATATCTTGAAAACAAGGTGACAGATAACAATAGTAGGTTAGAATATGATAGTACGATGCTAACTAGGCTGAGGGTAGTGAATTGGAGCTTGAAAATTTCCAAATTTGGGACATCATAACACTATGATAGAATCACCCCCCCCCAAAATACACACAAAGAACAACCTATTAGACCTCCATTATCTTCCTTCCAGCCTTATCATCACAAGTCTATCAAACAATCATCTAGAATCAATCTACATAGATTTTTATCAGCATTAAATTACAAAAACCTTGATAAAAACACATAAAAAAAATACAATCAACATTCTAGCACACTCACTTCACACCTCTTTTAATAGATCAAAACTGTGACCAAAATAATCCAAGATGATAATATGTTGTAAAGATTATACATTGATTTTACAAACATAGATTGTATAGAATGATTACACATAGATTGCACATAGATAAATAGATCACCACCTGTTATGACTAGAGTATTTCCAACTAATGAATTTCTTTGAAAATATTTTTCATGGAGTGCATTACTTGTATCATCACACACATCAATGATGTTACCTAGAACATCAAAAATATAAAAACCATTAAAATTAATGTAAAACATTCCCCCTTGAGGCAAATACATTAAACAAGCCAGGAAGGTCACAACACATTAAACAACAATAATATTATCCTCGCCTTATAGTGTATACATAAAAAAAATGAGTTTCTCAACATGTATAGATTGTTCAAATTCCTAGTCTATATCTAATGAAAATAGAGTTAGTAATTGATATATGATTCCCAATCTGTATCAGATGAAAATTTTCCTCCGTATTTCAAGAAATGAAATTGAAAAAGCAAAATGTGGGGATATTGGTATGATTGAAAAACATTCAATTCACATTAGCATCCATCTTCATCATCATTCATGCATGAAAATATAATAAATAAAACAAGTAAAAAGATAACACTTAAGGAAGCCTTTTAAATTTATGATGATGGAAAAAATCTGAAAATTTGTAACTTTTTGCACATTTGGATCACCATTCATTATTATGCTAAATTAATCCTAATTGATAAACCAAAATTTGAGCACTATATAAAAAAGTAGCACTCCTCTTCCCATTTTATCCCATCCCCATTTCTTATCCCCCACTCATGTCCCCTATAATTTTATATCATTTCAAACCAAATATATTAGAACCATTCTTCCCATTTTAGAGCACACATTTTACATCATATAATTTTTTTGTTTCAGTTGTGAAAGGGATGATTGGAATAAATTATGTTTTCAATTCATATTTTTATGTTCTATGAATCAAATAGATGTAGAATGTGTCCTACTCCAAATAAAAGTATTAAGAAATAGGGATACGAGCATTGATAAATATAGAAACTATAATAATTCATTTTATTCTCATCATCCTTCCCATTTTATTGAAAATTAATGTTTCAAAAGATATTCAATCTTATGATTTAATGAGAATACTTAACAAATGTGATGAACAAAAAGATCACAAGGGGAAAATTCAAAAAATTAGACCCACCCTTACATCATGAATTGAACTTTTGAATCATATTTGTCTAACGCTATTTCTAATTCAACAATGTAGTATAATAATGGGTATCAAAATCAAAATAAAAACCCACATAAATATGAAAATAACTAAATACAGTTCATAGTTGATGTCATAAAACTTATAGGCACTAAATTTGGGAAGTAGTGAGGCGCCCGTGGTAGAGAAAAGAATGACACTATGGCAGTATCTAAAGGGAGGGGAGGGATAGAGGAAGAAATTACGAGGAGTTGGGTAGGAGGAGAAGGAGGAGATATTGTTGGTGGGAAAGCATGATGGGCAGTCATGGAGTTGGGGAGCCCAAGTGGTGCGATAGTAGGTGAGGTGGGGAAGACGACATCGGCAGGGAGGGAGAGTAGGGAGATGGGAGTGGACGACATCCGTAGAGTAGGAGTTGGGGGAAAGAAGCAATGGAGTAGAAGCTGAAAGGGGAGGTTTGTTTCAATGCAGCATGAGGTAAGTGTGGATGAGGGGAGATATGGTAGCTGGCGGTTCTCTGTTTAATTCCAATTTTAAAAAATTATATTGTAATTGTAAATAAATTTATATATTTTTATTAATAAATAATGTAGTGGTACCAAATAAATATATATTATTTTTGAATGATCCATTTCAATATATTTTGATCATAAAATATGTATAGTTAATACCTTTTTTTAAAAAAAATATTGGTATTAGTATGATATATTTCAACTTATTTTTGAATGATCAATTTTAACATAATATTTTTTTAAAAATATTGTTATTATTTTTAAATGATCTATTTCAATAAACTTTTAAATTAATATTAATTTTTCTATTGATTATCATATTTTTATATATTATATTTATTAAATTCAAATATTTAAAAGATTAAATTTTTTATAAAAAATATTTAAATGATCAGTAAATGAAAATCATTAGAAAATATAAGCATTACTGAAACCTAGAAAAATTTAAAAATTAAAATCAATTAATGATATCTATTTTTAATAAAAACCTGTAAATGTAAATTTTGACTTTGGTCATAAAAATAATAATATATATGAAAAATTTTGATTCTCTTAATTGGTTATTATCATTGAATGGTTTATTTTAACATATTTTATTTATGAAAAAAGATTCATTGGTAATAGTTATTATTAATAATTCACTTAATTATTAGTAATAAAATTTGATATTAGTATGATAATGTAATAGATTTAACTGTTGGAAAACTATTTGTTAGTGTTAAATGATCAATATCAATAGATATATCCAGGGATAGAAAATAAGTGTTGATACTTAAAATCAATACTAATAAAACTTAATATCTATTTGAATATCTCATTTTTACCAATAGATACATTATCTGTCCATAATTTTTTGTTGATATAAGTCATTTTTTATAGTGATTATAGAATCAACCAAAACAAGGGGTAATAATAGAACCATTCCTAATATAGAAGTGATAATACATAACCACTTTCATAAATCCTGAAACAAATTAATTAACAAAAACATTATCAATGCCTCCAGCCTGAGCAATGAGTTGGACTTCCTACTACCACTGTGCTCAACATCGCTATACTCAACTACCAGCTGAGATTTAGTATAAAAACTTTCATAGAAAAGTGGAGTAGAGTGCTTTCTAGAAGAAAAATGTTTTCCCAGGTCCACTTCCCTAGCACAATCAACAACCCGACAAACATTACAAACCTCAAAAATCCATATCAGGCCTATCTTGTACAATGGTCAAGCCAACCTATGAATCCATTGGTGTTTGGTTTGTAAAACCTAATTTTAATAAATTCATCTTGAAATGTCCTAGAATCCATGTTTTCTTTACCAGTATTCTTGTAGGATTTAGGGAGAAAATCTCTCCTTTCTCCATTAGAGTATTTGATTATAATAATATTTGTAGGAGTGCTACTAAAAATGCATGGCAACTTATATTGACTTTCTAGATTATGCATAAAAGACACATCATTAGAGTATTGGAAATTATCCATCTCATTACATCATGTTGGAAACATCATAATCATCCCTGACTCCCTAATTAAAGCAAGATCCAGTGGGGGGATATACTTCTTGTTTAACATTCTCATCTTTATCCTATATGAATGATTGATCAGCCTAGGAAATTACATTTGCCTAAGAGTAAGGTAGATTCACATGAGAGGATGTTCCCATGAGTTCATGCCAGTACCGTTATTAATTGAGGTATCAAAAAAACAATGTTTTTCCTTCCTCATGCACTTAAGATATGATCTTGACGATGCATTAATAACAAATTTACAATTGACAACCCTTGATGATTTTTCATTTGTTTGGAAGGTTGTTTTGACCTTTTTTTCCATTATTATTTCTAGAGTTAATAAATGATTATTCAATTAAATCTATCTTATCCAATTCCAATTCACTTCCCAATGACCTTATGTCCTCATTTTTAATCACTTACCCATCATTATGTGTTATTACATCATCATGTCTGTCTATTAATAATATAATTATTTATCAATTATTAATATAATTGATAATAATTAATAATGGAATGAATATTAACTAAAAATAATAAAAATAATAATTATTAATAACATAATTAATTACTGATTAATAATATAAATAACAGTAATGTATTTAATTATAACACCCCGACACGAATCCTAAGGCTCGAGCTGGAATGCCACATGACTTCAGGCACACCTCCCCGTATGATAGAGACTTCCAACTACTAGATAGGGTCCAAGGTAGAATCATGGGGAGAATATACCCTCCATTAGAGTACAAAATAAAAATATGAAAAAATTAAAAATAAACAATCAAAGAACATAGATTCGAACAATATATCACTTGTAATGAATGAATTTGAAAAAAATCCTAATAGTCAAACAAGGAAATAAGACCCTGACTACCCTCCAGGCTGATCACATATACAATGGAAAGAAAAAAAATGAAAAAGAGGATATTCAAATAACTCCAAGACACATATCATCCCATTCACCATACTCATAGTGAGATTTCACATTGGATGATCAAATGTAAGACTCAACCCAACCTATACCTACAACAAGTGTGGGATGCTTGGGTACCCAAGTGCCCTGGTCACCTAAGTAGGGTGTGAGTACAAGTTAGTAGGACACCACTAATGTGGTCTATTAACCAACCATTTAAATACATTTTATGTGCATGTGATAAGATCAGAAGAAAGTAAAGATGCAATACATTATAGTGAAATATAGAATATAATCACTAATGCACAAGTATGTGACAAAAACCCATATGATGAGTGGGTTTCTCATTACCAAGACACTATGATCCGTGACCTAACTACTTCTGATCCATATTGGAATGATAATAAAAAGATGTTATAGGAGATCGAGAACCAGGAATAGGGATTACACATAATTCTTCGTGAAAACATGTCACTCAAAATCTATAAGGCAATGAGATAGCAAGTCACTTGGTATGGGTTAGGACACAACTCCATAATATTCTAAAAATCCATCAGGACAGGATACAAGGTCATCGTAACCCCACATTGTGTCTCGAGTTAGGCCACTAGGCCATTATGTCCCTACCCTATGTATAGGTCCATCACTGTCATTGTCTCAAGCCATGGAAAATCCCATCCAAAGGGAAGTCTTAACATAATGGTCCACCCATCATAAAATACCTAAAAAATACCTCCAAAGAAAATATGAAATAACAAAAAACATGGAAGAGTAGGAATATAAATAGAATATGGAATATCATCATGAGTCATAATAGCTATGAGTGTTGAGCCCAATTTGTGTTTAATTTGTATTTATTGTTAATGGATGTTGGTTGTAAACTAATATTAATTAAAAAGAAATATTTCATTGATGTCAATATATTGAATAAGATAAAAAGTATAGGATATTAGAGACTTAGTTGAAGTTACCAATCTTGATAGAAATGTTGATATAGATTTGATGATGTGGTAAAAAAGTTTCTCACATATTATTATCTTAAGGAAGTTATTTTTAAGACTTTTAGTTTTAATTATGATGATTAGTGAGCTATTATTAATGTCTCAAACATGTGCTATGATTATGCAGATGCATGTTTATTCTCAACATTACAAAGTTGTTGAAGTTTACTTTATAACTTTACATAAGAAGTTTGGAAGGATGAAAAGACAATGTTTCCTTTTGTAAAGGTGATCGGAAAAAAATTTCTTATGAATTTTATCCAAAGGAAGTCCACAAAATAAAATGGATGAATATTTTCTTAGTAAGATTCAGAGTAAAGTGTTATCGAAAGGAGAAAGAGGTGACACATAATAGAAAAATGGGGATCATCGGAAAAAAAATTTCCTTTAGGGAATTTAGATGGCTGTGTAAAGGTTACTAATGTTAGGGTTGTCATGAGACCAAAGTCGATTGGATGAAAAATGACCATTAGACAAATATATCTCGGATATTTTCCAAACTGATTCCATCATACATACAATGCTACATTAGAAAAAAAATTTGGTGAACTTTATCTGTTGATGCTATGTGAAGTGATAATAATCTATCAAATACCATAGTTCCTTAAAGATATAATTCCATCCAATGTTAAGTGGAAGATAAGTGTCTCTAAATAGATAGTTCTGTCTTCTGAGTACAAAATAAGAGATTGAGAAGTAACTAGAAAATGTTCATGTTATGAAGATATTTTGTTGTGTCAGAACTCAGGTTCCCCAAATTTATGATGTGGTGATTAAATTTGATATTTATAGAAGATTTTTATAAATTCCATCATATATAATTGTATAAATATCAAGACATGAAGTGAAAAAGTTACAAAAAATAATTGATTTCAATGCTTGAAAATATTTTAGATGATGAAAAGATTGTATGAAGTTTGTCATATAAAATTAGTGGGTCATCAAAAAGACTCCACTAGATAGACATATTGTATTAAAATATTATATTATTTATTGTGAGTTATAACAAGAGTTTTGGAATGAAGTATTCATTATATGAATGATTGTCAGAGGAAAAAAGTTTGATGCCATCATTCAGATGACGTTTAATCAGACAAAGTATTTAGATAAAGTCCATTAGAAAAATTATTTATACAGTGTCCATTGGATAAACATGTATGAATTTATGAAGTTGAAGTTTCTAAAAGTCGATCTGATAGATTCTCTAGTATAGATATAATCATAGAGAGGTTTTTGAATTAAGAAAATGAATAGAGAAGCATTATAGAGTTTCCAATTTTTTTTTCCAGGAAATGTTTTTTGAAGATATACTTGTGCAAATTTATTTATGAAAATTTCATAAAAAATTAATTATGGTGATGTTGAGTTGATCATTAAATGATTCAGAAATCATGAATGTTGTTTTGTGATTATAGAAAAGTTAATGGAGTTCGAGGAAGTTTTTTAGATTATCAAATGTTACAAAATATTTTGGAAGTATTCCAGTGAAATTGAAATAAATGGGAAGTTAAAAATTCAATATTGAGATTGGTGGGAAAATATATTTCAGTTCCCATGTTTTCCTACATATTCAAACCTACATAAATGGAGTACTAAAATAGTGTGGTGTGGGTGTGGAACACTGTTCATTTGAGAAGGAGAAAATCCTATTAAGAATTTTCATTGTAAGAAAGAGCTGAAAAAATCCTATGAGCTATTATCATCAAGGTTGAAGGTGGGAAGTAGAAGAATTTAGTGGAGAAGGGAGTAATGGTTGGAGAAAAATCACAAGAAAAAACTAAAGCACCAGATTATTGAATGATGAGATATCTGATGAAATTGGATAGACTATTTTAGATGAACAAGTTTATAAGAAAAAGGAGAATAAGGTTCCATCAAACTAACAATAGATGAACTGTATCAAGTGGATATATCAGATGGAAGAATTAGTTGAACAAATTATGACTTGAAAAAATCTTTTGTATTAGGTGGAATTAGATGAATAAATTGGATGGAAGTTGTTTTAATTATCATAAGTCACCAAGAAAATATTTTTGGATGGGAAAATCCCATATATAAATCAAATTAACAGTGAAAAAATGAAGGAAGTTCTTATTTGATACTATATAAGAAAGTGAGGAAGAAGTTCTATCAAGAAACGAAAGAGTAAAGAAAGTACATAGAAACAATATAAAATCTATTAAATGTATCAATATTTAGAATACATTCGTGTTGTTAAAAAAATAATGATGAATATAGAATCTGTACATAGGGGTAGTAGAAAGAACCAGTGAGGAGCTGCAAAGCTGGACCTGGTCTTCACTAGTCTAGGGAGTAGGATTGTTTCCACCCCCTCCTAAATTATAGACTCACACTTGTATAATGATTGTTTTTTCCACACCACTATATTTTTTTGTCTCATATTATAGTGGATAATCTATATAGTAGTCATCACTATACACGGTAAACACAAATTACTCTTATTGAGTAATGAACCTTGTAAAAATATCATGTTCCATATTTAAGGTATTTCACATACTTGCATATGATAAGGATAGAGAATAATAAAATATAGACCCTAACAGTTATAAGTGGTAAATGGAAAAAAATTTATAAAAGGTTAAAAACTTCCTAATAGTAATTCCCCCATTTAGTGTTAGGTATATCCCAAAATAACCCTCTCAATTGGTATTAGGGGGTTGGTTCACCTCTCTTGGATTCTATACATTATAGATATTACCTTATAAATATTTGAGATTATTTATTATATTTACAAGGAAGGATAATTTTGGTGAATATTTAGTTATATCTAAGTATAATACTATTTGTACCAAGACCATACTGAATAAGAGAATGAAATAGAAAAGAAAGTAGACAAAATTATCCATTTTAACTAAATAATAGGAAGTAGTATATTCTAAATTATTTAACAACATTGAAAATATATATGGATTGGAAAATGAAGAGAAGGTAGTTCATGTTGAAACAAAGGAGAAAAAAACAGTTCCTACCTTAATTAATCATGATGTTTGTGAAAAGTTTTGTATAAAATGTCCTTAATAAGAAAATTTTAGAATAAGTGTTGACAAGGATCAATATATTACTTATAAAGATATATCATTTGTTAGATTAAGAGATATTATACCATATGTTACCAAATAAATAGTCTCCCTTATTTGTGGAGTTTTTCAACATATGCAGGAAGATATCACCCAAATATAAGAAAAATATGATAACATGGAGAAGGATTTACAACTAAAAATTCTTAAATTTATAAATCCCTCAAAATAAGTTAGAGCCTTTGAATAAAGAATGATAGAGTCTTAAGTAAGTTACTCAAAATGGATTAAGGAAGTTAAAGAGAAAGATGGAGTAAAGAGGGCATTAAAATAAAAGATCCAAGCTCTTAAAGAAAAGATAAAAAACCACATTGATTTCAAGGATTTTTAAATGGAATTAAAATCCAAGAAAATTAAGTAACATGACAATTTGTTACAAAACAAAATTAAGCTATATGAATAGGAACTTTAAAAAATTAAGGATGTTTCTTAAGAGATGGTCATTATGATTGAAGATAAATAAAATCCATCAATATGAGATGTTTAGAATTAGAATTTCAGTTTTCCAATTTATAGAAGAAACATATTGAGACTTCACAAAAGATGATGAAATTTTTTGTTACACAATTCTCATTGAAGTATTCTAAGGTTAAAAGAACTCCAACATGAGATAAAAAGATCATGTCATATTTTGATGATATATCTCAAGAAGGTATAAAGAATGAGATAGCATCCAATCCATTCAATTAAAATGTTTCTAATTTTTTCTCATGAATATTGTATGTTGGAAAAAATTATGAACAAATATGGATGAAGAAAAATGATAATAAACCAGCTAGTGTGACTATGTTGGATAGAAAAAAAGAGTGCGAAAGTTTCTTCCCCACAAATCTCCCAACAAACCAAGAACAAGAACCAAAACAATTATATAGAATTTAAGCTAAAATCATGATTTTTGGGTCAATGCTGGTTTTGAAATAGATTCAAGTATTATGAATTGTATTTTTGATACAATTCTCAAAATGAAAGACCACAAATGAAGCCCATTCCAAGGGGGAGAAAATGAGAGATGAAGAAGAAACATCCACAATATAAAAAAAATAAAAAAACTTCCAACAGTTTTGTAAAGTTGGAAAATAACTTTGATGTTAACAAAATAAGTGGTTAGAAAGTTGGTACATGCTCACCAAAAAAATGTATCCAAAGATGATAAGAAAAGAAGGCCATGAAAGTTGGTGAGGCAAGAAGAAGAAAACATGGCAAGAAAGAAGAATAATTTTGTAAATAAAAATTCTACAAATAAGTTTTCAAGTAAGAAAAGTGAGAAGATATTGGATTCAAAATCCAATAAGTTGAAAAAAGTGTTTTATCCAAAAGTTGAAATAAGAAGGATGGGATTCAGAAGAATCCAATTGGAAACTCTAAATTTACCCCTAATGTTCCTAATGTTATTTTGGTGATTTGGCCAAAATTTCTAGAAATAATGAGTAAAGTGGAATAAATATAATCAAATATGGTGAAAAAGGAAAGGAAAAAATTCCACATGATGAAAGAAAAGTACATGAGAGGTTGTTAACAAAAGAAAAATCATCTGTTGAAGTATTTTTGTGTGGGAGATTTAACAAATTTGACATTGTGAAAAATGTTGTTTAACTATTATTCTATAATAAGAAGCAATTCTTAAGAGGGGTATGAATGTATCATCCATGAAGGTTATTAAGAATAAAATATCTCCACACAAAGAGGAAGATAATTTTAGGATTTCCATGCTACGTCAAAACAAATTAGAACCAAAGTTTGTATGTGCAATCATTAATACTAGAGAAAATGGGGCAACTTGGTTGAGAAAATAATCTCATCCTTATTGTTCAAATTGATGAAGCAAGGAATAACCACCTTATTCCCTCTATTTTTTTTGTATTTTACCTTTCAAAATATGGAATTGAAGGTAAAGCATGATATCGGGAGGGAGAACCTAAGATATTGAATGGATTCCATCCATGATTAGCCAAAATAAGAAATTTTCACTACGGGAAAATCAGGTATTTGTGATGGGTAAATTGCGACGGGATATATTCCCATCACAAAAGGTCCTACAAAATACGTATTTGCGACGAGAGACTTTTCCCGTCGCAAATTGTAGGTTAATTGCGAAGGGAATAACCGACCCGTCGTAATAGGTTTGGTACGGTTTGCATGCCAAAACGTGGGAAGGGTATTTGCGACGGGGAAGCTTCCCCATCACAAAAGCCCAGATGCGTTAAATACTATTTGCGATAGGCAAATCCGGCCATCACAAATAGTATTTACTGCCGCCTACGAGGCGAGGGTATTTGAGACGGGCCCATCGTAAAATCCTGACGGCGGTAAATACTATTTTGCGACGGACGACATTGCCCGTCCCAAATAGTATGTTGGCAGGTGGTATTTGCGACGGGACCCGTCGCAAATACTCTTTTAACCGCCGACTGTAATTAATGCGGGCGAGGATATTTGCGATGAGGCCCATCACAAATACCATCATTTGCGACGAGTTTCCCGTCACAACTAACCCCGTCACAACTAATCTAACCTATATATACCCCCACCCGTTTTTCCCAAATCACTCAGATCTACGTCCGCCTCTCTTTTCATTCTCTAGTTTTAAGGCAAAAATTCCTTTTAGTTAAAATTTTTTATACGAGAGCCACTGGAAGGTGCCAATCCCTTCAGAATATCAAAGTTTGAGGTATTTATATTTTATTTTTTATATTAATTTTAATTGTTGTTTATTAGTTGTAATTAAATTAGATTTAAATTTAAATTTATTTATATTTATTTTTAGTAAGAAATTGATATTATTAGTGACAACTATAAATAATTATTGTTAATTTGCAATAATTAGAGATTATTATAGATAATTCCCAGAATTTAGTCATAATTAGATATAATTAGGGGTAATTAGTAATAATTAGAAATAATTTATAATAATTAGAAATAATTAGTAATAATTAGTAATAATTAGAAATAATTAGTAATAATTAGAAATAAATAGTAATAATTAGAAATAATTCGAAATAATTAGTAATAATTAGAAATAATTAGAAATAATTAGAAATAATTAGTAATAATTAGAAATAATTAGTAATAATTAGAAATAACTAGTGATAATTAGAAATAATTAGATATAATTAGTAATAATTAGAGGTAATTAGTAATAATTAGAGGTAATTAGTAATAATTAAAGGTAATTAGTAATAATTAGAGGTAATTTGTAATAATTAGAAATAATTAGTAATAATTAGAAAAAATTAGAAAAAATTTGTAATGACTAGAAAAATTAGTAAAAATTTGTAAAATTTAGGAATAATTAGTAATAATTAGATATAAATAGTAATATTTAGATATAATTAGTAATAATTAGATATAATTAGTAATAATTAGCAATAATTTGTAATAATTAGTAATAATTAGTAATAATTAGATATAATTAGTAATAATTAGATATAATTAGTAATAATTAGTAATAATTATTTATAATTAGTAATTATTATATATAACTAGTAATAATTAGATATAGTTAGTAATAATTAAATATAATTAGTATTAATTAGATATAATTAGTAATAATTAATAATAATTAGATATAATTAGATATAATTAGATATAATTAGTAATAATTAGATATAATTAGATATAATTAGTAATAATTAGATATAACTAGTAATAATTAGATATAATTAGATATAATTAGTAATAATTAGTAATAATTAGATATAATTAGTAATAATTATATATAATTAGTAATAATTAGATATAATTAGTAATAATTAGGTATAATTAGTAATAATTAGATATAATTGGATATAATTAGATATAATTAGATATAATTAGATATAATTAGATATAATTAGATATAATTAGATATAATTAGATATAATTAGATATAATTAGATATAATTTGATATAATTAGGTATAATTATGTATATTTAGATATAATTAGTTATAATTAGATATAATTAGATATAATTAGATATAAATAGATATAAATAGATATAATTAGTAATAATTAGATATAATTAGTAATAATTAGTAATAATTAGTAATAATTAGTAATAATTTGTAATAATTAGTTATAATTAGTTATAATTAGTAATAATTAGTAATAATTAGTAATAACTAGTAATAAGTAGTAATAACTAGTAATAACTAGTAATAATTAGTAATAACTAGTAATAAGTAGTAATAATTAGTAATAATTAGTAATAATTAGTAATAATTAGTAATAATTAGTAATAATTTGTTGATCACATTGCAAGTAGCATTGAAATAGGACAACCCATGCCGTGCCCTTCTCATCTATAAGAATTATCTCACATGACCCTTTACATAGACCATTTTTCCTTGAAAATCTATGGGAAAGATACTCATGTCCCCTCAAATTTTTAAGGAAGAATGATCTATATAAAGGGAGCGAGATGATTCTTAGAGATGAGAATGATGTTACATTAGTCATCCTATTGCAACACTTCTTGCAAGGTGATCAACCATGAAATGACAATTATAGAGTTTACATTGGACATGACTAACACAAACTTTTTATTTCGCATGACATGAAAATTGGTGACCTTTGAGATTTGTACATGTTAAGAGTAGAGCAAAGCTTGCTGTGAATATTGATAATTTTAATATTTTATAATTTTTTTTATTTTAAAGATATTAATATTGTTTTTTCATAAATACTGATAATAAATTTTTTTTATTAGTAATAATTAGTAAACGAAGACTCCTTGGATTATGAAGGTAATGTTTGTAATCATATCCACAATGATGATTACCAAATTTCCTTTCATTATTCAAGCAGTTTTCATTTTGCTAAGTATTGCTAAATTAGTAATAAATTGTAATGATTAGTAATAATAAGTAATAATTAGTAATAATTAGTAATAATTTGAAATAATTAGTAATAATTAGCAATAATTAGCAATAATTAGCAATAATTAGCAATAATTAAAAATAATTAGCAATAATTAGCAATAATTATAAATAATTAGGGATATTTTGTAATAATTAGTAATAATTAGTAATAAATTGTAATAAATTGTAATAATTAGTAATAATGAGTAATAAATTGTAATAATTAGTAATAATTAGTAATAATTAGTAATAATTAGTAATAATTAGTAATAATTAGTTAGGAATATTTAGGAATAGTTGGGAATAGTTAGTAAGAAATTTTAATAAATTTTAATAAATTTTAATAAATTTTAAGAACTTAGCATAATTTTCAATGGATTGACGACACTCCATTTACTCGATGAATTTTCTACTTTCAACTCTCACCGACTCAAAACATTATGAAAAATGTGCTGTTAAGTAGACATATTCAATCTTGTATGCACAAGATTGGATATGCATTCGTAGGATCATATTTTTTATAATGTGTTCAGGCGGTGACTGTTGGAAGAAGATGATTCATTGACGAAAATGGGGCTCTTTTGTCCGACGGTTTATTTACTTGCATCTTTCACACATTGAAATCACAATGAAGAATCTGTTCGGAGGTATGCATATTTATTCTCGTGTCGGACCAGATTCTTCATTGTGATTTCAGTGTGAGAATGATGAATGAAAATGAGACTTCGGACAAAAGAGTAGCCATCAATCTACTGGAAATTGTGTCGCCCTTAATTAATGGTAATTATTAAGAAGTATTTTTAATTATCTATCTTCTTTTTTTAGATAGTGTTTTTATAATTTTAAATTATTCAAAAATAGTGATGATTTTATATTTTATGTAGAAATATATAGAATAAGGATGTTGACATCAGTAATTATTAGAAGATCGAACTTGGATAAATCAGCACAGAAATCCAAATGGTTCTGGTTTAAATCCTATATATATTGAGGGTGTTGAAGCTTTCTTAGAATTTGCATCATCAAAACCCGAATATGTTTCAGAACACAAAATTAAGTGTCCTTCTAAAAAATGTGCTCTGAGAACGTTTGACACATTTGAAAAGGTTGGGGGACATCTCTTGCGGATTGGTTTTCAACCAGATTATGTTTTTTGGTATCAACATGGTGAACGCAGTTCCAGAGAAGATACTAATAACTTGATTCTGAATCCAACACGGTTTCAAAATTTAGTACATGATGTTGCAGGTCCATCTGTGAAACAAACTGAAACTCACGATGATATTGATTTAACTCCTGAGTTGGCACCATCCGAATTTTATGAGTTGTTGAGGTATGTTGAGGATGCATTATATCCTGTTTGAAAGATAAGAAAATTAGAAGCGGTTGAAAAATTTATGTCTATTAAATCAGATAATGTAATGTCAAACAACTATTTTAATTAGATATTTTCTTTGGTTAAAACACTATTACCTGAAGGAAATGTGTTGCATGCAAATTACTATGAGGGCAAGAGGATGGTTCATAATCTAGGTCTTAGTTATCGGATGATTCATGCATGTGAAAATGATTGCATCTTATATTCTGGTGAAAATGAGTCGTTGTATAGTTGTCCAACATGTGGACAATCAAGGTACAAAGAAGCTCAACCAGGGAATTTTGTATCGATTCCAGTAAAACAATTCAGATATTTCCCCCTTACACCCAGGTTGCAGCGTTTCTTTATGTCTCAGAACACAGCGTCAATGATGTCATGGAACAAAATCATGATTTCAAGTGATAAAAGCTTAAATCATCCATCTTATGGTGATTTATGGAAACATTTTGACCGTCTGCATCCGTATTTTTCTATTGAATCCCGAAACATGTGATTGGGTCTTTCTATAGACGGTTTCTATCCGTTTGGTTATTATGGTAGTCAGTATTCATGTTGTCCTATCTTTATAACTCCGTACAATTTTCCTCCATAGATGTTGATGAAGGAGACTTATATCTTTTTGACTCTATTAATCCCAGGACATCCAAAAAAGAATATTGATGTTTATTTGAAACTGTTTTCTGATGAGTTAAATTCATTATTGAGTGATGGTATTAATACATATGATGTTGCTGTGAAACAAAATTTCATATTAAAAGATGCATTGATGTGTACGGTTTGTGACTTTCCATCACATGGCATGTTATCTGGTTAGAGTACACATGGTCTGAAATCATGTCCTTACTATATGAAAGACAACATATCCATCATGCTCGTCAATGGAAAAAACCTTGTTATTTTTATTGAAATTGTAGATTTCTTCCAACAGATCATCCTTTTCGAAGGAACAAATCTCATTTCAGAAAAGGTACAATTGAAAGGGATGAACCTCTAAATATGATCTCAGGTACAAAGTTAAAATCAGTTGTATTTTCATTACCTCCCATCATATTTGGACCAATAGTAAACCAACAGAAAATTCATGGCTTTGGGAAAGAACATAATTGGATAAAACAGATCATTTTTTGAGAATTTTCTGTATTGGTCTGATTTTTTGGTCCACCACATTTTGGATGTTATAAATATTGAGAAGAACTGTTTTGATAATTTATTTCATACAGTTTTGGATACACCAAGTAAGACCAAATATACTCTAAAGGCATGAATAGATCTTGCCCAAATTTGCAGGTGACCAGAACTTGAACTATTTAAAAATGTTAGATCATAGAGGTTAATGAAGCCAAAAGAAGCTTATACACTATCCAAAGAGAGTTGCTTATTATTTTGTCAGTGGATTGCAGATTTGAGACGTCTAGATGGCTATGCTTCCAATTTGGGCAGATGTGTTAAGAATTGTTATATTACTGGATTAAAAAGTCATGATTGTCATGTTATAATGGAAAGACTAATGCCAATTGAATTCATAGGTTTGTTGAATTCTATGATTTGGGATTCGATAAAAGACATATCATATTTGTTTGAGACATTTGTGAAGCAACAACAGAATACGATGTGCTAAGCAAAATCGGAGAATATATTGCTGTAATTATATGTAAACTGGAAAAAATATTTCCACCAACTTTCTTTGACTCAATTGAACATCTGATATTACATTTTCTACATGAAGCTAAATGTGGAGGTCCAATACAATTTTGATGGATGTACCCATTTGAGATATTCATGCAGAAATTGAAGAAAAAAGTACATAACAAATCATCAGTTGAAGGTTCAATTACTGAAGCTTATTTGAAAGAGGAAATTGATTTTTTCTGCTCTCATTATTTGAAATCTCAATATCTCTCAAAACACAATCACATGGGAATAAATGAGGGGAATATTAATGATGAAATGGAAAATCAATTAACAGTTTTTAATCAACCAAATATTCGTTTCGGTGGAGTTCATGAATGATGCCCTTCAGATGATGAACATCATAGAGATCATACATATGTTCTGCTCAACTGTGAAGAAATGACATCATTTTTCATGTGAGTGCTTCTATTAATTATTCAATATTATATGTTATAGTATTTAAACTTATTTTATTTGTAGGTTATATGATTATCATATCGAGAAACAACTTCCACAAATTACAATAGCTGCTCTTGAAGAATGCAAACAATTTTTTTTCTCAATGGTCTAAAAAACTGGTAACGTAAATTATTTATGGTTTAATATCAATTCCGTTTATTATTTAGTATATTGATAATTGTTTTACAAATTTTCAGGTGTCTCAATATGATGATAAAATTGATTAGCGACTGTGTATATTGAGTAACCCACCATCCAAAATGGTTAAATCTTATAATGCATATGTGGTGAATGGTTTTTGATTTCATTCACATGAATATGGGGATTAAAAAAAACAATGAACAATGGAGTTTTCTTGAGAGGATCACATCACAAAGAAACTAAAGTTGACTTTTATGGAATTCTGGATGAAATTATTGAGCTGTGTTATCTAGGACAAAATTACATAACAATGTTTAAATGTCGGTGGTGAGATACTGAGAGAGGCTTGCGTGTTCATCCAACTCATGGAATTGTCGATATTAAATATAAAAGCATTCTTACAGTAAATGAACCATTTTTACTGGCTCAACAGGAACATCAAATTTATTATACAAAGTATTGTTTTACTTCAAGAGACTTGAGTGATTGGTGGAGTATAATAAAAATGAAATCTCGGGAAAATCAGTTTACTCAAACTGAATGTGGTTATGCTGAAGTAGAACAAATTGAAATTTTTCAAGAGACCACTGAAAATCCATCTGATTCAAAAAGAGACGTGAATATCAATGATGAAACCCTACAATTAAGGATCGATGATGATGAAGATGTTAATGATGTTACAAATGAATTGGAAATGACAAGAGATGCTGAAACTGAAACTCATATGGATATTGATGATGATGATGAGGAAGATGAAGACAGTGACACTGATAGCTATGGAGAAGAGGATGGAGATGACCATTGAGACAGTTAAATGCTGGTTATAATCATAACTAATATATATCTATATATAATAGTTATTTTCAACTATATGCTAACAATAATCATTTTGTGTTTCTGATGGACCCTGATCTATTACGTGAGATAGAGGAAGCTGAGAAACCTTTTGATGAGGGGGATGTGGGGTCATCTGACCCTCAACCTACTGGTGGTTCAGGGGGTACATAGAGGGGGTGCAGTCTTGAATGATTGATGATTCCTGACCCTATCCCTGAGTGACGTCCACATCTTGGTTTCGATCCACACACACAGAGGTATGGTAACCTGTATATTTTAGTTAAATTTCATTAATTTATTTATATATATACTAATTGTTTTATTATTTATTCATTTTTCACAGTTTTGCGCATGTAGCTATTGGATAGGGGAGTGCTATCTTGAAAAATTATTTTTCTCAGTCATGGATCCCATGGGAATAGATTCTCGTTGATGTGTGAGGTGACATGTTCCATCATTAGCTGGTACATAAATAACTAATTTTTATTTTGAAATTTATTTTATTAATAACATGATATTATAAATTATTTGTAGTGTTTATGGTATCCTATTGATTATAGCATGCGCGACGCTATCCACACGGCATGGTAGGTTTCTATGCTTGACTGTTTCTGTCAGTTTTTGCACAATTTGAGAAGGACATGCATTAAGAAAGCATGAGTGATGAGTCATGTAGAGATTAATGACCAGAGGACATTTAATCTCATGTTTGGGATGGATTATCTTTACACTGGTTGGGTGGTGGATTTCAAAGGAGATCTTTAGTGGGATGACAAAACCGGGGGAGACAGGAGGTGACGAATCGAGCTGGTAACCATAAATTCAGTTCGAATAGAGAGCATCTGTTAAGTATATTTTTTAAATATTTTATATAACTTTAAATATAAACAATTTATTTTATATTTATGTAGGTAGTTGAGCATCCCGATATTACGGAGTTCGACATTTATTAGAGGATGTAAAGTGATCCAGCCACTAGAGAGATTAGAGATGATCGCCAGCGTCAGATTGTGGTTAGTATTATTTTTTCAGTTTGACAATTAACTGCATATAATATTTTAACAATTTTAAATTTAAATTTGAATTGAAGGAGTCATATGAGGCTGCAACCTCTCAGACACAAGATGAGGCTCAGGACGAGATGACTGCACAGACCGGTGCTCACCATTTCGATGAGGCAGCATGGATGCATGCGACTCAGTATGGCTTTGAGAAAGGCTGCGTTGTTGGTATCAGATCTCATTTGACTCATGATACTTATTATGGTATTGATGTGATGTCGATGTCCAGCTCGAGATGAGCTTGTGGAGAGACATCATCTTTTGGCTCACAGTATCAGGAGCAGTTGAGAACTCAGGCGGAGCTTACAGAGACTTTGCAGAAGTAGCATAAAGAGATGTGTCAGTGGTAGCAGTAGCAGAAGCAACATCATGAGGAGGATCTGCATCGATTGGAGCAATGACAGCAGCAAGAGTATCATGATCAGATGGAGTACATGAGCCATCTAACTCGTATTTATGGATGGAGTTTCCTCCATTTCCTCCAGATGACCCCCAAGTGATATGTTTTTTATGTTAAAAACATTTGAATTCACGTTTTGTAATAATATGAACTATTTACAGTTTTTTCTACTATATTGGAGGAAATATTGCATATTTTAATTTTTTTAATATTTTATTATTCATTACTAGAATTATATTTTTTTAATATTTGTTTATTTTAGTAATAATAATAACATTTTGTGATTTTTTTATATTTTTTTAAAAATATTGAAACATTCAATAATTTTTTATTATTTTAATTATATGAATATTAATTTTTTTTATAAATCATAATTTTATTAAATATATTTTTTTAGTATTATATTTTTTAATTTTTGTTTATTTTACTAATAATAATAATTTTTTTTTATTTTTTTATTTTTATAATAATAATATAATTTTTTCATTAATCATAATTATAATTATAATTATTAATTATTTTTTAGTATTTGCGATGGGGTCTTTTATGACAGGGCTCCGTCGCAAATAAGAAAAATAGATTTTTTTTTAAAATTAGTATTTGCGACGGGACAATGGCCTGTCGCAAATAATATTCGCGATAGGCCCGTCGCAAAAGGTTTATGGGTATATAATGTATATAATAGGAAGGATATCTGTGACAAGGTATGTTCCCCAATGCAAAAACTTAATGCCACGAGCACATCACAAGAGGTTTTTGGGTATATAATGTATATAATTGGGAGGTTTTTTGCGACGGGTAAAATTCTTGTGGCAACAGATATTTTTGCGACGGGCCCATCACAAAAAATATCTGTTGTGACGTCGTTTTCTGCAATGGGCTATTTGCGATGGGGGGCCGTCACAAAAGGTTATTTAGGATGAGATCCCGTCGCAAATAGACCATTGCAAAAAATGGGAATTCTAGTAGTGTTTCCATCCTTGAAAGGTTCTTATGTTGATTCACTAAACAATTTATGTGAATGGATCATCATTAGTGTTGTCGTGGATTTTTCCAAGTATAGACACCCAAATTATAATAGATACATTTTGATTATTTCTGAACATGAATTTTTTAAAGCTTATATTTTGAATAGATTCATCACTGTGAAGATTGTAAGGAAATTCTCCTTGATGAGGAGACATTTATAAAAATTTGAAGTTGCTGAAATAATTGTTATATCATAAAAATATAATTATTTTTTGAATGTACATAAGGATCATATCATTATAAAATGTACATTTTTTCTTAAACTCCCATCCTTAGATATAAAAATAAAACACAGAACATAAAGGGTGTTAAATTGGATTTATCAAAGACATAAAAATAAATGAAGTGTGAATTTTCCCCAAGACCAATTATCTATCATTCCTAAATATTGTTGATTTATTTGTTAAAGTGAGTGTAGGAGTTTCAAGTTTAATATAATATAAAAGATACATATCTTGATAAGTATCTATATCATAGAATAATAGTGGAAAACCATTGAAGACATTTTCTTGAGTTCTCATTCATATGGTATGAAGATATTTTGGTAACAGATAACTTTTTTTTTCTAAATCAAGTCCTCATGTTTTCTACACTGAGCATAGATCATATAGACATAGAGTGAAATGATATATGAAAATTTTCTTAATTAAGGGTTGATTCCCTTTTCCTAATGACTTTTAGTTCTTATCATTAAGGGAGAGAGAAAGTGAAACCAATATTTGGAATAAACAATAGGGTAGAGAAAAATATGGAAAAGTAAAGGGGAGATAAATATCCACATATTGACATATTCATTTAGAATGAACTTTAAAGGCGTTTCCAAAAAATAGGAAGGGAGAGATTGTGATCCCACTTCATGTTTGAGTTTTATTTGTTTTAAATTGTTATTGGTTGTAAATGGATTTCAATAAAATAGAAACATTTTATGGATGTCAATATGTTGGAGAAGAAAAGAAGAAGAAGATACTAGATATTTGAATGAAGTTCCCACTCTTGATAGTAATGATGATATAGCATGGATGATAAAGTAACAATGTTTCTAAAGTCTTACTATCTTACGTAATTTATTTTTGAGAAATTGATTTTTATTATTGGTGAAAATTTATTCATGTTCCAAACATGCATTGTGATTACGGATAATCATCTTTTTTTTATCAGCATTACAAATTTTCTGATGTTTCCTTAAGGACCACCCTTAATATGTTTAGAAGGTAGAATAGAAATATTTTCCTTAAGTAAAGTAGATCAAAATAATTTCTCTAAGTTTTAATTCCAAAGTAATTCTGGGAAAAAAATTGAAAAATATTTTCTTAGGAAGATACAAAGAAAAGTGTTAACATATGGAGAAACTAGTGACAAAAGAACAGAGAAAGGGAGATCATTGGATGAACATTTTTGTATGGAAATTATATGGTTGAGGGGAGGTTACTCAGGTAGGGTAATCTTGAAGCTGAGGTCCATTGAATAGAGATAGACCATCAAATAGAGATGGTTGGGATATTTTTTAAATTGAGTCCATTAGACATACAAAGCTCTATTAGTTGAACATTTTGGTGAACTATATAATTTGATTCTAAGTGAATATTTATTAATTAATCAAATATCATAATTTCTTATGGATATGATTCAAGGAAAAATTAATGGAAGAAAATAGTCTTTAAAGAGATAGTTCTATCAGCTAAGTTCATAAGGGGATATTGAGAAGAAACTGGGAAAAGGTCTTGTTATGATGATATTTTACTATGGTAGAACTCATGTTACCAAAATTTATGAAGTGGTAATTAAATTTTAAGCTGATAGACGATCTGTATAAATTCCTTTGTATATAATTGTACAAATATCAAGACATGAAGTAAACAATTTACAATGAATTATTGATTTTAATGGTTGAAAAGGTTATAGATGGTATAAAGAGAGTATGAATTTCTTTCATAAAAACTTAGTGGTTCATTAGATTAACTCCACCAATAGACAATTTTTATAAAAAGATTATATTGTTTATTATGTGAAGTTTTATGTTATAAATAGAGCTTTGGAATTGAGGATCTTTTAAATAAATGAGCATCAGAGGAGAAAATCATGATGTGATCGGTCATATAATGTTCAATAGGAAAAATTATTTGGGAAAACATGCATGAAAATTATAAATTTAATGTTTCTAAAAGATGATTGAAAAAACGTTCTAATATAATGGTCATCACCTAAATGTTAAAAAATTGAAGAAGAAAATATAAAATATCTATGGAGTTACCATACAAAAAAAAAACCAGACAATGTTTTTGGAAGATGTACAAGTTTGATTTTGTTTATAAAAATTTTGTAAAGATATTAATTGTGGATATGCTGCGCTGATCGTTAAATGATTAAATAATAATAATAGGAGTTATGCGATTTTGTCATATTTAAGTATGTTAGAGGAAGTTTGTTAACATATCAAATGTTCCAAAATGTTTGTGATGCATTCCAACAAAATTGAAATAAGAGGAAAGATTGAAATTCAAGATTGAGTTAGGAGGGAAAATTATTTTTCAGTTATTGTTTTCCCCATAAAATCACACTTATATAAAGGGGGTGTTAATTTTAGTATGGTGTAGGTGTGAAACACCATTCTTGTGTGAAGGAGATGATATTCTGAATAATTTTCACTATAAGAAAAATCTGACCAAAAATCCTAAAATCTATTATCATTTGGGTCAAAGTTTGGTAATAGAAGAACAAGATGAGGAAGGGGGTAATGGATTGAGCTAAAGAATCAGAAGAAACTAAAACACTATATTAAGAAAGAAATATGAGTATGAAAAATTTCCACTGAGAAAAAATTTATTGGATGGAATATTCTGGATGAACAAGTCTGCATGGAAAAAGTGAATAAGGTTCCACTGAACTAACACTGAAAGAACTATGTCAGAAAAATAGATCAAACAAAATAACACAATAAACAAAGTAATTAAATAAAAAATAGTTTATATAAGGTGGAATTAGATGAAAAATGTTAATGGAGTTGTGTTGATTATCAGAAGGCACCATAAGTATTTTTCTAGATGGAAAAAATAAGACATAGAAACATATAAATAGTGAATGGATAGAGGATTTTCTTGCTTACTGATAGATAAGAAAGTGAAAAAGAAGTTCTTGCAATAAGTTAAAGAGTGAAGGAAGTAATAATCATCATCGTGTCATCCCTCTAATGTATCTATAGGTGGAACACTATCATAGTGTTACAAACATTATAAGGAAGTTATAAAATGTATACATTGGTGGTATAAAGAACTAACGAGGGGCTCTAAAGTCATACCTGGTCATCACCAGTCTAGGGAGTAGGATTGTTTCCATATTCTATCCAAAAGTGTAGGGACTCACAATAGGAAAATGATTGTTTTATATACAGTACAATATATATTTTTTGGTCTCATATTATATTGAAGAATATGTGCAGTGGTCATAACCATTCACAACAAGGACTATATACCCTTATTTAGTTGTGAACTTTGAAAAAAAATTGTATTTCATATTTAATTTCTTTTATATACTTGCATACAAATGTAAAAATAGAATAATAAAATATTTATCCTAACAAGTCTAAGTGGTAAAGAGATAAAAAGTTATAAAATGTTAAATAGTTCCTCACACTAATTCACCCCCTTCGAATTAGTGTTAAATATATCCCAAACTAGTCATCTCAATTAGAATTAGAGGGGGTTTTCACCTTTGTTGGATTCTAAACATTGTATCTATTCTATTTTGAAGGTTTTAGTTTCTTTTGTGTATTTTTAATGAAGATTTGTTTTTTTAAAGAATCAAATATGTTTGAGAAGAATTATATTTCTAGCAAGAGTATATTGAATAGGAAAAAATAAAGAGAAAAGAAAGTAGAAGAAGTTATCCCTCTAATATAAAGAAGAGATTTTAGAAAATTCCCTAGATATATCAGGATTTGAGGTTGAAGAGAAGGTAGTTCAATTTTCCACTAAGGAGAAGGAAAACATTCTTATCTTACGTTATCACGAGGAATGTGAAAAGTCTTATATAAACCTCCTTCAAGAAGAAAATACTAGCATAATAGATGATGATGATCAATCTATAACTTCTCAATATATATCAATTTATATATTAAGAAATATTTTACACTCTTTTTGCAAAGAAACATTATCCCTTGTTTGTGGATTTTTTTGATGTATACAATAGGAGATCACTTAGTAGGAAAAAAATGTTGATAACTTGGATAGGTATTTGTAAGTAAATTTTATAAATTTATAAATCTCTCCTACAAAGATGGATTCTTTAAATAATGAAATATGTAAATTTAAATAAGTTCCCAAAAATTTCTCAATGAAGTTGAAGAGAATCATGGAGTTAATAGGAATCTAGATAAAAAGATCCATTCTACTAAAGAAAAGTTGAAAATAACATTGATGTCATAGATTTTCAAACCGAAGTAAAATCCAAGAAAACTATGGAACTAGACTCTTTTTTTAGAACAAAAGTTATGTTTAATTAAAAGGATGTTGAAAAATGAATAAATTTACTAAAGACAAGTGGACTATGATTGAAGATCAGAAAAAAATCCTTAATATGGGAAGTCTCAATTGGATGTTTAGTTTCCCAATTTTGAGAAGACACATACTGAGACATCACAAAAGATGAATAAATTTGATGCTCTTATACAATGAATATTTGAGGATTATAATATTAAATGAACACTAAATTTTTATAAGAATATAATTACATAATTTGATGATCTATCTCAAGAAGCTATGATGAAAGAGGTACCATTCACACCATCCTATAAAAATGTTTCAAAATTATTTATCATGAATAGTTCAGGTTAGAAAACAAAATCTGAATAAGTTTGGATAAAGAAAAGTGTTAAAAAACCTACCACCATGAATCAGGTGGATAGGAAAAAGGGTGTGGAAGATGGTTCTCCAAAAAGTTCCAAAAAATATATAAATAATACCCAAAAAATATATACAAGATATTTAAGAAAATAATTATTTGTGGGATAATTTTGGTGAAGCAATAGATTCAGGAATTATGCATTTGATTGCTATTATAATTCTCAAAATTAAGGACAAAAAATGAATCCCCTTCTAAGAGGGATAAAACTAAAGATGAAGAAGAAACATATAAAATATAACAAAAATCTAAAAACATACATTGGTTTTCTAAAGGTTGAAAATACCTGTGATGTTATAGAAAGTTGTGGATAGAATGTTGGTAAATTATCACAAATGTTTTTATAAAAATATGATAAGAAAATTATTCTACCAAAGTTTAAGAGGAAAGAAGAAGAAAAATTGGGATGAAAATTCAATAATTTTGTAAAAAGAATTCTCCCAAGAAGTTTTTGAGGAAGAAAAGTGAGAAGATTTTGGATTCTAAATCCCAGAAGTTAAAGAAAAGTATTGTACCCAAAAGTTCAAATAAGAAGGATGGTACTCAGAAGAATACATGTGGAAAATCCAAACTTACTACCAAAGTTCCTAATGATATTTTGGTATTTTGGCCAGAAGATCTGGAAATAATTAGAAAAGTGGAAGAAGTAAAACTTAACGCTAGTGAAAAAGGAAAGGAACCGATTCCACCTAATGAAACAAATTTACATGAGAGGCCATTAAAAAATACAACTATTGTGTTAAAGAAGATATGTGGGATAGATCTAACAAAGATTCACATTATTTAAATGGTTGTTTAACTATTCTTCCAAAATGAGAAGTATTCCATAAGAGGGGTAATTGAAGTTCCTGAGCACAGTGGTAGCACTGTATGGGGCATTACCAACTCATATTTTTTCATAATCATTGATTAGTCTGAGTTGTGCATTGAACCTAAATTTCATGACAAACAAAATTGAATCAAATATTAATTGAGGTGCGTACACCAGAACTAAAGGGCAGGATCATCTCATATTATTTATAATTAATTTTAAAAATTAATAATTACCATGAAATGAATTATTTCTTTGTTGATGAATATGAAAACATCTTTACATTGTATCATCATTGCATTGTAGGAATTAGGCACAGATTCCCTCCAGTAGTGTTCAATATGTTCTCCATGAACCACTGAACATTGTTGTAGGAATCTATGAGGTGTAGTGATCCTGGTTCTATTTCTATCATTATTCATTTTTGATTGCCCTGAGAATATATTAAGGGAAGGGTTCTCTTAGATCTCTCTACAATTTAGAGTGTAGGGGGAGGAGGATCTCTCTCCATTCTTGAGAGCATTCTTAGAGAGAGAGAGAGATCTCCCTAAGAATTTTGGATAATTCCCCTCAGATGTCGCTATGCACAAAAAATTAAATTTAAACCCTTATGAAAATAATATAATTGGGTTTATATACTACTAGGGTTTGGAAATAATAATTACACATGTTCCCTTATAATTTATTTAATCCCCTCAGAACCCCATGCATATAATAATAAAAAAATTATTTATATTTCTTGACATGTGCAAAGACGAACCATATTAGTATATAAACCCAATTATATTTCTTGACATGCACATAGACATGGTAGTATATAAATAAAATTATATTATTTATGTTTATAATAATAATTTTACATGTTCCCTTAGAATTAAATATTATTTATTCAAGTATTATTCTGTATATATTATTTCTCACCGAACTATTAAATTTTGTTCACCATTCCTCCACAATATTTATTGGACCTCAAATAATGAATATTTATTAAGTAAATAAATATAACTACATTATTTAAAAATAAATAAATAAATATAATATCCTCTAAATAGAATATAAATATTTATTTTATATTCTGCTAAAAAAATTTTCTTTCGAATGACCTATGAAAAAATATATGCAATAAATCAATGAAGCATAATTATTAAACCACATATGGGAATACTATTAACTCAACATGTTAAATAATACATAATTATATTATTTAACTGATTTTATGGATACACTTAGTGTGTGACCCTCTAAGCCCCTTTCTTAGTGGGAATAAGTAAAGAAGCCTAAATCTAAGGTTAACATCTAGAAACACACCAAGGCACCCATAAAAAAATAAGTTAATGTTTCAACGACATAAAAACTCATATAGATTCTTACTGTGTAATTATTCCCTTTATCATGATATCTCTAATCAAGCAGTTTGCATGCTGGTGTCATCAACCTATGTTCTTGATGTCTCTTTCTTTGAGTTTCAGAAAATTTAACATGCCTATTGAACACCATGGACATAGATTAATTTAGGCTATATAATTTACATCAATGGGCCTGACATATCAACTTACATTAAATAAAAGAAGGTAAAAATCATTTCTCACATTATTCATTAATGAAATATTAATCATGACGTACCCAACATATCCTACTTTGTCATGAATATATGCCATCATGGTTTTTATTAATACATCAATGTAGATGACTCCTAATATCCATTAAAAATAATCATAATGTATAAGGATAAATATACACATCCGCATATAGGAACATCTAATTATACATATAAATGTGGGTTTCCTACTAGTATGTTTATTTCTCATAATTACCTATACTAGAAATTACCATGGGCATACAACATGAGAAGGTTCCTGAAGATCCTATGAGTCTCCACAAATGGTATATTATATCATTTATTTCTCTCAAATGATTTCATCCATCTATAGAATATATATTTAAGAATAATTTTTTGGCCCTTCTAGGTTCTACTCATAATGGGGAACTGCTATGACCTTTTAATATGACAACTACTCTTAGTAAATTATCACACACTCTGTCATGAAGAGGAACAATCATGATGTGATAAGAAGTTTATTAATATTAAAAACAATTAATATATGTTATCATAAATTATGTAAAATTTATTTATAGGGAACCTACTTCAGTAGAATATCACTTTCATTTGAGCCAAATACTAATAACCTTTAGTCCACTAGCTCTTACATGATACTCTTGCTTCTTCTAAGATATGCCTTTAATTAAGGGTTACACCACATTTTCTTCTATAGAAACTATGATTACTAAAACATAACCCCTATGAGAAATATCAATCAATTTTGGATACTTATAGATTATATTCTTATGCTGTTGGTGTGACCATGTCTTACTATAACTTCACTTTTTTGAGAAAAAACCCTCAAGAGGTGATACTTATAGAGTATATTCCTTATTTGTTGGTGTGACCATGGATATTTTTCAAGATCTACCAAATAAATATTATAAAAATATAATGTGATACGTTTTTTACTTCTAGGTACCACATCAATATCTTGAAAAAAGATTCATATCTAAATAAATCCTTTGGATACATCAGAAGCTTCTATATATTGGAAATCTGCTATAAAATCGGTGAAAATTGGCTTCGTTGAACTCTTATAGCTCCCAACTCGTCTAGTTAGACTAAAACCATATCCTAACTGTGGATTTGGATCATTTTGATATATTTTAAAACTAGCATCAGTATAAACCCCAATGAATAACTCCATGTCTCCTCTATACATCATGAACATATCCTTATTTCTTCTCAAATTCTTAAGGATAGTATTAACAGTAGACCAATGTTGTTCATAAGGACTAGTTTGATATCTTCCTACCATGCTCAATGCATAGGATTCATGAAGACTAGTATATAACATGGAATACTGGATTGATCATATTAATGAAGTGTATGAGATATTACATATTCTCTCATTCACCTGTTGTGTCTGAGGACACATTTTATTGGAAAGATGTATAACACGTGTCACTAAAACTAATGCCCTATTGGATTGTTCCATAAAAAAATATATTTACTATATGGTTAATGTATATACCTTAAATTAGTCTATGCAACCTCTTGGATATATTACGAATGATCTTGATCCAAATAATATAGGATTCTTCACCTAAGTTCTTCATAGGGAAACACTTGTTTAACCAGTCCTTAGTAGAATGTAAGACTAGAATGTCATTTCCAAAATTTAATATGTCATCAATATATATTCTAGGATAATGAACACATTCCCACTAAACAACTTATAAACACAATTATCTCATTATTTCTTAATGAAACCAAATTATTTTATATCTTTATTGAATCTAATGTTCCATGAATTGAATTGTAATAAACCTAATGCGAGTAACCTGGATCCGATGTATAATTTATTACATTGTCATAAGATACAAGGAATCATTTCTTGAAGGACTGATTAGTTTATTATTCTTTGTATACTAGTTACATACTTTAAATTCACATTAAAATTGAAAACATAAAATAAAAAATGTGTTTTCTTTGAAAACACCATTATTCCTTATAGAGTATCCCTGTATATCATTCAAAAAAAACTTCATTGTATCTTAAGGAACATAAAGAATAAGAATGGGGTGAGCATAAATGATTAGTAAGGGTAAGAATAAAGTGGATGTTCTCATTAATAAATAAGAATAATCAATATGGTAAGGTAAATAACTAAAACACATTCTATTTTAACTAATAAATTGAGAATAATATGGCATAAATAAATTATAATCAAATAAATACATATAAATAATCACATAAAATTGAAACTTATCTATGGATATTATAACTATTCTAATTATAACACGAAAATAAATGATAGCATAATGAGGTAATTCATAATTTCAAACATCCAAAACATACTTTCAAGACCTTTCACAAGATGGTTGAATATTTGGTAAAAACCTATCTAATTTGTCCAAATGATTTTTCTCATGAGACCTGTCGATGCATTGAGGGGCTATCTATAATTGATCTACACATATAATGTTCTAAGTCCCAATCATTTCTCATATAAAAGGGGTAAAATATAATCAAAATAAAAATTTGTATTTAAATACTAACCTATTAAATTTTAATACTCACCCCAATAAAAAAGACATAATCATAAACTTTATAGAATAATATGGTGAAGGGTAATAAAATTGTACACCCTCAGTCAAACTAATCATAAAACATCCAATTAAAGAATTAATATGATATAAATATGACATATCCCTTGTGTATAATATGTATAATAAAGGGTTGATGTCATAAATGAATAAAAATACCATAAAAATGGCAGTAAAAACATTCTTGAAGAAAATACCCATTGCACTTTTAAAATAAACTTTAAAAAAAATTCATAATATTTTTTAAAATAATTTTATTTGAAAAAAACCTCAGAAAACCTATAGAATAATCTATAAAACATTGAGTTGTCATGACAATAGAAAATTATTCTCATGTCATATATGTTAAAACAAAGATTCATTTCACATTTTCATTAAAATCCAAACAAAACTTATTTTGAAAAAAACATGTATATTACTATAAGAACATTTTATTAAAATTATAAATAGCTAAAAATTGATTTTATAAATAATTTTTAAAATTTTAACAATATTTTTGAAAACATTTTTCGAAAACATGAATTTTGATAAAAATGAATTTTTGATCGAAGAGAAAAATAAACTCAGATTTTCATAAAAACATTTTATCAATCATTTTAAGAAGAAAAAATGGATGAAATGGTACTATTACTTGAAAAATTAATGAATAACCATATTAGAAGAAAATATATATATTTTAATTAATATCAATAAATTCCACAAAGGAAGACTTACACATAAAGAATGTCAAATAATTATGAGATTGTGAAATACATCGTTACCACTTTGGTAACGTTAAAATCATAATCTCTATGAAACAAATAACTTAAAATGAAAAATTAAATACCAATAATACAAATAAATTCATGATATAACATTAAAAGTGGATAGAATAAACATAACAGAAATAATTAAGTGGTGAATATGGCATATGTCTCACAGAAGAAAAAGTGAGACAAGAAGCACATAACTCAAGTCCGACTTTCTTAATATGTGTCGAAAACCCATATTTAATAAATATAAATTTATTATGTATATATTAAAAAATAATACCCATATATCTCGTACCATATATGATTTACTTATAGTCTTTTATCACCTGTTTATTAATAATTATTTCTCAAATCACTGTTTCAGGTGATAATTGCTTCATTTTTCATGTGTGTTTTAGTTTAGTGATTTTCTTCATTTTAATTTTGTCATGGATTCATAATATATAGAGATTTTAACCTTTTATAAATATAATATATATTAATCATATTTTTATTTATAGTTATATATTAAAGGTAGATATAGAAAATGGAATACACCGTTCATTGAGATTGTAGGACATTCATACTCATGAATTTTGTTTCCATTATTCTCGATGGATGGAATGAAAGGAAAATAAATATTATTTAATATTTAAAGAATAATTATTATTTAATAAATATAATTTATATTAATCAAATACATTTATATTACCATCTATGTGAAAATAAAATAAAAAATATTTCATATCGCTACGTGGAGGCGGTAGTCCATAAGTATGCACACGTGACTTTTTTTTATTTTCAAATGGATTAGATTGTAAGAAGTTATATGTGATATTATATTTTTGTAAGTATGTTTGGGTCATAAATATAATATATAATCATTAATATTAACCTTACTACCTTCCATATAAGCCTAAGAGAAAAAAGAATCACATCGCTTTGTGAGGTGGTAGTCCGCCATACACCTGAGCGACATTATCATATCCCCCATAGAATGGAAAGTAAGAATTTATAAGTGGAATCATAGTGAAATAAATATAATAATTTAATAAATGTCATATACATATGTTAAATCCATCATTATATCCATACTTGAAAGGTGGTGATGGAAAAATAGTTACATCGGTTCGTGAGGCGGTAGCCCACTGTACACACGATCTAATGTTTCATTTCTCATTTTATAGAAGTAGAGATGGATCTGGGTTATTAAATTAAGATAAAAAAATCTCATCAAATAGGGGATACTATTGGTATTATATTTTTTGGGTATATATGGTCTCAAAAAAACACTTTGATATATGTTGATTTTAATTATCACAAGTACCCTTGTTTATTTTTTAATAAAGTTTCATTGATTATTTTTCAAAAATATATAAATCGTGATTATATGTATCTTTTTGAGGGATTTAAAATCTATGGGATGTTTTCTAGAAATATTGTTCATACATTACATTCAATAAATGAATGTATGGATCAACATTCCTATGATGAATAATAAACACATGGATCAACATCCCTACACTGAACAATAATCATATGGAACAAAATTCCTACACTGAATAGTAAACATATGGATCAGAAACCCTAAGTTCATAATAATAAACGTATGGAGTATCTACCCTAAGTTGAAGTCTAGAAACAATGTTCACACCCTATGTTCGGAATCAACCCTATGTTTGGAATCAATCATACATTAGAAGGATGAACGTATGGATTTTCATCCCTACAATATGAAAATGAACCCTATGCTATGAAAAGGAACCCTACTCTATGAAATGGAACCCTACACTATGAAATGGAACCCAATGCTACACAGTTAAACCCTTTGTTTGACTATTCAATGATGATGTTTTAAAGCCGCAATATAATCTGATATTTCTATAATGGTATTGAAAAAAGTAAAGATTTGTTCAAAGCTATTTTATGACCGATTAAAGGGCCTGTTATGATCATTTAAAATAACCGTAATCAACAAAAGTAAATCACTCATACTTCAAAGGAAATTTATGAATCTCTTGAAAGATTTGAATATATGAGATCAATCAGGCATCTTTTGAGGATCTGAACATCTGGAAGAAAAAACAATGCTTGATCTATAAAATCATAGAGTTTATATTTATCAAATACATAAATAACATGATAAATATTGATGACAATAATCTAATTATATCAATTGAATTATCATTTATAAATATATACACTTTGGAGATATACATGTTCTATTTACTACTGTTAGTTTCTATACTTTCTTGAAGATAATTTGCAACAAAGACTTATTCGAAGCTATTCTTACTTTGATATTTTTATCAAAAAATATTATCCATATATTGTTAGTTTCAATTGCTGCAATTGTGTGCTACAACCTTTTTCAAATCAAAATAAATCTCTTTTAATTTTTTGGAGTTTCGACTTCTCATACTCAGTCATAGTGAAGTGTTAGCTTCTTGTACTATATAACAACCCCGCTATTTTTTACATGCATAGACATGATTTATTACATAAAATATTCACTTGATACAACATGGAAGATCGATATTTCTATTGTGTTTAGGGATTAGGATCATTACATAAAAACTTATAACATAAAGCACAACATATTTATTAAAAAATTTCATTACATGACCACTACATTCCCTCGTACATAGCATTGCATGGGATAATTTGAGGACATGCATAAGAAAAGGGTGAGCTATAAAGCCCAGAAAGGGAATAAAAATGGAATAACACAAGGAAAACAATACATGTTGGAAAATAGGAATATCAATAGATCACAAGAGAAACATGAACATAAAGGAATGATAAATCATGATAATCATAACATGGAGATGTGGCAACAACACTTAACATGGAATTAGCATGAGTCAAGGCTCATTGCACATGGAGCATGAGTAAACCCTCATTGCACATGAATAACGAGTAAACCCTTGTCTCACTTGAATTAGCATGATTCAAAACTCATTGCACATGACATATCATGATATTATACGTTACCCAATGCATTGGAGCACTATCAGGGCGCACCCTTCTTAAACATTTCATTTCATGCCTAAGTGTGCCACACAGATCATACAACATGGAATCATTCATCATCATTTATTCCATGATAAAGGGATGTGTAATAAATACATGAGGATTTTTAATAAATAAGTAAATATCCATAAAGGTGAATACCCTTGATAGAGAAATGAGCAAGGTATTCACTACACAATGACATTGGCTTGGAAAATCAGTGCAATTTCGGCAGCGTAATGGTGTGACATAAGAATTCATAAAAAATGGTTGATGAGAGAGAAAGTGGTGTATCATCATATAAACATAACATGGAATGTAAGGGGTAACATAGATACATTTCCCAACATATTTAATTGAATTTAGATTCATAATTCAAAAGAATTTATTGAATGTAAATGAGGAGAGACAAAACTCCTCACGGAATTTCAGCATAGTAACGAGTGTACATGGAAGAAATTAATGAGATAGAAAGGGATATAACATCATTCAAACATAAAGAGGGAAGTATGGGAGATGTGAAAAATCATACCCCAACATTTTTTATTGAATGTTGAGAGAGGATTCTTGGGAGAGGCTTGAGAGAGGATTCTTGGGAGCTTAGGATCATTGGAAGGATTCTAGAGAGAGGATTGTAGAGTTTGGACAATCACAAAAGTATTTTAGTGAAGAGGAAGTGGGAGCTTGGGTGGGTTTATATAAGAAATGAGAAGGAATTCTTTATTATTTAGGTTGGGGACACCTCACATTAAACTAATCAAAACCACAAAAAATACCTTGGTTTTTGCCCATAGTTTTTGACAAAGGGGATTGAAAAATAATATTTTATAAGGTCAATAACCTAACTTCCAAAAATAATAGGATTGTTTATGTGGAGGTGAGTCACACTCTCAAGGAAAACCATTTTAAAAGGAAAAATGTTTTATAAGTCTTGAAGGGTCCACTAAAGCTTTGTAAAATAAATCAAACAAACACAAAATCACATTATTTTAATGGTAAAACATATATTTGCCAAAATATTTTTTATAGTATTTTATTACATCCCAATTGTGTCATTATGATGTCATAAAACACATTATATATTTAAACGGTATTTAATTTTTTACCCAAAAATTCGACTGTCTTAGAAAATTATGAAAAATTCACCGTTGGATAATTTCAACATCTTGATTAAAAAAATAATATTAATTTTATCTAAATAATTTTATAAATATGTGAATTTTTACTTTTAAAATAAAAACCGACATTTATCGAAAATTCATGGGGTTTGATAAAAAACAGCTTTCAAACCTTAATAAAAATTACAACTGCATTAATAAAATTATACGATCATTTATATTTAATGAAAATTAATATAATAATAATAATAAAATTTTATTTTAATATTATTTAATTCAAAAATACATTAATTCATGAAAATAGATTTCTTAGTTGAATATTAAATAAAAATACTACCTGCACTTTAAAAACTATTTAAAAAGTAACAATTATAAAATGAATGTATATTTATTATTATATACAAAAATAATTCACATATTTATAGTGATAAGGTCTTGTTACATAACCCATTATAACACCCACATAAGACCTAAGGGTAAAGTGTGCGATGGTGACAGACTCTTGGGGTGGATCAGATAACATTGCTCAGGTGGTAATCTCTATAAACTTCCACTTCTCCCGTAGTTAGTTCCTATCAAGCATAAAATGTTCAAGCTCAGCTTGGGCTTGGTCTAGAGTAAAGGCCAATTATGCCACCTCCTTTTCGAGCTCTGACCAATGGGCTTCGTATGGGGCAAGTCTACTGGATGAGGCAATCGCTTCCATTGTCTATGTAAATTGGATTTGTTAAAGCCTTATATTTATACTAATCATGTGATAACTATTAAACGACTATATTAGCAACAGTATCAATTCTTAACGGTATTTTTAAATCCGAAAACATAAAACCAAGGAAGTTTATAAGTTTTATATACCCATAATAAGACATTTAAAAAGATCAAGGGGAATTTTCATTAATGAATTTTTGGGTCGTTACAATCTTCCCCCCTTAAGAAATTTCTCCCTTGAAATTTTTGTTTCTACTACTAAAAAAGATGTGGGTAAATATTCTTCATAACTTCATCCTATTCCCATGTCACTTCTTCAAAATTTTGGTTTTTCCATGACACCTTGACGAGGGGCATTGTCTTATCTCATTAAACTTTTTCTCTACGATCTATGATCTTCACTGGTTGTTCCTCATAATAAAGATCGTCATATTACTATACTACCTCTGAAGAGATTACATGTGAAGGGTCTGGTATGTACTTCCTTAAGAATGATACATGAAATAAATCATGTACTTTAGCTATGGTAGGTTAAAGTTCTATTCAGTAGGACACAACCCCAACATGATCAAGAATCATGAAGGGGACGATGTACTTAGGACTTAAATTCCCTTTATTTCCAAACCTCATGACCTTATTCCACGGTGATATGCATAGAAACACCATGTATCCAAATTTAAAATCAAGGTCTCATCAACGGTTATCTGCATAAATCTTCTGCCGACTCTGGGATGCCTTAATATGCTGCTGAATGATTTTCACCTTCTCTACTACTTCATCGACCATTTTTGGTCCTATAAGCTTATGATCATTGACTTCATCCCAACATGCTGGTGTTCTGAACCTCTTCCCATACATGGATTCATAAGGTTCCATTTGGATATTTGAGTGAAACTGTTATTATAGGAGAATTCAACGAGAGGAAGATGTTGATCCCATACTCATTTAAAGTCTATTTAACATGATTTTAACATATCTTCCAATGTCTTAAAAGTTCACTCAGATTGTCCATCAGTTTGAGGATGATAGGCCGTACTAAAGTTCAGTTTAGTGCTTAGAGCACGTTGGAGACTTTTCCAGAAATTTGAGGGAAATCTAGGATCATGATCAGATACAATAGATAGTGGTACTCCATACTGCATAACCACTTCCCTAATATATATCTGCACCAGTTGATCCAATGAGAAATCCCATCGAATAGAAATGAAGTGTGCAAGCTTTGTAAGATGATCCAAAAGAACCCAGATTGCATTGTTACCTTTGGATGTCTTCAGAAGTTTGGTGAAAAAGTCCATGGTGATGTTCTCCCATTTCCATACTGGTATGGGTAATGGTTGCATAATCCCTTTAGACTTCTGCCTCTCTGCCTTCACTTTCTATGACACCAAGCACTTTTATGTATACTCAGCGATCTCCTTCTTCATATTATCACACCTATAATTATCTCAATGATCTCAATACATCTTTGTGTTTCCTGGGTGAATAGAGAAGTTCTAAATATGTGAATCATCCAAAACTTCCTTCTTCATCTCCGAACTTGATGAAACACATAGTATTTTCCCAAATCTCGTGATTCCTTCTTAATTAACATTGAACTCTGAGGATTTCCCATTTCTTTTAGTTCCCACTTTCTTATGAATTCCCACATCATTATTTTGAGCATCCGTTAACCATTCCAAAAGAGAATATTGTGCAATAATTTGTGAAAGGATTGATGATGTTCCCTTTTTTATGATTCCTATGTTCATCATTATCAAATACAAGTAGATTGGATCCTTTTCAATTCTCATTAATGATAGAATTGCTGGATCCTTTCTACTTAGAGCATATGCCACCTTGTTCGCTTTCCCAGGGTGGTAATGGATTGACCAATCATAGTCTTTGATTAGCTCTAACCATAATTTTTGGAACATATTCAACTCTTTCTGTGTGAATATATACTTGAGGATTTTGTGGTCTGTAAATATTTCACACTTTTTCCCAAAGAGATAATGCTGTCAAATTTTCAAAGAGAATATCACTGAATCCAACTCGAGGTCATGTTTTGGATAGTTATGCTCGTGAAATTTCAATTTCATTGAAGCATAGGTAATGAATTTTTCCTTTTTCATCAACACGTATCCCAGGCCCTTCATTGAAGCATCAATAAATACCACAAAAATATATCTACTTGTGGATAATGTGAGAACAGATGCAGTGATAAGACTCTTTTTCAACTCCTTGAAGCTTTATACACATTCATCACTCCAAGAAAACTTTACTCCCTTCCGAGTTAGCTTGGTAAGACGGTTGGATAACCCTGATAAATTTCTCACAAATCGTCGATAATATCCAGCTAACCCCAAGAAGCTATGGATATCTATTACTGATGTTAGTCTCGACCATCCCTCTATTACAACTATCTTGGAGGGATCCACATATATCCCTTTGCTTGTGATGATATGGACAAATAATGATACCTCCTTTAACTAGAACTCACACTTGCTGTACTTTTTAATAGAGTTTCTCCTTTCGTAAGGTCTCTAGTACAATTCTTATATGCTCTTCATGATCCTCCTTGGTTTTGGAGTATATTATAATATTATCTATAAAGACTAACACAAATTTATCGAGGTAATATCTAAAGACTCTATTAATCAAGTCCATGAATATTGATGGATCGTTAGTGAGTCTGAAAGGCATTACTATGAATTCATAGTGCCCATACCTTGTACAAAAAGAAGTCTTTGGGATATCTTCTTTCTTCACCATTACATGATAATATCCAGACCGAAAATCCACCTTGGAGAAGTATTGTGCTCCACACAGCTGATCGAACAATTCATCAATTCGTGGGAGAGGATACGTGTTCTTTATTGTGATTTTGTTAAGCTCAAGATAATCAATGCAAAGGTGCATTGACCCATCCTTCTTCTTGATGAAGTGGACGGGTTTACCCCATGGTGAAACACTTGTGTGTATAAACCCTTTATATCCAGATTATCCTATAGTTGTTTCTTTAACACCTCAAGCTCCACAACAACCATTATATATGGATTCTTGGATATTGGAAATGCTCCAAGTATAATATCAATTTAGAATTCAGCATCTCTTCTAAGAGGAAGACCAGACAATTCCTTGGGAAACACTCTAGAGAATTCCCTCATAGTAGGCATGTATTCAATCATTGTTTCTTCCTTGGACTCAATCAACTGAGATAGATACACATTCTAATAGTGTAGTAATATCCATGCTTGAGATGATGGAGCTAAGGGAGATTCATCCTCCTCCTTTCACTTGTACAAAATCAGGGGTCAATTATCCACATAGAGAGTGATTTCCCTCTCACGGAAATTTATGTTGGATCTATATAAGGAAAGCCAATCCATGACAAGAATTGCATAAAATTCCACCATAGAGAGTATGATGAGGTTCTTTATAAAGTTCAATCCACAGATTAGGATAGGGGAGGAGTTATATTCATGGGATGCAATGATTGCCACATTTTTCGTACTCATTGACATCTTTACTTCTGTTATTTGGGGTGGTGTTGGGATTGTTCTACTAAACTTTCCAGATATAAAAGAATGTGTAGAACCTGGATCAAAAATAACATTCACTATTATATAATGAATAACTGTGTACCTATCAACACTTCGTTATCGAGGTTCACTTCAGTGGTAGTGATGGAAAAAGCTCACCTTTGCTGCCTTGGAGGTTGTTGGTTGCCTCAAAAAACCCTTGGCTTAGGGTACTGATTTGAAAGGTGCCCTGGTTCTTTGTAGTGTTAGAAATGAACAATGTATTGAGGTTCGAATGGAGCGTTCCTCTCCTCTGTTGTTGCCGTGGGTTGATCTTTCCAACAGTTAATGGCTATGTGCCCTTTTCTTCCACACCTAAAGCATTTCTTCTTCCCCTTCAGGCAATTTCTAGGGTGCTTATTTCCACACCTTTAGGAAGTGGGTTGTTGGATTTTATAGCACCGTTTGATTTATCCATCAGACCACTAGAATTTAAGTTCACCATACGCTTCTTCTCCCCATGATACCTCTAAGATTCAATGATATCCATTTCGAAATTGAGGGCACATCGAACAATTTCCTCATAGCTGTTGAAGTCACGGATCTCCAGGGCTTTCCGTAGGCTAGGTTTCAGCCCACCAAAGAAATGACCAACTTTGAATTCGGGAGTAATGACAAAGATGGAAGCGTATTGTGCAATCCTTGTGAAGTTTTCCTCGTATGCTCCAACAGATTCATCATCTTTTTTTCTTCATGGAAAGGAATTTCCTTTCCATCTTAACTCCGAGGGTGCACGGAAAATATTTATCAAAAAACATCTTACAGAAATCCTTCTATTCCAACGCCTTGATCTCCTCCTTATTCTTTGTATTTTTCATCAATGTCTACTATTTATCAGCTTCACCCTCCATATGATAAGCATCCAAGATAACCTTCCCTTGTTTGGAGCATTGAAGGATGGAGAAGATCTTTTCAATGGAGTTGATCCATTATTCGGTGATTGAGGGATCAAATGATCTATTAAAAGTAGGAGGCCTTTGTCTCATGAAGCTCTCAATAGTAACTTATTCTTTCTTAAGGGGGGTTGAATGTTCCTCTTGACCCATGTTTCAATTCAAATCTTTAGTTAACTGAGAGAGTATCATGCCAAATATCGCGATCCCTGCTCACATCAGATTGAGGATCTCATTAGAATAATCATTGCATTGATCTTCACATAGGTTGTTATCCCAAGTAATCCTATTATTGGACATTGTCTAGAATAAAAGGAATGCTAGGGGTAAGACATAAAGGGTAATCCAAAGACAAAAAAAATGAATGACTTATAATTATCTTTTATTTCCTTAAAATTTAAATCTATTAGCTTCAGTCTATGTTATCCATGATATACTTTAGGGAATTTTCTTTTTAAGTCCACTAATAATGGTTCATAATAACCTTGTGAATTTACCAAAGCATACCCACCAAGAGTTTTGTAACCAAGAGTGTATCAAGAACCGTTGTCGTGCACTAGTTCTCGTTTGAGTCTAGCTCAATGTGGTGTTTTTGGGTTTTACCCCTAGGATACATCTGTTCCAGAGCCACCTCTACCTACTCGTATCCAGACAGAGATGTATTTGATTAATATACCACTTAATAAATACTCACCAAAACATAGGGATGTTTTTATAATAATTTGTCTTATCCTTAAGGCTTCACTAGGGTATTTTAATCCTAATCCCCAAAACCACTAAACCTATCCTCTAATACCAACTATAACAACCCTGCTCTTTATTACATGCTTAGATATGATTTATTACAAAAAATCATCACTTGATACAACATGGAATATGAAGAGGCCTAGTGTTTTTTGGTATTATGATCATTACATAACAACTTAGAACATAAAACACAACATCTTTATTGAAAACTTACTTTACATGACCACTACATTCCATCATACTTAACAATGCATGGGATAACCTGAGGACATGCATAAGAAAAGAGTGAGATTTAAGGCCAAGTGAGGGATTAAATGTTGAATAACATGAGGAAAAAAATACATGTTAGAAAATAGCCATATCAATATATCACCATAGAAACATGAATATAAAGTCATGATAAAGCATGATAATCATAACATGGAGATGTGGTAACAACACTTAACATGGAATTAGCACGAGCCAAGGCTCATTGCACATTGAGCATGAGTAAATGCTCATTGCACATGAAGCATGAGTAAACCCTCATTGAACTTGAATTAGCATGATTCAACACTCATTTCACAAGACGTATCATGATACTATACTTTACCCAATGCATTGAAGCGCTATCAGGGCATACCCTTCTTAAACATTTCATTTCATGCATAAGTGTGCCACATAGATCATACAACTTGGAATCATTCGTCATCATTTATTCCATGATAAAGGGATGTGGAATAAATACATGAAGCTTTATAATCAATAATTAAAAGTATATAAAGGTGAATACCCTTGATAGATAAATGGTCATGGTATTCACTACACAATGACATTGGCTTGGAAAATCGGTGCAATTTCGGCAGCATAACGGGGTGACATAAGAATTCATAAAAAATAGTTAATGAGAGAGAAAGGGGTGTCTCATCATATAAAAATTAAATAGAATGTAAGGTGGTCACATAGATACATGTACCAACATATTTAATGGAATTTAGATTCATAATTTCAAAGCATTTATTGAATGTAAATGAGGAGACAGAAAACTCTTCAAGGAATTTCGGCATAGTAACAGGTGTACATGGAAGGAATTAATGAGAGAGAAAGGGGTATTCCATCACTAAAAAAATAAATAGGGTAGTATGGGGGAGGTGAAAAATCATACCCCAACATTTTTAATTGAAAGTAAAAGGGTATAAAAATATAATGAAATTGAGACAAAAATGAAAAGGAAGAAATCCCTTACTTGGAAATGTTACCCCAAAGGATTGGTAGAGGCATGGGAGAGGATTATTGGGAGATTGGGTGCCTTGGAAGGATTTTAGAGAGATTAGGGAAGAGTTTGGATGGACACCAAAGGATTTGAGTGAAGATGAAGTTGGAGGTTGGGTGGGTTTATATAGTAAAGGAGAAGAAATTATTTATTATTTAGGGTGGGGCACCTCACATTACACTAATCAAAACCACAAACCATCCCATGGTTTTTGCCCATGGGTTTTCCAAAGAAGAGTGAAAAAAATATTTGATAAGGCCAATGGACTAAATTCAAAATATAATAGGGTTTCTTATGTGGTGGTGAGTCACACTCTCAAGGAAAACAATTTAAAAAGGAAAAATGTTTTATAAGTCTTGAAGGGTACAATAAAGCTTGGTAAAATAAATCAAAAAAACCCAAAATCACATTATTTTAATGGTAAAACAAATATTGTCCGAACATAATGTTTATAGTATTTTATTACATCACCATTGGGTCATTATGTTGTCATAAAACACATTATATATTTAAACAGTATTTAATTTTTACCCAAAAATTCGACTGTCTCAGAAAATTATGAAAAATTCACTGTTGGATAATTTCAACATCCTGATTCCAAAAATAATATTCATTTTATCAAAATAATTTTCCAAATATGTGAATTTTTACTTTTGAAATAAAAACTAATATTTATCGAAAATTCATGGGTTTTGACAAAAACAACTTTCAAACCTTAATAAAAATTACAATTGCATTCATAAAATTATACGATCATTTATATTTAATAATAATAATAATATTTTATTATAATATTATTTAATTCTAAAATCCTTTATTTCATCAAAATATATTTTTTAGTTAAATATTAAATAAAAATACTATCTACGCTTTAAAAACTTTTTACAAATTAAAAATAATAAAATGAAAGTATATTAATTATTATATAACAATATAATGAAAATATTCATAGTGCTGAGGTCATGTTACATAACCCCTTATAACACCCGCATAATACCAAAGGGTAAGGTGTGACATGGTGACGGACTCATGGGGTGGCTCAGATAACATCGCTCTGGTGGTAATCTCTATCAACTACCAATTCTCCCATAGTCGGTTCCTCTCAAGCTTAACATGTTCAAGCTTATCTTGGGATTGGTCAAGAGAAAATACCAATGATTCCACCTCCCTTCTAAGCTCTGACAAATGGGCTTCGTATGGGTCAAGTTTACTGGATGAGGCCATCACTTCCTTTGTCTGAGTAAATTGGATTTGTTAAAGCCCTATATTTATACTGATCATGTGTTCACTATTCAATGGATTTATTAGCAATGATCACAATTATTAACAGTATTTTAAAATCCAAAAACCTAAAACCATGTAAGTGAATAAGTTTTTATACCCATAATAAGACATTTCAAAAGATCAAGAGGAATTTTTATTAATGAATGTTTGGGTCGTTACATACTAAGATATGGATAAGTGGTCCCTTTTAAAAAACCAGAAGGATCTTTTTATCCTTATTGTAAAGGTGTCAGCTTCTTACACTATGTTTTGGATTTTAAGGTCTTATGGTAAGAGTACCTTTACTTGTGAAAATCACTAATCTACTAGAGAGAGAATTGGTTGAGTGGACTAAAGGATATTTATGCCATGAACCACTAGAAAAATTGTGGTGTTCTTATTTTCTATTTATTTGATACTCAATTACATACAATATAGAATGTTGAATATCTAAAATAATTGTAATGAAAATTCAAAATCCAGAATTAGTAAAGATGACCAAAAATACAAAATTCACCCCCTCTTATTTAGCATTGTATTATTCTGACCTAACAATTTGTATCAAAGGTGATATTTTGTGATAAATCTCTAGAAAGATCAAAAGTATAAGGTCTATAAAAAGAATATATCAATAGTTGATCCGAAGGAAGGAATCTTTATAATTCATTCTTCCTATTTTAATGGTCACAACTATTGATGTTGGAAATCATGCATGATCATCTACCTGAAGAATCTGGGATCTAAATTGTATTCTAAGATCATAAATCCTTATGTGATTCTTAAGAATCCATAAACATTGGATGCTGCAATAGAGGATGAGTAAGAAATTAAATCAAAGTTTATGAATGATATCATATGTGGACATTTTCATAATGAGTTTAATAATATATCTCAGTGATCGGCTACTTATGAAATGTGGAAGAAAATTTCTGTCACAAATAAAGGAACTGATTACATCAGAAAAATGAGGTATGATATTGCAAAAGTAAATCTTGAAACCTTTAGGATCCTTGATGTGGAAATAATTAATCAAATTAATAGATGATTAATATAAATTTTCACCAATATTACTACCTTGGGATATATAATAAATCAATTAGATTAAACTATAAATATACATAGAGTGCTACCCATAATGTGGAATGGAATATGTACAGAAATTTTAAAATCATCACCTAGAAAGAAATTTAATATGAAAGAATTAATTGGAACATTAATGATTTACGAAGATTAAATAAAATTTGAAACTGAAGATAAAAAAATAGTGAAAAGTGAAAATACAACCCTTAAGGTCACATTTAAGAAGCATGATAGAAAACCAAAAGAAGAAATCAAAATTGAAAAAGGCTTAGAATTCTTGGATTTTGAAATGGAACTGGATCAACTAGCTAAAGATTTTAGTAAAATTTAAAAGAAGCAGATAGGATTTATAAAATCCTTAAAAAACGATGAGAAGGAACCAAGATAAGTAAGATTCTATGAATGTAAAATGTTTGGTCACATCATACCTAATTACCCCCAATTGAAAGATGAATGAAGAAGAACCACAAATAAATATTAGAAGAAATCTGATTACAAGCATAAAGGGAAAAGAGTTAGGAAAGCTACCTCAAGTGAGTCTGAAGAATCCACTATCCCTTAAAAATATAATTCAGAAGAATAGATACAAAATATGAAAGAAAATATGTGCATTATGGATAATGAATAAGAATAGGTACAATTATATTATTCTTATGATTTTTACTCTGATAGTTTCTCAAATAGTAAATTGGCTACCTAATGCTCAATGCTAGAAGAGAAATACGACTCTATAATAAAAAATAATAAATCATTGAAACATATTCACAATGCCGTTTTAGGTTAAAGAAACACAATTCTTAAACAACATCAATAAATAATTAAAATATTCAAATAATTTAAATCAAACTATATTATTTATGAAAAAAGAATAAATGAATTACAAGATGAAGTGGAATATTATAAAAGTTCTGCTAGTATTTTAACAAAAGGAGAAAACTCTCTAAATAAGATTCTTGAAAATAATGTCACTAAAAGGAAAAAATATGGAATAGGAATAAAGGGATAAAATTCAAAATTATACAAAAATTATTTTTTTCCTAGTTCTAATAATTCAACATGCTTCTATTATGGAATGAAAGAACATTATTACAACAAATTTTGTTTATGAAACACTAATATAATTGGAATTAAAAAAGAGTTTACTTACAAAAACCTGACTTAAAGTTGTAATATAATATTTTGTATGTTAAGGAAAATCTTCATTCCTAGACCATTACTTGATGACATTGCTAGACCCAAAAAAATATGGGTACCAAAACAAACATGTGTTTAATTAATTTTATAGTAAAAGGACACAAGAATGGAAAATATATATAGTATATGGATAATGGTTTCTCAATACATATTAGTGGAGACTAATCCAATTTTCAAACACTAACACAAATGGATGGATGTCTTTTCTCTTTTGGTGTCAATGCAAAAAGAAATATTATTGGAGTTGTAACTGTTGGAGATCCAAATACAATCTCAATCAACAAATTTATATATATGCAAGGTCTATAGAATAGATTGACATGTGTTTTTGAACTTTGTGATGATGGATTTACTATTGATTTTTCTAAAAATTACTACTTCATTTTCAAAGATAAAATGCTTAAATTTTAAGCACCAATAACTAAAAATGTTTATACTTTGGATATTAATTTACTATGTAAACCGAAAGTGAATAGCTTGACTACTATGAAAAATAAGTCATGGATCTAGCATAAAAGAATTTGACATTGAAATATATATTTTTTATGTAAATTTTCTAATAAACAATTAGTTTCTAAATTGACTAGTCTAAAATTTAATAATGATAGATTATGGGATGCATATCAAATTGGAAAACAAAAAAAAAATCTTTCTAATCAATTAAAAAAATTTATGTATCTAAAACATTATAACTTATCCAAATTTTTTTTACCATATAGGATATAATGTTTTCTTGTAAAATTATATGTTTATGTTTTAGCAGACGTTTTTCCAGATTTTCTTGGGTTTATTTTGTAAAACATAAAAGTGAAGTATTCACTGTTTTGAAATATTTTGTAATAATGTTCAAAATAAAGATGATTTAAAAATAATTTCATTAAGAAGTGATCATGGGGGTGAATTTTAGAATCAATGATTTAATTATTTTTTCTCAAATTTAGATATAAACACACATTCTCTGCACTAAGAACACCTCAAAAAAAATTTACTGTTGAAAAAAGATATAGATCTATTCAAGAAATGGAAAGGAATATACTAAATGAATAGAGCCTTACTACCTATTTTGGGTAGAATCTATAATCACAACTTGATATATCATGAATATAGTTTTAATAATACCATTAATTAAAAACAAACCCAATGATCTTTGAAATAACATAAAACCTTAAGTAAATTAATTTAAATTACTCGGCTGAAAGGTGTATATATTGAATACTAAGGAAAACCTTGGAAAATTTGATCCAAAGTATGATAAAGGAATATTTCTTGGATATTATGCTACATTTAAATCCTATTGAGTATTTTTTTCTGACGCTTTCGCCGGGGCATGCGCGTCCATCCACGGAGGAGGACGCGCTGCTTATTGCCCCACATTTCCACTTTCCAAAGCGGGCGACATCCGTTCCTTATTCAGGGATGTCTGCTCCTTGATCGAAACCGGGATGATGGGATATCGGTTTTTCCCTCCGTGGATTCCTCCTCAGAGCTCATTACCTAGTCCGGGTCTTCCTCATGGATTTAAGACGGTTTCGTGAAGCTCATTCCTGGTGCCATGTCTACATGAACGCCAGTTAATTACGCTGCTTCCGTCAAGACGCTCCAAGGGGTCTTGTCAGGACAGCAACCTTCAGTGAGGAGAATGGTCACGTTGGGGCGTCGTCGACATGTCTGTCTTTAGCCCCTCATCACAGGGCTTCTCGAGGGCGCGGAAGCCCGAGGCATCCCACATAAAATGCGGGGAATGTGTACCATCTGAGGTTTTCCTCAGCTTCCCATGTTTAACATGGGGTATGTCGCGAGTTTAACGTCTTGCGGAGACAGATCGGGTTGAAGGATCCCTAGGGGGGAACACCGATGTTGGGGCCAACACGTGGGCGGCTTCCCATATATCATGGAGTGGGACGGGGTGGCATGATCTCACCAAGATGTGGCAGCCCGGGTATGGATCAGGATGGATGGTGGAATGAAACATGGGGCTTTCGTTCTAAGACAGCTCAAGCGGGGGGATACAGTTTAATGTCATGCGGGACACAATACAGTTTAACGTCATGCAGGACAGAATACAATTTAACGTCATGCGGGACGGAATACAGTTTAACGTCATGCGGGAGAGAATATAGTTTAACGTCATGCGGGACAGAATACAGTTTAATGTCATGCGGGACAAAATACAGTTTAACGTCATGCGGGACAAAATACAGTTTAATGTCATGCGGGATGAAGGATTTGGGGCTTACGCTCTGAGGTGGCCTAAGGTGGTCAGGGAACTGACATGGAGAGGTCGGGATGACCGGGTGGTGGGATTGAACCTCATGGAGGCTTTCTACGTACCATGCGTTAGCACGGATCAAAGTCCACGTAGTTCGCTGGGATGGGGCTTACGCTCTGGGGTGGCCCATAAGAGGATGTCATGGTCGATGCGCACTCTAAGCCCACGTGAGTCATGCTCGGTGTGAGAAAAAAGAAGCAGAAGGGACCCGACGATCACATCTCAAAGGGTGCGTCCGTGAGAAGCGGAATGGGGCTTACGCGTTGAGCGACCCAAAGAGGAAATAGGGGCTTACGTGTGGTTAGTGGCCCTTGGTGTCGGGGCTTACTCCAGGGTGGAGGCCCGTGGTGCGACAAAGCGCAGTGGGAAAAAGGACTCCACTGGCCTTGGTAGGGGGGTAGTACGGAGATGAACGGGTGCAATCATCCGCAAGAAAGGCTAGGGGATTACGCTCTGAGGCAGCCCTTCCCCCACGGACAAACGCCGCTCCGACAAGGAGGATGTCATTCCATTTGAGGAAGAGTCCATTCCCGTGGAGACGAGTGGGCATAAATAATGTCCGAGCTGGGGGGACCCTGCGTGAGAAGCACGGGGTCAGACCACAATTTAACGTCTTGTGTTAAGGACGAGGTTCTTAGCAGTTTAACGTCCTACATCTTGGACGAGGTGGGTTCGATCCACACCCCTAGGGCTTACATGCCCAACGCCCTCTACCCCTTGTGGAAGGGAAGGCATCGGCAAGTCCATAATGAAGGGGGGCCGCAGGGCGAACCACCGGGGGGTCCACGTTAGCGTGGCTACGGTGGATGGGGATTACGCAAGGAAGCTGCCCATAATGTCTTCCTCATGTCTGACCATGAGGGCATCCCAACTCACTGGTGGGTTAAGGTATGCACCTATGCACAAGTGCACAAGCGGGATAATGCCAAGGGCGTTGGAATCAGCCCGAACAAAGGGATATGAAAAGTGTGAATCACATGAACGGAATTCGGAATGCAATGAGAGTGGCGTGGTGATAGAGGATAGCTGCTGACCATGTTCGCAACACATCATCCTATCGCGTTAGCCTAGAATGGGGACAAACAAATGAGGTGTCGACTGCTGACCATGTTCGAAACACAGGACCTGACTCAAAGTGTCGCCCAAAGCCTTTCGGGGCGTTGGCCCAGGATAGCAGGCGGGCCATAGGTCAATCATTCATACCATTAGGGGGTCCCTCCAGACTTGGAAGTAGATGCAGATCCGAATGAAGGACATGCAAAGCATGGGGTGGAGTGATGGAATGTTTGAATGGATTCCAATGCTCTTGAAACTACGCCACTGTAATCATGGAATTATGCATCTTATGCTGGAGCATAAGGCATCTATTATTTGGAACAAGAGGCATCCTATGTTTGGAGCACAGGGTTTACTACAGTTTATAGTCATGTAGATGGGACTACTGGCATCTCATGCTTGGAGCATAAGGCATCTCTCGTATAGGGAAAGAGGCATCCTATGTTTGGAACATAGGGATTACTAAAGTTTATAGTCATGTAGATAGGACTACTGGCATCTCATGCTTGGAGCATAAGGCATCTGTTATTTGGAACAAGAGGCATCCTATTATTGAGTGATAGGGCATTCTTCTCAGGGTAATTGATGATGCGAATCTCAACTCACAACATAAGAAAGAAACCAAGAGGAATATTTCAACTCAAGGTGTTTCGCAGTGTGAAGAGGAGTATCTCAAATCATGGTATTCCCTAGGTGGAAGGTGGGTGCGCAATGGAAAATCGCGACATCCCGGCCTGAGAAGTTCGGGGTGTGACTCTCCATTTTTCATGGGGGTCTGTGGCAGTAGCGAAGGGACCGACACTGACCCCGCGGTATGGACCAGCGGGTGCGATCCTCTATACTGTTGCGCGCAATAGGAGCGACACACAGGATATGCCCCGCACAATAAGGGATGCCTGCGCGCAATAGGGCAGGCATGCACGGAAAACACCGGGTCAGCGCGCAATTCAGGGATGCGCGCGAAAATGGCCAGGTCGGCACCCAAAGGATGGGATTGCGCACAAAAGAAGGAATTGCGCGCAAGGGAAGGGGTGCACATGCAAAGGAAGGCTGGCGCACAACTTGGCCGACCTGCGCGCAAACAAAGGAATTGTGCGCAAGGGGCGGACCCCGAAGGGGATGGACTTTAGTCTATGCCAAGGGGATCTCGAGCAAAGGGCGGATCCCAGAGCGACTTTTTGCAGAAAAGAACCATAACTCGAGACCGTTTTGCGCTCGCTATTACGTGCACTGGAGTCTATTCAAATTCTAGAACCCATCTTGCGTGCGGGAGAAGCCTAATTGCGCGCACGAAAGTCACTTCAGATTCCTCAACCCCAAAAACGTTTGGGGTCACCTTCTATTTATAGGCGACCTCCGGCGCGGAATCCAGGCGGCGCGCAAAATTCTTCACGCCGAGCGCAACCGGCACGCAAAAGCTCGCCGCACGGAATCGGGGCGTGCAAAGATTGCGCGCCTCAACGGTTCAATTCAGCGAAACCCGGTGATTCTACGCGCGCGGAACAATTTTTCACGCGGAGCCTCCTTTAATTCACGCCCCACATCCCGGGCCTCCGGATCGGGCCTCTGATTTCGAATATGACTTTGCTTCGTCATTTCGAAACTTCCTCCAGAAGTTACGGGCTTTTTTCGGCGTCAACAGTATTTTAAAAAAAATATAGGATTTTTGAAGAATCAGTTCATGTGAAGTTTGAGGAAACTTATCTTTTTAATAAAAAGACAAATCAAATAGATGAGATTAATGACTCTTTAGACAACATGAGGCTTGATCCACCTAAGAATGATTTTAAAAATAATATTAATGAAATTCAGTTTCAGAAAAACATGAAAATGAAGAACCTAAAAGTTTTTTACATAGAAAAAATAGAACATTAATGAATCATTCTTTAGAAACAGTTATATGAATTCTAGACACTGGAGTTAGAACTAGAAGAATTGTTGGACAGTTATTTGAATTATCTACCTTTCTATCTAAGTTAGAACTCAAGTCTATTGAATAAGCTTTAGAAGATGATAGTTGGTTGCTATCCATGTAAGAATAACTGAACCATTTTAGAAGAAATGAAGTTTGGGAATTAGTATATAGACCAACCAATTACCCAGTAATAGTAACCAAGTGGGTCTTTAAAAATAAACAAGATGATCAAGGGATCATAACCAGGAACAAATCTAGATTAATAACAAATTGATATAATCAATAATAAATAATATATTAGGATGAAACCTTTTCACCTATAGCTAGATTAAAATCCATTATAATCCTTTAGCCTATGCATGTCATGTAAATTTTAAATTATATCAGAAGGATGTAAAATATCACCTTTTAAATGGATATTAAATTGAGGACATTTATGTTGAACAATCCCTATTTTTGAAAACTCTTATAAACCAAATTTTGTTTTTAATCTTACTAAATATTTTTATGGTCTCAAACAAGCACATAGAGCTTGGTATGCAATATTAAGATCATTTTTGTTGTAAAATGGATTTTCTATAGGATTAGTAGATCATACACTTTTTAAGAAAACAATTAATTTTATTATTTTATTATTAAAAATTTATTTTGATGATGTTATTTTTGGTTCAACAAATAAAAATCTTTGTAATGATTTTTCAAATTTAATGCAAAAATAATTTGAAATGAGTATTATTGGAGAGTTAAATTAATTTTTAGGATTTCAAATTTATCAAAAGGATTATGGAAATATTTTAAATCAAAGTTAATATATTATGGATTTATTGAAAAATTTTGGACTAGAAAATAGTAAGACTTATACACCTCCCTTGCGTACCAATATAAAACATGACTTGGATGAAATTAGAAAACCAGTTGACAAAAAGTTTTATAGAGGTATGATTGGTAGTTTTTTATATCCTATTTCTATCATACAAGATATAATTTTTTATATATGTATATATACTAGATTTCAATCAAACCTAATAGAATCCCATCTTACTACTGTTAAAAGAATTTTTAGATATTTAAAAATAAATATTTTTCAGTCTCTTATTTACCAAAAAACTTATGATTTTAATTTAATTTCATATTCAGATTCTAACTTGGGAGGATGTAGATTAGATAGATAAATTATCTTAGGAACCTATTACTTTTTTGGGAAATCTTTAGTATCATGTTCAATTAAGAATCAACACTCATTTTATTTATTATTACATAAATTAGAATATGTATCTTCTAGCAGTTTTGGTGCACAAGTGTTGTGGATGAGACACACTCTACTAGAATTTGGACTCAATTTTGATAATATACCAATTTTATGCGATAATACCAGTGCTATTAGTATTTAAAAAAATACAATAATTCATTCTAGGACTAAGCATATTGATATAAGGAATCTTTTTCTAAGAGATCATGTTCTTAAAAAAGATATATCTTTAGAATTTATAAATACCAAATATCAAGTAGCAGATATTTTTACTAAACCACTTCCCACTAAACATTTTCATTTTATTAAGGGGTTAGGGATATATACTTTTAATTTATTTTTATTAATTTCTTTTAATTTTAATCTCTCTATTCTTAATTTAGTCAACTTTATTCATTATTGATTTAATATTTAGTTATATTTATAATTTTTTATTTTTATGAAATTTTTAAATATTTGTCTTTTCAAATTAAAATTCATGACTGAATTCTCAATCGGCATGAGAAAACCATCATATTTCACCGGATATCCTTCAAACTCTTTCATAACACTTTAGATTACAGAGCATCTCATGTTCTACTTTTCTGAAACCCTATCCTTTGAAACTTCAATCCTTAAACCTTTTGTAATGTAAACATTAGGTAGAGTTGAAGATATTGATTTTGGTGAGCCTATTCAACAGCATGTGAAGTATCAGAAAGTTATTTAAGGCAAGGTGAGAGATTTTGATCGGTTTAACTGAACTAATTTTTCATTAGAGAATACAATTATATTTCAAGGTATGGAATTTATTTTTGGAGATGGTAATACACCATTGGTTTTTGAAATATAAGTAAACGAGTTTTGTCAAAATGCTTCATTCAGTTTTAGAAATGATGTAGACATTGTTATCTCGAAGATTTAGGATACTGAATTATCTATTCCTTCATTGGAAATAGCCAAGTTGTTGGGTTGTCCCTATAGGGGGAATCACATTTCTATTTAATAAATATAGGATATGATAAATATAAATAAGAGGATATAATTTTTTCTCTCTTTAGAACTAGAACTATTAAAAAGATTATGTCTAAAGACCATAATGCTTATCAAAATATCTTGATGAAGTTCATTCAGTCAACTATTGTTCCAAGGAAGGATATGTTAGAATTTTTTTTATCAAGATATATATGTTCTGTTTTTGTTTCTGAACAATATCAAGATAATGTTTTATTTAGTATATGCTTCAATACTTGAATCAGTGTTGTAGAAAAGAATAAAAAATGGGCTTATAACCTTATTGAAGGATTCTTTATCGCTTGTTGTTCAGATTGAGAAATATATTATACTTATCTTTTGGTCGGAGATGTCATCATAGAAATGTTTTGAATACTGGAACTATAAAGATGTTAGGATTTTTAATGAGTGATTATTCTTGTTGTCTTCTACCTATTGGTGAACAAGTACTTTAATGGAGGATGGCTACTGCTCAGGGGGAGAAAATAATGGAACAATATATTGGTTTTGTAAGACCCAGTTAAGAATAAGAAGCTAAATCAAGAGTTTAAGAGGATGATATTCATCAAAGGAGGATAGTTTTAGTTAATATGGAAGAGGATGAAGAAAATAGAGAATAAAGAGTTGAGTATGTGTCTCATGTAGCTAAGGATGTTGAGAAATAGGCTCAAAGGAAAGATTAACTTATGGAATTTATCCCTAATACCAGTGGATATTCTCATTCTAATATGTACCTTTTTTTTGTTGCTGATTCTATAGATACACTGGGGTATTCATTAAGAGAAGGGACAGAAGTTTATGAAAGAGAGCCAAGGCTAGAATTAGCTGAGGTTGGACAAACATCAAGAGAAAATTTTACTGATTCTTCCGATTCGTTGAATAGAAATACAGAAGCTCTAATTTATAAATATAATTACTTAGATGAACATAAAGTTTCTTTGAGATAAGAGTTATAGGCCAAGAGGACGAAATTTTAAGATATCATAAGTTTAAATGTTCCTAGATCTATGTTTGAGGCACTTCAGACTCAATTTAACGATATTTGAAAACACTGGTTTTATTAGGCGATATTGAAGATCATATCCAAGCATTATCAAGTGTCCTCATAAAGTTAAAGCAATAATATTTGAAGAAACCTAATTTGGATGAGATAAAATAGATTTTTAGGAGAGAGTTTCAATATATCAGTGCAATTCAATAAGCATCAACCTCTTTTAAAATTTTTTCACCAGATCTGATAAGAATATTTGAGTTGATAACTCATGTGTTATCTGATTTAAATGATAGACTGCACACTTTACAGTGTGAAAATACTCCTTTGCATGTTCTCTTGGATAATCAAATAAGTTTGATTAGTCAACTGACATCAAGTGTTTTTTAGATAGTTCCGATTCATCATCTGTTTAAAGATAAATTTCTTACATTCATTCTCTCTGAAGAATAAATTAAGGAATTTGTTTAGGTGATTATTTTTTAGAGGTTGAGAATAGGTCAAGATTTGAGGATGATGTTATAGTAATGGAATTATGTTTTCCATACTCATTTTTAGAGTTTTTTAGTGAAGCTACTTGATATTCATGGATTTGTTTAGTCCATTCCTCATCCTACTATAAACTCTACTAATAAAGATTCAGATCAATCCAACCAAACAAACCCAATACCATCCCTTTAAAAATTTCTTCAGTTGATTATAGAATGTAATCAATTTTTTTGAAAAAAGTTTGATCTTCAATTGAATTTTCTTTACTTTACATAATTTTTATCTATGAATTTATTATTTTATTATTTTATTACTTTATTATTTATTCCCAATTTTTAAACTACCAATTCTAATTTCATTTCTCTATTAACAACTTTAATAACTATTCATTTATAGTTCTGTGATATATTAACTATGGTTTATATCATTTTACTTTCAAACTTACTTATTAATATCAAAAAATGGGGAGAATATTTGAGAACCAAATCACTAAATATTTTTGGGAGGAAATTTGAGAATGAATAATTTATTTAAATTTTGAGAAATGATTTTGGGGTAATTTTTCTATTAAAATTTTAAATTGAAAAATTTTATTTTATTATCTTTAATAGGGGGAGATTTTTTTTGATAAGAATGACTCTTATGATTTCTAAATCAAAATTGTTTATGCAATTCAACCTTTTGAAAATTAAATTATAATATATTGTTAAGAAAAAAATATTTAATTTTTGATTACATTTTCTATATTTTGTATGTTATGATTATGGGTTTTTTGATCATTAAAAATGGGGAGATTTTTAGGTATGTATTGTCTCAATAATAATATGTGATATATGTTGATTTTTATGCTCACAATACCCTTATTTGTTTTCTAATAAATTTGATTTAAATATTTTTTAGGAATATATATCTCATGATTATATGTATCTTTTTTATAGAATACAAAGCTATGAGATGTGTTATGGAAACACTATTCATACCTTATGTTTAGTGAATGAACGTATATATCATCATCACTACACTGAACACTAAACGTATGGATTAACATATGTATGCCGAATAGTAAACACATGGATCATCATCTCTATACTGAAAGGTAAATGAATAGATCAACAACCCAACATTTAGGACAATAATCATGTGGAATATCTACACTATGTTGAAGTCTAGAAACACTATTCATACCCTACATTTGTAGAATGAACATATGGACAATGAACCCTATATTTGGAATCAATCTTATGATGGAAGGACGAATGTATGGATTCTCATCCATACACTACGTAAAGGAACCCTACGCTATAAAAGGAACCCTAAAATACACAAAGAACCCCTAATATATGAAAATTAACCCTATTCTACGTAGTTAAACCCGAAGTTTGACTATTCAATGATGGTGTTTTAAATCTACAATATATTCCAAGTATTCTGCAAAGATCTTGAAAAAAGTAAATATTTGTTCAATGTTATTTTATGGCCAATTAAAAGGCTCATTATGGCTGATTCAAAGAACAATATTCAACAAGAGTAAATCACTCACAGTTATACAAAAATTTATATGTATTCTAAATGATTTTAACATCTATGATCAATCAGGCATCTTTTGTGGATCTGAACTTCTAAAGGAAAAGAGAATTCCTGCTCTCTAAAATTTCGGAGTTTCTATTTCACGAATACCAAAATAACTAGACAAATATTGATTAATATATTCTATGAAGATCAATCATATCATCTATTCTAAGTATCTAAAATTTAGATATATACATGTTCTATTTACTGCTATTTGTTGCTATACTTTCTTGAAGATCAGTTGCAATAAGAACTTCTTCGAATCTATTCGTACATGAATATTTTTATCAACAATGAAGATACATATACTCTTAGTTGTTTCTACTACAACTGTGTGCTACAAAATTTTCAAATAAAAATCAATCCCATTTGATTTATTAAAGTTTTTACTGCTCGTACTCAGTCATGATGATCTGTCAGCTTCTTGTACTATATTGTGGGTAATCAGTTACCTATAAAGGAATCATAATGATCTTTTTAGCATTATTGTAAAGGTTTCAACTACCTACACTCAGTTTTGGATTTTAAGATCTTGTAATAAGAGGACCTTTACTATTTAAAATTGCCAAGCTCACAAAGAGAGAATTGGTGGAGTGGACAATAGGATCTTTGTGCCCTGAACCACTATAAAAATTGTCGTGTTCTTATTTTCTATTTATCTGCTACTCAATTAAATATAGTATATAACATTGCAGTTATGCATCAATCAAAAAGAAAATTCAAAATCCATAATCTGTAAAAAATACTAAATAGACCCAATTATCCCCCCTATTGTGTATATTTTTATTATTTGGACCTAAAAATATTATCATAATTGAGGGAATATTAGTAATAGATAAAATAAGAAGTAAAATAAAAATTTGTAGCTAAACACATTACATCTTCATTGGGAAAAATATTTAGGCTAAAATAAGAAGACACACATGGAGTTTTTGAAAATATGAAGTGATATCTATGTTTTCCTCATGAAAAAAGCCTAAAAAATGGGTCATTATTGAACCATATAGATTATAGGGTCTGAATATGTACATAAAATGGGGTATGGATAAGTTGGTAGGTCATTTTAACCCTTATCTTTTTATTTTAACCCCTGGTAATCACATTCTCCCCTTAACCGTGGTAATTAATTTTTACTATTTTCACTATTCACTATGGTAAAAAATTAAGTTGAACTTATTAAAAAATAAAAATTATTATGATTCCAAATATGGAATCCATTTTTAAAAAAATCAATTTGAAGAAGTGGTATACAATTTAAAATTAAACTATAGACAAGATGAAAGAGTGGTTTTCCAAAAAGAAAATTCTCATACGTATAGGATGTTTTAATATCAAAATTCAATATGAAATTGATTCGAATGAAAACAATTATTATAATTTTAATATAATTTTTACCTAAAAATAAAATAAATATAATTTATTATTATATATAATTTAAATGAAAATGTGGTTTTTAACAAAAAGTAGCATTTCACACTATTCATCAAAAAAAGTATATTTTTAGAAAAATCCAAAAAATTCACCCAATGATTATTTTTCTACTTTAGATTTCAAAAATAAATTTTATTTTTGTCAAATAATGTTTTTAAAATTATTAAACATTAATTTTAAATTATGTTCTCAAAGTGTGAATAAACCGTCTTTTATAAAAATATAGTCTTTCATAAAAAAACATTTTCTTTAAAAGGATTATAATTTTATTTATAATAAATATATGACCCTTTAATTTATTTTGTACATGAGTAAACCATATAAATTTCATAATTTATTTATTCATATCATACTAGCCAACTTAACAGTTTGTTTATAATGTTCATGTTTAAATAAAAACATTTTATTAAAGTAACATGTTTTATTTAAACCTAGTGTTTCATGCATTACAAGATATTTAAGAGATTTAATTTCATTAAAAATAAATATATCATAAATTATTATAGTGTTACATTATCTTCTATGTTTTTTGTTGCGTGTCATATATGCTATCGGTTATGATGTTCCTTTTTTAAAATATCAAGGTGTTACGTGGATTATTTATTTAATTCTTAAATGGATTTATGAAACTTGAAAATTATTTTGTTGTCACCTGGAGTCAAAAAACCTTATGGTTGTGTCATATATACATCTTACTAAAGGTTCCCATGAAATAAATTTGTTTTATAATATATCTACCAAATTTCATAGTCATGATAAGTAGATATAACAATTTTAATTACGATGGATTTAAACTTATAAATTAGTGAAAAGGTTTCATAATTGTCAATGAATTTATGATTTTTAAACCCTTTAACCAATATCCTTAATTTATAGGTATTTAATTTACATTTCATGTCCATTTTTCTCTTGAATACCCATTCTCACCCTATATGCTTTACATTAACTGAAGGATAAACCAAAACCCATACATGGTTATCATATATGGAATCCATTCCAAAATTCATAGCATCATTCCATGTCACATATTCTGATATATATACATACTCTTTGTATGAGAGGGTTCATTTATTTCAACCAATAACAAATAACCATCTTTGGTGACTGCAAAACCATATCTCTCGGGTTCTTTTACCTCTCTGGTGCTCGTACATGGTACTTCTGTTTTAGGAACAACTTCTTCTAAGGGGAACTATGGAATCTTTTCCTGTACCAAATTTTATGTATCTTTAGAATCAACTTAATTGAGATCAAATTTTATCCATCTATCCCTCTTGAGAATGTGATCTCTATCAAGAAATGTGGAATGTCTAGCAACAATCACTTTCTAGTCTAAGGGATTTTATAGGCACTATCCCTTTTTTTCATTATGATACCCTATAAAGATTCATTTTTTGCCTCAGGGTTATAGTTTGATGCTTGAAAAGGATATAAAAAAGGGCCCACAACCCCATACATATGTATGTGAGAAAGTGGGTTTCTATCCTCTCCAAAATTCAAATGGAATTCTATTTTCCACTTTTCTGGTTACTTGGTTTAGTTTGTATATTGTTGTTTATAATGAATATATCTAAAAGTATATATTAATATCTACATGAATAATCATCGACCTTACCATGTAGACCAAGGTACGATTCCACCTTTCACTAACACCATTCCACTATGGTGTGTAAGGTGGAGTGAGTTAAGATATAATTCCAAACTTCTACAGAAAATTGATATAATCACGGTTAAGATATTCCGCCTCAATTAGATTGAACATTGTTTATCTTTTCCAAATTTTATTATATATTAATTATTTAATTCCTTGAATTTCTCAAATGGGTCATACTTATACCTCGTCAAGTTGACATATCAATATCCACTTAATTCATTAGTAAAAGTAATGAATTAAGGATACCCACATATTGCTTCTACTATAGATGATCCGCACACATCAGTGTGTTCTAATCCTATAATATCCATAACACTTCCATAATGTCCACAAAATATTGGTTTAGTCATTTTACCTTTTAAACAAGAATAGAATATTTATAATGGTTTAAACTAAAAAGAGCATAACAACCATCCTGAATGAGATATGTCAATCAATTCTCATTTAGATGACCAATATATTGCGGACATAGATTTGTGTTATATGAGTCATGTGAAAATGATTTATTATTAATTACTAATATTTGGTTTTATTTTTTATTACATAAATACTGTTACCAAAATATTCCATACAATAACATATGTTCTCCTTATAAAAGAAACCATTTTTATATCCAAATTTTAAAATAAAACCATTTATATCTAGATTGAATATTGAAATCATGTTCTTGGTGAAAATCAGTACATAATAAAAATATCTTCATACCAATATCATTTTAGTTAGTAATGAATGGTGGTACTCTCCAATGAATATAGTATCCATCCTCACACTATTGGCATCTCATAAATCCACCTCTCCCTTGGAAATCATTCAAAATCTACTTGGTTCCAAAATTTGAATATATATTTGGGCACCAAATGCTATATATAATACCCAATTTGTATATATTGAAATATTATACTCAATAAATAATTCAATATTAGATTTCCCTTACTTATGGGTGAAATTGATCTTCTTGTGGCATTTCTTTCCACATGAAAAACATAATATTTCCTTTTCATTTTCTTACCTATGGATCTTTCTCTTCTTAGAAGGACAGTGCTCAAGAGATTTAGAATCATTATGAGTCCAAGGTCCCTTTTCCTTGTTATTCATTTTCTTATTCACCACAATAATTGTTGGTTTTTCATGCCCCATGTTCTAGTACACTTGACTAATCAGATTAAGAAGTTATGAAATACTCTTCTCATTATAAATAATGTTATAATTAAAAATAAAAATAGATAAGGAATTGGGTAGTGAGGAACAGATGAGATCCATGAATAACTTATCTACGAATTTAATCCCTTGGATTTATAGGTGTTCAATGTATCCAATAATATTGAGTATATGAGGCCAAGATGGCGACGAATCTCTAATATTAGTTGCACAGAGATCATTAGAGATCTCATATCTCTGTTATCTATCTATATCATGTTCTAGATCATGAAAATGGGACATCATTTTATATGCATCCATGTCCTCATGTTTCTTTAGAAGATCATTGTTCAAGGATTATAACATTAAATACCAAACTTATGAGGCATCGTTCAAATTTTTTTGGAGAGACAACACTTCCTCACTAGATTCTTTACCAAGAATATCAAGTATAGATTCTTATAGCACATACAATTTCCATTGGTGGAATAGGATAACATATGATCACCTTTTCCAGTATTGGAAATTTTTTCTGGTGAGAATATTACCCTTCTCAGGTATGGATCATAGAGATATATTCAAATTCATATTTATTATCATCTAAATAAATAATATGAGTATAATTTTAGTACTTTATTTGAGAAAAGGTATTTAAATAAATATTATATTATTTTTATTAGCCTCCTTCTATTTTATCGAAACCAAATAGCCCCCACCAATAGCTTTAAAATGTCATGTTTCTTAAGCATTCTTGAGGAAAGGATCCATATCCCCCTTCTCATCACCCTGACATTGGTCGATCAATAAATTTTAAGAGTTTTAGATAGGCATTCCAAATACCAACAACATTAACTCATAGTTCCTTGATCTTTTGAGGAGACTCCACAAAATTAAAATCCATAAATTGGAATTCATAAACCTTTTCCACTTAGTTACACAAATTACTACATGGGAATTCAACCATTGATGTGAACTAAGTTATGTTAACCTGAAACATCAGATTTTAATTCCTCGATAATTGAAATCACCCCAACTTTGATTGGGGAAGCACTTTGAACTATGGATCAATTTGAACTTAAGTAATGGAAGTATATACCCACTTAATATATATAATTATGATATTTAATCATTATGTGTAAGTTTCACATTTTATATTTATTATATCCATGTTAATATTAAGTGGTTTTACTTCAGTGATTAACCATATCTTAGATAAAATATATGCATAATCCATTTTGTTTTATTTCTATTTTGCATGATCATTAATTCATTAATTCATGTAATAATGACCGAAGATCCATAATTAAATAACCATGAAACTTTATAGAAATAAAATAATAAAGTGGTATGATCATAATATTTAACTAATGGTTATTTTATCGATTGGATGATAAATTAAACTCTAACATAGGGAGAAATACCTTAAATAATGGATTAGTTCATGTTCTAAATTTCCACTAATTTACCTATGTATCTCTCTTTGATTGGTTTTTACTTGGATCAAAACATTAAATACCTCATATATCTTGGTATCTCCGCCCATTACATATTCATTTACTCACTCAAAGGTAGGGGGGACTAAAGGATTGATTAAGGGATTTACATAAAAGAAACCATGGGCTCACAAACCCTTAAATTATGAAGGGAGTGATGACACACAATCCATCACATTAATTTAATAATAATTTATAATAAAACAAATCACATAATAAGTTATGTTATACGTTAATGATCTTCCTCACACATGTAATGAATTATTAATTTAATAAAATATAATTCAATTCTAATCAATTTTATTTAAGACAAATTACACTCAAATCAATTTATTATATTCATTCATTAATAAATTATTTTATCTTAATTCTCATTTGATTTTTTATATTCTCATCCATCATAATTTTCATGAAATTAGATAAATTTATTCAAAATTGACTATGTACTAAATATGTACTTTTGAGGCAACACAATGAGTACCTGTCTAAACTTACCAATATTTATTATATTCATCTATTGTTTACTCGTGTGGAATATTGTATACATGAATTATCACATAATTTCATGGTGTGTATAAGTCAAATGAAAAAGAAAATTGGACACATGGTATTTATATAGCGTGTTATGTTTCAACTCATGTAGAGTAATGATTGTATTATGCCTAATACACTAAATGAAATTATAAAAATTACCAAGAAATGTGTTAGACATTATATATATATATATGAACTATGATATGGAGTGTACTATCAACTTAATTACCACATAGATCACATTTTGGTATGTTTTAACCAGTATAACTATTTAATTTTTAATTATGTGTAATTTAGTAATATATGCAACAGGAACAATCCAACTACACAGTATATATGTTTCTCACCATCTATATGCAACACACACCTAGGTATTTGGAATGTAATTGTACCAAAAAAATAATAGAGTACATGGTATTTACATGGGATACTTGTTGTGTGGTCTCTAAGTTATATGGCCACCGGTCATGTAATTCGTGTAAGAGAATACATGACCCATCTTTGACTAATGGACTACATTTCATGTACATATGTTACACATCAAGTAGTATGACTAACTATGTGCCAGTCTATCCTGATCAATATGTTGTCTATTTAAACAAAAATCAGATTTCATAAATTAACATTACTACAATTAATTGTGAATTAATTCATGGCGCATTGAATATGAGTACATGGCATGTACTAACGGGCAAAATGTTGTGTACTCTTGTGATATCAGTCCAAAATCCTCAGCAAATCTAGATGATTTCTTCAAATTATATATGTTCATAAAATTAATCATTTTGATTATACTTGTGATAATGATGATGAAGAATAGTATATCTCATGATTTAGATTAAATATTGATTAAAAAAGCATTGAAAACTAATAATAAATGTGTAAATCAATGAAGGATATCTAAGTAATTATAAATAATTATGTGACCTCTCTGATACCACTCTATGGTTCTGGGTTTTTTGGAAGTTTCGTATGGGGCATTCCCAACTCATTTTTTTCATAATCAATGATTAATTTGAGATGAATATCAATGATAAATGACATGGATGATGGAATTGAAAATAATATTACTTGAAAGTAGAATGTTAGTACCATAGTGCAGTATCATCACTTATTATTTGTAATAAATTTAAACAACTATGTATTACATTACATTTAATTATTTCTTTTTTTATGAATCTAAAAATGTCACAATGTTGTACTATCATTTCATTGTAGGAATCAAGTGTAGATTCCCTCTAGCAGTGTTCCACATGTGCTCCACAATCCTCTGAATGTCACCATGGGAATAGCAGAGTTTTAGCATGGTAGATCCTACTTCTTGAATAATTCATCTTTGATATTATGAAGAATCACTTCAAGGAAGGGTTCTATTTGATATCTATATACTTGAGTGTGGCGATAGAGGTGGATTTATCTCTATTCTTGAGAGTGTTCTTGGATAGGGATCCTTGTAGGGCTTTGAGAGAATTCTATTCAGATGTCATTGTGCACAACAAATGAAATGGAAACACTAAAAAAATAATATAATCCGGTTTATATCCAACTAGGGTAAGAAAATAATAATTTAACATGCACCCTTATTGTTTATTTAATCCATAAGAAACCACATCTTTATAATAATAATAAAATTATTACTATTTATTGACATGTTCAAAGACCGTGAACTGGTTAAATATTATTTATTCAAATAATATTAAATATATATTATTTCTCATCACACCATTAATCTTGGTTGGACATTCCTCCACAATATTTATCGGAACATGAATAATGACTATTTATTTAATAAATTTATATCACTTCATTATTTACTCATAAGTAAATAAATATTATATTCACTAAAAAATAAATAATTATTTATTAAATATTATGCTCACAAAAAATTCTATCAAATAACCAGTGACAAAATATAAAATATCAAGAAAAAATGAATAATTATTAAACCATATGTGGAAATAATATTTTTTTCAACATGTTAAATAATAAATAAAATTATTATTTAACTAAAGTTATGAATATACTTAGTGTGTGGCCATATATGCCACTTTCTTAGTGATAATAGGTAAAGTGGACAAAAGTCAAAGAATAGTGTCTAGAAACATGCCAAAGAACCTATACAGAAAGAAGATAATGTCACAATGACATAAATACTCATTTGGAATCATTGTTTAATATAATCCCATTATCATCATATCCATAATCAAGTAGGTTTCATTTTGGTTCCATCAACCTATGTGTCTTATTTTCTTTTCTTTGACGTTCCAAAAATTGAACTTTTCTATAGAAAAAATTGATATGGATTTGTTTAGGTTCTATTATTTTTAATAAATTTCCTATTATAACAAATTTTGTAAAATAAATGAATGAAAAAAATCCTTTCTCACATTATTCATCAATGAAATATCACTATAGACGAACCCAATATATCATACTTCAAAGTGAATATATATTAGCAGGGTTTTTTTCATTACATCAAAGTATGCATATCATAATATCCCATAATAATACACTTAAAGACTAAGGATAAATGTAAACATATATAGATAGGAATATCCAACGACACATATAAATGTGGGGTTCCTACCAAAGGGTCAAGGTCTCATGATTTACTTCACTAGAAGTTACCAATGGAGTACACTAGAAAGATCCTCAAATTAATATGAGTATATACCTCTCATATCCTATATAATATTTATCCCTCAAATTATTTCATATGTCTATAGAACATATATTTAATAATATTGTCATGGAACTTTTGGGTTCTCATCATAACAGGGAACTACTATGACCATTCAGAGTGAAAAACACTCTTAAGAAATTATCACATACTATGTCATGTAAAAGAAAAACTATGATGTGATAATAAGTTTATTAATATTAAAAAAATGTATATAGTTTATCATAATGTATATATAAGATAGTTCTAGGGCACCAAATCCAATAGTAATAATGTCATATCTATAAAAGATTTTAAGAAGAAAATATCTCCACAAAAAGAAGAAGAGAATTTAAGAAGATATATACTTCCTTAAAAAAAATTGGAAACAATATTAATATGTGAAAACATGAAGACTGGATAAAATGGGGAGGCTTTTTTTGAGAAAACAATCTCAAACGTGTTTTTCTCATTGAAAATGTAAGGAAGAACCAACTTATTCCCTCTACATTTATGTTTTTTATTTGTCCTTTCAAAACATGCAATTAAAGGTGAAGATTGATCATAGGGGAAGAAAATGAGATAATTAATGGATTCCAATATTTTTTACATATGAAAATGAATTTTCCATCCTCAAATAGTTATTATTCCTGTTAAGTAACAAATTTCTATAAAAGGATCATCCTATTTGAAGATGTGGAATTTTTCAAGTACAGAAAATGATATAATAAATGATACCTTCATTATTTCTCAACATAAAGTCCCTAAATCATATTTTTTAAAGAGATTCATAAATTTTAAGATCATAAGTAAAGTCTTCTTGAGAAGGATTCGTTTTCAAAAATGTAAAGTTGCTTCCAGAATTTATATATTAAACAAATCTAATTATTAATAGACTATGACTGGGGATCCTGTCATTGGAAAAGGTATGTTTTTTTCTTAAACTCTCATCCTCAGTAAAAAAATAAATAAAAATACACAAAGGGGGAGAATTTGAATATATTAATGATATAATAAAATAAGAAGTATAAAAGTGCCGCAAGGGAACTTATTATACTTGATTTAATTCTTTTAATATGTTTGTTGAAGCGAGTGAAGGAGTATTTTATTAAAATTTCTTAAAAAATTCCCCTATCTTGATAATTATATTTATCTTTGGATAAACTTGGAGAACCATTCATGAAAATTCCTTGATTTCTCATTCATATGATATCAAGATTAGTTTATTAGGGATAAATTTTTTGTCTATATAAAATTATAATATTTTTTACACCGATCATGGATCACATAAAATTAGAGTGAAATGATAGATATAAAATTTCTTAAGTATTGTATAATACCATTATCCCAATGACATTGTATTTATTATCTATAATAGGGAGAGAAAGTGAAATGAATGTGTAGAACAAAAATTGTGATAGAAAAGTTCATAAATGTAAAGGGGAGAGAAAGATCTATATATTGACATGTTCATTTGGAAAGAAATTTGAAGTTATTTCCAAAAAATAAAAAGGGCGGATATTGTTGATACCAATTCATGTTTGAGTTTTATATTTTGTTAATTTATGTTGGTTTTAACTGGATTTCAATTAAATAGAAATAATTTATTGATGTCAATATATTTAAGAAGATAAAAAGAAGAAGCTGCTAAATATTTAACAGATGTTCCCAACCTTGATAGAAGTTATGATATAGATTGGATGATTATATATAAAATTTTATAAAGTATTATTTTCATAAAGAAGTTATTTTTTAGACTTTGAGTTTTATTTTTGATGATTTGTGAGTTTTTATTCATGTCTTGAACATGTTCTATGATTATGGGGAAGCATTTTTGTTATCAATGTTACAAAGTTTTTAAAAATTCCTTAAGGATATTCCTTAAGAATTTTATAAGTACAGATAGATAATTTTTCCTTAAGTAAAGGTGATTAGAAATTAATTCCATACAAATTGTTTCTAAAAGTACGTGAAACCAAACAGATGAAAGAATTAGAGAAAAGTGTTACTAGATGGAGAAAGTGGTGTAAATAGAATAGCGAAAGTAAAAAACTCATATAAATATTTCCTTTAGTAAAATTAGATAGATATGTAAAGGTTACTATTTTAAGGCTAGTAATGAATCTTAGGTCTATCTAATGGATATGGATGTGATATTTTCTGAAATGAGTCCATCGAACATACAAAGTTCCATTGGATGAACTTTTCTGTGAACTATATCAGTTGATGCTAAGTGATGTTTTCTTCATCAATTAGATATCATAATGAATTATGGCTATCATTCAAGATTAATTTAAGTATAAGATAAGAGTTTATGAATAGATAGTTTGGTTAGTTGGGTATAAAAGGGAATATTGAGAAGAAACTGGGAAATTTTATTTTGATGAATAAATTTAGTTGTGGCAGGACTTAGGTTCCCAAAAAATTATGAAGTGGTGATCAATTTTTAATATTATAGAAGTTATTTATAAATTAATCCATATGGACTTGTACAAATATCAAGACACGAAGTGAAAAATTTGAAATTAACAATTGATTTCAATGGTTAAAATTGCAGTAACTGATGAAAAGAGAGTATATAGTCTATCATATAAACTCAGCGGGTCATCATATATACTTATAAAAAAATAAAACTTGTAGGAAAATATTATATTATTTAATGTATTATGTATGAATTGATAAATAGATTTTTGGAATGAAGGCTCTATTAGATGAATGATAATCAGATAAAGCAATTGTGATGTCATTGGTAAGACATTGTTCAATCGGAATAATTATTCATACATTGTCTATTGAACAAACTATTTTATACATTTTCCATAGAAAAAAATGTATTATGTTTTGAAGTTGAAGTTTCTACAAGATTTTTTCATGTTTTTTTTAAATATCATGGACATAAGTTGAGAAATTAAGGAAATGAATAGAGAAGCTCTATGATGTTACCAAGAAAACATTTTCCAGATAATGTTTTGTTAATATGTTATAATTTGATGTTCTTTATGAAAATTTAATAAATATATTAATTATGGTGATGCTGATATGATCATTCAATGATTCAATGATCATGAATGATGTTTTTTGATTCTAGAAAGTTAAAGTAGTTTGAAGATGTTTTTTGACTTATCAAATGTTTGATAATGTTGGGGAAGCATTCTAGTGAAATTGAAATAAGTTGGAAGTTTATATTTCAATAATTATATGGATATGAAAAGATATTTGAGTTGCCTCAATTTCCTATAGAAGTAAACCTATATAAAGGGAGTTTAAAAATAGTATGGTGCAGGTTTGGAACACTATTTCCATGTGAAGGGGAAAATTTTCTAAATTTTTTGTATTGTAATAAAGCGCTAAAAAAGACTAATATATTTTGTGGATTATTGTAAATGTTTGGTAACAGAATAACTTGATGAAGAAATGGGTAACAAATGGAGCTAAATATCCAGATTAAACTAAATCACTAGATGATGAAGGGAAGATAAATTGGACAAACAAACACTAAAAATTATATTCTATATAGACTATTCTAGATGAACAAGTGTTCAAGGAAAAGGAGAAGAAGTTTCAACTGAACTGAAACTAGAAAAACTACATCAAATGGATAGATTAGATGGAACAATTTAATGATCAACGTAATAATAAAATATTTTATATTAGGTGGAATTATATGAATAAAGTGGAAGGAATTTTTTCAATTATTAGAATCCACCAGAAATATTTTTCAAATGAACCAATATTATTGAGAAAATAGATTTACCTTGAATGAATAGAGGAATTTATTACTTAATATTTGGATGGAAAGTGAATAATAAGTTCATGAAATATGGGAAAGAGTGAAGGAAGTACAAAGTATCACTCTTGGATCCATTATAATTCTTAATAGGTGGAAGGATTTAATGATTTTATAAACCTTGTTAAGAAGTTGTAAACTACCTATAGAGGTATTATAAGGAACCAAGGAGGAGCTTAAAAGTTGGACCAGGTCATCACGATTCTGGGGAATAGGACTATATTTATCCACCCTCCTAAAGTGTAGTGAATTACTTGGATATGTATTTTTTATAGCCACCCTACTATACTTAACATCTTATATTATATTGGATACTATGTGTAGTGATTATTAACATAAAAAACAAATACTAGATTATCTTATTGAGTATTGAAACTTGTAAAAATATTGTATTCAATATTTACTTGCTTTCACATAATTGCATATGATACACCAAATCCTTTTTTAATTTTCTAAATAAACTACATATGATAAGGATAAGATAATAAGAGAATCTAGATCTTAATAGGCCTAAGAGGTAAAGGGATACAAATTTATAGAAGGGTAAGAAGTTCAAAACACTAATTCTCCACCCCTATCAGTGTCTAATATATCCCAAATTGGTCATCTCAACAAGTAATTTTTTTATTATAAGTCAAACATGGTTTATTATACAGCCTACATGCACTAATGTCATCAATTACAATATCTTTCCTATATATACAGAGGTATATCACAACAAGAATGAGTATTGTTATCCAAACACACACACACACATGTGATTAAGGAATCAAACATGGTCTCATGAGTAGACACAGACACATGTGATCAAGAATCACACATTGTTTCATGGGCCCTAGGATTCATGTAGCACAACCACACATCCAAGGGGGTCCATGTAATTCAAGAAATTCACTAGTGATTATTCCTCATCTATCAATAACAATCCTTAATACAGTTTACAAAGTTCATCAGGTCCCTTGTCACTTTTTCTAATTACATTAGGCATGGTACCATCAATTAATTATGTTTTATGCATTATTACACATTACTTGTTATTCATAAAACATTATGAATTTAAGGTATGTTCACCCAAGATGGTGAAACTCATACCACATGCTGATAAACTATGTAAAATACCATTTAGTAGAGTATAAAGGACCACCCACCTTAACTAGAGACAACTCCTATAAAATAAAATCTCATCAAATTTGTTTGAGTCATCCAAGTCCATTATGTCTCCATCGACCACCATGTAGATATATTCATTCCCAATCATTCCAAATAATTAATTATATAAAATTATAATTAATTTATTTATTGAGTATAAGAAAAATACAACCAAAGGTGAAATGAATAATTTCTATAAGAATCATTGGATATCACCACCAAGCCATAAACTTGACAATCCACCAATGGAAGGTCTGTAATGCACTTATAACATTATTCTAGGAATAATCTATATCATGTGACAATAATAAAAAGTCCAATTTAATATAATTAAATTGGAACCTTTAGAATAAAATGACTAAGTGATGTACCTTAGTCGTAATGTCATCTAATGGAGTTCAATCCACTCTTGATACAATACTAATCCAACGACATGAAAGATCCCCAAGTCAATTTACTAATCCAATGGTTGATTCAATAAAAATTGAAAAAAACATATATGATATAACCAAGGGACATAGATTCAATAAAACTCCCATAAATGAAAAATGTTCATCATCCTAGGACATCCTCAAACCATAATGATTGAAATCCCCAACATTATCATATAATTCCACAAAGAACTGATGTAATTATCAATAATTTCATAATCAAGAACATAGCAATGATCAATTGATGTTTATGATAATCAATAGGAAGGGTATTCAATGAGAATCGAGACATAAAATGATCATAAGGGATTAAACATATCAAGAGGAATCATTTAGAATGAACGACCAAATGATCTACAACCACAAGAGGAATAAGGGGGCCAAGATTGAAGAATAATGAAGGAACTCACCTGAATTCATAATTTCATTATATCTAGATCAACACTAGATCAAGGGATAAACTTATAGGGATAAATAGAGGAGAACATTGATGAATTATCCTAAAACATTCAAGAAATATTATATAGTTCTGGGGGGGTTCTATGTCTAAAATGACCAAAGAGACTACTAATTAAAATTTTTACAGCATTCCCCTCCAGCCACCTAGTGCAGGATCATTGGCCATTAGGTGATTCCTAATCAAAAAAATGACTTCTTCCTTCCCCACAGACTATTCATTGTAAGATCACTAACTAGAAAGTGAGTCTTACTGGGCACTATACCTTTTTCCTTACACATCATCTATTTTAAGGCTGCAACAATAGCCCCTTCTCCTTCAGGCCTCCATCATTGAAATTTAGATCTTCGAGTCAACCTCTTAGCCTTTATTCATGTTTGAAAATACCTCTGGAATATTTTCAAACAATGTGTATCTTGGTTTGAAACCTAGTTCTCTTGAAAATCTTTCCATTATATAAATATTTTAAACATCCACCAAAATTCACAACCCATAACAATAAAGGTCATTACAATCTCCATTGTATATAATTTCTCATCCTATATAAATTTTGGTAGCATGAGAATCATGCTTCTCGATCTTTATCGATCTTCATTCACAAGGTGTTTTATATATCCCATCCCAGAATTCCAACTCACCATCCCAAGTCTATAGTCATTCCTAAATTATCATCATTATCTTTCTATGTGACTAAAAGAATTCCTTAAGAAGCCAATCCAAAAGATCGCTATCATACAATATCAAGAGAATGATCACCAAAACTATTTAACATGAAACATCATGGTGTCTTCAACTAATTCATATGTAATCATCATGGCACCCCTGATTATAGGAATCACTATATGGAACAAAAATTATAGTAGTAAAATTACACACTCGGTATGATTCTATTCCATTGTTCTTGATCAAATACAAGACACATGTTAAAAGTCATCATCAAAACCTAATTCATGGTTCTGAGAAAGACCAAAAATTATTCCATGAATAATGAAACATGAATACACCGACCTTTATAAAAAGTCCTAGGCTATTTCTTAACACATAATACATACCTGATATAACAAGATTGATGCGGTCCTAATCCTTCGCATCCAGATTCATATTGAAACACTAGTCAGTCCCCTTCTAGAAAACTTCATATAGAGGTTCATAGCCTAAAAAACTAATGATCCATGAACCACTGATCATGATTCCTTAAGTCATATAGGTATTGTTAAATTGATTTGGAATCATTACCAAAGTCTAAACCTAATTCAATGAAATTTTCCTCGATTGGTTCACTAACCACATTCTCCATACACAATGATATCTATCATACAATAATGATTTTTTTGACTATCTAGAAATACATCTAAAACAAACAACATTCATTAATAGTAGAACCATATATTCTCTATTCCATCACACATTGGTCCTCTAGAGTCACCGTGACTATCCAACAATTATTCTTACACAAGACCATGACCCTTAATACAAGATAGTCCACTTCATAGGTGACCAGGTTGATACTCCCAACTATAGGAGTATTATTTTAATCACCTGAAATGCACACATTGGTCTACCAGTTCATGACTAGTTCATCCCTAAATGTAATGAATAACCTAAAAATATATTCATAGTCGATCTCTAAGTAGTAAAACATGTACTTAAAACACATGAATGGATTATAATATATTTTAATTCATCTAATGATCCATTTAAAACACGAATAATTTCTTGCAGTATCCCACACATGGGTTATGACTTCTGAACCAAATGGGTTTTATCCCCTCACGTGAGCCACAACATCGAACCATGAAATCTCTAACAATGAATAACTCAGGTTTATTTCAAAACGGTACCCTAATCCATTGTCAATTACATCTCCTATCATAGTGAAATATCTACACACAACAACCTATAGCCTACCATTACCTATGAGTCTCAATCCAAGACACCAGTTTTTAATTATTGGGGTGACCTGGAACCCAAAATTGAAGTGACCAACCAACACTAGATCTTATAGGTTTATCAATAGAAAAAGAAAAATTCTCTATGGTTTTTTCACCACCCAATATTTTAATGATTCAACAATCATTGTATATAAACACTTCATAAATTATCTCACATTAAGGATTATTCTATAATGCATGAAAATTCCACCCTTTACTATAAATATTGTGATTTCAAATAAGTAACATATTTCTAAGATGAGCTCACATTACTTTTTATATGTCTACAAAATAAAGTCCTAGAATAAGAAAACTAGAGATTTCTCAAATACCCTATTTAAAATTAGAATGTTCTTACCAACAAGATTCATCTCACAATTTCTATCACACAAGTTATAGTTCAAACCTCTTAGCATCCCTCCATGCTCCAACCCTCATAGGACCGACTAACTAGGATCATCACACAACATCCATTGAAAGTCACATTCCAAACCAATGGGCTAGAATATCTATAGACATAAAATTTATTCCACAAACATCCAAGTGCTTTGAAAAAAAAAACTTGTATCATTAGTACTAGCACTCGAGGTGCTCTATACTCCTATGTTATAAGGAAACTTAAAACCGGATATCCACATGACATGACTCTGATGGATTTTTGGGTGGTGGGATATAGGTCAACCTTTTACAAAGATAGGTGGTGGTACCATTCATTCTATATGAGGAGGTTCTAATGAAGTTTCATGCATCCCCTTATTGTTACATCATGGTGTGGAAAATATGTACCAGGACCTTTGGCATCATGTTTAGTGGCCAAGGGTGAAGATGAGAGTTTATGAGTTTATCTATTGACACCTCACATACCAAAAGTTGAATGACAAGGTGATGAAATGGAAGTGTAAGTGGAATGGTACCTATATGGATTTTCTTCTATGACTCCATAATCAATGAGAGGTCACAACACTATCAATGTGATCATAGACTGACTCACAAAGTCATCCTACTTCCCAGCTATATGAGAGTAGAGTTTAGTGGAGTGTTTGGGATGAATAATCATATAGGAGATAGTATGGTCTCATAGAGTTTCGGGGATGATCATTTCAGAAAATGATTCTCACTTCACATCATGATTGTAGAATGGATTACATGAGTATTTCAGTACTTAGGACTGACCAGATCTATCAAATTTCCTATGCGTATAAATGATGAGGACATTTGGAATTCGATGAGGAAGACCATGTGTTACTCATGTCAGCTCATTGAATATTTTATAGATTTGTTCAAGGTAGAAATATATAACTAAAATTCTTTTCCCATTTCTAGATACTATGTAGGGTTGGTGAGGTGGCATACTTCTTACCATTACCACCGTAACAAGACCAGGTGGATGATGTTCTCCACATGTCACGTTTGAGTATATATGTTCATGAACCATTGAACATTATCAATTGGGGTGATTTGAAATTTTAGGATGGATATTATTTTCTACAGTACCGATTGACCCTTGAGGATCAGAAATATAACATCCATCGAGGGAGAGTGATTCCCTTGGTGTGTGTTTGTTAGTAACAAGATAATCTTCAACAGAGAACCTTGGTAGGAGAACTATATGCGAGATTAATATCCTTAATGTTCTGAGCAGGTTTTCACTTTTAGGGATGAGAAGACTTGAATGTATAAATAATTTAGTGACTTTGAATTTTTTTATCTTTTAGGAATATTTTAAATAATATATTCGGATTTAGGCACATATTATGTGTGGATTTATGGTCCCTATAGAGGCTTGGTATTGATATATTAATAATATTAAATATAATATATCATGTACACATAGTTCATCAAAAATAATGGATCATCTCTTGAATGGTGTCTCGTGTAGGGAAGATTAGACATCCATAAAATATGAAACATGAGTTTTCCCTTAGGTGGGGTATAAGATTTGTCAGCATCAAGCATTGAAACATACTGTAATCACCAGTGAAAGGTTGAGTAAAATAAATAGATTAAATTAATTCATTAATTAATTTCCTAATAAATGTTTTTAACCTAGAAAATATCTATTTATACTCTACTATATATCATCTAAAAAGGTAATATATAACCCTAGATATAGAGGAAAGGGGGCTAAGGAGGAAAGCATTAGTGGATGATAGTCAGATTGTGGATCGACGATTAGAATATCATATAGTTTTTCATCATCATCAGTGTTCTTTGATCATACAAATGAAAATGATAAATAATCATTCCCCATCAATAAGAAATTCAATATCAAGGTAGGATGTCTTTTTTGGGGATATTTCTCCATTATTAATTTTCCCTAGCAAAAAAGTTATTTCATTAGAATTTAATTCATATATCATGATTGTTGAATTGTTGATGGTAATTTTACTTCCTAGAATTAGGAATTTGATTTTCAATTTTTCATATTGGATGTTTTGACTATCCTTCTGTGTTATTAGGTTTCCATATTGATGGTAAAAACAACGACCAACATTCATTCTCACTTTTGTGATTTGTGGACTTCTCCCACCATTCTTTGTTCATTATAGATATTTTATTTGACTGATGATTAAAATTTATTTGGAAACCTAATTTTATACATGATTCTTGAGATACATGACTCATTTTTGTGGTATAAAAAACATGGAGTTTGGAAATTAAGGATTATGGATGATGATGACGTAAGCATAATGGGAAACTAATGGTTCTTGGCTACGAGGGATATAGCATGAAAAACTATTACGGACTAAAAAGGAGGTGTTTTTGAGAAAAGGGAGGCCAAAATATGGCCACCAATGATATCATAGATAAGGATAGCATGATTCTTGGAGTTGTGGTCTAGAATCATTGCAAAATAGGAGACTACTACAGAATGGGAAAGACACATGAAATATACAGTAATTTTGGGGAAAACCCAATATACACAGTGTATAGTTTGGAAGAAAACATGATGGATGGACCCCTATATTAAGTGAATTGTGTTTACATGGAGAGTTAAATATCACATGTTATGTGGTATAACCACAATATTTGTGACCATTATCTATCTAGAAGGGAATTTACAAGGAGTACACGCCTAAGATTCCATGTTACCCCATATACCCTATGTGTTGGGGAACACCCTATATAATTCATAAAATACATGGGCATGGGTAGATGAAACATACCCAATTTTCATCTTGATCTCTACATGTCATGTATCATAACATGACACTATGAATCTAGAGAAATAAATGTCATGTGAGATGGTAGGGAATGGGAAGAATCTGACCTAGTGAGACATGGTGTGTAACCCCTAGGGAACGTTGTGCACTCATTTCATGAAAATTTAAAGCCCTTGATTCCATATATAGATGAAAATAACAAAGGGAATAATTATTTACCGCAAGTATAACAAAAAATTTATTTTATCCATAACAACACTAACTACAAAGGTGTAGTAAAGTAGAAGAACATGGTCAAACCCATAGAGAGTTGGAAACACATCATACAATTCTTGACCAAAGGTCGGGTCACTCCAATTTCAGTTGATTTTATTAAACTAATTAAATGAAAAACAACATTAAATAATTGATTTCACAAATAAAGACAAGAATGGATCATGGTCAATTTCATGGATCTTAGTAGAAGATAATCTTTGATTTAGCTTGGGACAATCCAACAACAGACTGTGAAGTGGTGAAAAGAACACTAATTGGTTTTGGTCAAAAAAATCTAATCTACCTATGATGAAACTATACCATGGTTAGGGTATATCTAAAAAACTATGTCTATTATTCTTAGATTCTAGGTCGAAATCATCACAAGTTAATGTTCATAATCCTGTTCAACTACAATTAGGTTAGGGTCATTCAATTTCACTTCCCATGGTCAAGGCTATGAAAAATAATGTGATAGAAAATTATTATTAACCTAATTACTATCCATAGTATTACCAAGGTTCAATATATAGATTCATTAGGATCAAATACACCCTTACTCTCAACCCCTAACATTAAAAATATTAGCCACACATGATGTAATTGATTAAAGTCATTGAAACAAATGTCTTTATTTACATTATGATTAAATAATTCAAAACAAATCCACAATTTTAACAATGAGAAATTGATAAAAAAATAACATAAACAAATAAACGATGAAGAATTCAGTAATTTATGAATGAATTAGAAGGATAATGAATAAAATATGTGGATTTTAATTAAACAAGAAAGAATTCAATATTACATTGAGGAAAAGAAAATAAAAACAACAACCTATGTTCGAATAATAGTGGGTCAGAACCCTACATAATCTTCATAGTGGTTACACCTCTATATCAAAATGGAATTCCTAAATGACTTGGCTAGGACCCATATATATAGTCCTATGAATTCATCCCAAGTTCCCTCAGGCTAATGATGTCCTTAAATGGATGATCCAGTCAAAATATATTTGGCCTCTGTTGAAGATACACTGAAAATCATCATTTTCATACTGTGTGTAACACTTACAAATCATGTAATGATTGATCAATGTGTATTCACCAGTTCTTGAAAATTTCATGACATGATGCAAATCGTGAAAAGTGATCTGGAAAAACATGTAATGTTTCTTAGTGTGACAATATGTGTTACACGGTGACATAAAAATACTTCACTATGGGACTGTATTCAATTTCTCACGACATGTAAAAGGTCCACAACATGTACTTTTACACATTTTTTAAAGTTCATGATGTGTATCTTCAACTTCTAGCATTAAAATTTCCATTTCATATTACTTCTTTAGTTTTTTTGCCTTTATAGCCTCTCTTTTTCTCTTTGGCTTCAATCATCGACCTTGTCTTCTTTATCCTTTTCCATTATCACACCACACCATGTCACTTTTTTCCTTTGTATTTATCAAAATGTTGGTCCTACATAAGAATAAATAAAACATTAATATCTATAATGGAACTCAACATTAATCAATTAATATTCAATGAATTCATATATAAATCCCATAAAAATATGTAAATAAAATATAGATATCAAATAACCCACACTCAAATCTTTGCTCATCCTCATACAAAATCTCAACATCGGAATACATAAGATCCATACATCAACCAAGGAATTTTTAAATTATGATGCTCACAAGAATAAATTATACCTAAAAATTTAGAAAAAAAGCTGTACACAATAAATAATCAAAAAATTAAGTGTCATTTATAATGTCCAATTTAAGACATTTCCACCTTTTCATTCACATATTTGAACTTTTAGTCAACACCCATGACATTAATTATTTACCTAACAATTAATTTTTCTACTCATAAATTAAGGTAAAAATTTATTAGACTTTTGATAATACCACAAGTATATGCTTCTAACCATAATCTTTCATTGAATCTACTTTCTCTACCATGTAAATAAAAGTATTATAATTAATCATGAGTGCTTTTCAATTTTGATCAAATGGATCTGAGGTTGAGAGCAAGTGGGGTTTAATGTTTTAAAATAAATTAAGTCTCATGTATGTGGATAAAATCTAATTTATAATACAAGATATTAAAAATACAAGATCAATGAAATTTACCTCACTAAAATAATTCCATCTCACACCCCCCCAAAAGAAAAGTCTCACAAATGATATAAGCATAATGAAAAATGACCCTACATTGTTGATATTTTTTTCTTCTTTTTTTTGGAATTCATGATTAGAATATACCTCACATCCACCGCCTAACCACAGATGATAAAAATAATTGGTCTGCTAATTGAGATTTTTATTCTCTCAATTCAAAACCAATTTTTTTTTCTTTTTTGTTTCTGAAAGTTTTACCAAGGATAAGTGATGAGTGTTGTCGCACATGCTCTCAAAAATATTTATTGGATTTAACTAAGTGTAGTATAGTGGCTAACCTAGTAAACTCTCCTAAGGAGTAAGTGAATTAAAAAAATATTAATAGGATTTATGTAAGTAATAAAATAGTTTAAAACAAATGAAAAGAAATATGGGGGTTTGTTTTGTGACTTTTTGAATAATAAACTAAACAAGAAAATGAGAAGTAACAATGAAGAGATAATTTCGTTAAAAAAACTTATATGATATGACATATTTGATCATATCTGATGCCTTCATAATTCATTTATCCTTATACCATATTATTATAATTAATTCAATTTTAATCCCCTAATTTTTTAAGCCCCCGAACCCTATGAAAATTAACAAAACCAAAAATATTGAAAAATCATCCTTCGGTCAACTTTGGGACTTTGAATTGCATCACCCTACCTCGATTGTGATCCAAAAGCCAAATTATGGTCAATGGTCAATTAGGGAAGTATATAATTCCATTTTATAATTAATTGAGTTTGGAATGAGACTTGAAACCCATAATTATATGCCATTTTCATTAGATTTTGTGATAGTGGTTTCACTCACACGATTTACACAAGCCTGACCACGCGGTCAAGTGCAAGTCGATTGAGTAACATAAAAATTAGAAATCAATTTATTTATCACAATTTAATAATTATAGTATGTTTATGTATTCAAAATAAATAAATGAAGAGAGTGGGGATTAGATGAACTACGAAATAAATCACTCTTCCATGGGTAGAGTTTTCATCATGGAGACATTTTGCACAAGCAATGGGTTGATTGGGGAACACCCAATCTCGTCTCCACTCATACATTCAGGCCCAAGAAGAAAAATAAGAATATTACAAGATAATAAAATAGAATATTAATTGAATAAAATTCAAATTACATGCATATAAACAAATAAAAACCAAGTGGAGGTGGGCGATGAGAGCCTTTTTTGGAAGAGATATTTGCACAAGGAATATCTTCTTCCAAGAGTTGTGAGGGGTTACCAAGAGCCACCCTTTCGGCCAAACCTTCCCAAATCCTCCTCCATCCCTCCCAAAGAGTGAAAAAATCCTTTGAAAAGAGTTGGGGAGGTCTAGGGTTACAAAACATTATTAAATGTGAAAGGGAAATTCATACAAATATTTTAATCCCACTTTCACCAAATAGTTGACCTCCTAAATGCATGAATTATCTAGCCTTATAGAAGGATCATTTGTGTATAATCATGTCCCCGACCTTAAAAAAAATATTTGGGCCCAATCTAATTTTGTATGGAGATGATACGTCCCAAATGGTGAAGTGATATCCAATCTGGATTGTTCAATACAACTTTGTCTTCATGGCCCATTTACTCTACTCAAATGCATGATCCAGTTCCCATATCCTGAATAGAATTTGTAGCCCATTAAGTTAGGAAAAAAGTTATAAGATTTTAAGTAAAAATAATAATAGAAACATATTTATGCCCAGAATACTACAGTGAATTTTAAAAGGGTAAAACTGGAATTTCCATCAAATTTCCAAATTAATGATCTAATCCCAAATATTCTATAAATCAACATATTAAGAACAATGTGAGGAAATTATTTCATTTATAACCAATAAAATATTCAATAAAATTGTGTTTTATCAACTCCCCCACACTTACCCTTTTGCACTCCTAGAAAAAACCTCAAATCATGTATTCAAGAAAATTGTCACAAGATATGCGTGTTCCTATTTCTCAATCCACATTGGAAATTTAGGAAAAGTAAGAATACCATCAGAAGTAAATATTAATAAATTTTAAAGTTATTATCTCGTAAATTGTGTCAAAACAAAATCCAGTGATATTTATAACACTAATAATAACGAAACAAGTCATGGGTCTACCATGCCACTAATTCTCTACGTGTGTGTGTGCCAACCATTCCACGCTCATAAATCCACCCTTTATTCAGTATATTCAGGTCATGTAAAAAAATTCTTCTTACTTGGTTTAATTCACTGAACACGTTCTACATTCCTTTGCAATCAAATTTCAAGATCCACTCACTTAAGCATTCCTGAAAGTCAAACCATAAGCTCCCAACCTATATATCCCCATATGTTGTACATTTCATCACTACCCTAATTTATTATTTTTTGTTTTTTTTATGTTGAACTTGGAAAAAATCTCACATTCAACTCTCAACCCATGTTTGATCTCCTCACGACACTAACTATAATAGTTATAACAAGATCAAAAGTCCAGGAAAAGTGGTTTTTGACCTATCCAAGACACAATACATTTTTTTGAGGGTTTACAAAAGTCAGATAATAGGTACACACACATAGGTCAATTCAGTACAGTAATGAAACTAATCGAAATAGAAACAGACGTATGGATAAAACAATGATTTTTTACCTAACTTGACTATACCTTCAATTGAATAGGAAAAATTTCACAAGTCATGGTTGAGTGAAAAATTGTGTGGAGAAATCAATGACACAAATTACCATGGACAAATATCATAAATAATGATGTCAAAATCTAAAAGTTTTTATAATGAAACACCCATTCATATCATCTACGACTTTCAAATTTTATAAAAATCAACCCTTGATGATGAAATCTTACTCATGCCTATCATTCTACCAATTAATTTTGAAAACACACATTTTTTATATGTTCGACATGAGAATGTTACATGATATATATATATTTGATATTTTTATTTTGTTTGTTTTGTTATTTTCAAAAACATAATAACAAATACACACAAAACACACATAAAACATAATAGAAAATACACACAAAACAAAAAAAATGAAAATCCTAAATATATACCCCAAAATGTTTTCCCCTCCCCCACACTTAAAATATTTCATTGTCGTCAATGTGAACCTATGAGATGGTATGTGCACATGAAAAGAAGAATTTTAAATAATACAAATAATATAAAAGTGAAAGGGTTAGGAATAACCTAATATGCTCAAGTGATAATGGGGTCATGAAGTGTGATGAAATCTAATATATCAGAAGAATGTCCCTAAATGTATTTCTTCAAGCATTTCCCATTGACTATGAAGCTCCTTCTAGTGTCCTCTTGCGTGATCTCCACTCCACCATAAAGAAAAACATTAGATACAATATAAGGACCCAACCATCTGGAACACAACTCACCAGGCATCAGATTCAGCCGTGAACTGTATAGAAAGAATTTCTCTCCAACATGAAACTCCCATTGTTGAATCAGTCTGTCATGACCTACCTTTGATATTTTCTTTTAGAGCCTTGAGTTCTCATATGAGGACAATCGTATCTCCTCAAGCTCTTGAATTTGCAGCTTCTTTTGAATTCCAGCTTCAGCCAAATCCATATTGTATTTTTTTATATCCCAATAAGCCTGATGCCCAACTTCCACTGGGTGACAGGCTTTACCAAAAACAATCCGGAATGGGGACATACCAATTGGTGTCTTGAATGAAATCATATAAGCCCAAAGTGCATCATCTAAGAACATTCTCCAATCCTTCCAATTCGGTTGCATGATTTTCTCCAAAATTTGTTTCAACTAATGATTTGAAACCTCAGCCTATTCATTTGTTTGGGAGTGGTATAGTGTTGATGTTTTGTGTTTCACCCCATACTTCTGAAGGAGGGAAGACAAATTCTAATTGCATAAGTATTTCCCTTAGTCACTGATGATGACCTTTGGTACTCCAAACCTACAAAAAATCTCTACTTTGACAATGTCCACAAAAACATGATAATCATCAGTCCTACTATCCTTAGCCTCCATGCATTTTCTCAAATAATCAATGATAAACAAAATATATAGAAAAACAAATGAACTAGGAAAAAGACCCATAAAATCAATTCCCCATACATCAAAAATATCACAGAATAATATGGGTTGTTGGGGAATCTCATGTCTCCTAGAAATATTTACAGTGTGTTGGAAACATGATAATGACTTACAAAACACATGATAATCATGGAATAAACTAGTCCAATATAATCTAGAGTGAAAAACATTCCTAGCTGTCCGTTGGGGTCTAAAGTGTCCACCACAAGCAAGTGTATGACATAATTGAAGAACAGACTCAAACTCATGATGAGGAACACACCTCCTAATAAATTGATCACTACACATTTACAATAAGTAGGGATCATCCCACACATAAAATCTAGACTCACTCCTTAACATTTTGACTTGACTTTTTTTAAAATTTATAGGAATTTTATATGCAACAAGGTAGTTCACTAAATCAGCATACCAAGGGTGCGTACTTGAGATGGAATAAAGATGCTCATTGGGGAAAGTGTAATACAATGGTACCTAGTCCTGGGTGTCATCCTCTAGTGTGTGAGTAATCCTACTCATGTTGTCCACCCCCAGGTTTTCAGACCCCTTCTTGTCCTTTATTTCAATATTGAATTCTTGAAGAAGGAGCATCCATCAGATAGGTCTTGGCTTTGTATCTGACTTCTTCAAAAGGTACCGTAGAGCTGCATGGTCAGAAAAAAAACTACATTAGAGCCCAATAAATATGAACATAATTTATCTAAAGAAAATATGATATCAAGAAACTCGTTTTCCATGGTTGCATAGTTTTATTGGGCTGAATCCAATGTCCTCGAATCATAGGTAATCACAAGTGAACGTCCCTCCACCCTCTATGATAAGACAACTCCAACCGCAAAGTTGGATGCGTCAAAAATAATCTCAAAAGGAATGTCCCATTGTGGGAGATGTATGATCGGTGGAGTTGTTAGAAACTTCTTCAGCTCATCAAATGCTACCCTACATGAATCATCAAACATAAAATCAGAACCCTTTTGAAGTAATCGTGGCATAGGAAGAGCAATCTTACTAAAATATTTGATGAAGCGCTTATAAAATCCTGCATGCCCTAGGAAAGATCATGCACACATGAAGGATAGGGTAAGTATGAAATAATATCTACCTTAAGTACATCAACCTCTATCCCATGTCTTAACAATACATGCCCCAATACAATACCATGCTCTACCATGAAATGACACTTTTCAAAGTTCAAGACCAGATTCTTCTCAATATAATGATTCAATACCTTTACCAAAATACTTAGACATTCCTCAAATGAGGATCTATACACTGTAAAATCATCCATAAATACCTCCAAGCAGGTCTCAATAAAATTAGAAAAAATACTCACCATGAATCTCTGGAGGGTACCTAGGGTGTTGTAGAGTCCCAATGGTATACTTCGATAGGAAAATGTACTAAAGGGATAGGTGAATGTAGTCTTATCCTGATCCTCTAGAGATATAGGAACTTGAAAATATCCAGAAAATCCATCCAAGAAATAATAATGCATATTCCCAGCTAGTCTCTTGAGAATTTGATCAATAAATGGGAGGGGAAATGGTCCTTCCAAGTGGATTGATTTAGTTTCCTATAATCAATACACACATGACATCTGTTTTGCACCCTCATTAGAAGTAACTCATCTTTCTCATTTTGAACAACTGTAACACCACTTTTCTTAGGAACAACCTAAATAGGAATTACCCACTAAGAATATGAAATAGGAAAAATTATACCTTCCACGATCAATTTCTGAACTTCTTTTTTAAAAACTTCTATAAGGGTTGGATTAAGTGTCCTTTGTTGCTACCTCACTACTTTTCCCCATCCTCTAAAAGAATGATATGCATCAAAATAGAAGGGATAATACCTGATATGTCAACCAAGGTCCACTCGATTGCCTTAATGTTCTTCCTCAAAAGATTCAAAAGTTTTTCTTCATGTTCAAAAGGATGTTTATTAGATATTATAATAAGTAATCTATCACCACTCAACAAGTATGAGTATTTTAGATTTGGTGGAAATGGCTAGAGATCCAATGAATGCGGGTGGTGTGTGGATGGAGACATTGAAGGAACTGAAATATGTGCAGAAGGAGCATCGGTATCATAATAGAAATCATCACAATCAAAGAATAAAACATCAAATCCATCAGCATACTCAACTACCATGTCATAATCAGAGTTAAAATGATCCTAATCATAATATGATTCCATTTTAAAATCAAATCTTAGAGAGTATTGTGAATTAGAAATAGGTGTAGAAGTACTCTTAGACATCAAACTAGAACCAATACTCATAATCTCTCTAAGAATTGGACAAGAAAATTCAATGGGGTTTTTTTGGTTGTTCAAAATGGGAGATAAAAAAAAGAAAAATGGTATTCTGAGGGGTAATTCATGGAGTTTATAACATTAAATATCTCAACTTCGTCCCCAAACTCCATGGAAGGTGTACCCTCATTAACATTTATGATAGTGTTTGTAGTTTTGATGACGTATCTACCTAAGATAATGGGAGCATGAGAATTTAATTGATTATCATCATTGTTAATAACATAGAAATCTACTAGAAAGATCATGTTCTTACCTGAACAGGTATATACTCAAGGACTCCCACTGGATATGCTATAGCTCTATTTTCCAACTACACCATGACTCTTTTTGGCTTCAACTCACCAACCTATAAAGAAGACAATACAGAGTGAGGCATCACATTTATGGAAGCTCCTAAATCACATAAAGAATCATAAAAGTGTAACTCCCCTATGGTGCATGAGATGGTGAATGTCCCAGGATCCTTGCACTTTTTTGGCATCGCTAGAGTTGGTGTAATGAGTGCGGAAAAATTCCTTCAAAGATTGATCCTCTCATTTCCCTTGGGACCACTTTGATTAGTAAAAAGTTATTTTATGAATTTCGCATACCTTGGGATTTTATTAATGTCCTTGATCAAGGGAATGTTTATCTCTACATGCTTGAATGTGTCCAAAAACTCATTTTTCATTGACTCTTTAGCCATATTCTTGGTTTGAACAACCATTTTTGGAAAGGTAAGGGGTTTAGTAGGAACATCATTAATATTTTTCTTACCTTTATCTTTCTCTTTGGGTTTCTCATCAGTCGGTTTTGAATTGGGCTTCTCCAGAGTTTAGGAGAATCCTGGTGGAATGGTAGGTATATATGTATCATTAATTTTCATCCCACTTCTCAATGTGATGGAACTAACATTCCCCTTAGGATTTGGAGTACGTTGGGAAGAAATATCATCAAATTTCTCACTTACCAGTTCATGGAGGGCAGTGTAAATTTGGCTCATTTGTGTCTTATACTCACTCAGCTCCGAACCATGACTCTTTAGCTCATTCTGTTGATTAAGAAAAATTTTCTTCAAAAGGTCATCAGTATTAGAATCTAACTATGGTTTAGAAGTCCCTTGTTGTTGGATTGTCGATGCTTGGGCTTCAAATCTCCTTTGGGGTTATTAGAAACCCTGCTAGTAAGGCGGAGGCTGTTGGATGTTTTGTTGAAAGGGGGAACTTTTTTTGTTGTCCAGAGGCATATCTCATGTCTGATTGATCCTTCCACCCTTTGTTGTATGTTGGAGAAAAGGAATCAATCTTTTTTTGGGGGGATATGGTCGTTTCTGCTACTAAAATGGTCTCCTAGGAAACACTACTACATAATCTTCTATTTCTTGTATTTGGGGGCAACCGTGGGTTGGGTGGCTTATCTCAGTGCAAATTCCACAAGGCCTTGAAAAAGGGGGTTGGGGTATCTTTTGAGCGAATGAAATCTTTCTCACCATAATAGCCAATTATTATAACATAGTATCAATCAAATTACATTAAAGAGAATAAGGAATTACCTGATGTACTCCTCTGGCAGGTGATGTAACTCGATCAACAAATTATTGGGTGTTTTGGGCCATCTTATCAATAAATGAACATGTAGCTACTGGTGACTTCTCCACCATTCTCCTCGAGCCATTAAATCCCCAATTATCTTTTCCATTGGCCAGAGTCCTTCATAGAAGTATTGGACGAGGAGTTTCTCACTAATTTGGTGATGTGGGTAGATTTTTCACAACTTCTTGAATTTCTCCCAGTACTCATACATTGACTCCCCTTGTTCTTGCTTGATCCCATATATATCTTGATGAATATAAGTGGTTCTTAATGATGGAAAAAATCATTGCAAGAAAATATGTTTCAAATCATTCCAACATGTTACATGTTTAGGTTGTAAATAATACATCCAATCCTTAGCAGCTCCATCAAGTGAGAATGGGAATGCTCTATGTTTTATTTAATCTTCAGAGACATTTAATGGTTTAATTGTTGAAAATACCACATTGAATTCTTTTAAATGTTTTTTTGGATCCTCACCAGATTAGCCATGAAATTTTGGAAGAAGGTAAATTAACCTATATTTTAGTTCAAAGTCTGATTCGAGAGTTGGATAAGAAATGCATGTAGGTTGATAATTAATATCAGGTGCAACCAACTCTCGAATAGTCCTATTGAGTTCATTGTTGTTATTTTCAGCCATTTTATGTTGTTTAATATTTTTTTAAGAGTTTACAATTTCAAAATTCCGAGAGTGGAGGAATTCCCTAGTTGGGTAAATATCAACACTTCCCGTAGACCGATATTATCTGATTCTATCCCTAAGGCTACACTCAATCTCGGGGTCTAGATCAAGGAGATACTCAGGATGAGATCGTTTTATAAATCATAGAAAATATAGAAATGAAAATAAGTGGACACCAATATCATTAAATTTTGTTTCAATTGATGGTTTGAAAGATAAAAAATGAGAGAGGAAATAAAGAAATAAAAACAAGAAAAAGAAATGAGAGAAAGGGGAAAGGAGAAATAAGAAGAGAAAATAAAAGTATAAAATGAAATAAAAAAAAGAAAATACCTCTAATTAGTTGAATAAAACACTTTCCTCCCCGAAAATGGTTCCAATTTGATGAGCATTGTCGCACACGCTCTGAAAAATATTTATTTGATTTAACTAAGTGCAACATAATGAATGACCTAGGTCATTATCCCAATGAGGAAGTGAATTAAAAAACTATTAAAATTCTTTACGAATGTAATAAAATAGTTCAAAAAAATGAAAAGAAATATGGGGGTTTGTTTTGTGAATTTTCAAATAATAAACTAAACAAGAAAATGAGAAGTAACAATCAAGAGACAATTTCTTTAAAAATACTTATATGAGAAGACATAGTTGATCTAATATTCCCCCTTAATCATTAATTTATCATTATCCCATATTATTATAATTCATTCAATTGTAATCCCCTAACCTTGTCAGCCTCTGAATCCTATAGAAATTAACACAACCAAAAATATTGGAAAAATGATCCTTCGGTCAACATCGGGACTTCCAATCACAGAACCATACCTTGATTGTGATCCAAAATCCAACATATGGTCAGTTCTAAATTAGTGAAATATATCCACCCTATATTTTAGAATTAACTTAGTAGGGTATGAGACTTTAACCCTATAATTCTATCCCTTATTGATTAGATTTTGCGATTGTGTTTTCACTCACACGATTTACACAAGCCCGACTACGCGGTCAAGTGCAAGTCGATAGAGTAACATAAAAATTAGAACTAAATTGTTTTATCACAATTTAATAATTAAATTATGTTTATGGATTCAAAATAAATAAATCAAATGAGTGGGTATTAGATCAACTACGAAGGAAATCACTCTTCTATGGGCGAAGTTGTCATTGTGGAGTCATTTTTCATAAGCAATGGGTTGATTGGGGAACACCCAATTTTCTCTCCACTCTTAGATTCCATCCCAAGAAGAAAAATAATAAGATTAAAATATAATAACACATAAGATTAATTGAATAAAATTCACATTATAATCATAAAAACAAAGAAAAACAAAGTGGAGGTGGGAGAGGATAGCCTTTTTTGAAAGTGATTTTTGCATAAGGAATTACTTCTTCCAAGAGTTGTGAGGGGTTCCCAAGAGCCACCCTTTCGGCCAAACCTTCCCAAATCCTCGACCATCCCTCCCAAAAGAGTGAAAACATCCTATAAATATATTTGTATAGGGCTATGGTTACAAAACGTTATTAAATGTGAACGGGAAATTCAGACAAATATTTTAATCCCACATTGACCTAATATTTGACCTTCTAAATATGAGCATTAGTAGACCTTATATAAGGTTGATTTGTGTCTAATCATGTAACTTAGCTTCCCTCAAAATTTGGGCCCAATATAATATGGTATGATGATGATATGACCCAAATGGTGAAGTGATGTCCAATCTGTATAGTTCAGTACATCTTTGTATTCATGGCCCATTTTATCCACTCCAATGCACGATCCAACTATCATGTCCTGAATATAATTTGTATCCCATTATGTCTGGAACATAGTTACAAAATTTTATGTTAAAATAATTTATATTAAAATATTTATTCCCGGAATACTATAGTGAATTTTAAGAGTAAAATCGGAATTTCCATAAAATTTCCAAAGGAATGACTTAATCCCAAATAATCTATAAATTAACGTTTTTAGCACAATATGATGAAATTATTTCATTTATAATCAATAAAATAATACATAAAATTGGTTTTTAACAATAAGCCTAAAATCCACCACTTAACCACATATGATTGTGAGATTAGTGGTCTTACAATGATGATTTTTGAACTACTTGAGAAACAACCCATTTTTTTCTCTTTTTTCCAATAATTTTTTTTATAAAATAAGTGGTTTATATAATGGAATTTAATGAATGTAAATATGAAACTTCTACAAAAAAATCCATTAAAACACTATGTTGTCTCTTATCAAGATACAAAAAACCCATCTACACCATGAACAACCCCTCCCCCAAGCTCTTTCAATTGAATATCATTAAAAATACAAAGAGTTGGGTTGGAAAGGAAAATAATGGTTTGTAATGTGTGAAGATACTAACAAGGTCATCCATAGATTCTACAAGATAAATAAATATCAATGTTTAGGTGGGTCTCATGGATAATTGGGCTCATCAATAAAATTCCTCATTCGTTTAAAAAGTGAATATTTTCAGTCATAGATTTGGCAGGATTACAATGAAATTTCTAGTAGTTTTACATGAACCATGCTTTAATAATGAAATATGATTAAAAATTAGAAAATATTTAGTCTATAATCCTATTAGGAATCATAACATAATATAAGTCCATCAGGTCTTGGAATGACCATGGACAATCAGTTTACTCAAAAACAGTTTCCAGGAATTAACATTTGGAAAGAAATCACATTAGAAATTATTTTTAAGAATCTCAAAATTGAAGTAGTAGGTGAATTATAAAAGTTCCATTTATATCATTTCTATTTATGTTCATTATATTTAAAATTTTTCAATATTGCAAAATAAAAATCCCAATTTTTGATGTCTCCTAGATTAGAAAATCCAAGACAAATAATTTTAGCAAATTTATAGTTGAATATAATTTAGTTCAATTCATGAAACAATTAAATTAATTTTTTTAATCACATGGAAAAAAATCTAGGTATGTAAAAGTATCAACATATAAAAATAGTACTCCCCTTCCATTTATTCATTTGAATGAGTTTCTCATGTTCTGCTTGACCAGGTTCATGATGTGAACACTATTTCATGAAATCTATTGAACTCACTTTGTTAATTGTTTATATTTTTATCACATTTATTGATTACTATTTCTTACTTCCATGGACTAAATAATAATAATATATAGTTAATGTACATGTTATTTCTTAAAATTTTCAATTTTTTGGATTAAATTCATTAAGAGTTCAACCACTATGAAATTAATTTAAACTAATAAAATAAAATAAATATAATTCCTGGAAAGAAATATTAAAATCTAGATCTCCTCTTGGTAGCTATTCATTTTTATAGTCATTTAGCATGAACATTACCTCATTTAGCTAATTGAAACATGGTACAAAGCTAACCCTCTTGGAATTAACTGCTTCTAAATTTTATGTGCATCCAGGGTAGTCTTTCGATTATTCCTCCATAAGTTTTCATTAATTGATAGTTGTGGTGGGATGCATATTGAGGATAAATTTAATGAAAATAAAAGGAAATAAAAATATGATAAGATTTTATAGTTATCCTCCACCACCATAGCCCCTTACTTATTTTCCTTATTTTGAGATTCTGGAATGACTTCTTGAATTAGAGACTCTATGTTCTCCTCTTTTTATTGAAATTGTGGGAGGTATTCCCATTATTATTCAGTATGAAGAATAATAGTGAGGTTGATGCATGTATAATAATTTTCTTATTCCTTTAATTTTTCTTATTCCTTATTAAATTCACTAGCTTGTACCTCTTTGAAACCCTTATTTTGTTCCTTTTCATCCATCTAATACAAAATTTCTTTCATATTTATTTCCTCTTCTTCTCAAAGTTTCAAAATATATTATCATTATTCTTATTGGTATTTTTTTTATAGACATGATTCCCCAGATTATGATTCTTCTTATTCATAAGCTAGTGGTTCACCACTTTGATAAATTTTAGCCCACTCCAAATACTCTTCTTTGATATCCTCCTCCATCCCACTTTATCGAACTCTTCTTCATATCTTCATCTTCAAACCATTTAGTCCCTATATAAATAATAAAAGGTAGATTATTCATAAGGGAATTTAAATTTGACATATTTTGAGAAATTTTTTAAGTCATTTATTCCTTTTCTCTAACGTAAGCCTCATTTTCATTCACCCTTTTATCCAATACAAAAAATTTACTTTGTGAGAAATGTGGCTAGTCTATCATATGAATTCTACTCATGAAGTTGTTAGAAGGAATTATTATCTTGAATATTCTTATATTAAGGTTCATTTATTTTAATATCTTACACTTTATCTTATTCTTTACATTAATCATCTTAAAACCAACCTATATATTCATTAGATACTGTTGACAGGCTATAAGTATGAGAATTAAAATTTGAAATTATTTGAGAAAGGTGAATAGTCAATTCTCCATACTTTCTAAGTTAGGTATCATTATATTCTATCCTTTTTTTCATCACTTAATCTTACTTTCTCAATAGTCTTGTCCTTCTATGTTCTGATTGATGCTCTCAAGGTTGTTAGAAGTATGTGTCTGTATAAATGTACTGCTATACACAATATTTTCCTTGGTAGTCCTAACAATTTTGTTCTCCTATATAAGACTGATTATAGCTAGCACTCATCTATTGATGTTGGAATTTATCATATTCAAAAGAATATAAATCATCCTATTTTGGTAATTGACATGACCAACCTCAGCAATTAATTGCTTCCCATGTGGTCAGATATACATAATATTTTTTATACACTGATAGTGTTGTGGTATAATATTAAAGAAGTGTGTATTTTATCCAACACAAAACCAAAACATACCACTAGTTTAATATAATAATAAAAAGAAGGAATAAAAAAATAACTAAACTAAAATTAGTAAAAATAATCATATAAGAAAAGACTTTGACATAAGAAATCAATATTGAGTCATTTGCAACACTCTGCTGCTCCCTAGAAATGGTTCCAGATCTAACAGGATCAATGTGCTTCATTATTTCCCTCAGTTCTAATAAAAGAAAAATTTTATCTTGAACAACAATAACTACAATGGCATATTAAATTGGATGTATGGGGTCAAACCCTTATAGATTGGGGAATGCAGTAGGCAATACATTACCAAAGTTTGACTCACTGCCATTTTAGTTGATTTTGTTAAACTAATTTAATGAAACATTTTATATAATTGAATATAGGAATAAAGAAATAAAGGGATCAGGGTCAATTTCAGGGCTCTTGTTAGAATATAATCCTATATTTATCTTGGAAAACTCATACGACGTTGGCTGCAAAGCGATGAAAAGGTCAACAATTTATTTTGGTTATACTAATTGGGTATACGTATGATGCAACTATCCTATTTTTATAATATAGCTAACAACCTATGTGGATTATTCTTAGATTTTATGAAGAAGCCATCATAAGATAATGTTCATAGTCCATCTCAAATCTAATAGGTTAGGTTCATTGAATTACACTTCCCATGGTCATGGTTATGTAAAATAATAAGATGAACTATTATTATTAACCTAATTACTAGCCATAAGGTTACCAAGGTTAAATATATAGATTAATTAGTCTCAAAAATACCTTTAGTCTTGACCTCCAACCCTAATAGGATTATCTACACAATAAATAATTGATTTAAGATAGATAAAAATATGGAATTAATGATATAATGATTAAACGATTCAAAAAAAAAGGAAATCCACAATTGAAATAATGAAAAATCGATTAAAAATTGACATGAAAAAATAAACAACGAAGAATACATCAATGGATGAATGAATAAGAAGGGGAATGAATAAAAGAGGGGGATTTTAATTAAACTAGAAGTAATTAAACATTAAATTAAGTAAATATACAGAAAAATAGAAACCTATCTATAGAGAATAACTATTTGTAACCATATAAAAATATCTCGATGGTGTCGCCTCATGATTCGAAGGGAATTCCTAAATCACTTGTCCAGGACCCATATATATATCCCTATGAAGTCATCTGATAGTCAATTAGGTCAAATATGGGCTTAAATGGATTATTTGGTCAAAATATATATTTCCTTCATCGAAGATACACTGAAAATCAAAAAAGTTTATATTCTTTCGGACTATTTCATGTCATGTAATGTTTACATGATGTGTAATCATAGAGTGTCAAAATGTTTCATGACATGATTTATGTTGGGAAAAGGTGCTCTATCTAAACACTTCATGTGTCATGATGTGACACCTTGTTTCACACCGTGACATGAGAATACTTACTCTAGGCCTTTTTTCTTTTTCTAATGACATGTAAAATGTTAACTACATTTATATTTATACATTGTTTATAATTTACAAAATGTGTATCTTCAACTTCTAGTGATGAAATCTCTGTTTCCTCTTGCTTCTTTAGTTTTGTGCCTCCAAAACCTCTATTTTTATCTTTGTCTTCAGTCATCAACATCATTTTATTCATCACTATCTATTATTGCACCACATTGTGTCTGGTTTTCATTCATATTTCTCTAAATGTCAATCCTACATAAGAATAAAAAAATATTAATATTTACAATAGAACTAAAATTTAATCAATTAATATTAAGTGAATTAATATATGAAATCCCATTAGAATATGTAAATAAAATATAGATATCAAAAGATGCAGTTTTATCTTGGATGTGATCCCTTATTTTGATTTTAGCATGAGTGAGTTCTATTATTCCAAGGAGAGTTTTATCATTCTGCCCCATAATGGTTTAGTGCAACATCTATTCCTATGAATTAGATGTAATACTCCCTTGGAAAATTTGAGTATCCCTTTGTGAGGCCCAAGTTTGGATCCTCATTCCTATAATCCTACCTAGGTTGGGTTATGTATCACTTAACCGCCATACAAGGTGTTTGATTCACTACATAGTGGGTGAATCTAGTTAGTGTCAAGTGTTCCCCATTAGCCTTGGGTGTCATCCCATATCTACGTAACAATTTTTTTATGTACCAATGAGGTGTTGTATGACCAAATATCTCATATGATCCCTCTCAATTCCTTCATATATCATCATGAAAAAACTGATGAGTACAATCTCTCAAATGAGTTCCACCCAGGTAGTGAGACACAATGAATGATTTATCTTGGTTGAATGTTACCTTGGAGTCTCGAATAGAATCCCTCGGATGGTAGCTAGGTTATACCTCTACTTGATAATTAGAGTCTTACTTTGATCATATTTGGGATATCTTTTTAATTCCATTTTTTTTGATTTAGATATAAATCCCACTTTGATACTTTGAGTTTGTTGGTTTTGGGGCATTTTACTAGGTGTGTTTATACTCACCCCTACATGGGATCTACCCATATATGTTATGTCCTATATAGATGATAGACATTTCAATGGAGTTCTAGAAGGATCGGGATCATGTGTAGTTTAGTTATCATAATCGTACCATGGATGGTTCTATGAGTTTCATTTTGATATCAATCCCCGTTTATTAGCAAGTTGGATGCTTTTATATTTTTTGGTGGGATTTTATTTTTACCTTTTTTCATTTTTAATTCTTTTTTTCATACTATGACATGGGATTAATTTTTATGCATGCATTTATAGTATTAGTTATTTATCTTTTCATGCATTATACTAGTGATGCAGATGTGTGCGTGTATACAGGTACTTTAGAAAAAGGCCTCCCATGTGTGTGATATGCGTACTCGTGTATAATTGCTACCCCTGGACTATTGGAGGTGGTATTGGGGTGTCATAATCAGCTTAATTCCATCTAAGTGGGCCCTATTGGGTTAGGTCATGACATAGTTAATGTGTGTTGTCACCCTAGTCTATAAAGACATGGCTCTTGGTGTGAGAGTCAGGAGGAAAGTAGTAGCATAGAATAATAGTTGTACATACCAAACATTGGTTCTAAACATATTAATTGGATGATTGGGCTTCAGAATACTTTATAGGCACATGATAAAGTTTTCCCCTTTCTTTAAGTGGAATGAAATTGGATGTTATGAAGTTAGATGTATGGTAATGCATGACCTAGTTTGGGGAGACCATGGCGGGGATTCCTGATCAATGTGGGATCAATAATATTTCATTTTTTAATTATTTGGTGCATTGATCATTTATCAAGGTTGAGTTTTGGGATATTGGACCAACTAGTGTTGGATGTTCTACTTCAAATAGTGGTTCATAACAAGAACCATGTGTTGAAACCACGAAAGAGCTACTGGGAGGTTTGATTTTGGATTCGGTTTGGGAACCAACATTGGGTATTCGAGTGAGACAATTCCACTGGTTATCCATTTGAGTGGAAAACATCACGTGAGATATGGTGTCCTTAATTCATAATAATATGTGGTGTTCTTATAGATTCATTTTGAAATGACTTTTCAGATTTGGGTTTCAAAATTTGAAGAAAAAAGGGGTTTTTAAAAAGGATTGTTGGGGAATAAATTTCAGATGGTTAGTTTTTATTGGTGTGTAATTCAGGTGGTATATTGGTTCTTAATCATTGGGTGTGGTTGGAGGTTCCTCTGATGGGTAGTTCCTTTATGATCTACCCTTGTAGTGGGTGTGTTTTGGATCTCAAGATCTCCTCTTCATGAAGTGTTTGGACAAACAGAAGTGGTGTCATGTCATTTTGTTTTCATGGAACCTATTTTAGGTTCATGGAGGATTTTTTAAATCCATTATGATCATTAATTAATTTCTATGGTCAAGCATTTATTCTTGGATGAAGGGAATCGATTGTCATGGAAGTTCAGGAATTGAAAGTGTGGCCACTTTGTGTTAGAGAATCATTGGTTTATGATGTATAAAATCGAAATGTCATAGTTTAGGTAGGGTCAAATGATGATAAGTAATGTTTGGTCCTCTATGGGTTGTGCGTGGATTAGTGTTGTGAGTCCTATAATGTGTGGGTTAATGGTAGGGAACTACTATGGAGGATCATTTGACACTGTGGATAGAGTATGTTACCCCGTGGAAGTTGATCTATGTGGTTGGTTGGCAATTATGATCAAAGATTTTCTAAATTTAATATAGTTTATTTAGTATTTGGCATTTTAGAACCCATGATTGGAACATTGGTTTGAGGTTTTTAGGTTAGGTGGGTTTTATCAATGTAGCATTCAGATTGCATTATGTCCCTTCTAGAAAATGGGTGGATATCATCCTCAAGATGTGAGATGTTGAGGATGGTTAAAAAGATAGTGTGTGTCTCATTATAAGGTATTGTAAGGAGAGTTATTATCTATGGAAAATATTTTGTGGTATATGGTTTGGTGACATGGGTGGATATGGATAGTGAGTATAGTAGCCATTAAGTTTTAGAATGTCATTGTAATGTTTTTATCTTGTCTTGGTTGTTTAGGAATTAGAGGAATGACTGATGACGGTGCACGAGGTACCTGAAAGTTTAATAGTTATTGTTAGGAATAGATGATCCTATTAAAGGATGTTTTGGTGGTGCTCATATGTTTTGTCAATCAGCTGATGGTGAGGTGGGTTTATTCTTGTAGATCAGTGATAGAAATTTTTTCTAAGAGCATGTAATGAGTGATGTGTAGGCGGAGAAAAACCACAAATAGAGACGGGGTATGATGTTTTGTGTGCATAAGAGGCAAAATTGCATTGGTAAAAAAGAAATACCCATGTGTGGTTATCGATTAGACATGATTAGGTGAAATCGAGCGGTGTCGTCTAATGGAGTGAGACATATGTCATTATATATGTTTTTGTTGGATGCTAGTGCAGTTGTGAAATTGTTCATGGGGTGAACCCTGATTCTTGACATGATTCAGGGTTGAAACTAATCTGTGAATTGATTATGGTGTTTAATCAAGTGATAAAACATATAGAGGTCTCTTTTTGGGGCATCGATAGCTCTGGAAGTAAGTAAAGTTGGTATTATGGCATGTAGGTGTGGGAAGGACCCATTGTGTGTGGTTTTTAGTTGAAATTCCAAGTTGGAGGTAGGTGTTTAATTTGAGGAGAATCTTTTTCATTTTTTAAAATGATGTGAGGGAAGGGATATGAAGAAATTTAGTACTCTCACTCGAGTGTTGGGATTTCATGGATGTCTTTGGGAATAACATGAGAGCAAAAGTCAGATGTTTCATCCTAGAGGCCTAGTTGTTCAAGAGAGAATCCTACATACACTTCTTGATGATAAATATTTAAAGGGGGTGTTTTTAGTTCCCCTAAAATTTTAAGGTGTGTTACTATTTGGTTTTTTTCATGAGTATCTTCCTCTTCTTTGGCAGTTTGGGGTGTCAGGAGGACATGAGAGCAGGTTTGAAAAGATTTGAAGGGACCTATAGTTGACATGGACCTATAGGTAGACATTCATGGAATGACACACTGTGTAATTCAATGACAAATTATGGCTAGGCTTCCAAGAGTTTTTTCTTGATAATTATTGAGCACAAAACAATTTTTCATGCCATGAAATAATTTTAAGAACATTTTTTAAAAGGGTAAGACTATTAATTCACCTAGAAACCATATATGTACTCACTTTATTCTCCCTAGACCCTCACAAAAACTACAAGATGGGGGGAACCATTTTATGATTTTTTGTCCCTCTCCACCATTTTTTGTCATTTTATGTTTAATTCATTATAATTTATTCCTCTTACTAATTTTATTTCTATCCATTCCCAAAATTCCTCTCTTTTCCTATGCTCTAGTTTCTATTTTATATAAACACTAATATGTGAATTTTATGGACTATTTTTATTTATTTGAAACATTTATCATGTCATGGGTGGGTATTATTTGTTTTATAGATACACATCACTTGAGTTATGATTTCATTACCATTTTATGAATTTTGTATAAAATGGTATACCATGATTTTCATGTGTGTGTCTAAGTAGCATTAAGAGACCTCTAATTTTGTTATCAAAACTAGAGTGTCTGGTATATAGTGACATATAAGACTTCTTAGATGAGGAGTGCATTGTAGATTCCTTGAAAATGTTGAAAAAATATTTTTATAAAGTATGTGTGTAGGACTATCTAATTAGGTTAATTATATTGGAATGAGCTATTTAGGCTTGTTTAAGGATAGTGTGGTCAGTCTATACAACCTAAAGGTTCTGATAGTGATTCCCCTTGAGTTTGAACCATGGAATCGATGAATGATATTAATTTTTATGAAATGATATTAGGGATATACTCTTATGTAAATGGGCTTAGAAAGTGTCATTTGGTCCAGAATAGGATAGAATTAAATTGGATGATGATGCCTCGGTTTATGGGGAGATGCATCAAAATGATGAGGGATGTGGTTTAAATAAAAGTGTGATGAAAGTATGTCCATGAGTGATATGGTCAGGTCCTATTGTGTGTATGATTTAAATCATGTGTGATATGTTGGTTTGGGTAGTGGTTGGGTGAGTTTCCCTTGATTTTGTTTATTTTTTGTGCATGTGATGCTTGTTCTTTTGATTGTATATGGACACCCCAAAGCATGTGGGGACGAGTTAGTGTGACTGTATGTGGCCTCACCAAAGGATTTGTGGATGGTTTGGTGTGAATGTATATGGCCTCCCTAGAGTCTATGGGAATGGGTTTGTGTGATTGTATGTGGCCACCGTAGAGTTTGGGCCGACATGATTAACTGTGACCTCCCTAGAACCCACAAGGATGGGTCAGAGTGTTTGATGACCTCCCCAGAGTCAATAAGGATGGGTTGGGGGTAAATTTATGGAACTCCCTATGTATGTAGATATGGGTTGGGAAGCTTCATGAGGTCGTGACCTGAGTGACAAGAATATTACAAGGGTTTTATATGCTAATGTGTTTCTAACAAGAATTCCATTTGGTAATGAGATAAAGTAGGTAAATCTAGGGTTCATGGTGGCCTAGTTATCACATGATGACCTAGTGGATTATATATTTATATATTTATTTACATTTTATCATCACATACACTTATATGTGACTTCTTCACTTATGCTAAGAACACATTTGTGGCATCCTATTGGGATTATATATACACCCTACATATGAATCTCGATGCGCATGTGTAAAGAACCGGAAATTCTATGGAATTTTTTTTCTTAAATTCATGGGATTTTTATGAGTCTGCTAAAATTTACAGCGCTTGATTTCGAGGCCCGGTGTGTCCAGAATCAATTTCTTATGTTTTTTTCGGGTAAGTTTAGTAAAAGTACGAGCGATATTTTGTAACTTTTGAACCAGTGCTCCGAACTGAAATCTAAGGGCACCGTTGAACTCACAGCGTCGGTGATTGCTTAGTGAGACCTTCACCGCAATTACGTTCTATCAAGTATGGAAGTTAGTTTTGGGGGTTTAAAATTAAAATTGAATAAAAATAAAGTGTTAGATTTATTTTTATTTTTGTTGGTTAAAGCTTCAAGAGGAGGTTAGTGGTGGGGGCCACCACACCATAACCTCCCATGAGAGGTTATGGTGGTGGGGCCCACCCACACATAACCTCCCTTGGGAGGATATCCTTGGTGGGCCCACGTGATGTTTAAACACTCTTTTTAATTAGAGATGTGGGGAACACACAGGCTTTAAACCCCTTAATTGCCCATTTATGTTGGATGAGACTCTCTACCATCCCCCAACTAATTTATTGTGCCAATACACATGATTTAATTGGGTGGAGCCAGGTTATTAATTCAACTTTTGGAATTATGTGCCAACACGTAAAATAATAGGCATACTAATATTTTATATGGGTTGGAAATTCTGTTTTGGTGAGATTGTTGGAGAAAGTTCACAATGGAGAACCGTTCTTCCAATGAAGAACATGAAGAATGCGAAGAATGCGAAGAACATTGACAATCATCTTCTTCCTTCTTCAGCCAAAAAGAGGAGGGAGCGCCTCCCTTGAAGAACACTGATGACACCATCCTTAGTTTCTTCTTTTCCGATGTCAACGAATCGACGCCCACCTTTTTTCTCACGACTTCGTCTACAAACGAAAAAGAGGTAGGGGGATTTGAGTTATTTTATATATGAGTATAATCCTCCATTCTTCATCGTTCAAATTTCTGGATTATGGTATGCCAAATGTTATCGCCATGATGAGGTGGGATTAGACCACACAAACACGGTCAGAACCTCCCTATTTGGTTGTTCTTATTTGTTGATGACGGAGGCGGACCACGAAGAAGCCGGCGACACAAGGCCGCCGGGACTCCATAAGGTTGCAGCACCACTGTGTCGCGTAGAGAACCGAGCTACAACTTGGCGGGCCGCGGTAGTACCGGAGGGGTGCGGTGCCATCTCAGAATGCCCAAAGGAAGAGTTGCGGCTAGGTGGGATGCTGCGGTTTGACGATGAGTGTGGTGCCGTCATTTCATGTAGAGGAGATGGAGGCTGTGGCCAGGTTGGGCCGCGACAGAGTCTGCATGACACCTTCACTCCGCACGGAGGCCAAAAGAAAAACTACAACATTGTGCCGCAGTGGAGGAGCCCGGGGCGGCTGGCTGAGCCAGCCCCTGGTGCGAGCTACAGGCGGGACCCCTCGGGTCTAGCGGTTCACCAAACCGACGCCGCACCCCCCCATGCGTGGCCTGGTGGCCATGCGGGCCAGCCAGCCGGCCACACGGTCAGGCCGCCCTCGGCTGTTCCACCTTGGCCAGGACCCCTTCAGGCTGGGCTGTCTCTTTGGGCCAGGCCGCCCCCTCGGGCTAGGCCGTTTCCTCAGACCGGGTCAGTCCGACGGGGTCGGACCGGACCCGGACCCGTTTGGCCAGTTTACACCTTTTCGCCCCTATCTTGGCCTATGGGTGTCCGATCGATGTACTGTCTATGGTGATAGAGAGCTTAGGGTGAGACGGTTCTATTGGAATACCCCACTTGAGGTTTGGATATAGTTGGGATATGGTCGGATTGGTTTGAACCTAAAAACCAACTGGGCTCCTGGAAGATAAACACCAATAACTCACAGACCGTGTGTCTGATTGATGCGCCGTCTATTGCGTTGAGATCCCTATGACGTTTCAGTCATTTTAGATACTTATATGGGAGAATTCATGATACTTGTAGTATCAAGTTGTAGCTCACGGAGTATCCACTCCCAGTGATGATCGAGAAAACTGCAGAGACCTAGTAGCTGGCAGAGACTTGACGACTACTGACCGATCAACTCGGAGTGATTCAGATGAACCAGTGGGGAGAAATTGGTTGTAGCAGCAGACCCATGGATAAGGACCACTTTTTTGAAGTGGAAGGCCAACTTTACTTGACAGAGGAGGAGTTCTCCAGTAGCCGTGGTTTCGAAATCGTTAATAAATTCTTGGTTTGAGCTGAGTGAATGACTTTTGTGTTTTCGTCATGATTGAGATGAGTTACTTGATAACTTAGGTATATGTATGGTCATATATCTAAGTAATGGTTATCATTTGATTTCATTCTAGTTGGTTTGGTGAGACCTTGAGGGTCTTGGGGTCCCTACTAAGTAACGTGACACTTATCCCTGCACGGGCTATGCCCGCACCTCATTGTGTTGGTTGCAGACGATGGACATCGCTAATGGAGGCTGAGAGCGCCAGGACTGGACGGTACTCAGAGGTGGACCTTAACACGAGTTGGTACACGAAGGATTCATATGGACGTGGAGTGTTGAGCAGGCCATTTGTACCTACCCTTCAGGTAGGAACCCCGAATGATGATCCCGAAGCTGCTCTATACCATTCAACTATTTTGTTCCTTATTCTGTTGTAATTGTACTCCAGTTGGGATTGTATTTCCGGCCACTTTACTTTTCAGCACTCTTTTTTATATAGCTTTGCATTGTATTTTACTTCCATTTGTGTACTCTGATTGTGTGTGTTTTCTTTTTATCAAGGCAATGCCTTCCCAGATTAGGGATTTATGCCTTTGGTGGAAGTCGCCAGCCACTGGCCTATAGAAGGCGGGCATGGGGTAGTCATGGAACGGGCCCTGAGGACGGGTCGTGACAAATTGGTATCAGAGGAGTTGGTTCTACCTTATAACTTAGGACTCTGATATTTCATTCTATGAAGCAATGGTGTTAAGGGTATTGAGTGTGGTTTTCAGTTCAGGGAGTCCAGTGTTGGTTCATCTTCCGATGTATCCATACACCAGGACCCTGTCTACTAATTTCTGGCTCAATGATCGTCAACACTGATTGCGTGTGTGTTTTCAAAAGTTTTCTTTAAGTCAGCTCAACTAGGCCAGCTCACCAGGTATTATCTTTTGACCATGTCGCATCTGTTATTTCAGGACGCCTCCCCGCAGTTGACCAACTAGAGACTCGAGAGTTGTATGTACTAACAGCCCACCGGGTGATGAGGCCTCAGTACATGGCCCTCTTTCAGTTGCAGAACCAGTGGAGGCACCAGTGGTACTACTCCCCATTGGGACACCGATGACACCAGCCCCAACAACAGAGAGTGTACGCCGCTTGAGCGTGCTACACGAGTTCCAACACTAGAGGCCACCCAGGTTCAGGGAGGAGACGGACCCGCAGGTGGAAGAGGATTGGCTGGAGGCTGTGGTGAGAGTCTTCAGACTAGTAGGGACACCCGAAGACTTTATAGTGATCCTTGATACCGGCCTCCTTCAGGAAGCAGTAGGCAGATGGTGGAGCCTGATGCTCCAGGTCCACGATGAGGCAACACTTCTATGGGCAGACATTGAGAGCCTATTCTGGGCAGAGTTTTTCCCATCCACCCTTCGAGCGGTGCCGATACATGAGCTACTGCATCTACAACATGATAGTATGACGGTGGAACAATACTCAGCGAGGTTCACCAACCTCTCACGCTACTCTACTGATATGGTACGAGACCCATTCTTCCGGGCCCAGACCTTTGATCAGGGACTTAGGTGAGAGATTAGAGCTTCAGGTATCTCTCACAGCATCTCGATGCAGATGGGGGTGTTGGAATGAGCCCTCCTAGTAGAGATTTTCCTTTCTATGTAGTCTACAATAGTGAGACCCAGCACTAGTCGACACACTCCAGAGTCTTCTAAAACCGACTTTAGAAAGATGACGCAGAGGTCCAAGAAGACCAGACCCACTGGTGGACGACCGCAGGACTCAGGATCTTTTGTGCGAGGCACCCGGGGTGGAGACAGATCTTCCAAGAGCAGACAGTGTAACCTATGTGCCGGACAGGGTCACATGGCTCGTGACTATCTGACCCGCCCCATGGAGGATCAGCAGACAGTTGAGTTACCTCCCAGGCAGAGGTAGAGGTTCGATCGAGGCTGTTTGCAGGGTATAGGTGGACATGGTAGAGGAGTTGGCCGTGCAACCGGCGGTGGAAGACGTTTTGAGGTGTTTCCACCACCCCCACCAAGAGGTCCACCCTGAATGCAGGGAGCATGTGGACAAGGGAGAGCACAACATCAGGCAGATGAAGCATACGACCATGGCGCTTCCGAGATGATTCGAGGTATGGTCTGTGTCTACTCCACCTTAGCTGCAATTCTTATAGACACAGGTGCCAGTCACTCTTTCATATCCACTGCCCTCGTTCGGAGCATAGAGATTCTGACGGAGAAGTTGGCTCGATATTTACAGCTAGAGACTTCTACGAGAGCAGACTTGATGATTATGCACTAGTGCCAGTAGTGTGAGATTACTCTAGGAGGCGAGAGCTTCGGCTGGGATCTCCTCGTAGAGGCGTCGAGGCCTTACGAAGTCATCTTGGGTATGGACTGGTTATCTACAGTCCATGCTTAGATTGACTGTATTAGGCACAATGTGCGGTGTGTCCACACGGATGGGACAAGGTTCACCTTCACCGGTGGGAAGGGAACCTTTGCAGCACATTATTGACTTACTTGGAGGAGGGTGCAGCCAATCACTCATCTGTTGGCCTGCCTTACCCTCAGAGCAGTTGATGTGGAGAGTCCAACTTATCCTATAGTGGTGGACCATTATGCATATGTTTTCCCTGATGATGTTCCAGGACAACCTCCTCATAGAGAGGTGGACTTAGACATTGACCTGTACCCTGGGACAACATAGATATCTACTCCAACATATCAGATGTCTCTCGCCAAGCTTTGTGAGCTGTGAGTATTGTTGGAGGACTTTCAGGGGAAGGGATTCATCTGGCCCAGTGTTTCTCCCTGGGTATCCCTAATTCTATTCGCCAAGAATCCAGACAGAAAATTGAGGCTCTATGTTGATTATCGTCGCCTGAATCAGGTGACTGTAAAGAACAAGTACTCACTCCCAACGATTGACGGACTCTTTGATCAGCTCAAGGGAGCATGATGGTTCTCGAAGATAGACCTTAGACCAGGAAATCACTAGCTTATATTTCATGATGAGGATGTGCAGAAGACAGACTTTAGGTGTTGGTATGACCACTATGAGTCCTTGGTTATGCCCTTCGGCATAACCAACTCTCTAACAGTGTTCAAGCGTCTCATGAACAAGATCTTCCAGCCATACCTCAATCTCTTTGTCGTAGTCTTTATCGAAAACATTTTTATCTACTCAACTACTGAGGAGGATAATTCCTACCATTTACAAGTGGTACTAGACACACTCCAAGACCACCAAATTTATGGTAACTCTCAAAGTGCTAGTTTTGGATTTGAGAGGTTCACTTCTTGGGACATGTCATCTCGGAGGCTAGAGTTGCAGTGGATCCAGTGAAGATTGAGGCAGTACTTGCTTGGGATCCACCCAGGAGTGTGATAGAGGTATAAGTTTCTTGGGTTTGGCTAGAAACTATCAGAGATTTTTCACAGACTTCTCTAGAGTTACAACACTACTATTAGCCTTGACGAATAAGGGGAATCTCTTCGTGTGAGTGGAGAGATGCCAGCATAGCTTTCAGGAGAAGAGGCAGAGGCTGACTAGTGCCCCCATATTGAGGCTTCCAGAGGAGGGCGTAGGGTACATAGTCTACTGCGACACATTAGGGAGTGGACTCGGGTATTTCCTAATGCAAGAGCCAGTTGTGATCGCATATGCTTCTCGACAGTTGAGATAGCATGAGTAGAACTATGCTACCCCTGACTTGGAGTTAGTAGCAGTGGTCTTCGCCTTGAAGACTTGGTAGCAATATCTGATGGACGAACATTTTACCATGTACTATGATCACAAGAGTATCAGGTATATCTTATCTCAGAAGGACCTGATCCTAAGACATTGGATTTGGATTGAGTTCCTCCAGGACTATGACTTCAAGATAGTCTATACTCCTGGTAAGGGGAACGTTGTGACAGATGTGCTTAGTAGGAGGACTGGTATTCAACTACTAGGAGAGGCGACAAAGCGGATGACTGCTTTACAGATATCATTTGTGGATAGGGATGAATTATCCTATCTACATTCTCTCACAGTCACTCCCCCACTTATTCAGTGAGTCAGGGAGGCGCAACATGTGGACAATAACTGTGAGTCACGACGTTCTTAGATATCCACAGGGCAGACACCTGATGGATTTTCTAAAGTTGAAGATCACGTCATCCTCTTCAATGGACGTACTATGGTACAGGTTTCACTTCAGGAGGAAGTTTTTAGGGAGTTCCACACTTCCCCTCTAGCGGTACATCTATGAGTGGTGAAGATGTACCAGGACCTTTGACAACAGCACTACTGGCCAGGTATGAATAAGGCAGTAGCAGAGTTTGTCTCACTGTGCCTCACTTGTCAGCAAGTGAAGGCGGAGCACCAGGTACCCGCAGGCTTGGTTCATCCCTTAGAGGTCCCATAGTGGAAGTGAGATGGGATTTCCATGGACATCGTGACAGGTCTTCCACGTACATCCAAGAGTCATGATTCGATATGGGTGATCATTCACCGACTCACCAATTCGGCCCACTTCCTACCGATCAGAGAGAAGGACTCACTGGAGAACTTGGTATGCCTCTATGTGTAGGATATTGTGCGTTTTAATGGAGTAACTTATTCTATTATCTCTGACCGTGACACACGATTCACTTCCTAGCTGTGGAAGGGGTTGCATGAGGCTTTCGGGACACAACTTCACTTGAGCACCACCTTCCATCCTCAGACAGATGGTCAGACCAAGAGGACCATCCAGATCCTTGAGGAAATTCTATGGGTATGTGTCCTCGACTTTGGTCATAGTTGGGAGGATCATTTACCTTTGGTGGAGTTTACCTACAAAAACAGCTATCACTTCACCATCGGTATGGAACCTTTTGAGGCCTTTTATGGTCGACCTTGTAGATCGCCACTATGCTGGACAGACCCAGGGGAGTCAGCACTAGTGAGACAAGAGATGGTACAGGCTACCACGGAGAAGGTGCAGATCATCTAGGAGCAGATGAAGGCTGCATAGAGCAAGAAGAAGTTTTATGCTAATAGGAGACGAAGACCTCTGGAGTTCGAGGATGGAGACCATTTCTTCCTACGGGTCTCACCTCGATGTGGTCTATGGAGTTTTGTCTGAGGTGGAAAGTTATCTTCATGATTCATTGGACCTTTCCAGGTCCTCAGCAGAGTAGGTGAGGTGGCTTACCACCTGGCTCTTCTACCTCAGTTGCATCGTGTACACGATTTCTTACATGTATCTCAGCAGAGGAGATACGTGAAGGACCCTTCCCGCATCATCGACCAAGGGGAGTGGGACATCGATGACCGAGAGACTTTCATGGAGGTTCTAGTGGAGATTCAGGGTCAACAAGAGCTGGTCCTTCATGGACGGTCGATACCTCTGGTACGCGTACGTTGGCAGCACGAGAACTTCCAAGAGAGAACATGGGATCGAGTGGCTCAAGTGCGTGCTCAGTATCCCCTTTTGTTCCTATAGTGTGAGTTGTAGTTTACGTGGATGTAATGCCCTGAGGTGGGGAGAATGTAAAACCCGAAAATTCTGTGGAATTTTTTTCTTAAATTCATGGGATTTTTACGAGTCTGTGAAAAATTACAGTGCTTGATTCCGAGGCCCGGTGTGCTCGAAATAAATTTTTGACGTTTTGTTCGGGTACGTTCAGTAAACGTACGAGCGAGATTTTCTAACTTTTGAACCGATGCTCGAAACTAAAATTCGATGGCACCATTGAACTCGCAGCATCAGTGATTTCTTAGTGAGACCTTCAACGCAGTTGCATTCTAACAAGTATGGAAGTTAGTTTTTGGGGTTTTAAATTAAAATTGAATAAAAATGAAGTGTAAGCTTTCTTTATATTTTTGGCGGTTAAAGCTCCAAGAGGAGGTTAGTGGTGGGGGACACCACACCATAACCTCCCTTGAGAGGTTATGGTGGTGGGTCCCACCAGCACATTACCTCCCTTCGGAGGATATCCTTGGAGGCCCGCCCGAAGTTTAAAAAATCATGTTAATTAAAGAGGTGGGGACCACACGGGTTTTAAACCCCTTAACCCCCCATTTATATGGGATGAGACTCTCCACCTTCCCCCACTAATTTATTGTGCTAATGCATGTGATTTAAATGGGTGGAGCCGAGTTATTAATTCATCTTTTTGAATTACATGACAACACATAAAATAATATGCATACTAATATTTTATTTGTGTTGGAAATTCTCTTCTGGTGAGACTGTTAAAGAAAGCTCTCAATAGAGAACCATTCTTCCAACGAAGAACGTGAAGAACGTCGAAAATCATCTTATTCCTTCTTCATCTAGAACAAAGGAGGGAGCGTCGTCCTTGAAGAATGCTGATGAAACCATCCTCGGTATCCTCTTTTTCGATGTCAACGAATCGACACCTGCCTTTTTCCCATGACTTCTTCTAAGAATGAAAAATGAGGTATGGGGATTTGAGTTATTTTATATATGAGTATAATCCTCCGTTCTTCATCGTTCAAATTTCTGTATTATGGTATGCTGAATGTTATCTCCATGACGTGGAGGGCTCGGACCGCACGAATAGGGCCCGAACCTCCCCCCATTGGTTTTTCTTATTTGTTGACGATGGAGGCGGACCACGAAGAAGCCAGCGGTGCAAGGCCACCGGGACACCATAAGGGTGAAGCACCGCCATGTCGCATAGAGAAACAAGTCGTGGCCGGGCGGACGATGACGGTACCGGAGGGGCACGGTGCCGTCGCACCGCACCGGAAGGAAGAGCTGTGGCCAGGTGGGCTACGACGATTGTATGATGAGCGTGACGCCGTCACGCCACGCGGAGGAGATGGAGGCCGTGGCTAGGCCCAACCACGGTGGAGGGGGCACTGCGTTGTCGTGCCGCGGTGGTGGATCCAGGGGGGCTGGCTGAGCCGACCGCAGGTGTTCTCTATAGGCGGGACCCCTCGGGTCCCGCGGTTCACCGAACCAGGGCATAGCACCGGTTCCTTTGGAAGACAGCGGGCCGCCGCACCCTACCATGTGTGGCCAGCCGGCCATGCGGGCTAGCCAACCGGCCACGCTGGCCTGTCAGTTGCCCTCGGTTGGGCCACCTTCAGCCGGGCCGCCCTTGGCCGGGCCCCCCTCGGCCGGGCCCCCCTCGGCCGGGCCCCCCTCACCTGGGCCCCCTCGGTCGGGCACCCTTCGTGCCGGGCCTTCCCATCGGGCCGGACCACTCGAGCTGAGCCTCCCCCTTAGGCCATGTCGTTTTGTCGGACCGGGTCAGACCCACGGACTGGGTCGGACCCCGGTATGGACCGGGTTAGGCCGGGCAGTCCGACTGGGTCGGACTGGAGCCAGACCCGTTTGGCCAGTTAATACCTTTTCACCCCTATATTTGGCTACGAGCAACCGATAGATGAACCGTCTAGGATGACAGAGAGCATAGAGCAAGAAGGATCTATTGGAATACCCCACTTGAGGTTTGGATATAGTTGGGGTACAATTGGATTGGTTTGAACCTAAAAACTAACCGGGTCCCTCGATCGAAAACACCGATAACTCATAGACCGGGCATTCGATTGATGCGCCATCTGTTGCGTTGAGATACCTATGATGTTGCGGTTCTTTGAGATACTTCTATGAGATACTTAGTGATATTTGGAGTATATACTTGTTGCTCGTGGAGTGGACCCTCCCAGTGACGAGCGATCAGACTATAGAGACCTAGTAGCTGGCTGAGACTTGACTACTGCTGACCGATCGACTTGGAGTGATTCGGATGGCCCAGTGGGTAGTGCTTTGTTGTAGAAGTAGACCCATGGGGGAGGAGTGCTTGGTTGTAGTGGCATACCCACAATAATCGATAGAAGGATTACCTCTGTAGTCTATGAGGGGGAGCGCATGGTTGTAGTGGCAGACCCATGGTGGGGAGCGCCTCTGTGTGAGCACGGTAGACCCACATTACTCGACAGGTGGAGTACTTCAGTAGTCCAAGGTTAGTGGGAAGAGTTTGGTTGTAGCGATAGAACCACTATACTTGACAGAGGAGGAGTTCTCTAGCAGTCGTCGTTTCGACATCGTGGACAAAATCTTGGTTTGAGATGAGTCAATGGCTTTTGTGTTTTCCTCATTATTGAGATGGGATACTTGATAACTTAGGTATATGTATGGGAATATACCTAAGAAATGGTTATCCATTGATTTCATTCTGGTTTGTTTGGAGAGACCTTGAGGGTATCGGGGTCCCTACTGAGTATCGTTATACTCACCCCTGCATTGGCTATTCCTGCACCTCATTGTGTTGGTTGTAGATGATGAACAATACTGACGGAGGCTGAGAGCGCCAGGACTGGACGATACTCAGAGGTGGGCCTTATTACGAGTCGGTACACGGAGGAGTCAGACGGACGTGGAGTGCTGAGGAGGCCATCTATACCTAAAATTCAAGTAGGAACCCCAGAGGATGATCCATGAGCTACTCTGTACCTTTCAGCTATTTTTTCCTTATTCAGTTGTACTTGTACTCTAGTTGGGCTTGTATTTCCGGCCCCTTTACTTTTCAACACTCTTTTATATATAGATTTTCTTACTGTTTTACTTCCAGTTGTGTACTCTAATTGTGTTTGTTTACTTTTTATAAAGGCAATGCCTTCCCAGCTTAGGGATTTACGCCTTTGGTACTATTCGCCAACCCCTGGCCTATGGAAGGCGGGCATGGGGTAGTCTCAGACCAGGCCCCGAGGATGGGTCGTGACAGCATGAATCCTTTATGGATAGGGATTTCAGATGAGTTAAAGGGTCTAACAAAGGGTTTATGTGTTCAAGGGAAATGTTGCTGGAGGTTATACTAGCACATACTCCAAGATAAATTTTTAGAGATATGTATTTTATGTATTTTCCTTTGACTATTTTATATAGACCTTACACACGTGGGGATATCTTTTGACTTTTGTTTCGTAAAATGTATGTCATTTTTTATTGCATGGGTTTTTATTGTTGTTATTTATTTTTCATTTTTTTTATTTACTCTGATTATTACTTTATTGATTGTGCACTCTGAGTGGTTATCTATTACCGAGGATATAGTCTACCCATGTTTCAACTTAGGCTTTTGTCACTAGTTGGTAGCCTCTTGAATATGGGGAGGTATGCACGAGGTCATGTTTAGTTCCTTGGTCCAAGTAGTGTGATTTGGGATGGGTTGTCACAATACAAAACAACTTATCTATTGTAGAAGTTGATTGAAACTTGTGGATTATCTTATTCTCTATCATTCTTGAGAATTATAGAGGAGGATATTATCTCTAGAATTTGAGATAATTTCTTGATAGGTTCCCCTTTGAACTCAATAACTATTTTTTTTAAAAAAATGCTATAAACTTGACTATATACTTAGGGTTAATATTTGATAAGTATGCAATGGAACTTTATCAAGTATTTATTCTAATTAATTCTTTATTTCTATTAATAATAACATTATTTTTATTATATTACATGACATGGATATATATATATATAAATACCATTTCTTAAATAAATAAATCAATATTTATTAATAATGATATTAAATAAAATATATTATTTCTATTGGGATCATAACTCTGTATTTTAATCCCCTTCTAAATTTATTGAACCTTTAATAATACAATATTTATTCGAATAAATATTGTTCATGAAATAAATAAATAGATATTATATTCACTAAACTCTTGAATAAATATTTATTGTAATATTCTTGGAACAAATTAATATTTACAATAATCAATTCACTAAATTGGTGAATAAATATTTATTTATTTATTAGAGTGTCAATAATAAATAAGATATAAAATTCAACTCTTGAATTATAAAGTTTGATATCTGGTGATTAAATTTGTGCGATTAACATTAAATGAATAATTATTATTCCAAACAAAAGATAATATTTATTTTGAATATTGAATTTATTGAATTTAATGATATTTTCTATACACTTAGTGGGAATCTCTCTACGATTATTTCTTAGTGGGATTAGATGACCGGAAGTCCGAGATAAACATCTATAAACATGTCAACAAACCTATAGTGAAATAAGTTAATGATTTAGTGAAAAACAACTTCTTAAAAATGATACTATGTAATATAATCTATTTTTATTGAAATGTCAGCAACAGAAATGAAAATTGATTCTATAAGAAGAGTAAAAGATAGAAAAATAAATAAGAACAAGGAAAATAGTAGACGACTTATGTTATTTAGGAGTAACAATTATGTCCACTGAGAGGTAAAATAAAATCCAAAATATCGAGGAACCAATCAAAGGGAACACACATTGATTATAGAAACCCTATCTTGAAATGAGATTATAAATACACAAAATTTTAAAGTAACCCAAGTTGTTACAATTCCAAATCATTATATTTTGTCAGCTGTGCTATCGTAATGATGATAATAAATTCTTTGTAGTTTTTATACCAATGTGAGTAAATTATATTCTTCTATAGTAACTCTTTCACTGTAGTTGGTCAGCCTTGCTACAATGATTCTATACACGAAGTTTTTCGGTGTAGCGGAAGAACCTTTTGTGGATACAGAATTAAAAGTTCTTTAATTTATAGTTCACTGAATCCTCGAGAGATAATTTTTCAAATTAAATTTATAAATAATTAATTTTTTAGGAAATGATTACCTCATCATAGGATTCTTTCTTCAAAGTCATTTTTTATGTTCTAAAAAACCCATTTGTATTATCTTTGTTGCATTATAAGGATTCGTTGAATAATCCCTGTAGGGGTGATACGAATATGCTCTTTTGATCTCTGGGAAACTTCAATTTATTTTTGAGTGATAGAATGGAGAAATTTTTTTCATCCATTGTTTTTATTGATCGCTCGAAATTCCTTCAACGATGAGGTAGTTATTCTCATTCTTGAGAGGAAGTGATGAGGAATTGAAGAGGGAAAGATAAGTCTATTGTGTGAAATGATTCTCTATTCTCAATTTTTTATTTACCCTATACAATAGATAAACACATATATTTATAGAACCAAGGTTTTGGTTAAAATATTAATTAATTACGTACTGGCCCTTAAATACTATTATAATCTTGATTAAACCCCATACCATATAATAATAATAATAATATTGTACAGAGTCTGCTAACATGGGAAATAATAAATATTATTTTAACATCTTGTAAAATAATATTTATCATAGAACATGGTCTTGGTATATTAAAACTCCTTAATATTTAATAAATACCTAAATAAACATTTTACTCATAAATAAATATTTTTATCCACAAACTAGTGAATAATTTTTTTTAAATATTCAATAAAATAAATAAATATTTTTTTTGACAATCTGGTGAATACATACTTTTTTATTTTATGTGATCTATAAAAATTGAATACAATTATTCCTTGTACTTAAGGATACTATTTTTTCCATTAATTAAATTCAAATATAATTTATCCAAGATTAATGAAAATACATTGTGTGTGACCTTCTAGGATTCTTTCTCATTGGCATTAGGAGGGTATGTCTAAAGTACAATATTACTATCTATCAATGGGTCAAGGCACCCAAGAGTAAGAACTTAATGTTTTAATGTTTAAAACCACATAAAAATTCTGAATGTGTAATATAATTCCATTGTCCCAATATATCATCAAGAATGTTTGACATATTTTTCATCAACCTATATGCTTGATACATCTTTATTAGACTGTTTAAAATAAAATTCATCATAAATTGGACATGGAATTTATGAGACAATTATCTTTCAATCATAGGGATAAAATATCAATTTCAATAAATATGGAAGGGGAAAATCCTTTCTTGACTTATCCATAAATAACATGTCATTTGTGACACACCCAACATACCCTACTCTCACCAAAATATTGTGTGATAAGTTTTGTTAGTAAATATAAGTGTACGAGTCATGAAATGAATTAATGATTCTCTTAAATTCTAAGGACCACTATACATTCTCGTAGATAAGAATATTCAATGACACCAAAACCTATGGAATTCCTAGTAATAGGTATTTTCTCATAATCCCATGTTTGGAAGATTACCAAAATTCATGAGAAGAAACCCCATCCACATACAAGTACTCAAATATAATAGTGTATGTACTATGTGAACATGAATAGTATTTTGTCCAATTTTAGAATCAGTTTTATGATGATATTCATAACATTTCAAGCTTCTCATCATTATAGGGAACTGTGATTCCCTTTTCAATATTACTGATACTCTATGTCCTTATCACATCATTTTTATGTCGATGAATAATTAATATGTTATAATATATTTAAATTAATATTCACATATTTGAATATATATGAAATCTCAAGTGTAAAATTAGATGTCTCCAGGGAACCAAATCCAACAAACTCCCACTTGAAATATATCCAACTAATAATGACCCATTAGTTCTATCATATAGAAATATGCTTCTACTAAGTATGACTATAGTTTCTAATCCAGTCACATTTTTTTGGATAGGGTTGGAAAATCCATATGTATTTGTGGAAAATTTGTTTACTTTAACATTTTTATTTTGAAAAGATCCATAAAGTAGTGATATATATGAGTTTCCACAAATTCAGCTCATATAATAGTATTAATACCCTAAATAATCCATAGTAAAATGTTATCATGATAATGATAAAACTATTTCTTTTTGTATAAACCAAAATAATAATAGGAAATTTCTAAATGACTCCTTAATCTGCATCAAAATCCATAACATAATCAAATATTATAGATATAGCTACCACTGGTTGTAATAAGTTTTTATTTCAGAATACCTTATTTGTTTATGGGATACTAGATCAAATTGATCTAAATGTATAAAACTTTTCAACTCACTTTACCCCTAGTATTTCCACTTCTCCTGACCAAAATAACTCATCTAGTTCTACTTTATAAGGTACTATTTTATAGTTCTAACTACAATTTAATGAAAAGATGTTTGGTATGATTGATATTTACATACTGTGCTTCAATTATTAGTAATATCAAACATCATCACATATCACAGAACATGATACTTATAACTTAATCTTGTGAAATTATATTAATCTCAATAATATCTTATTATGCCTATTCATGTTCTGATGGATGTATTATATGGCTACCATAATTTGGTCTTGAATTGTTTTAACATTTATTTTTCAATTCCTAGTTATTATTTGTAATTTGACTAAATTGAGAAAACTCACAGATTTATCTTATCTATCTTGTTCCCTAGAACATATTTTCTTATTTAACTCTTACTTTTCATTCATTATTCTCAAAAAAATAGCAAGGAACAAATTGTTTTCCATATGTTATCAACATATATCTCTTGAAAACATATGGTGATCACAAATATAAGTTAGAGAAACATGTTTCTCATTTATTTCCAAATAGTTATTCTAGGATCTTTGTGCATGATTTTTAAAATTTTTTTGTGCTTGACATATCTTATTAGTATTTATTAATGTCAAAAACCCTTTTAGTTATCCCTTGTAAACATATACCATATGGAATAATTTATTCATATCATATAGACATATACTGTAAGGTTTCCTCCAAACGTAGCAGACTTGACAATCAATATCCGATATAATTATCATAGAAATATTCTTTGAAAAGTTTAATTCAAAAAATATTTTATCATGATGAGTAGTGAATATGTTTTTCTCAAAGAATAAACCTTTAAATAGTCTCTCATGCTATATTGGTACCATGTTTTACTATCCATGTCCATTTTCATTTGAATAATCACCATTGGTATCAAGTCTAATAAACATTCAAAACACGGAGTCCCCAAATCTTGATACATGGAGTCCATTACATGAATTTAGACATAATTTTTAACTTTAGCATGTTACCATTTATGGATTCATTTTAGGAATATTTATTCTAAAAGAATAATTATAATACACCATGGTGAATAGAAACCACTTATTTAGATACAAATTCAAACACATTATGTGTCTCTAGAACTAATCCTCCCACTATGCTTAGTGGAGTCTAGTATTTCTATACCAACTCATGTGTATTTAATGCCATAACGCATAGTAGTTAACTCTAATACCACTATCTTCAAAGATATGGGATTACTTTATGGTAATATATTTGATCTTGAAGGGACATTAATAACCGTAGTGGCCATATCATCATTAATTCAGATGCACCATAGTTTTTTTTATGTTCATTTGTAGCAAATTCTAGCTTCTAACAAACGATTTTCAAAAAACAAATTGTGGTAATGTCCAAATAGATTATTGTGATATAATGTTTTATATGACACCCATTATAAAATATAGTTTACATAGAGTAATTTTTTTAAATTCTAGTTATAAAATATGTATTGGAAGGAATAATAGAATATTTTCAAGATATATAAGACCAATAATTGATCTTCATTTGAATACCATCATGAAATTTATGTATATGAGGATATGTGAGTTTGGGATAACCTTTACTCCAAATATATGATCAATAATTACTTTGATAAGATTTTCTTTAATAAGAGATCTCTAAGATTTTTCAATCATTACCATGTGAACTCATTTACTTCACTAAGAATTTATAAGATTTCTTAATGGAATATTATAAAGTATATGAAGATACCATTTTTGTTAGAATAGTTCATAAGGCCATGATAAACTGAATTATTTCTTTTTGTGACGTACCATTATTTATAAAGGTTTATTTATTTAAAACATGATAAGTGGTTTGTTTGTATATCCTTCATCTTAGTTCAATTGAGAATAATACACTTTTAAGGGTATAAATAGGTCAACTACTTTGAGTTTTATTTGATAAATATTTACATAGTCACAATTAGGTAAGATTATCATATTTTCTATTCACCATTAACTGTAAAGGATATTTTGGATTCAAGAGTTACTAAACTGGTAGTTTAGTATTTAATAACTAAGAACCATTTATTCCAAAAATGAAATAATTTATCATTGTTTAAATGAAAACATTGAGAAAAATGTTTTTGTTAAACTTATTAAAAACATGAATCAATCCAATCTAGTATTGAGAAATAGTGACATATCATTAGATAACATAGTAATCTTCCTTTCTCTAAACATTTTTAGTTAACATTATAACCTTTCTATTATTGATTGTTTCTTTTAATTAAATACATGTATATTGTAAGAATATTGTATTTAATACACAATTAGTGAACAAAAATATGAAGAATAAACATGAAGTATAAGCAATATCATGCTTCTTCAATTAATTATAGTTTCTTTTCTAATGTCCATGATTTCCATAGAATAAGTAAATACCATTTTTTTCATTCTTCTATCCTCAACTCCTTTGTCTATTTGAATGAAATTGTAAAGGATGAATTGTTTTTATACTAGACATGGGATCTTGAATATTTTCTTTTAAAATTTTCATTGAAAGGGGTGGATAAATAGGTTTGAATAGATCCTTATCCACATAGCAAAGTATAGAAAACTTTTTAGGAGAGAATTACCCATTTTTTGATATGGAGTTGGATGGATAATAATAATATAGGTGGTAAGGATAATAATATAATATTAATGGATAATTTCTTTTCCAAGTGGAATCTTAATTTAGCATACTGATCAATATACCCCCACATTTTGAAAGCATGATCATTATCTAGATTTTCTTCTTACAGTCTACACTAATATAGTGCATTGAAAATTTTATTTATTTCATGGCCTTCCATCTCTTTCTCAAGAGAATAGAGATGAGATATTATGTTCTAAGAATCCATATATTTATGTTGTATAATCAACTCTTCAGACATGGTTGATCATTTAATAAATCGAACATAAGAATTATCCTCAATATATATTTGGTCGGATAACATTTCATCTTCTCCCACTTACTAGGCTGGAAGAATGGGAATATGGGATTCCAATGCATGATATAATTTTCTAGATAATAGTTCATCACATAAAATATTATATCATATCAGGAAATTTTTATTTATAAGAAAATAACCTGAGTTAAGGAATGATCAAACTGTTCTTGCGGTTTTTCTTTACATTTTCTTAAATAATTGAAAAAGATGATTAATACATTACTTGATTGTAAATTATGCAGTAAATACTAAATTAATTGATTTTATTAAATCTACAACTATTTTACCATGTTGCAATATCCCTCACCATTGAACTTGGAATGTATACTTTCTTTAAAATTTTAGTGGAATGGATCTGTATTCCCCTTCACATAACAAAACAAGGGCCATTAAAGCTATTTGAAGGTATTTAGGTAAGTAATTATTTTCACACTATAGACTTGGAACTCCTTGATCCATTGTGTGGATTCACCAATCCAAAAATCCTAACTTGGATTTCCTCAACACTTGCCCCCAAATAACACTAATTCTAGCAAGGGATCCTGCTATTGATGTAAAATGATTAAGTCATCCAAAAAACATCATATAAAATCCCCTTATAAAAGTAACAAAATGGGTTGGTCAAACACTTAGTTATATTGATTTCATTACTAATCAAGTAATGGAAGGAAAAGTCTGAATTAATATTTAGTTGATGGATTTTATATTTTTATGCATAAATTTTTTCTTCTTTTATCTTTTAAATAACATGTTAATATTAAGTGTATTTTATTTAATTTATTTACTATATTGGATAAAACATTTATTCATAATAAATTTATTTAAATTACATCATTGCACATTAATTCATTTATTTATATAATAGAGGTCTTTCATCTTTAAAATAAATAATTTATAAGACATAAAAAAGTAAATAATAAATGACTTAATCGTGAGCTTATCTAATGGTTGATTTATTGAGTGAAAAAAATCAACCTTTTACCTAGGTGAGAATTCCTTGTGTCGGTCTTGATAGGATTTAAAAAATTCTACTTGTATAACTATGTATCACCTGTGTTAGAATCATTATGGTTTAATCTTGAACTGCCTCCATGCACCTTGAGATAATCCATTAATTAAAAGTATATATAACTCTCATGAAGGTGAGGGGAACCAAAGGATTGGTTAATGAGGATTACATAAATAATAATAGACACATAGTTCCTACATAATAATAGATAGAGATAAATCTTTTAGAATATCAAATTTAATTAAATATTAAATGCATGAAAATCCATGAAATCAATTAAATAAAAACAGTAAACACATACACAAGTCTTGGTCAAACTCATTAATGGTTAAAAATGCAACAAATAAACAAATGTAAACTGATTAAAATTGATTTTTATATTTTATTAATTATAAAGATAAATTTTCTTGCATTAATTAACTGATTAATTGATATCCTTTTATTTTAATGACCATTTGAATTCCCTTAGAGATACCCATGTTAGTTTAATTAATGGAAAATAAATGGAAAAACCAATTATTTTACATTATTACAACAAATGAATTGAGTATTTTAATAATACATTAAAACCACTATTAAATTTTCCAAAAAAATAATGAAACGGTTCCAGTCAATAAAACAAGGTTTTAATGTTTTAATTATAAATTTAATGTAATTTAATTCTATCATTAATATAGATACTACACTGAGGTTACCTATGAGTTACACGTTGGGTACCTCAGTTGATTTTTAGCCAATTTAAATGCCCAGGGCTACTGTCGTGTACGTTCTCTGGACTACATGGCATGTACAATCCATATACATGTTGTGTATCACCCTTTTTGTGTGTTCGCACAACCTTCGGAAGAACTCTTCATGTTTGTCAGTCGTGGCTACACGACATGTACAAAAAAACTATACATTATTCATGTCATGTGTACACATCACTCACTGAATGGATCAATGTGTATTGTAGACACGAGAAATAATGAAGAACACATCATGTACACTACATACATGAAATTTATTTCATTAATTCTACATTTTGTCAGTCTCACATAGTTTAACCATGTATGATAACCACATAGATTTATCTAATTTCATTTTTAAATCATGTAGACTAGAAAACATGTAAGCTATCTACACACTATGTAATCTATCATGTCGTGGGTCAGGTTGGCTCAGTCTACACTTGGTGTTCAATAAATTCACTTCATGTAATTATTATTCGGTGCGCCGTGTATCCCATGACATGATAGGTGTAGTGAAATTTTGTATACAACATGTTCTTTGGCTACATGTGTGTAATCCCATGATATTTGGTCAGATTCCTCAACACTTAATAATTTAATATCATATAATTATTCATCTATTTTTTAACTTTATAAATTTTGAATCATGAACAAAGAAATGAAAATGTCAAAAAACATGTTAATTGAAACTGGATTAAAGAACGAATAATATGAGATTAAGAATCCAACCACAATTTTGAATATTGATCTAAAATAAAATAATTAATTATAAACTAAAAATGTCACTCCTATGATACCAATTGTAGGTTTTGGGTGCATTAAAAGAACCTTTGGGTGGTGTGAAATTAAAATTTATTTTAATTTAGATTTTCTAGAAATCCTGAGGGGGGACCTTTCATGTTAAATTTACAATTTATTTATTTATGATTTGAAGAAATTATTACCTCATCTTAGGATCCTTTATTTTATGACATTATTGATCTTCTAAAAACCCTTTCAGATTACCTTTATTCTTCTATAAGTATTCATGTGTAGAATCCCCTGAGTAGTGATCCACATGTTATCCTTTGATATTTGAGCAATGCCAATTGGTTTTTGGGTGGTAGAGTGGTGAATCAATTATCATGAATCCTTCATCTTGATTGATCAAATATCCTTCAGGATTGATGGAGTTATTCCCATTATTGACAAGAACAGATGAGTAATTTTAGATAGAGAGATAGATATAGAGAACTCCAATTTGCACAAATATTATTTATTCTCATTTTTTGATTAACCCTTCACAATAGACATAACCATCTATTTATAGAGTTGGGGGTTAGGTTAAAATATTATTTAATTGCATACCGATCATTAAATAATATTATTATATTTATTAAACCCCATTCCACATAATAATAATAATAATAACAATAATAATAATAATAATAATAATAATAATAATAATAATAATAATAATAATAATAATAATAATAATAATAATAATAATATTTTATGGCACACATGCAATCTTGAAAAATAAAAAATATTATTTAACCAGCTTGTAAATTAATATTTATCACTAGACACATTCTTGGTTTGTTTGAAATCTTAATTATTTATTGAATAATTGAACCAAAATTTTATTTATAAATAAATAATTTATCCACAAAATAGAGAATAAATATTTATTAATATTCAATAAAGTAAATAAATATATTTAATTCACAATATAGTGAATAAATATTTATTTAATTTATGTGACCAAGAAAACATAATTAAAATTATTCCTCGGAATTGGGAATAATATTTATCTGATTAAATAAATTAAAATAGAATTTAATCAAGGTTAATAGAAATACTTATTGCATGACCCTCTAGGATTATTTCTCATTGTCATTAGGAGGTTATGTCTAAATTCCAAGATTACTGTATAGAAATAGGACAAGAAACCAAAGAGAAAAAATGTAATGTTGTAACATCAATAACCCCATACAAATGATCATTGTGTAATATATTCCATTTATCTCAATATATCATCATGAAGGTTTCACATCCATGTCATCAACCTATATGTTTGATATTTGTTTCTTTAACTATTTAAAATAAACATCATTACACCAAGGACATAGAATTTATACAACAATTATACTGTGGTTCAAGATATCAACTTCCATAGTGATATAAGAGACTAAAAATTCATCGACTTATCTTCTAATAACATGTAATTTATGACACACCCAACATACCCAACTACCACTAACATATGGGGTGATAGTTTTTATTAGTAAATTTAAGCGTGTCAGTGATGAAATGTATTAATGATTATCATAAATTCTAAGGAACATTACACAAGCTCGTCAATAGTAATATCCAATGACACAAAAACATGTGGAATTCCTACTAGCAGTTCTATTCTCATAATCTATCATCCTAGAGATTACCATGTATGAACTTCATGAGAAGATGTCTCATCTACTTATCAGTACTCACACACAAATGTATGCATACTATGTTCCCTTTCATAGTATGTTATATCACTATGAAACTATTTTTAAGAATATAATAATAGTCTTTCAAGGTTCTCATCATATCAAGGAACTGTTATGCCCTTTTCAGTGTGATAGATACTCCATGAAATTATCACATACATATTATATAAAAGAACAATAAATATGTGATAATATAATTAAAATAATTTTCACATATTTTAATATAAATGTAGTTTTAATTACAACATTAATTATCTCTAGGGAACCAACTCTAATAGAACGGGACACTAGATATATACCTGAATTCATCCGATAGATCAGGATCCAATGTTCTGAAATCTATTTTTCTCAACATCACATCAAGTAGGATGGATTATTGTTTCATCACATTATATATTTGATTTATCTTTCATTGAAAATCCAAAATGGACTCCTTTATAAACTTCCTTTCCCAAGGATTTAATTAGATATATTTATTTCAATCAAAGAGTCAAAGATTTATTTTTTCAATTAACATGGAATGATTTTTTCTTGAATTATTTAATCAATTTCACATGATTTTTGATTCATCCAAAATGTTATACACAATCATGAGAATAATTTATATTGGTTTTCATTGATACATTGAATTACAGGACTTATGATATGAATTAATAATGATATTAAGTCCAAAGGCCAATACACCCATCCGAATATAAATTCCAAATGCTACTCTGAATCCTCCACCTCCTACCATTTTCTATAAGGGATTCATTAATAAAACGTATAAAAGGAAAGGTAAGGGCATTGTGAAACTTCTTTTAATCATTTATATTATATATTTTTATGAACCTGTGAATTTTTTTTTGAAAAAGTTGGTGGCTAATACAACTAAACTGTATTCATAAACAGGAATAATGAATCCAAATTTGGCTTCAAGGGAATGGGTTTGGTGTTTTTTAATGATGTACCTAGTTTTTAGTGTAGTGTTCCATGATAAAAAATAGTTATGAGAAGCTATGACTCATTGTTACACATCAAATGACATGCTATGAATATTACCAGTTCATCAAACTTATCCTAGATAATTTCTCAGGTGGATGCTTTTCTAATAACATAACACTCTTTTGTCAGTTTTCTATCCTCATCTTTGATGTGTAGAGATTCGTCTTTGTGGAATTCACGAACCAGGGGGAGACACTTTTTTAATAGGTTTTATTCTTTTTTAATTAATAAAAGGGCAGGGTTTAGGGTATTTAAAAAAGGGTCCGCGGAGGCGTGGACATCTTTCATTCTTCTTTATTTTTCTAAAAATCCTAAATGAGGACCATGATTCCCTACTAGAATTATGGGCTATACCAATGGTTCAAAACTATTTGTATAGCCTAGAGAACCATTGGTATATCCTATACCAATGGTTCTCCCAACCGTTGAATAAGAGGATATTGGGAAGGGCCTATACTAATGGTTTTCAATGAATAGTTGGTATGTGAATAATATAATTTTAGTTTACCAATAGTTGTTTTGAACCATTGGTGAAGATATAAATCAATGGTTCAAAACCGGTGGTATAGTTCTATAGAAACGGTTCCAACCATTGGTATAAGTGTATACCAATGGTTTTGAACTGTATGTATAGGAATATACCAATAGTTCTAACAAAACCATTAGTATAGGTCTATACTAATTATTTGGAAACCATTGGTATAGACCCCCCTAATTTCCCAAGTTACAAAAACCCCCACCCTACCCAAAAAAAACACCAAAAAACACCAAAAAAGCAACACAAATTCACATCAGCGCCCCACCTTGGTCAATTACCTACAAACAAACATCACCAACCAATATTCAAACAATGATAACATAAAAAACAAATTAATTCATTAAACCAGTGATTACACACATTCAAAACATCACATATATTAATTCAAAAATAATCAGCAGACATAAAATGTGATAAATATTAGTAAAAAATGTAAGGGATCAATCTTTCACTCATCACTATCAGTATCATCATTGTCATCCTCACTATCATCCTCATTGACATCCTCACCATCATCCTCACCATAATCCTCACTATAATCCTCACTATCACCATAATTGAGAACCTCATCATCCCGACCACCACTAGGAACAATACCCAATTCACTAAATAATGTATGCATCATTGACATATATCCATTACAAGAAGAAATAATATATAGGGGAAATGACGAGCATAATAATTCTATAAATTTCATAAATTCATCATCGAACCTTTTATTTTGTTCACATTCCTATATGGAAATTTTTTGGCCTCTTCTACCTCATCTTGAGATGGTGTTTCTTGTGAATTAGCCTTTTCCAACTCAGTGATACCAAAATTGACACCTAATGTGGGCCAATATATAATCAGGACAATACTCATCCCTAGTGAATATCATACTCTCAAATGAAGCTCATCTCCAAAAACCCAATGTAAGTGATCATTTTGCCCAAAGTTGTCAGCTTATGGGTCATCAAGGGACTCCAAATCACACTATTACAATGTAAATGGACTATTTAGCTACAAAATAGACATTAAAATTTGAAATAAAAAAAATTAAAACTTACAATCTGCTGTTGTGTCGGTTCATTTACCATTCTTCCATCTTTCTTATCTCTACTAGAGCAAAACAATATTTCTCAAGGCACACAACCTTCAATATTTAAAATCTTCCTCTACAAAGAAATTGAATGTAGAAAACCATAATTAACTATATTTTATTAATAATGAATTTCATAATTACAATCAAATGGATATACTCGATGATGCAATATGATTTTCTATAATGATTTATTAATTTGTTCTAGTATGATATGAGCTGGTAAAAAAATATTTTATATAATAAATTTGGAGAATTGGTAACATTAATAAATAATGATTTGATAAATTAACTTAAAGTAGAATTTAAGGATTCTTGTTTATATAAATTATTTCGATGAATATAAGGGAAATGTATTTATATAATAATGGAAATGGAATGTATTTATTGAAAAAAACTAATCAATATTAAATACTTGTATAATATGGAAAAAATGAAAGGTGAGATGTATGATAGTGTGTCTTTATTTGGTTTTCTATGTTTCAATGATTTAATTTGAATGGGGTTAAATTAGGGAAAAGAAAGGTAGATTTTTCATTGATGGATATTTATGATAGCAGACAGTCGACATTGGTGTTTTTTTGTTAAAAATAAACATGAAATAATTGGATCAATTGTTTACTTGGTTAAATAATGCTAATTTTTAGTTAGTATGAAAGTATGAAAGGTTATCTTTGTTTTGATCCTTGTTGTTCCTATTCAGTTTTACATGGTATAATTTTATTTAGTTATTTTTAATTCAATTTGAATAAGTATAGTTAAATTATATTCATCTTGGTTTAATTATTTTAAAATTATATTAATGACAAATGATTTCATTAAAATCAATATATTGTTTCATCTTAATTCAGTTTGGTTTATTCTGGATCAGATTTATTTATTTTTATTTTCCTATATTTTTTATGTCTTTTAATTCAAATTTTATCTAGTTTTTTCATCCCTCATATGATTCAGTTTGGTATTTGTTACTTTATATTAATTTAGTTATGTTACATTTAATTTGATTTATTTTAATTTAATTCAATTAAATCTTATTTGTTTTAGTGTGATTTATTTATTTTTTTTTTTCACTTTTCTGGATCGTGTTTAGACCAGTACATTTAGGTTTTTTATTTTCATGTTGGTTTCTCTTCTAATTAGGTTGGTTCAGTTTCATCATATTCCACTCATTTTACTTTGGTATTATTAATATTTTTTCTTCAGTATTGATTTCTTTATGTTATGGTTTAGTTGGATTATAATGCATTGATTTGGTTTTGTGACTTCCTTTTTGGTTTTTGTTTTTTCATATTCATTCAATTCTGGTTGATTTAGGGATAATTAAATCATGTATATTAATTTTTTCTTGATTAAACGTATCGTAGTTATGTTTTATTTTCTTTGTATAAAGTTTAAATTTTTTTATTTTAAATTATATTTAATTATTTATTGATGGAATCTATTTTTGGGTACAATTTTGATTGGATTTACTAGGCCTATTTAGTCTGATTCAGTACAATAAAATTTTATTTTAGTTGTTTTTTTGTTTTGTTTGATTTTGGTTTTATTTGTTTTAGGTAAAATTTTATCAACATAGTTTATCTTGGTTGGTTTCTATTTTATTCACTTTAAATTACTCATTGTAAGTTTTTTTGGTTTATAGGGGTTATTTTTATTTTATATTATTTTTTATATTTCATTTTTTATAGAATTAGTTACATTCAATCAGGTTTAGTTCATGAATTTTTACATCAAATTGATTCAGTTTTTGTAGATTCAATTTGGATTAGTTTCATTTGGTTCAATATGGTTCATTTCATTTGTGTTAAATAATACTTAGTTTGGTATGTTTGGTTTGAGATAGTTTCTATATTTTTTATTTTATTATCATCCATTCAATTCAAACTAATGGATACAATAATGTATACGAGTGAATCTTTTACCATAGGGATGTATTTTAGCCTAGTGAACACATTGATACGTAAGAGTCACGAGTAGTTATGTAAAGGTTCATACCTTTCCCCTAGAGGAGAGATAATTTGTAAATTTGTGTTATTTTAGTTGATGCATAATGTCCCACATCAAATCAAAGGGCATACATAAGGGTCATGTCCTTTCAAAAATCATAAGAGGCAAAGCTTCCACAGAGTGGCGTTTTTCCCATGATACTAAACCATTAAATATATTATCATATAAAAACATTATTGAATTCATTAATATAATGGATAATAAGTAAACTCAATCATTGGGTAATTTTAAAGTGAACCCAAAAAATATAAGAATATTAGATAGATTTCAAAGATTTGTATTTTTCAAAATAAAAGAAAGATAATCTCAAGAAGCATAACTAGGATTTTTAAAAAGTTTTTCCTTGATTGAAGAGATAATATTCACAAAAAATATATACCTTTCGACCAACAAAGTAGAAAATGAGACTTAATTTTAGGGGGATAAAAACTCATGAGAATTTGAATATAGTTTATTCACATAAAATGTTTAATATTATAATTAAATATTACGAGAGTTATGATAGGATGAAAAATTATGTCAAATATTATCCTATATTTATTAAACTTAAGTTGAATCAAATAAAACCTCTAAATATTATTTCAAATAACTCAGAGAATAGTTTTCTAACCATGAGATATAAAATAATTTTTTTTAAAAATTTATTCAACAATTCAGAAAGATCATATTTTCAACATGGAAATTGAAATTTATATCAAAATAAGAGTTTCGAATATTAAATATGTGAAATAAAAAAATATCATTTATCCTATTGTGAATTTAATGAACAGTTGAAATACTATACTAGAATATGTTTTCAATAAAGAAAGAAATTGATTAAAAAGGAATATGAGAATCAAATTTTTTCAACCTTATTTATAAGAAGATAACATGGAATAAAAAAATCTATAAACGTTTGTGCATAATTGTAAAAGTGGATTATGAATTTTATTAAATAAATATTGAAGTAAATAAATTTCTTAGATGGGATTTTAAAAATATTCTGAATCAAAAAATTAATGAAAAAATCATCTATAACCAAGAAGGTGATCCATGACCATATCCCCATATCTTTCGTTATATTATGTCTTTAGATGTTATTTTAAATGGGGGAAATACTAATTATAAATACTTGGAAGTACTGAAATTTATTATACTGAAGGAATATAATATTCATAAATCTAAAGGTTGAACTAAACAAGTGATGTAATAATAAGAAGAATAAATTATGATCATTCAAATGGAAAACTGTATGAGGTAAAATGGGGGAATTTAGATGGGGAATAGAAGATAAATACATAAAAAAGGGAGGAAAGTGAAGTGTTGGGAGCTTAAATATTTATGAGAAAATAATCTCATATAAATTCCATTACCACCCATCTTGTGGGTTAGCGGTAGAGACGATGGGTTGGACGCTACCCACTCGGGTAATGTCCTAGGGATCTTTTATTTCTTATTCCATATTCTATAGTAGTGGATGTAATAATCTATTATTATTTTTTATTTGATTATAATCCATTCAATTCTAATTAATCCATATAAATTAAAAATGAATAATTTTAATTCCCATAATTTATTTAAATAGAAAAATTATAAATTAGTGTCATATCTTCTTCCTCTCACGGTCTAACATCATAGTCTGACCCAAAGTGCGGAGGTATTTTACAACATCCATATTTTTTTTTATTCTTGATGCTTCATAAAAAATAATTTCAAATAATAAAAAACAAAGTAATAATGAAAATCATTGTAATTTTCATTAAGTAACATGAAATTTTATTAATACATTGAACTAGGTATTCTTCAAATAAAAATCATTTCACAATAATATGATTCTGGACACTCATTCATGATAGGTGTGACCTCTAAATCCAGAACAAATTTAGATTCTAGTCATTATACAACTCATGCTTATATGCTTTCCATAGATCACCTAATTCAATTAGTCATGCTATCCTCACAGCCTCACCATCGTGAAATTTATGACAAAGTTGGCACCAAAATATTATTTCATATAAATACAATAATAATATAACATTAAATCCATCGAATTTTCTTATCCATATTTTTTACCCAAGCATCATCCTTTCCTTCATTTGAATTTTGTGTCTAAGAGAGTGCCCTAATGTAAATTATGCCAAATTATTTGGAAAATAGCTCCATAAAACTCCTACATTATCACCCTATTTTTTCTATCATGTGGCTATCCTTATTGTACTCGACCATCAGTTGTGTGTGGTGGTTTCACACTGCATACGTGTGTATACGCACACACTTCCTAGTAGGTGATCCAGATGTGGAAGAAAAAGAAAAATATTATATCAATAAATCTTATAAGTAAAATAAAATATGGTTAAAAAATGTAATAGTGTTATATAAAAATAAATAAGGTAGTTTGATCAGTGGGTGTTGCTGGATCCCTAGGATCTGATGGAATATCAACAAGTACAGAAGGAGTGGGACCAATTTTCTACTCTATTCGCTCAGAATGTATCAGATTAGAAGTTTAAGGAGCATGATAATTGAATCCTAGGGAGATGGAATTAGAAGGAAAATACGATGTCATAAAGGTTTGTGGAAATTTATAACATGGATGGGGATTGGGTGCCATCATCGCATAAGGGAAATATAGATGAGAAGGATCAAAGAAAACAGAGGAGAAAATATAGGTGACTTAAATATCTCGAGTACCTCTAATGACACTATGGGACAAGAAGGTGTTCCATATGTTATGTCAGAGGAAGGGGACATGATGTGATTGGGTACACCTATTGGTGTGAGATTCACTAATACCACCCCCTCGTATCATCTAGATGAGCACTGGTACCACGAGGCTCATCAGAGAATAAATTTCACCTAGGCAGTGGATCCTTATTAAAAATTTAAAACTAAATTAATCTCATGAAATTATATTTTGTTGATATATATATTTTATATAAAATAATATGAACATGAACCAAAGAAGGTATGGACATATCTCTCTTTTGATGATTATTTTCTTTCAGCCTCTTCCTTTCTATCTCTTCAATGTCTTTCATTTCCTACATTTGAAAAAATGGAATTAATTATAAATCTATAAATAATGTGTAATCCAAGAAAGAATGAATATGGTACATGTATTAATTAATGAATACAAATTTTCAAACCAAATAAAAGTTCCATAGTGATATTACAAATCATTTTATATTTAGTGGGAAGAATATCAAATCATAAAATACATGTCATAGAAAAATCAATAAATTCAAATTAGCATGTTTAGAATGGGTATGATATAGTTTTATTATATTTTCAATGTGACCAAATTAAATTTTTGTTAGGTCATTTGGTTCATTTTTTTCAATTGATTATATCATTTTTCTATTTTTTTGGGTTAGGTCATTTGGTTCTTATTTTCGATTTCTTCATCTTTCCATTTTTTGGTTAGGTCATTTTTTTAATTGGTTATGACTTTAAATTTAATTAGTTTAATATGTTTGAATTCAATTAAACTTTTTTTACTTCCAAATTAGTTGTTTGGATTTTTTTTTAATTTTTTAGGTTCTAATACTATTTAATTCAATATTAGAAAATTCAACTCAAAGAAAACTGCAACCAATATATATTAAAAATGTACATTATGTTCAAGTTGGATAAAAAATATTTTTAATAAATATTAATGAAATTTTAATAGTACCAACCATAAAAACCCATGTAGAGATAAACCAAAAAAACCAAGAACACATATGGATGATTCAATATAGTTCCCACCAAAAATTTGGGTTCCCAATCAAATCTGAAAGTTGAACTATTGGTGTAATCATATGTAAAAAATTGAATAGGGTAAACGAAAGGAAGGATGGTGTTAATTTCATCATCACCATCATAAGAAATAAGTCTTGGTATTACTTTAATAATGACACCAACTTCAGGTCACAAATGATCTTTCAAATAAAAAACTTATTTCACCATTGATGCCAATATATGTGGATAATTAGTAGAAAGAGTACGAGTCATGTAAATGACTTGAAATATAAAATCATAATTAAATATGAAATGCCTCATCATCGAATAAAACCAATTTCATTTCATCATAGTAACTCAACCATAAGAATAATGATCTAATATTAGTTTTTCTCAACGATTCCATAATAAGATACATTTTCAATTCAAGGTCTAATATCTGATGCAGTAGCATAAAAATATTTTGTGGTAGTTACAAAAACACCATCATGTTGCATTATCATGTTCATTTCTCATTTGTTGATACATATGTACCCATTGATCACAATTGATTTGCATTTATGAACCATGAAATTATGACCAAAATCTAAAGATCTTATATCCTCAGTGACCGTATTAGTAGGAAAACTCAATACTTAAAATATAAATGAATATTAAAATTAACCAAATATCAATTTTCTTAATTAATTATATTAATAATTGTACCTTGAATTTCAACCAAGCAGAAAAATCGTTGCTAGGAAATGTGTCTCTCCTTCTCAAGGATAAATAATGATTCTTTTGATTTATCAATTTTTTATGTTACCTGCTGAAAAAATTGGAGTAGTGTAACTGATATGTATAATTAAATGATATGAGATAACATATACATGTTCAATTTAATTACATGATGTAGTCATTAAACAAATCACAGTTAAAAAAACTATACAATGTGCCATATCTTTCACTTCAAGGATTAATGTGGTAAATGTATAAAATCTTGGAATTCCGCCTAATTTAAGGAAGTGATAAAATAATTGGTTCAATTTTATCATAAGGATATTATTAATTTCCCAGTGGTATTATCTTTCTCTTAGTCACATTAGCCAAATAAATTTAATAGAAACCCATACATTCTTGATCAAAGTAACCTTTAACAATGGGACCTTCAGTATGATTCATTTTCTAGACATCAGACATCAATGTGTACATATTTATTTAAGTTGGAAAGATAGAAAAAAAGAAACAGTTCATCTAAGTATTATTTTAGTTATAATATGGATAGTTAGATGCAGCATGCATGTGAAAAATGATGGATGTAATATTTTTTCTTAACCCAAAAAAATTAATTATGTCGCTTAAAGTTTTTTTCCATGGAAGGATTGTAATAAATATTTGCACAAATATATATATAAAAATGGAACAAACAAATAATTTCCACCATTACATTATTGGATAGTAGATTATGGATTTCTATTGGAAGCAACTCATGTAGAATGATGTTATAGTCACGAGTCTTCAAAAATTTCAATTTCAACTCTATTTTGTTGACCTATTTTGATATGTTTCTTGAATAGCCATCTAGAACTATAATAGTCACTAGTAATTCAATAAATTTGATTTTTTATACTACTGTCATCACATAATAATAACATAGAACTTTGCATTTATTTTCACTAATACACAAAATGATGCAATTCTGGTTTGATACCCTAGTCCACCAAGTCATTCTGAGATTGTAAATTATCTTTTGTCTTTCCCCTTAAAATTTTGAATAATTGAAAGAAAAATTTAACATATATTTTCTTCAATGTGCATTATATCTAAGTAATGATGTGACAAATTCGATAAAATATAAGGAAACTGAAAAAGATACTTTTCTTCTTCTAATTATAATTTCTTTTAGTAGAAACATTATTTCTACTACTAAATTTAATCCAACCCTTCCTGAATAAAAAATGAAATCTTGAAATTCATTAAGAACATCAGTTACACACATATACTGAGGTGGATTTTCAGTCTTTGTGGTATTTTCAAACATTATACTATTATTCATATATGGATTATCCATTGGAAAGAATCATTTATATCCCATAAAATTGAAACTACAGAGATATTTAATTATTCTGGATCATGTATTCTTTGTTCAAATAGGACATGATAGTTTTCCCTTATTGCTCCATATAGACATCACTCTATAATTAGGAAAATTATTTATCATCCCCATGATCAAAACAAACATCTAAAATATATATTTTGAACATTCATCATATGTGTACACACCCACATTCCAAATATTATTCAACTCTTTTATTAAAGATTTCATGTATACATCTATATCATTTCCATGATCATAAGGTATATATATGAGTGTTCTTATTAAAGTGAATGGTTTCTTCATTTACATACATGGAGAAAGGTTATAAATGTGTATGAAAATGATCCATCTTCTGTGTAATGTATCAATGTTCCAAAAAAAATTAAAACTATCACATGATAGAACCAACCTCACATTACACACGTTAGCTGCAAAATCAGGATATAGGGAATCAAATGACCACTATGAAAATCCATTTTTAGGATGAAAGAACTCATCATTATAATTCTTTATGTTAGTATCATTCCATCGTATATTTTATTATATTTCTTCAGACATGAAAATATTATAGATTATGGGAATCAATAGAAAGGTCCATGTTACATTTTTTGGCTCATGATATAGTGTTCCGTCACCATTTGGATTCCATCGAGATGATTAAAATTTTATACAATCATTTTGTTTAGTGTTTTCCTCCAAGAATAAGCATAAATGTTTCAGGAAAGTATGCTTTTTTGTTTTTAGAAAATCCATGTTCATCAACTATCTTCTAGGATGTATAATGTTCTGTAGGAATATCTGTATGATCCAAAAGTATTTCCTTCCAAAATGTAAGAATATAGTTGATGGAAGTATTAGAAATACCTTACATGGTTTTCACATAAAATATTTAGAAAAAAATTCTATCTATTTCATTTTCCCACATTGTTGATATTCTAGAGTCTTGGTAGCATCATTCAATATTTTCACCCTATCAACAACATAAATTTCAGTACATACATCATGTGTTCTATGATTGAAGTATTCTTAAGTTGAAATACTTACTTTCTTATGACGGGGAATAAATAGAAGCTAATCATCTAATAAATTATCCAATACTTTCCTCTTATTTGGATTATGAACATTTTTTATATTTCATTTTCTCCCCTTTCTGATACCATACACAGTTGTTTTTTTAAAAAGTATTTGGTTATATGGTAGATAAATTCTTCATAGTGTAAAAAAGATCTTCCAATACAATTATAACATGGGTAATGTGTGTGACCACCATCCGAATCATTGTTACATGAAAAATATAAATATCCTTCCAAATTTATTTACAAATCACTTGAGATCTGATCAGTTTCATATATACAAATTCTATACATTTTATTAAAAAAATTATCTGTCATGTCATAAAATAAATTAAATAAGGTTGACGTTAAATAAAATATAGATTTGAGGAAAAAAGAATAGTTTACTCTATAAGAAACCATTACTGACACAATGGTCTATTTGATAAACTTAATATAAAAGACAAAAAAAAATACTATTTACATAACAAAATACTATAAATATAAAACCATGAAATTAAATTAAATTAAATTCAAGAATACAATAGCTGGTGGGTGGGGGATGTCTCCTTGGTTTAAAAAAATGGGATTTTGTATACAATAAATAGATTAATAAAAAAAAGTAATGAATAAGAAATATATTAGTTAATAACAGTAAAAACATGTCTACAATATGTTCTATCCCCATTAAAATTGGAAAGATAAATGTTTAAAAATACCAATTTGTGGAATGGTCTTCATCCATGTTGATCCACTCAATATTACAACATGGATGGTATGAAATTATTATAAATTATCAAATGAATTTTAAGTTCTATTGATGTATATAATACCACATTTTAATTCTTGGAAATCATTTCAATGCTTCCATTCTCTTAATCAATTTATTATTAGTTTCCACATGTCGTGGTTAAAGAGAAAAGATTCTTAAAATGGAAATATATCAAATATTATCTTTACATTAATCCATTCATATGATATTCATCAACATAAATTTTTTAAATGGTTGTGATATGTAATATTTGGAGGAGAATATAAATATTTGGTTTTTATAGAAGAATAAAATGATTTTATGATTATCTCAAAATCAATTTTGTGAAATTATTTTTTCATGTTATTTGAGTTTCTGAATAAGAAAAATGAATTTAATATTACATTCTATCACAACCAAGGAATATAATTTTAAATTTCAGTGCAAGGAATCAACACTTTTCTACATCGCATAGTCTACCCAGAAGATTCATTTGGATTCAACAAGATGGATCATTCATATCCATCATTTTCGAAATTATATTGTACATAGTAAAATTGAGCATAATTCATTGAATGATGACTCTTATAGTTTTATATGTTTTCCCTTACTCATGGAATGATAACTATAATTTTTCATAGAATTTACCGTATGATTTTTAGGGTTCCATAGATCTTTTTCAATTTACATTTTGTCATTTTTTATCCATTATTAAATTAAATGCTACTCTTACAGAATTCATAACATAGCCTAACATCAACTAGTCACCTATAAATGAATCTTTCACATACCCTATAGTATTTTTACTTTTCCATTTTTATTAGTTTTAAGCTTTTGTAATATAACATATCTATCACTCATCCTTACATATAGTCCCCTATCCTAGATTGTGGTTATTATTGTTTTTTTTTGAAATTATTTATTGTAAGATTGATTCAAAAAATATCAATGTTATTAAATAAAAAAATCAATATATCTAATTATTCTATTTTAAAATATAAACAATAAAAAATGTCCTAATGTACGATATTTATTATAAATTAAAGGGATGTAGATGTGAAAATTTTATAAAATCCTAAAAATAGTTCACATGTTGGGGCTTGATCATCAACCACATTATTTATCATGTCATCAAATTAGAGGAGAAAATAAAATTATTTAATATTTATCTTTTCACCAAACTCATTATTTAACCAAAATATATTTAAGATAATTTCATTTAATTTTAATATCAAAACCAACCAATAAACACCCCTAGTGATCATTATGCCCAAACAATCTTAAATATAAATTCAATTTCATGATATAATCACAATATTTTTTAAGAAATATTTAAAATGAATAATAATTCATTTATCTAGATATAAATAATAATGAAAACAAAATATTCCCCCGATGATGGATAGATTTTTGTGATGCCTTAATTAATATCATTATAAAAGAAAAACCAAGCTTATAAAAAAAATATCATAATTACAAATGATCCATGAAATCACAAAATAAAAAAATCAAATATTTATTAAAACCCCATATTACCATGTAGAAAAATAATAAAGAATTAAAAATGAGAAAATTAGTAAATTTTCTATTAATATATGTTTAGACAACCATTTTTTCAACACCCACAAGAAGATTTAAACATATCATAAGAAATAAAATGAAGACTAGATAATGAATATACTATAGTATTTTTGACCTAGAATATAAATAAAATTGATGGTTGATAGAATACCTGAACAATTTAGAAATAACATATTTAATAATGAATATGAATGGAAGTAAAGAAAGAATATATAAGCAATCACCAGCACTGGAAAAGAAACCCGAATGCTGATTTCTAGGGTTTGGGGGCTCTAGATTGAAATGTGAGGGGAGGAGGAGCCCGTTTGGTATTTGGGGAAATCCTTTATCAATGGTTTTAAAAAACTATTCATATGCAGTTACAAATAGTAATGTTTTTTTAAAACATTGCGGATAGTTCCATTATTTTAGGAAGATATACAAAGAGTTAGTTAAAACCATTGGTATATGATGAAGTAATTAGAGTATCCCAACGGTTTTGGAAAACTATGGGTATAACCCCATTGGTATAAGTCTTATTTCCAGTAGTTCTTCTCACTATACCTCCAAATAAGTTTGAATGGGGTTCATTCATCCTTAGAACCTACAAAGATGAATGATCCCCATTCACACTTTGAAATTTTTAAAATAGATTCATGAATGAGGTTCAAGCTTCTTGTCAAGAAAATACTATAAATTGTGGTGCCTCCCCCATCCATTTTCAACTATTATATTATGTGTTTTTTTCAATCTCTACTAGATTTCAATCTCAACACATATTTTTGGATTTTAAAAAGGTAAAATTTGAACATAAGAATTTTAATTGTCTACATGTTTTTTTTAATTTGTTATTATGATTTATTTATTTATTTAATATGTATGGATGTATGGATGTATGGATGTATAAATTATCATTCTTTGTATTATTTAATTTCTATATTATTTTTTGTTTTTTTAAGATTTAATTTAAATTGAATTATTTATGAAATTTAAATATGGTGTTTACATAATGAAAATTTTATGTATAAAATATAGTTTATATTTAAGGGAATATTTTTTTTAAAATGTATATATTTCAAATTTTATTGGTGAATAATTAGATTTATATAGATTTATATGAATATATTATATATTATTTCAAAATAAACCTAAATTAAAATTATAATATTATATACACAGGTAAATAATGTGAATGTAGGTAAATATTTTATAAAAATTATACTATGAATAATTTTTTCAAAAAAATACTAGTTATATTAAGTATCATAATGTTTTTTAAAATCATATATATAATATTAATTTTGTTAATGGAAATTTTTTTACTATGAATAATAATTTTAAATTATATTGACTATAAATAATCTGTATTCCAAGTAATAATGTATAGAACATAATTATTTAAAATTTTAAAATTATTAATACTTCAGAAAAATTGTATATACATATATAATTTGATAAAATTTAATGTAACATTAGTTTATAGTATTTTAATGGCTATATAACTTTAAATTATATTACTATTGTTTATTAAATTTAATGAAAATTATTATTAATAATATTTTTAGTATTTATGTATAAATTAATAATATTTTTATTTAGGAAACTATACTTGTTTAAAAAATTATATGTAATTATATTTTAAGATATTAATAAATAATGTTGAATATATTTAAATATTTATATAAATATATGTTTTTTGGACATATGAACACTAATATTGAGTGCATAAATCAAGTCTTCAAGAGATTTTGTATATTTCTAATCATAGGGTTAGTATGGGATACATTTTATACATGTGTGAAGTAATTCGTTGAATAGTCCCGACATACCTATCAAAGGATGCAAAATGGAATGTGTTTTGGTCAGAATTTCCAAATATACATTGATCATATATTGAAGGATAAATCATCATTACATGTTTGAAACTTTGAACATGTTGGGATACAGTTTAAGGCAACAAAGTTCCATGACTCCCTTATAAGAAATAGTGGTCAAGTGATGGTGGCCATATTGGAAATTATATTTTGTGATTGTAGTTATTTCCAGGAATTGAGATATCCATGTGCACTTGTTACTGCTACTTTTGCATCTGGGAACATATCATGGGAGCCCTATGTTAAAAAATTGTGTCACCTGAGCACTATGATTGACTGTTATAGTGAACCTTGGATGTATGTCGGTGACTTTTGTACAATTACCTTTCCAACTGATTAGCCAAATGTGGTCTCAAATATTACCAGGTCTCATATTATAAATTTCTCAATTATGAATTAATTCATTTATAGTGTTTTAATTTATTTATTATTGTATTTATTATTATATTTATCATTTGAATTAGAATGAATTTTGTGACATTTTTTACTTTTACCTTTCTCACTCATCATTTGACTATGGTGCATGATATTACCAACCCGTGCCCTCAGGTACTGCCCAAGTTCACTTTTATCAGAAAGGAGATGGACTAGCCTTGACAATGGGGAGTGGGAATATGATATGAAATTTTTCACCCATAAGGGAATACTTATAAAATATGTCCCCATGTGAAAATACATGTATCCACTTCATAACATACTTGATTGAGTTTATTTATTTTATGATCAATGTGAACATTTCATTTGTTAGTTGAAATTTTCATTAATGGATCCTTTTATTTTTGAATTAAAATATTTATGGCTTGTTTCAACTCTAGTTTTTTACATTTCTAGCTTTTGTCATAAATAGCTTTGTGATATTTCAACAATTAAGAAATTAAACACACAACAGAAATGAATAACAAGAGGTTCAACCTCAAAATGAATTATCTTTCCATATTTCCTTGAAATCGCATAGTGGGTTGGATATATCATGAAATCACTTATACTATTCAGTATTTTTATCATGTTCGATATACATTTAATTATTTAGAAAGAAATTAAAAATGAATTTAGATCATTAAAATAATAAATTGATGCAGTAATCCAACAACATCAGTAACATCAATTACCTTATCTCATTTTTCATCTTTTTGTTTAGTTACGAATGAAAATTATAATTTTTTTTTATTCTTGTAGTTTTTAAAAAACATTTTAATATTTTTTTAAATAACTATAAAAATCAATGATGGTATCAAAAATAGAGATGATGGACACTCTATTTCTCATATTCCAAGATATAAATGCTTCATGGCTGGTCATAGAGGGACACCCACTTCCTTATAGGAGTGTATTTAGATCTCACCATTTACATGATGTTATACCACCTCCTTCCATCATCCTTAATCTTCATTGTGTAAGGTTTTATGGTGTAGGGATGTATGAATTCACATTCATTGTTCATAAACATATTGCTACACTCAAAGAGGGATGGAGGCCAGCGACAGACACATTTATTTTTACGGATGGAGAGATGACTATTAATATTAAGGATGTATCTGTTAAGTTGGGCCTCCCCATAGACAGCGAAGTTGTGATGGGATGAGTTGGTATATATTACTTTGATCTTTTTCATAGAGTACTTGGTATTGAGGTTCATGACGATGGAAGCTCCGCCGTTGGGAGCCGGTTATGCCTTCCATGGATAGATAAGCAATGTTCTCATATAGTCGATGATGCTGATGAGATCACCATGATTATATTTTGAAACTCATATATTCTAAGACATATTGGTGGGATGATCTTCATTGACCATCAAACTAAATTTGGCTATATTATGTATTTAACATTACTGGAGGATTTGGTCCAGACATGGAGGTATAGATATGGGTCTGCATGTCTTACATATACATAGAGAGTGGTATGCAGTTCATGACACATTGACAAGATGCATATTACATGATGTGTTATTCTTATTCAGATGTAGATATGGGAGCACATCCCTTGCTTAGTCAAAATTCCAGTGTACCACTACCAGTTTATATTAATAGGGAGTTCCTACACGAGTGATTTTATGTTTTCCATCCTTCTTATGAGAAAATAAAATGTATAAGTTTATATTATAAAATATTCTTATAAAAATTTTATCTATAGGTGGAGTAAGACACATTGATATTCAGATACAAACATGCATGATTTCAATGATTACATACTTTTGTTGGACAGTCTTCGAGAGAATGTTGTATGTGATTATAAGTTATATAGTTAAATTATTATTGTGTACTATACATGTCTTAATTACTAATAAAACATCTATATCTTGCTCAGTACCTTGAAATTCACCTGAAACATCAAATAAAATCTCATGATAAGTCTTTTTCATAGGAAGAATAATCTTTTCCACTGCTCTATGAAATAGGCTAGGTCAACGATGCCTCCTCTTACTGATTCATAGATGTGAATGAGTTGGGCGATATGAGAATCCTGCAATAATAAATTATGGATTTATCTAAAGCTAATAAAAAACTATTGAATAGTTTAAGGAAGAATTATTACCAACCCATGATAGCCTTGTCCGTTTCATATAAGATCTATCACTAGAGACATGCAGTACCATACCCCCTAATCTAGTATATCTGATAAATACATGCATACTATTTCGGCCTGTCATAATCAAGACTTATGTCATCTGTCTCACATCTCAATATATTGTTCTTGATATTCCTTCTAGTAAAATCCTTACATCACTGAAAACTTTAGGGAATGAAGTGTGTGTAATTGACTGGGCATTACAGTAATGGGATGATAGAATCTGAACCACCTCATAACTCTATTAGCATGATTCCATTAAAAAAATATAAAAATGAATCATTGGAATAATATGGGTGACTTTGGATAATATCCTCAATATATATTTTGGATGAAAACTGAAATATAAAAAATGAATAAACAATTAATAAATGAAGACATACACTATACATAATAATAATTTAACTATATAATTAATAATAACATAGGTCATCCGGATGAAGACTGTCTAGTATAAGACAGTAACCATGTCCTTATGTCTCGTTGCTTTTGAACATCGATGTTCCAGAATCCAACTATTGATAACCTTTTTATACTTATATTTGACAATATAAACTTATACATTTTATGTTCACATAAGAATAAAGGAAAAAAAATAGAATCATCCAAGCAATGACTCATGTAAAATATCGATTGGGAGTGGAATGCAGGCATTTGGAGCTAAGAAATGGATGTTCTCCCATATCCATATCTGAATAATTATAACACATCTTGTAATTATTATATTAACGATGAAACATGCACTACATAGAACCTTTTATGTATATAAAATACATAAAAACCCCTAGATATACCTCCATGTATAGTAATAATCCTCCATTAATGGTAAATACATCAAATGAAAAAATGTAGTTGAATGGTTGATTAAATCTTGCCGCTAATAAGTGTCAAAATCAATGCATGTTCAAATCTCAGCACAATGTTCTCATTATCATTATCAGCTAGATGAGAGAAGTGCTTGTCTATCCATGGAATGCATCTCGATGAAAAAACTACCATCATCCTAAACCTCAATGCCCAATAGTCTATAAATAAGATCAAACTAGTATATACTAACTCATCCTATCAAAACTACACCGTCAATGGGGAGTCCCAACATAATGAAAAAATCCTCAAGAATAATAGTCATATCTACCTATGTAAAATGAAATTTCAGTGTCTCTAGCCTTGATATCTCTAAAATCATAGTAATGAGGTGTGTATCGATGAATGTAAAGTCTCATATGACAATATTGTACAACCCAACACATTGGAGATGGCAGATGATAGAGGGATATGGAGCAACAAGATTGAAATGGCGAGATCTTCATTCACTCAAAAAAGGAACTGAAAATCCCTCTATGACCAGCGATGGAACTTGTATCTCTTAGAATGTGAGCAATGAGGGTGTTTCATCTCTACATTTTATATCATATTAAATTTTTATAGTTAATTCAATGAAATTTGTAAAATACTTTTTAAACTACAAGAAGAAAAATTATGTAGATAATTAGCATTCATAATGAAACATCATGATGAAAAATGAGGTAAAAAAGATGTGAATGATGTTGTTGTACTAGTCTATTAATTTTTTGTTTTAATAATATTCAATAAGGTTTAATTTATTTATAAATAATTATATATATATATACCAACCATAATGATAATCCCACATAGTACAAGTGATTTCAGGATATATTCATTCGACCATGTGATTTTAAGGATAAGTTTAATTAAAATTCATTTAAAGATTGAACCTATTATCATCCATTTATGTTGTGTGTTTGATTTATTAATGGTTAAAATAATATAACATTATTTTTTATTGGAACTAGAAATGAATCAATTGAGAGTTGAAACAATACAAAAATGAAACAAGTTAAAAATAAACAGATCCATTAATTAAAAATACTCCATATGAGAAAAATGTATACATTCATGATAAAATAACCAAAATCAATCAAGGATGATATGAAGTGGATCAATTTATTGTCACTTGGGGACATATTTTTTTATTATTCCCTTATATGTAACAAATTTTGCATTATTTTCCCACACCCCATCATTATGTCAATTCTATCTCATTTCTGATACGAGTTGATGTGGGTCATCCCCAAGGAAAAAACCTAATAATTTCAAGCACCAAAGTTAGCTGAGGAGTAGGAAATGTAATATAATGAAATATTAAAAAATTATTTCTGATTAAATCCAGAAATTTAAAAATCCATAAATGAAAAAAATCTATAAATAAAAGAATTCATAAATGAAAAATCCATAATACAAAACTGGGAAGTATCAGGGACCATAGTTTGCTGATCAGTAAGAAAGGTAATAGTTCAAAAGTTACAAAAAAGAATCTATAATCCACTATAATAGTCAAATTGAGTTCTAATGTGATACATCAAATCATCATAGGGCTCCCATGATATGTTCATCACTGCAAAAGAAATAAAAACATGTGCATATGGACATATCATTTCCTTGAAATAACAACAATCACAGAACCATTTCTCCAAGAAAACCACAAAAACATAAACATTTTTCCTTTGATTAGGCTGTGGAACTCTATTACCTAAAATCAACTCCCTACCAAGTCAAAGGATTGAACACTCAATGATGTTGTATCATGCAATATTTGATCTATGTCTCTTTGGAAATTATTGAATTTGTTTTCCATTTTTCATCATCTGATAGGATTTTTGGGAATGTTAAACAAATTACTTACAAATAAATAAAAGTTCCCATGTAAAACTGATGTGATCAATAATTTACGCAAACCCTTGATGACCCCACTTTTTAAATTCATAATATTACTGTTCATATGACCATATGATAATGCCCATTTTTCCTTTGAAATCTGCATCATATAATCATACACATCATGATTAGATCTTGGAATTTCTTCAAGTAATTGATGAAACATTCCTTGTAAGGGATTGTATCCTAAAACCATAATAGAATAATGTATTTAAAATGATATAATTTTTTTCAAAAAATTATATGTTTTAAAAAAACATACCCAACTTGATGATCACCTACTTTATTGACTCTTCGCTAAAATTTTTATTCACATTATGAGAAATATGTCTAATATAATCTTTATCATAAGAATTATGTTATATCTATGAAACACCATAAATATTAAAGACCTTTATAATTGTTCGATGTAGATTATCTATCAAGAATACCCCTAGCTTTGTGTGACATGAATGCACAAATAAGCCAAAAACTAACTCCATGAATCAAAATTATCCTTTTCAACAATGTAAAATAAAAGCGTTAGAGAAGAAAAGTTACCATATTTCATGGAAGAAATTTGTAAAACACCTTTATACATGTCAAAAAGAAAATTTTCATCGACTAGAATGATTTTTTTACAATATGGGAAGGTAGTGATACAAGGCATGAATGCCCAAAACAGCCTATAGAAATTAATCTTTTTTTTGATCAACTCAGTGATATAGGGATACATTCCCAACAAAATCCAAATGATAAATAACATGGTTTTTAGAGAAAACAATCACCTAAGTTGTGGTAACACTATATATGATACGTCTCAATCACCATAAACTTTCAAGATTGCCTTTTGTTTTTCATTCCAATAATTATCGTATGATATCTTATATTTACTCAAATTTTGTTTTCATTCAAGTATAAGGGATATAGGAACTTCCTAAACCATTCATATTATTTCTATAATAATAGTATATTTAAAATCTGCATTAATTGGAGAGTGATCCTATAACAAGATTGTATGTGCACAAGTGTGTGGGCATTCTAATTGGTTATCTTCAAACATGAAAAAATATTTTCAATTTATTACATTTTTAATTTACATTCTAGACTATATTTGTCACACCAAATTAGATATTTTTCCTTCTTGGAATCATAAAGTACATATCAAAAATTTATCTATATCTGATACTATTTTGTCACATTTTTCAAGGCACTTTTACCTTTAAACACATGACAAACATATATGCTGTTATCAGTCGATGTAAAACTATTACCTATAATTCTAGAGAATTCTATTTCTAGTGTCATGGAATCCCAATCAAAATTCTAAGCACGTGGTGTTCCTTTGATGAAGGAAGACAATAATTTGGGATGATTAACACTAGTTGGTTACTCCCTATCTATAAAAGGAACCTATTAAGGTTCATGTCCTTCATCATCCTAACCTACATCATCTCCTCATGAATCACCATATACTTCCTCATCTGATAAATTGGCATTCATTAAATCTAAAGTATAGATGTAGATGCCCCCTTAAGTTCATTACAAATTCTGAAAATCTTCTTTGTAAATTTTTCTTATTACCAATGTCATATGAGAATGAAATGAGTGAGATTATTGTGAAGGAACAAATTCAAGGGGCTCCCATAACATGGTTTTGTAGTAGAAGGTTGCACCTCATAAATATAAAAAATAACCGGATATAATTCCATTAGACCATTATTGAACTGTTCCCAGAACAATGATGATACATCCATTCCATCCTCAACATTGACTAGATACTACTCAATTTACCATATAAAATCAAGATATTGAAGATGATAGTACAAAATTAATGTAATTGATTGATTAGTCCATATTTTTTTCAGACTATGAATCTTCATAAAAATTTCATGCAATGTCACACATTCATGAATATTTTCCACAATTTTAGGTGGAAAACTACAGCTAAAATCCTGATTAGTATAAATTACCTCACTATTGAAGTATATTGACATATACATGAATTACTTGAAAAGAATTATTAATAAAATGTTATATACTACATCATAAAATGTAAAAAATGTTTTAATCTATTATGATTAAATAATTGTGGCTTTATCATGGGAATTTTTCTATGGATTGGTTTCTCATTATTTGACAAATCAATGAAAAAATTGGGGTAAATCCTAGAGCCTCTATTATCTCATATTTCAGAAACCATCATTCTTATTTTAGGTATGGTGTAAAAATCTAGATTCAAATAACAACACTTCTTGAATAACACCCTTTTATTACAATGTATCTGATATGCAAGTGAGGTGGTCTAGGGGTTTTAGATACATAACATTTCTCACATGGATAATAAGGTCCTTACCTACATAAAGAGAGGTATTACATGTATTTCATCAACAAGGAAAATAAAATTCAATTATTAAAAATTATATAATTGAAAAAATACATGCAATTTCAATCATAGATTTTTCAGTCATCTCAAAACCAGTTAATTATGAAAAATTAAATAATTAAAAAAAAGAAAATACAACATGCAATTTCAATCATACATTAGACAGTCATATCAATATCATCCATCTTACAAGATTTTTAAAATGTTTGTTTAGGATAATTATTATGTTCTACATGTTAAACTTTACCTATAATTATATCGAATATATATATATATATAACAATTTATATTCATACTTTATTGAATATTTTTTACTAATATATTTGGAAGACTATAGCTAAATCCCCGATCGATAAAAATTATATCACCACTGTATTATATTGAGAAAAATATGATTACCTAGAAATAAAATTTAATAAATCATTATATATATCTATATAAAATCATAAAATGTTTAACATTTATTAATTAGTTTTGATTAAATAACTATAACTTGATCTTGATAAATATTTTATGGATTAGTTTACCATTATTTGATAAACCAACCAAAACCTAGGGGGGAACACTTAGAGCCTCGATTAACACAAATTTTTGAAACCACTAGTCTCCTTTCAAACAATAGTTCCTCTTGTTAAACACCTTTTTATTATTTTATTACTCCCATGTAGGAGAGGGGGTCTGGGGGTTTAGGATAGATAAAATTATTAAATGGACACACATGTCCTTACATTATTAGAAAAAATGATGAATGTGGGTCATCAATGAAGAAAAATGTTGATTCAATAAGGTATCCTTATTACTTTTACATTCCTCTATGTTTTGAAAATCACAAACACTTTATCTTAATGCAATTTATCGTTCCATAAAGATTATTTTCTTAAGGAAAATTTCCCTTCTCCAAGGAAAATTTTTATCCTTACCTTTGTTTTCATTCTATAATTTTATAATCTCTCTAAATCAAACTCATTTTATTTATAAGTCAAAAATTAGGATTTGTATCTAAAACTTTAGAATCTTATAATTGTTTGGATAGAGAGTGTTCTATTTTTAGAATCCATATTCTCTGAAATTCAGATTCTGAATTCTCTGAAATTCTGATTCTGAATTCTATGAAATTTTGATTCTGAATTCTCTGAATTTCAGATTCTGAATTCTCTAAAATTTAGAATCCCAGTCCTTTGAAATTAAAATTATAAATTCTTTGAAATTCAAATAATGAATTCTTTGAAATTCAGATTCTGAATTCTCTAAATTTTAGATTCTGAATTCGCTAAATCTAGATTTTAAATTCGTTAAAATTCAGATTATTAATTTATTGAAATTGAGACTCTGAGTTTCTCATAATTTAGACTCAAAATTCCTTCGAATTCAAACTCAAATTTTTTCATAATTTAGACTCCGAATTCCATAGAATTCAGACTCTGAATTCCTCAGAATTCATAATCTCAACTCCTTAGAATTCAGACATCGAACTCCTCAGAATGTAGACTTTGAATTCCTTATAATTTGGACTCTAAATTCCCCATAATTTAGGCTCTGAATTCCTCAAAATTCAGACTCTAAATTCCTTAAAATCCATACTCTAAAATCCCTTGAATTCAGACACTGGAATCTATATAATTCTGATTCCAAATTATTTGTAAAATAGAATCTGAATATCAATTTTATATAAAATTAGTTTGTTTATATAATTATAGTACTATTTTTATTTTTTATTAGACTCCTAATTCTATTAGACTCAAGATATTTAGATTTAGTTAAGTTAATCTATTTTCCTTATACATGTTATTATTATGAAATGATGTCATGCAATCTGTTTCTAACTAACCTTTGGTTGAGTGACATGTGTACAGGTCCCTCCGAGATTCAAGGAAAAATATGATTCTTGGAGGAGAGAGCTGACTGTTGGAGTTGGGCCTATAAATATGAGCTCATTTGAATGATCTCAAAACACTATTCCATAAATATAGATATTACATGCTATAATGTGAATTCTTGAGAGAGAGAGACTCTCATGCATTGTGCATTATGAATTTTTTTTCATCTTTCTTCATGCGACTCTGATTGTTGCTGAGTACAATCTAGGGATTCTAGAGATAGGAATACATAGGTTCCAACTACCTTAATGTTCGAGGGATTATAGGGATAGGAAAACAGAGGTTCTGACTACCTTAAAGATCAAGGGCTTGCAGGGATAGCAAGATTGATTTTGATATTCCTATCTAGGGATTCCCCTGGTGTGGGTAAGACAGACTTTCTTGAATGTTTAAATCAAGGGACCTTTATCCATGTTTTTTTGGATACCCTACTGTTTAGATAAAAATATTTCCTACTTGTTACTTGTTTTGTTTTATGTTTTTATTTCCACTCTATTTTGATAAATGGTGAAAGTATAACCATCTTATACTTTATTATACTTTTATTTAATCAGATAATAGTTTTAATTAAGGTTAAAAATGAAGGTTTTTAAGCTAACAATTCACCCATATTGTAATTGAGCATATACATACACAATTTTGATCATACAATTGGTATTAGAGGAGCTCTCTGAAATACTTATACTCACCTATTAGCTTTCTTTCTAAAATTTTCTTTATTCTAAATTTTCTTGCTTAACTTTTTTCACTTAAGTTTTTATGAAGAATTGTAATCTTTGATTATAAACTTTTTACTATTAACATGTTTTTTTAGAAAAGACATTTTCTTATAGAATAGTAGGAATTAATGTTGGTTCCCTTGATAATCTAAATCATACGAGACCAACTATTTTTAATGATAATTATTAGGAGTACTCGAGAGATAGAATGAATACCTTTTTCATTAACACTAGTGTATACAATTTTGTAATGGTTAGTGGTGATTAAAAAATTCTATACAAGGAAGTAAAAGCCTTCACTAATCAAGAAAAATCATAATATCAATTAAATTACAAGGTACACAATAATTTGTTGTGTTCTATGACCAGGAACATATATAGTCAAATATATTCTTCTATATATTCCAAATTCATATGTAATAAACTTGAGGTTACTCATTTTGGTACTTCCAAAGTGATAAACCTAAAAGAGAAATGTTGAGAGTAGAATATCATGGATTTATATTTCCTTATAGAGAACCAATTTTCAAAGTAAAACAAGGATTTATGACTATAATGAACAATATTCAATATATGGGAGAAGAAGGTCTTGATTATGAAGATATTATGGAAAATATAATTGATATTCTGATAAATGAGTGAGAATAAAAAAGGATAACTATCGATGAGAAAAGGAAAGTTTCCAATATTACTCTTGTTGAATTTTTTGGAACTCTTCTTCAACATATGATAATAATGAAAATAGATGATGATATGAATAAGAGGATGAATGGAAATGGAAGTATATCCTTTAATACTACTAAATCCAAAACTCCAGGAAGGGTTTCAAGATCTATGTATAAGAAATTTACAATTCTATCTATGTCAAGTTAATTTGAACATTCTGAAAATGAATTAGTTAATCTTGCTCGAAGGATGGAAAAGATAGTGGGGAAGAAAGATTTTCATTATAGGTAAAAAAGAAAGAATGAAAGGATTAGAAATATTCGGAAGTCACTTGTTATAAATTTAATAGATCTGGACACATCAGGCCAGATTTCCCCATGCTAAAGAGAAAAGATAGTATGGAAAATCATTTTGAGAGAAATATGAATAAGTATTACAAGACTAAGGATAAGATATTTTTAAAAACTAATGACACCTAGAGTGCCAGTGATGGTGAATCTTCAGATGAATATTCAAGGTAAGAATCTTCTAGCCAAAATAATATTGGTCTACTAGCCAAACAACCCATTAAATATCATTTTATAATGGACAAGGTACACAATAATAAATCTATTACTAATGTATCATTGAATGAAAATTATACTGATGATAAATATTATAATTCTTGAGATGAAGAATCTTCTTCTTATGAAGATATTTCTTTACCTTATTATGAATAAGTGTACCAGTTTGATATACTCTTTGAGACTAAAAATTTTAATATAAAAAAGAAATTACAAAATGAAAATTCTAGAATTTCAGTTGTAACTAAAGAAGTATAACATCTTTCTAAAGATTTTGATCTGATTTTTTTAGATTTTAAAGTGTTTCTAAAAACCTTAATGAAGTAAATTCTAAGAAGGATAAACTTTATATGGATTTGAAGATGTAATTTATAAGAAAAATATTTTATAGGCTAAATGTAGTTCTTAAACTAATAACTTTGAGGATAAATACCTAGTTATTAAACTAATGTTAGAAATATTTTCCTTAAGTAAATTACTGTCAAACGTTACCTCTAGTAAGGGAAACATTGACAAAATATATTCCCAAATCTGTCCTTTTAGTAATCATTCTAGATTTGGTTATACTCATTCAAAACATGCTTTTAGTAATAACTATTTTGTTCCCCAAAGTTCTCCATTTTGTACTAAATGTTAGTGTGGTGGACATTGGGAGAAAAAATGTTCTATAAACAAATCCCAATCTTTAAGATATCATAAAGCTTATTTTTCTTAGAAAATGTGGATTCCTAAAATTTTACTTTCTCATATTTATTGATCTAAGAAATTTTGGATTCCAAAATTATAACTCTTTTATTTTCAAGAAAATAATGAAAGTATCAACAACAACATATAGTTCATGAATATTGGATGTTTTGGGAATATGACTTGTGACAAAAACATCTTTGAAAATATTATCAAGACAAAAGGAAGAAAAGTAAATTTCAGAGATAATGTCGAGGGAGAAATTGTTGGTATAGGTAACACTGTTCTTCTTGGAAAAACATTTATTTCAAATGTTTTATTTGTTAATATTCATAATCACAACCTCATTAGCATAATTTAATTTTGTGATTAAGGTTACCTTGTGAATTTTAGGAATGATAAATGCTTAGTACCCAATTTCAAGGAAGTGTTTATTCTTTATGCCCATAGGCATGAGAATGTATACACACAAAACATAGAAGACCTTAAGATCCTATATATAACTTGTCTAAGTGCAATGAAAGATCAATCTTTGTTATGGAATAGAAGGTTAAGAAAATGTAACCTTAGGAACATATGCAAACTCTCGATGAAAAGACTTGTTAAGGAACTACGAGAGCTTATATTTAATTCTTTAATAGTTTTTGAACCTTGTCAATATAGAAAGAAACATAAATCAAGTCTTAAATTAATCATTGAAGTCTCAAATTCTAATGCATTGTTGTTAGTGCATATGGATCTTTTTGGTCTAACAAAAATTAGAAATATTGGAGGCAAATATTATGTATTTGTATTAATTGATGATTACACTAGATTTACATGGGTTTATTTTCTAGAAAACAAATATGAAGTTTGTTCTTATTTTAATACTTTTAGAGACCAAGTTAAAAATGAGAAAAACCTTACATTGATAACTATTCATAGTGATCATGGAGGAGAATTTCAAAATTCAGATTTTGATATTTTTTGTAGTAAGAAAGGCATTACTCATAACTTCTCAGCTCCAAGAAATCCTCTACAAAATGGTGTTATTTAAAGAAGAAATCAAATTCTTTAAGAGATAACTAGAACCATGTTGAGTGAATATTCTATATCTAAAAACTTTTGGGATTAAGATGTTATAACTTTATGTAATACTATAAATAGAGTTTTAATCATACCTTTTCATAACAAAACACCTTATGAATTGTGGACTCGTAGAAAACCTATAATTTCTTACTTCAAAATATTTGGTTGCAAAGTATTCATATTGAATACTAAATATAACATACATAAATTTTCACCCAAATATGATGATGGAAGTTTCCTTGGCTACGCCACAACTTCTAAGGCTTATAGAGTTTTTAATAAAAATACTTGTACTATTGAAGAAACAGTGCATGATAAATTGGATGAAACTAATCCTTTATGTTTTTAAACAACCCCAACAAACATATTTTGATGTGTTTTCAAAAACTAATTATAATCCTTTTATAGAATATTCTTCTAAAAAGAAAAATTTTCAAGAAAATATTTCAAAATCATTTACCCCAGAATATTTTCTATCATATGTCGATAAACAGGTTTTAAAAAACACAAATTAGTTGTTTCTTAAGAATCACACCAGTTATAGTATCATTGGCGATGTAAATAAACCTATAAGGACTAAAAGTTTCTTAGTAAATGACGTAGAACATCTATAATTCCATTACCAATTAGAACAAAAAATAACTAACGAAGCTTTAGGTGGTGATGACTTGATTAAAGCCATGCAAGATGAGCTAAATGAATTCGAAAGGAACAAAGTCTGTACCTTGGTTGAAATAACTATGGAAAATTCTGTAATTGGAGTAAAATGGGTCTTCAGAAATAAGTGTGATGATAATGGAATCATAGTACGAAATAAATCTAGATTAGTTGCTAAAGGATATAATCAAAAAGAAGGAATAGACTGTGAATAAATCTATTATCATGTAGCTAGACTAGAATCTATTATCATTTTACATGCCTTTGCAGAATTTATTAATTTAAAACTTTTTTAAATAGATGTAAAGTTTGATTTCCTTCATGAATATGTTCAAGAGTAAGTTTATGTTGAACAACCTCCTAGGTTTGAAGACACAAATCATCTTGAACATGTTTTCAAACTTACCGAAGCTTTATATAGACTTAAACAATCCCCTAGAGTTTGGTATGGTAGACTTACATGGTTTTTGATACAAAAAAATCATGTTAAGGGAACCCCTGAACCAAATATTTTATAAAGAGTGATAATAAATATGTTTTGATTATTCAAATTTATTTTGATGAAATTATATTCGGTTTAACTCACCAATCTTTAACTGATTCGTTTGTGAATCTAATGAAATATGAGTTAATAATGAGTATGATGGGTGAGTTAACATATTTCTTAGGTTTTTAAATTTCTCAAAAACTAGAAAGAACTTAAAGATCACAACATAAGTATATTAAATATCTTCTCAAAAGGTATCGATTTGAGAACACTAAAAGTATAAGTACTCCAATTGGTACCTCAAAGTCTTGTGATCTTGATGAAGCTGGGAAACTAGTAGATCAAACATCATTTAGAGGTATGATAGTAAGTTTACTATACTTGAAAGGTAGTCATACAAAATTAATGTTTTAAGTATGATTAAGTGAAATATATCAATCTAATCCAAAGGAATCTCATTTAAAAGTAGTGAAAATATTTTCTCTCTCTTTAAATGGAACCATGGTTTTAGGACTTTTCTATTCTTATGGAAATGATTTCATTTTAAAAAGTTTTTCGGATGCTTATTTTGGTGGATGTAGAATGGATAGGAATGTACATATGGAACTTGTCATTTATTAGGAGATTCATTAGTTTCTTGGTCATGATATTAGCAACACTCAGTATCACTCTCCACTACTGAAGATGAATATGTAGAATTTGGAAGTTGATGTGATCAAGTGTTGTGTATGCAACACACACTCACAGACTATGGCATGAGTTTTACCAAAACATAAAAATTGTGTGATAACACTAGTTCCATTGCCCTAAGAAAAACCCTGCACATCACTCCCATGAAAAAAACATAGTAATTAGGCATCACTTTATTATGGATCACACACTGAAAGGAGATATCATTCTTCAATTTATCATAATGCAAATCAACTTGCTGATATTTTTACAAAATCATTACCCTTATAGATTTTAAAACATTAAAAAAAGTTAGGAATGATACCATAAGGTAATCTTCTATAATAACTTTTTTGGAAACCTAACTTCTTACATTAAAAAACTCTTTTTCATAGGGTGAGTAAATTTTCTTGTAACCTAAATTTTATTAATCAATTTTTTTGTAATAAGAAGTATGAAAAACTCAAATTCTGGAAGTCACATTTTTTCCTTTAATTAGTTTTTTTTTCAGTTTCCAAAATTTACCTTCAATAAAAAAATTATAAAATCCAAAAAATTTCCTTCCTTAAGAAAATTTTCTGGAATCTAAAATTTCGTATGAAGAATATCTTTCTTTACTGACAGTTTCCTAGAAATCAGAAAGGTATGATTCCTTAATTAGGTATTTGTAATTTAATTTTTTCACTTGTCGGTATTTTTATGTTGTTTTATGAAAATTTTTTAGATTCAATTTCCATAAATCCGATATTTTATCTTAGAAACCTCAAAGGATCAGAAACTACCAAATCCTTCTTTGGCTTTCATCTCAACCATTAGATCAAATCATGATTGTTTCAACCATTTGAGTAATTTAAGAATATGAAACGTCACTTCAACACCTATTTAAAGGCCCCCTTTTACTCATCCCATATAAAGTTTCAAGTCTTCTCATGCTGAAGCTCTTACAACCTTCAAAAATACCATTCTTCTTTTCAGAGTTTTCTTAGACTACAAATGTCTTTGAGAGCCTCTCCTCAGAAGTAAATGTCTTCATCCAAGGAAATCACAGAGTAGAAAATATACAGATAAAGGTTAGTTGATCTGATATTTTTCTATATGTATAATTCCATGATTACACAGAATTCAAGCTCAATAGATGGAAGAGTCTTTGCGTAGAAAAAATGAAAACGTAGGATCTAATTTACCCTCAGTTACTTGTTGAGTTCTATGAGACAATATGAATTTTTAATGATGGTGGGAGAGACATGTTTTTGTTTAAGAGTTGTGGGAAAACCTATTCCCTTTCCTTCAATATGTCTGCAAGTATTATTGGAGTTCCATATAACAGGGAAGCAATTTTATGCACCCAAAAGCTATAAGATTTAATAGGATGCGTTGAGAAGGACAAAGCTATAGAGTGACTTGGACTCAAAGGAGTGAAAACACTGAAGACCAACCATCTCTCAAAAACTTTCAGTATTCCAGAGTTATGGGTTTGAGGTTTTCTAATTCTGAGAAAAGGAGACAAGGACTCTTTGAAGAAGAGTGACATTTACATTCTGGATTTTTTGGTGAACTTTATGAAGATAAATCTGGTGAAGTACATCATGTTAACAACCACTAATATCAAGAATAGGACCCTAAAATTGAAAATTTTCATGTATATTGAAATTCCATCCAATATCATAGTCCTATGCCTAGAGTCGTTCAAAAACCCCTATAGTTCTAAGCTAAGAACCTTGAATATTTTTTGTTGAGTGATGATACCTTGAGGAGGATGAAAATGAGTATCAATAGTAAATCTAGAGAATTTTATGATATATTAGAAACTAAAGTTGAAGATTTAACTAAGAAAGTGGAATTAGTAAAGACTTATAAGAAACCATAGAAGAATAGAATGTAGAAATAACTGGAAACCAAAGAGAAGCCTTTAAATATTGAATGTCAGTCAGCACCCCCAATGTCAAAGAAGCAAAAAACCTACCCTGATGAAGTTGTTGAAAAGTGGAGGGAAGAGAATAAAAATAAGAATGAAGGAGATCCTAACATTGTCTTAGATCCTATTGTGGAAAATTGAATGATAATTAAGGCTTTTGAGTAATATGAAAGGAATGAAAAAAAGAAGAAGAAAAAGAAGAAGATGTATGAGGAAGAAATCATTCAATATCTTCTAAAGGCTAATGAGAAATCTTCTGAACAAATTTTGGTGTCAGAATCCTTTTTAAAAGAATCAGTACCAGTGAATTCGGGAAAGAAGATGATAAATCTGGAACCCGAAGTAGAGGAAGAAATTGTTCAAGAAGATAAAGCAGAAGAAGAATAAGAGGAAGAATAAGATGAGAGTGATGATGTGATAAGGAAAGTCTAAGAATATCATGATAAGGAAATCCATTCTGAAAAACTATCAATCCAAAATTCCCATGTTGAATCAATAAAAATTGATTCATAATGAAAATAGGATGAGAGTCAGGTAGAGGATAATAAAACTTCTGATGATGAGATCAGCAATAAATACTTCATTCAAACTGATGATCTTAAGGCAGATGCTGAGAAGGAAAAGGTTGATGAAGATAAAAATTTTCAAGTCTCAGATAGTGAGCAAGAATACCCAAAGGTCGCAGATAAAATTTATAGAGTCGATAAAGGAAAACATGTGATAGTTGATACACATGATAAAACTTCCATGGTCAAGAAGGTTGTGGTAGGATCATCCAAGATGAAGGTTGTAGAGACATAAAAAGAATATTCACCTACAAGGAAATCAGATTTTGAATCTTCTTCCATGGGTTAGGACATTATTGTGCAGTCTCTAAAGAAATCAGTAGACACCATTCCTTTGTTTCGGAGTATTGACTCGAGGTGTCATCTGCTTCAACAGTCCTTTAATTAGAAGATATTATCCTTAAGCCTTCTCATAAAAAATTCGTCAATCTTGAGGCTTATTTCAAAACCTTTTATATCGTTTATGATGCTCACATGAGATCTTGTAAGGAATTTAATAAGTGGTCCAAAAGAGAAATTGATGACTTTAGAATATTTGATGACTTCCATGACTTAGTGAAATATGCCTTCAATAAGTCAGATGACAGGATAACAAATCTTACAACAAATTTTACAGAGAAGATGATCCTTGATCAACTAGCCTGGATGCAAGAAGAGAAAGATCTGAATGGGATGTTAAATTCAGTTGTTCAAAATATGAAGAGGTAAAGGGATCTCAAAATAGAGTTTTAAGAAAATTTCAGACAAAAATAAGAGTTATTGAAGTCTTAAGAAGATATTCTTAAGTCTTAGGATGATAAAATCAAGGCTCTGGAAAATTAAAATGAGGATCATGAACAACTGCTCAAATGGTTTGAGGAAGATCATAAGGAGCTTAAGAAGCTAAAGACTATCATGAAGAAGATCATGCCCAAGGAAGAAGAAGGATGAATATTTTTACTTTCAATTATGATCTTATTTTGTACTTTCTGGTATCAATTTTTCCAATCCTAATGAAAAATCTTGTTGTTCTTTATTTTTATTATTTTATAGTTCTAATCTTTCAGGTACCATATTTGTTTTCCATTCCCTATATTCCTTTATGAAAATAACAAATGTGGATAAAGGAATGATAAATAAATACTAATTATAATGAAGATAATACCATAAGTAAGGGGGAGTTTAACTAAGGGGGAGATTACTTAAATAAGACTTTCATATGGAAGAAAAAGTAGAATATTTCTAGGGAAGTGAAGAATACGATCCTTAGGGACTTTAAAAACTAAGGGAAAGTCAGTAATATTCATCATGATTCATAAGTAAAGGGAGATAAGTTTTCGTTTAAAATTCATAAAGAAAAATATTTGTCCTTATATTCTTTTTTGAAAAGTTGTTTGTGCTTTCCAAAAAGGGAGATATTTTTGAGTTAATAAAGTTTCCTTATGACTTTTCCATTCCTCTATGTTTTGAAAATCACAAAAACATTATCTTAAAGAAAATTTATCTTTCTTTAAGGATTATTTTCTTAAGGAAAATTTACTTTTATTAAGGAAAATTTTTGTAACACCACGAGCTTCCATGATACTCTTCTCATTCAATAATGCAATAGCTTGCATTGTACGCAACTTCGAGTTCTAAAACACCGCGACTAATCAAAGTAGCCGTTATGAATAGTAATAACCACTTTTTAAAATTATAGAAATTTTATATTTCAAAATGGACTTCATTTTTGGATTCGGAATATCGAAATTAGCCTATGTTGATTTTTTGGTATTTTTCTGAGAACTTCTAAATTTTTATGAATAGTGAAAAATACTTAAAAACAACTTTTTTAATAAAAATAATTTATAGTGACAAGTTATTCTATTTAGTGGTTTTAATGTATAATTAGAATATATTTTTACCATTTTATCCAATGGTGGTCATTAGAATTAATTTAACATTGAAATTGGATATAAACAATTGCCAATCTTTTGATATAAATTGTTTCTTAAAAACACGCTACTTGTTGTAACTGCGGGAATTAATTATAAAATTAATTAATGCAACTTATATGTTTGGAATTCTTTAAAATATACATCATTTTTTAATTTGGAATATCAATTATAGCTTAGGGTGAAATTTTTGCATTATTCTGAAAAACTTCAATTTTTGATGAATAGTGAAACCACTAAGTGGTTGTTAAAAAACTGATTTTTCGTTAAAATGAAACATTACCACCTCTGTGATTTGAATTTCAAAAATCCGACATACATGGTTGTCATTAGGAAGTAAAATGTGGTTCAATGGGATTAAAATAATTTTTTGGTGAATAGTAACTTTTAAGTTCTTAATCGCGATTAGAGGTAATTAGTGTAGTTTAAGGTAAAAATAATGTTTTAATAATATGAGGTGATCTTGACACATGTCCTACCCTCATTGGATGTTCCATGGCAGACCTAGAAAATCCATGGGTCAACTTGGGGACCCCATGGAGCCACTTTAGTTGGAAAATGACATAAATACCTTTTATTTAATGTTAAAGCACAAAATGACACAAACATGAAATGGTTTACTAAAACAATTTTTAAATGGGCTTATAAAAGTCATATTTTTGACTATAAATAGTCATTGGAAAGCTAAAGAGAGTTCCTACGTCATAGTATTTTTTTATAATTTTTAGACAATAAATAAATTAAATTATTTATGACATCATTATAATGCAGCAATGACCTCATTATTTAACGATTTTAATAAAATGAAAATATAATGTAAAATACAAGGCATAAACTTGTCCAAATACTATTGGATGGGTAGATTTCGAACCCTTATCACTGTATCCTCGAATTATATAAGTGTGGGACCTTTAAAATCCGAAAAGCATTGTATAATAATGTAAACTTTCCTTACTTTCCAAGAGTGCCCCTCCTCTCCACTTATAAAAGGCCCCCACCTCTACCACCTCATTCACACTTTAAAGCCATTTGGCTCGGCCAACCTCTGCCCAAATACTCTCCCAACTTTCCCCCTTACTCCTAGAAGCCTCACTTTTGGCAGAACACTTCCCAAGGAAGCCTTTGGCTCAAATCAAAAAGAGTTACCCGATTTTGAAGTAATGTCTTCTCTAAGGTTGTTTTGTTTTATTTTTATTCTCCAACCCCCTAAACTCTTTTTATTCATTTATTTTGTAACAAAACCAGTATCCTCAATATACTAGGATGTTGTTATAAGATGGATTCGAGCTACAGTTACACACACCTACATCTAATGGTTAAAGAACATACGGTTTCTGTGGATGGCGAATTTCTGCCTCACGAAACGATGATTGTTCAACACTCATAAAACACATTCAAAGGTGGCCATTAAGATGTCACTATATTTATATATGATATATAATATGTTTATGTTTTACTTATGCTTCAGTATTTCTCATTTATGGCATACTTTATGATTTCCATTATGGGTAAACGCAATAATTTCATTTTAGGAAGTGCGGACTACCGCCCCCTCAAAGTGATGTGAATCGTTAATGCCATATGTGGGATGTATAAAGGATGAGTAGATGATATTATATGCTATATTATACTGGAATTATATTATACATTTATATAATTATTATTTCATTCCATTAAATACAAAATAGAAATGAAAGTACCGTTCATGCGTACGTACGGCTTACCGTCTCCATGAACGGTGCATTTCATTTCTTACCTCTAAATGTTACGTAATATTATGAATGAATGTATATACTGGATATATATGATATATGTGATAGCTACATCATGAATATAATTCTGTATATAATGGATATTTCACCACATTAACAACTTGTAATTATAAGAAGTTTATTATTGACTCAAGTACCAAAGATCGACAAAACGACCGTTATTAACTTAAATAATTACATAATGTTCATAACATTGTAATAAGTGATATAAAAAGGATAATGAAATTGAAAATGGTTCTTAATAAGGTAGATATTAACTCTATTTTATTATTTAGGAGGTTAAAGAACGGCTGAGTCAAGTCGGACACGAGGTAAGGGAATTTCTTAACCCAACTTCCCTTCTTTGGGTTAATCTCCTACTTTCAAATTATGTCATGATATTATTATGTCCTATTTTGTATTTTTACTTTATTTATGTGTACCTATAGTGAATACACATAATAGATCTATTTTATTTTAAAAATTATCCTTTTAAGAACTTCGTCTCAATCTCCTTTCATTGAGGCATATTTGGTTTTATACACAACATTATTTTATACGGTGTATAAACCCCTTTGACTATTACATTTATTCAAAAGGAATCTTTTTTATACGAAGCGTTTTACTAAACGACAAAAAGGGAATGTTTTTCGTTCCATACATATGCGGCGAAAATGACTTCTCCGCCGCCGTGACCATTATTTGAGTTTCGGCTTCCTCTACAAGCCATCACTTTTTTTAATGAAAAATAAATACAAAGTTTTAACTTTCTTTTATTTTGGTATTGAAAATTGTTTTGAAAGCGTTTTTATTATATCAATGTGTTGTATTGATATCTTGTGATTGAAATGTGGAAATGTTATGTTTCCTTTATGCATGTTTTATGTGATACAATTATGTTATGGTTTATGATATGTTTAAATCTATTCATATGAGGAATGCATTGGACTTAATAAGTGACGGGTGGAGCCCGCTATAGCTCCTAGATGCATCGGTAGGTCTCATGAGACAACTAGACGTGGAATTGGCCGAGGCCCTTTCCCAATTTGATTTGTGATTTTGGCCGAGGCCTTAATCATTTTAGAGGTGTTGGCCGAGGCCTTGACAAAATGTTTCAGAATGTCTGGCATTATGCATTCCATCATTATGAAAGTGGTTATTGATATTGCATGTGATTATTTGACCAGTAGAATATCCATGTGAATAAGTAAATGGCATTATCTCACTTTACTTTTGGCATATTATGTTGAAGTTCATGTTTAAAAGGCTTTTTTTTAGTTATACATTGCCTTAAATGTTGATGTTTATTTATGAAAGCTTCCGCAATATTGTTATCCTTACTGAGCATCTGAGCTCACCCCTTTCAATATTTTAATATTTTCCTGGATGTGAAGAAGTATTTTATGAATGACCTGTCGGGATAGTCATAAGAGGATATGAGTGTGGACTATGAAGACTTTGTTATTAGTTTTTCACTTTATGATGTAATGTAACATTTATGAATGTATCTAGTGTTTCCAAGGCTACTAAACTAATCGGTCTTTCAAGACTTGATCTTTTGTGATCATGCCAATGTTACGAAGTAATGCACCGACTCTGGGTAGCTGGGGTCGGGGCGTTACAGTTGGTATCAGAGGCAGTTTAGTACTAACCTTGGAAGCTAGATTTAGATAAACACTGATTAGAGAACATATCCCAAAGATAGACTTTGAGGATTAGTATAGAATAACTTCCTAGAATTTTGGTATTATAGAGATTTTGTGAGTTTTCCGAGCAATACATCCCTGTCTGGATACGAGAAGGTAGAGGCGGCTCTGGCACAGATGTACCTAGGGGTAAAACCCGAAAACACCGCTTTGAGCTAGACTCGAATGGGAACTGGTGCACGACAACGGGCCTTGCTGCACTCTTGGTTACGACACTCCCGGGGGATTTGCTTAGGATAATTCTCATTTTCTTCAGAAACCATTATGTAGTGTTTATGAGTATATACTTCCACAAAGAAAACATTCTTATGATTATGGATTATATCCATAAACCATTCAATTTACATTAAGTATCTTACAAGTTTGGAATTATTCATTGTAATTCATAAACTAACCTAGTTTATGCCATTGTATAGAAATGACGCCTAGTGGAAGGAATGGAAACCGTATCAATGCACGCACTCAGTGTAGGGATTTCCCTCCTGCTCAAGATAATTATTGTAGATCTGAAGATATAACTGGTGCTGATCAACTTATTACCATGCTAGGACAGATCACTCAGGTTATGAATAATAACCTTACTCGTATGGAGCACCCTGATCCGCAACGTGGAGGATCAATGTTAGACCGCTTCATGAGGCAACAACCACCATCATTTAATGGGGGTACAAATCCGTTAGTAGCTGAGAAATGGATAAACTCCTTAGAGAAAATATTCCACGCCTTGGGGAGTAGCAAAAGGGAGAAGGTTATCATGGCAGTTTACTGCCTCACTGGAGATGCTGATCAATGGTGGTCATTGATTCAAAATACAAAGGAAGATGAAGAAGTATCAAGTATGGAATGGAGAGAGTTCAAAGAGCTTTTCCTAGAAAAATACTTTCTTCATGACCATCGAGCAGATATAAAAATGCAATTTCTGAGTCTGAAACAAAAGGAGGATGAGAATGTCGCAAAGTATGAGGCTAACTTTACAAGGTTAGCGAGGCATGTTGCAGATTATATACGTAACCCAAGAAGTAAGATTGATCGTTTCTTTGATGGGTTAAAACCTTTTCTCCGTCGAGCTTTAGTATCACAATCTTTCTCAACATACGAGGATATAGTCTCATGTGCTATCAAAAGAGAAAAGGAATTCTCTATGTTTTATGACAACAAAGTAAAGCAAGAGAAGAAGAGAACGGTGGAACAAGAGACAGATAAAGGGAAAAATGGAAAGAAGGATTTTCCATTATGTGATAATTGTGGGAAGAATCACCCTGGTACTTGCCTAAAAGGAATGGGAGTTTGTTATAAATGTGGAGAAAAAGGTCACCAGGCGCGTGATTTCAAGGGAAAGAAAGAGGCTATCAATGTTGAATGATACAATTGTAGAGAAATGGGGAATTATGCAAATGAATGTCCTAAGCGTCAGGGAAACTTACCTCAGAAAAGGCCAAGGGATCAAGGACAATCTTATGTTGTTACTACAGTTGAAGCGGAATAATTAATGTATTGGTGCTTTTAGACTCATGGATTATATTCTGGTTATTAGAATAATGTGATATATATACAAGGATTGTACTGTAGTACTTGTTGTTTTAGTAAGGTTTTAATATGATAAAGGTAATCATATTTTTAGTATGTGACAATAAGAGAAACTTTTCTTTGTTTGGGAAATCTGATGTTACAATTGATTTTGGAATTTAGAGACCTTTTAGAGAAAGTCTGGACAGAGGTATTTTGGATAACTATAAAGGTTGGAGTGGATTAAGTTGATCTTTGGATATTATTGTTTAAGGTTAAAAAATTTATGAATATTATTTTTGGAATATTATAATACTATAGTTTTAGGAAAAGGACAACCTGCAGGGTGGGGCATAACCTGTCACGTCAGACAAAGCTGCAGGAATCGAACCCACAACCATAGTGCGACATGCCTTTATTTCCTACCACTAGCCTACAGGAAGTCCCTGGTTATTACAAAATAATTTTACTAATCTAAATGGTATGTGTTAACATTTGGAACCTTATACAATTTGGATAAGTATAATATTTTTGAGTTCTATTATCTTTTTGAGTGAAAGATGAGTTGAAGGTTGAAACTCTAATTGTCAAGCATAAATATATATATACCTATCTCTTATTCAATGAATAAATTAATTCTTAAACTTTAGTAAAGGGATATTAAAACAAAAAAATGTGTTATCCTAATACCTTATGTCTTGTTGAACTGATGATATTTTAAATCAACATAGATTGAAGGCTTTGAGGCCCTCAATTTGACACTTGTTTGTGATTGATGACCTCAATCACTCCCTACAAATATTTACGTTTTTCCTCCAATTATATGTCTCTAATTGCCAACAATGTTCTCCTAATCGAGATCATACTTGGGTGGTGACTTTTTCATTTCCCTTTCCCTCTTATTAAGGGTAAATTTTATTAACCTTATTTCCGATGTGGGTTTTCCACAAAGGTATTTTCTATTTTCAACCTTTTATTTTCAAATAAAAATATCAAATTGCGAGGATGCAATTTATTGAAGGAGGAGAGAATGTAACATCCCGAGCTTCCATGATACGCTTCTCATTCAATAATGCAATAGCTTGCATTGTATGCAACTTCGAGTTCTAAAACACCGCGACTAATCAAAGTAGCCGTTATGAATAGTAATAAACACTTTTTAAAATTATAGAAATTTTATATTTCAAAATGGACTTCATTTTTGGATTCGGAATATCGAAATTAGCCTATGTTGAATTTTTGGTATTTTTCTGAGAACTTCTAAATTATTATGAATAGTGAAAAATACTTAAAAACAACTTTTTTAATAAAAATAATTTATAGTGATAAGTTATACTATTTAGTGGTTTTAAAGTATAATTAGAATATATTTTTACCATTTTATCCAATGGTGGTCATTAGAATTAATTTAACATTGAAATTGGACATAAACAATTGCCAATCTTTTGATATAAATTGTTTCTTAAAAACACGCTACTTGTTGTAACAGCGAGAATTAATTATAAAATTAATTAATGCAACTTATATGTTTGGAATTCTTTAAAATAGAAATCATTTTCGAATTCTTAATATCAATTATAGCTTAGGGTGATATTTTGGCATTATTCTGAAAAACTTCAATTTTTGATGAATAGTGAAACCACTAAGTGGTTGTTAAAAAACTGATTTTTCGTTAAAATGAAACATTACCACCTCTGTGATTTGAATTTCAAAAATCCGACATACATGCTTGTCATTAGGAAGTAAAATGTGGTTCAATGGGATTAAAATAATTTTTTGGTGAATAGTAACTTTTAAGTTCTTAATCGCGATTTAAGGTAATTAGTGTAGTTTAAGGTAAAAATAATGTTTTAATAATACGAGGTGAGATTGAAACATGTCCTACCCTCATTGGATGTGCCATGGACGATCAAGAAAATCCATGGGTCAACTTGGGGACCCCATGGAGCCACTTTAGTTGGAAAATGACATAAATACCTTATATTTAATGTTAAAGTAAAAAATGACACAAACATGAAATGGTTTACTAAAACAATTTTTAAATGGGGTTATACAAGTCATATTTTTGACTATAAATAGTCATTGGAAAGATAAAGAGATTTCATACATCATAGTATTTTTTTTATAATTTTTAGACATTAAATAAATTAAATTATTTATGACATCATTATGATGCAGCGATGACCTCATTATTTAACGATTTTAATAAAATGAAAATATAATGTAAAATCCAAGGAATACACTTGTACAAAGACTATTGTATGGGTAGATTTCTAACACTTATCACCTTAGCCTCGAATTATATGTGTGGGACCTTTAGAATCCGAAAATCATTGTATAATAATGTAAACTTTCCTTACTTTCGAAGAGTGCCCCTCCTCTCCACTTATAAAAGGCCCCCACCTCTACCACCTCATTCACACTGTCAAGCCATTTGGCTCGTCCAACCTCTGCCCAAATACTCTCCAAACTTTCCACCCTTACTCCTAGAAGCCTCACTTTGGGCAGAACACTTCCCAAGTAAGCCTTTGGCTCAAATCAAAAAGAGTTACCCGATTTTGAGGTAATGTCTTCTCTAATGTTGTTTTGTATTATTTTTCTTCTCCAACCCCCTAAACTCTTTTTATTCATTTCTTTTGTAACAACAACAGTATCCTCAATATACTAGGATGTTGTTATAATAAGTATTCAAGCTACACGTACACACACCTACATCTAATGGTTAAAGAACATACGGTTTCTGTGGATAGCGAATTTCTGCCTCACGAAACGATGATTGTTCAACACTCATAAAACACCTTCAAAGGTGGCCATTATAATGTAACTATATTTATATATGATATATAATATGTTTATGTTTTCCTTATGCTTCAGTATTTCTCATTTATGGCATACTTTATGATTTCCATTATGGGTAAACGCGATAATTTCATTTTAGGAAGTGCGGACTACCGCCCCCTCAAAGTGATGTGAATCATTAATGCCATATGTGGGATGTATAAAGGAGGGAGTAAATTATATTATATGCTATATTATACTGGAATTATATTATACATTTATATCATTATTATTTCATTCCATTAAATACGAAATAGAAATGAAAGTAGCGTTCATGCGTACGTACGGCTTACCGTCTCCATGAACGGTGCATTTCATTTCTTACCTCTAAATGTTAAGTAATATTATGAATGAATGTATATAATGGATATATATGATATATATGATAACTACATCATGAATATAATTCTGGATATAATGGATATTTCACCACATTAACAACTTGTAATTATAAGAAGTTTATTATTGACTCAAGTACCAAAGATCTACAAAACGACTGTTATTAACTTAAATAATTATATAATGTTCATAACATTGTAATAAGTGATATAAAAAGGATAATGAAATTGAAAATTGTTCTTAATAATGTAGATATTAACTCTAGTTTATTATTCATGAGGTTAAAGAACGGCTGAGTCAAGTCGGACATGAGGTAAGGGAATTTCTTAACCCAACTTCCATTCTTTGGGTTAATCTCCTACTTTGAAATTATGTCATGATATTATTATGTCCTATTTTGTATTTTTAATTTCTTTATGTGTACCTATAGTGAATACACATAATAGATCTATTCTATTTTAAAAATGAACTTTTTAAGAACTTCGTCTCAATCTCCTTTCATTGAGGCATATTTGGGTTTATACACAACTTTCTTTTATACGGTGTATAAACCCCTTTTACTTTTACGTTTATTCAAAAGGAATATTTTTTATACGAAGAGTTTTACTAAACGACAAAAAGGGAATGTTTTTCTTTCCTTACATATGCGGCGACAACGAATTCTCCGCCGCCGTGACCATTATTTGAGTTTCGGCTTCCTTTACAAGCCATCACTTTTTTTTAATGAAAAATAAATACAAAGTTTTAACTTTCTTTTATTTTGGTATTGAAAATTGTTTTGAAAGCATTTTTATTATATCAATGTGTTTTATTGATATCTTGTGATTGAAATGTGGAAATGTTATGTTTCCTTTATGCATGTTTTATGTGATACGATTATGTTATGGTTTATGATATGTTTAAACCTATTCATATGAGGAATGCATTGGACTTAATAAGTGACGGGTGGAGCCCGCTATAGCTCCTCGATGCATCGGTAGGTCTCATGAGACAACTAGACGTGGAATTGGTCGAGGCCCTTTCCCAATTTGATTTGTGATTTTGGCCGAGTCCTTAATCATTTTAGACGTCTTGGCTGAGGCCTTGACAAAATGTTTCAGAATGTCTGGCATTATGCACTCCATCATTATGAAAGTGGTTATTGATATTACATGTAATTATTTGACCAGTAGAATATCCATGTGAATAAGTAAATTGCATTATCTCATTTTAATTTTTCCATATTATGTTGAAGTTCATGTTTAAAAGGCTTTTGTTTTAGTTATACATTGCCTTAAATGTTGATGTTTATTTATGAAAGCTTCCGCAATATTTTTATCCTTACTGAGCATCTGAGCTCACCCCTTTCAATGTTTTAATATTTTCCAGGATGTGAAGAAGTATTCTATGAATGACCTGTAGGGATAGTCAGAAGAGGATATGAGTGTGGACTATGAAGACTTTGTTATTAGTTTTTCACATTATGATGTAATGTAACATTTATGAATGTATCTAGTGTTTCCAAGGCTACTAAACTAATCGGTCTTTCGAGACTTGATCTTTTGTGATCATGCCAATGTTACGAAGTAATGCACCGACTCTGGGTAGCTGGGGTCGGGGCGTTACAATTTTTATCCTTAGATTTTTTTTCATTTTCACATTTTATAATCTCTCTAAATGAAACTCATTTTATTTCTAAGTCAAAATTTAGGATTTGTATCTGAAAACTTGGAATCTTATAATTAATTGTATATAGAGTGTTCTATTTTTAGACTTTGAATTCTCTAAAATTATGATTCTGAATTAACTGAAATTCAGGTTCCGAATTCTTTGAAATCCATATTCTGAATTTATTTAAATTCAGATTCCAAATTGAAATTCAGAATCTGAATTCTCGAAAATTAAAATTCCAAATTCTCTGAAATTTAGATTCTGAATTCTTGAAATCCAGATTCCTAATTCTCTGAAATTTAGATTCTGAATTCACTAAAATTCTGACTCAAAATTCTTCAGAATTAATACTTCAAATTCCTAATAATTCATACACTAAATTCCTCAGAACTCAGACTTAGAATTACTTTGAATTCTGACTCCAAATTCCTTATAATTCACATTCCAAACTTCATAAAATTCAAACTCTGAATTCCTCACAATTAATAAGCCAAATTTCTCAGAATTTAAACTCTGAATTTCTCAAAATTCAGACGGTAGAATCTATAGAATTCAGATTTTGAATTCTTTGTAAAAAAGAATCCAAATATCCATGTTCTATAGAATTAATTTTTTATATTATTAGATTCTGAATTATATTTTTCAATAGACATAGAATTAAATTATACTCTAGATATTTAGTTTTGGTTAAGAGGATATACTTTCCTTAAAAATTTTATTATTATGAAACGATGTCATGCAATATATTTCTAACTTACCATTGGTTGAGTGACACGTGTACATGTCCCTATGAGATTCAAGAAAAAATATGACCATTGGAGGAGGGAGCTGACCATTAGAGTTTTTCCCATAAATAATAGATCATTTAAATGATCTCAAAACACTATTCCATCAATCTAGAGATTACATGTTGTGAAGTGAATTATAGAGAGAGAGACTCTCTTGCTTTGTGCATTCTAAACACTTTGTTCAGCTTGCTTCAGGAGACTCTGATTGTTGCTGAGTACAATCGAGGATTTCCAAATATAGGAAAACAGAGGTGCCGAATACCTTAAAGATCAAGGGATTATAGAGATAGGAAGACAGAGGTGCCGACTACCTTAATGATCGAGGGCTTGTGGGGATAGCAAGACAGATTCTAATATTCCTATTGGGGGATTACCTGGGTGTGGGTAAGATAGACTTTCTAGGGAGAGTAAATCAAGGTACCTTCACCCTAGGTTGTTGGATACCCTACTCTTTGGGTTAAAATATTTCTTACTTGTTACTTATTTTGGTTCATGTTTTTATTTCTGTTGTATTTTGATAAAGGAAGAAAGTATAATCTTTTTATAATTTCTTATACATTGATTTACTATGATAAGCAATATTGTATATACTTTAAGGTAGAATCTTTTCCTAAGTAAACTTTTCATAAGTTTCATTTCCAGAACCATATTTCTGGAACCTAAGAAAGTTTTTTTGAAAGAACTATTTTTAGGGATTGTGAATTTACGCTATTTAACTTTGTTAAACAATGTTTTTCTTAAGGTAATAAATGAATGTTTTTGAACTTACAATTCACCCCATCTTGTAATTGAGCATCTACATACACTATTTTGATCCTATAGAAAATAAAATGGAATTATTAAAATTTATATAACCACATACACAAAAGGAAAGACTTGAAATTTCAATCATACGTTGGTAAAACATCTCAAGATCAGTCATCACAGAATACTCTTAACATATTTTTTTGGGATACTTACTATGATCTACATATTATAACATTACCTTAAACTATATTTAATATTTAATAAATATGTATATATTTATCTATATAATTAAATTAACTAATTTCTAAAATTTAAACATTTCATTATATATATATATATATTGGTATATTCACTTTATTTACCTATATAGTACACTCACTCGGATGCCACATTAAATAATGCTCTGGGCCAGTTGGCCATTGGGCCTTAGGCATGCCTCCCCATATGTCAATGGATGTTGACTAGTGGTGAGGGTGTCAAGAGGTGGCAGGGGGATACTATACATTTTTATAGAGGTAGTATTAAGGGTCCATATATATATAACAGTATAAGGACTATAACGTAGAAGAAGAATCAATAAAAACTCATTGGTACTAAGAAATATAGCAGAATCATAATAAAATAGTAGTAGTGATCAATAATACTATTTATAGAATAAATATTACATAATAGGTCATAAATTATAGATAAACAAGTAGGGATTCTCAAGGCTGACCATATCAGTACAAACATATACGAAGCATGCAAAGCCAAAATGTAAACTCTAGCTGAAGTAGATAAACAACCATGGACCACTGTCATCCATCCCATTAAAAAGGTCTAACCTAATCACTAAGGTCCATATACTAAGAATTAATCCTTACATGATCTTAGAATCATAAAGTCTATATCCATCCCGAACATCCCATGTAGGGTATGAGAATAAATCTCCATAGGCCAACACCAATGTGTTCCTATCTTACATGCATGATTATGTATGTGTATTCTAAAAGTAAATAAAATACAACACATTTATATTTAATGAATTACCCACTTCCCTTTTTCTCAGCATCCGTAAGGAAGTGATCACTTGTTATAGCCATTTCCAGTATAAGTTTGAATATTTTATCCCAATTATATATATTTCATACAAAAACATTATACATATATATTATTTTAGTGGTGAGGATCCATATAATAAGCCCATGGAATCTCGTGATGAGTAATCTAGGTGAAACCTAGATTACACTTATAATCAAATAACTCAGCACCTCATTCCATCAATATCATAACCCAGTATCCAAATGACATGCCTAATAATTAAGTACCTAGTACCTCAGACCTCAGCTCAGAAAATCACCATCAGGTCAAAGCCTAATGTCTCAAGGCACAATAATATTTGCCCTCTAAATAATAATCACTGTTATCTCAACATCCAACATCCCAAGGCATGGTGATATCCCTCCACTCAATATCCTGGTCCATCAACCTTAAGTATCCCAATGAGCCTCATCATTAAACTGACCATCTCATCACCATTAATCGATGGTCCAACACCATCCATGTGGCTTTCTATAGTGAGAACCCCCAAACAAGTCTCATGGTTAACACCATCACCTAATCCTCATAGTCTATGGGGGCCTCCACCCACATCGAGAGGTCAACACCACCTTATCTGACTCCAATCTATGTTCACACGAATCTAATAGTGTGTCACCAAAAAACGTGAGTGGAAATCACTAAGAAATAATATCCACATCATTTTGAAGCTCATTCCCCTACACCCATGTCACTAAATCATGATGGTCAACACATCCCATGTACTGAGAGCCAAGACCCCCAAACTGATGACCTTATCGCCTCTATCTGATGACTGTGTCACATCAACATAGTGATCAAGATCAACCCGTCTAAATCCGGGACAAGTCCAACCTGATGATCCACATCATCTCAGTCTAGGTGTTCAACACCACCTCAATCCATAGGCCACACCCTTTACTTTTCCTTAAAATTCATGAAAAAATATATTACATTTCAATTAAATTAAAATTACACCCTGACCTAATCTTCCCAACTTGTCTCAAGACTCTACCTTGCTTAGCATGAATATATCAACTAAGGCATACCCAAAGACATCCCACAACATCATTAAATTAATTTAAAATAATTGTTTTTATCATTAAGGGTGTCACTCGATCACACACCCTATACATAACTTAGAACACATGCATAAATCCGGTAAAATCACTCAAAAATCTTGGTGATGCCTATATCATAATAGTAGGAACTCAATCATTTGATATCATCCTATAAATATATTATAATGATAAGATAAAGATATTTTATTTTAACACCCTGAAAATAGATAAAAACAGATATCATGAATTTAACTCTCAGTATGGAGGGATAAATAGAAAATGGAATCTAGGAGATTGAAGGTCTTACAGATAGGCTTCCAATGAGACTAAAGGGGGTCAAATTAGAGTTCGAATCAAGGAGTTTTATAAAAGGCAATCTGATATCACAATTGAGGATAACCCTTCCAGTGTGCGAGAAATAGAGGAAGAATAAGGGGGAAATAAAGGAAAAAGGGAAAAGAGTAGAAAAGTAATTTCACCCTAATTAATGACCCACATGGTTTGAATAATTGTACACCAACTATCTAGTTCCCTCCTTTTGAACACTATATGTGCATGGTATAGGAATTTTTTTTAATAAAACATGAATTACCCATGAATTTTCCATTTCCCATGGCACCCACCTCACATGGTCAGTTGCTGGGTTTTCCAAACCATGCAAAGACCGAGTGAATCCCCTCTACGAAATACTACAGAGGTCTCACATGACAGTGAGTCCCCACAGTTACTATTTTTAAAACAATGTACACCAATAATGGGGGGGGGGGGGGTATGGGGTCTCACTATTACTACTTGGAGGCCGCATAGTTTTTATAAATTGTGTGCCTCTATTTACACATTCTCAAAACTGAGTTTCTAGGTTCTGATGCACCCGAAACCTGAAGGCACATTCCAAGACTTAGAAAATATCTAAAAAAGACATTGGGTCAATAAAACTCTAATAAATTGTTTTTTAGGGTCATGAAAAATTTATTCCCCTAAAAAAACTCAAAACATCAAAATTTATCTGGAAAATGGACCGTTCAATAACTTAGGATGTTACAATCTCCCGACCTTATCATTGCCTATCCCCGAGCTGTCAATAATTACTTGGAGATGGTACCGAACATAACCATATCATTAATATCACCCTAATATACCTCAGTCAGTCAAAGGTAAATTGACTATGTGGCGCACCCCACGATAGGAATTACTTACTCGTTCACTTCTCGACCCAAAAAGAATACATCCAATCGTCTACCGACCATCCCCAAAACTAAAGTCTTCCCATAAAACATAATCATAACTACACCTCATTAGGTTCTAAAACCATTCATGTGTAATATTTTATACCCAAAATGTCCCACGTCACATCATATTACCAAAAATTACTCGCACCTCAATAGATGCTCAAAAGAAGTCCAAGCACCATAGACCTTATACATAAACCACATCGCATCGATGCCCAAATTTAGTGCCGATCCCTCACACCTAACACACACACAAACATATATACACACACACACACACACACACACAGACACACACATATATATATCATGCACCATTATTTATTAAAACTTACTAACCAACATATGGTTAGTCTGAAATAAATATTTGTGCCCCTCATGCACGAAAACCAGCCAAATACAAAACAGAAGTTTTACCTGGTCATTCTCATGTCACAACATACCAAAACCTATAGTCAGATACCCTACATGATATACACTTGGAATCTCAACTATTTGCACCTAGATTTATGTCAAACTACCTGAGGCTTATACTTCCTATGGAGATGTACCGTTTACTGACCATAGACCCCACTGTTGGGTCCCCTGTCTCTTCTATGACATTCATGTAAAGGTAAATCCTGGACACCAGCTCCTGGTACCACCACCAGTCCAAAATCTAGTCTCTAAGTCTATGCATGTACTTATATTCCAACAATCTAATAATTCATCCTATATAACCTCTCCAGATGGCCCATATGACGGCACAACTAACTCTCCTTCGGAACCCGATCACGCTAGGTCTGAACATGAATTGATTTCCCACACTAGAAGAACACTACTAAAGAACCACACCTCAATGGTCTACCTGAAGCTTAGTCTTATATTCCCTACTGATATTTATCATGGCCTCACTTACAAGTAACTGAATCATCACCGCTGAAATCACTTGACACCATCACCCGGCGCAAATATGACAATTCAGTCAAGTTTCCCTCGACAAACAACATAAGGTTAACTACCTCTAGAAAGGATATCGACCAAAAGATATTCACTTATACCTTGATGGAATTCCACCATCCATCCCCAAGGCTCAACATCTTGATGATGTCGTCTCCCACCATAGCTGGAGTGAAATACCACAAGTATATAAAAGTTTTTGTATAGTCCATGACTTATGTATCCCCCTACTAGAGATTATTGAACTCACGTGATTTTTTCACCCTTAGTGTCTCTGGGAAGAGGTTCTCGAAGAACCGGGCTTTGAAATTCTTCCATGCTAGTCCCACATGTCTTCCTGCCTATATCTATCCATCCCACTAGTTATTTGTCAGTCCTCTGAGCATGTAGGTTTTATGCTTCCCCCTCTGACCTAGGGGTGTCCCGAGCTGGTCAAATATGGACTAGACCGACTCAATGTTATTTTATACCTCATGTGTTCCACCCTCACCATAAAATATTTGTAGGTTCTAAGACATGAACTCAGGAGTCATGTATGCCATAGATGGATAAGATCTATAAGCTCCACTGTTGATACATTGTATGACTCGTATCAGTCTTGCTCTGAGCTACTCATATAACTGTGGCCCACAATCTACCATATATTTGTATCTCACCTATACTCGATATTTCAAAAATTTATCATGATCATACTGACCTTCCAGGGCCACATCTCAACCCTTAAGGGCATTATCTCATGCATGCTCTAACGACACAATAACATCACCCTCCTAGAACTCCACTAGAAGCCATTGAAATGGAATCCCACTGAATACCAATAACAGTGGTCAACCAACCATAATAGTATATATGTATATTTCATATAGGGAATGTTGTAAAAGGTAGTGAAACTCCCCACCCTTACACTCTCCTACCACACCATGTCAAATTCCATCCGTCCCCAAGGCCCCTTACTTACCGATATCAGGGTCATGTGTCACATTTATCACAAACCCATGTCCCACTTTATACCAACATTGATGTAAGACATCACATATAATCTAGCCTCATGGCCCCTTTTCATTTCATATCATGGCTAGACATCACATTTTACATATCAATATATGGTAGCTGAGTATAATTCCACCAAAGATGACATAAAAGAAAACTATATTTAGATTATTTGATGTAACTTTAAATTGCTCACCCCCTATCATCATCCCTGCCTACACTTATCAAGGTTATTCCCATATATATCACATGCATATAAATCACACACAGTATTCATTGGAACTACATGTCAAGGCTACCTGAGTAGAATTCCACAAAAGAGAGGCTATATAGGAAAACATGGTTTATCTTCCTTTATTGAAACATTAAATAACCCAACCCCTCTTAAATAATTAAAGGTTCCCAATGAAAAAACAAACATCATATGAGAATAAGTGCCTACCATGATGCATAAAAAATCCTCCCTTACCATATAGGGCTAGGGGTCAAAACTATATAATAGATAATCATCCCATATAAGTGTGCCATTTGAGGTGTAAATAAAATCAAATATAAGAGATAAGAGAAAAAAATAAAATTCCTACCCATGGAAACCTAGTATGTCCCCCGTCCATGGGGTTGCAGGCACCCAAACATGATAATTGTAAAAATTTCTAAAAACACCATAGTTTATGGTCAACCATTTCCCAAATAGTAAGAGAAGCTAAAATGTAAGCATTTTATATCATTTTAACTGACTAAATATGGTTACCAATTAATAGAAAAGTCTTGCGATGCTACCAAAAAGCAGTAATAATTACCCGATGCAATACAAATGTTAGCGCACAGACCCAAATTCCACTTTAAATAGTGCTCTAGGTCGGTTGGACAATGGGACTTATGCACACCTAAACATATGGAAAATGCATCCTACTAGCAGTGAATGTGAGAAATAGTGATATTGGGTAAATTATAATCGTAGGTGGTGATAGTAGATAGGATCCATACATATAAATAACAATAGAAGGACCATAACATAATGGAAGAAACAAATCAAGTGAAATTATAATAAAACAATAGCAGTAATAAACATTACCATCTATAAACTAAACTTTCTATAACAGTTCATAAATGATAGATAAACAAGAAGGGTCCCCCATGGCCAACCATATAAGTACATGCATATATAATGCATAAAAATCCAAAAAGTAAACTCTAACTGAAGTAGAGGAACCACCATGGTCAAATGCCATTCATCCCATGAAAAAGGCCCAACTCGATCACTAAGGTCTAGCTCCTAAGCCTGAATCCTTACCTAATATCAATAGTATAAAGTCAACATGCATCTTGAGGGTTCTGTGTAGGGTATGAGAATAAATCTCAGTAGGCCACCACCAATGTGTTCATGTCCTGAATCCATGATTATGCAGATGTATTCTAAAAATAAATAAAATTAAAAACATGCATATTTAATGAATAACCACTTGGCTTGTGCTTAACATCCATAAGGAAGTGATCACATTCTTCGAACATCACCAGTATAAGTCTGAACACAGTACCCAAATCATATATATGGAATACAACAACCATATGCATATATATAATTCTAGTGGGTAAGTTTGATGGAATAAGACCAAGGCGTCCCCTGATGAGAAATCCAGGTGAACCCTCAATTCAACCTATAATCAAGTTTCCTAGTAAATTTTTTCATAAATATCAGAACCCAATATCCAAATTAAATATCCAATCAATAAGTACCAAGTCCCTTGGGCCTCTGATCAGAAAATCATCATTATCTCAAAGCCCAATGTCTTGAGGCACATTAATATCTATCCTCTAAATAATAATCACCATTGGTTTAACAACTGACATCCTGAGGCACGATGATATATGTCACCTCTACATCATGGACCATCAATATCAAGTATCTCAGTGAGCCTCAGCCCCCAACTGATGGTCTCATCACTGTCAACCGATAGCCCATCATCATTCACATGGATTTCTATGGCGATCACCACTAAACAAGTCTGATGGTCAACACCATCACATAAGATGAATAGTCCACGAGGGCCTCCACCTACATCAAGTGGCCAACACCACCTTATCTGAGTCCAAATTATGTGCACATGACTCCAATGATGAGTCAACCAAGAAACAGTGAGAGTAAATCAACAAAAAACCCAATGCACATCATTTATCTCCTCATGACCTCAAAACCATGCAGTTAAATCATGATGGTCTGTATCATCTCATGTACTGAGAGCCAATCCCCCAAAACTAATGATATCATTACCTTAATCCAACAACTGTGTCTCTTTAACATAGTGATCAACATCACCCCATTTAAATCCAATCCAAAAACAACCTAAAAACCACATCACCTCAGTCTAGGTGGTAAATAGAACCTCAATCCTTGGGCTATACAAATAAAATTCCTAAGGAACTCAAGAAAAAAATATATTACATTTAAATTATATTCAAATTAATCCTTTGGCCTAATATTCCCAAGTGGTATCAAGAATATACCTAGATTAGAATGGATATATCAACTAGGGCATAACTAATTAAATCCCATGAAATCATTAAACTTATTTAAACACATCAATTTAATCATCAGGGGTCTCACTGAGTTATGCACCACATATGTAATTTTGAACACATCCACAATGCTCATAAAAAAACAAAGAAATCTTGGAACCACGTACCTTGTAATAATATGAACCCACTCATCTGATATCAACCTCTAACTTGATCCAAATTTGAAGAAAATGTAATTTTAGACGAACACTTGAAAAATAAGTTAAAATACCTCACTTCGATTTAGTTCTCTATATTTTTAGATAAACAAATAAGAGAAGATACAAGATTGAAGGTCTTATTGATCCACTTACAATGAGACTGATGGAGATCAAATTAGAGCTCATTTCAAGGAGCTGGATCAAATCCTTGGTGGGAGAAAAAATGTAGGGGCCCCTAGTTGTGCATGATAAATGGAGGAGTAAGAAAGGAGGAAGAAAGAAAAGGGGGCCATGGGTAGAAAGGTAATTTCAACCCAATTAATGGCTCACGTGTTTTGGCCACATGGTTTGGATAACCATGAACCAACCTTGTAGTTCCCTCTAACTGAACAACACACATTCACAAGCCAAGTGCATGGTTTCCCAAACCGTGTGCAGCTCATGAAGACGCCACTATCCAATTCACCCAGCTCGCATAGTCAGGTGCATGGTTTGTCCAAATTTTCATAGACCATGCGAATACCCTATACTAAAAACTATATAGGACTCACATTGTTCTGAATCCCCACCTACATGGTTTTTCAAATCGTGTCTAGCACTACTAGAGGGTTCCATAGTTACTCATGGGAGGCTTCACAGCTTGTCCAAACTATACACCTATAACTGTACTTCCCCAAAACAAGGATTCTGGGTTCCAACATAACTAAAACTCAACCAAAACCATGATGAATTTATCGATCATTAAAAAAAACTAGGTCTTGGGTCAATCAAACTCTCGTAATTATGTTTTTCCAAACACAAAAGTTCAAATTTACTCAAAAAATGGCCAATCCAAAAACCTAGGACATTACAACCTATTTGTATCGCATATTAAAGTTTAAATTTATTTAAATTTAGATATAATATATAGTAATATAAACTTATAAATATATTCAAAGAATATATCATATATATATATATAAATTTAAATATATGCATGATATTTATTAATATTTTAAAATATAATTTCATATACTTTTGTAAACAACTATAGTTTCCTAAAGATAAATAATTTAAATTTATAAATAAATAATGAAGATATTATTAATAATAGATTTTATTAAATTTAATTAACAAAAGTAATATTATTTACACAAATATAACCATTAAAATATTTTAAACTTATGTCACAATCAATTTTATAAAATTACATATGTATATAATTTTTTTAATTATTTATAATTTTCAATATTTAAATAAATATATTTTATACATTATTACGTGGAATAAAAATTATTTATAATTAATATAATTTAATATTATTATTCATAGTAAATGTTTTTTGTAGAATTAACAAAGACATATATATATATAAATTTAAATTTTATAATTAATTTAACTAGTATGTTATATAAATAGTTACTCATAATATTTTTTTATATAATATTTAGTTATATTCAATTTATTCACCTATGTGTATAGAATATTATAATTTATAATTATTTTAATTTAAATATAATATATAACATATACTTATAAATCTAATAAAATTTAATTATTCAACATTTAAATTAAATATATATACGTTTTTTTAAAGAATAAAATTTCCCTAAATGTAAATGATCTAAACACCATTTTTAAATTTTATTAATCAATTATGTAAAATTAAATCATACAAAAACCAATAATTCACATATAAATTAAATCATACAAAGAAAAAAAAATTATACGTTCATACATTCATACATCCATACATCCATAAAAATTAAATAAATAAATCATACAAACAAAATAAAAAAATTAGATAATTAAAATCTTTAAATAATGATTTTACATTATTGAAAGATAGAAATATACATTGATAAATAATTCTAGTAGAGATTCTCAGAAAAATTTAAAACAAAACAATTGACAATAAAGGAGGGAGTCATGTATATTTATAGTTTTTTCTCAGTAGGAGATGTAAACCTTGTTCATGCCTCCTTTGTAAAAATTTCAAAGGAAGCATGAACAAACTTCACACTTCATATGACACTCTAAATAATCATGAACCTCATTCAAAATATTTGGCACTAGAGTGAAAAATGTGAACCACATTCCAGATTCTCAACGAAATTAATAATTGTGAATGGTGTTGACACCTCCCCGAGACTCTGTTTTTAAAATATGACTCACCCTATCCCCATTTTTTACTCTATTAAATCGTAAAACACATTAAAAAATAAATATCCCCATCTTCATTAGCACCACCTGATCCTCTATCCCATTCACTATAATCCACACTGATATGATGTGATACACCAGATATAGGGTGTAAATCCCTCTAGGTATAGAGGAACTCACTCAATCCATCCCAGCGCTTTGTTATTCAGGAAGAATCATGAGGGCCTAGAAACATTCCATTATAATCATTAGTCAAATTATCTCTGAGGTGGCCTAATTCAATCCTATATTTTAGAGGGATCTTCAATACATTAAGAGTGTGGATTAAATTCTACCAGACATGTACATGCTTGAGTTGTAGATGAGTTGGGGCCATCAATCCATGCAAGTCCCATAGTCGATCGATTGCACTTTTAATAGCCCACTTTAATGGGCTATATCCACTGGTAACTTCATGATGTTGAGAAATGTTTGCAACATGATCGCCAGCTTGGAGATCATGTTGTTTGTATGAAATGACAAACAATCTTCCTCTGACATGCACTATTGGCCATTTCTTGTACAAACCATGATGGAAAATAGCGGTTCTATCAATGATGTTTCATGAACTACTTTCGAACCTGTGGTGAAGATTGTGGGTTGAGATGGCCTATGCATTGATGTCTGAGATAAGAAATTCCACAATGAGAAGGGGTCTATTGGCGATAGGCCTCCACCTTCAACCTCATCAAGGAGTCCAAGAAGAGACTACTCATATCTCCCGAACCCAATGCAGACAAGGTCTGCTTCTAAAAGGAATAGACAGGTGGTTCTGGCCATCAAAAAGGGAAATGGGGTTAAGAAGGCCGCATCTGTTATGAATAATTTGGAAATGGTTGGCAATCGGGTTCAATGTGCCTATTTTTGGAGAAATCCAGAATGGGAATTGACCACAGGAGAGACAAATCATGTTTGGGTTAAGGGGATGATTGTGGTTATTATGATGTTTAATTCTATATTGGTTTTGTATGTCTGTTGTTTTGGTTTCTGTTGTACTGGATTGGCGTTGTATGTTAGGCACCAGTCACCCATAACTCAGATTTTATAAAATCAAAAAAATGATGGGCAGTCAGATATATTTGTGGTCTTGAAATTCCAACTCTGATTTGAATCTACTAAGGATGGTCAGAAGGGATGAAACCATTCTATCAAATGGAAGGTTCTTGATTATCTATGGATATACTTCTGGAATGTATGTAATGATATTCGGTTTTAATACAGTGGTGCCAAAGGCCACTATTTGAATGATATGGGGAAATATAAACATCATTAATCAAGGTTCTAATATGGTGTTGGGAGAATCATATGAAAGTATTGGAACTATGCTTACTCATTGGGACAAGGTTGGATTACTGGTAATGATGCTACCCATCATGAGGTAGCCATCTATGGTTTGTGCGACCTTTGAATTAAATAAAAGGACACACTTGTTCTTATTCACTTTTCAGCAACAGAGAATAATGAAGGGAGAAACCGAAAATTGTTTCATTAAGAACAAAGATTACAAAAAACCCCTCTCTATACCTTCATCTCTCTCACATGGGGCTCTCAACTGTCTCTCATCATATAGAAGAGATATATAGTTTTAAATATGATGAATTTAGTGGATCTCTCTTGGATATAATTGTTTTTTCTAGGGTGATCCAATGAACCTCCTTAAATAGACATTGTGGGAGGAGTATAAATTTGAAATAGATATCACATATATCCAAAAACTCCCACCTACCATCCCATGATCTCCAAAGGAAAAGGTTACGCATGTAGAATGTGCATTAGACATGTTGGAAGTCTTGGGATAGTATTGTGGGTATGCCAACTACCTACCAAGTTAGCTCATAAAAAACTCTATCAATTATACCCATGATGCTACAATCCATTGAAGTGTCTGCAATGTTCTATATTGTACCGAAAAACCACATATTTCAACATATCTAGCAGGTTATCTCATGTGTGGATCTTCATAAGTCATAATAGCTTTTGATATATCACTTATTGTATCCAATTATAGAGAATTTCAATGTGATTCTTGATATCCATTTAGCTCCCCCTAATCAGCCAGAAACATGTACTCTATCTCTGAATATTTTGTTGATGGAATCCTTCCTTGGGAAGATCCTTGAACCAATAAAAATTTATGTTCAGGGGGGAAAAAATCACCTAACTCTTATAATGGTTCTGTAACTTCTTGTGGAGAGGATTGAGTCTTCCCCTGCTCAATATCTTTATCCAGTACCTTCTGACCCACTACTAATGAGTCATCTTGCACCTCATCCTCAGTGATAGGTGGTGGTGGTAATGGTGTTGGATGAACTATTAAATATTTGACACTTTAACTTTGAGAAATTATGAGATTTTGAATGTCCTCAGTTGTTTGGAAGTTGTGGAACATGATATCTCTACTTCTGATAACGTTTTTATCCTTAAGGTCCCAATTCTTGTATCTAACTCATTATCTCCATAGTCTATGAAGATGCATGGAGTATATTTCTCATCTAGCTTATTCCTGAGCTCCTTGGAAACATGTAAAAATGTCAAAAATCAAAATACTCCAAAATTGGAGTAAAATGGATGTCTACCATACCATCTCTTCTATAAAATCTTGAAATTCATTATGACTGATGGTGATCTCTTGATGAGATAACTTGCATCTTAAAGAGCTTCTCCCCAGAATGTCTTAGGCATCTTATCCAAACTCATCATGCTACATACCTTCTCTATAATGGTTATGTTCATACTTTTGGAGCTCTGATGTGTTGTGGGGTGTGTGGTACCATTCTATCATGTCAGATTCCATGAATCATTCAATAGGCATCAAATTCCTTGTTTGTGTACTCTCATACATTATCTAAAATATGAAACTTAAGCTTCCTTCCAGATTCACGATATACCAAGGCATATAAAACCTTGAATTAGACTTTTACTTGTTCCTTCTTCCATAATTAGAACACCCACACCCTTTAAGATGCCTCAATAATAAAGTATAGGAAGTATTTGTTACATCATAGTGAATCCACCACCATGGGTCTACATACATAAGAGTGCACAAGATCCAATAAATTTTATCTTCTTAGTGATGAAATATTTAATGAGAATCTACGATTCTTACTATAGAAGTAGTATTTCATGGGTCAAGTGACATATCCTTGTCAATAATGATTTTCTTCTTCTTTATCAGGCTAAAAAACCTACTTCCACTCATGTGGTAGAGTCTCATATTCCACAGATTAGAAGAAGTATCTAATTCAACTTTGTTGATCCTGTCTGTGCATATAATCACATAAGTTTACAATGACCCACATATGTTTCCTCAGATGATGATGAAATAACATATTTCATCTTCTATTCTCCACTATTGAAGATTTTGTCATAGCCTTATCGATCAAATAATATTCTTGATAACATGTTGGGATGAAGACATGGAACATGACGAACGTCATTCAAGGTGATTGTGTATCTAACACACTTCTTTAATTTGATATCACTCACGACAACAATCTCTCTCAAAATGGTATTCCCCATATTAACTGTACCAATGATTCCATATTGATAAGTTAAGATATACTCATGATGTAGAGTGATGTTGTATGATGTTGCAGTATGAACCACAATTTTTGTGTCTTGGAATGATGTGTAAAATCAAGCATCTTCTTCATCTTTAGAAAAAAACATGATTTATCTGGTCATTCTCATGTGTATGTCCCTATTTGTTCTATGTTGATTGTTACTTCCTTCGTTACATTATAATAACTTTTGGTAGTTATTATTCAAGTATATATCCACGCTGAAATGGTGACATTTTTATTTTGGTCTCCTACCATTAGCGGACCTTCTTTTTCTCCATCTCTGGCCTCCACATTCATCCCTTCAAGCACTTCCCGTGGATGGTCCCTCTATTGAATTTTAATTTTGTAAATAATGGTGTAGAATTTTTAGAAATGGAGTGTACCTTTGTATACAAAATGGTATAAAATGTTGGAATTGACTTATGAACCGTCAAAATTAGGCACCTATTTATCAAGATTCGAACAAATCAATGTCAGAAGTCAAAATTTAATGGGGTGGCAGTGATGTGACAATGATGTGGTGCTGATGTGGCATGTCGAAGTAGCTTCCTGAATCTGATAAAAAATGTCGCCAATGTCAGAATAGTGTCAACTTCTATGGAAAGGGTTGTTTATAGTATCTTGAAATTTTACTGAACTTTGAGAAAGCCCATGGTCCCCATTTTAGCAAATTTTTACACTGTTTGTGTTAGGGTATTTTCCACGAAATGTTTTTTCAAAATCTAGATTCAAAATAAGAATCTAATCAATATTAATTTTTGATCATTTGAATGTATCTCCTACTCTCTATTGTTTATCAAAAAATTCTTTTAATACCACTTTCCTTAGTCTGAGCATCTTAGTACAATAGGTTTCCCATGTGTCACCCCAGCCCTCTCCTTAGAGGGTGGGGTTCATATATCTAGCTCTTAAAATGATTTCAGTCACCCATGCATCATCCTACCATTGAATCCTTAGGATATAAGAACCAACTACCAACTAGTGTGATTTCAGGACTGATAGAAATCATACTCCACATGTGGGGAGACTTGAATATCTCATATAAGGAAAACCCCCATGAACCACATCCTTGATGTTAATTCAGGTGTGGGAAGAGATCCCTATGACTTGGTCATGAAATTATACTACCAATGTTCCATGCACTCTCTCATGAATGTAGGATTTTGGCCTTGAGTTTGTCTATGAAATGATCTTCTTCCAACTAACCGACTTCCATGCATGGCCAAAGGGATGCTCACTCTTCATCATCGACTCTGTGGTCCACCCTCTGTTAGGGTCACAAACCCCAAATATCATCAAAACCCACCCTCTATAGTGGTGTTTCCGCCTCTGATATTCACATGAGTGGGTCCATATATATTATGTCACCTCCCCCATTACACCCCGAGACTCCGCTCCCACAGCCTAGTCCCAACTGGAAGCATTCCACATATATCATGAGACACATCTTCTCTGATACCACTTTTTGTGATTCACTAATCACTAAGAGAGAATAAATATGGGAGAAACTATACTTAACATCAGTAAGAACAATGTTTATAAAAAATCTCTCTATATACTATTATCCCTATCACTTGGGGATACCAAGGATCTCCCACAAAATATAAGAGATCTATTATATTAGATTTTATGAATTCAGCAGATCTCTCTTGCCTCTAATTGTTGATGGTGGAATGATCCCATGGACCTCCTTAAATAGGCATGGTGGGAGGAGTAAAAATTTGAAAAACCTCCCACCTAAACATAAGAATACCACCCAACCTTTTTAGGGATTCTACAGTAACAAGGGATTCACATGTTGAATGTGAAATAGCCATGTTGGAAGTCTTGGATTGGTATGGTTGGTAAACCAACCACCTACCAAGGCAGTTAGAAAAATTCTTCATCAAGAGTGCGGGTGGAGATATGTGGGAGTAGAAAGAAGAACATAAATGGCATTTTTATGAGGATTGTTCTATACATGAAAAAAACCAAGACCAATGTCTCACCTGTCAGGGAGAATCAATTTCAACTGTAATAAATATTGTTAGTTACAATAGTAAATAATCCAAAAAATGATGGATATTTACTAATGAATGGATGTTTTTAATTTAAAAAATGGGATGGTCATAGAAGTGGTGAAATCAAATCCAAGACTTTTTCAAATAATCATATATCCATCCATTGTAAATCAAAATAAAATCTAGCTTCCCATGCCATGGTTTAGGATCATTGAAAGAATATTCCTTGCATATGCCCACACTTTATATTTTCTTTTTTCTAGCTTTTAAAAATATGTCTATATGAATAATTTGGAACATTGAGGCCCTATGTGAGAATCCTTAACCACCTTGTGATTTCCAAATATTTGAGTAAATTCAAGTGATCAACTTATTCCCTTTTTGTCTACTTCCTCTATTTTGAGATCCACCTGGACTTGTTGGATATCAAATTCTAATCCATTAGATAAGAAAATTTAATGAATGAACTTAATCATCTATTTCCGATGATACATCCTTCCCTAAGGTAATTGAATCTTTCTCTCTCACTCACATAATAGTGGTATCATTTCACCCTTACTTTTCTTAAAATCACATTTAGGAACAACTTCATTGTTCATAGAATCCTGAGTTGTTACCTCATGAAGACCTGCCTTAGTGACTTACAGTTGGTCCTTTTGAACCTCCTATTTTTGATGATTCCTCAACCATAATGGGATCCCTAGGCCACAAGACTAAAGAGAAAATAATTGTCTTTGAATTATCCTATATGGGGTCTTTAACATGATCTCCCTTGACTATTGGACATGAAGGATTTCTATTTCAAGCACTTTATATGCACTCATTCATTACAAAATATTTAAATTTTTCCAAAAATGGTATATCTATTTATAAATTAATATTTTATGATGGTAAATAATTTTCCCAATAGATGTCCCTCTGTTACTAATTTTTTGGTAACAATGCTATCACTAAATTTTATTATAACAGATAAAATAGTTCAGTTGCGATTATAATAATACTAACTCATAATATATTTTTCAGTCAAAATGATTAGAAATAGTTTCACATGTCATATTTATTCATTTCTAATATTATTACTAAGATTTATATTTATATTTGTAATATTATTAACAATATTATTTTATTTTTTATTATAATCAATACCACCAATTAATATCTGTTTGTAAATAATTTTTTATTTAAAATATTATTTGTAGACATTCAAATATTTTTCACTAACATTTTATATTATATTAATGAATATAATTATATAAAATATATTAATTATGTTACAATTATAAAATTATAGTATATGAATTTCCAATAAACTCAGAATTTATTTGATAAAAAATGTTTAAAAATAATTTTCAAACATATTCAAACTCAAATAAAAAACATAAAGCTCCAATACATATATTTCAAACATTTTCAAACACAAAGTGAAACTACATGAAACTCTATCAAGCATCATCTAAAATGCGTTTTTCTGACACTCCACCTATCACTACAGTGATTCACATAGGAAAAATGTCTCTCACTCAAATTTACAATTGTCAACTACACACATAAATATACTAATGGGATATCAATATTCAATCAAAATCTAATATAATTTCATTTAATTTCAGGATCCTATGGGAAATAATGACTTAAATTTTTTATGGTTTTCCAATACCAAGAAGTGCAGGTGGATCTGCCAAGAGAGATAATAATTTCAATGAAAATTCTATCAAACACTATATTTTGGTATGTTTGAACACCATCATTAGCATTTAAATTCAGAATATCAATTTTTTTCTTGCAACCGTCATGACTGAGAAAGAAATAAACCATAACTTATGATTAATAAGTGATTCATGGTGAGGAAATTTTATGTTAGTGAAAAATATTTTAAATACCAGGTGATAGATAATAATAGTAGGCTAGACTAGAAGAATGAAATACTAATTAGGCTTAGGATAGTGAACTGGAGCATGATAACTGGGGCTAGAAAATTTAAAAGTCTAGGACACCATAACACTGTGATATACCCACCCCCCACACAAAGAACAATATATTATACCTCCATTATCTTCCATCTATCCTTCTTACCACAAGGCTATCCAAAACTCTTCCAACATGCATCTGCATAGATTTATATCTGCATTAAATTAAAAAATATTGAAAAAACACATAGAAATGTACAATCACCATTCTAGAACAGTCACGACACACCTCTCTTAACTAGTCAAAACAGAGACCTCAAACATTAAAGGTGTAAAGATGGTACTCAGAGTTTTGAATATTTATGATTAAAAATCAAAGAAACATGTTAAATAATGGTTAATCCTACAAACTAAACTATATTTACCAAAGAAAGTAAAGAAGGAAAAATTCAAAATGATAATGACAACAAGTACAGGTTCAATGGTGCACCCAAATGAAATCCTAAACCCATAAAACACTCCCTTCACATGGTCTCCCAAAGCATAGATATATGCCATATGCAAATCAGCATTACCAACTGCAATGATGATCAGACACCCATTGAACTAAGGAAAACATATCACTCCCCCTTTCTTAACCCATTTCATAGCATGAATTTAAATTCCAAGACACTAGTATCCACATGAAACCACTATAGGAAACCATGTGTTAACACATTCCAAGTAACTGTCTTACCTCCAGTGTACCTTTAGTGCCAACCGCACTTGAATAAAAGCTATGGATATAGTATTAGAGACCCACCATAAACACTAAATCACACCACTAAAATACTTACATGAAATCCAATGTAAAACTAAAAACCATTAAAAAGGACCAATAATGTAAAAATAGAACAATAAAATCAATGAAAACACAATGTATCATATACGATAAAAACCAAAACACATGTAAATAGTGCATCATTGGCTATTTATCCAAGAGAATAGACTCTATTATTCAAATAAATTGGTAAAAAATTCTACAATCAAATGAAAATGGAGACCTAGAATAACTAATTTTTCTCCAAACTACAAGCCTCACTAGTAAATATTAAATGTTATGTGACAAATATTTCAACCTAGAGATAATGAGTGACCACGAAGAACTAAAAAATGTAGTGTTAACCAAAAAACATGATGAAAACTCTTAAAGAAACTATCTAAAACCAAAACATAAGATGTAAAATAGCCATTAGAATCATACATCCTTTAATTTGTTGAAGTCATGCATACTGAATGAGCAAGAGATAATTATTATAACAATGATTCAATGAATCCAAAATATTTTAAATACCACCATTATTTATTAAGGTCATTTTGAATATATAAAATAAATATTCTTTAAATAAAATCAATATAAAGTCCTTTCCAGAGAAACTGGAAGATAACTTGTGAATACTAAACCAAAATTACAATTTAGTTGTAGTATCAAATATAAAAAACATTCAAGATAGATTCATTATTTCAAAACTAAAATTAAAGGCACATAATTTTTAATTCATGATAATAATCAAGACTGTATAAAAATAGCCATGGTTCAATACACAAAATCAAATTATTTAAACAATTTTGTAGTGGTCAAAACAAAACAGCGTTTTTCATAAAATAGAATAAACATTTTGATATGAATCAATATATTCATTAAAAAATAATATTACAAAAATACCAAAATGCATATAAAAGAAGATAAATAAATCCCAATTATAAAATACAAACTCAAAAATAACAAGTTCATGGAAAATGAAAGAAACATAGAAGCGATTGTTCCACATTCAATGTTATAATTGATCTAAAAAATAGGAAATTAATACCAAGATTCATACGTTCTGATCTATATTGGATCTAAAATAACATGGAAGTATCAGCGTATATTTTTTCATGATAATAAAAAAACAACAAAGAAACAACATAGTTGATAATAAGTTTCTATCCAAGAGAAAAATCAGAGATAGAGCTCTTAAGAAATAAAAGTTCCTAGTTAAACCAAGATTACGATATCAACATATACACCCAAATTATACTGACTCAGTCACATTGATATCAACATATAAAATGACATATTATTTTTGATTTTGAAAGATTTAGTGTTCAAAATTTAATAATAGACTCTAAAAAATGGGAATTGATCTGGAAAGGATCCCAAGATTGATAGAGAATCTCACTGGCAAGTATTAAATATAGATAAATTCTAAGTAGTAAAGTAAATGATACAATGATACTATAAAATATTACACATAGATTCCCAAGAAATAGATTACACACTGAGTTTACAGGCATCGATCGGACACCGAGTTTAAGGATAGATATTACACAATGAATTTATAAACATAGAATCCATATAAAGATTACACACAAATTTTACATAGAGACTTAGATTAAACACTGAGTTTAGACATAGTTTTCACACAAATACATAAATTTCACACACGGATTACACATCGAGGATACACATTGAGCACACACATTGAGTTTACATAGAAGTTTACACTTAGTTTTCAAAAAAATATTACACACTGAGATTAGACATAAAGATTACACACAATGTCTATAAATACATATTACACACTGATTTTGCAGATAAAATTTACAAATTGAGTTTACTAACATAGATTTTACAAAATAATTTTTCACATAGATTACATACAATAATTTTTATATAGATTACACACTGATTTTACTAAAAAATAATTGTATTACATATAGAGAGATTATAAATTCCACAATGTAGAGTATAACAAAAATTTTAACATGTCACTAATAGCCGTGATTATTACAGACTATTTCTTATTAAAGGGAATATATTATCTAAATAATTCATGTTTATAAAAAAAAACTATATCATTAGTGAATTGAAAGATATTTTATGGAACAAAGTTAATAGTACAAGTGCATGTGTTTAGAAATATAATTTATGTCAGAGAGGGTATAAATATATCATAAAATTTGGAATCATATTCAATAATTATGTAAAAAATAATATATATATATATATAATGAAAGTGAAATTTCTAAAAAGTGGTCATGTTCTCTATATAAAAGTCTTGATTATCTAAAATTGTGTTAAATATAAAATAAAAGGAATGTATACTCTAAAATAAAACTTTTTCTCAATCTTGGATAAACACCACATACTTATGTGAATGGAGAATTTACAACTAAAGCTTTGATTTGAATTTTTTTTCATACTTTAAATAACTTTTATCATCACACACATCAATTTATGTTACCTAGAAAATAAAAAATAGAAGAATCATTAAAATCAAAACAACCCCCACGAAAAATACATTAAACAATCTAGGAAGGGTAAAATACATTAAAAAAATATTAATTTTGTTTCCTTATAGTGGAAACATAAAAAAATGAGTTTCTTAGCAAGTAAATATTTTTTTAATTACCAATCAGTATCCAATGAAAATAGAGTTAGTAATTGGCATATGATTTCCAATCTATATCAAATTACAATATAGTTGTATAATACAAGAAATAATAATGAAAAGAATTGTGTGGGGATGCTGGTATTCTTGATAAAACATTCAATTCACATTAGCATTCATCTTAATCATAGTTCACTCATGAAAATATAATAACAATAATACAAAAAAAGGTAACAGTTGAGGAATAATTTCTATTTTATGATGTTGGAAACTGATCATCTGTTTCTGATGATACATCATTCCCTAAGGTATTTAAATTGTGCTCTTTCATGTGATCAACAGTGGGATCATTGTCCACCTTTTCCCAAAATCATATTTAGGAACAAATTCATTGTTTATAGAAACTTAAGGATTCACCTCCCAAGGATATCTCTTAATGTCTTGTCGTTAGTCCTTTCAAACACCCTCCATTTGATAATTCCCAAAAAATAATGGGATCCTTAGACTGCATGACTAACGAGAACATAGCATGCCTCAAATTATCCTACATAGGGGACTTAACAAAATATCTCTTGACTGTTGGACTTGAATATTTTTTGTTTCAATACATCTCTATGAATTCCTTTAATAAAAAATATTTAACCTTATTTCTATAAGGTTATATTGGTTGGTAAATGTATATTTTATTTTCGTAAAGCATTTTATCAACATATGTACCCCTACTACTAAAAGTTTGGTAAAAACCTTATTGCTAAATGTTATTATCATAGATAAAACAGTTCTAACATAATTATAATTATACCAATAGATAATATATTTGATGGTTAGAAGGATTAGAAATAAATTCATTTGACATATTTATCTGTTGGTATCATTATCACCATCATATATCTTTATATCAGTAATATTATTTACAATATTATTTTATTTTTTATTATAATCAATACCAACAATTAATATCAGTATGTATATTAAGATGGATTCGTAGGATGGTTGTGAGTGGAATGATGTCGATATTTCTATCCTCTAGGGGCTTATTCAACCATGGTTTCATTCGATCCGGATTAGGAAATGGATTTCACCCATCCAGGGGGGGGGGTGAGGCTGGTACTATACCTTCTTTCTCCCGAAAATCTATTTCATTTGCAGAAGCTCTCACTGCACCCTCCAAACCTAACATTTTCAAATTACCTATTCTCACATGTCCAGGGGATGGATACATTTTGGTAACAGTAGATACAAAATCTTTTAAAAATGATTGGATCTCTATAAATTCTTAGTACTAGGATGAACCTAATATGAGAGAGGTGTGACACCATTGTCCTACAAAGATATGAAAATCTCGATCTCTCACATTAGCAGATTCTCGAGCTGGAGAATCGTCCCAATTAGGAAAGGGTTTTTATAGATTAATTTGGAAAGGAAGATTGATCTTGAAATAGTCTGGAGAATCGGAAACATTAATCTTAGACTAGGAATTCTCAGCCTCTAAGAATGGGTTGGCAATTATACCACGTTCAAGTAGCGACTTTCCATGGCACAATTGTAGACAAGAATCAATGGCCTCCTGTGGGTCTACTGACATACAATGATTTTTATTGATATCTCCTCAGGACTTGAAAATCCTCTAAAAGTCAACCAGTGATCCATTAATGGAGATATGGGTTTGTATGCTATTGTCCTTAATGAAATTAACATGGAATTAACACCTCCTGGATGCATTTTTATAGCTATATATGATCATCAGCTGGAAATTTTGTATGAGTTTTAGAATCTCCTCAAATTCTATGGCCACTACAAAATAGTTGATCATCTAGTGAACATTTTTTGTATGTTATAAAAGTTGGTTAAACCAGCCCCCACTGCCTCAGCTTGGAGGGAGGTATCTTGACGAAAAGGAACTGATAAGATTGGAAAGCGAGGGTCCTAGGAGCTAATCTGATAAAGGGTTGTTCATCAGGTATGAAAGGGGTCACTAACCCTTCATGGTATGAGTTAGCTGAGGAAGACGATCAGAACATCGGTAACCTAGGAATCATGGAAAACTCAGGTAAAGACATGCACCAATAGGAGAAGCAGGCTGACCCAGACTATTCACTAGATTTCTTATTTGTTGTGCTCTTATTTCAGATTGACGACTTTATTTTGGATCTTAAATCTAATGAAAATTAGGATGTTTTGGTGCTAAATTATATCTCTTTGGAACCTATTACTACTATTGAGGGAGGGGATCCGGGTTCCATTCTAGGAAAGAACCAAATTGGGGTCCAGAGTCTAGACTCACCAGACCTTAGGGGACACTCTCATAGGAAGGTTGAACCTAAGGCTGGGAACAACAAATATGAGAATGAATCAACTGATCATGCACATGAATCATCAAATATGAAAGGCATGGACTCATCTACGCAAAATTTTAATGAAATGGTATATCCACCACACAACATTATTCTTTGGTTGTTTCTCAAGAATCTAAATCTGGAGGCCCTGCCTCTTCGACAATATCTTCTGAAGATCTTCAAAATTTGGATACCAAAGGCAAGGGGGAATCACCCCTAAGTAAAAACATTAACGAGGATCCTTTTTTGGAACTATCAGGGGCAATATAAACCTAACATTTGGGTTCCATCTGGCTGATTACATGTATGTATATACCTAAGATATTAGGTATATACGAACTTAAGACTACTTCTATTAATCTAGACAACATTTTTATTAGAGCTAACTATTCCCTTATGAACTGGGACAGGTATGAGGGATCTCCAAAAAAAATATGGTTTTTTGGTCCATAAATCAGTTATTAACCTAGATATTGTTTTTTAGAATGACCAGGTCCTCACTTGTAGCTTTAGGGAGTCTAGTAGAAAGATATTTTTCTTGTTTTTATATGATCATACTAAGTACATGGAATGGTGGATTTTTTGGATCCAAATCCATGACCTGGAAAACATAATATCAAACCCATGGATTATTGTTGGGGATTTAAACTCCATTCAACATGAAGAGGAGAATATTGGACCATTTGTCAACACCTCATCCATGGTTGAATTTCATGAATGTATTGATGGGGAATTTTTGACTGAAATTAACTTTTTTGGGGCCAAGTTCACATGGTATTGGAGGCATCTTAATGGAATGAGATCCAATAAAATAGATATATCATTTTCCAATGATACCTCACTTGCACTTTGGAAGTATATCTCCTGTGTCACTTTGTCCAAACAGAACTCATATCACCATAATATCCTGGTGAGTCTTCTAAATCTCATAAGAATGCATCTAATTTCCTACAGATTTAATAGTGCCTGGGGTGGAGCCAAAGGGTTGGTGGAGTCAATACGCTATTGTTCCATTTGAAGTTTAAACTGGCTTAAATTAATCTAAAATGATGGAGTAAGATCATTTTCAACTCATTGGATGCTGAAATTGCAGGATTGGAGTATATTTTACTTGAATTATATGAGCCTATTACTAAATAAAACTTTAGTGGAGACCTAAGGTAGGAAGATGAAACTTATTCCAATCTAGGGAGTCTAGTTAATCATTGTGAAAAACTTCGAACAGATATTTTTTAAAACAAGATGGCATTCATATGGGGATAGAAACACAAAATTATTTCATTATCTTCATAGGTTACGAAGGGAAACAATTTTATTTCTTTACTCAAGGATGTGGTCTCCTTCTATGGGAATCTTTTCAATGGCCCCCAAAAAATGAAATGATAATGGAGAACATCATTACAAATTTAGTTACGGTAGAGGACAATATCTCCAACACAACTTTTCCCATGGACTTTGAAATTAAAGAGGCTATATTTGGCCTAAAAAAGGAATGCTCTCTAAGGCCAGATGGGTTTACTAATGAATTATTTTAGACATATTGGGAAATCATTCAAAATGATGTTTTCCAAAATGTCAGAGATTTATTTAATGATGGGACTTTTCCTCTAAGATTTAATGCACAATTTATCACCCTTATCCCAAAGGTTGAGAATGATAGTGATATAATCCAATTATGGGATGTTTCCCTTGTTTACACTATCTGTAAGGTGATTACTAAAATTCTTCCAAGCAGGCTCGCTTGTGTCTCAGAGAAAATTATATTTTGGAATCAAATTGGAGTTGTGAAAGGTTGGAACAATCAATAGTGTCTTCTCAGAGCCTTTGAGTGTGTAAATTTTTTTAGGAAATCAACTATAGGTGGAAACATAACTCCCAAACAAGACATAACCAAAGATTTTGACACAATGGATTAAGGATTTATTGGAAAGGTGTTTCACAAATTTGGTTTCAAAAGGAAATTAATTCACTGGATGAGGGTGCTATTTCATTCAGCTTGCATCTACATTCTCATTAATGGGTCCATGGAAGGTTACATTACATTCTCTTGGGGGTGAGGAAGGGGGATCCCATATCATACATTAATTTTTCTATAGAAAATGATTATCTAAGAATACTTATCCTTAACATGGAAAATATGGGTGAATTACCCACTATCAGAGCAGGCCGAGGTATCTCTGATCCCTCTCACTTATTATTCACCGATCACATTGTCATTTTTACAAAGGGGGAAAAAGGAACATCAAAAATATTAAAATGGAACTATGAAATTATGATAATGTTTCTGGTCAAGTGATTAGCTTGAGAACGTCCTCTATTTAATTTGGTAAGATCTTTTCAGCCTCGAGGAAGACACATCTCACCTATGATCTGGGAATAATGGTGGGGGCCTTACCTTTTGTATACCAGGGTATACCAATGTTTTTGGGAAAACCTTGAAAGTAACATTTCTCAAATTATTTAGATCAAATAATAAAAACCCTCTCCTCTTATAAGGGGAATTCCCTCTCAATGGCTAGTTTCATTTTCATGGTTAAGCATGTTATAACCTCGAAGCTGGTCTACTCCCTTATGGTGTATCTTTCATTGGTTTCTATCATTAGAAAGATCAACATGATGCTGAAAAACATTGTCTAGAGTGGAAATATTATGGGAAGGAAGACCATAACTACTCTATTAGAGAAGTGATGCTTACCATATTCTCTGGGAGGCATCCACATTAAGAACCTAGAGGCATTCAACCAATCTCTACAAGCCAAGTTTGTTTGGAAGCTCACCAAAAAAAATCCCCTACCCTGGACTTCTTAAGGACCTGATTTATTGAAAAATGTTTTAAAAAACCAAATATCTTGAATCATCCATTTTTCCTAGGATAAATTCAATATTTCAAAAAATTCTGAACTACTCTGAATGGATGGTGAACAATAATTCTTCCCTACGTTTTTGGTATGACAACTAGACTAGTGAGCCACTCATTAATCAATTTAACCTAGAGGATAATGGAATTGATCATACCATCACTGTTTCGGTGCGGATGTGCGTTGGTTTTCTGTTCCGACGCTGTTCCTCCAGGACGCGTTCGTGCGTGCGCCTGTCGACCCGAGGGGATGGGCGCGCGGCTTGTGGCCCCGCAGTCCCGCTTTCCAAAGGCGGGTGGCATCCGTCCCTTATTCAGGGACGTCTGCTCCTTGATCAAAACCGGGATGATGGGATGTCGGCTCCTCCTTCCGTGGACGTCTCCTCGGAACTCGTTGCCTAATTCGGGTCTCCCTCATAGATTTAAGACGTGCTCGTGAATCTCGTTCCCGGCGCTATGTCTCCATGGACACCGGTTAATTACGCTACTTCCGCCCGGACGCTCCAAGGAGTCTGGTCAGGGCAGCAACCTGCGGTGAGGAGACCGGGTAGCTCTGGGTGTTGGGGGCGTGTCTTAACACTACGGCTCTGCATGTTTGCCTTCCGTCCCTAATAGGGCTTCTCGAAGGCATGATGGCCTGAGGCATCCCGCGCTGGGTGCGGGGAACTGTGTTACCTGAGGTTTTCCTCAGCTTCCCATGTTTAACACGGGGTATGCCGCGAGTTTAACGTCCAGCGGGGACGGCATCGGACTGATCAACACGAGAAGTGGATCAGATGACAGAACCCCTTGCGGGGAACCTCCGACGCTGGGGCCAGCACATGGGCGGCTTCCCGAGTGAAGTGGAGTGGAATGAAATGGCATGACCCCACCGGGATGTGGCGGCCCGGGTAAGGATCAGGATGGATGATGGAGTGAAGAGCTTGGACCCCGTAGGGGCTTCCTACGTACCGTGCGTTAGCGCGGATCAAAGTCAGCGTAGTTCGGATATACAGTTTAACATCATGCTGGACGTTGGCAAGCCGACTCACAAGGAGGTCGAGGCTGCCGGGCGGAGGATTGAACCGAACCACTTCGCACAAAGGGGGATGGAACGGCCGGGTGGATCACAGTTTCACGTCATGCTGGACGCTGAAAGGAGAAATAGAAAAAGGCAGTGGGGAAGCACAATGGAGATACACACGTGCAGTCTCCCACAAGGGTGGATTCATAGGTGAATCGACGCAAGTGTGAACCCGGGAGGGGTCCACTGATGGACGAACCGACGTGAATACGACCGGGACGACCAGGCGGTGGGCTTGAACCTCAGGGAGGCTTCCTACGTACCCTGTTTAGGAGACAGGGATCAAAGTCCATGTAGTTCATTCTGTTTGTAACACTCTACCCCCATGGGCGAAGGCCACTACAATCCCGACATCCCTTCAAGGACGAGCGGGTGGGGGCCACATCCAAACCGGGAGGGGGACCCTGTGTGCGAGGCACGGGATCGGGCGATGCGGACGGTTTAACGTCCTGCCGGACGAAGTACAATTTAACGTCGTGTGTTGAGGACGAAGCGGACGGTTTAACGTCCTGCCGGACGAAGTACAGTTTAACGTCGTGTGTTGAGGACGAAGATGCTTGGCAGTTTAACTTCTTGCAGCGCAGACGTGGTGCAGTTTAGCGTCATGCGGGACGAAAGTGCAGTTTAACGTCATGCGGGACGAATGATGTACAGTTTAACATCTTGTAGCTTGGACGAAGTAGTGCCGCAAATGGGTCTGTGTCACTTCGCGCGAACCTGGAGGGCCGCACGGGAAGACAACGCACGGTGCGGTAACCCGGGATGAGGATCATCGGGCACCACGCAGGCGGGTACCCTTAAGGGGTCAAAGGGGGCGACCCTGGCGGTTTGCGCGAAAAAGAGAAACTTGGCGCGCAATACCGCGGGTCGGCGCGCAATTGGGCGTGCTGGCGCGTAATTGGGCCAGCACTTTGCGCGCAGATGATTGAGATTGCGCGCACCGGGCTTCGGATAGCGCGCGGGGGCAACGGCTCATTCTTTAACGAATGGCCACTTTGAAAGGGGGGGTGTGCGCAATCGGGCTGGATTGCGCGCACCCGGGGGGCAATTGCGCACAAGAGGCTTCTTTTGCGCGCGAAGGCCTTTGGGTGAAGAGTTATTCAAAGGAAAGGAGCCAAAGGGATTGCGCGCGAAGGCGAACCCCGAGGCTTTCTTGCGCGAAAGAAAGGAGGTTACCTAAAGATCGGCATTGCGCGCGGAGGGGGTTGGATTGCGCGAACGAGCGACCCTTCGAATTCCGGCAACCCCCAAAACGTAGGGGGTCGCCTTATATTTATAGGCAACCCCGGGCGCGGAATCCGGTTCACGGGCGCGCAATTTCTTTCGCGGGCACGGAATCGGGGCCCCGGCGCGTAAGGGAGTCGCGCGGGCAGCGGGCGCGCAAAACTGCGCGCCGGCCCGGCGCTTTGCGCGCATCCCGGGAGGTTTGCGCGCGGCTCTACAACTTTGCGCGCGGCCTCCAAAATTCCGCGCAAGGCCTCCGGGCCTTCCGAAACATGCTTCTGACTCCAAATATGACCTCGGTTTCCTCATCCGGAGCTTCGTTTGGGAACAACGGACTTTTCTGGCGTCTACAAAAGCCCCCCCTCGGAATCTGATCGGCGAGAGGTCGCAACGATCGGGTTCCGAGGGAGACGCCGGAATGCCAAAGTCCTGGAGGCTCGTCGGGCTGCCGAACCCGGGCCATCCATGAGTGGACCGGTGGCAGACATGCCGCCTGCTCCGGAACAGACTTCTCACACCGAGCCGGCCCCACCAACTGCTGATCAGGGGGCGGCGGACGCCGGCGGTGCTGCCATCGGAGAGGTCGGGGGCTGACGAGGGTGTCAACGCCGCTGGGGCAAGAGAAGAAGGTCGCCCAGATGTTGGGGAACCTATCCCCCGTGAGGACATCCCAGGGGCGGACCCTGCGGCAGACCTACTGGCTGCTTTCCCTGCCTACCGGCCTGCCGACCCCGAGGAGATGGACGACTCGGACGCGGAGGCGGTCGAGGAGAGCCGGATAACGCGTCGCAGGGGGTGGAAGTGCATCCAACACTTCCTCAAGCGAGACCCATCGGAGTGGCTGGGGCACATGGGATCGCTTCAAACCTGGCTGCGCTTCCTGTGTGCCGGGGGAGCTGATGCTCAACGCCTCCATCTGATGGTCCGTGATTTCATGGCCGAAAAGATGCGCGAGAGCCACCGGCGTGCCGACGTCGCACAATGTCGGGACGTGTCGGAGAACACGCGGGCGCTCCTCGTGGCGGAGCAGGATGTCCGGCGCCTCGAAGGGCAAGTGGCAGAGAAGGAGGCCTTCGTCGCAGCGTACACTGAGCTTGTGGAGCAACTAACGGCCCAGCTGGTTGACGCCCAGGTACAGCTGACGGAGGCGGGCCAACAGATGGTCACACTTCAAGTCGAGCGGGAGCGTGCACAGGCCAGGATCGGCGAGCTGCGTGCTGCAACCGCTGACGAAGAGAGGGTGCGCAGAGAGCGAGAAGCAGCTCTGGAGGCCGCCAGTAAAAGGGTAGCGGCGTTGGAAAGATCCATTCAGCACGCTAATCCCTAGGGGCTTTGTTTTTGCCATTCCCAGAACATTTTGCTTCCGCTACTCAATACTTCGATCCATTTGTATGAACCAATATATTTATCTGCATCTTTTGGCTTAACGTGCTCAACCACAATTCATTGTCTTGCGGGAGTGTTAACCAAGCTTCAGGCATCCACAATTGGGCCTGGACTTCTAGAGAAAAGAGGGAGGTCATTCCTAGGACAGGAGACCTTAGACCTAATCAATGTATCATCCTCCCAACTTGTTCCGACACACGAGCGGGACAACGCTAGGGGCGTTGAGATTTTATCCGAACATAGGGAAATGAGAAAGGGTGAATCGCGTGTCCCGAATTCAGAAATCCACGACGGCCAGCCTTCCAGGAAATGCCCAAGACGGCAAGCGGACAATGGATCAATCGACCATACTACTGCAATAGACGGACCGAAGGTCATCATTCATATTGCAGGAGGCGGATCACATATCATCAATACCGCTTTGGGGGTTCCTTCAGGCACAAGGGTGGAAATCCAGATCAACAGGTCATGCGAAGCGTGGGGCGAGGTGATTTGTTCGGACAGAATCTAACACTCCCAAAATTGCGCCACCGTGGGGAAAGCGTATTAGGCGGATGCACTAATCTGGCCGTGAATCACCTCAATTCTCAGACAGAACCTCTTTGATGAGGAAACTGTCACTTCCCATCATTGCAATGGGGCATCCCGAGCTGAATCGGGGAGAATATCACAATCGCACCACTCTGCCAGAAGCCAGGCCAGACGACCGGCGACGAGGAGGGGCGGGACTTAGCGATCCCTGAGACTGGACCCGAGTCGAGATGTCCGGGTGTTCCTACGTACTCCATCAGGCTGGAGATCAAGCCACACGTAGTTCTGAAAGTGCAGTTTTAACGTCATGCGGGACGTAAAACCCCATTTGGGGAGATCTTAGTTTAAGGTCGTAGAGCTTGGACCATAGGTGCAGATCTTAGTTTAAGGTCTTAGAGCTCGGACCATAAGAACCTCAAAGTACGCCACATCGTGGTCCTATCCCCTGGATATGCGAAGATGCACTGAGGGATAGTGTCAAGGGTGTCGAGGTTTCGCCTGGCCAGAATGGGAGGTGGAAGATGTAATGTGAATCATGCGGCCATTCACTCAAGGACTGGGGGCACCGGCGTAACGATATGGGAGTACTGCCGACCGTGGCGGAAAAGCAGCATCAATATCGCACTGACCGTTGATGGAATGAGGCAGCAAACGAGCATCAACCGCTCAAGCGCATGATTCATATCGATTTGCTGCCCGAGGCCCTTGGGGGCACCAGCCCGAGTCGGTGGGAGAGCACTGAGGCATTGTGTCCAGACCGCTCACGGGGGCTCCACCCAGGGCGTAGGCGATGGGTCCGAATGAAAGGGAGCACGAAGCCTGAAAAGTGGAAGGAACCTGACCAAGCTGAACCTGACCCTCCTGGCAATAAACCAGAGTACTCTTGACACCGGTGGACCACTGCAAGGGGTCGAGGGACATGCCTTGAGGGTGACCTGAAGGCGGCAGATTCCCCAGAGAAGGGGGAATCTTTAAGAGGTGGGGGGCTGGACCCAAAGTTTCAAACATCCGGGCATTCCTACGTATCCCATAAGGATGGGAATCAAGCCACACATAGTTCTTGAAGCGCGGCACAACACAATCGGGCACCAGCGCGGGGAGGGGTGCGGGTCTGGCCCTCGCACCCAGAAGAAGCGGTATTTGATATTTCTTGTTTGTCCTTAAAGGTGGATGGGTTTTCTTTGTGCAGCGACATGCCTGTGATTAAGAAATCCCTGGTGTCACCACAATAATCAAGCCATGAAAGGCATTGATAAATGGCGTGGTTATTAACCAGCGCCCAACGTGAGTGTCCTCTGTGGAGAACATCACGATGCAGTGCCGTTTCTCGTCGGGCGGCCAAGACGATCACAGTTTACGGTCGTGTGGTAAGACCAGAACACAGTTTAAGGTCGTGTGGTTCGGACCATGGAGGAATCCGCTTATTGCGATATGGCGGACCCAGCGGAGGTGGGAACATACCCAGCCCTGCGGTCATGCACGATTCCAGGAGAAGGATCCTGGGATAGGGGCCTACATATGTCCATCACCTGAGGGGCAGAGATGCTAGCCTCCAGCTATACTGGGCCCAGAACGCGATTGTTCGGGCGAATACTTCCTCCTTATGGGGACGAGGGTCCAGCTACACATGGCCCTTAGGGAGGACAACAACATATATCCTTGGTGCTCAGATCGTGGGAGCCTCGAAAGACACCATTATCCTGGTTGGCCTGCCTAACGTGTAGAGGTGTACTGAAGGTCAGTATGAAGAGAGTGTCGAGATTCCACTACAACGCACAAAGGCGGAGTGTGATGAGGACTACACAACCAATGTTCAGAGCCTGAAAGAGCCGACATGGCGATCAAGGATGTCGCTGACCATATTCGCAACACAACATTTGATCGCGTCAGCCTAGGATGGGGCAAGCAAACGAGCATCAACCGCTCAAGCGCAGGATTCATATCGATTTGCGGCCCAGGACCCGCCGGTAAATCGACCCGGAGCGGTAGGAGAGCACTGAGGCATCGTACCCAAACCGCTAACGAGGATCCCTTTGAGTGAAGGCTCGAACAAGAGGAAGCGCGAGGCCCGACAAGCAACACAGGACTTGTCGGGATTGAATCCGACACTACAGGTCATAGACCTGAGTACCCAAAACATGTTAACAGATCGCCAGAAAGGGTCGGAGGACTCACCCTGAGAGCAACCAAAAGACGGCAGATCCCCGTGATCAACCAAGAGACGAGGCTGGACCTGAAACACAAGCGTCCAGGCGGTCCTACATATCCCATAAGGATGGAAATCAAGCCGTACGTAGTTCTTGAGAGGCAGTTTAACGTCATGCAGGACGATGAGGGGTGTGAGGTAGTCCCACACACGGGGGAGGCGTACGGCGCGGCCAGTAGACCAACGTGAATGAGGATGTAATCCCCCGCTCACACCACACGCCTCGCACAAAAAGGAGGGGAACTTGGGCCAGAGGCCCAACGCGGGATAGAGATTCCTGGGAAATGGGGCTGGGCCTGAGACATGAATGTTCAGGCGGTCCTACATATCCCATAAGGATGGGAATCAAGCCGCACGTAGTTCTTGAAGTGCAGTTTAACGTCATGCAGGACGAAAAAAGAAAGGGGGGAGCGGAAGGCATCCCCAAACGTGGGGGGTGTACAGCGTGACGAGCAAACCGACGTGAATGAGGGCATAGCCCCGCGTCCACACCATACGCTGCATACCCAGAGGCACTTGGGCCAAGGGCCCGAGATGGGATGGAAATCCCCGAAGGATGGGGCTGGGCCTGAAACATGAATGTTCAGGTGGTCCTACGTATCCCATAAGGATTGGAATCAAGCCGCACGTAGTTCTTGAGGTGCAGTTTAGCGTCATGCAGGACGAATGCTGAACAGTTTAACGTCTTGTAGCTCGGACGTGGTGCAGTTTAGCGTCATGTGAGACGAGGTGCAGTTTAACGTCATGCGGGACGAAGTGCAGTTTAACGTCATGCGGGACGAACTGCAGTTTAACGTCATGCGGGACGAACTGCGCTTAGGCAAAGTACTGCTTGAGGAACCTAGCGTTGGTGGGAGGAGTGACACGCTCACCATCCATAGTCGCTAGGGAGTACGCGCCATTGGGATAGACCTTGTGGATGAAAAAAGGTCCCTCCCACTTGGGCTCCAACTTGGGCGGCTTCCTACCAGGGATCATTGGTGCTCTTAGGGCCAGTACTAGGTCACCCTGCAGGAAGGAGCGAAGGCGAACCTTCTTATTGAAAGATCGAGCCATTCTGCTTTGATGCCTCTCCAAGTTGTGCAAAGCGCGAAGCCTATTCTCATCCAGTGCTTCCAACTCGACTAGACGGGCTTCAGCAGCCCTGCCCGGCGCTTGCTGGTCGTAGACCGTAGTGCGCAAGGACGGTAACTGGATCTCGATGGGCAGGACGGCCTCAGCTCCATACACCAGGGAATAAGGGGTCATCTGGGTGGAATTGCGAGTCGTCGTCCGATAAGCCCAGAGGGCGTTGGGGAGCTTGTCCGGCCAACTCTTCTTGTTCTGACCAACCATCTTTTGCAGAATGTTAGAGAGGGTTTTGTTAAACGCCTCAATCTGTCCATTTGCCTGCGCATGATAGTGAGATGTATGGTTCGAGCGAATGTTGTACTTGGCGTACAACTTCTTCAACTCGGCTGCTCGGAAATTGGATCCGTTATCCGTGAGGATAGCGTGAGGCACTCCAAATCGATAAATGATGTTGGAGGTCACGAAGTCAGCGATAGAACAAGATTTGACCTCTCTGAGCGGAATCGCCTCTGCCCATTTGGAGAAGAAGTCTGTGGCGGTCAGAATGAACCGGCACTGGCGAGCTGTCACCTGCAGGTAAGGTCCCACAATGTCCAGCCCTCAGACTGCAAAGGGCCAAGAATACCTGGTGGTATGGAGAGGCTCCGGCGGCCGATGCACAAAGTTCGCATGAACCTGGCACGCATGGCACTTCCTAGCATACTCGATGCAGTCATGGATCATGGAGGGCCAGAAGTATCCCAACCTCCGAATCTGGTGGGACAGCTTCGGCCCAGTCTGGTGGGCACCACATGAACCAGCATGAACCTCTTGCATGACTCGTGGGATCTCAACTCCCTGAAGGCAACGGAGGAGAACACCATCAAATCCGCGTCTATAGAGGATCTGCTCCAGGTCGGGGCTGCTCTGGAGGAAAAACTGCGATGCGCGGCATCGAACTCGCTCGCGCTCGACCCAATCTGACGGGAGAATGCCATGTTGGAGGTACTCAACCAAAGGCGCCCTCCAATCAGGGGCTGATTTGACTGCCATATCTGGGGTACTCGGGGCTCCGGGCATAGGGGCAACCGCGGTGAGATTACTTACCGACGGGCCGCGATCTCCCCCCTGGATAACGGGAGCGATGAGCCTGCGGTGCTTCACGCGGATGATCAGGTTGTCATGTTCAGGCTCTGCGAGTGACGCAACAAGGCTGGCCAAAGTATCTGCTCGACCGTTCTGCAACCGGGGAATATGGAAAATTTCTGGCCGAGAAGGGAACTGGGCCATCAGAAGGAGGGTGCACTCCAGCAATGGCACAAGTTCCGGCTTCCTGACAACATAGTCGCCATTGATCTGCTTAACGACCAGCTCGGAGTCCCCTTTCACACAGATGGGGCATGTCGATCTCGAGAGCTAACTCGAGGCCAGTGATGAGGGCATGGTATTCCGCCTCATTGTTGGTACAACCCTCTGACAACAGGAAAGAGTATGGCAGCACGGCTTGCTCCGGGGTAATGAAGACGATACCCAAACCCACTTTGTTGAGCTTAGGATTATCGAGCCTTCTACCGGTGGGGCTCTGGGAGGCACCGTCAAAGTGCATCTGCCAGCATGGATCGACACGATCGACCGAGAGAACGACCTCATCAGGAAAGCCTAGATCCAGCGGCTGATCCGCGGAGGTCGGGTGAGCAGCCAGAAAGTCCGCCAATGCTTGCCCTTTGATGGCCTTCTGAGACACATACCTGATGTCGAACTGCTGGAGAATCACAGCCCACCGCGCTAGACGACTAGTCAACATAGGCCGGCTCAGGATATATTTCAACGGGTCTACCCGAGAAACCAACTGTACCTCATGGTGCTGCAAGTAGTGCCGTAATTTCTGTACGGCAAATACGAGCACCAGGCAGCTCTTCTCGATGGGGGAATACCTGACTTCCGCATCAAGGAGCATGCGACTGAGGTAATAGAGGCTATTCTCTGTTCCCTCGTTGTTCTTCTGGGCGAGAAGGGCACCGAGGGACCGTTCCAGGGCAGTCACATAAAGGACCAGTGGCTTCCCGGACACAGGCGGCATCAGAACCGGAGGTTGAAGCAGGTACTGCTTGATTTCCTCGAAAGCCGTCTGACACTATTTATCCCATACATAGGTGGCACCTTTCTTCATGAGCCGAGAAAAGGGCTTACACTTTCCGGCCAGATTCGCGATGAATCGGCGTATATAGGCTAAGTGGCCTTGGAACCCTTGCAGTTCCCGGATGTTACCTGGGGGAGGCATCTGGCTAATCGACCTGATCTTCTCTGGGTCGATCTCAATACCCCGGTATCTTACCACAAATCCAAGGAACTTTCCGGAGGTGACCCCGAAGGCACACTTCAACGGGTTCATCTTCAGGCAGCGAGACCGGAGGAAGCCGAACACTTTCTCAAGATCTTTGAGATGGTCCTGACGCTGGCGCGATTTGACCACCAAGTCGTCGACGTAGCATTCCACCAGTGTACCGAGGATTGGCTTGAATATGCGGTGCATCGCCCGTTGATAGGTGGAACCTGCATTCTTCAGGCCGAAGGGCATGACCTGGTAACAAAAGATACCTTGGGGGGCCCTGAAGGCAGTGAACTCCTCATCCTCAGGGGCCATCTGGATTTGGTTGTATCCGGAGTATCCATCCATGAATGAGAGGGCTTGGAACCCTGCCGTGGAGTCAATCAACAGCTCTGTCACTGGAAGGGGAAAATCATCCTTCGGACAGTGGCGGTTGAGATCGCGGAAGTCGATGCAGACTCTGATCTGCCCGTTCTTCTTCCTGACCGGCACAATGTTGGCCAGCCATTTGGGGTACTGAACTTCCCTCACGAAGTTGGCTTTGATAAGCTTGTCAACTTCGGCCTCAACCATGGCACCGTGGGATGGGTGCATCTTCCTGGGAGGCTGCTTGAACCCGCGATGGTTCGCCGGGAGACCAAGGCGGTGGACGGCTACCTGAGGATCTAGCCCCGGCATCTCGTCATAGCCCCAAGCGAACACGTCACGGTGCTGTCTGAGGAAGTCCACATACTGCTGCCGCTCCTCAGAGGGCATGGCGGCACTGACCAATGTGGGTCTTGGATCTGCTTCGGTTCCAAGGTTCACCTATACTAACTCATCGACCGTGGCAGAGACGCCCTCCTCAAAGGCTGGGGGTGCATCTTCCACGTCCTCTCCACTCGGGGGGGAATCGTCCACGGGAGAGACTGCGTTGGAAACTGCATTGGGGATACCAGATCCTGCTGGGCCACTGGTGCTGGCACGGGCGGTCGCGGTCATCTCATCAGGAGACTCACAGGCCGTCGAGACCATGGCTACGTCCAACCGATGAATCGGGAGGACGTAAGCGTCATCCAAACTTTCCCAGGGATCACTTGCAACAGCGACAGGCTCAACCTCACCTGCCAGGATCTGCTTATCCTTGCTCTTGTAATAGTCCGCGTCCAGATAGCAGGCTTCACATGAGGCAAAAGGAGAGGCATCTCCCTGAAGCATGCCTACTCGACCATTAATGGGGTATTTAAGGCATTGGTGGTATGACGAGGGAACCGCCGCATGAAGGTGGAGCCATGGCCTGCCCATCAATGCGTTATACGCAGTGTCCTGAGAGACTACCATGAATTCGGTGTTGGCAACCAGGTCACCGAACTGGGTCTTCAAACGTATCTTGCCGACCGGAGTTTGCTCGGTGCAGTCATACCCCTGGATCCTGAGGTCGGAGGGAATCAAGTCATCCTGAGAGAACCCCAATCTCCGGAGCGTCCGAGTTGGAATCAGGTTAATCCCGGACCCCGTGTCGACAAGACAGCGCCGGACTTCAAGGCCATTGAACTGGCCAGTAACATACAGCAGACGAATGTGCCCCTGCATAGGAGGGTCTTCATCCTTACCAGAGAATGAGATAACTGCCTGACATTCGGCGTCCTCAATCGTTTCGGCGTGAAAGGCCTCTGCAGCCGCAACCTCCGTCTCAAACTGGAGGGGGCTCTTCAGGGCTTCAGCGAGCGCCTCGCGCATCTCAGGTGACATGCGTAGAGCCTCAAGGATGGAGAGCCTCGCTGGGAGGTTGGCCAAGTGCTTCAGGACATCATACTTTTTGGCCAAGCGCGAGCCCCTAGTTGCAGGAGGTTGCTCTGCGGTTGGAGGTATGACGGGCCTTGCCGGTTGGACCGGCGGCCGACTGGTGCTTGGCGCATCTCGCTGTTCATTGGTTGAAGCCCGGGAAGTAGTCACCGTACTGGGGTCAGGAGGCCGGGATGGACTTGTGGCAGGGCGGAGCTGATCGCGACGCGGCTGAGGTGGTTCTGCCTGGTCCCACACCACAAACAGTGGCGGAGGCGAATCCGTCATCCCCGGATGGGGGGGCTGCGCACGCTGAGCTCGGTTTTGAGCCTGCTGCCTAGTCTCAGTGGCGTGCACGGCCTGGCTGGAGGTACCAACTGTCGTGCCCCAGCGACTCCTGTTGTTGCGGTTCCTCCGACAGTGGCGATGACCGGGGACACTAGGGAGGTCCACCTGGTGTTCTTCAACGTCGGGAACCGAAAAGGGATTTACCAGCTCGACGATATTAACCGAAGCGTACCCAACACTGTCATCGGACGAATCATTCATCACCGGGCGGATCCGAGGAGGGACCCCCATCTCCGGGGGCATGAAATCGCCGAGAGTGCGGGATAGCGGCGGAACTGGCGGGGCGCGCTCTTCCTTCTTGCGCCGCCGCCGTTTGCTCTTCTCGGAAGAGGCAGGCTGGGACGACGATGCCGAAGCAGCACCCGCAGATTCTGGGGGCTCGGGCTGATTCAAGTGCGCACGGATGATTCCATGGGCGCGAATGATCGTCTTGCGGGCCATCCAGTTATTATACTTCTGGGATCCGCGGTCGGAGACCAGCTGCCATTCGTCCTCATTGCCACTATCGTCATCTGATCCCACGAACATGCCCGCCACTTGTGCTGGAGCTGGACCCAACCTGATTACATTGTTGTTAATCTGGTCTTGGAGCCAGTCCTTAAACACGTAGCACCGCTGGATGGGGTGCCCCAGGGCCCGATGGTAAGGGCAGTAGTGGGGAGAATAACCCGTTAACACTGACAGGAAAAGGAATCGACAACCAACCATTAGTGCCACGACGCCTTCCATGGGGGGAACCCAGGCCATCGACGTCGTGAGACGGAGTGCCCGATTTCCCTTCCCCAGCCCCTGGCGGGTTCCGTGCCCTGGTGCTGAATGCTCGGCCGGGCAACATGCTGGTCTTCCAACACCTATGAAAGCTATCGTTCTTCCTGTTGAGGAGAAGAGATTCATGTCGGGTTCACCATTTTTCTGTTTCGGTGCGGATGTGCGTCGGGTTTCTGTTCCGACGCTGTTCCTCCAGGACGCGTTCGCGCGTGCGCCCATCGACCCGAGGGGATGGGCGCGCGGCTTGTGGCCCCGCAGTCCCGCTTTCCAAAGGCGGGCGGCATCCGTCCCTTATTCAGGGGCGTCTGCTCCTTGATCGAAACCGGGATGATGGGATGTCGGCTCCTCCTTCCGTGGACGTCTCCTCGGAACTCGTTGCCTAATCCGGGTCTCCCTCATAGATTTAAGACGTGCTCGTGGATCTCGTTCCCAGCGCTATGTCTCCATGGACACCGGTTAATTACGCTGCTTCCGCCCGGACGCTCCAAGGAGTCTGGTCGGGGCAGCAACCTGCGGTGAGGAGACCGGGTAGCTCTGGGTGTTGGGGGCGTGTCTTAACACTGCGGCTCTGCATGTCTGCCTTCCATCCCTAATAGGGCTTCTCGAAGGCATGATGGCCTGAGGCATCCCGCGCTGGGTGCGGGGAACTGTGTTACCTGAGGTTTTCCTCAGCTTCCCATGTTTAACACGGGGTATGCCGCGAGTTTAACGTCCAGCGGGGACGGCATCAGACTGATCAACACGAGAAGTGGATCAGATGACAGAACCCCTTGCGGGGAACCTCCGACGCTGGGGCCAGCACATGGGCGGCTTCCCGAGTGAAGTGGAGTGGAATGAAATGGCATGACCCCACCGGGATGTGGCGGCCCGGGTAAGGATCAGGATGGATGATGGAGTGAAGAGCTTGGACCCCGTAGGGGCTTCCTACGTACCGCGCGTTAGCGCGGATCAAAGTCAGCGTAGTTCGGATATACAGTTTAACGTCATGCTGGACGTTGGCAAGCCGACTCACAAGGAGGTCGAGGCTGCCGGGCGGAGGATTGAACCGAACCACCTCGCACAGAGGGGGATGGAACGGCCGGGTGGATCACAGTTTCACGTCATGCTGGACGCTGAAAGGAGAAATAGAAAAAGGCAGTGGGGAAGCACAATGGAGATACACACGTGCAGTCTCCCACAAGGGCGGATTCATAGGTGAATCGACGCAAGTGTGAACCCGGGAGGGGTCCACTGATGGACGAACCGACGTGAATACGACCGGGACGACCAGGCGGTGGGCTTGAACCTCAGGGAGGCTTCCTACGTACCCTATTTAGGAGATAGGGATCAAAGTCCACGTAGTTCATTCTGTTTGTAACACTCTACCCCCGTGGGCGAAGGCCACTCCAATCCCGACATCCCTGCAGAGACGAGCGGGTGGGGGCCACATCCAAACCGGGAGGGGGACCCTGCGTGCGAGGCACGGGATCGGGCGATGCGGACGGTTTAACGTCCTGCCGGACGAAGTACAGTTTAACGTCGTGTGTTGAGGACAAATCGGACGGTTTAACGTCCTGTCGGACGAAGTACAGTTTAACGTCGTGTGTTGAGGACGAAGATGTTTGGCAGTTTAACGTCTTGCAGCGCAGACGTGGTGCAGTTTAGCGTCATGCGGGACGAAAGTGCAGTTTAACGTCATGCGGGACGAATGCTGTACAGTTTAACGTCTTGTAGCTTGGACGAAGTAGTGCCGCCAATGGGTCCGTGTCACTTCGCGCGAACCTGGAGGGCCGCACGGGAAGACAACGCACAGTGCGGGCACCCGGGATGAGGATCATCGGGCACCACGCAGGAGGGTACCCTCAGGGGGTCAAAGGGGGCGACCCTGGCGATTTGCGCGCAAAAGAGGAGCTTGGCGCGCAATACCGTGGGTCGGCGCGCAATTGGGCGTGCTGGCGCGTAATTGGGCCAGCACTTTGCGTGCAGATGATTGAGATTGCGCGCACCAGGCTTCGGATAGCGCGCGGGGGCAACGACTCATTCTTTAACGAATGGCCACTTTGAAAGGGGGGTGCGCACAATCGGGCTGGATTGCGCGCACCCGGGGGGCAATTGCGCGCAAGAGGATTCTTTTGCGCGCGAAGGCCTTTGGGTGAAGAGTTATTCAATGGAAAGGAGCCAAAGGGATTGTGCGCGAAGGCGAACCCCGAGGCTTTCTTGCGTGAAAGAAAGGAGGTTACCTGAAGATCGGCATTGCACGCGGAGGGGGTTGGATTGCGCGAACGAGCGACCCTTCGAATTCCGGCAACCCCCAAAACATCGGGGGTCGCCTTATATTTATAGGCAACCACGGGCGCGGAATCCGGTTCGTGGGCGCGCAATTCCCTTCGCGGGCGCGGAATCGGGGCCCCGGCGCGCAAGGGAGTCGCGCGGGTAGCGGGCGCGCAAAACTGCGCGCCGGCCCGGCGCTTTGCGCGCATCCCGGGAGGTTTGCGCGCGGCTCTACAACTTTGCGCGCGGCCTCCAAAATTCCGCGCAAGGCCTCCAGGCCTTCCGAAACATGCTTCTGACTCCAAATATGACCTCGCTTTCCTCGTCCGGAGCTTCGTTTGGGAACAATGGACTTTTCCAGCGTCTACAATCACAATTAGGGGAAAACTATAAAATTTGGAAATGATCCTAGATGAAGTTTTCAACATCGTTAAAAGATATGAATTTTTCAATTTGGTGGATGCGCTGATTTGGGAAGGGGGTGCAAATGGATTTCTTGAATCAATAAGTTTTTATCAGTATCTGATTGAGGGTGAGAAGTAGTGGATTGGAAACTTGAACTAAAAATGGATGAATCCCTCACGGTTCACTCTCTTATGGAGGATGAAGTTCAAAAAAAAATTTCAATGCCAACATTCAAAGAGTCAGTATTTCCTTATGATCTCAATGTTCCCTTTTTATGCAGCACAGAGAAGATGTTGATCATCTTTTTTTCAGTTACAAGGTAGCCTATTCACTTTTGATGGTAGTACAATAGATATTTTTTCTCCTACTCACATGCACTGGTTCTTTCATAGGATTTCTTAATACCTTGTTCATTTTCAATCTTCCAAAGTTGGTAAAGGCACTCTTTCATGTGTCCTGTGTCAAGACCATTCACTGCATTTGGGGAAACAAGAATAAAGTGATGAACAAAAGGTCCTTATTCAATTATAGGCAAGGAATGTATTCCATTCTCGCTCTAGTTCACACTGAAAATTCCATTCATTCAAAAAATTTATATATTCAGTTGAAGACTGGATGATCCTTCGGCAACTGAACATAGCTGGTAACATTACTATCTCTCTACAAACTATAGAAGCCTCCTGGACACGCCCTTTTCTGGCTGGATTAAGCGCAACACTGATAGAGCTTCTAGGGGAAATCTAGGCCCCTCGGGTTATGAAGTCATATTTTGGGATGGGAATTAGGATGTCATCAAATTCTTGTACGACCCTTGTCGAAATATCAAAACACTTTAATCAAAGATGATGGGTCTCATAATGGTGGTTGATACTACTCTCAAAATAAAATGGAATACTGTATGGTTTGAATATGATTCAACCACCCTTGTGTAATCCGTTAGAGTGGGTTAGAGGCATATTTCATGGAGGCTGGCCTCTAAATGGGTAAATTTTTTTGACATGCTATCCTTGTTGAACTATTTTATCACTCATTCTTAGTGGGAGGCAAACTATATTACTGATGGGTTGGAGAACAAAGGGTTGATTGCAAAAGGATGCCAAAACTTGACCACCTTTCCTAACAACTTGGATTCTGTTTTCCTATGAGATAAATGTAAAATTCCTTCATTTCGACTCTTATAATCTTTCTTTATTTTAATACAAGGGCCTCCGTGATCATTTTTTTTTAAAATATAGTCTTTATATTATTTTTAAAATAAATTATTATATATGGACATTCCAATATTTATGAATCTAAAAATATATTATATATTTTTTATATTAAAATTATAAAATTATATTATATGAAATTTTAATAAATTGAGTGTTTATTGGAAAAATAATGTTCAAAACTAATTAAAAATAAAATTCAAAATCCAATTAAACACATAAATACCCATGAATAATGTTATAAACATGTTCAAACTCAAAGATAAAATACATGAAACTCCATTAAACTTCATCTAATAATTATTTTATTGACACATCGGCTATCACTGTAGTAATTCTCCCAGGAAATCTATTTCTATCACTCCCATTAATGTTAACTTCACACTTGTCAACATCATACATAAATAAACTAATGGGATATCAGTATTTAATAAAATTCCAATACCATTTCATTTAAATCTTAAGTGTTTGTGGGAATTAAAGCCTTATATTTTTAATGTCTTTCAATACCTGCAAGTGCAGCTAGTTCTTAAAATATATACAATATTTACAATGTAAATTACATCAAGAACCCTGGTTTGGTAAGTATAAACACCATGAAAATTTAAACTCACCATATCAATTAGTTGTTTTGGTAACCATCAAGACCATGAGACGGAAAAACCTTCCATTATCTTTAACAAGTGAATCATGGTGAAGCAATTTTCTCATAGTGAAAAATATGTAAATAACCAGGTAAAAGATAATAATAGTAAGGTAGAATAGAAGAATCCAACACTAAATCATCTTAGGATAGTGAACCAGAACTTGAAATTTTCAAAATCTGAGACACCATAACAATGTGATAGAATCACCGAACCCCCCAACCACACAAATAAAAACATATTAGACCTCCATTACCATCTGTACATCTATATAGTCACAAGGCTATCATGAAATCCTCTAGCATATATCTACATAGTTTAATATCTATAATAAATTTAAAAAACCTTGAGAATAATAAACAAAAAAATACAATCACCATTCTAGCACACTCACCTCGCACCTCTCTTAATAGATCAAAAATGAGACCATAAAAATACAAGATGATAAGATGCTACTCAGAGTTGGGAATCTTGAAGAGAAGTCAATAAAAGAAACAAGATAAAATAAAGGTGAATCCAAAAAAACATATTGAATTTAATAGAGAAACTAATTAAGACAAAATACCACATCACCATGAATATATGAATGGGTTAAATTGTGAATCCAAATGAAATATTGAACCATCAAGATAATAACTTCAAATGGAGAAACAAAGTATATATAGATTGAATATCCACAATAGGATTCCCTATTGAAACAATGAAAGGACACCAATAGCCCTATGGAAACCCATATTAATCACCCTTTTCCCCTATCATCACATGGATTAACACACTCCATGTAACAGTAGTACATCCAACACCAACAACCCTTGAATAATGACTACGAATTTGTTGATAGAGAGAGCACAGAAACTGCATCACACTACTAAAACCCTTCCTTTAGAGAAAAAGTACACATAAAAAACATTGAAAAGGTCCACCAATGAAAAAATATCACAAAAAAATAAATTCAATCACAACCTATCATAAACCATTAAAAACATGTCTAATTTGTGAATCATTGGATGTTTATCAAAGCTAATGGCCTCTATTGTTCACATTAATTGGTAAAAAATGTTGTAGTCAAATTAAAAGAGAGACCTAGAATAACCAATTTTTCTCCAAACTACCAGTCTCACTAGTAATGATCACATAGTAAGTGATATAACCTTCAACCTGAAGATACTGAGTTACCATGAAGAACACAAAAATGTAATGTGAATAAAAATGATAAACAATCTCTAAGAAACTTGTTGAAACCAAAAAGTTAGAAATAAAATAGCCAACCTAATCAAACATCCTTAATTTATCAAGTCATACATATTCAATGTCTTAGAGATAATGATTATAGCTGGGATTTAATACATCCAAAAAATTTAAAATATCTAAATTATGTATTAATATTGTTTTCAAATTCAAAAAATAAATAAAATGTAAATTAAATCAATAGTAGATTGCATTCCATAGAAAATGAAAGATAACCAGAAAATACTAAACTAAGATTACAATTTAGAGGTAGTGTCAAATGATATAAACATGTAAGATAGATTCATAGTTTCAAAAAAAAAACACACTTAATTTTTAATTCATGACATAATCAAAACAATATAAAAATATTCATGGTTCACTAAAAAAATCAAATGTTTTAATAAATTTTATAGTTGTCAATACAAAATGGATTGTGACATAAAACAGAATCAAAATTTTGAGATGAATAAATATCATGATTAAAAAAATAATATTATAACATGCTCACAATGCATATAAAATATGTTAAATCAATTCCAATTGTAAAACATGAACTCAAAGAAAACAAGTTGAAATAAAATGATACAAAAGTAGAAGTTATTATTCAGCATGAAAATTTTTAAATATTGTAAAAAAATAGAAATGAATACCAAGATTTATATGGTTATATTTATGTTTGATCTATATGTATAGGGAAGGTGAATCATAAGTTATCCATGAAAATAAAATAATAACAGTGAAACAATAGAGATGATAATAAGTGGATAACTAAGAAAACTATCAAAGACATTGTTCAGGAGAAATTATAAGTTCATAGTAAACCCAAACATGAGATATAAACATATACACAAAACAAAATCTGATTCACTAACCTATATATCAACATATACATCAACATTTGAGTTTCGATTTTGAATGATCTAGTATCTATAATGTACGAATAGACACAGACTAATGGGAATTGAAATAGAAAATATCACAAGATTAATAGATAATTTCACTAGTAAGTATTCAACATAGCTAAATTCAATGTAGGGAAGTTAATGATACAATGAAACTCTCAAAGATTTCACACAGATTCCACGGAGACAAATTATACAATGTGTTTATAGACATCGATCACACTAAGTTTATAGATAGATAATACACACTGAGTTTACAGACATAGATTGCATTGAAATAATACACACATATTTCACACAGTGGCATAGATTAACCACAAAGATTTCAAGATGAGTTTACACATGATTTTCATACATTTACATAGATTTGACACACATATTACACGCCAATGTTACTCATTGAGAATACACACTTAGATTAATTTGATGTTTCCAAACTGTTTTCACACACCAATTACACACTAAGATTAGAAACTAAGCTTACACATAGTATTTATAGACATAGATTACACACTAACATTGTAGACACATATTAAACACAGAGTTTATAGACACAGATTTCACACATATATTTTTCACATTGACTATACATAATGATTTTTACACAGACTACACACTATGTATACTAACAAAGAATTGTATTACATATATAGAGACTCCAGATTTCACAATGTAGAGTATAACAAAAATCATGACATGTCATTAATAAGAAAGATTCTCAAAGACAGTCTTTTAATGTTCCCATATTATCAAAATGATTCAATGTTAAAAACAAACTAAAAAATTCATGAATTGAGACGTAATTGAAGAATTTTTTTTAATAGTACAGGTTCATGGGTTCAAACATTTAATATATGTCAGAGAGGATACTAATTTCCCATAAAATTTGGAATCATCTTAAAAAAATGTGTGAAAAATAATATATATTTAATGAATGTGAATTTTTTAGGAGAGTAAATGTGTTATAGATAAAAATATTTATTATATGAAGTTGAGTAAAATTTAATATAAATGATTTTATAATCTAAAATCAAACATTTTCTCAGTCCTGGATAAACATCACTAGCTGCTATGACTAGAGTATTTCCAACTGATGCTTTGATTTGAAAATATATTACATGTAGTGCAAAACATGTGTCATCAAACACATCAATGTATGTTACCTAGAAAATCAAAAAGATAAAAAATGTTAAAATTAAATCAAAACAACCCCCTCTTAGGTTAAATACATTATACAATCCATGAAGGGTATAACACATTAAAAAAATAATCTTTTCATCGCTTTATAGTGGATACATAAAAAATGACTTTCTTAGAATGTAAAAATTATTTAAATTCCCAATATGTATCCAATGAAAATAGAGTCAGTAATTGATATATGATTCCCAATATATATCAAATTATAATATCATTCCATATTTCAAGAAATGATAATGAGAAGAAATATTTTGGTATGTTGGTACACTTGAAAAAACATTCAACTCACAATAGTATTTATCTGCATCATCATTCATGCATGAAAGATAATAATAGAAACAAGAATAAAGATAACACTTAAGGAAGCCTGTGACCATTATGACAAAGGAAAAAATGAAAATCATAAACTCTATAAACATCATTATGACCATTCATTATTATAATAAATTAGGCCTAACTGATTGACCGAAAATTGATCACCATAAAAAAATTAGCACTCCTCTTTCTATTTTATCCTCTCCTCACTTATTATCCACCAATCACACCATCTATAATTTTCTATATTCTGAAAACAAAATTTTTATCACTATTCTTCCCATTTTAGATCATATATTTGACATTATATAATATTTGTTTGTCTGAGTTTAGAAATGAATGATTGGAATAAGTTATGTTTTCAATTCATGTATTATATTCAATGAATCTAATATATGTAGAGTGTATCCTCCTCCACATTAAAGTAATTGGAGACATGGATATGGTAATAAATAAATATAGAAACAATAATAATTGATTTTTTGCAAAACCTCCTTCCCACTTTATTATAGATTTATTTTTAAAATTATATTCAATATCATGATTGAATGACAATACATAACAAATGTGATAATCACAAAGATCAAAATAGAAACATTCCAAAAATTAATCAAACCCTAACAACATGAATTGATGTTTTGAATCATATTTTTAACCCTATTTCTGATTCAACAAGGTACTATAACAGTAGGAATCAAAATTAGAAGAAAAAATTACCTCAAATCAAAAAGAAAAAAATATTGTTCATAGTTGTTGTCATAACCCTAAGGCACTGTTGGGGAATCAGAGATTCACCGGTGGTAGTGAAAAGAATGAGGCATTGAAAACCTCTAAAGGGAGGGGATCTATGGATGATGAAAGGTTGGGTAGCCAAGGAGGAGGAGTAGGAGACAATGTATGTGGTAAAGCATGACGGATGTTGGGGAGCTGAGGAGGTGTGAAAATATGTGAGGTGTGGGAGACAACATAGTTTAGGAGGGAACAAAGGGTGATTGGATCAAACAACACTTTAAGAGATGGATATTGGGGTAGATAGTAATTTAGTGGAAGTTATAAGGGGAGGTGACACTGATGCAGTAGGAGGGAAGTATGGATTTGGGGGAGACGCAGTGATTGACGGTTCTAAGGTTAACTCAAAATAAAAAAATTATATATGTTAATTATAAATAAAATTATATATTTTTTCTAATAAGTAAAGTATTGTTACCAAAATAATATGTATTATTTTTGAACGATCAATTTCAAAAAAAATTATGGTAAAATATTTACAGATAATATTTTTTTAAAAAAATGTTGGTATTGGTATGAACTATTTAGAAATAGTTTTGAATGATTTATTTCAATATATGTTATTTTTTAATTTTTTTTTATTATTTATGAATAAAATTTTTCAAAATATTTTAGAATTATGTTTATTTTTTTAATTTATTATCATGATTTATTTATTATGTTTATTATATTCATATATCCAAATGATTTAAATCTATTGTATATTCTAAATGGTGTGTCTAATGAATGTACGTGTCTCTACCACGTTAATTTGACAACTGTGACTACCACTAATAACCTCCTGATACCCACCCATTTCATTCCCATCTATTTTTATCTCTCTATACAAATGATTCCTTATGACCATCTCCTCCCCTAAAATTTGATCTCCTTCGACTCCATCTCTACCTCTACCAACTCCTCTACTTTGGTCTATGACACCGCCTCCAAATCCTCCTCCACCTCCAGCTCTGACTCCAAATCCTCCTTAATTTCGATAATGAGGCATGGTCTAGGACTTGTCAGATTTCTAGTTCATTCCATTTCTTCGCATTTAAGTGATTGTGCGGTTTCCATATGGTTTGTGATCCTCAGATGTCAGTGGTGTGGGCTCGATTACCAGGCGTCTATCTCCTTCAATCCTTGAATTTTTCAGTAGGTTGGTAATTATCATGACATATTTCTCTATTCGGACCAGCTGATGTAAATACCCTCGCATATCTGTGAGGAAATTTTCCTAATGAAGAACCTTCTAGATTTCATTTGAATTGAGGTTGCCAGGGAGTACCATTTCAAGAATCCAACAGTGTATGAATCAAGGGTGGAGTTTTTGTATCACTGCAAGTGGAAAGGTAATTCTATATCATTTGGTGTCTCCCTCCCATGATTTGACATGGTTTATAGAGTAGTCATTTTATGATGGTGTTTTGAATTTCAATAAATGGAATGATGTTTTTTTAGGTTCCCAGTTCCATTTATTTCAAAAGTATTTGTTTCATTGTGTTTGGATTTAGGCATCTCAAATCCTTCCTCATAGGCTGATCTTATTAGGGTGGCTTCTGAAAACTCCTCTCCTCCTTCCCTAGCCACCACATGAGATTGACTGGTTAAACATGTACTCCAGGTCTCGATAGAAGGTTATAGGCTGGTCCATCAGATGTTAGTAGGGATTTCCATCAACCATAATCCAGAACAAGAATCGGTCTCTAGTATTGAAATGAGGAATTGGTTTTACTAGTTACAAGATGGTCTCGAAGAACGCGAAGGGTGGAAATTAGTGGAGTACAAGAATATGAAGAAATAATTTTGGGAGAATAGAGAGGATGTAGAGGTAAACATCTATGATTCATCATAAAATGAAGAAGTTCTCAAGGTAGGCAAGTACATTTGTCCAAGTTTGAAAAAGAGGAAAAATGAAATTATCAAGCAGTGGGTCCCTCTTTGGCTTTATGGAAGAAATAAATACACAAAAAGTACTATTCTAACTTTACCAATCCTATGATAACCAGGTCAGCAAGTAAAATGATTGAAGTGGTGGATCCTGAGTTTAATAAGGTTACCAAGATTAGGTTGTCGACTCTAAGATTTTGGGAAAGGCCTTGAATAGTCATCCTGATAGTGATCAGGGAACCCCAAAAGTTTGAGAGGCTATTGTAGATCTTGGATTTCATGAAAATATAGTTGATATAGAGGATTATTCCAATATAGATATGATTTAGGGGGATGAATACTTGTATATAGAAGACATCAACAATTGTAAATTTTCTTACCCCTTTTTGTGAAATGATGAATCTAACCTATGATATGTTTGAAAAGGCCTTTTGGGGGGAATGATCTGAAGCTTATGGAATTCAATAACATATGACACCAGAGTAAAAAATTAAAGTAATGAATATTACTATTCCCAATGGCCTTCAAGGAGATCCTTGCCTATGGTTTTGTAGTCAAATTAATTTCATTTTCCTGGAATTTGGCCATGTTTGTTTCTTTGTTGATGAATTTTTTCTGGTCTGTAACTTCTTCAGTGTAATTATAGAAGAAAAATTTCAAGGGAAACATAAATTTGACATCAAGGAATTGTATTGGAAATACTGGTATGATGATAATGCCCTAAAGTTTCAGAATATATCTCATTTGGGTTATAACCTTTACTAGATTGGAATTAGGTTGTTCTTTTTATGTATTTTTCACTGCTTGTGGCACTGGAGTCTTGTATTGTAGTGTTTTTGACAGGGTTTCTTTTTGGTTTTTTTCTCATTTTTCTTCAATCTAGTTTAGAGGCAGGTTGGGTTACTATTCTAGAGGACTGATTTGCAGGCATTTTTGGGATGTTTTGGAACCAATTTATTTTGTGGTTCAATGTCTAGTGTTTTGGAAGCTAGAAATACTTTATATAGAATAAAGATTAATGGTTAGAAGTCAGTGTAATGATTATTTATAATTGAGGGATTTTATATAATGATGAATTTTGAAATATTAATGGTCTTGATCACATATCCATGCATGAAGACATAGAAAACCAACCCATGACCTTTGAAAAAGATATAAAGTTTTCATGGGGATGCTTTTTCAAGCATTTTAGGTGATAATCTAGTTGGATTGAATTATTACATGATCTAATACTCATATGTAATCAGAATGTGTGTTGTAGATCAATTTTTTAGTAAAAATAATTCATAAGGTCATTAAATTAAAAAATAACATATCTATAACCTATTTCATGTTTACTCATTTTTTTTCCTTTGTTAAAAATTTACTTAACCCCATTATTTGTGTAACATCATGCAGGGCCTCCCAATGCTTATCAGACGAGATATCTCTATTAGTTTCTAATGACATGATCCCCAAAATGGTGATCTTACAATGATGTTGGTGTTCTTTCATCTTCTCAGTTGATATCCTTTATGGATGATTTACTTGTTGGGGAACATGTTTTTTTATATTTTCCATTAAATTAATATTTCAATCATGAATTGAGGTTTTACATGGTATTCATTTCAAGTAATTCAAAACCAATTATTCCCAATATCTATTCATTTGTTATTATGGGAACACCCCCTATGAAACCAATGGAAAATATATATTATTAAAACAGTTTCCATGCTCTTCGTATTTTTTAGGTATATTAGTTTTGTTAAATTATATATTTATCACACCATATTACCATAACTGATTCATTGTTATAAAAAAACTGTACATTGAAAAATCTTAAACACAAATTTAATTACATAACTTCACTAGGTATGCCTTCATTTTATTTGCTTTTGGGTTGTTTCATTCTTTCTTTGTGCACATTACCTAATTTTCTAAAATTTACACATATAACTAAATATAATATGCCAATAGGATCAATTATCACTGCTTTAAATTCTTCTACTTCACCATTATATTATTTTCTTTCTACCTTAGATATTACATAGAAGTGACATATAATATCAAATTTTAACATCCATTAATTTCTGGATTATAAAGGTATGACTCTCATTTAATTTTATTATTAATTTTTTCAATGTATTGCTTTAGATCAATGGAATTGACAAAAAATGAATCCAATAGAACTTTTAGTAGAATCATTACCCTAGAACTTCTTACACATTTGATCTCATTGATTTTACTTATAAATTTTATTTGATTCTGTTTCACAATATTAATGTTATTAGAGATAAGAAATTCATCACCTTTCACATAAAACACAATGTATGGAATCCATTTCCTTTCAATTATTCTAATTTACTATTATATTCATATCTTTCATCCTAATATATTACATCAGAGAGACAAGTAATATCAAATGGTCACATCCCTCAATTTTTGTATTATGAAGGTATGACTCTCTTCTAATTTTATAATTAATTTTTTATATGTGTTGATTTAGATCAATGGAATTGATAAATAATGATTCCACTAGCATTGTAGTATGAGAATTATCCTAGCATTGCTTACACATATGGTCTCACTGATTTTACTTCCAAATTTTATTTTATTCAGTTTCACACTAGCCAAGATAATCAATTTGAATAATTACTCATCTTGCACATCAAACACAATGTATGCAATCCATTTGGTATTCTATGTTAGTCAGAAAACTCTAAAATAAATCTATGATTGTTGATAATTTTATTACACCAATTCAATTTTTTCTTTTCTAGTACAATACACATTACTATGTTATTACTATTTGAATTTTTATTATAATACTTATTTCATATTTAGATGATCTTTATTAGCCAACACATTCAACCATAACATTAATATAGAATATTCTAAGTAGATACAGTTGGTTCTATGAGTCATGAAACTCCGATTTGAAAAATCTTCAACAGATCAATGGTAGTTACTAGTGTAGAAAATGAAACATCTCCCCAAGATTCACAAACCCAAGGTTTCACTTTGAAATTAACTTTGATCTCCTTAAATAGTATCATCATTATCCATCTTTTTTTCTTTATAGAAAATTTTACATTGGTAAATTATGATATTTTTTCTATACTACCAGATTTATTGTGAACTTTTTGGTCATGGATTCTAGTATAGAAATTTCAGTGATCCTTTTTGATAAACAAATGATGCAGTGGGTACCAAAAATTGCTCTTAAACTCAAAGACAACTTGACTAAGGTAACATTTTCAATTAGTTTCAAAACTATATCTCATTTTAAAAAAAAAATATCTAATTTCATTTTCAGGATAATTTGACGATGCTTATATGAGGTTTTTTCATACAATTATAAGAGGTGTTGGATTTGGGTGAATTCTAGGTAAAAATTTATTCGATTTTTATATGTTTAGATTAGTTTTTTTAATATTTTTTGATTTTAAAATGTTTATATATTACCTAGTATGGCATTATTTGATATTTTTGGTGTCCAAGTTATGAAATTATAGCTTTATAGATATTATATGAGGTAGGTTTCTTAAATTTTTTCAATACCTAAAGGCTCTACCTTTTCCATCCATGTGTCATCACCAGAAAAATTTCTATAACGTGGCCACCTCAGCATGGTTTCTGATTCCCTCACATATTTTATTCCTCTTCACCTAATAGATTCTTTTTCTCCCTCCACAAAATCCATCTCTATCTCTATTATCATTTCATGATAAACTATATTTTTTTTATCATTTTTCATGAATTTATCATTCCATTGTGTATTTGTTTAATCTAACATGTCATATTTTCTTCACATGTTTTCTAGGATTCAAAAATCTCAACCTCCACCAAATGTAATATAATCTATTAATGCTTATACTCTTCTCAACACAGATAGTATGGGGTTGTCAGAGAATGTTCCACCCAATTTTATTAAAAAAAATTAATTTATTTATTTCCTTAAATTCATATTTAAAATATGAATTGGACTTTTTATGGTATTAATATCAGGTTCTTCAAAACCAACTACTCCTAATAACAATTCATTCGTTATTAAGGGAACACCCCCATATAAAACGAATGGAAAAAATATATTATTAAAACATCATCCATGTTCTTAATATTCTATTAGTTATATGAGTTTCATTAAATTATACATTTATCTCACCATATTACCATTAGTGATTCATTCTTATTAAATAAAAATAATGGGATGTTAAATCATGAACACAAATTTAATTACATTACTTCACCAGGTATGCCTTAATTTTATTAAATCATGGATTGTTTGTTTCATGTTTTTTTGTACATTAATTTATTTAACAAAATTTGTACTTATAACTAAATATAATTTGACTCTAGGATTTACTATCATTTCATTCAATTCTTTTACTTAACCATTATCTTCTTGTCTTTCAACCTCAGATATTACATCACAGACATAATATCAAACTGTCACATCCAATAATTTCTATAGTATGAATGTATGACTCAATTAATTTTATTATTAATTTTTTCCATGTATTGATTGAGATCAACAGTATTGATAAATAATTCTTCCACCATCACTTTTAGTAGTATCATTACCCTAGCACTGCTTACACATTTGGTCTCATTGATTTTACTTTTAATCTTATTTTATTGTATTTCTCACCATCCAAGCCAACATGTATTAACTATTCAACTAGTTTTTTTGTGTTTCAATTTTTTATTGTATATTTCTCTTATGTTACAATAATTTGATTCTTATTTTTTAACTTCTATTTACAAAGTATAAAATACCTCAATTTCCATCATTTACTATTTAATATTGTTGTTTAATTATACTACACTATTTTATTCATATAATTATATCTTAATAATTATGAATATATTTATTGTCTTGTACTCTACAATAGTACTACAAGCAAAAAATTTATGTTTAGGGGAGTAGTTGTTAGTTTTATTTTGCATTTTCATAAAACCTAAATATTTAGTCAAATTTGTTCACATTTTTCCATACAAGTTCATATTTTTTAACAAAATATTTTATTACACTTCAATATATTGGAATATTTTTTTTATTATATAATAATTTTTTTTATTATTGTTAATAATTTTCACAAAGGTTCATATCTATTCATATTTCTTCATACAAGTTCTCATATATTCGCAATCTCATAGCTCCTTGGATCGAATTCCTTGAATTTTTTCAATTATATATTCTATTATTTTATTATATGACCAAGTTTATATTTGTTAATAAAATGATTTATTTCACTTAATTATATAACTTCATATTTTCTCATTATTTTTTATTATTATTTGTTCATAGGTGTTCATATATATTAACAAAATAATTGATTTCATTGAAATATATAGTTTCATATTTATTATTTAATTCCATTTATGATGTTATTCATATGTTTTTCTCTTTTAGGTTATTAGGTTATGATGAATTAATGAATAATTTGTAAGGGATAAAAAATTTGTCTGAGGTATCTTAAAGAAGTATATTTGGGTATTTTCAATCACAATCATTGGTTATTTCTCTTCTATATATTTTTTAAGTTTACAATGACCTTATCCATTTTCATATTTCATATGCATATGATTAATTTATATTTTCAATGTTTTTGGTTATATCTTTGCATGACATTGAATCTAATTTTTAGTTGGCTACTCATATAATCTGATCTAGTTGTAGGTAAAAGCTTATGACTAGGGATATCATGGCAGAACATATTATTACTTAAATGTATCTTGACTAAATTCAAAAAATAGGGATTTCAAATAATCTTTATGATCAAATTATATTTTTCCATGATTATTCAATAAATAATTCCTAAAAATTATACATTTTAATATCCTTTAATTATCTTGACAGTTTTTATTAGTAATTTTATCATGATTTTATGTTTTAATTTGTTAATTTTATTCATGTGTAGGTTCCTCCATAGAAATGAAGTCTCAAAATTATTTTTTTCCAAGATAAAGTAATGGTTTCTCTTTATTTTGATGTTCCTGATGTCATTCAAGTAAAATTCTCCGTACATTCTTTTAGTGGGATTATAATATCTTATATCTAGGATGATTTGAACATACATTTTGATATTATCATTGAAGTTACCTTAATGTTTTTATATTTAATTGAAATTTCTCAAAATTTTAATGGATTTTCACTTTGTTTCATAATATTTTCTTTTTAAATGATGACACTTTAATACATGTTTGAACACACGATAGTTTATAGAGAAAATCATCAAAAATATTAAATGAAATTTTTATTACCAACCTAATTATAATTGATAAAGATATAAGTGTTATATTTATATTTTTTAATTCATTTTTTATCTATAGTTTTTAATCATAAACTTTTAACCATAATAAACATTCTATTTTTCTATAACAAAATGAAATTTCATTACATCTATGACATTTATACACATGATTTTAATATCATATCTTCCCTAAATTCTTTACTAATTTATAGGACTGACATAAAATCATATAAAAAAAATTAAATTTAGGAATTCGAAAAGGATTTTGGTTCCATTTATTCTACAGAGGGAATGAATTGATGATTCTCATTAAAACATATTTCTATTTTTTATGTGTTTCTATCTATATCTTTGACTATCACCCCCACACACTTGAAAACATCCTTTAATTTTTTAAACAATAATTATTATTTTTAAAAATATATAAGCACATATATCTAATCATTTCTTTGAAGTTATCAAGTAGAAATTTTTCTAATTAAGGGGGTCATATTTAAATTTTTTGTGATAGTTTTAATTGGTAGTTAGCTTAAAATATTGTAAAATATATGAAGAATTAGTTATCCAATGTATTGAAAATTTTTGGGGAAACTATCTATATAACAATTAATCTATTGTGCTCTATTTGTCCAAATGATTTACCCCATATTTTTCTAATCTATTTTGAATATTTATTATTCATTGTGATTATAACTCATAATATGTATGATATTATTTAGATATGAATGTATGGGACTGGTAAAGGTGATGGTTAAATAATAACTATAGATTATTTTCATGGGTGATTGAAAACATTTATTGACATGTGTTTGTTCTGCATTGATCCATTTTTGTTTTTACTGTATTAAAAGGTGTTTGAACTCTGTTATACAATGTAGTTCCTTATTGATTTAACTTAAAAGATGTGTGTATTATATCATTTCTTTAAATTCATTCTTATATAATTTTTTTTTCAATTATATGGAAATGTGTTTGTAATGAATTAACACGTGTTTATACAGAATTATATATTAAATTTATCATTTAATTCTCTAAATGTTTCTTATTTAGTTTGTGATAGAAAAAACATTCATTTATTTTTTTAATCAATAGGAGAATGACACTAAACTAATAATAAATGAATGTCAAACTATCATCCAAATAATCAACATTATCTTGTACATATTATACAGTGATGCCTAATTTCAGTAGCTTGTGCTTCATCAAAGGATGTAAATATTTACTTTTTAAATCATTTTTTCTTTATGAAATTGTTTTTATTCGGTTCCATTTGTTATGGTGGGTTCAGATTCTAATATTAAATCCTTCAACTCATATGAGGAAATTAATTAGTTGTATTCTATTTGTTATGGATTTTTTGGATTTTGATCTTAATTAGCTTTCAACACATAGTAGGCTATAATAGTTTTTCACCATAATAGTTCATTGCAATAATATATTTATGGTTTCTTTTGTCACTATTATTATGTTTTTATCATCCATTATATTTTGTACGTTGTTTTTACTTTATTAACTTGCCTTTAATTTTTTGATTACCTCTTCGATATTTGTATATTCATCTTGCCAATAGGTTTTCCATTAAATTTAACATATCTAAATAAAATCTATATATATTACCACATTTCATATTTAAAACATTATTTTTAGAATATCTTTCTTCTTGTTGAAAAATTTATTTAAACTCTCAACTTATATATATTTATCATCGAGGTGACACATTTGCGAGCTCCACTTCTTTTGAACTAGTTTTTCATGGATAGATAAAATATCATCGATAATTGGAGATTTCTGGATTCCATATTTGGATTCAATTCTACTTAGAAGATAGAAAGGGAATAATGGACTATAAGGGTTACATTTTTTCAAGAAGGAATGGGCATTTACCTATCTGGGAAATGAAGTTGGTGATAATTTAGATTACATGACTAGATTCTTAAATATCATTCTTATCCTATTTAGAATGATGAAGGTGAAGATTAACTTTTGAATTTTCTTTTTTCAAATTTTATTTTCTGGGTTTTGGATTCGAGGATTTTTTTTGGGACCCTCGAACCATGGTCTCTAGAGTTTTATGCAATTTTAGGTTTATTTTGTCTATATTTTATATAATCAATTCCCTTTTTTCATCTATTTATGTAGGTCAAGAAGTTTCTTTCCATGTTATGAATAAGAAATCAGGGGAAGAAAACCATCACCACTGATCCCTAGGAGATATTGGAAACCTAATTACTCATGGAAGAAATGATGGGAATCCAATTGCTGGGTATCTCACCCCACTACGAGATCATTTTTTCATCTCCTCTACCTTTTATTTCACTTTTTTTATTATCATCGCCATTGATTATGTTTAACCAGAGTTTCTGTGCATGATTATATGCCAAAGTACAATATCAAACCATTAAGATAAAGCACTTTAAATCTATTTAAAACTACTCCCTTTTAACCTTTAAATAGGGTTTGATTATTAGGGTTATATTTTTCCATGTAGGCATGGACATATACCTGATAGGGAAACATAATTGGTGATAATTTAATTTGAATGGAATGGAGTGGTGAAAATGGTGACCAGCATGATAGTGGCCATCATCCCTATGTTTTATATGGCCCTCTATACCCTCTGTTTCTTTGTGGGTGGAGATGAAAACCAAGTGAAACTGGGTCCTTAATACACTCAATATCAAGTGATATCATTTAGAGACCAAAATTGTGTCTGTATTCCTAGCAGATGACTATTGAGATTTCTATATTGATCTTCAAATTTTTTTTATTGAATCTCATTGTTATCATGTATGTTTTTGTAGATGATATTGTTAAAGAAATCATTGTTATTAAAAAATTGATGCTATATAAAAAAAATAAAATACACAATTTTTTACCATATGTTAAAAAACATTCATGTATGGAATAGATAACTGAATCAATAATTTTTTTTCTAAAATAAATGATTTTCTAGAGTTCTTTATGTCCAGTAGGCCCTTAATATTTCCATTTTACTCCTATTTGATTATCTCTATAGGTTTTGTTAGTTCAATCCATGTTTTCACTGATTTACTCCGATTCATTAATTTCCTGTATTAATACTTGTTCCAAACAATGGTTCCTATTACTTTACATTAGATCATTTTTTTGATCCTTTGTCTTGTGTATACATATACTATAAGAGGGTAATGTTTCTGATTTATTCTATAGTTGTAGAATTGGCTATTTCATGTTGGTAGCCTATGTGGGTATGCCATATTATATATAGTTGATCTTTTCTTCTTGCAATCCCCTATAAATAGAATTCTTTATTTAGACTAAATACTCTAGATTTCCTACGTTGGATTTTCTATCACAAGTTTGACCCTACACTACTGGAAATTGGGCCTATACCCACGGTTTTTCACAAAACCGTGGGTATAGGTCCCCCCTATACCCACGATTTTCCAGAACCGTGGGTATAGGTATAGTATGGGAACCTATACCCACGGTTTTGGAAAACCGTGGGTATAGGTACCCAATAACCACGGTTTTGGACAAAACCGTGGGTATAGTTTTTTTGTGAAGACCTATACCCACGGTTTTGCCAAAACCGTGGGTATAGGGATTGATTCGGAAACCTATACCCACGGTTTTTGAAAACCGTGGGTATAGGGGGTATTTTTTTCAAAGACCTATACCCACGGTTTTGAAAACCGTGGGTATAGGTTTCCCGCCTTTTTGCGGGTGGCGGGAATGGGAAAAAAATTGCGCGGGACGAAATAAATTTTATATGGGAACAATGTTTTAAATAATTTAATAAGAAAGATACCAACATAAATTAACAGAATTTCGGTAGGTGTGTTGGTTTATTTCATCGCTCCCTTCAGAGAAGTCCGGTGTTCGAAACTCGGCACGATATTATTTTAAATTTATCAATAATATTGCTATAATTATAGCAGCGTATAATCTAATAGGCAAAGTCCGCGTAGCTAAGTTGGTTCGCTGCTGTGTTTATTCTACTCTATTCACGGGTTCGAGTCCCGCCAGCAACATTTTATTTAATAACTTCATCCGTATTAATATATTACATTTAAATAATCATTAGTTACACAAAAATATGTTAGTCCAGTTGGTTGGTCTCCCGGCGCGTTTGTTACTCCAGCGGGAAGCGCGGGTTCGAAACCCAGTTCCATCTATTTTTGAATATGCGAAGATAATCTATATTAATATATATAAGAAAATATATATATGTATTGCAGATTGAAATGGTGGCTCGGTTGGTTAGTTGCGGTGCGCTATTGCGTTGTAGCGCGGGAGGGGCGAGTTCAAACCCTACCAGACGCGATTTTTTTGAAAATAAGTGAAATCCCCACGGTTTGAAAACCGTGGGGTATGTGCCTGCCACGCTGTACAGCGTGGTGCTGGTGTGTGACACACCTATACCCACGGTTCGAACCATGGGTATAAGTCAAGACCCCTATACCGACGCCATTCCAGCCCACGGTTCCCAAAACCGTGGGTATAGCCTATACCCACGGTTTTGGGGGCTATACCCACGGTTTTGAACCGTGGGTATAGCCCGTTTTTCCAGTAGTGCTATAAAATTATTTTTAAAAATAAAAACCATATTTTTTCTTATCAAATATCATGGTGTTATAAACATTTATTGAATTTTTTTAAGCACAAACATATAAAAATTATAGAATCCAATGAATGTATCATAAATGTATTAAATATTTTCAGAGAGCTATGTAAATTTGGAACACGTATGAGGCTCGATGTCAATAAATCCACTAAATCCATTTTTCGGATGAGAATTAAATTAATCCCTCCCTCCTTTAGAGGACATTAAACAAAATAATGGATATTAACTATATTAACATTACCTACATTTATAGTACCGGTCTCATAATTTTGAGAAAACCAAAAAAATTATATTTTACATTATTTTACTTTTATTGACATTCATTTTATAAACATTTGTATTGGGAAATAATGATCAATATCAGTGATTTATTTTTGGGAGCTATTTTCTTCCCAGGAGTCCTAACAAGTCATAGATAATCAACAATTTCAAAATGTGCATATCAAAGGATATGATCACTTAATCTATATATAATAAAAATAAAATTCATTAAGGGGTTATTACATAAGGTTTCAGCCAATTCAATGTATAATTTTTTATAGTTTTTAATGAAAAACACATACATTGTCCTTAATACATTTATTGTATGTATCGAAATTAATATTATTTTTCCTACATAAAAAATATAGAGGATTTATTTTAAAAATGGTATGTAATATACTGAACTAATATGTATTCATCAATTCTAGAATGAATTTATGAAAATAATATTTTCTGAATTGATATATTTTTACAACAATTAGTTTTCAAAAGAACCAACAATAGTAAGGTAATGGTGCAATTAAAAATAATAAATTATGGAATTTTGACATAAATATCATGTTCATCTAGCTTCAATCAATATTCTCCCAGATACAAACTGCAATACTAATGAGTGATAATGATCTATCTATCTCTATTTTACTTTCTGAAAAACAAATTATGAAATTTATATAAGAAAAAAAATTTAGAGTTAAGATTACTTATATGTGTAATTGAAGGATTATTCCATAAAAATTCGGGGCTTGTGTATTAGTTTTTTATAAAACATATTAAAATTTATATTAAATTAAATGCATAATAAAATATAATAACTATTTTTATTATGAGAAAATTCAAAAATATAATAAATATCTCCATAATATATAACATCACAGGCTTATAAATATCTTTTTTTCTAATAATCCAATTTATGAATTAATCATCAAATAAAACTAAATATGAATAAAATTAAAATGATAATTAGTACAGTAAAAAAATCCAAAAAAACTAAAAATTTAAATACTGTAGAATATTACAATTTTCACTTATAAAAATAGTATAAGGCTATTTCATTTTGAATATATTTATAGTTTATATAAATTTATTTAATTAAACTGATAATTCGGTCTTTTCGGGCAGACCACACATTTGATTTTCATATCGTATTATCATACATATTAAAATATTTATAAAAATATTCTTTTATGATTTTACATAATTAAGAGATCATTTTCTATAGATATGACCCTTAAACACACACTTTGGTGTTTTAAAACAACGAATGAGTATTTCAAGTCATCCCACTCAAATAGAACCTTTGATTGGTAGTCTATCTGCTTGAACATTTCAAAATTATCTTTATGGTTTTTGATGTTTGATTTCAGGGAAATTTAAGGTCTCTTAGTGGGGATTGATGTAAAGACCAGGAAATTTCAAGGGAAATTTTTTCTTAATTTTCTTTGGAATTTTACAAGAACGCAGTTTCTGACGGCGCCTGATTCCGAGGCCTGGTGTGCCCAGAATCATTTTCTGAAATTTAGCTCAGGTACGTCCAGTGAACCAACGAGCAGGTTTTTCTAACTTTTGAACTGGTTCTTGAAATTGAAATCTAAGGGCACCGATGAACTCGCAATGCCAGTAATTGCTTAAGGGGACCTTTACCGCAGTTGCGTTTTCTCGGGAGGAGAAGTTAAAATTTGTGGGTTATATATGAAGTGAATAAAATTGTGGAACAATTTTATTTTTGTATCTAAGTGGCTATATCCTACATGGGGGAGTTGGGGTGGGGCACCTAACTACCCATGTGAGGATAATAGTGAGGTGGGGCCCACACGAGTCCCAAACTTACAACTTCCCATAACTCTCATAACCTTTCCCCCCTCATTAAGTTGTAACTCTCAAAGAAACCCCTCTTTAACTCTCCCAACATTTAAGAGGACCTTCTCTCTCCCTCTCTTAACTCTTTCCAAAATACACAAATTAATTAATTGAACCTACTCAATTAATTAATTAAGTGTTTTGAGTTTTGAAATTTGAAATGGCTTGTGTTAATAAAATAATGAGGGTATCTTATTATTTTATTTTGGGAGGGCTTTCGTTATGCTAAGAAAGATTGGGAGATAATTCTTGTGAAGAAGAAGAGGACTTTCTTCTCGATGAAGAACGACATCTTCTTCAACGAAGAATGCCAGTTCTGCGAAGAACGATCGACATGCCATCTTTTCTCTTATCCGCGACAAGTGATGAGACGTCGCATCAGACGCACTCCAACGTCGCCTACGAATTCTTTCCTCGCAACTCCGTTTTCCGCGACGCCCGACATGCGACATCAATTAACAAGGTAGGGGAATTTATTTTGGTGTTCTCTTATCTTTTGAGAAAAGAACGACGAGCACGGACCAACCAATTCCAGGTTGATCCGCAGATTGTTCGTTCTTGCGGATTGATGTTGAGGATTATAAATTAATTTGTTCGTGATTATTACCTTGACGTTCTTCATGAAATATGACCATTTGATATCAATTAACGAGAGGGGGCCGGACCGCAAAAACACGGCCGACCCTCCTCCTTATCCATGTGGGTTTCTTTTTTGGATTAAAACGAGAATGGCGCGATGTCGTTGCACCGAGTGGAAACATGCGGCAAGGAATGTGCGGCGTCGTTGCGCCGCTCCGTGAAAACGAACAAGGATGCGCCGCTATCGCGCCGCGTTGGAGAAAACCGAAGACATCCGCGGACGGAGTTGGGCCACGACGAAGGGGAGCGGCGCCATCGCGTCGCGCTGGAGAACCACGAAGACGGCACATTTTGTTAATTGACGTGTGGATTGACGGGTGAAGACAAACGAAGCCGAACGGGCGTTGTGTGATCTTTGCAGTGAACGTCGGATCCCGGGGTGACCATTAGCGAAGACCGCAGGCGAATCGGACCACCGGAGCGCGTCCGGTGGTCCGCGGAAGCCCCTGCCAGTGCGCCACGCCGGTGCGGCGGCGCCGGCGGTCGGGGGCGGCGGCGCCCAGAGCGCCGCCGGATGAATCTTCCGCGGCTGAAGCTGAGGCGGTGGAGCGCGGTCCGACGACCGCGTGGGACCGGAGGGGAGCGGTAGGACGCGGACGACTGTAGCGTCCGCTGGCACGGGCGGCCCCAACCGCGGGGTCGCGGCTCTTCACGCGGGGGCAGTGCCCCCCGCACGGTTCGATTGTTCGGCCGAACCCCCGGACGAGCCGTGCCAGCTTGGGCAGACTGTGCCGGGCCGCTCCCAGCCGGGCCGGACCATGCCGGCCGGGCCGGACCCGCACCCGGGTTGGGTCGGTCCGGGCCCGAAACCCCCATTTTCGGAACCTTTTTGGTCTTTCGCCTATATCTTGAGCTGTAGACCTCCGATCAAAACACCGTCATTGACAACGCGATCCTTGGATTGAGGCGGTCGTTTCCGTATATCGCACTGAAAGTTTTGGAACACTTTGGGTTCGGCCAGGTTGGTTCGGATACGAAACCAACAGGGCCGTCGGAGCGGAAACACTTATATCTTGAGCTACGGACGTCCGGTTGACATTCCATCAACTTTGATGGTTTCATCTAAGTGAGACGGATTTTTTTGGCTTACTCCGCTCGATGTTTGGATGTCGTCAGAGTGCGGTCGGGTAGGTTCGCTCACGAAACCAACCGGGCCCCTCGAACGAAAAAGCCAATAACTCACAGACCTGGCGTCCGATTGATGCCCCGTCTGTCTCATTGAATTCCTCTTGATTAGAAGGAACTTTTGGAATAATTCACCTGATTTTTGGTTTCTGTTGGATAGTGGTCGGGTTGGATTGTACCTGAAATCCAATCGGGCCCTTGGAACAGAAAAGCTGATATCTTTCAGACCGGACGTCCGTTTGAGGAATCGTTAGCGGCGTTGGTGATCATCGTTGAGAAACGGTCCCTATGAGTATACCCTATGAGATTTCGGCGTATAGTTGATATACAGCCGGGTTGGTTCGCTCACGAAACCAACCGGGCCCCTGGGATGAAAAAGCTAGTAACTCACAGACCGGGCGTCTGATTGACGTGTCGTAAGTTGCATTGAGATCCCTATGACGAGGCGGTCCTTTGAGATACTTCTTTGTGGGACTTTGAGATACTTGGAGTATCGACCTGTAGCTTGTGGATCGGACCCTCCCAGAGACGAGCGTGTGATGTACGGAGATCGTGTAGCCGGCTAAGACCTGATGACTGCTTGACCGACTCGACTTGGAGTGAGTCGACTAGCCTAGTGGACGGAGCACTACTTTGTGAGGTGCAGTCCCATGGCAGACGGAGCACTACCTGTGTGACAGTGCAGACCCGCGGTACTCATCCAGAGAGTACCTCTACAGGCTACTAGGGGGTGTGCACTACTGTGTTTGGGTGAGATACCCCGGCGAGAAGCACAACTGTGATTGGGTGGCTGACCCGCGGTACTCGAAAGGATGAGTACCTCAGCATTCTTATGATAGTGAGCAGTACCTCGGAGACGTGACAGGACCACTTTACACTCCAGAGACGGAGCTCTTCAGCAGTTACGGTTTCGATAATGAAAATCCTAGTTTGAGCTGAGTCTATGACCTTTGTTTTTACCTCTTGATTGAGATGGGTCACTTGATAACTTAGGTATATGTATGGGCGTATACCTGGGTGGTGGTTTTCCGTTGATTTCATGATCTTGGTGTTTCCTTCATGATTGAGATGGGTTACTTGATAACTTAGGTATATGCATGGGCCTATACCTAAGTAGAGGTTATTTGTTGAGACCTTCTTTGTGGTTATCCATGTTGGTTTTAGTGAGACCTTGACGGTCTCGGGGTCCCTACTAAGTATCATTATACTCACCCCTGCATGGGTTATGCCCGCACCTTGTTGTGTTGGTTGCAGACGACAGACAGTGCTGACGGAGGCCGAGTGTTCGAGGACTGGACGGTACCCGGAGGTGGTCCACACGACGAGTCAGTATCCGGAGGTGGACTTCGCAACGAGACGACACACAGAGGAGGTTGACGGGCGAGAGCATTGTGGAGGCTATCTGTACCTACCCATCAGGTAGGATCCGGGGTGGACGATCCATGAGCTGCACCATCTGTACCTACCCTTCAGGTAGGATCTGAGGAGGACGACCTAGGAGCCGCTTGCGTTCTTCCAGATATTTTCTTTTTCTGTTGCACTTTGTTCAGTTGTAGTTGTACTTTCATTTGGGTTTGTATTCTGACCCATTTACCTTTCAGCACTTCTCTTTGTACTTAGTGTTTTACTTCCGCTTGTACTCTACGGTGTTTTGTTTACTTTTATAAAGGCAATTCCTTCCCAGTTATCGGGGTTTATGCCTTTGGTGCTAGTCGCCAGCCCCTGGCCTATGGAAGGCGGGCTTGGGGTAGTCACGACACGGGCCCCGAGGACGGGTCATGACAAATTGGTATCAGAGGAGTGGGTTGTACCGTAAAACATATAACTCTGATATTTTCATTCTGTGAAGTAATAGTGTTAAGGGTACCGAGTGTGGTCTTCAGTTTAGGGAGTCCAGTGTTGGTGCGGGTGGCCGACGTATCCATACACCAGGACCCTGACAAATGAATTCTGACTTTGTGCATGAAAACACTGATTGCATGTCTGTTTCCAGAAGTTTTATTTAAATATCAGCTCAAACCAGGTCAGCTCACCAGGTATAATCGTTTGACCATGTCACGTTGTTTCTTTTAGGATGCCTTTTCTCAGACGACCAGCTAGATCCCAGAGGGATGTGCATACTGACAGCCTGTCGAGCGACGAGGATTCGGTACATGGCCCTCTTGCAGTTGAGGCACCAGCGGAGGCACCAGAGGTACTACCATACGTTGGGCCACCGATGCCACCATCCCCAGTAGTAGGCGATGCTCGTCACTTGAGTGCGCTGCATGAGTTCCAGAGCCAGAGGCCACCCAGGTTCCGGGGAGAGATGGAACCGTAGGCGGATGAGGTTTGGCTGGAGGCTGTGATGAGAGTCTTCAGGTTAGTGGGGACGCCTGTAGACTTCATGGTGATCTTTGCTGCCAGCCTTCTTCAGGCAGCAGCATGCAGGTGGTGGAGCCACTTGTTCCAGTTTTGCGAGGGGATGACCTTCGCATGGGAAGACTTCGAGACCTTCTTCAGGATGGATTTTGTGCCATTAACTCTACACCCTGAGCGTGTTCAGGAGATACTGCCTTTTCCGAGTGTTATTCGATCAGTAGCTGAGTCATCTGTGGGCAGTAGACAGATGATGCAGAGGTCTAGGAGGACCAGACCAGCAGTTGGGCGATCTCAGGGTTTAGGATCGGTGGTACGGGGCACCCGGGGTGGGGACAGAGCTAGGTGTGCTAGAAATAGATATTTTTACTCATGTGGCGGAAAGGGTCGCCTGAAACGTGACTGTATGACTCCTCGTACAGTTGATCCGCAGGCTTTGGAGGAGCCACCGAGGCAGAAGCAGCTGCGGGTGCTTGAGCAAAAGCCGAGCAGTGGATAAGGTAGTAGAGCTCCGAGAGCAGGTAGATAGGAGCAGAACTAGTGGATACGTCCCTTATACTTCTAGTTCCATGTTGCTGTTGTATTCGTGTCTTTGTACTATGAGCTGCAATAATAAAAAGACACTTATCTTTGTTCTCTTTCCTGTTCTTTTGTTTGGTTGATACTGAGTGGTCTCGGTTAAAACTGTTGACTTGACCCTCACTTTCGCAATTTCTACTGGAAGAGACCCAGTGACCTCACACTGAGGCTAACAGTGTGACTCGACCCTTGGAGGTGAGAATGACAGTTGGATCTCTTTTTAGTTACGTTGAGGCCTTACGATATCATCCATGGCGTGAATGCGTCATTCATGTCAGGATTGACTGTATTAAGAAATGGGCGTGGTTCATCTAGGGGATGAGACCGAGTTTCTCTTTTCGGAAAAGGAGAAATTTTAGCAGCTCCTTCAGATCATATGCATAGAAGGTACAGATCATCCAGGAGCGGATGAAGACTGCACAGTGCAGTCAGAAATAGGAAACCGGCTCCAGTCTTAGATACTCGAGCGTGTTAAATGTTTAATGAAGAGGAAGCTTTAAGGAGAGATGAATCTACAGAGCAGCAGACATGGAGGCAGAGCTAGGAGAGCAGCATGAGGTGGTGTACATATTAACATGCTACAACCACCCGCCTTAGTTATCCCCACCAGGCTTAGGGAGCTGGAGGGCGGAGGAAGAGTGCGGCTGCATGCGGTCAAGGAGTGTGACCCAATGTCTCTAAAAATTATTCAAGTGACAGTCTGTGTCCACTACTAGCTGCTTTAGTAACAGTCGTCGATATGAACCATTCCTTGCTTTTGAAAATCTTGTTCCAGAACTAGAGTTTCCGGAAGCCATGGGCTTGACCCTCGCGTCTGGAGATACCTTGGGAGGAGACTCAATAATCACACTTACACCGACGGTGTGGTCAGTCCCTCGAGGTGAGAGTTTCAGTTGGAATCTCATGGTGGCAGCATCGAGGCCTTACGATGTTAGTTTGAGTATGTAATGGGCAATAAATGTTAATACTCAAATTAACGGTTTTAGGCAAATGTCGGGATGGGTTTTCCTTGGTCGGCAAAAAGGAAACCCCAGGAAGCACGGGATAAACTCTTTCACAGGAGGGTGCGATCGATCACTCTTGAGTCGGTCAACCATACCCTCGTGGCAGTAGTCGTTTGAGTTTCAGTTCTAATAGAAATTGGAGACCTCTAGAGTTCGAGGATAAAGATCACATCCTTATACGGGTCTCACCTCGACGAGGTTTACGGGGATGTGGCCAAGGCGGAAAGTTATCTCCGAGGTTCAATGGACCTTTCTAGGTCCTCAGCTAGGTAGGTGAGGTGGTTTACCGCTTGAACCATCCACCTCAGTTGCACCAGGTGCACGACGTTTTCCAGGTATCTCAACTGAGGTGATACGTGCTCGACCCTTTACATATCATCGACCATGAGGAGCAGGACGATGGCGATGGTGTTACTTCCACGGAGGTTCCAGTAGGGATCGAGGATCGACATGAGAGGATCCTACGAGGATGGTCGATTCCTCGAGTGTGCTTTCTTTGGCAGTACGGAATCTCCAGGTAAGCACATGAGAGCGGAAGGCTCAGATGCGTGCTCAATATCGCTTTTGTGACCCTAGTTTGTGTTGAAGCTTTACGGGGACGTAAATCCCTGAGGTGGGAGTAATGTAAAGACCCGTAAATTTCAAGGAATTTTTTTCTTAATTTTCTTTGGAATTTTACAAGAACACAGTTTCTGACGGCGCCAGATTCCGAGGCCCGGTGTGCCTGGAATCATTTTCCGAAATTTAGCTCGGGTACGTTCAGTGAACCAACGAGCGGGTTTTTCTAACTTTTGAACCGGTGATCAGAATTGCAATCTGAGGGCACCGATGAACTCGCAACGCCAGTAATTGCTTAAGGGGACCTTTACTGCAGTTGCATTTGCTCGGGAGGAGAAGTTAAAATTTGTGGGTTATATATGAAGTGAATAAAATTGTGGAACAATTTTATTTTTGTATCTAAGTGGCTATATCCTACATGGGGGAGTTGGGGTGGGGCACCTAACTGCCCATGTGAGGAGAATAGTGAGGTGGGGCCCACACGAGCCCCAACCTTACAACTACCCATAACTCTCATAACCTTTCCCCCCTCATTAATTTGTAACTCTCAAAGAAACCCCTCTTTAACTCTCCCAACATTTGAGAGGACCTTCTCTCTCCCTCTCTTAACTCTTGCCAAAATTCACAAATTAATTAATTGAACCTACTCAATTAATTAATTAAGTGTTTTGAGTTTTTAAATTTGAAATGGCTTGTGTTAATAAAATAACGAGGGTAGCTTATTATTTTATTTTGGGAGGGCTTTCGTTGTACTAAGGAAGATTGGGAGAGAATTATTGTGAAGAAGAGGACTTCCTTCTCAATGAAGAACGACATCTACTTCGACGAAGAACGCCGGTTCTGCGAAGAACGATCGACGTGCCATCTTTTCTCTTCTCCGCGACAAGTGAGGAGACACCGCATCAGAGGCACTCCGACGTCGCCTAAGAATTCATTCCTCACGACTCCGTTTTCCGCGACGCCCGACGTGCGACATCAATTATCAAGGTAGGGGAATTTATTTTGGTGTTCTCTTATCTTTTGAGAAAAGAATGACGAACGCGGACCAACCAATTCTAGGTTGATCCGCGGATCGTTCGTTCATGCGGATTGATGTTGAGGATTATTATTTAATTTGTTCATGATTATTACCTTAACATTCTTCGTGAAATATGACCATTTGCTATCAATTAACGAGGGGGGGTCAGACCGCACAAACACGGCCGACCCTCCTCTTTATCCATGTGGGTTTCTTTTGTGGATTGAAATGGGAATGGCGCGGTGCCGTCACACCGCGTGGAAAAGTGCGGCAAGGAATGCGCGGCGCCGTCGCACCGCGCCGTGAAAACGAACAAGGACGCGACGCCGTCGTGCCATGTCGGAGAAACACGAAGACATCCGTGGATGAAGTCGGGCCACAGCGAAGGGGCGCGGCGCCATCGCGTCGTGCTGGAGAACCACGAAGACGGCGCGTTTTGTTAATTGACGTGCGGATTGATGGGCAACGACAAACAAATCCGCACGGGCGTTGTGGGATATTTGCAGTGAAGGTCGGATCCCGGGGTGACCACTAGCGAAGACCGCAGATGAATCGGACCACCGGAGCGCGTCCGGTAGTCTGCAGAAGCCCCTGCCGGCGCGCCACGCCGGTGCAGCGGCGCCGGCGGTCGGGGGCGGCGGCGCCCGAAGCGCCGCTGGAAGAATCCACCGCGGCTGAAGCCTCGGCGGTGGAGCACGGTCCCGCGACCCGCGCGGGAGCGGAGGGGAGCGACGGGACGCGGCCGACTGCCATGTCCACTGGCACAGGCGACCCCAACCGCGAGGCATCGACTATTCACGCGGGGGCAGCGCCCCACGCACGGTTCGGTCGTTCAGCCGAACCCCCGGCCGAGCCGGGCCGGCTTGGGAAGACCGGCCCGGGCCGTGCATAGCCTGGCTGGACCGTGCGGGCTGGGCCGGACCGGCACCCGGGTCGGGTCGACCCGGTTCGTGCCGACCCAGGGGGTCTTGGGCCGGGTCGGTCCGGGCCCGAAACCCCCGTTTTCAGAACCTTTTTGGTCTTTCGCCCATATCGTGAAATGTAGACCTCCGATCGATGCACCGTCAACGGTGATGCGATCCTTGGATCGAGACGGTCGTTTAGGTATGTCGCACTCAACGTTTTGGAACAATTTGGGTTCGGCCGGGTTGGTTCGGATACGAAACCAACCGGGCCCTCGGAGCGGAAACGCTTATATCTTGAGCTTCGGACGTCCGGTTGACGTGCCGTCGACTTTGATGGTTTCCTCTAAGTGAGATGGATCTTTTGTCTTACTCCGCTCGAGGTTTGGATGCCGTCGGAGTGCGGTCGGGTAGGTTCGCTCACGAAACCAACCGGGCCCCTGGAACGAAAAAGCCAATAACTCACAGACCGGGCGTCCGATTGACGCGCTGTCTATCTCGTTGAATTCCTCTTGATGAGACGGATCTTTTGGAAGACTTCACCTGAGTTTTGGTTGCTGTTGGATAGTTTCCGGGTTGGATTGTACCCGAAATCCAACCGGGGCCTTGGAACGGAAAAGCTGATATCTTTCAGACCGGACATCCGTTTGACGAACTGTCAGCGGCGTTGGTGATCATCGTTGAGAAACGGTCCCTATGAGTATACCCTATGAGAGTTCGGGTACAGTTGAGATACGGCCAGGTTGGTTGCTCACGAAACCAACCGGGCCCCTGGGACGAAAAGGCTAGTAACTCACAGACCGAGCGTCCGATTGACGCGCCGTCTGTTGCGTTGAGACCCCTATGATGAGGCGGTTATTTGAGATACTTCTTCATGGGACTTTGAGATACGTGGAGTATTGAACTACAGCTCATGGAGCGGACCCTCTCAGAGATGAGCGTGCGGTGTATGGAGACCGTGTACCCGGCTGAGACCTCACGATTTCTTGACCGACTCGACTTGGAGTGAGTCAACTAGCCCAGTGGACGGAGCACTACATTGTGAGGTGCAGACCCATGGCGGACGGAGCACTACCTGTGTGATAGTGTAGACCCGCGTTACTCGTCCGGAGAGTACCTCTGTAGGCTTAAGGGGTGTGCACTACTGTGTTTGGGTGACATACCCCAGCGGGAAGCACTACTGTGTTTGGGTGGCTGACCCGCGGTACTCGACAGGAGGAGTACCTCATCAGTCTTAGGTTAGTGAGCAGTACCTCGGGGTCGTGATAGGACCACTGTACACTCCAGAGACGGAGCTCTTCAGCAGTTACGGTTTCGATAATGAAAATCCTGGTTTGAGCTGAGTCTATAACCTTTGTGTTTACCTATTGATTGAGATGGGTCACTTGATAACTTAGGTATATGTATGGGCATATACCTGGGTGGTGGTTTTCCATTGATTTCATGATCTTGGTGTTTCCTACCTGATTGAGATGGGTTACTTGATAACTTAGGTATATGCATGGGCCTTTACCTAAGTAGAGGTTATCTGTTGAGATATTCTTTGTGGTTATCCATGTTGGTTTTAGTGAGACCTTGAGGGTCTTAGGGTCCTTACTGTGTATCGTTATACTCACCCCTACACGGGCTATGCCCGCACCTTGTTGTGTTGGTTGCATACGAAGGACAGTGCTGACGGAGGCCGAGTGTTCGAGGACTGGACGGTACCCGGAGGTGGACCACACGACGAGTCAGTATCTGGAGGGGGACTTCGTGACGAGACGACACACGGAGGAGGTTGACGGGCGAGAGCGTTGTGGAGGCTATCTGTACCTACCCATCAGGTAGGATCCGTGGTGGATGATCCAGGAGCTGCGCCATCTGTACCTACCCTTCAGGTAGGATCCGAGGAGGATGACCTAGGAGCCGCTTCCGTTCTTCCAGTTGTTGTCTTTTTCTATTGTACTTTGTTCAGTTGTAGTTTTACTTTCATTTGGGTTTGTATTCTGGCCCATTTACCTTTCAGCACTTCTCTTTGTACTTAGTGTTTTACATCCGCTTGTACTCTGTGGTGTTTTGTTTACTTTTATAAAGGAAATGCCTTCCCAGTTATCGGGATTTACGGCTTTGGTGCTAGTCGCCAGCCCCTGGCCTATGGAAGGCGGGCTTGGGGTAGTCACAGAACGGGCCCTGTGGACGGGTCGTGACAATTGACCCTTGGATGCTCATTTCTAAAGGGCATCAAACCTTTAAAAACTACATATCCATTCCTCCTGGTCACACTGTATATCTCATTGACATTCTGTCTACTTATACATGTAACAAATAATATTAAAATGATATCCCCAGTATTTCAATCCATCTACATGCATGTTTTATATGGATTTGACCCTAAAATTAATTTTTTGGTATTTTAAAATATCAAAATTGTGTTTCGAGTCATCTAGGACAAACTGTACCTTGGATTGACATTATGTCTACTCGATCATTTCAAATATCATTGTACGGTTTTTTCCTATGGTTTAATGGAATTCGAAGGTAGTTTGGTTGATTTTGACCCCCACATACTTGTATTTAAAGGCAATTAATACTTTAAAAACCACATATTTACTTGTTCCGTGTAAACCCCATGTTCGATTGATGTTTATTCTGCGTGTACACATCACAAATCTCCAATTTCACCTCATTCCATGTTCATTTTCTATGGATTTGATTGATAAATTAACATTTTCATGTTATGAAAAAAAAGTGATACAGGTCATCCCTATCAAATAACACCTTGTATTGAAATTTTTTATACTCGACCATTTCATATTACATTGTATTGTTGTTATCATCAGATTTAATGGCATTTGGAGGTCGTTCAGTTGGTTTTGACCCCATTCATACCTTTTTGAAGGGCATCAAGCCTTTAAAACCGACATATTTGGTCATTCTGTGTAGACCGACTACTTCATTGACATGCTTTCCAATCACACATGTCATAAATAATAATAACATAGTTGAATTTTAGTTTCACCTCATTCCGTCTTCATTTACTATGGATCTTACTGTTAAATGAACATTTTGATGTTTTAAAACAACAATAGTGTGTTTCTGGTAAGTCTAGAGAAACAACACCATAGATTTATATTCAGTTTGATGGATTATTTCACATTTCACTCTATGGTTGTTGTCATCAAACATCATAGTGTTTGAGGTCATTTAGTTTGTTCTGACCCCCCAGACACACAATTTTAAAGGGCATCAAAACATTAAAAAAAATTCAGTCATTCCAGGAAATCTCCCTATCTCATTGATGTGTCATATACCTTTACACATTAAAATAATTATAATAAGGTTTTTTATGATTTGATATCATTTGATTCCATTTTATACTTCATCTGACTGTTAAACACATGTTTTTATGTTCAAGAAAACAAAAGTGCTTTTGGAGTCATCCCAGTCAAATGACAACTCAGATTGATATTCCATCTACATGATATTTCATATTTCAATATATAAATGTTTTCATCTAATTTAAAGGAAGTTGGAGGTTGTTTTCCTAGTTTTTACTCCACAACGCACATTTTTAAACGGTGTCAAACCTTTAAAAACTGTATGTTCAATCATTTCAGGAAGAACACATATCCTATAGAAATAGATTATTCTTATACATTTCAAAAATAATAATAGCAATGTTTTCCAATTATTTTGAATTATTATATGATTTTTTCTATGGATCTTACCCCTAAATGCTCATTTTGGTGTTTTGAAACAAAAAATGCGTGTTTAGAGTAATCCTAACCAAACAAAACCTCAGATTAAATTTTTTCTACTTGGACATTTCACATTTCACTGTATGGTTGTTGTTATTTGATTTCATAGAATTTAGAGTTCATTCAGTTGGTTTTAACTTCCATAAGCATGTTTTAAAAGGGTGTTAAACCATCAAAAAACATCTTCTTCGATCATTTGAGGTATACAATATTTTTAATTAATGTTTCATCCAGTTTTACAGATAAAAAATAATAATAAAACATGTATTCTATGATTTCAAATCATTTTGAGATCATTTTTATGGATCTGACCCTTAAATTCCTGTTTTGGTGTTCTAAAAAAAAGTTTGTTGGATGTCTTGTTAACCAAAATAGCACCTCATATTGACATTCCATATAATAAACCATTTCACATTTCATTTTATGGTATTTTGTTTTCTGATTTCATTGTATTCATAGGTCGTTTAGTTGTTTTTTTACCCATGGACGCACATTTTTAAAGGGCGTCAAACCTTTAAATACTACATATTTGGTTGTTTTAGGTAGACTGTGTGTACGATTGAAATTTTGTGTGCTCTTACATATCAAAAATAATAATAACAAGGGTTTCCTATGATTTCACATCATTATGAGATCATTTGTATTGATTTGACTTTTAAATTCATGTTATGGTGTTTTAAAACAACACAAGTGTGTTTGAGGTCATCCTTGAAAAACAAAACATCAGATTAAAATTTTGTCTACTCTCTAATTTCACATTTCACAGTATAATTATTTTTTCTTATTTCATATCATTTTAATGTTTTTTGGTTGTTTTAACCCAGACACATGTTTTTTAAATGCATCAACCCTTTTACAACTACATATTAAATCTTTTTATGAAAAATGCTTGTCCATTTGTATTTTTTCCAACTTATACATTTTAAAAATTATAATAACATGGATTACCTATGATTTCACATCTTTGCGAGCTTATTTTATATGGATTTGAAACTTAAACACACGTTTCAGTGTTTCAGAATATCAAAAATGAATTTCTGGTCATCCTGGTCAAATAAAACCTTCAATTGTTGTTATGTACACTCTACCATATGAAATTTCATGGTAACGTTTTTATATATCTAATTTCATGGAATTTAGAGGTTATTTTGTTGGTTCTGACTGCCAATCACACATTTTTAAAGGGTATAAATCCTTTAAAAACAACATATTTGGTCATTCTGGGAAGACATTACATCCAATTAAAAAATAATCTAATCATACATATAAAAAATAATAATAACAAATTTTTACTATGATTTCACATCATTTTGAATTGATTTTCTATGGATATAACCTTTAAACATACATTTTAAAGTATTAAAACAACAAAAGTTCATTTCGGGCCATCCCGACCAAACAACACCTCCAATTGAAATCCCATCTTCTTAACCATTTAACATTTCACTATACAATTATTTTCATCTAATTTAATGGAATTCATAGGTTGTTTTGTTAGTTTTGTCCCCCCAAACACACATTTTTAAATGGAAAAAAAACTTTTAAAAAATGCATATTTGGTCATTATGGGAACACCACATGCTCGATTGACATGTAATCTACTTATACACATAAAAAATAACAACAAAAATGTTTTCATATGATTTAAAATCATTATGAAAATATTTTCTATGGATTTGACCATTAGATTCATATTTTGATGTTTTAAAACAATAAAAGAACATTTTAGGTCATCCCAGACAAATGGCGCCTCAGATTAACATTACACATACTTAACAATTTTACATTTTTCTATACTGATGTCGTTTTCTAATTTAATGGAATTTGGAGGTCATTTGGTTGGTTTTAACCCCCCATATGCATGTTTTAAAGGGAATCAATTTGTTAAATACTGTATACTCACTCATTTCAGATAGACTACTTGTCCGATTGACATACCAACTCCTATAACATGTAAAAATAATAATAATATGGTTTTCTTATGATTTCACATGATTCTAATCTCTTTTTATATGCATATAACCAATAAAAAATATTTTAGGGTTTTAAAACAACAAAAGTGAATTTTAGGTCATCCCTACCGAATGACAACTAAGATTAGCATTCTTTTTACCCAACCATTTTACATTTCACTATAAGTTAATTTTTTTATTTCATGGTATTCAAAGGTTTTTTTGTCACTTTTGACCTATGGACACAAATTTTTAATGGGCACAAAACATTAAAAATCCACATATTTTGTCATTCTAGGTATACCACCCCAATGGTTGACATCTTTTCTACTCATATGCATAAAATATAATTACACCACAATATTACCATGATTTAATGTCATTTGGAAATACGTTTCTTTGGATCTAACCCTTAAATGCATGTTTTGGTGTTTTAAAACAAAAAAAGATTGTTTCAGGTAATCTTGGCCAAACAGAACCTCATATTGATGTTCTGTTTACTCAACCATTTCACATCTCACTGTAAGGTTTTTTCATCGAATTTCATTGTAATTAGATTTCATTCGGTTGGTTTTGTCCCTAAAGAATCATGTTTTTAAAGGGTATCAAAACATTAAAAACTGCATATTCAGTTGATCAGGGACAACTACACGTCTTATTAACATTTATGATACTCATACAAATTAATAATAACAACAACATGGGTTTTCTATGATTTTATGTCCTTCATATATTTTTTTCAATCGATTTGACTATTAAATAAACATTTTAATGTTTTAAAACAACAATATTGTGTTTTAGGTCATCCTGAACAAACAAAACATCATATTGACATTCCATCTACTCTACCATGTCACATTTCATTATAACTGTGTTTTTTTGATTTCATGACATTTGATGTTTCTTTGATTAATGTTGTACATATGACACATGTTTTTCATGGGCGTTAAACCTTTAAACACCATATATTTGGTCGTTCTGAGTAAACCCCATTTCTAATTGATGTCCCTTATACTCATTCAAGTCAAAAATAACAAAAACATGATTTCTTTTGATTTCATGTCATTCCAAGATCGTTGTATATTATTCTAACCCTTAAACACACATTTTAGCATTTTAAAACCAGAAAGTGTGTTTCGCATGATATTGTTCAAATATCACCCTATATTGACATTATGTATCCTCTACCATTTCAAATTTCACTTAATGGGGTTTTCATTCAATCTCATAGAATTTTGAGATTTTTCTGTTTGTTTTGAGCCCCTGATTAATATTTTAAATGGGCGTCAAACCCTTAAAATATGCTTACATGGTTATTCTGGGAATACCACACATCTGATTGACATGAATTCTACCCATACATGTAAAAAATAATACTAATATTTTTTTAATATGTTCTGATGTCATTCAGTGGTTGTTTTTTAGGGTTCTGAATGTTAAACACACATTTTTTTGATTAAAAATAATAAAAGTTTGTTTTCGGTCATCTGGGGAAGATAACACATCGAATTAGTGTTCTTTCCACTTAAGCATTTCAAAAATCACTATAAAATTAATGGTGATTGATTTTATATAATTTAAAGATCTTTTTGTTGGTTTTGACCCCCATATGCATGTTTTTAAAGGACGTCAATCCTTTAGGAACTGCTTATTTAGTCATTTCGGGCATACTGCTCATCCGATTTGCATGGAGTTTACTCGTACATGTCACAAAAAATAATACTATAGTGTTAATATTATTTTACATAATTACAATGATGTATTATATGAATATTACCATAAAATTCATGGTTTTATGTTTTAAAATAATAAAAGTGTGTTTCAACTCATTTTTAGAAAATGACACTTCAAATTGATGTTCCTTATACTTCACTATTTCACAAATCATAACACAATTATTTTTGTTTGACCTAATGGAATTAGAAGGCCGTTTTTTGGTTTAGACCCTTGACACAATTTATTAATGTTCTCAAACTTTTAAAAACTACTCTTTTGGCTATTCTGGGAAGATGAGAAGTTTGATTGATATGCCTTCTGCATATACATGTCAAAAATAATACTGAGATGGTTTTACTATGATATTACTTATCACACCCCAACCATTTTTGTCTTTTGTTTTTATTTATTTCTTGATTTTGGATATTTTTATTGAGGTAGTGTCCAACGATATTCTTTGTGTTTTCTTGGTTTTGGTTTTCTTTTAATCCTATTCATGGTTATCATGAGTGTTTTAGGGAGAAAATGGAATGGTGGAGAGTTTGGGACACCCACAATGTCACTATATTGTATTTAAATCATTGAAGGATCAGTGGGTGGGTCTTCCCTAGTGTTTGGTGTGTCATTTGATTGTTTTGGGCCAATTTTTGGGGTCGCATGGTTTGAGGATGGTTTCCCCAAACTGTGAAACCTAAACATGCAAAGTTGCAGATTTTTGCAGTAGCCTTCGCATGGTTTGTGCACGGTTTACAAAACTGTGAATCCCATTATGGGATTGATAAAATTTATCCTACAAAGAAATTTTGGGTGATTCCACCTCCAATTTTAATCCATATGTGATGGCTATCAACCAAGAGGCTCCCCCTTTATTTCTTCTTCACTTTGGGTAACTTTTGGGGCGATTTATCAAGAAAGGTTTGTAATTCTTCCTGCTTTCTTAATCAAATCTTCCCCATGCCTCATATCCTATTCCCCCTCTCATCTCATAGTTCTCTTTTGTCTTGTAACCCTTTTTGTCAAACCCTAGGGTTAGGGTTGGCTGATTTTGGTTGATTTCCTTGATGTTCGGGTGTGCATTTCGTCCTTGGGGATTATTTATTCCTTACCTTGAAGTTTCATCACATCTGCACACCATTGAGGTAGGTGTTTCAACTATTTTTCATTCCAAATCTGTCCATTGACTCTTTCGAGATTTTTTAATAACATGAAATCGTGTTTCACATGCTTATAGTATGCTTTCCTTGGTCAGTATGATATTTTTATGTTGGAATAAATTAGTGGAAGTGGTTTTTAAAGGGTGTTCTCTAATTTCAACACATGGTAGGCCCAATAGATGTTTTTAAAATGTCCATTGTATCATTGAAATGAAAATTTTCATTTTTTTGGTGCCAAACATTGACTATATTATGATATCATTTTTGGATTGTGTATTTGGTTTCGTATGTGGGAAATTGGTGATTTTTATGGCATAGACCACATGTGGGGTTTGTTGTGTTGGTTCAATAACACAGGGTGTATCTTTACAAATGATTTTTGGGTAACATCATAGAGAATTAAGGTGAACCATTGGATGTGGGAACATCCATGGGTTCATGGAATAGACACATGGATGGGCACACAAATGATAATGGTCTTGAATAAAATTTACTCAATTCGAAGACTAGGATATCAAAAAACTTTTCCCCCTCCCCCTCTACTCTCTTAAAACTCTCAATGTTTTACAAATTTCCCCTTGGTTTTCTAATGATATGGAAATGGTTTCAGATTTTGTTTGAAAGTATGAATCATTGGGTATTTTGGAAGACATTTGGTTTTTAAAAGGTGTAAAGGCCTGTTTTCATTGTACACTTTAAGATGGTTTTAGAAATGATTTCGAAATGTTTTGGTAAATGCATTTGGGTGTGTAAACACAAAGGCCCACTTTGCTTGTTTTTAGAGTTTCATGTTTTTCCTAAAATGTGGAAAGGCTGGTTTAGAAAAATTCGTGGAGAAGATGTTTTCCTCATGATTTTTGAAGTGATTTTTATTGGTTTTGGTGTGCGTAAGTTCTCAAGAATGGGTTTGTATGTGCACGTTTTGGTTTATGATATCTGATTCCTAGTTTGGTTGTTAAATTGTGTATGTGGTGTCATGTGACGTGTGAAACTTGATTGAGCACAAAAGGGAAACCCGGGTATCTAGGTGGGTGAACTAGGACTAGATTGACGATGATAACACTTACTAAACTATGTCACATCCTAGTGGATCATTCATGATAAGGTTATTGGTTATGGTTACTTTTACACTGAGATACGATGTACCTAGGGCACCCTAGCTAACCAGGGCCTAGGGGTGTTCCCATGACTAGTGCTCATTAGTTATATTGCACTTAATATTGGAATACAATATGTTTTCTTGGTAATTTAAAAATAAAGTGCATTTTCTTTAAAGTCATTTTATTTATAATTTTTTTCCATTTAAATTTGTTTCCCTTCAAAATTTTCACAAGTATTATTTGGTTTGGGATTTTGTTATAAAATGGTAGTTTTCTTGTAAAATGGATTGTGGTGTGTGTTTTCCTTTAACACAGGAAAGTTTTGTTTGTTTAATAAAATGTGAAAAATATATTATTTTAATTTTATTTGAAACTAGTGTTAATGGACTGTTTTGGGGAAGGAAACAGTTGGAATCTCTGGTGATTGCCTACTGAGCTGTTAGCTCACACCCTACCTATTACACTTGGTGTGGGTATACCTGAGATGTTTTGAAGGTTTACTAGTTGGGCAGATTTTCAGTGTCAGGTGATCGTGGTTGGAGCAGGTTTGATCTTGTGGTTGGAGGTGACCAAGAGTTCACATGGAGATATCAGTAGCTTGGTCTAGTTTTAGTTTATTATCAGTTTCATTTTTCATGTTTTAGTTTTGAGTCTGTTTAATTGTATATTGTATCTAGATTAGCTGTTTATTTATTTATGTTCAGTTATGGGTTATTTATGCTTGAATAGTTTATTTATTTGATCTAATTTCTTGGGCTGAATTCATTCCCACTTAATTTATATCTGATTCCCGACATTAGTTTCTAGCCCATGGGGATTGGGAACGCCCTTCTGGCCATGCCGCAGACCATCTCAGGTGACCATTACATGGTTGACTCAGGTTGGTTCGTGACAAAATGGTTTCAGAGTAGGCCCATATTATTTAGTGTGTCTGGTAGTTGTAGATTAGGATTATCGGGACTCGAGAGGTAAGTACAGGAAGGGTGTCATGAACTCTTGCTCATTATAAACCTCAAGTTACCTGGGGTATTCTGGGATTTTATTATTTTATCTTATTTTTTGGATTTAGGGATGACAACAGTGGTGAACCCGTATCACATTGTGATCTCACATGGAGTAGTGAACCATGTAGAGTCATGTTACATTGTTCAATGTCCTCTTAGTGCAATGTATTACTTGGGGAATGGACTACTACCATTTCACCAGGTTAGGCATTGACACTAGTCCCTTCTTATGGTATTTTAGTGCATGTTGAGTTCCATTGTAGTTTAGTTAATGTGGTTGGGGTTTTGAAATGAAAATTGGTTTTAAAATGGAGAAGTATTTATTTCAATTGGTTTTGAAATTGGTAAAATGGTTTTTGAGTATAAGTTTTTTGGATTGAAATATGGTAAATTCTTAGGTTTTTATGAGGTAAAAGAAATGTGTATCCCTTGGTACTCCTTATGAAAGGTCACATATATAAGAGTATGTATGGAATGTGCATTTTGGAAAATCCATGTGGATGATTTAAGAAGAAATTGATGAACATATATGTGATGGTTTATAGGATTCCATAGGTTGGTGTTTGAAATAAAAGGATTGGACTTGTTTCTCTAAATTGATTTTTGAAAGAGGAAAATGATTCCGGAAGTTGTTTTTTGTTTTATAATTTGCGTTTTGGTATTATGATAAGTGGATTTGTATTTGGAAAGGGTCCTTGAAATAAGGAGGTTTTGAAAATTAGAATGGAAATGGGATTTAGAAAGGAGGATTTTGGTTGTGTTTTAATGATTTTGGTTTACGATCTTGCGATTTTGGATCGAGATATTCTTTTCTATTGTATTTTGGTTTGATGTGTACTTTTGGCTCTGTGTTTTTATGTTGATCAGAGTATGCCTCCTAGAATAGTCCCCAAAATTCTCAGTGAGTCATTCCTATTTTCTTGTTCTTATTGAGTGTTTCCTATTTTTTTCATGATAATCGAGGTACATTAGAGGTGGTGGTGTGTAGTGAAGTGGTATATTGTGTATTGATATAATTGGGAACTCCCATGGTCATTGGTGTTTTCAATGTTTTGGGGTTAATTGAGGGTCTATATTTGGACGAATGGGAGCTACATACCCTACCATCGATGTAAGTTGCGATGGAATGGGATGTGTTTGTGTCCGTCTTTTTCTGATTGTTCATACATGAGGTGGTGAACACGATAATAAGGGAAGATTTTATGAGTATTAAATATGGTCTATAGATGGTGAAGGTTTATGTTGAACACTTCATGGAGCTTGTTTCCTTTTCTCTAGAGGTAGTTGGTTTCTAGAGCATAAGCAGATGGAAATCTAGTGTCTCTTGTTGTCCGTGAAGGTTCCCCATCTGGAAAAGAGTGCATGATGAAGTAACCTATATCTAAGGTGCCATATTCTATGATCATATATTCTAGTTCATCAGATATATTTCTCGTGTACCATCAGTGTGGCCGGTTCAGGCATTCAAATCCATCTTGTCACATCCCTTCGAAGACCTTCCACCATTATGGAAATTTCGGTCATCTGGAGAAGTTATGCAGGAAGTGTTACCCAAACAATACATTATGATAAGAGGAATATAGTTCCTGACTATGAGGCAGAAGATACTTTAGCCATCAGATCCCTAGCCATAGGTATTGTGGTGAAGCTCGCAAACAGTCTGGAGTTTCCAATGATGTGTTGAACCTCGGTCTATTTCTTTTTTTACTACTATTGTAGGTTCATCATTTCTCTATAATGAACGATGAACTTATTCTATTATAACCCAATCATTTGATTCTATCTGTATGTTTCCTTTTGAATTTTTTATTCTCCTTTGATTCTTTCTTAAATTTGTGTAGTCTGGTCTCAATTTTAACATTTATTATTGCTCATTTAGAGATGATTATGTTTTTTAGAATTAATGTATTATGGGTTGAGTTTGTATGGGAGGTTTACTATTTCAATGGTAGTAGTATCTAGATTGTACAAGGAAGTTTGGGTTGATCCCAGGTTAATTTTTTCAAATTCATTATGTTTTCTGTGAATTTTTACCCTATGCATGGTTTTCGCACAGTTAGGGGAAGTCATGCACCTTGCCCAGGTAACAATGAGAGTTTGTGTACTTTTCAGATAGAGTTGTTTGGAATGGTGGGCACATGGTTTTGAAACAGTTCAACCAATACATGTGGGGTGCCTCTTCTTTCAAGTATCTCTCTCAATGTTGGTTCACGGTTTAGTAAACCATGTGGCCAAAATGTGCGAGCTGCCCAAAATTTATTATTATTAAAATCTATATTTCCAAGTTGTGATGAGGGTATTTTTTGGGGTTTACATTTTCCCTTTTAGTTTAGTTATTGTGTTGGGGATAACCTTATCATGTTCTCATCTCATCCTCATTATTATATTGTGGATTCATCTTGATCAGTCAGCTATAACTTGTGGATCGAATAGTTACCTCAGGGTTTATGATTTCTAATGGATTTGATCGGGAATGGATTTGAGTTTTGGTTAACTTTCGGCTAGGTGTCTTTCTTGGGGAATAAATTGATTTTGGTGGAGATAATTTTCATACCCCAACCATAGGTTTCATTTGTTTTTTTTATTTATCAATGTTGGATTTTTTTTACTGAGGTTTGACTTGAGCATCCAACAAAAATCTTTGTGTTTTCTTGGTTTTAGTTTTATTTTAATCCTATTTATGGTTTTCATGAGTGTTATAGGGAAATAGTGGAATGGTGGAGTGTTTATGACACCCACAATGTCAATATATTGGGTTTAAATCATTGAAGGATCATTGGGTGGGTCTTCCCTAATGGATGGGGTGTCATTTGAGGGTTCTTAGCCAATTTTTGGGGTCACATAGTTTGATCATGGTTTTCCAAAACTGTACCACTAAAACCTACAAAGTTTTAGATTTTCCCTGTACCCTTTTCACGAGTTGTGTATGGTTTACAAAAACTTATAGAAAAACCATACAAACCCTTAGAGGCCTAATAAATTTTCCCCAAAAAATATTTTTTCAATGATTCTACATCCTATTTGAATACATATGTGTTTGCTATCGACCAGATCCCCCCATCGTTCTACTTCATTTTTGGCCACTTTTGGGGCTATTTCTCAAGAAAGGTTAGGGTTTCTTCATACTTTCTTCATAAAATCTTCCCCATTCCTCTTCCCCTCTTCACCCACTCTCATATCATATTTATCTTTTGTCTTAGACCCTTTTGGCCAAACCCTAGAGTTAGGGTTGTATGATTTTGGTCAATTTCCTTTATGTTAGGGTGTGTGGTTCATCCATGGGGATTATTTCTTCCTTCCCTTGAAGATTCATCAAATATGCACACCGTTGAGGTTGGTGTTTCCATTATTTTCCTTTCTGACTCATTACATTGGTTCTTGTAGATTTTTAAATAATATAAAAATGTGTTTCACATGCTTGTGGTCTATTTTCCTTTATGTTGTAAATAATTAGTGGAATTTGTTTTTAAAGGGGGTTCTTTAATTTTTACACATGGTATGCACACGAGGTGTTTGTTAAAATATATATTGCATATTTTTAAAATAAATTATTTATTTTTATTGGTGTCAAACATTAACTGTATTATGATAGTAATGTTGGATTGTGTATTTGACATTGTATGTGTGAAATTATTGTTTTTATAGCATGGACCATGTGTGGGGTTTGTTGTGTTGGTTTGATAACATGTGTTTATTTAAAAATTATTTTTGGATAACTTCACAGAGGGTTGTGGTGAGCCATTGGATGTGGGCACATCCGTGTGTGCTAGGAAAGAACACAAGGATGGTCCCTCAAATGAAAATGGTCTTGAATAAAATTTACTTAATTCAAAGACCTAGATTTCAAAACAATAATCCCACTCTCTATCTCCTATCTTAAAAGACTCAATGTTTCAAAAATTAAGTCTTGGTATTTTAATTATATGAATGCGGTTTCAATTTTTTTTGAAAGTATGAACCATCTAGTATTTTGGAAAACTGTTGGTTTCTAAATAGTGTAAAGGACTATTTGGAATTGTAAAATTGAAGATGGTTTTAGAAATTATTTAGAAATGTTTTTTGTAAATGTATTTGTTTTTATAAACATAAAGGCCCATTTTGAATGTTTTTAGAGTTTAATGTTCTTCCAAAACTATGGAAATGTTGGTTTAGAATATTCCTTAGAAAACGGTTTTCCTTATGGTTTTTGAAGTGTTTTTAAAGGTTTCGGTGTGCATAAGTTTTCAAAAATGGTTTTGTGATGTGAAAGTGGTGGTTTATGATATGAGATGCTTGGTTTTGTTGTTAAATTGTGTATGTGGTGTTAAGTGACAAGTGAAACTTGATTGAGCACAAAAGGGAATCCCGGGTATCCAGGAGTACTAACTAGGACTAGTATACTTCTGATCCAGAAGTGACCTCCTCCTATTTCACATAGCAAGATTGATTATGAAAACACTAACTAAACTATGATGATGTTTGGGGACCACTAGGACAATGGGGTTTCCCCTCCTAGTGGCTCATACATGAGAAGGTTATGGGTTATGGTTAATTTTACACTGAGATACGATGTACCTAGTCCCCCATGGCTAGCTAGTTTCTAGGGGTATTACCATGACCATTTCTCATGGGTTATATTGAACTTACCCATGGCATACAATATTTTTGGTTGGTAATTTAAAAATCAAGTGCATTTTATTTAAATTATGTTTTCTTTAGAATATTTTTCCATTTAAATTCGGTTCCCTTGAAAAATTTCACCAGTATTATTTGGTTTGGTTTTTGTTTTAAAATGGTAGTTTTATCGAAAAACGGATGATGGTGTGTGTTGGCCTTTGACATGAGAAAGTTGTGTTCTCTTAATAAAATTTAAAAATTATATTTTTGAAATTGTATTTGAAACTGGTGTTAATGGACTGTTTTGGGAAAAGGAAACAATTAGAATCTATGGTGATTTCCTACTGAGTTGTTAGCTCACACCCTTCCTATACCACTTGGTGTCGGTAGACCCAAGCTATTTTGCAGGTTCAACATTTTTCAGGTTTCATGGTTCAGTTGGCTCTGGTTGGAGTGGGTTTGGTCTTGTGGTTGGAGGTGACCAGGAGGTCACATGGAGATAGCGGTAACTTGGTCCAGGGTTAGTTTGTTCTTAGTTTCAATTTTCTTATTTTATGTTTCAACATGTTTAGTGGTATATTGTATCTGGGTCAACTATTTATTTCCTTATGTTCAGTTTTAGTATATTTATTCATGCTCAGTTTGATTAGATTATTTATTCGATCCTTGTTATTGAGATGAAATCATTCCTAGTCAATTTATATCTGTTATCTGACCCTAGTTTCCATACTATGGGGATCAGGAATTCCCTTCGGGCTATGTCACAGACTAAATCTAGTGACTGGTATTTGGTTAACCTTGGTTGGTTTATGACATTACATCATTCTATGGCCATTCTATATGGATCTAACTATTAGATTCACATTTTGGTTTTTTAAAATAATAAAAGCATGTTTCATGACATGTTAGGGAAAAATCCTTTTATTGATGTCCTCTCTACTCAACTATTTGAAAATTCACTATATGGTTATTATAATTTTATTTCATGGCATTCGAAGGATGTTGGGTTGGTTTTGACACTCTAATGCATGTATTTAAAACGTGTTAATCATTTAAAAAATAATTATTAATTTGTTTTTGGAATAAAACACATTTGATTGACATTTTTTATTCTTAAACACATAAAAAAATATTAATAATTTTATTTTACTAGGATTTCACCTCATTATAAGGTCATTTTCTACGGATTTGACCATTAAGTGAATGTTTTACTGTTTTAAAACAATAAAAGTATATTTTAGGTCATACCTAGAAATTGAAACATCAGATTGATGCTCCGTATACTCAACCATTTCATAATTAATTACATGTTTGTTTTCATATTATTTCATAGAATTCATAGTTTTGGTTGTTTTTGACCTCATGATGAACATTATTAAAGGGTGTAAAACCTTTAAAAACTACTTATTCAGTCATTCTAGGAAGAACACATGTCTGATTGATGTGTCATCTATTTGAACACATCATAAATAATTCAAATATGGTTTCCATATGACATTACCTCATTTTATGGTCTTTTTGTTATTTTTTGACTGTTATACACATGTTTTAGAGATTTTAAAACAAAAAAAGTGTGTTTTAGGCCATCATGAATAAATGAAACATCAGATTGATGTGTTTTCTAATCTAAAATTTCAAAAAAGACTCTATGTTATTTTTTTTGATTTCATATTATTTTAGGATCATCTATTCCTTTTTAATGTGAAACTCTAAATTAAGAATAATTTTTTTCTTAATTATAAAAATTTAGTAATATAGAAAACGATTTACATTATTCATCTAAAATGAAATGAAAAATATTAAAATTGTAACCTAAAATAACTTCTTCATCAGGTAAATCCTCATATGGGTCACCCAAGATCTCATGACAATGCCATCTAAGTCACTTCCAGAAATACAAATATGTTAAATCTAGCATAAAAAAATACATCTTGATCTCTATATATGATATAAAAATCACTTCTGATTGACCAGAAATAATGTTTTTTGCAGTCCAGGGACTATAAGAGTTGAATTAAATTTCATTGAAATTGAAACCATATCCAAAATATTTTCAAAAAAGAAGATATTGAAAATTAATCAACAAATTCATATAGTAACATAACAAATGAAGATTAATCCATAAAAATATAGTGAGTAATGGAATCAACTTATAACTTTTTACAATTGATTCAAATATCTTTATATAAAACCATAATACATTCACTATTCTGCTAAATTGTTGAAACATTACATGACTAAGTTTACTATATTTAGGTTATAAAAATTGTAAAACGAAGGGAGTTTTAGCTCATCATCGTATTAAATATATGCAAGGATATATCTACATGAATAACGTTAGAATAATTAATTGAATAGAGCATCAAAATATGTCTTAGATAATACTGATTTATATCCTTAATCATTTTTGAGTAACCCAATTATTAAAAATTTCAATTATTTATCAAGTACAAATCTATAGAGCATCTATGATAACTATTAAATAATATTAAAAAAAGGTTCATCTATTACTAATTAAATAATCGAGAAATTAATATAAATTCATCATCAATATCTAATAAATTCACTAATGATCAAATTTAATAATAGTGTTATACCTCTATAACACACCAACTATGATATCCTTAAATGTAGAGTTGTAACTAAAACCAGTTGCAATGACATAAGAGTCTATTTTTTAATTATTGAAAAGGGAGAAGGTTATGTAAAATAGATAAAGAAACAATTCTTAATTAAATAAAAGCTATTACCAAGATCATTATTATCATTAAACATATTAGTATAGTTTTCAATACAGAATTTATTTTCTGAATGATATAAATAAGTAAAATTCATATTCAATAAAAAATGTGGAATTAGTTTAAAATAGTTTTTCTGAAAAAATGATGTAATATTTAATATTATTAAAACTGAAAAAACAGAGACCTAGTACCTAAATCAAAATTGATGTTGAAAATTCCTAGAAGGAATTTCAATAAAAGATACAGAATTGGTTTACAACATTAATTTATATGGTGGGAATATAAATAGTGAGGTTTGTCTGATAGTTAGAAGACACTAATAGAAGATGGGGCTATCCCATACATCTATACCAATTATTCCTGTAAACCATTGGTATATAGTTCCTATATACTTTCTATACCAAAAGTTTGAATAAACCATTGGTATATATATGTCTATACAAATAGTTTTGAAAAAACAATTTGTATAGGATGTGATACACCAATAGTATTTAGAAAACCATTGGTATATAGTTTCCAAAAATCCTTCGACCTCCCACCTTACTCTATTCACCCATGATCGCTAATCTCCCTCAATCGAGATAGAAAAGACATCCCTTATCCTCCAGTTTCTCCCCTTATTCAATGATTTTTTGATTCAGATATTTTTTAACAATATATTAGTGAGTTATGAATTCTTTTTCTATTCTGAAAGGTATTTTTTTCATTTTAATCTATGTATTAAAATGTAACAAAGATACTGTTATGTCATGATTATTCTAAATTATTTGAAAAATGTTTTTTAGATTATCTTTGTTATAATATTTCCTAGAAAATGTGATTATAATAGATATATATGTTGTTTTAATTTAGTTATCCTCTACTTTTACATAAATCTAATATATTTTTTTCTAATATATATGAACTAATTATGTAATTAATTAATGTTGTAATTTTATTTTGTTTTATTAATGTATTAAGGGGTTTTCATATGTCCTATGATTATATATAATAATTTATGGGATATAATATAAATAATTTGTTGGGAACTTAGGATAAATTCTTAGTTAGTCATATTTGTGAAATTGGGTTTGATACGATTTGAATTTTTACGTGAAGTATTATGAGGAAATGTCACTCTCATGGAGTAAGTAATTCGGGGATATGGTTCTCCCATTGAAATTGAACCATATATACATTGTTATCCCATGAAAGTACACCCTAATGATATAGAGATCTCATATAAAATGAACTATGTAGACATGGTTCTCCCATGTAAATATTGAACAAAGACACGATTCTATAAAATATATCTAATTTTTATAAACTTTAGATCTTTTGCTACTTACCCATGATCCTTATTGTGAAAAATTATTATGAGATATTCTCTTAATATGTACCTATTTCATCTGAGTATTCTCAAATAATATTATTTTTTAGAAATATTTTTGGTTACTTATGTTCATATTAACGGTATTGATGATTATTAATTCCTTTAGTTTTTATATTCACTATGTATTTATATAAAATGGAATTAAAATAATATTTTAATTTTTTAGAATCATGTTCATTGGCTATACAGATATGTTTTATTTGAAATTATTATTTAAATTTAGCTAGAAGTTGTTACCATATGAATGAATATCTGATCCTTGTCCCTTGATATTTCTTAATCCCCATTAATATTTCCTTTACAAGCCTTTTTCTCCTCATAAATTATTTTTTTCATTTATATATCCATATTTCATTAAATATCTGGAAAGAAACTTGAATATATTTTTTACGTGTGGATAACTTACATTTATTCAAAGAGATATAGAAAAATTCCTCATTTGATGCTTCTATTTTTTTATTGAAAACTAAAATATTAGTTTAATAGTTTTATTTAAAACTATAATATCATGGACTATATTTTAATGGTTAAGAATGATGAATTCAGTGTAATCCTAGTAGAAGTTATATATTTCAAAATTTATTCACACTATAAGAGTATGTAGACAAAATTTACTTTTATTTTGGAAGTTAAAAGTTACTGTTCGATTTAGTGGATGACCATTTTATATTATTTGGCTTATTGACAGTGACAAGTGATGAATTTTTTCTTTCCACTTAGAGATGAGTAATTTCTATTTACAGATTTTTTATTGCACTTCATATATCATACAACTTTTATATTCCATTCTTTAGTACATTTTGGATATATATTTTTAATTATATAAATCTTTGTTTATGTGATATTAGGATTAGATGATTATTTGTTTATATAAATTATGGTATAATTACCATTATTTTATTATACTATTTTTTAGTTTTGATGTCGGGTGACACATTTTTGTTATTCTTGTGTAAATATTTCCATCATTAATCCAATTGTATTTAATTGGATTAACATCATATTCAAAACATGGAATTTTTTAAAAAAATTATTTCATAATGAAGATTGTATTTAATTGAATAGTGTAATAGTAGTTTCCCATTCTCTGTTTAATACTTTGTTTGGTTCAATATTTATAAAAATCACTTATATCATGTGTTATTTCACTTATTCTTTATTTGTCTAGCTTCTAGAATGATTTGATTAATTTCATATTAAAATTGGATGTAATGAATTTTATAAATATGGGTTACATTGTTTATTTGAATATAAATGTTTTACTGTAATAGAATGGGTAAAGATGGATATATCATACTGATTAGATTTCAACTGAGTTTCAAAAGAATTTTGATATTTTTTTTAGATTTTTCATTTAACCATGCTTTAGATGGAGGTCATATACAGTGCCCATGTTATAATTTTTTTGAAGAGCATTGTTAATTTTGGATGAAGTTTGATACCATATAATAAAAAAGGAATTTCAAACAAACTATTATGATTGTCATCACAGTGGAGAGACAAGAAAATATTCGACTATTCATGAATGGAAATAAAGAAGTGGTATGGGGAATTTGATATTTGATTGGTTTCCATTTGTTTATAATCATGATAAAGATAATATGTTAGTGAATGAAGTCAATGATATCAACACTCACGAAGAAAAATAATGAAGATGACGAAGTTGAGAGAGTGAAAAAATTAATGGATGATGCCAGAACACCTGCATACTAGGAATGTGTTAAAATGACGAAGTTTGAATTTTAAATGTGGTTATATCATGGAAAAACCATTTATGGAATTTCTAATACTACAATTAAGTATATTATTACCTTTTTAAGAAATTACATCCAAATGATGCATATATTCCCTCAAATCATTATATGGAATGAATGTTAATTAATCATCTTGTATTTTCTACTAATAAAATTAATTCTTGTATGAAATATTGTAGTTTACTTTGGGAGGTAACAATAGAACTTCATACCTTTAAAGATTGTGGTAAATATTGATGTAAGTAAAATTTAGATGGAAAACCATATCATGTGCCACTGAATGTCATGTGGCATATTCCATTGATTCCTAGAATTCAAAATATAATTATGTCTATACAAATTTAAACCAATATGTAATGTATTTTTTTGATTGAATTAAATATAATGATGATATAGTTCATTCTATGTATTTATTAGTATGGTAGAAATTTCATGAAAAACATCATGATTTTATTAATGAGGTCTGTAATTTTATATTGGGCCTACGCTGTGATGGTTTTAAACCATGTGGTCAGATGCTTAAATCTCATAACATGTGGACAGTTTTTATTCACATTTATAATATTCCTCAGTAGATGTGTATGAACAAATATTTCACTTTCTTGATTATACTAATTTATGGAAATTTTTATCCTGGTGATGATATAGATTTCTTCATGAATCCATTAATAAGAGAGTTGAAGATGATTTGGGATATGGGTGTGTCCACATTCATTAATTATTCAAAATTATATTTGCAATGCATGCTTCCCTTTTACGGTATATAAATTATTTCCCTTCTAATGCAATGGTGTTTGGTTAGAGCACGAAGGGAGAACTATCAGTTCGTATCTATGTGAAGAATACATGATCTTAAATACTTAAATATTGTCATAGTTTTGGTTTTATGGGGAATCAATTATTCTTTCTACTGAATCATCAATACAAGGAGAATCACTGGAGGTTTTATAATACTATTGAAATTGAACAACCACCTCAACTTATGTAATGAAATGATGTGATTAATGCATTGAAAGATGTTAGTTATTAATTAGGTAATGTTCCAATTAAATCTAAAAAGAGGAATAATGTTGACACTAAATCCACTTACAATTATAAAAATAAAAGTATTTTTTGAGTTTATATATTGGTCAACTTATTTGTTATGTCATTATTTAGATGTAATGCACATTGAAAAAAATATATGTGAAAATTTTCTTTTAATTCTTATAAATCTCTAGGGGAATAACAAATATGAATTATGATCTTGAAGGGACTTTTTGGATTGAGGTATTCAAATAGCATTTCATCATGTGTGTATTAGGGAAAATAAATGAAAATTTCCCTATGCTTCTTATATGATGAAACCATTAGAGAAAAATCATTTTATGATATTGTTTTAGAATATCAAGGTTCTTGATGGATATTCTAGAAACATATCTAATCGTGTCAAGAGAAGAAATTTGAAACTAAAATCCTTCAATACTCATGATTATCATATCCTTCTACATGAATTGATTCAAATAAAAATATTACATTTACAATCAAATAATGAAAGAGTGATGGTGATATTATTGTGGCATTTTTATAGATACCTTTATGCCAAAATTTTATCACATTTTCTCTTGATAAAAATGCAGTAAGAGGAGCCATTAATTTTGAAATAGTTCTTGAAAAACGTTTCTCCCACATTTTCCCCTGCATGATAAATTTATTAATTAATATTATAAATGATACAATTTTTGGAGGGAACCATTTCTTTTTAGTGGATATAACCCAATGAAATAAATATCTGTATAATGAAATCTTAAGTCCAAAATAAGAATCATCCTTAAGGTTCCATTATGAGAGGTTATATAGCACTAAAATGTATAGATTGTTGTTTAATTTATTTGTTTTATTTGAGCACAAGATGTAACCAACCAACGAGAAATGAAGATGAGTAGTATGGGTAATTTTTTTACTCATTTCCATATTTTCCCCAAACAATATGATTTCTTTGGTAATATACATTAGCTACATTGAGCCTTGAATGGAAGGATATGGCACACAACATAGTCTTGTCTAAATCTGGTTTTTAATGACTATATCAAGTAATTAATTTGATTATTTATATGTTATCGTATACTATGTCATTTCACATATACCTTAAACATTTATTATTATTTTATGTATGGAACATTGAAAAATTATAATTATAGTTAGTTGATCATTGCCTTTGAAAATGAGAGAGGCTTTTTAAAGTAAAGTATTTCCTACTTGGTTGAAATAAAAGGAATGAACCTTAATTTAATTAACTTAAAATATAGATATTCATTTAATTTTTTTACTCATTTATATTTCAATTAATGAGATTTCCTATGGAATCTATCTCTGAAGAATTAAGAGCATTGGATTTTTGTCCCAATTCATTGGTTTGGGAATAAAAACACATAATAATGAATTGAAATAGATTTGTTACGACTAATAAAGTGATGAATATGAGAAAACAACAAGATGTAATTATGTAAAATACAAAATGGACTATTATTCTAGTTCACCATATAGTATTCCTTGATATGAAAATGTTTATTATTATGTACATGTTGAAAAAATATGTTTTTGATTACTAATCTCATGGTCTTGTCACTATTATGAAATATAAATGGTTTGATTCAATGACATGACATGGTACATTTATTTATGACTATGGATTCAAATTTATTAACATCACTTGCTTTCTGGATACCAATGGACCATATATTTTGGAATCAATGGGAATTTTTTTTTGTGAATGATCTTCTAATACCTGATTATTGTGTCATTATTGAAGTAATCCCAAGAAATATATTTTATGATGGTGGGAAAAAAATTGACATCATTGATCCCCCCATTGGTGTTAACCAAAATATTGTATTTGATAAATCAAATTTTCCAATTTTGACAATTTATGTTTAACCTAACGTAGTGGTTGGTAATATATAGAAGAAACCATTTAGGTTCATAGTTCATTTGGTTTACCTTGATGTAGGTTTCTTAGATTGGTAATACCGTAATTACTTTATTTTAGTTTCAGTTGTGAATGATATGTTATTTTTACTATGTTATTTTTTCATTTAAATACATTTATTTAAATTTAGAAAACTATGTTTAAAATGGGTTTTTAAAACATGTTTTACTTGGTTTTAAATTATAGTTGTTAAAACATGCTACTATATTGTTTATGTCTTGTTTGACTACTATGTTATAGGAAGAAATTTTAAAAACAATTTCTAATAAATGTAAATTTCATTCTTATGCAAATTATAAAAGATATTTATGAAATTAAAAGGAAGAGACTATTTGATTATGATCTATGAATATGAAAACTAGGTATTCCTCCTCTAGTTCTTTTATTGAGTATAGTAATTGTAATATTTTTCTTCTATATTACATTTACTACAATGTTATTATTCTTTATCGCTATTTTAAAAAAAATCAACTGAACCAGAGTTGAACTCCGCTCAGCCTACTAGTATGGGACTGAGTGGGGTACTCCAAGAGCTACAAAGAGCACTCATTGTACCCATTAACACCCTGGCCTGCCAATTAACATCTCATCCACTGCCCTTATCCTTCATACACTTGATCCTATAGGGATGTTCCAACACATTCCCCCATCAACAACTTATTTATGCTATAATTCTCATACCATGTTTAAATTGCCTCAAGGGATGTTCCCACCTATACCATATCCATATCCTATGATATATCCGCAACCCTTATATCCATATCCTAAAATGACTATGACTCCTCCATATCCTACTATCTATCAAGGATTTGATGATCGAGCTCATTCTGATTCTAATCCAATACATACAGAAGACCCGATGCATGTATTGGAACACACACATTCTTTAGTGGCTACAAATCCAATATATCCCATATATCCACTAGAGACTATTGACTAGCTTGGATTAGTTTTTTTATAGGTGTATCAAATTATATCACATCATTATTTTCCCGCTGTTTAGTGAATTAATCCTATTTTTGTATTTTATATTATTAAGTGGGAACTTTTAAAAGGTGATGTGGGCACACCCATATGAATGAAGCTCGACATCATTAAACACATGTAATGGTAGATTTTAATGAATAAAATGAAATGATAGGTAAAAATTCCAGACATCACAAAGGTTTTATGGAAACATTTTCCTAGTATAATGATATCATTTTGGTGCAACCAGTCTCATAGAGGCATATCAATAATGAAATAATGGAGAAATCATGGGTGAGAGATATGGGTAATAATTGTTAATAAATAAATATCTATATTATGGTTGTATTTATATAAATTAACATGTTCATCATAGCATTGATTTTACTTTTATGATTGTCATGATGTTAAGGTCACATAGTTGATGAATATTGGGGAGTTTTGGTAACCATATAATCATGGGTTATATGTTAGTTCAAAGAGTAGATTTAGATCTAATTTATAGTGTGTATAAATATTCACATACTTTCCAAAAACACAATACCAAGAAATGATTGTTTATTAGAAGATTAATGAGTTTAAGGTATTCATAATCTTTATTGGTTTGTATTGAAAATTTAATTCTTATTAATTATATTTTATTTTTGTTTTTAGGATGTATTGGTTAAAAGAAAGAACTAGGATGATATGATGTATATGCACACTTTGGAGAACACTACAATTCTGAAATAAGAGAGGTTCCATGTAATCTTATTATCAACTGAGTTATACTACACACTAATCTATTAAATCCTATTTGGATTATATTTTTTCTGAAATTAGATGGATCATTCTATTAGGGGGTGAGGGTAACACCACTAATACATCAAGTAATATAACTTCTATAAGTATCAATGAAGGAATTAACCCCAGAACATCCTTTATTATAGGTCAACCCCTAAATGTTTTGTGTACCTTATCATAGGAATTTAACTATAATAAATTCATCACATTGAGCTTAACCTCACACACACTCATGGAAAAATCCCATACAAGTAATCAAGAAGACCAATAACAATATAAAGAACACATGAGTTTATATGGTTCAAATGTTATGTACCTTATCCATGGGAGAAAACTATTACCTTTACATTGCATTGGAAAATTATAATAATTAAAATCATTTTCTTTATGTCTGCCAATTGAATATCTAATTACATTAAAAAAATCAATTGCATCATCACATATTTTCAAGTTATACCACTTTTTTATAATAATTATCAGTTGTTCATACAGTTTCACCAGCTTCCAAAATTTCATGGAAGTTACCCCATTGAGCATGCAGAATATCTAACACCTATAATATGTCTAGCTAAAACCATTACTACTAATGAATAGTTAATCTCACTATTTATTTTCTATGATTATATATAACATTCCAAATAAAATTTCTCAATAAAATGATGAGAACAACTTAAAATATCACCATTGAAAGACCCATATTTAAAAACCCATAACTTGTATTCATAACTTATGGAATAATTACCATTACACCATTTACTTCTTAAAATCATATCTTTCAAAATTCCAACATCTTAAAGATATTTCAGTAGCTAAATCCTATAAAAAAAGCAAGGCAATCTTCTGGATCCTCTTTTTTTGGTTGAAATAATCAAAAAATGAATAGATATTCAACTTCCAAATAGTTTCATGCTTGAAGACTACTTCAAGGAGAATAACATAACATATAACTCTTCAACACAAGATAAAAACCCAATTTCTAAAATTCATGGTGTCCCTAATCCATTATTTTTTTCCTAATTCCCACTTATGTAAATGTTCCCAGAGATTTTATTTGACCAACACCTTGGGAGAAATGTGAGATGGTTTTTTTTCCAACTATCTTTCAGAATTCATGTACTCATACAAATTTTTTTTGGATGATTTGATAATACAAGATGATATGCTTCAACCATGGGGGAATCATAATTTTATGAACCAAATGGATTACATTTTAATTACCACATAACATCACTCCTCCCCTAGATTCAATATATGCTCTTCTAACAGAGGAATCAACCAAATAATTAGTTTCAAGAATGAATTGTATTCATGTAGAAAATATTTATCATAGCTTAAATTTTTAGTATTAAAGATCAAGGACATACAACTTATCCAAATGCAAACTAGAAAAGTTTAACCTAGCTATTATAGTGTCAAATTCACCCTGAATAATCCACACTTTGACATTAACACAACACCATTAATTAATTTTCGAAGAAAATGAGTTATATATCTCCAACTATTACAATAAAATCAACAATTAGTTCAATCCATAAAGTACAAATCTAGATACAAAGAATCATGTATCAAGACTCTATAAAGATACTCTATAACTATCAGAACAAAATAATCTATCAATCATCACATCTCTTAATCTGAATAAGAGATGATTAAAATAACATAGCCTTATAAAATGAAAATTTGGAATCTAATAAATGAAAATGGGAAATAATTAAAATGAAAACTATCATGGTACTATATCATTTACATATGAAACTATTAAAAATTGCATTGGAAATACTAAAAAGTAACTGAAAATACTAAATGATATGTAGTTTTTATATAATATTTTATAGTTACACACTAGTATAGATATTTATGGATTTCAGTTAACTGATATGGTTTTAATTTATGAAATATATCATAGAATCTAGTTAGTTCACAATTAGAGAAAACTAATGAGTAAAGACAATGGAGTTAATTAATATGGTTTTCATTTAGGAATTATAGAATATTATTTAGTTAAATCTTCTATATTTTATGTATTTCTTTAATGGATTAAATTTTAGTTCATTATAGTTTTTGTTGAACACTATTGTACCATAAAATGGTTACTTTTAAATGAGATTCTCACTATATTATTAATCTATCATAGATTTCTCCTTCTCGATGATTCCAATTTGAGCTTGAATTTAACTTAATCACATGTAGGCTAATTCAGTTGCAACTTAATCTAATGTGAAAATTTAAGTTAATAACACATAGTGACTCAAAATTATTATTTAATCTAATATGGTAAGGTTCTAATTTTATATGAGGATATGGTTAATCTCATATGTATTCACCATCAAATTTGTTTTTTTTTCAGTTTTATATTATTCACTAATTTACCATTATATAAATCAGTGCCATTTATAGAAAGAAAAATTGGGAATGGAAGGTCGTGTTCATTGAGAAAAAGTAATTTTCTTGAGTAAGAGGAAATATGATGGAAGTTATGTATATTAAGAAACAAAAGAAAATATTCTATGTATTTTTATTGATATTTAAAATTTTGATATGTAATTCATAATCAAATTTATTATTTATATTTTCAACATTGTTCCCTGGAGGCCCACAAAGATATAAAATATGACAAAATTTGGCCAAATTATCATTTGAGATATGTATTAGATTAGTATCACCAGGGAAGAATCCATTATGAACCAAGGAAAATCATCATCCCCATTAGTTATTGGCCCTCGTCGAGTGCCTCTCAATGCTATCACACCAATGAGCTTCAAATCACATTTGTAGAATCATTTTAGGCCAAAAAATATTTATATAGGAGCATTAAAGAGGTAAACTGGTCATCGAATAGTTCCTAAAATCTACAAAAATTATATGCACATCACTTCAATCAGAGGGTGTTAATTTTTTTATTCATCCATGTAAACAATGTAATATTTATATAATTCATTGAGTGATGTCAATGAGGGTCATAGTGGTGATCGAGGTGTTGATACTCCTGGTGATGATGATGATGATGCTGAAGATGATGATGTTTCTACTCTAGGAAACAATAATAATAAGGATACTGAAGATGATTATGTTGGAACTAATGGTGATGAGGGTAATATTTATCCCCTACATTTTCAGTTAATAGTAAATATTCATGTGTGGATTATTTTTAATGACTAAAACTAATTGATTATGTGTATTGTATATTAATGTTATAGTATTGTAAATTGTTTGAAAACTATTGACAACCATATGATTAAATTCTATGAATATAATATTTTTACTACATTAAAATTTTACTCTGGTCTTCAATTTATTTATAGGTTACGGAAGAGGTGTGGGATGGTGCTACAATGAACCGGGGATAAGAAACTATGATAATAGTTCTATGAACAATTGGTATGCATCACTACTAGATAGGATTCTATAACAATGGTTTCGTAAACCATTTCTATAGCTGTATACCATTGGTTTTCATCAAACTAACTGTATTGAAATTTGGCCATGATATATAACAATGATTTCATTGGAAACCATTGGTATAAACTAGTATTGACACCTAGAATCCTAATGGTTCAGAGAACCATTGGTATAATCCATACCAATGGTTCTATGTCCTATACCAATGGTTCCAAAATATTAGTAAATGGTATATTTCAAGAAGTTAAAAGTATAACAGAAAGGAATTTAAAAACTAATGATGAAAACTTAAATAAAAATAAGAAGATGAGAGTAGTTCTCTAACTCATTGAATAAGGTGAGGTTTGTCTCACCATTGTGTTGCAAGTAATAGTGAGTGCTCAGTTTTTCCTATACCAATTTAGAGTGAGAATAATAAGATCATAATTGGATCAAATATATGTTAAAGTTACCCAGTGTTGGTGTTGGTTCCCTAAAGACAACATGGGGTACTCAATGATAACTCGTATTCATAGTTTTGAATATTAATAAACTCCTTATCAAAAAATGATTTTTATTCTTGAAAACATAGTTTGTGATAATGTTCATAGAGTATCTATCACCCTAAAAGGTCATAATAGTTCCTTGTTATTATGAGAACCTATAATTTACAAGAAAATATTTTTAAATAATTTTCTATAGCTGAATGATATCATTTGAACAAAAAAAATGATACATGCTATTAGGGGTTGAGACTCATAGGAATTTTAGGCACCTTCTCATGGTCTGTACCCTCAGTAATATCCAGTGTATGATATTATGATAAAAATTCATTCGAGTAGGAAATCCATATTTATCTGTGTCATTGGATGTTCCTATATGAAAATGTGTGTATTGATCCCTAGAATTTATTATTATTATTAATGAGTGTCATAAGTCACGTACATTGATGTATTTATGAAAACCATGAATATATACATTCTTGGTGAGGTATGATATGTTGGGTACATCATGAGTAATATTTAATTAACGAATCATATGAGTAATGATTTTCCCCCATTTTCCCTTAACATAAATTGATATCTCATGCCTTTTCATTGAAATGATATAGCCTAAATAAGTCCTTGTCCATGAGGTTTTATATGCAAGTTTTATTTCTGAAAATTTAAAGAAATTGACATTAGGCACATAGGTTTATGGAACAATTATGAAACCTTATTGAATAGAGATATCATGAAAAAATGATTATAATAGTAAATATGCATCCACAAGATGTATTATGTCATTAAAACATTAACTCCATTTTCTATGGGTTCCCTGGCATGTTTCTAGAAGTAAACCTTGAACATTAGGTTGATTCACCTAATTCTAATGAGAAAGAGGACTGATGGTTCACACATTATGTGTATCCATTATATCAATTAAATAATATATTATTTAACAAGTTGAATAAATATTATTCTTAAACATGGTTTAATAACTTTACATGTTTTCTTGATCACATATATTATGTCACCAGTTATTTGAGAAAATATTATGTTATTGGAATATTTAATAAATATTTATTTGATATTTAGTGAATATAATATTTATTTATTTATTGATGAATAATGTAGTGATATTTATTAATTAAATAAATAGTAATTATTTTTGGACCAATAAATATTATGGAGGAATGGATGACCAAGATTAATGGTTTGGTGAGAAATAATATATATTTAATATTATTTGAATAAAAATTATTTAATTTTGATTTAAAATTTTAATTCATGTAAATAAATAATAATAATAATAATATTATTATAGATATGGTATTCTGTAGGGATTAAATAAATAATAAAGGGAACTTTTGTAATTATTTATTTCTAACCCTAGAGGTATATAAACCAAATTATATTATTTTACTAAGGATCTAATTCATTTTATGATGTAAAAAAATGATAGCAAGAGAGAATACCATCAATCAATAGAGTGCTCCCTCTCATAGAACACTGCCAATAGTGAAGAGTGATCTTCCTCCATTTTTAACTCTCGTGTCCAGAGAGATCGAGGAGAATCTTTTGCAAGTGATTCTTAGGGTGATAAAAGGAAAATTATCCAAATGATAAGATCTACTCTGCCAGCACTCAAATATTTCTACAATGATATTCACAGATTTTTGGAACACGTGAAGATCACCTCTAGAGGGAATCTATTCTTGATTCCTCCAATGAAAAGACTGTATGATGCATATCTATTTTAATATCTTTTAATTAGGAAATAATCTCTTATAATTTAATTCCTTATTTTCATAAATTAATTATATGAAATATGTTACCATCATGCACTTTGGTTTCAATGTTTTATCCGTAGTCTATATTCTTAATTCAATTCCATTGATCATGGTGTTTATAATCTTGTAAATATTAATTTAATCATAGATCAAGAAAATAATCAGTGTTGGTCATGACCCATTACATGATTCAAGTACACCTAGAACATAGAAGTGGTATCGTAGGGGGTAGCGTAATTATTTTCATTTATTTATAGTTCATTGATTGATTTACACATTTATTATTAGCTTACAATTATTGTTTAATCTCCATTTCATTAAAATTGAGATATCCTTTTTCATCCTCTTCATTTCTCATAAATATAATAATGTCAATTAATTTTATAAATAAAATAAATTCTAATATATCATCTAGAGGTGTGAAGGATTCCGGAAGAATAACACAAGAGTACATACCCTGTAACCTGGAGATACACGTTGTGTACTAGTATTTAATGAACCAATAATTACTTCAGATTAAATAAAGGCATGTTAATTTATTAAAAATGGTCAATTTAATTATACACAATGTGTTTAATGGGCCATCCTAGTGCACAATCATCTTGAGAACACACCATATAACTTCCACAAATGGTGTTTTTTCTTTTAGTCATAGATGGGCCATGTATTTTCTTACACAACCTATGTGACTAGTGACCTTGTAACTCAGAGACAACATGTTGTGTAATATACACACACCTATGTAATCCAAAAATTTCTAGATCATATTTACAAATTGAGTCACAATGTGTGTTTGACAGATAGATGGTGAAAAAAATACATGCCGTGTAGATTCAATGTACGTGCCATGAACTTGTAACTAATTACATATAAATAAAATTAATTTATTATACTCTGAAAACCTTATAAAAATGTTTTTGTGTGTGTTTATTATGTTGATAGGACACTCCATGTTATTGGTTTATATATATAAATACAAATTTCAAATTCATTTCTATATAATGTTCGGATCTATGTATTAGGTATAAGTCGTATTATAGATATTACTCTATGATCATTGAAGCATTACACAATATGTAAAAATAAAAAAAGAATGCAAATCATGTGATCATTAAGTTGATAGTTGTTGGGAAAAAAATCCATCAAGGTATCATTGAAGCATTTTTTAGGTGATAGTGTTTGTTGACAAAGTGGGCCTCCATGTTGTGTTTATTGACAAAGCAAACCATGGCATAAAAATTTGTTGAAAAAGGGGATTTCATGGTGGCATGTCGAGTTCAAGGGATGTTGTTAATGATAAATTATTGATTCAAGAACGTCAAAAAAGGAATGGTATATCTAGAGGCGGTTCAAAAAGAGAAGATACAAGGTGACACTGTTTTCCAGTGTTTGCCAAATATTTGCTCCTCAAAATCGACAAATAGAGAAAAGTGTTTTTGGAAAAGGGACTTGTGTACCAGTATCTTGGAGGCTTGGAAAATTTAGTGCCATATGTTTTTCAATATTAGAACATCAAAATATGTCAAAGGAAAAAAGGGAGCTCAATTTTTGGGTTTGGTCGCACAAGTGACTTGCACGACAGAGACTAGGGCGGCTGGACTTGTGTGCCGAGAGGAAACTTGTGCATTGTAGCTCAGGGTGTCCAAATGCATATAAATAGAGGTCTACCCATCCTAATTTAGTAGATAGTTCAACACTTAGATAAAATCAGAGATCCCATCATGCAGGTGTGGTGGTCGTGCAAGTAGTGGTGTGGTCGCGCAAGTAAAAGTTGCGTGCCAGTTGTTTGTTGCGCATCCAAAGTGGTTTGGGCGAGAATGGAAGGGAGTCACCCATGTTTTGAGTTGAATAAGGGGGTGTCATGCAAGTGGGTTTTTGACACTTGCACCCCATGTTTTGAAGAAGCGCGATAGTCGGTGGTTGCACACCAATATTGGTTTGGGCGTAAAGGGGTGCGAGACACGCATGTTTGGAGTTGCAGAAGCTAGTGTCGAGCCACTGGTTGAGGTAATCTTGCACGCCAGTTTTGAATTACGTGCTGAGACATGTACAACAGCTTGGAAATGTGATCCAGGTATGGTTGAAGCATGATAGTGATTCAAGGATGTGTGAAAGCTGGAATATTTCCTGATACCTTCGGTGCAAAGTGAGATTCATCTACAGGTGAATGTTGGACTCCAACAGAGCATCTACATACACCAGAAGATGTGTTCATTAGTGATGATGAAGAGACCTACAAGTCTATAATCTATGAGGGGATACTTTCCAGATAAGTGAGCAAAGGAATAGGAAGAAGGTGATTCTCTCCACTAGTAGTGAGCCAGAGAGAGAGAAACGGGGAGTGACCCTTGGTAAAGTAGTGAGCTAAACCTAAACATTGTAACGGTAGTGAGACCATGAATAGAAGTGATCTATCCCAAACTTTGTAAACAGAAGTGTTATTTTTAGTGGATTTGGTACAATGGCACATCGCCGTTATATGCTCTTTGGACATAGCCCAGTGAGGGTGAACCAAGTAAAAATCTCTGTGTCTGCCTGCTTGCTTACCTGCATTGCATTCAAAGCATCATCCTCAGATAAAGAATAAAATAAGTGATCATAATTAACAGACAAAGTGCAAACAAGGTGACCCTTGTAATAAAGATGTCAAGATTCAATGGGGTCGAACGAATTTTGAAAAAGAACATCCGTACCCCGATTCACCCCCTCTCAGGTTATATAGGCCCCTATTGGTCCTAACAATAGTACACATCTTAAATTATGTGATATGTCATGAAATCCACATGTTCCAAAAGTCAACAGTATTCAAATATAATACACATTGGGGAGTTCGAACTGGTAATCACCATGTTTCCTCCAAGGTACATTTATTTTTATTTTTTTATAATTAATTTTAAATATTTTTTTAAAAATTATGATGGATGATAATCTGGAAAAGAAATCTAGATGCCAATTAAGATAAAATAATTGATTAATTAAAGAATATAATTGATTAATTCGAGTAAAATTTATCTTAAATAAGAATGATTCAAATTTTATAATAATTTCATTAAATTCCTAATTCATTGCAAGAATGTTGATGTTCATGAGACTATTACAAACCTTTTCATGTGGTTGGTTTCATTTAATTTATTATTAAATTAAATTATTGGCCTTTATGTCACATCTCTTATTATTATGTAAGGGCTTGAATTCCCATGATTTATTTCACGTAAACCCCTTAACCAATTATTTTCAACCCCTTGAATGCATGTGAGTAAAACCATATTTAATAGATGAATCTCCTAAGCTAGTGGAGGCGGTTTATGTTTGGAGTTGAGGTGAAACCAATCTATTATTTATACATAGGTATACAAGTGGAAAGCTACAACACAAACCTAAAATGGTTCAAAGTGTTTTTATCCTTGCTTTAAGGGTAGTTTGTCATCCACTAGATATAATAACAATTTGAAAAAAATAATGATCATACCACTTTATTATTTTATTTCTATCAAATTGAATGGTTATATCATTATGGATGTTTTTTCATGATCACATGAATTAATTAATTAACAAGAATGAAAGATATAAGAAAAATAAACTAGATTATGCATAAGATTTATCTTAATCGCTTTAGAAAATCCAATTAATACTAATAAGCATGTAATAAATATAGTAATTGGGAATTTATGCATGCAAGATAAAATCCCTCAATTATATATATTAATTCGGTATTGCCTTCCACTACTTCGATTAAAATCATACCATAGTTCAAAGTGCTTCACATATCAGAGTTGGGGTGCATCAAATTATCAGGGAATTATAACTTGATGTTTTTGGTTTACATAACTTAGTTCACATCAAGTATTGAAATCCAATGTATAGCTTGGTGTAACTAAGAGGCAAACTTTTAAATAAATAAATTTTATGGACTGGGGATTCCACTTAATAGATCAAGGAAGTATGAGTTAATGCATTTGGAATTTGGAATTCCTACTTAAAACCCTTCAAATTTCCTGACTAGACAATGTTTGGTTGATGAGAAGGGATAAAAAGATGATTTACACAATAATTTCCATGAAATAGGATATCTTGAATCCAATTGGGGTGCTATTGGGTTTTAATAAAAAAGTGCGAGATTAAAAAATATAATATTTACTTATTGTCTAAATTTTATCAGAAAATTTTCTAAAACTCTACTTGTATTATTAGTATAATAAGTAAATAAAATGACTTCAAACATATCACTACAATCCATATTTGATAAGGATAACCTTCTCACTGACATAAATTTACAATAATGTAAATTTCACTTTCGTGTTATCCTACACCATGAAAGGAAATTATATATGCTTGAAGAACCTATTGCAGATTTTCCTGGAAAAGAGGCTAATGAGGAAGATTTTTCTCTGTATGAGAAACATTTGATCAATGATACAAATAGTTTATGTTTCATGATATCATCCATGACCAATAATATTTGGATGCAACATGAGGACATGGGTGTGTATAACATGATTTCTTGCCTTTAGGATCTCTATTAAGATCATGTGTGGAAAGAGAGATATGAGATCTACACTGCTTTATTTACAACTAATCTTGGAGAGTTGGTGCTATCTAGAACTCTTGTAGTCTATATTATTAGCTACATTTAATTCTAATATTTCTTATGGATTAAATTCCCATATTAGTTTCATACATATCTCATACTTTAATCACTGCCTAAGAACTTGTCAATTATTATTTTCAATTAAAATGTAAGAAAGAATGAGAAGATTACTTCAAAACATGTTTTTCCAGATTCTTCATATGGATAAGGACACAAGGCATGACAAAACACCAATCCTTGTGATGAATAAGAAAATAAATAAATGGAGAAGGTTCCCTAGACTCATAACATGTCTAAAGCTCCCAAGCATTATCCTTATAAGAAGACGAAGAACTAGAGGTAAGGTAAAATAAAGGAGGAATTATTTTTTTTTCATGTGATAATCAAGGCCATTGGATGAAGAACTGGACCCATAATAAAGTGGAAGCTAATTGTGTATTCGTTATTGAGTGTAATCTTTCAATATCTACACATCAGGTATTAGATAGACCTTAGGTTAAAACATGATCAATTTTCAAATACCAGAACCATGTAAATTTTGAAATATTGGTTGAGTAGATGTTGATTTGTGAGCTGTTAATGGTGTCAGACTGGATTATCTTTCTATTAGAGACTAAAACGTTTCATTTAAAAAATCATATTTGTTTCAATGGATTTTTATTATTTACTAATTATTACCAATTACATAATTTAAATATAATTCCGAGCCACAGATGGTTTTATTTTGATTTTTGGAAATTAAATTTCATTCCTTTATAAATACAACATATGTTATGGTATGGTGCATTTAAATAACAATTTTTTGGTATTAAATTATGAAATACAAGTATTGTAAATTGATAACGAATCATGTTCACACGACTCATATAATACATAGCTATGGAATCACCATCATGATCATGTAAAACAAAAGTGTTTGAAAAAGATCTATCAATATGGTTATTTAGAATATTCTGATCTAAAACCACTAGAAAGATTTCATTCTTTTTTACAAGTAAAAATGACCAACCCACCATTCTATGGATAAGGTGAAATGGCCAAAGAAATTTTAGGATTGGAACACACTAATGTGTTTGGACCATTTCTAAGAGAAGCTTGATGTGGGTATTCTTACATCATAATTTTCACTGATTACATGAGTGGAAATTTTCTATGTCTACTTAATGAGGTATAAGTCCTAGTCCTCTTAGAAATTCATATAATTAAACAATAAAGTATAAAATCAACTTGTAAAGTAGATAAACAAGATTTTATTGGATCAAGGTGACAAATATATTAACTAAGACTTCATTGGATTTATATCAGAGTTTTAGATTCTATTTGAACTCACTCCACCTTACACACAATAGTGGAATGGTGTTAATGAAAGGAGGAACCATACCTTGTTAGACATTGTAAGGTTGATGATGAGTCATGCAGATCTTCCATTATCCTTTTTGGGATATGTATTTCAAACTACAACATTCACAATAAATGAGTACCAACTAAAGTGATAAATGGAATACCCTTTGAGTAATGGAGTGGAAGGAAACTTGTTTTATCGTATACATGTGTATGGGGTTGCGAGAAAATTTCTAAGGTGTTCTTAAGAAACAAACAAGAACCCTAGGGAACAAAGTGTATCTTTATAGGGTATACTATGGAAACAAAGGGATACTACCTATAAAACCATGTATACAACAAAGTGACTATTTTCAAGGATCACATCATTAGAAAGGATAGTGGGAAGAAGAATGACTTTGATGAAGATGATGTTGAAGATATACAAGGGCTTTCACAAGAATAGATTCCATAGGTCTCCATGGAAGAAGTAGTTCTTGAAACACATGTACTGCATAGGAGCACTAGATGGGTAAGAGAAATAGAGGGATATAGTTCTCTAATGACCAAATATGATGTCTCATTATTGGTATAAAATTATGAAACACTCTCCTAGAGAGAGACAATAGATAGATTTGAAGCTACAAGATGGAAAGAAGCCATGAATTCTGAATTGGATTCCATGTATCAGAACTAAGGTTGGGTTTTGGTTGATGCGGTAGTTGATGTAAATCCCATAGGGTTCAAATGTGAATTCTAGAGAAAACTATACATGTAATGTAAAGTAAATACCTATAAATAAAGGCTTGTGGATAAAGGGTTTAAACAAAGTCAAGGAATTAATTGTGACGAAATATTTTCACTAGTTTCCATGTTTAAATCCAGTAGAATTGTACTTTATATAGTATCTTACCATGACTATAATATTTTAAAGACGGATGGATGTAAAAATAAATTTCCTTACTGGGAAACTTCAAAAAGATGTCTACATGACACACCAGAAGGGTTTGTGACTCCAGGTTATGACAAAAACATTTTCAAGTTTCAATGATCCATTTATAGAATCAAGAAAGAATATAGGTCACAAAACATTCAATTGTATTAAGCTATAAAATAATTTGGTTGCATTAAGAAAGAATGTGAGACATGTGTGTAAAAGAAGTTTAGTTTGAATTTGGTCATTATACTTATAGTATATTTTGATGACATATTACTTATTGGAAATGACATTACAATATTATAGTATATTAAGGATAGGATAAAAAATGTTTCTCCATTACGGAATTAGGTGAAACTGACTATATTATAGGGATAAAGATATTTCATTATATATCCAAGATGATACTTTGAATAAGTCAAAGTACATACATTAACTGGATAGTAAAGATATTTAGTATGGAATAATCCCAGAGGGGATTCGTTCCACCATCACATGGTATACATATTTATAAGAAAATGTGTCCTAAAAAATAATATGAGAAAGAGAGAATGAGTAAGATCTCCTACGCTTCAATGATAAGATCAATCACATATTCCATATTATATATTAAACATAACTTTTCCTATGTGTTAAGCATGATATGAATATATCAAGTGATACAAGGTAATGACACTGGTCTACTATTAAGATCATACCTAAATATCTGAGAATAACTAAATATATGTTCTTATTGTATGGAGAAGAAGATGAGCTAGAAATCAGGGGTCATACTGATGATATATTTTAAATATATCAGAATGATATGAAGACATATTTAGGATATGCTTTCTATCCAAAAAGAGGAGTTGTGATCCAGAAGAGTTCGAAATAGCAAGTTTTCACAGGTTCTAAATTGGAGTTAGAGTATATAATGACTTATAATATATCCAAGTAATCCATTTGGATATAAAACATTGTCTAGTATATTGATGTGGTACCTTGAATTTAATACCCAATCACATTTTATTATGAGGATACTATAGTGGTCTACCTTATAATACATCCAAGGTCACACCAATGGAATATTAACATACATCGGAAGTAACACCTCTTGAGGTATTTTTTTCATAGGGGCGAAGTTGTAGAAAGAATAGTTCCTAAAGAATAAAACATGGATGTATCATTACATAAAGTCCAATATTAGCAGAATCATGAGTATAATGTGAGAGAAAGTGGAGTGAATCTTGTTATTAGTTGTCTCTTGCGAATGTGGGAGTATGTTCGAGTTGGTGCCCTAGAAAAAACATCCGTGTACTTTATGATAACATGTATTCATAGTTTTTAATAATAATAAAATCTTTATCACAACATGATTATTATTCTACGTAACATAGTATGCGATAATTTTTGAGGAGTATTTGTTGCACTAAAAGGTCATAAAATCTCCCCACTATAATGAGAACTCAAAATTTCCATGGTAGTGTTTTTAAATATATGTTATATATATGGATGATATCATTTGAGGGACACAAATGAAAAAAGCTATTATAGGTGGATACTCATAGGAATTTTAGGCACCTTATCATGGTGCATGCCCTTGGTAATATTCAGTGTAGGATATTATGAGAACGAGACCCACCAGTAGAAAATCCACATTTTTATCTGTTATTGAATGTTCCTATCTGGGGATATGTGCATTGATCCTTATACATTAATATTATCATTAATGAGTGTTATAATTCATGTATATATATGTATTGATGAAACTTATGATGAAATATGATCGCAGTGAGGTAGGGCATGGTGGGTGCATGGCGAGTAATATTTTATTAGGGAATAATGTAAGAAAGTATTTTCCCTTATTCTCTATAACAGAATTCAACATCTCAATCCCTTTGATTGAAATGATGTAGACTAACTAAATTCATGGTCATGATTTTTTATGGTCATGTAGAATTTTCAAAAATTCAATGAAAGAGGCATCGAGAACATAGGTTGATGCCACCAGCATGCAACCTACTTGATTAGAGATATCCTGATAAAGGGATTATAGTATAAAGTAAGCATCCATTTGAGGTATTATGTCATTTAATAACTAAATTATTTCCATGTGGGTGCCTTAAAGTGTTTCTAGACACTAACATTGGTCTTCAGATTACTTTTCCTAATGCCACTGAGAAATAGGCATAGTGGGATACGCTCTATGTTTATCCAGAATCACATTGGAATAAAATATTATTATTTATTAATTAACAAGTTGAATAAATATTATTATCGTATTTGGTTTAATAATTATTCATGTTTTGTTGATCATAAATATTCCAGCCCTAGTAATTTGGGAGAATATTACGTGAGATGAATATTGAATAATTATTTATTTGAAAGTTAGTGTATAGAATATTTATTTATTTATTATGAAATAATGAAGTGATATTTACTTATTAAATAAATAATCATTATTCAAGAGTTGATAAATATCATGGAGGAATGGTGGACTATGTTTAATGGTCTAGTGAGAAGTAATATATATTGAATATTATTGAATAAATAATATTTAATTTTAATTCATTAGATTCGTGCATGTCATGAAATATTAATATTATTATTATAGAGAAGGGGTTTTGAGTGGATTAAATAAATAATAAAGGGTATTTGGGAATTTATTTATTTCTAACCCTAGTGGTATATAAACCCAATTATATTAATTTTCAAGAGATCCAATTCATTTTCTGTTTTGGACAATGACAGATAGAGAGAGAATCATCTCAAGTCCCAGAGTGATACCTCTCTAAAAATGCTCCCATGAATATTGAGAGATCATCTACCACCTTCCACTCTTGTGTCTAGAGAGATCAAGAAAAATAATTTTGAATCAACTCTCAAGGTGATCAAAGATGAATGATGCAAGCGATATGATCTACCATGCTTGCACCCAAATATATATTTGGAAATGTTCATATATTCGTGGAACATGTGTGGATCACTACTAGAGGGAATATATTTTTGATTACTTTAACTCAATTGTGGTATGATGTATATCTATTTTTAGATCCCTTAGTGAGAAAATAATTTCTTCCAAGGAAATTCTTTATTTTCATAAATTAATAATATATAATACATGACTATCCTACACTTTGGTTCTATAATTTTAGCAATTTTCTAAATTATTGATTCAATTCCATTGATTAAAATGTTTATCATCATTTAAATCTTGGATTAATCATTGATCATAAAAAAAATAAATGTTGGGCATGACCTAATGCACGCTTCTTCTATAACTGGAACCCACAGTAGGGAAAAACAATTAACGAGGTTTCATTAATCAAATAAAAAAATATAACTTCACACTTGTATAAAATAGTTCAACAACACACACCTATAAACATAATTTTACGTATTCCCCATTTTATACTTATTACAGGTTAGGTTTCTCAATATCTATAATTTTTTGAACTTCTCCCTTGATTGCAGCTAAAGTGTGTGAAAAAGATGGAATAACTTCTTCAACGGTATATAAGATGGATCAAGGTATATTTTCTCCATAAGAAACATATAAAATATATCATACTATAATGAATTATTATACGGCGCACAAATCCTAACCTTCTTGAATAAATAATGGGATATAAAATAAAGAACATAGTTATAATCGAGACACAGATGAAGTAGAAATTAATACTAGTATTCTATATATTTAGGTAATTCGAATAATATATTCAATTTAATTAACCTATCTAGTTTGAAATATAAATTAATAAAAGGAATTTATGGAATTAATAAATAAAACAAATATAGATAGAATCCTAAATTTATGTTAGGAAATGCATGGATTGCATACAAAAATCAGAATAATATGTATTGAACATGTAAAATCATATTTTTATGTTTATTTTTTTTGTATTATGTAATTTAATGAAATGATACGTATAATATATCAAAATTGGTACATTTTATCAGTTTAACCATATTGAATCAACTTTGAATTATTTATTCAAATATAAATTGAAGTTACAATATGACTCATTGAAGAACCTGATAATGCACCTAAATGAACATATAAATAAAAAGAACAATAGATGAAAACCTATTTTTATTTTCATAAGAAAAAGGGGTTAAGGAAAATTTTATTAATAATTCTAACTAAAAAAATGAATACATAGTACATGAATATAAATGGAAGTTGACAAAACATAGCTTTAATTTCATTAATAGGGGGAAAATAATATGATTTTGGGGGCTATATTATGGTGGGTGGGTGGGTGTGGGGGGTGTGATGTTGGAAGATATCAACTGAGAAAGGGGGAAATTGTAGGGTGGGGAGTCAGTGGCCCATGGGGTATAGGCGTGGGAGGGGGGTTTGATGGATGGAGATGGGCGATCATGCATGATCAATGGTGCGAAAGGGTGGGGTTCAATTAATGGACGGAAAGGGTAGTGTGGGTGGTGGGGTTCGCCTCAGGAGGGGAAATATTGTTAATGTGGGAGGTAAATGTGGAGTTATGAGGGGAAAATAGGTGAATGTTTGAAATTTTGACCCTTGTTTAGTAGTCTATAATACAATCAAAAGTGTATGATGACTGAATATTACCCACAATAATAATTATATTTTTATTAGTGGCTGATTTTTGGGTCGAGATGGTCAGTGCAACGAAATTAAATATAATGAATTCCAAAATACAAATCTAAAACTGATGTGGCACTATAAGTCCAACATGGATCTGAATCAGCTATAGATTATTAGAAGGGATGAAAACATTGTTGACTAATTTAAATAACGAGGATTGATTCCACTATTATTTCCCCCTCATTATTACCCCTCACTTATGTTTTCATTTTATGTCTCAATGTGGTTTGACCTCAGTAAGGCTCTTGCATGGTTTTAATTACAATATAAATATGCCTATATTTTGTGTATGTGTATAAAGCAATGAAAACCCCTCTAGAGAAGAATCCTTATTGGTGGTGCAAAAAAAGTCTTATGTTCTATAATTTTTCGTTTCCAATTCCAAGACCTTTGATTTTGTTTCATGGATATTGATTGATAGTGTATTTCCAGCATTTGGTATCAGAGGGTGGTTGACTTGACCATTGGTTCTAAAATCTAATCCCTCATCGCCACGACTATCCCAAACATTATCAACATGTCCCAGAGCCCTTGTTGATGATTTTAGTGGAACTCCTGTGGTACATTTTGTCATGAAGAAGTTTATGGAATTTGAGACATATCAAATACTAATTAAGAAAAAAGATAATAGATGCTCCTTGATGAACAAGGTTATACTCCAAGAATGTGAACTCTAGGATGTCATCAATAGTGGCAGTGCTGAACTCCATGAAGATTTGATATTGTTCTAGGACATCTGTCATGCTGTCACACCAGAGTTGACATCTATACTCACTATCAAGGAATGTTCCTTTGAGGTGTGGGAAACTTTAAAGACCATCCACATTGAAATTTATTGCGTGGACATGGACAATTGTTAGTAGCTCCACACGGTGTACAAAAGAATTTTTATGTAATAGATAATTGGTGGACGACTTTGCGATGTAGATAAATGGGTTGGTCAACCAAATCACAATCCTCAGTGATCTACAGACTCAACACAATTTTATTGAGAATAATTTATGAATTTAACCTCTACATTATCCCAAATATATCTTTTGATTGAGATGATACTTGACATATCAATGTTCTCGGTTGAGGAGGTAATAGGGAGACTCAATGTGGTAGAGGAATGTTTTCAGCTGGAACCCACGACCAATGTTTGAGAGAATATTATCTTCCCTGAGGGGGAGTGGGTTGATATGGGAGGTATCCTATAATTAATGAAAGGTTAAAAACAGGTGTCTCTAACCACCACAATGAAATACTAATAGGGGAAATATTGAAAATGTAAAGGTTGGCTCGAGTTACGATGGTGGTTTTGATGTCTCAAGGGAAAAATGATTCAACTGGTGCAAAATGGGATGTTAGACCAAATATTGACATAGAAATATAAAAAGGCTCAAGGACCTTCTAACCCAAGGGGATGATGATGAGCCTACACTCCTAATGGAATGATAATTAACCACGGTGAATGCTTCCTCATTGCTGCAATTTCCACCCCCAATATTGTAATACCATGACGTAGCCCTCAACAGCTAGTCTAGGTGAATGTATTCACACAACTGGATAACTAGGAGCCATGTGATGATGAATTTTGGTACTTAAACATCGGTTCCACAAAGCACTTGACTAGGTCTCACACTAAATTTTCAATGTATGAATCTAGGATCTACTACACTGTGATGTTTGGAGATGGCTCCATCATCAACATCAAGGGGTGAAGGAAAATTTTTTCCTCTTGAAAAACAAGTAATAACTCCATGATCAGGAGGGTGCACTTCATCCCAATTCTCACCACCAATATCATTATCATCTTAAAACATGATTACAATGTTTTCTAGGTACTGATCTATGAGGGAATCCTAAGGATCTATGAACAGTAGCGATGACTGCTAGCCAAGGTGAAGTGCTTCCTCAGATGGATGAATGATATCAAACCTAATATTTCATAGCTAGTATGATTGTATCTAAAGGGATTAGAGAAGGAATGGCACTAGAATACGAGGTATGGGAAACTGAATTTACAAGCTCAGTATAAGATTGATCAATGCGATATGGTGTGATGGATTCTGTGGATTGATTTGGTGGATCAAGTTTGCACCAAATATCTTGTTGGGATATAATGATGAGTGTCTTTCCCTTAACAAGTTATGCATCATACAATGAAAGTCCTCAACCTTGTTTACTCTAATTTTCTTTCCAATCACACAAATAATTCCAAGAGGGAACTATTAATTTTTAAATCTCATGGATAACATGACCAGATACATGTAGATAAATTTATTTTCAACAATGGATTAGGCTCTATGAATAATCAAACATGTTCAATCCATGGTGGAGGTGGAGATTAGGTGCAAGATAAAGGTCATCCACATAGACTATAGTTTCAAGTTCACTTCAGTGGAATTCAGTGAGTACTTTACGGATCATGGAATACGATGGAAACTCACAGATCCCAATTCACCATAATTGAATGGGGTCACTGAAGAAAAAGACAAAAAATGGTTTCCATGGATCGAAGCATAAACTACTACAAAACTGGCCTTGAAAAACACCAGAGTTGGAAATCCTCATCTTAAACAAGCACAAACTACTAGGGCATTATTAAAATCCATATTATGTTAGTAGTACTAAAAAGGAGTAGATAAAGGAGCCCTTTATTAGTGATATTAGAATCCCTAATAAAGCACCCAATTTATAAAAGATTTTATTTATCACTGATTATGGGCCCCTTTATAAGTGTTTCTACAATAGCTGATAAAGGATGCCTTTATTTATTCTTATAAAAGCATTGATAAAAGATCCATTTATCAGTACTTATAAAAGATATACTAAAGTATTCCTTTATCTTCTCATTTATTAGCACTGATAATGGGGAATATTTCCATGTGATGAAACATCACACTAAAGCACAAAAAATAAGGCCCACTATAGTGTGTTGTAATATCACGCTGCAACATGAGGTATTAACAAAATCATATAAAAAATTCAGAAATTAAAAGAAATAAAATTTATAGCACAAATACATGAAAAAACTATTATAGGGAAAATAAAATACTTGTATAAAAGAAAAAAACACACCTTCTTGATAAAAATAATTCACCTATATAATAAAAAATAATTATTATATTAGTAATAATATAAAAAAATAAATTAAATATAAAGTGTTAATTTTAAATTAAACATTAAGTTATACTAGGAACACTCTGTATCAGATTGAGTTGTGGTTGATTCTTGATCATCACACCATTTCTTGTTCATGTTCAAAAATTATCTTGGTGAAAATTGACTAAATAAGTATAAGATAAAATTTGTAAGGAAATTAACTATGTAATAGCCTATATAATGATTAGAAAAAAATCTAGGCTCTTTTTCTTAGTTTTGGTAATGTGATTAATGTTTTAAACTAAAATGAAACTTATATATTGAAAATAAGTAGATGGAGTCATGCTGGTCACATCATGCATCATATTTAGGTGAGGTTAATTCATATATATCCCAAATTACTTATGGACCATTTTCTTAAAGTATCAAAACAATATGAATATTTTTTCTCATTTATGAGTATGCCACTTGTGTTTTTTTACTAAAATGTCATTTTAAAATTGAAACACACACGTTGAATCATAACGATCACATAATGTGTTGGTTTGACATGATACAAATTCCTACACATCAAAAATGAATTACAAACCATTGTCTTGAATTATTAATACAATCCAACTGTATTTTATCATTTTTCAGAGAGTGAAGCCTTTTTAACTTAAATGTCAATTTTGAACTGATAACAAAGACTTTGAGGCATGTTGGGAACATCATGTATCAGATTAAGGTGTGTCTGATTCTTACAAATAACAAAAGACTTATGGATCATTTTATTATTGTATCAAAATAATATGAACGTATTTTCTCAGTTTTGAGTATGTCATTTGACCATTGTATAAAAATTAATGTCGAATTTAAATAAAAAGTTTCACTTGGGGTCATATCAGTTATTCCATGCATCTTATTGAGATGAGTTTAATTCCTAAACATCCCAAATGACATATGGATCATTTTACTAAAGTCTAAAAATAATAGTATTGTGTTTCCTCATTCTAGAGTACAAAAATTGTGTTATTTTACTAAGATTCCATTTTAAATTGGAAACACACACTTTGAGTCACACCGATCACATCATGAGACTATTTGACATGATAATAATTTCTACACTTCAAAAATAATTTATGAATCATTTTACAAAATCTTCAAGACAATCCGAGTGTGTTTTCTTAGTTTTTTGTGAGTGAAATTTTTTAAACTTAAATGTAAATTTTGAACTGTTAATAGAAATATTGACTCATATTGGGAACATCATGTATCATATTTAGGAGAAGCTAATTCCTATACATTCAAAATGACTTATGGATCATTTTACTAAATTATAAAAACATACTGAATGCATTTTCTCAGGTTTGAATATGTTATTTGTCTTTTTTATTAAAACTAATGTCAATTTAAAATGAAAAGATAAAATTAGAGGCATACCAATCAAACTGTGAATTAGATTAAGGTGTGGATGATTCCTAAACATCCCAAATGACTTATGGTTCTTCTAATTAATGTATAAATAAAATCCAAATCTATTTTCTTGGTTTTGATTACATCAGTTGTGTTTTTTTAATAAAATATCATTTTAAAATGGAAAAATAGACATTGCGTCATACCAATCACATCATGAGTCAGTTTGATTTGATAAAAATTCCTACACATCACAAATGACTTATGAATAATTTTACAAAATTATCAAGATAATCTTAGCATGTTTCCTTGGTTTTTAGTGAGTGAAAATTTTTGAGCATAAATGTCATTATTAAAATGATAACAAAAACATTAAGTCATACCAAACACATAGTGTATAGAATTGAGGTGCATCTGATTCCTACACATTTAAAAATTACTTAAGGATCATTTTTTTAATTAATAAAACAATATGAATGTTTTTTCTCATTCTTGAGTATGTAAATTTTCTTGTTTATTAAAAATAAGTTCAATTTTAAATAAAAAGACATAATTAGAGTCATATTGGTAACAACATGTTTCATATTGAGGTTCAGCTAATTCATACACATCCAAAATTACTTATGTGTCATTTTACTAAAGTATAAAAGTAATAAGAATGCATTTTCATTGTTTTGAGTATATCACTTGTGTCTTTTTTTCTAAATTTCTTTTTTGAACTAGAAACACACACTTTGAGTCATACCAATGACATCGTGTGTCAGTTTGATGTGAGAATTATTCCTTCACATCAAAAATTATCTATAAATCATTGTACAAAAATTATATAGACAATATGATTATGTTTTCTTAGCTTATAGTGAGTGTCACTTTTTGAATTAAAATGTCTATTTTAAATTGATAATAGAATCATTGAGTCATATAGAAAACATCATGTATCATATTAAGTTGAAACTAATTTACACAAGTCAAAAATGACTTATGGTTCTTTTTAATAAATTATCAAAACCATCCAAATAAATTTTCTCAATTTTGAGTATGTAAGTTTTCTTTTTACAAAAATTAAAGTCAATTCAAAAAAAAATATTGTTGGAGTCATAATAGTCACAACATGCATCATATTGAGCTAAATCTATTTCCTACATATTTAAAATAACTTAGGTCTCATTTTACTAAATTATCAAAATAAATAAAAATTGTTTTCATGGTATTGAGTAAATCACTTGTGTTTTTTACTGAAATATCATTTTAAAAGGTCAACACACACATTAAGTCATATCAATCACATAATGTACTGGTTAAATGTGATGTTTATTCATACATGTCAAAAAATTACACATTAATTATTGTATTAAATTATCAAGAAAATATGAGTGTGTTTTCTTGGTTTTTAGTGAATTACTCTTTTTTAACTTAAATGTCAATTTTAAACTGATAACAAGAACTTTGAGTCATACTGAGAACATAGTGTATCAAATTAAGGTGAGGATAATTACTACACATCACAAATGACTTATGAATTATTTTCCTAAAGTATCAAAATAATATTAATGTGTTTTTTCTAGTTTTCAGTATGTGATGTGTGTTTTGAACTAAAATGTAAATTAAAAACTAAAAAAACATAGTTTGAGTCATAACAGTAACTCTTTATGTTGGATTGAGGTACAAATGATTATGTATGTGATTTTTTATTTTCTTTCAACCATCCTGACCAAGATATAAAATAATTTAATGTTTCATTTTGATGGAATAATAAAACCCATGCTAGCAAAGACACCTAATCTAAAAGCACTATGTTCGGTCTTTTCTATCTTGTTATAGATGATTGAAGAAAAAATATGATTTCAGAAAAGATCTATGTAGAAATTTTTTTTAGATAAAAATCATAAGGAAATTATCTTTAAAATATTAGATAAAATTCCCATAAAATTGACTAATTAAGTAGTAGTAATTTACCATTTCATGATGTGTTTATACATTCTTGAGCCACTTACTTATTGCTATTATCTCAGTTGCATCCTTGAAGTACAATATCTCACGAGCATTAACAGCATCAAAAATACCACCCCAATTCAAGAAAAATAGTCCACCTATATAATTACACAATTACTATGTTAAAAATACTATAAATAAATAAAATAAACATAAATATGAAACAATACAACAATAAAATGTCAATTTTGAACTGAAACCACACAGTTTGTGTAATACCAGAAAGATAGTGTGTTTATTTTAGGTATGGTTGACTCCACCATGTATTTGTATCCTGTAGTTCATTCAACACGCTCTATTATATAATAATACTATAATTATTAATCACGGATGTTGAATGAATTGGAGAATAAAAAGTAAATTTCATCATCACGAGTGAATCATCTTTGTTGAGTGCATGATTGTAACATCCCCAAATGATAAAGGGTTAAATGACTAAATGATATGACTCATGTCAACAAGGTGCACCTTCCTTTTCGGGAGCCTACCTGATTAGAACTCCACAGTTAAGCGTGCTTGGCTTGGAGTAGTGATCAGGATGGGTGACCCTCTGGGAAGTTTCTCAGGGTGTGTGTGAGTGAGGACAAAGCACACTGGAAAGGACATGTGTTGGCCTGTGGGGAATGTCATTAGTCATATGACCCGTTCGGGCACGTGGGTGGACCCTGGGGTGGGCCCCACGTGTCTGCGTGGGCAACTGGGGGTACCTGGTAGGCCAGAACCCGACGGCCATGTTAAGGCGGGGTGGCTGTGCTGTGACCAGGGCCTGGTTGTCACATTTGGTATCAGAGGAGGAACCCAGCCTTAAGTGCGGTGCACTGCCTGGGTTGAGATGTAGGGCCCACAACGAGGGCGTTGTGCTCTAAAGGGGGGGTGATTGTAACATCCCCAAATGATAAAGGGTTAAATGACTAAATGATATGACTCATGTCAACAAGGTGCACCTTCCTTTTCGGGAGCCTACCTGATTAGAACTCCACAGTTAAGCGTGCTTGGCTTGGAGTAGTGATCAGGATGGGTGACCCTCTGGGAAGTTTCTCAGGGTGTGTGTGAGTGAGGACAAAGCACACTGGAAAGGACATGTGTTGGCCTGTGAGGAATGTCATTAGTCATATGACCCGTTCGGGCACGTGGGTGGACCCTGGGGTGGGCCCCACGTGTCTGCTGGGCAACTGGGGGTACATGGTAGGCCAGAACCCGACGGCCATGTTAAGGCGGGGTGGCTGTGCTGTGACCAGGGCCTGGTTGTCACAATGATCATAGTACATGGGTGAATCATCCTTTCAAAGAAACTCACTTATTCCAAGAAAACATTAGAAATTAATATAAAAATATTCTCATTCATTTATTGAACTTAAATAAATATTTACATATGAGTTTTTATGGAGCATAATAAAATCTATCTTTCCCTTTAACCATTATAGAGGGAAAATAATCCATGATAAAACATTTACCTTCTTTTATGGAAAAAAATTAGTGTGACCCATAATGTATTTTTAGAATACACTTAACACCATTATAAATTTTACCCCTTTTGAATGGAATTAAACATTAGTACTTCCCTTTATAGCATCCAAATGATTCTAAAATCTTGTGCATCCATTAAGTATTCCTAGATTGTGCTATATATTTGTATATACTTTTCAATATTTGGGGTCATGATAAACCCTAATGTAACATAATCATTATTTGACCATAAAAAAAGAATATCCTTATTCTCATGTATTTTATAATGAGAATACTGATAAGTTTTCTATTACTAGGACTGTGAACATGGATCATTTTACATAATGAATATGCACCTGCATAATGAATTTTACTTTGATGGAATTCAAAAGAATTTTTGATATTATATCATGTATCAAATTGATGATCTAGTAGCCCAAATAATTCCACCCCCACCAATGTTAAACTACTGCATTTTTATTTTCTAAAAATTCCTGATTCATTCAATAAAATATTTGTATTTTTTTTATTTTTTAGAAGTTTTGGATCAAGTTACTAGATTCTTTTTCAATGGGGTATTCATTTCTATTTTCAATGCTCTATGATTTCCTTTGAAGAAGGCTTTTCATTTTTATGGTTTTCATTGTAAAAAAGTTTCTTTTCATTTGATTCCATGTTTCCTTTGACACCAACCCTCCTTGATGACCATAATATCTCAATGATGGTTTTCCTAAAATTCATTCTCTCATACACCTTATAGATTCAATTTTTAACTAAAAAGATAATTATTAAAACATTTGTTCTGGATTATATACCTATTTGATGATGAAATTGGTGTTTTGTGAGTCTCAAGTGACTATTGGGTCTACTACTAAGACCCTTTATTTTCTTTATAGAGAAGACATGTTCAAACAACTGCATCTATTTTTTTTTATTTTCATTTATTTTCTCCCTAGTGATGGGTTTATTTAACAGATCAATAATATTTGATAGTACTTGGGATGTTGTAATAGAAATCATGGCATATGATAATCAATTTTATAAAAATAATTCATAATTGTTTTGTTTCAGAAAAAAAATGTTCAACATAAATTCATATATAAAATCACTTAAACAAGTGGTGAATTTTTTTTTCAATAATCAACCTAAAACACTTGAACAATGGATCTTATATTAAGATACATGTGTTGTGTTTACTTTTGAACGATTTTTCTCAAACAAAACCTTAGTATGATCCCTATTCAACTCAATTTCCCAAAAATTTTATTTTTTTCAATTCAGTGATTCATCTCATAGTCTACATCAGTCTCTGAATCTACCTCCTCCTCCAAATTGAGATCTGAATCCCACTCTACCTCCACCTACACCTCCAAATCTTCCTCCACATCTTCCCTTTCCCAACAATTTTTTGTTTTCTAGCCTGCAATTCTAATAAATTTTATTTCCCTCAGTATACATTACCTCGAGAAATATAAAAAAAATAATATATAAGAATTCAATCACAAATGATTCACAACCTAAATATATTTCTAAGGTCATAGCCCATACTAGATCATAAAAATAACAGTTGATCACCTAAACTTTTTACCAGACTTCTTTTGAAAGCATGTAAGTTTCCCACTCACCTATAAAAAAATTTACATTTTCTTTTGAGTACAAGGGTTATTTAAAATCTTGGTATTACTGAGAAAATATAGAAGAAAATAATTAATAAATATTTTTAATATAATTTTAATTACATTCAGAAATTTTCTATTTGGGTATGCTGGTATATTGATGGTTTAGGATCTCTGTCATAAATTTTCAAACATAATATCTACAATCATTGCCTATATCTTGTTCTAGACACTATAAAAACATTTATGAAAATAAGTAAATTGTGTTAAAATAGGTTATGTAAGTTCAATCATTCTATACATTCCTTAATCTATTTCCATTTCTATTAATTCATAGGATTTTTCTATTCAAACACCATCTTCCTTCCACGATTTAGCCTATATTCAGCGGCCATCCAATCATAATAAAATTCTTTTTAAAACACAGAATAAGAAATATATTTTGAAGTTTATCTATAAAATATTTATTATATTTTATTACAAATTCACAATAAACATCATCTACGGTAACTTTATTGTATATATATGCATTGGATCCAAAAAATAAATATTCTGGGTATCCAGATTGATTGTGATATGTATCCAGTGCTTCCTAAAAACAAATAAATAATGGAAAAAATAAATATATATTTTATTTGATTAGATTTTGCCATTTTACTTCTTTATTATAGGCATAAAAAAAGTCATTCATTATTTATTTTTTTATCAAATTCTTATAATGTCCCATGTCTTTTCTTCTAAATTTCTTCCTTATCCAAAGTATGTTTTTCTATAGAAATGATATAGGGATTAATGAATACTTGTCATTATTCACACGATTTCGCCATTATATAGTATTAATGTAAACCCCTTTTGAAAATATGAATAGTCATTAACTACAATTAACATATTATCTCACTATTTGGACAAATGTATTATGAAATTATACATTATATATGTATTCACAACTTTGGATCCCAACAATTATTACTTGATAAACTCATTTATACTCTTGAGACCAATAAATTATATCATGGAAGTTCCATATATTTCTTTTTCATATAGAATGTAAGACATATTTTTATTTTTAAATGTGGTATCTATATGAAGTTGTAATTATAATAAATTTTCTTCTAGAAGTATTGGGGAGAAGGTTCACCGAGAAGGCCATTTTTTATATCTTGGCCACTTTACTAGATTTTCATGATCCAGCCTTTCATTTCCCCATTGATTTATCCATATGTAATATTATAACTCACATCAGAGCTTTTTTCATCAAATTTTACAGGATTTTCATGTGAAATAATTTGTTACAGACATACCTCATGTATCCTTATAATATTATATAGAAATTCTATGAATGATCTTATAGAATCATTGTCTATTTTAATATCCAGATCATCACGTGGAACATGAAAATCAGCTTTAATCTAGTGGGGTTATTTGGTTCATGTGCGGATCTTTGTTACACCACCGTTTCAGTTTGATCCTTTCTCTTACATTGGTCCTCCAAACCAAACTAGAAAATAATATCTAACAAAACAAATATTTTTTCTTTATTCCTTTAGCCATATTATATTTATCTTTTTGTTTTTTATCTTCTCTAAATATGTTCTAATAAGCACTTCAAAACAAAATCTCCTAACATGACCATATTGTTCTGACTGCTTCAAATCATCTAAATGTTGGTTTCCTTCCGATACAGTCACCACTGATTCTTGTGTCTAAACTATATAAAAATATGAACATAAATAGATATTTTTTATATAATACTATTATAATAAATAATGAATTACTATTATGTCATACTTACACTTGTTTCCCATTACACTTTTGTGTTTTCATCAACTAGTTTACCCTCCTAATCTACACGAGCCTCCTTCCATAGTACATAGTGTGGAATTGAAGAGGCTTCATATTTCGATTCATCAATATAAATATATAAAAAGGAACATAATTTTTTTTATTTCACAAAAAATTATTATTATTAATTTAAAATACATACAAATTTATTCTCTAGTGAAGTGTAACCCATACTTTATTTGGGATAGGGGTACATTGGTTTCAATGCACATTATTTATTTTCATCAATCTAATTTTTTTTGTTCAATAAATTATCAATTTTTAATCAAATTGGATAAAATAAATAATGTAAAATATTATGTTATCAATTGTAATGAACTTGAGATGATTTCTCAGTGTGATGACTGATATATCCATTCCATGTTTCTTGATTTATAATGTCTGTATAACTAACTAGTGGGTTGGGATTTACTTTCCCCTCAGTATCCCTATTATTTAACTTTGTAAGAAGAGCCTGGAAGCCTCTATTGGAATTTCTAGTGGCCGTTAAGAGACACTTCATATTGAAATACTCTAATCTAAATGAACACTACAAGGGATAATGAAAATTAAATCAATGTTTCCTTATATAATTTTTCAATTAAATTGAGAATGTATATTGTAACATTACCATTATATCATTATAAAGGGTTTCCTTTGTTATAGGATGAACCTGGATCCACAAATCAACAATAATTAGCACATTCAACCTCGTTGTGAACCCAATATAACTAAAAAACATTGACTTCTTGGGGTCTAAAGGTTGGATGCATTGATTCCAACCAACCTAAAATTTTATAACCTTAAATTTTTCCTTGATAATTTTATTCAACATTGCGATTTTACGTCATTGTTGTTTTTTCCATCAACATGTCAATGATCCCCTAAAATTTCATTAGTTTTAGCATCAATAATATCTTCTTCCTTAGGATTGGTAACATCATCATGTGTAGAAGACATTTTTTTCATTAGTATCCAAACAATTAATTTGCCTTCAATAACAACAACATGAATAAAAACAATGGATTTTAGAAGGGTCATATGCATCCTTTATTCCAAACTTGACAAACTCTTTAACTCCATCTTCATAATCTTTTTTCAAATGATCAACACACATCCATTTTGAAGGAAATGTGTAATTGAATTTAAGAAAAGAATCACTCTACAATAGTAGGTGTTATCCTATAAATTCATCCAATGGTGAAAGTTATAGACAACTATCATCCTCATAAGCTTCATCCCCTAAAAAGTTATTATTTTATTTTTTGGTTTGAGACAAATCCTCCATCTCTTCTGGGTATACATCGATGTTTCTCGAAATTATCTTAGTAGTATTCATCCTATACTGGGTATCAGTGGTCATTTTTGATGAATAATACTTATATCATTTAAAAAAAAATATATGAAGATGAGTCTCATGAAGTGAAATGAAATAACTATTCAGGAGATGAAACTGGTGAGGATGACATTTTTCTACTTAATGGTTTTTATAATACCACATCTTAATTTGAGATTTCAAATCTCATCTCAAAATACTAAAAGGTCCCTAACACTACCATGAGAACATCAAATCACTTTTATTGAGCTTCACTGACTCTAATATATGTTACTAGTCCTTTTCCCTCACCTGTATCTCAAATATTAGAGCTCCATGTCCACTAAGGTTCATGTGTATGGTGTGAGTATAAAAATTAGCAAGTAAATACTAAAAGGGCCCCTAAAATTTACGACAATGAATATATTTAAGTATATGTTCAATGTATTAACACTCAAAATACACAGGTCAGTCAAGTCATTGTTTACTAACTAGGACAACATGATAATCAAATGTACAAACTTCATTCCATATCAATAAATTATACTAATAAATCCATAAGTTTATACCAAGGTTGTCACATAACATTCAAATAATTTAACTAATAAGAGGTTAACATTTCAATCATAGGATGATGAAAATAGATTTAAATTCCTCTTAAAATAACCACATCCCATGTACCTTTATATTTGACCTCATAACCCTAATATCCAAGACATTCCCTTATGGATAACCATCACATGTACTTATTACATGAAAATAATGAAATAATTATAACATGGATGGTTTCAATACAGGTTAATTTAAATAATATAACACAAATAAAATAAAGGAAATAAATTTAAAATGGTTTCACCGTAGAATTACTAAATTATAATCAATTCATAAAAAATTCCCAAAAAAATTTTAAAATTGATTTTAAATGGTTTACCAAAATTAAAAATGAAAATTTCTATCCTTTCATTATATAATTATGTAATTATTATTTTCAAATTATATAAATTATAAAATGATATTAAGAATAATATATTAGTGATGTAAAAAATATCAATAGTGATAAGGATCCAAAAAGAGGCATAATATTTCATATATCATATTGAAATTGAAAATGTCACTCCATGTAGTAAATATAAAGTGATATATACTATGAACATAATTAAATAGGGAGATAATTTGATTATTATTTTTATATGAAAAAAATTGCAATCTTAATCTCCTTATCATATCATTATAGAATGATCAATATTAGTGTACTCTATTACTGGAGATTGTGTAGAAAGTATCATTAGGGAAGTGATGATGTTTTTTGAGGAAATAGTTATAGTACCTGATCAGGGTTAAGTTAAGAAATTCCCTTAGAAATTGTATTTCAATATAAAAATATAAAATGAAAATAAAGAAGGGGTAACTCTTAAAAACTCATATATTATTCTTCTGTTATTGAGACTAAATTATAAACTAAATTCCGCTATACTGAAATTACACAACCAACACATTAAAAAATTTCCCAGGATGTTCATTAAAATATATATTATCAATAATCCATATTCAAACTCCATAATCCACTATAACATCAAAACAACCATTCATAATGCAAGAAAAAGACATTCATTAATCATCCAAACACTCATTTAGTACATTAAACATACCATAAATTATGTAAAAAGATTAATAAGTAAATTGAACATACTTTAATTGTCATGAAAAATAATTAGAATATTTACATGACACCCATTCATCAAAAAATCATTATTCAAATATAACATCGGTAAAATATTCATTCAAGAAAATTAAATATACCTTTTTTATCCTAACACTCATTAAATAATAATTCATTAAATGATATCAACTACTACACAGACCCTAATAACTCATTTATAAGAAAATAAACATACTTTATAAAACCCATTCATCAAATAATAATACAATAAAACCACAAGCCCAAAACAACTTTTTTTCAAATAAAAAATCATCGAATATAAAAAAATAGAACTATGATTAAAAACAATAGAGATCTATCAAAGATATGCAATAGTAGAGGAAAAATAAAAATGGGAAGATGATGATGGCCGTAGTGATGGTGACAACGATAACGCTAACAACAGAAAGAGCCATGACTGAAGGTAAAAATAAGAATGCTAAAAAAGAGGAAGTTTGAGAGAGACTAATCAAGAATAGAGTTATGGGGGAAGATATATAGGGTTCATCATGGTTGAGAACAATTTAATAACGCATACTATAGAACCCAAACAAGAAATCAATGTGTGAGGAGGGAGAGAAAATAACATACCTTGGATTCTATTCTTCATTTTTCCAATAGAATATAGAGGAGGTGTGACGATAAGAGGGGAAATCTGTAAAAAATTGAGAATGAAGACATAATCAGTAGTGGTTAGGGTTATTTTAAATTGATCATGGAGTCCTTTATCATCTCTTCCAAAAAAGAGATGACAAAGATACCTTTATTCAATGATAAATTAATAAGCACTGATAAAAAACATCTTTAGGAGAGTTAAATGTTTAGCTTTGATAAAGATACCTTTTTTTTAACACTAAAGGATTAACACTAATAAAGCTCCATATTTTACATCTCAAAAAATTTAGTACTCATAAAGGATTTATAATTATAATTATAAAGAATTTTTAAATGTAAATATATAATTATATAATTGTTTATTATAATTTAATAGTTATTTAATTATATAAATATTTATTTATAATTATATAAGTAATATTTTGAAAAATTATATTTATTATTTATAAATACAAATATATGATTTTCTAAATATAGTAAATACATATTTATAAATATATTTATAAATAAATATAGCTGTAAAAATATTTACATTTATTTATTTTTAATCATAATTATATTTATAATATTATATATAATTATATAATTGTATATAAATTTAATATATAAATATATAAATATAAATATAGAAAATATATTCATTATTTAAATATATTTATCATAATTTTATAATTATATATATATATCAATATATATATATATATATATTATTATATATATATTTTATAAATATAATAATTATATTAATTATTTAACAATATTGATCATAATTTTAAAATTATTTAAATATATAATAAATTATTTATAAATATATAAATTTCTTTTTAAAAGGCAACACTTATATATTTATATCATTATATATATTTATATAGTTATATATATATTTAAAAAATTAATATAAATATAATTATAAATCTAAATACAAATATAAATAAAAATATAACTGTAAATGTAAATGTAAATATAAATATAAATATAAATATAAATATAAATATAAATATAAATATAAATATAAATATAAATATAAATATAAATATAAATATAAATATAAATATAAATATAAATATAAATATAAATATAAATATAAATATAAATATAAATATAAATATAAATATAAATATAAATATAAATATAAATATAAATATAAATATAAATATAAATATAAATATAAATATAAATATAAATATTGTAAATATATTTATTATTTAAATAAATTTATTATAAATTTAATATTATATAATTATGTATAATTATCCGTTTATAATTATACATATATAAATTTATAAATATAGTAAATACAAATTTATAAGTTTTTTATTTATAAATATTTATTTTCCAATATATTATCAACATCATTATTGAATATATAATTTTAAATACATTCATCATAAAAATGTGTGAAATTGAAAAATTAAAAATGAGTACACCTTAAAATTATAGAAAAAGTGGATAATTTTTTTTAATTAAATATAAATTACTAAAAAATATGGATATATATTGAAATAAAGATGAATTCATTTTGAAAATACTAAATCATAGTATATATATATATAAATAATAGAAAATGATTAAATTCAAAAATTAAAATAAAATAATATATTAAAAATGAATAAAAAATATGTGTATATATATATTGGGTGCTTGGGGGTACAATGACATTAAACTAGCACATGCCACACATACATGAAAGAAAGAAGGCCATAGACCACCTCATGAGATATCCCACGCATCGAGCCTTATTTATTCAACACATGGCTCGATGGCCCAGTGGGCATGAAGCCCATTACATATCCCAAAGGCCCAAAAAACTATCCTGAAGGCCCTGTACAACGTCATGCCAACATCACACTGCCTACATCATGCCTGAATCACCACCTGATTATGTCTTACATCATGCCTGTGTCACCGAATGCTTGCAGAAATTTGTCCAAACCTAGATTTGAACCTGGTTCTGATGTCAGATTACAGGGATCCATTACAACTCAAGTAAGCCACCAACTATATGAATAAATAATACATAACTATAAAAATATAAAAAATAAACAAATAAAATTTACCAATTAAAAATGTAATATAAGAAATATATCATGTAATATTGGAATTGAAAAATGAATACTAGAATTTATGTAAATTACATAATTATTAGGCGTATGTGTTTCTATATAAGATTTCATTAATTGCATAAATATGTATGTGCACGCATTGTATATAAAAATGCATTAATTATATTTATGTATGTGAAATAAATGTAAGTCACATTTTATTTATTTTAAATTGATAAGTCAAACAAAATTTAATTATGTCCATTACTCGATGCAATTAGTCAATATTTTTAATTAATATTATTTTCTTACTATAAATAAATTTTCACTAAATATATGAATTATTTAATATAAGCATAAATATTTGTGTTATATAAATCATATTATATTAAATATTATATACAATGATATATATATATATATAGAAATATATATAAATATATTTCTATTTTAAATGTAATAATGAATAACTTTGTATTAACACAATTTAAAATGAATAAGACATTAATATGTTTTCAATTACTACATTTTTCTATTTTCTATATTAATATTTAATTTGTATTAATTATTACTATTTATAATTAATATATACATATATTAAACTTATTTATTTTTATTAATAATTATTTCATTAATAATTTTTTTAATAATTTCATAATTTATTCGTTATAATTATTTTTATTTTATTATTAGAATTTATTCATTTTATATATTTATATTTAATATACTATTAATTTATATTTATAATATATATATGTATGTTAAATTTATTCATTTTTATCAATACCTATATAATTAAAAAAATGTTTAATATTTTTCTTACTTTACTAATTTTAAATTTTTGTGTATTTAATTATTTCATTCTATTAATTGTAAATAAAAATATATTTAATATATACTATTTATTAATATTTATAATATATATAATTATATTAAATTTATTCATTTTTTTCAATAATAATTTAATTAATAAAATTTAAAATATTTTTAAATTTAGTCATTCTTAATTTTTATTTGATTGATTATTTCAGTTTATTTAGGACCTATATCGGTGTTGATAAAGAATACCCTTTATCATCACCAAAATAAAGCATGGATAAAGGGTTCCCTTTATCAATGATAAAAATAAATCTACGATAAAGGGTACCTTTTATCAGCGCTATAAAAAAGCACTGATAAATGTTATGCTTTATCAGCGCTAAAAAGGTATGATAAAGGGTACCTTTTATCAGCATTTTTTTTTCATTGATTAAATGTATCCTTTATAAGTTATTTTTTCTAGTGATGATAACGCCCAATGCTATGAATAGTTTGTTTTTTAGTAGTGATGCTGAAGGCAAAGGGCCTTTCCAGTATGTTCTAGGGTGATGCTGTCTCCACTACCCTCTTCATCTTCTACCAATCATGGACATAAAGCCTTGATTGGATGATTCCATATGATTCCATGCGTGGAAAATGACTAGCAGTGCAATTTCTACTCACCTTTGGATGAATTATGCATGTCATGATCGTGAAGGCTCACCTGAAGAAAATGGATGACTGGAGTACACCAATGATATGGATTGGGTATGAGTCGAAATCCAAGGCATACAGTGGATATGATCCAATTAGTATGTAACAACCCGAGATTTTATGAGAATTATTCTTTTTAATTTCATTGATGTCTTGTGTTGTATGATACACCAAAAGGAGCTTTCACTACACGCATCCCTGACTTGGCTTGCGTTACACGCAATCACAACCTTCCTCGATAGCGTGTGTAGAATACAATACCGGGTTTCACTAAACAATGATATATTGTTATAATATTATAATGGACTAGCCATTATGAATATTATTTAATAAAATTTTAATTTTATAACATTATTATTCATCTTACACATTTTCTATAACAAGGTATGAGAACAAAATAAATTTTTTGGTAAAATAAGTATTTTTAAAAAAATGCAGTTTTTCCGCCTTTTGATGGCGCACCGACTTTAAATCTAGTTTTTGACATTTTTATAAGTTCAATATGAAAAAATAAACTTCTTCTTTGGAATCAGGTTATAAAAATTTACTTTGGATAAATGTTTCATATTATTCTGATAACTTTCATATTTTAATGAATAGCAAAAACACGCTATATTTTAATTAAAAACAAATTTTTTCATTGAAATAATTTATATTGTAAAATTATAATATTGAATGGTTTAAAAGTATAAATAGAATATATTTTTACCATTTAAAATAATTTATGTCATTACCATTAATTTTACATTGAATTCATTGGTAAAAGCATTTCAATCTTTGACAATATTTTATCTTTAAAAACCCGTTTTCTTAACAATGTGATAAATTTTAATTTAATTACTGCAACTTCTGTGTTTTGAATTTTGAAAAATGGATTACATATTTGGATTCAGTGGGTCCAAATTTTGTTAATATGTAACTTTTAGATTTTGAATTGTAACTATGGTAATTTTTATTTAGTTTAGTTAAAGATAAATCAGGTAATTAAGGGTAATCCTAAGATTATAAAATTACCCTAAAACATGATAAAATTCTATTTGATGCCTCAAAGACGACCCATATCACATAAGGGTCTGATTAGATTCATTTTATGGACTTTTTACCATGAAAATAATTTAATTATTATTAAAACCAAAGAAAGTGACAACATGTCACTCTGTTAAATCTTATAAGTATAATAATTTTACTTTAGTTATAAACTTCATGAAACTTCAAACATGAATAGTATACAGAAATATAATAAAATTATCTACACCATGTGGATTTATTTAGAATTTTTTGGGATTAAATAATTATCATTAATGGTGACACAATAGTGATGTTGAAATTATTTTATTGATTGAAATATCAAATAAATGGTTTTAAAAATATTAAAATAAATATTATATTAACAATTTAATGTTCTCCACTAATTTAATAGATTAATATGACATGTTATGAATCTATTAAATCTTTTCTTTCTAATATATATTCCATAAGGATTTTATTTAAATTCAAATAAATGAATAGTGTCAAAATTGACACTGTTGTTATTTTATAAAAATAACATAATATAAAGTTGATTAAAAATCACAAAAATGTTTAAAAATTATAAATTAAAATTTATATGGTTGAATATTTTATAAATTATCCAATTATATAAATTTCAAAACACATAAGTAATTATTTATATCAATTTAAAATTTAGAATCTTATTACCACAAATAAAATTTAATAGATTAAATAAGGATAAATCAAGTTGATAATGTTTAAAATAAATTCCCAACCTGTATAAATTTTATTGGTTGATGAGATTACAACCTTATATCATCTAATCATATGATTTGAGTCATTTTGGAAGTTTTTATGTGGGTTTTGAATTTATTATAAATTAATATTTCTTATGTTTCCAAAGGTGCACCTCTCATCCCTTATAAAAGGGAACCTCCTCCCTCTTCTCTTTACAAAATTTTGAGCCTTAAATATCAGACAACCCCTTCCCATTTCCCTTCTAAAATTCCCTATAATCATTATATAGGTTCTTTTCTCTTCAAAAGACCAACTCTTGTGCCATAAGAGGAAGCTTAAAAGAGGTGTGTCGAAGAAGATGTAATATCTTCTTCCGATTCTTTCGAGTTTCTTTCTTCTTAAACTTCTTCTTATTTAGTTGTTTCATTATAAATTAATAAAATAAGTATCACTAATATACTTATATGTTATTATAAATATGTAACAACCCAATTTTATCTTCTATCAATCCTATAGAAAATGAAATCACCGCGCGTGCTTACGTACGGAATACCGTCACCACGCCGTGGTGTACTCTGTTTTTCCACCACCACCTTACTTGGATGGTTATAATGGGGTAAAGAATAACTATGTATAGTTATTATAACATCGTACTGATTCTGAGATATTATATCATCTTCTCCAATTCAATTCAATAATTATGGGAATGATATCATCGCTTGTGCGTACGTACGGATTACCGTCTCCATAACGCGATGAGATTCATTCTCTATGTTAACCATTCAAGAATGATTATAAAGTATATATAATGAATTTTAAGGAAATATAAGACATTATAAAGCTACTGGATTTATGTATATATATATATTTCATCTACTTAATTCCATTCAAGTCAATAAAGAAAGGAAAACATCGTTCATACGTACGTACGACCTACCATCTCCATGAACGGTGTATTTCATTTAATTTATCTATCTATTATATATATATACACTGAATATATATGATATATAAATCATTATTTACATTCTGGAAGTAAGTAAAACATGATATAAGTAATAATAATATCAAGAACAACAAGTCCAAACACGTACGATAAATAAAACAATTTCACCCAAAACGCTGCCTTAACATGGAATTCACAAAAGAACGGGTGATATAAAGTCATAAGTGAACCATATATGATATCATAAAAATTAATATGATTATTTAACAAGACAATTACATTATTTAAATCATTATACATGAGTTTCAGATATGTATGAATCATATCAGACCTAATGTAAGGGATAATTTTGCAATCTCAGTTTTTATTCGAGATTTCTTATTCGTAAGTATTTACTGGGGTTATATTTTTCATCCATGTCCATGAAAATGTTTTTATAAAGTGTTTAATATTATTCCATGTATTTTTAAAGTCATTTTTACACATCTTGAAATTTACTTTGTGTTATGGAAGGAATCTTGCCTTTTTTTACCATACGTGGTACTTTTTGTCTTTTCTGTTAAAAGTATGAGGAGAATGTTTTCTTTAACTTATACGACATGAATGGATTTTTATGGTTTTATAATGCCTTATTTTTAGGAAGATTAATCTACTAGATTTCAGGACTATTTTCAACAAAATCCTTTTTTTAAAAAAATTGAATGGCATTTTGTGAAAAGAAAATTATTTTGAATAAGAAACGATATTTACCTCAAGAATTCATTTCATGTGTTTTATCAAAACCATTTTCCATCTAAGAAGAAATTATTTCAAAATGGTATGTTTCTAGTATAATGTCTCTATGATTTACATGGTTTCACTTTTATTATTATTAAATGATATCCATTTGTTTTATATGGATTATGTGATGATGGGATGATGTTTATGAAACCCATTTTATTCTTTGGGTTAGGATGAATGTTTTAAGTTTATTTTGTGGCACAAGTAAAATGATTTCATTATGATATGGGTGGGACATATATATCCCTCCAATGCATTGGGTAAAGATTTATATCTCATGATATAGATGTGGATGGAATGGTAAGTTAATCCGGTTCAGTGTTACAGGACTGGAATGATGAGTGAACTCGATTTAGAAAGGGACTTTATCCACTATGATGGTCTTGGCAGTAATGCCATGGATACTATGGAAATCATAACATGTGCTAAATAGTTTCCAAAATTACAAGTTTTATTCCCATAATATTTTATCATGATTAATATTTCTTTTTGATCTATGCCTTACGTACTGTCATGTTTTATGTCTTTGCTCAAGATTTTTAAGTTTTGATTTTATGTTCAAGTTTTTCCATTCAAATGTTTATGGATTGTTTTATGTTCACTATGTTTACAATTAATGAGAATTTGAGTTCACCCTTTTTATGTTTTATTTTCCCCAGGATATAAAGTAAGGTTTTAGGTAAGAAAAAAAGGGGAAGATCTTTATGGGAGATGTTGAAGATCTTTCACCACGATTAGAAGATTGTATTCCAAGTTTCCAAAGACACTAAAATATTACGGTACTTCGGTGTTTGTTTTTGTTATGTATTAAGTATTCCGTCAAATTAATGTAACGTCCATTTATGTCAAGCTTTAGCTCTCTATAGTTGGTATCAGAGGAAAGGTTTAGTTAACCATTGGAAACTAAGATGCGAAAACTTTAGTGAGATCCCTAGAGATATTTCTAAGGTATGTCTTGGAATGTCCCTAAGTTTAAGTATATGTATAGGTTATAGTATTATAATTATGGTAACAATATTAGAATTAAACCTAATATGTTAGATATTGAAGGTACTCCCCCTTTATTATGTTATTTTCCTAGCATGATTTTGCCTCTGACACTATTCTTTTTGGGATTTAGAAGATGGATGGAACCCGAAGGAACCATGTTGATCAATGTAATGGACAATGCAATGATTGTCCTCCCGAGAAAAAAATTATTATGGGAGATGGAGTGAAAAATCTTATTTCTATACTTACTTAAGCTATGAATCATTCTGGATTTCCAAATGATCAGAGAAGGGAATAATATTCTATTGAGTCCTTCCTGAGGCAACGTCCACCATCTTTCAATGGGGCTTCTAATACACTTGTTGTTGAACAATGGATCAGTACCATTGAAAAGATATTTTCCATACTTCACTTTTCAGAACAAGAAAAAGTCATTTTAGTTGTTTACCGTTTAGAAGGTGAAGCAGACTAGTGGTGGACTCTAATTAAGAATACAAGGCCCCAAGATGAAATTGAATCCATGGAATGGGATGAGTTCAAGAACTTGTTTTTCAGTAAGTATTTCCCTCGTATTCTTCGAACAAAGATGAAAAAGGAGTTCCTTGAGCTTATGTAGAAGGATGATGAATCTGTTGGTATATATGAAATGAATTTTACAAGACTTGAAAATTATGCATCTGGATTTATCATCCAACCTGAAAGTAAAGTTGATCGATTCTTTAGTGGTTTAAAACCAAGTCTTTGAAGGGCATTAGATATAAGAGAATTTAGTAGCTATGAAGAAATTGTGCATTGTGCTATCAAGGTAGTACTGTAATTTTGTGTAACATATCCATCTCATGGTTTTGACAAGAAACAAAAGATGGAGTTCAAGGAAAAACCTCAGATCAATGGTGAAAAGAAGGTGAATGTTTCTTTATGCTCAATGTGTGGAAAGAAGCATGGTTGAGATTATCTAAAAGGTACTAGAAAATGTTTCAAGTGTGGAAAAGAAGGTCATCAAGTAGCTGAGTGCCGATGTAATTGGAAAAAGGTTTCTAATGATGTGAATAGAGAAAAGACTACAGAGAACTCTCCACCAATACTTCAATGCTTCATATGCAAGGAAATGGGGAATTATGCTAATCAATGCCCTAATCCAAGTGTTAATGATGATCGACATGAGAAACCTATTAAGGAAAAAGACAAAGGGAAGTCACATGAGATCACTATTAGAGATTTTGAGTATGGAAACGATGTAGTGGAATGATTATGTGCTTATGTAACAAGAATCCAAAATAATGTTGTGGAATATAATTTATAGTACTGTGGAAATTGGAATATATATGTATTGGTTTATTATGGTTTTCAATAATTATATGGTGCCGATAACCATGAAAAGCAATTCAAATATTTTTGGAAAGCTGATGATATGCGCATAATGAAGGGATAAGGAGAAAATAATATTAATGATCTCATGACTGATATAAGGACAAAGTGATATCATGGTTTGAGTATATTGAAATTTTTGGATTTTGGTATGTGGAAAGAGTTAGATTTTGATGGAGTTCTTGTTTTCATTATGGTTCTATTGTAATTTATGTTGCCAGAGAGTTCAAGATTATGGTATTCACATGTTTGGAATGCGATCAACAGGATATATCTTATGATATATGGGGGATAAATGATGGTATTCACATGCTTGGTTAATGAAATTTCTAGTAATCGTTTTATTTATACTATGAGATTGGATAGATGTATTTTGGAGTAGTCTGAAGACTGGAATGGATTATGTAATACATCAGATAGTATTGTTTAAGGCTAGAAATTTTTTTGATATTATTTCTGTAATTTTATAATAGTGAAGTTTAAAAAAAAGACAGACTGCAAGATGGGAGACAACCCGTCACGTTGGACAAAGTTGTAGGAATTGAACCCACAACCGAAGTGCGACATGCCTTTATTTCCTAAAACTATCCTACAGAAAGTCCCTGGTTAGTAGAAACTAGTTTTATTTTATTTAGCGGTATGATGGAGGATGTATAAGTCCATTTTTGGAATCATATACAATTAACCTCACCATAGATGGACTTATGTATATTTCATAACTTTTGATAACCATTTGTTTGAGATATATTAAATGACCCATCATTATATAACATGATCTGCTAACACTTCACGAATGACAAATTTAACTTCATTTCTTTAAGATATGAAGTGGAAATTGTTCAAGGCACGAACAATGGTGAGATTATACCGAAATAAAGTATTTATTTATTCTAATTCAAATTCTTCAACGTTTGGGTAATGATCTTGAAAACCAAAAATGTTGTCCTAGTGCCCTTATATCCAATGAATCAGATGGTACCTTAGATCATCACAAATTTATGGCTTTGTGATTGTTGGATTTTTAATATCCATGTTCTATACCACTCTCCATCAGAACTTAATGGCTTAGTTTATCTTTCATATCTATATTTTCACCTATGTTATCCTATGTGGAAACCTAGTGATGAGTTAATTTGGGTAACCGATATGTTTCATACTTAACTTTTTAAAATTATGTTTTAGTATTCCTTTTTATGATGTGGGTTTTTATGAAAGAAGCTTTCAAGTTGTAAACCATTTATAACCCCGATGAATTTCGAGGGCGAAATTAATTTTAAGGGGGGTAGAATGTAACAACCTGAGATTTTATGAGAATTATTATTTTTAATTTCATTGATGTCTTGTGTTGTATGCTACACCAAAATGAGCTTTCACTACATGCATCCTTGACTTGGCTGACATTACACGCAATCACAACCTTCCTCAATAACGTGTGTAGTATGCAATACCAGGTTTCACTAAAAAACGATATATTGTTATAATATTATTATGGACTAGAGGTTATGAAATGTATTAACTAAATTTTGAATTTTAAAACATTATTATTCATCTTACACATTTTCTAGAACATGGTATGAGAAGAAAATAATTTTTTCGGGTAAAAAAATTATTTTTAAAAAAATGCAGTTTTGCCACCTTTTGATGGCACACCGACGTTAAATTTAGTTTTTGACATTTTTAAGTAAAATATGAAAAAATAAAATTCTTATTTGGAATCATGATTGAAAATTTTAATTTGGATAAAATTCTCATATTATTCTCATAACTTTTATAATTTAATGAATAGTAAAAACATGCTATATTTTAATTAAAAAAAATTCATCGTAATAAATTATATAGTCAAATTATAATATTTAATGGTTTAAAAGTAGAAATAGAATATAATTTTACCATTTAATATAATTTATGTAATTACCATTAATTTTACATTGAATGTATAGCTAAAAACATTTCAATCTTTGACAATATTTTAACTTTTAAAACCCATTTTCTTAACAGTGGGATAAATTTTAATTTAATTACTGAAACTTCTGTGTTTTGATTATTGAAAAATGGATTCCATATTTGGATTCAGTGGGTCCAAATTATGTTAATATGTTACTTTTAGTTTTTTGATTTTATGAATAGTAACTACGGTAATTTTTATTTAGTTCCGTTACAGATAAATCAGGTAATTAAGGGTAATCCTAAGATTATAATGTTACCCTAACACATGACAAAATTCTATTGGATGCCTAAATAACGACCCGTATCACATAAGGGTCGGATTAGATTCATTTTATGGACTTTTGACCTTGAAAATAATTTAATTATTATTAAAACCAAAGAAAGTGACAACATGTCACTATCTTAAATCTTATAAGTACAATAATTTTAATTTAGTTATAAAATTCATGAAACTTTGAAAATGAATGATCTCCAGAAAGCTAATAAAATTATCTACACCATGCGTATTTATTTATAATTTTTAGGGATAAATAATTAACATTAAAGGTGACACAATTGTGATGTTGAAATTATTTTATTGATTGAAATATCAAAAAAATGATTTTAAAAATATTAAAATAAATATTATATGAACTATTTAATGTTCTCCACTAATTTTCTAGATAAATATGACATTATATGAATCTATTAATGCTTTTATTTTGAACATATCTTCTATAAGTTTTTTATTTAAATTCAAATAAATGAATTGTGTCAAAATTGACCCTATTGTTATTTTATAAAAATAACATAATATAAAATAGTTTAAAAATCACAAAAATATTTAAAAATTATAATTTATATGGTTTAAAATTTCCTAAATAACCAATTATGGGCAATTCAAAACACATAAGTAATTATTTATATCAGTTTAAAATTTATAATCTTAATACCACAAATAAAATTTAATAGATTAAATAAGGATAAATCAAGATGATAATATTTAAAATAAATTACCAACATGTCTAAATTTTATTGGTTGATGATATTACAACCCTATCTCATCCAATCATCTGATTTGAGTCATTTTGGATATTTTTATGTGGGGTTTGAATTTATTATAAATTAATATTTCTTATGTTTCCAAAGGTGCCCCTCTCCTCCCTTATAAAAGGGAACCTCCTCCCTCTTCTCTTTACACAATTGTGAGCCTTCAATATCGGCAAAACCCTGCCCATTTCCCTTCTCAACTTACCTATAATCATTATAGTGCTTATGGTTTCCTCTAAAGACCAACACTTGTTCCATAAGAGGAAGATTAAAAGAGGTGCGTCGAAGAAGAGGTAATCTCTTCTACCGATTCATTCAAGTTTCTTTCTTCTTCAACTTCTTCTTATTTAGTTATATAATTATAATGTAATAACATAAGTATCACTAATATAATAATATGTTATTATAAATATGAAACAAACCAATTTCACCTTCTATCCATCCTATAGAGAACAAAATCACCGCGCGTACGTACCTATGGAATTCTGTCTCCACGCTGTGGTGTAATATGTTTTTCCACCACCACCTTACTTGGATGGGTATAATGGTGTAAAGAATAACTATATATAGTTATTATAACATCATAGTTATTCTGAGACATTATATCATCTACTCCAATTCAATTCAATAATTATGGGATTGATATCATCGCTCATGCGTACGTACGGATTACCGTCTCCACGACGTGATGAAATTAATTCTCCATGTTAACCATTCAAGAATGATAATAAAGTATATATAATGAATAATAAAGAAATATATAACATGATAAAGCAAATGGATTTATTTATATATATATATTTCATCTACTTACTTCCATTCAAGTCAATAAGGAAAGGAAAACATCGTTGATGCGTACGTACGGCCTACAGTCTCCATGAACGGTGTATTTCATTTCATTTATCTATCTATTATATATATATTTAATATATATGATATATAAATAATTATTTACATTATTGAATTAATTAAAACATGATATAAGTAATAATAATATCAAGAACAACCAGTCCAAACACGTACGATAAATAAAACGATTTCACCCAGAACACTACTTTAACATGGAATTTACAAAAGAACGGGTGATATAAAGTCGTAAGTGAACCATATATGATATCATTACAATGCATATGATTCTTTAATAAGTCAATGACATTATTTAAATCATTATAAATGAGGTTCTAACATGTACTAAGCATATCAGACCTAAGGTAAGGGATAATTTTGCAATCTCATTTCTATCCTGGATTTCATATTCCTAAGTATTTACTGGGCTTATATTTTTCATCCATGTAAGTAAAAATATTTTCAAAAAGTGTTTAATATTCTTCTATGTATGTTTAATGTCATTTTTACCCATCTTTAATTTTAATTTGTCCTATGAATATAATCTTGCTTTTGATTAACAGACGTGGTACTTTTTTACTTTTCCAATAAAAGTATGAGGAGAATATTTTCTTTAACTTATACAGCATGAATGGATTTTTACAGTTTTATAACGCCTTATTTTCATGAAGCTTAATCTACATTATTTCATGACTATTTTCAACAAATTACTTTTCTTTTAAAAATCGCATGGAATCTTGTGAAAAGAAAATGATTTTGAATAAGAAAGGATATTTTCCTCAAGAATTCATTTCATGTGTTTTATCAAAACCATTTTCTATATAATATGACATTATTTCATAAGGGTATGTTTCATGTATAATGTCTCTATGATTTACATGGTTTCACTTTTCTTATGATGAAATGATATTCATTTGTTTTATATGGATTATGCGATGATGGGATGATGTTTATGAAACCCATTTTATTATTTGTGTTATGATGAATGTTTTAAGTTTATTTTCTGGAAAAAGTAATAATGATATAATTATGAGATGGGTGGGACCTATATCTACCTACAATGCATTGGGTAATGATTGATATCTCATGGGATAGACATGGGTGGAACAGTATGTTAATCTGGTTCAGTGTTACAGTACTGGAATGATGAGTGAACTCGATTCAGAAAGGGACTTTGTCCACTAAGATGGTCTTGGTAGCAATGCCTTGTCTACTATGGAAATCATAACATGTGTTAAATGGTTTCCACAATTACATGTTTTATTCCCATGCTATTTTATCATTATTAATGTTTCTTTATGATATATGCCTTACGTACTATCATGTTTTATGTCTTTTCTCAAGATTTTGATGTTTAGATTTTATGTTCAAGTTTTTGTATTCAAATGTTTATGGATTGTTTTATGTTCTATATGTTTACCCTTACTGAGAATTTGAGTACATATTTTAAATTTTTTATTTTCTCCAGGATATAAAGAATGGTTTTAGGTAAGAAAACCAAAGGGGAAGCTCTTTATGGGAGATGTTGAAGATCTTCCACCATGATTAGAAGATTATATTCCGATTTTTCAAAGGCACTAAACTATTACGGTCCTTTGGTGTTTGTTTTTGTTATGTATTAAGTATTCCAAAAAAGTAATGTAATGTCCATGTATGTCAAGATTTGGGCCTCTACATTGTAAGCACTTTCAAATTACTCGTGACATCATCTTCAATGAGGGGTAGTAGTGGGAATGGAGTTCTCATGACGAAAAAGGTATGTTGAGTATTGATGATCCATTCACTGTTGAGTACAGTATATTATTTGTACAAGGGGTGACATAGAACAACACATCCAATGTCTCTAGATCATCGCCCATACCCACCATAGAACTTTTCACAGAAATTGAAAAAAAAATTATGGATGAGGTGATGCCTACACCATTAACAATAGTGGATTGTGCCTCACCAATATCCAATATGGAAGAAGCCCTTGACATTGATCACAATGATGCCCTGCTTCAGTTTTACACCATCAACAAAATAATTATGTCCACAACACTGCCTGTGTTTTCACTACATTATCTCCACCTTGGTGAGATACATTTTACTACAGCCAACAAACCAACATCATTTGGTGCATTATAACAACACCAGTGTTGGAACAATGTGATGTTTGAGGAGATGATGCTGATTGAGGACAACAACACATGGGATCTCATAGATCTCCCTATTGGCCATCATCCAACTGGGCGCAAGTGGGTCTTCAATGAGATGCGTGATGATAATGGCACAATAAATGATTATAAGGAGAGGATCATTGCAACGGGATAGGTCTAGTAGTAGGGAATCGACTTCGAGGAGGTCTTTTCCCCAATTTCACGCATTAAATCGGTGCGACGCCTCGTTTTAGTGGTGGTGAAGGAAGGGTGGGACATCCATCAGATGAATTTCAAATAAAAATTATTTAATGGAGACCACTAAGATGAGGTATACATTGAGAAATAACTAGGATTCCTCGTCAAAAACTATGATCACAAGGTGCTCTAGCTCCAGAAAGAACTCTAAAGCCTCCGTGAAGCACCAATAGTGTGGAACGCCTAGCTCAAAACTAGGCTTATGACGTTTGGGTTTCACAAGATTGGCTTTGAGAATATTGTGTAAATTCATGACAATGACATATATCATCTAATCATCATCGAGTACATATATGAATTGATCATCAATGACAGACACCACCAACATAATCAAGTTCAAGGCTGAGATGAAGAATCTCTTTCAGATGAGTGACTTGGGATTGCTCTCCCTCTACCTCAACATCGAAGTGACACAAGGTCCTAGTTCCATTTAACTATATCAATCATTCTATTATAACAATCTATTATAGAAGAGTGGCATGGGAGAGTGAAACTCTTATCCAATGCCGATGGAGGTCACCTTAAAGTTGAGCGAGTTTAGAACCTTCTCGTTGGTCGATGCAACTCAGTACTAGAGCATCATTGGCAACCTTTGGTACCTAGTGAATATTTGGCTTCGAATTATTTAAGTGGTAGGTTACGTAATGTGGTTCATGGATTGACCACATGAATATTAGTTTGGATCAGTCAAGCACCTACTGCGCTACATCACCAAGACACATAATTACAGTGTCCACTATGCATGGAAGGTAAATAGTCATTCAATCCTATTCATCCCCAATGATGGATACATGGTCTATGATTTTGGGATTTGTCTTGGGGTGACTAAAAAATATATTACTGTTGTGGGAATAATCGATCAAGACCTACATCGACGTTATTTATTTGTACATGGTGGCTTACAAAGAGGTGAACAATCCAAATTCTTGCACGATGCACCTGGTAGTGCAGAAAAGAATATATTCACTGTCACCAACTGATCCTATATCCCCTTAAATGAAAGCTATGCTGATATGGATTGAAACACCAAATATAGGGACCAAATCCCTCTAGGTAGAGAGGCACTTATACGATCCAACACTGCACATCATTATACCGATGACAACACATTATCCCATGATATTTCCATTATCATTATCATTTCGATGATCCCTAAGGCAGTCAAATTCCATCCCATCCTTTGAAGGTATCACTAATACAATAATAGTGTAGTGTCATTTCTACCAGACGTGTACATGCTCGAGCTAGAGATGACTTGGGGCCAATAATACAGGCATGCCCCACAGTTGATCGATGACAATTTTAATAACCCATTTCAGTTGTCTATATCAAACAGTAACTTCTAAACATTGAGTAATGTTCACGACATGATTTCTATCTTGGAGATCATGTTGTTTGTATGCAAGTATTCATCATATTCCTTTGATGTGAAATATCGGCCACTGGTCGTACGACCCATGATGGTCAAAGATGTTACCTATACAACTTCTAAATCTACAAAGTGGATTGATGGTCAAAATGTCGGGTGGGTCAATGTATGAGATATATATTTCCATAATTGGAATAATATATAGTTGTGTCCATCCAAGTCCAACACCGATCCAAATCAGCAATGAAATATAAGAATAAAGGTGTATTTTTAGGGAAAAATGTGGTCTTAGATCATTAGGGGTCATCACAATACACATTCAAGGTAAATACTTGTTTTCTTTCTTCAAATCAGAATTAAAGAAACTGTACAAACCACACATTATTTATAGGTATAAATTTACAAACAAAAAATGAGGGAATATAGAGATCAATAAAAATTAAATCAATTGATTGCACTAGGTTCCACCCTATCCTTTGATGCCAAACATGTCATGATGTTTCTATGATTGATGTTTTCCAGCCTCTATTGCAATAATGAAGGAAGGTGTCGACCAAGAGAAAAACTGAGTTTATTTTTCAAACATATCCTCTTAAACATTTCTTCCTTGTGACCCATGAAAATGCATCATATCTAGGTGGATGATCAGCAGGTATAATGAATTCACCATTGTCAATTCATTCATTTTTCTTATTCTCATGGAGGATATTTTTGATATCTATGATCTCATTGATTTGGGATTCCAATACCTTATACTCCTCTTCTTGGATATGATTCTTGTCTAGAGAATCCATTACCTTGAGATCTTCAAAATTCCCCTTGATTTGGGCCTTCACTAAGACTTGGATTCTGTCATACTGAAAGGAGGCACCACTTTTCTTCAGTAGGAGAACAGATACGGGGCTCTGATGCTTTATAAATCATGACCGAAAGGATTTTATTCCAGATAGAATGATGATTAATGTATCAACTTTAGGGAATGCATCTATGTTGGATAGAAACTCTACTTATTTAGCGATTTTAGGTGAATACATTTGATTCAAATTTGGGTGAAGAGACATGGAGGGGATAGATGAAGGCATGGGCCATTGGTTATAGACTCCATCATCATCAGAGATGTCTAGAGATAAATATAGGATATCATCAAAAAAATAGAAGTAGGACTCTAGGAAATCTATTTGTGAATAAACAATAGAAGGAGATGCTTGGGAAATGATCTGAGAAAATCGAGGACCACCACAATGGTTTTCTGGTGCATTTATTTGAAGAGTGTAGACTGTATTTTTTTTTCAAAATTGTTGTCCTTTTTTATTGCAATGGAGATTGTAATTGTTTAAATAGAAATAAAAATAAATAGATTTTTTTTATTTGAATGTGTGTGGGGAAGAATAAAATACTATTAGCTAAAAATGGGTTTATTTTTATAATAATTGGAGTAAGAAATGTAGACCTAGGTGAGGAATTGGGTGAGAAAAACCAAAAAATTATGTACATTTTGATAAATAGGTGTGGAAAATGGGAGAAAAATGGGTGAAACATGAAAAAATAATGGGATAAAAAATTTTATTTGAATAAAAAAAACCCATTTTATCAAAAATCTACTCTCCTTTTAAAAAATTGTGGGACCAAAAAAGTGAGGATAAAATAAATGATGTTAATGTGAGGAACATAAAATATTAATCATCTTCTTAATTTGGCTACTAAAACTGATCAATGAAGATATCACTAATCTCTGTCATCATATATTACTTTCAAAACATTTGATAACACTAGTGGTATATTTTTTAGTGGTATTTGTAGATGTATATCACTAGAGTTGATCTCAATAAACAAGCAGCGAAAATACTGGATTTATTTCTTCAAACTAGAATTTAAAAAAATGCACACACCACACCCTATTTATAAACATACAATCACACATAAAATAAATGAGAGAAAAACTAAAAGTATTTAAAATAACAAAAAATGGTTACAATAGGTGCCTCCCAATCCTCTAAAGCTAAACATGTTAAGAAGTTTCAATCTTTGAAGTTTTCTATCCTCCATCGCAATAGGGAAGGTAAGTGTTGTCCAAGAGAAAAAATAAGTTTATTTTTACAATACAAAAGGGATGAAAACATTTGATCAAATGGAATGTGCTTGATGACCAATGGATATATTGCTGGTAGGTATGTAATGATGTTAGAATTTAATATAGTGGAACATGAGGCAATAATTTGGAGGATAAGGGGAAATGTAATCATCATTAATCCAAGATCTGATTTGGTGTTTGGAACAATATCTAAAATATTTGGAAGACATGGAAGATGTAGTCCTATACAAACCCGAGCTTTCTCATTAGTAAAGGGATGGATTTCTAGTAATGACACTAACCCTCATAAGGTAACCATATATGGTTTGATGGTTTCAGGCGCAGCGAATGTGCAGTTGGGCCAACACCCAACTTTAATTTTTACCATGATCAATGAATATTCTGGGATTAATACAAGGATGAACATAATTATCTATAGAATAGAATCAGGGATTTAGATAAAGAAAAAATAGGCCCACAATCTTTTATATAATATATTTCACAACATTTTTATAAATAATTTAATTAATTTCATTAAGAAAAGAATACCTGGACCTTTAGTATTTTCTTCAATGATGGTGTTGATTGTATGGAACGACCCTTAAATCTTATCTCATTTCACTTGAAAGGATCCAAACTAGATTCCCTTTAGCGGTGATCAACACGTGTTTCAATGGCTTCCGATTGACACCTCTCATTCTCTGGGTGCTATCACAGAGAACCAAGTGTCTTGTGTTAGTCATTCTTGATCGCTTGTTCTTTCTCCTTAAAGAGCGTCTCTCATTCTTCGTAGGGGTGGAAGGAGGATTCGAGAGAGAAATTCTTTAGCTCAACAATTCTCAATTCACTAGGCATGCAGTTTGATACATGGTATAATAGAAGTACGTGTCTATTTATTGACATAGGGATTCTGTTACAATATTTAATTGTGTAACAACAATTAAATACATTCATAAAACTAGAGAAAACCCATGATTTTAATAATAATACCGTGTCTTTATTTATGGTGCACCAACTTTCACAAAATGGAATTATAAATAAAATTCCATGTCAAAAATAATAGTAGCGTTATTATAATTTTAATTTGTTTAAATTAGAAAAATAATTATTTACCATCTTGCAAAAAATTATTTTACTACCGGACCATCCTTTGTCTGCTCGAACTCTTCCACCATTTATTTAACATATGAATAAATAAATAAATAATTTATTCTATTATGTAAATATTTTATTTAAAAAATATTTAATTAATATTTATTAAATGTTCAATAAAATAAATAAATAAATTTTACCCACAATCTAGTGAATAAATATTTATTTAATTTATGTAATCATTTTAACCTGAATAAAATTATTCCATACTATTGAGAATAATATTTATTAATTAAATTCAAATTAAATTTTACCAATACCACTAGAAACACTTAGTGTGTGACCTTCTAGGATTCTTTCTCATTGGAATTAGGTGGGCTTTCAAAAAGTCCAAGAGTACTATCTAGCAACAGGTCAAGGAACCCAAGAGAAATAACTTAAAGTGTCAACAACGACATCCACATACGAATGATCACTACGTAATATAATCCCTTTGTCTCAATTTCTCATCAAGTTGGTTTCATGAATGTTTCATCAACATTTATGATTGATACGTCATTATTTGACTACCTAGGTAAATTATTTGTTACACCATGGCCATGGAGTTTTTCATGATAGTTCTATTTCAATCAAAGGGAAAGATATCAACTTCCATAAATGAAAGGGAGAAATACTTCAATGGCTTATCCATTAATAACATTTCACCCATGACACACTGAACATACCCTACTTCCCGCCAACTGTCTACATGACAGTTTTCATCAGTAAATCAAAGTGTGTGAGACGAGACACATATTAATTATATTCTTAAATTGAAAAAATCATTACAAACGCTCATAGATAGGAATATCCAATGACACCAAAACATCTATAATTCATACTTTCAGGTCTGTTATCATAATCTCTTATCTTGGAGATTTCCAAGTTTGAACTTCATGAGAGGAAGTCTCATCTTCTTATGAGTAATCTAACCAAACGATATATATATTATGTGACCCATTATATTATGTCATCCAATCACCGAACTATATTTTAGAATACTGTCATAGCCCTTCAAGGTTTTCATCATAGTGGGGAACAGTTATGATCTTATCAATGCAAAAAATACTCTAGGAAATTATTACACTATAGTCATGCAGAAAAATGTACAATATGTAATAATATTTAAATATAATAAATAATCATGTAATCAAAGTAAAAACAATTGGTTCTAGGACATAAACTCTTACAAACTACCACTTGGACTAGAGCCAACTGCCTATAAATTTTAGTATGCTATAAATCACATGATGATCATGTTTCTGCTAAGTCAAGGATTTAGTCAAGGGGTCTACCATGTTTTATTTCATGGAAATACTACTCAATGTAACATCACCTCTCCAAGAAAAATCCACCAAGAGATGATACTTCTGAATTTCGTGCTTCGTTCACTGATGTGACCTTGTCTCTTTTGAAAGATCCACCACTGTAGTATTATCACAGTACAATGTGATGGGATGTTTACTGCTAGGTATCACATCAACCTCTTGGACGAAGCTCTGTATCCAAACTACTTATTTAGATACCTCAGAAGCTGTGATATACTCGGACTCTGCTATAGAATCTACAACCACACTCTTCTTTGAGCTCTTCCATCTCACAGAACCTCTATTAAAAGTGAATATGTATCCCATTTTTTACTTTATTTCATCTTGGTCATTTTGGAAACTAGAATCTGCATATCCTCTAATTACTGGTTCATCATCTCTTCCATAATCCAGGAAAATATATTTATTAATCCTCAAATATTTTAGTATATTCTTGACTTCCATCCAATGGAATTCACCTAGGCTAAATTGATATATTCCAACCACACACAATGTGAAGGTGACATCCATCCTAGTGCATAGTATGGAATACACGACTGACCCAATATTTGATGCGTATGGAGTACTTTCCATTATATTTCCTTCTTCATGTGTCTAAGGAAACAATTTATTGGAAGGATGAGTTCCATGTTATGTTGGAAACAATCTCCTATTTTATTGTTCCATTCTGAATATCTGAAGTATCTTATCAATGTATGTATTTAGACTTAGGCCCAAAAATATGTTGGATCTATCACGATGGATCTTGATCCCAAGAATATATACTACCTCTCCCAATTTCTTCATGGGGAAGCATTGATTCAACCATGCCTTAACAGACTGTAAGACTAGTATCTCGTTTCTAATAAGTAATATGTCATCAACATATACTATTAGTAAAATTACTACACTCCCACTAAACCATTTGTAGACCCAAGGTTCAAATTCATTATTTATAAAACCAAAATCTGTTATGGCTTCATCGAAATAAATGTTTCATGACCTGAATGATTTCTTTAACCCAAAAATGGATTTTACAACTTTTATTCCTTATTAGTATCCTTTAGAGTCATAAACCCTCCAGGTTGTGTCATTTAGAAATCTTCATGAAGGTTCCCATTAAGAAATGCTATTTTGATATCCAATTTTAAAAAACTCATCATCATGGTAATAAAGAATGTCTAATAGAATTTTTGATGGGTTTCAACATTGAAACTGGTGAATAGGTTTTGTCCAAGTCAATGCCTTGAAGCTGCTTGACCCCTTTTTCAACAAGTCATGCCTTATAGATTCTGAATTGACCTTCCATATCCAGTTTCTTCTTGAATACCCATTTTCCTCCAATAGGATTTACATCAATTGGAGGATCTACCAAAATCCAAACTTGGTTTTGGTACATGGAATCCATTTCAGAATTCATGGATTCTTTCCACCTCGAAAACTCTGTTCCAATTACTGCTTCTTTCTAGGTTAAAGGATCATTATTATCATATAATAATGAGTCACCATTCTCCGTAACTAGAAGAATTTACCATTCCATTTATTTAACCTCTCTTTCACTCCTATGAGGTTCTTGTGTCTCTGGAATAGTTCTTTCTTCCACATGGCATTGTTGAATTTCTTCATGCACCAACTCTTATGTACCTTGAGCCTCGACTTCATCAAAGTCTATCTTTCTCCCACTATCTCTTTTGGAGGAATTTCTGAACACTATAAATTTTTTTTCTAATAGGTTGTATATGTAATATCCCCTTGTTTCCTTGGGGTATCCAATAAAGGTGAAATTTGCGCCTCAAGGTGAAAGATTGTTACTAGAAGTGTCCTGAAAAAACTCATCGCTTCCCCACACATGTAAATTCGATAACATGGATTTCTTTCCTCTCTATAACCCATATGTAATTCCATTTATCAATTTAGTTGGTACTTGGTTTAGTATGTGCGTCTTTTTTTGTAACTAATATCCCCAAAAGGATAATAGAAGACTCTCACAACTCATCATTTATGTCACCAAGTCCAACAAGGTGTGGTTCCTCTATTCTCTCACACTATTCCACTATGGCGTGTAAGGAAAAGTGAGTTGGGAAGGGATCCCAAACTCCAGTAAGTAATCAATGATGTCTTGATTGAGATATTATCTACCTTGTTCTAAGAAAAGTTTCTTAATCTCCATACCAAGATAATTTCAACTTCATTCTTTTATTCTCTGAACTTTTCAAAATAATTAGACTTATACCTCATTAAGTAGATATATCCATATCAACTAAAATCATCTTTAAAAGTTATGATGTATGAATACCCTCCTCTTACTTCAACTGGAAGTGGTCCCCACACATCAGTATGAACCAATTCAAGAAGCACTTTATCCCTTTCAGCTTTCCCACTAAATGGGTATTTGGTTATTTTTCCTCGTAAACATGCATGACATACATAAGGTGGTTTTAGTTGAAAAGAATCTAAATATCCATCTTGATGTAACTTTTTCAAGAATTTATGGTTTACATGACCAAGCTGGTGATGCCAAAGTTGGGTGTGGTATGAGTCATGAGAATTATATTTTATCTCGATTTACATTACTTGGTTTGTGTAATCCAACTCGTAAATACCGCAGTATAAATGTTCCCTACCAAAACAAATGCTATCTTTTTAAAAGAAGCAACATTCATTTTAATCATGAACAAAAATCCATCTGTATTTAATTTGGAAACAAAAATAATGGTTTTAGTAACAGACGACACATAATAACAACCCTTTATAACAAAGATCATCCTAGTTTGAAAAATGAGGCTTAGGTCCCTAATAGCTACAACATCACTTCTGGATTTGTTGGATGCTTGTAGATCAACCTCCCCTCGGTCAATCTTCCAAAATATACTTGGTTCATGTATTTGGATACATATGTGAGAACCAAAAGCTATATCTAATACACAATTTGTATAAACATATAGATTACATTCGATAAAACATGCACCTGAAGATTCCCCTTCTTTCTTAGGCTGGGTGCAGTTCTCCTTCCAGTGGCCCTTCTTGCCACATACGAAACAAACATGCTCTTATTCCCTTTCCTCCCATTTGATCTTCCTTTTCTTGGAAGGGCATGAAGAATATTTGGGCTTAATGCTCTTTTCCTTCCATTTCTTCTTATTCATTGTAAGGACAGAAGACTTTTCATGCTTCATATCCTTTTCCACTTGGCGAATGAGGACAATAATATCAGATAGCGACTTCTCAATGTTTTATATATTAAAATTAATAACAAATCTAGAAATTCAATGGGGGATTGATGCAACAATGAGATCAGTTCCCAGTTCTTTGAGGAGTTTTAACACTATAACCTCCAAGCGCTGAATGTTTCCAATGAGCTTGACTATGTGAGGACCAACTGGGGAACATTCTCTATGCTTACTATGAAATAGTTCCTTGGAGATCTGAAACCATTCCTGAATTTCTCTCTCCCAGTAAAGACCATAGAGGTGTTTGAGGGTGCTTTAGGAATCCCTACTTTCATGGGACTTCATGAGCTCACTAGACATTGATTATAGAATGAAACATTGAACGTCAACCACATCATTCATATGTTTCTCATAGACGAAGAACTCTTCGTCACTTGCCTCTTGGGAAGGAAGATCAGGTAATGCTAAATCCAGCATGTAAGACTTCCATTCATGGCATAGAATAACCTAGAGGCATCTAAACCATTCCTGGAAGTTACTGCCACTGAGGTTGTTGTTTTTATCTAGAATTGATCACCGAGATAGTGTGGTTGAAGAGTTTGTAATTTTATTCTAAAATTAAAAGATAAGATCATTAGTACATTCTTGATTAAATTTTATGATAAATAATAAATTAATTTTATTATGTCTCCCACTATTTTATCATATACCAATGGCCCTCACCATTGAACTTCGAATATCCTATTGCCCTGAAATTCTAGTGGAAAGGATCCATATTCCCCTTTGCATAACTTCAAAAGGGTTGTCTAATCTATTTGAAGGTATTTAGGTATGCCAGTATTTAACAACTGTGGGCGTGAAGCTCCTTGATCTGTTGAGTGGACTCCCCAATCCTAAAATCCTAACATTGGATTTCCTCATCTCTTACCTCCAATATTGCACCATGTCTAGCAATTTATACTTTTCTTAATGTAATATGGTTAAGTAAACCCAAAACCTTTCATAAGGGAATGTTGTATAAAATTATGTGTCCCAACAATGGTTGGTCAAACACATAGTTTTATTGTGTTTTTCCATTAATCATGCAACAAAAGGCTTGGAATGAAATAATATTTTATTTGAGGAATTCCTATCTCTTTTGTATTAATTTTCTTATTATCATTATCAGATGATTGTTAATATTAAGTGGAAATTACTTAAGTCATTAACTATGTCTTGATAATATTTACACATATGCTTGGTTTATTTTAGTTTTATCTTGAATGCTTGTTTAATTATTTAATTATGTGATCACGAGAACACATCTAGAATGATAAGCCACAAAAAATGACATGATCATGATCTTTTTTAATGGATAGTTTATGAAGTGGTTGATAAACTAACCCTGTCCTAGGGGAGAAACACCTCGAACCGTTTGGGTTTGTGTTTATAACTTTCCACCTATCCACCTTTGTATCTCATGGTAATGGTTTTGTCTCAGCTCAAGCATGAACCACCTCCTCTATCTTGGGAGTTCCATGAATTACATATTATTATTTTAACTCACACATAGGTGAGGGGTAAAAATTGGGGCTCACATAAAATAAACAATGGGAATGAAAACCCTACATATTAATGAGGAATGATGGCTCGGAGACCAAAAATTAATTTAATAAATAAATTAAAAAGAAACCAATTACATACAAATGTCTTAGTCAAGCTCAAGATCACCCACATACATGCAATGAGTATCAAATTCAATAATACTAGCATTTAATTCATTATTTATTCTTGTATACGTTAAATCACGATCAAATCAATTAATTATGATATTTAATTAATCAATCCTTTTATCTTAAACCATTTTTCTAAATTCCCATGATTTTCGCATCCATCATAATTTTAATCAAATAAATACATTTAAAAGTTTCATTGTACATAACTTGTAAATTGGAGGAAACCCGATGAATTACTATTCATAACTTCCTATTGAGTATGAATGAACATTACATAAATGTTAAATTAAACACACATATATATAAAACACCTATCACATGTTGTGCCCATCTTTATGCCTGAACCATGGTACACATCTCTAGGGTTTGTATAATATAATAATTAATTTTAAAAAATATACATAATTTGGAAGAGTACATGGCGTGTAGTTCCTACTACACTATGAGTACTATCATTCATCATCTATCTGATGTATGTTCCAAGGGATACAACATGTATATGTACTTTAGAAATCCTCAGAGTACATGACGTGTCCAGTGGGACACATGCTGTGTAGTATCTTTGTTACACAGTCTCCAACTGGGAAAGCCATGTACGGGGTACACAGGTCAACCCTAACCATAAGGGACTACACACCGTGTTCAGTGTGCCACACAGTGTGTAATTCAAAAACCATGTTCCACTATTCCTAGTCAATAAACAGAGTCCTTAAAACTTAGAAAAACTGCAATGACATGGCTTGGTTTGGAGGACCGTCCCCAATGCATTGAACCTTGATACACGACATGTGAATCCAACTACAAACTAGGTATTCTGGTATTGTACAACCAAGAATAATTAATACCTCCAGATGAGATCCTCTATTTTATTTTAATTATTTTTTTAAAAATGATTATTTCTATAAGGTGAACAAGAAACAAGAGAGGAGGAACATATCCTGAGATTCATATTTTTAGAACAATTAACTTGAATTGAAAAACTAAATTATTAAACCACAAGTAATCAACGAATTATTTAAATAATTATAAACTATTATGTAACTGATCTGTTACCACTTGAGGGTTCTGGGCGTAGCAGAAGTGTGGTTGGGCCAACACCCAAATTTAATTTTTACCATGATCAATGATTATTATGGGATAAATATGACGATGAATGCCAGTATCTGCAGAATAGAATAAAAAATTTAGATTAAGAAGGAAGAGGCCCAAAAACCATAGAGAGGATCTTACACATAATATTTATAATTAATTTAATTAATTTCATAATTAAAATAATACCTGGATCTTCGGTATTTTCTTCGTTGATGATGTTGATTTTACTTAATGACCCTTTCTTATTATCTCACTGTGCTTGCATGGATCCAAACAAGAATCCCTCTAGTGGTGATCTAGACGTGCTCTGCTGGCCTCCGATTAACACCTCTTATTCTCCGGGTGCTAGCACGATGAAGCGAGTGCCTTGTGTCGGTCATTTGTGATCACCTGTTCTTCAGATTTTAGGAAATTAACTCATTCATGAGAGGGGAAGGAAGAGGGTCAGAGAGAGAAATTGTTTGGATCAACAATTTTCAATTCCTCAGGCCTACAGTTCGGTTGAGGGAACAATAGATGTAAGTGTCTATTTATCAACATGGGGCTTCAGTTACAATATTTAATTGCATAACAGTAATTAAATACATTCATAACCTTATATAAAACCCATGCTTTCAATAATGATACCGCGTATTTATTTATGGAGCACCCACTTGCGCAAAACAGAATTATAAATAAAATTCTTCCACACAAAATAATTGCAGTGTTATTATTATTTTAATTTATTCCAACTGGATAAATAATTATTTACCATCTTGCAAAAAATTATTTTACTACCAGACCACCCATGGTCCACTAGAACATCACTTCAATTTATTGAACACACAAATAAATAAATAAACAAATTATTCTCTTAAATAAATATATTATTTTCAAACTAAGAAATAAATATTTATTAAATGTTCAAAAAATATATATATAATTTAAACCCAATCTAGTGAATAAATATTTATTTTATTTATGCAATCATGTTAACATCAATAATATTATTCCACTTTCTTAAGAATAATGTTTATTAATTAAATTCAAACATAATTTAAGAGAGCCCACCAGAAACACATAGTGTGTGACCCTCTAGGATTATTTCTTGTTGGAATTAGGTGAGTTTTCCAAAAGTCCAATAGTACTATCTAACAACGAGTAAAGGAACCCAAGCTAATGAACTTAAAGTCAAAACAATGAAATCAACATATGAACACTCACTGTGTAATATAATCCCTTTGTCTCAATATTTCATCAAGTTGGTTTCATGATATTGTCATGAACCTTTATGTTTGATACATTCTTCTTTGACTACCTCGAATAAACTCATCGTAATAGCATAATCATGGAACTTCGCATGAAGGTTCTATTTCAATCAAAGGGCCGAGATATCAACTTCCATAAATGGAAGGGAAAAATCCTTATGTTACTTATCCATTAATAACATGCCACTTACGATGCACTAAACATACCCTAATTCCCGCCAACTGTCCACATGGCGATTTTAATCAGTAAATCAAAGTGCTCAAGTTGTGACACATATTAATGATAAGAATTAAGTCTAAGGATCATCGTACACACTCGAAAATAGGATGGTATAATGAATCCAAAACATGCGGAATTCCTACTCACGAGCCTGTTCTCATAATCTCATGTCTTGGAGATTACTAAGTTTGAAAATCACGAGAGGAAGTATCATATGCTTATGAGTACTCTCACCTAATGATCTATATACTATGTGTCCCATTATAATATTCCATGCAATTGTAGAACTATATTTCAGAATATTTTCATAGCACTTCAAGGTTCTCATCATAGTGGGGAATTGCTATGACCTTGTCAATGCAAAAAATACTCCAGGACATTATTACACTCTAGTCATGCAGAAAAATGAACAATATGTAATAATATTTAAATATATTAAATATTCATGTAATCAAAGTACAAGCAGTTGGTTCTAGGACACCATCTATTACATGGGTTTCATAACATTTTCATGGATGAAAATTAAGGGAGAGTGTTTGGGAGATGTGTGTGAGTAGAAAGAAGAAAAAAATGGACTTTGTACATGGATGGTTCTATAATGTTGAAACAAAACCAAGAAAATTTTATCGCCTATCATAGAGACTCCGTTAACACTAGATCATCTGGTTTAGTGATAGATATTTACCTATAAAGAGACCATTTTGAATTTAAAAAATGTGTTGTTTATGGATGTAGAAGAATCAAATAAAAACCTCTATTGAAAAATCATCATTTCAGTCACTGTAAATCCAAATCAAATGTAGATTCCCATACCATTATTTAGGTTAATTACAAGAATATTGCATGCATGTGACCGTGATTTCTATTTTTTTGTTTCTAAATTTTGAAATTATGTCTACATGAATAATGTAGCATGTTGATTTACTCCATGAGAATAACTCACACATATTCCATTACTTTGAATGTGTGACATTTCACTTCATCTTTCAGATCAATATGAGCATGAAACTAGAACCATGTATTTTATATATCTTTTTGATTCCCAAAGAAGGTGACCCTTCTACCTGAATATGGAGGATTCTTCAAGGGTATACTTCTTTGGAAGGGTTATGAATACGAATGTTTCTCATTCACCACCACTTTCATTAATCCTTTGAAAAAATGCTGAGATATAAAATGCCATTTTAAAAAAATTCTGAATAAAACACTTTGCAGCACATTAATCTCTTTTGAAATTTTAAATAATATGCTCATTCTCATTCGAAATATTTTTTTTAAAATTTATTCTATTTATATATATAAAAACTCATTTATCCTCATATTATATAGGAGAGTTATATTTGATAATCCATTACTAGTTTTATTTGAAGATTTTTTTATGATTTTTTTTAAAATAATAATTGGTTATTTTTTTTAAATGTAATGCAGAAATGGGACACTAGTGATGCCACATTTTGGATACACGGATAGGTGGTCAGGATGATGCCTCCTTTTCCACTCACCGACCTGAATCAATAACATGGAAACGACTAAATCAAAGATACTTCCTTTTACATAAATTAAGGAAAAAGGAAGCATCGGAGATTCCAACTTTATTAAAAAAAACAGGAAAGGCAACATCGATGATTCTACGTTTCTTTAAACTCCATATATATTGAACACCCTTCCTTCCCCCGTATCATTACTAATTTCACACACCCTCTATCTAATTCCACTCCCACTCTCTTTATAATAATATCGATTCTTCTTCCTTTGAGTGAGGAGGATTCAATTGCATTAAAGGAGTGCAGAATATTCCAAAAAATCATTTAGTGGTATTTTTTATTATTTACCTTAATGATATTTATTAATTTAATTCAATAGTTTTTGTCTAGTTGTAAATATTTTTTTAGTAGATTAGTATCTAAGATATAGTTTAAAAATAATAGTTTACTAATAAATAACTATTGAATAAGTAAGGATTAACCAATGATAAAATAATATTTCTACATTGATTAAGTAATTATTAACTTAGGATTAAAGAATGATTAGATAATGTTTATTTAAAAATTAAATAATGAATAACATATGATTAACTAATGTGTAAGGAACAATTAATTAATGATTACGTAATGTTTAACTAAGGATTAGATAATAGATAACATATTAATAACATATGATTTACTAATTAATAAATAATGATTAACTAATGATTAACTAATTATTAAACAATGATCAACTAATGATTAAATAATGATAAACTAACAATTAAATAATGATTAAATAATTATTAACTAATAATTAATGTATAATTAAATAAAGATTAAATAATGATTAAATAATGATTAAATAATGATTAAAGAATGATTAACAAATGATTAAAGAATGAATAACTAATAAATAACTAATGATTAACTATTGACTAAATATATATTAACTAATTATTAAATAGTGATTAATTGATGATTAAATTATGATTAACTAATGATTAATGATTGATTAAATAATGTATAAATAATGATTATCTAATGATTAACTAATGATGAAATATTGATTATTTACTGATTAACTAATGAATTACTAATGATTAAATATTGAATAAATAATGATTAAAAAAATAATTAACTAAAGATTAAATAATGATTAATGAATGATTAGGTAATGATTAATTAATGGTAAAAATTTATTAAATAGTTATTAACAAATGATTCAGTAATGATTAACTAATTATTAAAAAATGATTATTTAATGACTACCTAATTACTAAATAATTATAAACTAATGATTAATTTGTGATTAAATAATGATGAAAGAATGATTAAATAATGATTAAATAATGATTAAGCAATGATTAACAAATGATTAAAGATTTATTAACTAATGATTAACTAATGAAAAACTAATGATTAAATAATGATTAATTAATGGTTAATGAATGATTAACTAATTATTAATGAATGATTAACTAATGATTAAATATTGATTAATCAACGAATAAAGAATTATTAACTACTTATTAAAGGCTGATTAACTACTAATTAAATAAGGGTCAACTAATGATTAAAGAGTGATTAACTAATGTTTAAAAAATGACTAACTAATTATTGACTAATGGCTAAATATAGATTAATGAATTACTATATAATGATTGACTAATGATTATAAATTATTAAATAATGACTAACTAATGATTAAGTAATGATTAAATAATGATTGGGTACTGATTAAGTAATGATTAAGTAATGATTAAGCAATGATTAACTAATAATTAACTAATGATGAACTAATGATTAAAGAATGATTAACAAAAAATTAAATAATTTTTAACTAATGAATAAATACTGCTTAATTAATAATTAAATAATTATTAAGTAACAATTAAAGATTTATTAAAAAATGATTAAATAATGATTGACTAATGATGAATGAATGTTTAACTAATGATAAAATAATGATTAAAGAATTATTATCTAATAAAGAAAAAATTAATTAACTAATGGTTAACTAATGATTACGAAATGTTTAACTAATAATTAGTTAATGATTATATATTGATTTACATTAGATTACCATAGAATAAACATAGTTTGAAATATGGATAACTGGATGAAAAAGATTCATAACCACACACATGATTTGTTAGTCTCGTGATTTAGATGATTCTTACCTTACTTCATGCTTGTTCGTTACTATTGAGGGATTTATTTTAGATGAATCACATTCTCTTTATAAAACACCGAAAATTAATTTAGGAAAATTAAAAATTATACTATGAAAAATTAGAGTCATATTTTAGGATATAAGAAAATGTTCTAAAATTTTGGTATTATAAAATTTATATGGTTATCTAGGAAATAAAATTATTTTTTGGATAATACAAGTGAATGTGGTATTGGAACAGATGTACCTAGGGGTAAAACCTGAAAACACCACATTGATCTAGACTCTATCGGGAACTGGTGCACAAAAATGGGTCTTTCCGCACAATTAGTTTGAAACTCATGATGGATATGATTTATGTGGTTTATATTTTTTTTATAAACCACTTAACATACATTTAGAATGATTAAAAATTATTCTACAAAACATTATTTTCATCTTTTAGGATATAATAAGTTGTTTTAAAATTTTAATATAATAATGATTATATGGTAAAATTTCATTTTAAATGTTATTTACACTATCAAAATCATGAAAAAAGAAATTTCTCTATATAAAATCATGTTTTCCCATGGCTACTATTATAGGCAGGTTATTTAAATATATAAAGTATCTTTTTTTAGTACACAACCAACAAAAATGGATGGAAAATATTATTGTGTAACCCTAAGAGAACTTCAAGAAAGAATGAATGGTTTCTTAAAACTAGGATTAGATCCAGAGATCCAGTCAATTAGCTATAGAAATGTGGAATTTTCAGCTACACTATGGAATCTAGCATGTCTATTATATGTTTAGGATCACTATGTCCATGAAATAATTTTTTTTCCCAATGGTCATATGGTTCCATGATGGAGTTATATGTTGAGGTTGCCACTGTAAAACAACAATGTCTAATTGTATGAAGACATAGACATACACGTGTTGTTGAAGAATGTTTATCCCCAGAAAATGAGTCTATTTCCTATGATATAGAAGATGAAAACCTAGATGATCTCTTATATATAAATCTAAATATGAATTCTGATGAGTAATGTTATAATGATGGAGAGAATGAGACAATAATGTTGATGAGGAGTCAGATGAAAAAGATGGGGAGGAATTTTCGAGAAATGAATTAGTTATACAGTAGTCTCAACCAATAATAAATCATCCACCAATATTTGTATTTTGGTCAGATGCAATGAAACATTTTCATGAATTCAATGAAAATGTTATCAAATGTACATTTGAGTTTCTAGGATTTATTGAGGATAGTTCTAGTGAGACGAAAAACAATATATTTTGGAATGTATTTTCCAATTAAAGATGCATTTAAAAAAATAATAATGGACTTCATATTGAGAGACAATGTATATATTTATTTTAGGAATCAATCCTTAAAAAATACATCATACAGTGTGATAAATATGTGGAAAAATGTATATTTATCTTGATGGAGATTCCTAACATAGTATTTGGACGATAGAGAATTTTGAAGATTGAGGCTCTTCAAACTTGTGTTCAGCCAAACCTGACATAAAATCATACTTCATTGGATGCCAAATTTGTGTCATCTATTATCATTGAGATGATTAAGACCATCTAATATGTTTCTATAGAACTTGTGAAAGAGAGGAAATAACAAAAATTTGGTTTCAATATTTCATATAATAAGGAATTTATAGAGAAACAAAGGCAATTATGAAGGTCTATGGTGATTGGGATCAATCATATCGGGTGTTGCCATAATTACTATACATATTGATACATAATGATTGAGTTGTATTCCATCCTGATATGAATGAAATTTTTTCTCAAGATAACTAACCTGATCCATCTCGTGTTATTTTTTATTGGTTTTTATGGGAATTCCCCACTTGTATTTACACATAATGCTTTCAAAAATAGTTCATAAATATTGATGGAATATTTCTATACAGAAAAAAAAGGTCATATTATCGATTATGGAAACCTAAGTTGGAAAATGTTTACCTCTACCACTTTCATATCCCATTCCATAGTAGGAAAATTATAAATCTTTGAGATTGTTTTTGGAATGTATTTGCAACCATTTCACCCACATCCGAGGTTTTTTATGGTATCTGATAATCATCTGGAAATCAATGTGGAAATCAATGCCGATCCTAATATATGGAGACCCCAACATGAACATCATCAGTAATGCATCAATACAATTTCTAGTAATGTTTGGAAAACATTCCATTGTGAACCTATTAAGAAATAAATTATGAGGGTCGGTATGTTGAATCATTATTGTTTTTTAGTATTTCAATATAATGAAATATTTAATTTATGTGAAATATGATAACTTCTGTGTAGAATATTGTTGAGATAAATGAAGTTTTGGACAATGTTAAGAAGAAATCCACATGGATAATCATTGAGTGTATGATAATATGACATGTATTACAAAAAAGAAAATGAATATTGGAAGAAGACTCAGGGAAGAGGTAAAAAAAGATGACCACAAACATTGTGGATTGCATAAATGAAATCTTCAAGGGGATTCACATGTCACCTATAACTAGCATAGTTCAGGATACAATTTATCATTTTGTCAAGTACTTTGTTTATAAATGAAAACATACCATAGATGAGATTCTATAGTGTCTAAGGAATAGAAAACACTTTAATTGAGAGATTAAAAATAACATTGAATAAAAATATGCTTATCGAGTGATCATTTACCATCAAAAGGACTATCTATTTGAGTTATAAGAGTTCCCAAACCCCATCACAAGTAGAAGTGGTCATGTGTTGGTTGTATTACTATAAGTGAGGCAATTTCATGGTGGAAACATCCAATAATTACAATTTCCATGTTCACATGACATCACATCATGTGACTCTATGAACATATAATGGGAAGCATATGTTGATCTTATGTACTAGTTAAACACCATTAATAACTTCTATGCTACATGATGGATGCCTATTAGGGAGTTTTGATATTTCCCAACTCCTGAAGACTAGCCGATATTGATACCTGGCATCAACAAGTTGAGATAATGAGGGAGACCGAAGTCCTGTAGGATGAGGAATGTGATGGATTGACATTAAGAAAAAGGGAAAAAATTTGAGTTGAAACATATTTAATTAAAAAGGTCATAATAGGAAACAGTTCCTTAACATTACTAGATCATGTTCACACTCTCATCCATAATGATATATTTTCCCTAATATGATCCTTTAATATTATTAATTACATGGTGTTAATATAAAATACATCATTTTTTTATTTTTTTTGAAATTTAAAAATTATTTTACTATAAAATACTATTAATCATTTTATATTCACATTATAAAGAATATGAAAAGTACAAGTGAGTTTACATGGAAGAATAATTAAACAATCAATGGTTAAACCATAAATAGATGATGTGAGAAAAATAATCATGAAATATACCATCATGTAAGAAATCATACATAAATTAGAAATAAGACTATTTAGGATCTAAGTTATTAGTTAAAGTCAAAATAATGTTGTGTTGGGTTATAAAATACATTTTATATTCAATTTATAAAAGTTAATTAGAAAAAAAGTTAAAAAAGGTTTTGTAAGGTGGGTTAAAAATAAGATAAAACTTCAAATTGGTTTATTTTTCTATGATAAAATGAAAATTATGATCATATAAAATGTAATAGATAAGAAGAACCCCATTAAATAACACATGAATGATTTTAGATAGATAAAAAATACCTTGAAAATTTTCAATAGAACAATATTTAGATGATATGAGCCTAAATGCCGAAGTGAAGAAAAATCCTATATATTTTAATGTGGCAGATGAATAGAATATTCTAAAGGGATATACATATGTTTTGTATTTTATAAACTTTTTGACATTCTAATGAAATATTAACTATATGGGGAGACCTATCATTAGAATTTAAAAATATTTTAAAAGTTAAAAAAGTTATTTACACCCCTTTGGATGATGTCATTAATCTCCCACTTGAAAATAAGATTGATTTTACATCACTTCCAAAGTTAGGCACATCTCATCGAAACTTTATTTTGTTGAAAATTATTATGGTAATTATTGTATATTGTAATGAAATAATGTGTTATTTAAAGGGTTTATTATTTTCCATTTCAATTTATATGATCATAATTTTCCTTTTATCATGGATTAATAAATTGATTTAATGTTTTCTCTTCTTTTTACCCCACATTCCAAACCATTATGTAAATTATTTTCTAATAAACATTTAGAAAATGAAAAAAATGTATATATATATATATATAAATATGTTAACCATATGTTAAAAAAACCATTTACAAGGTAAAACCATATATAAAACCACATTATAATTATTTTTTATAAACATGAAGAAATTCTATTTTTTTGGTAAGAAAAAATTCATAATACAATGGGAATATACATGTCATTTCTAACATTCTACCAGTCATTCCTTTCTACTGACCATAACATTATATTTACAATTTGAACATAAGACATTTTTCATTTTTATACATATAGATGAAGGATAATACACTACTCACTGATCAGTATAGGAATGCTTCATGTGATATGAAATCGGGCTGTGATGTTCGAAGGATAAGGGTGCATAGAGCACACCATTATCAACATATTCCACCTCCAACTGCCATTATACCAAACCTACACCATGATGGATTATATTGTATTGTTTTATTTAATTTTAAACCAATATACCATAACATCCTTGCTATGTTCACTGAAATATAGATTCATGAGACACACACAATCCATTTGCGCTAGGGAGAGATGACTATCACCCTTGAGAATCTGGATGTTCTTCTCGGTCATCCAATCTAGGGGTATTCTATTATAGGACCCACCCGTGGAGACTGGAATGAGATTGTAAAGGGGTTTATATGCATCCAAATTATGGTTTATGATAATTCTATATATGGAGGGTTGATATCTATGAGGAATCCAAAGAAGCACTTCTCACAGCTACCAGCTGATGCTAATGAGTAGACTATCTTGCATCATGCCTATGCATGTATCCTGTATCCCATTTAAGGGAAACTATGCACTTATAACACTGATATATATGTATACATGACGTATCTAGGGATATTGGAGTAATTTGATCAAGCTAGGAGATAAAACTGGGAATTTTCATATATTTCTAACACTTATAGAGAATTATGCATGACATGATGATCAGATAAAACGGATCTCAGGGGATGTGTCGTCCTTATTCAAATGTGGGCATGGGAGTGCTGCCTACCCTTTCCCCGAATATTTTTTTATTAGGAGCTTCATGTAGATGTGATGCATGAATTTCTATATGGATGCTGTTATGATCACTCATATTTATATTTTTCCACTGCTACAATGAGCTATTAAATTAAATTTCTTATTATTTAACAATTTTTATATTGTAAGTTATAGGTGGAGCCAGGAACACCAATTTTTCATGATGCTAAGGAACAACTTGGGTGATTATTGTCTCATGTTGTACAACCTAGTAACCGTAAATGTAAGTATATAAAATCTTCCTTGACTAATAAAATTTATAATAATATATTTTCTGCTTTTAGTAACATAGTATTTTGACAAATGAAACATTTCATTTTAGATTGAATAACTACCATAAAGGTCTCTATTAGACTAGTAGCCTGCAAACTACCCTAATGGGATTCAATATTCCATGTCATTAGTTCCTCTCAGTCACTTTCACATTATTGAGTTGAACCATCCTGATAGAGTGATGTGCTAGTTTGGAGTTTTTCATCATATTCCCTTTCTACTGATACCGTTATCAGCGCTTCATTCTGTGAAGATGACTGGAAGGTAGGATGTCAACTGGTGATGACAACAATTAGTGTATCTAGACCTATAGCATAATTGAGGGTCATTTCATATAAGGGGTAAAATTAATATACAATTCCCTCTATTAGAGAATCTTGAGTATGAGCCATTGTATAGTCTAAACTCTATATTTTATCTTACTACACACTACAGAGGTATCTAGGATATGGTAATTTAATAAAATTCAATTATTTTTTTTGTTTCTCCGTTTTAATTTATTTTTTATTATATTTACAACATACTTGACTACAAAATATTATCAACATGTCTGATCTAGTGGAGAAGGATGTTATTATCTAGGTAGCGTACCAAGTTGTAGAATAGGGAATGATGTTAGAATATCATGTTTTACATGATAGTATCATTGATCATCCACTAAATGAGATACTTTTCTTGCTAAGTGAGTGAAAGTTCATACTCATGAACCTCCTCTAGAATCTATTGATGTTGAGGAGCCATGACGATGATGACATAGACCATGTTGTGCTATATTTGGGGACTCACCTGTTCAACATTAAGTGGTCAGATCTCTGGCTATCCAACCTAAACCGATTGGGGATATTCATTAGGATGCATGTGATCCACTTTTTTGTTAGGATATTTAATGTTATATTTGAGTATAGTTGATCTGAGATTCTATCAGGGTTCATTAACCATGCCTACATGTTTCGTGTTTGATCCTTCATAGGCTGTATGGTTCCCCCAGGTGATGATAATAGGTCCTTTTGCTCACGTAGTGTGGGAAGAATCAGGTGCACATGAGGACATCCATATGCCACCACCTTCTGATGCTTCATAGCTAGAACATCATAAATATGAGGTTTCATCACCCCCTGATGATCCCTCTCTAGTTAATCATACTCAACCCCATCACAGTGGTCAGTAATAACGATATCAGTGTCCCATTCAAAAATCATAACGTGGGATAGGACATCCATAGTATTATCTGAGTACAACTGATTCGTGCTTCTATCAGGTGTCATTTTCGATGCCTCCACCTTCCGTGCTTGAGGCTGGACAAGCTGTATAGTTTCCCCAGGTGATGATAGTAGGTCCTTCTACTCACATAGTTGGGGAATGATCAAGTTCATAGGATAAAATCCAGATGCTAACTCCTCCTGATGATTCATTGGTACAACATCAGACATATGATGTTCCACCACCTGATGATGAGCCCTCTCCAGCTCATCCTACTCAACCCCTCCACAATGGAAAAAAATCTCAATATATGCATACCATTCAGACATCATAACGTGGGATAAGACCTCATCATAGATAGTGATTGTACAAATTTATTTATATACGCGCAATTGACATAATGGATTTGAAACAATAATGTATTCTATAAGCTATATGGGGGTTTCCATAAAAATAATGAAATTCTCTTGACAATGAACCATTTTTACATGCTTAGACATTGTTTCAATTTTCATTTATATTTTTTCAATACATTATATTTTATAATCTTTCAAAATAAACTACATGAAATATAGGAAATCTTATTAAATTTAATCTAGGTAACCATAATATATTATGAAACATAAACTGTAAAAACAAATTAAACAATACCTAAAACATATCCTAAATATCCTTTTTTTAATTTTCTTTTTCATAAATATAAAAATTAATTTAAAATGAATGTAATGTAAAAACAATTACAAACACAAATGTAATGGTTAAAAACAACAATATATTGCACCACTAAAATTAGCCTTCATTAATTTTTTTTGTGAAATGTTTTTTTATTTTAAATAAATTTATATTTTTCAGTAAGTGTTTACAATTTTATTTAGATTTAATTTCTAATTTATTATTTATAGCCTTTCAAATCCATCGACTTCAAAAATTGTTATGTTTCATATAGGTGAATTCGAAAGCCTATAACTTAGAATATTTGAATAAAATCTAAATGATATTTAAAAAAATGACTCAACATATTGAAAATTATTTAAAATAAAAAAATTAATAAATATAATAATTAAAAGTTGTGTTACATGTCACAAAATTTATTATCCAAGACACAAAATTTTCACTTTATATATTAACAGACATAATTCTAGAAAAATAAAACAAACACAATATATATATATATATACAAACATATATATTTTTAGTTTTAATTATTTTTTGATTTTTTTGGCAAAGACATGCCTCAACTGGACTAAAACCCAAAGGGGTTAAGTCTGATGCTACCTTTCCGCATTAGAAGTCAAATATATTTAAACGCAGTAATTGTTTTCTTTAGAAAAAATATATAAGAAAATCATTTTATTTGTGTTGTTATATTAAAATAATAGTAAAATATTATTAATAAAGTGTCGAAAAATATATATGATATTTTAATTAAATAATATTAATAATATTTATTAATAAATATATAATTATGTTTAATTAATTACGAATGATTATAATAATGTAATAATTATGAATAATTACATGAGTAATTCAATTAATAATATAATTAATAATTTAAAACAACATGTTAATTAATAATATAAGTAATCATATAATGAACATTATTATTAATATATTTAAAAAGTAATCATTGATAATGGTGACTGCTAATAATAATTTTTTTAATTAAATTAATAAAAGTGATAATTATTAAGAATAAAAAACTCCAAGAGCCATGGATTCAAATACTCAAATTCATGGGTGTGGAAAATATTATTAAAAAAAACACACACAACATAAATGGGGGTCCATTAAAAGAAGATCCCTAATGTGATAACCAACAACAAAATACAATGCTCTTGCAAACGATCACAGACCAAAATAATTACAACATCAACTCAAATAAACCAATCAATTTGACCTTCATTTTTCTGCTTCCTATATTTGAAGACCCACCTCAAATTTTCAAATGTTGACTTCTTCTTAATTTTAGTGGAAGCTTTAATAGAGGAACCTGATCATCTATGTTTGATGGGACATCCTTCCATGTGATAATTAAATATTATTCGTTAATGTGATCAATGGTGGGATCAGTGCCCCTACATTTCCCATAATCAAGATCTGGTATAAGTTCACTGTTCACATCAATTTTAGGATCTCCTATACTAGTTTTCAACTGGTCCTTTTGAAAATCTTTTGATGAATCACCATAACCATAGTGGGATCCATATACTTCATGACTATAGAAAACATAACAAGCTTGTAATCCCCACGCATAGGAACCTTAATAGGACATCCCTTGATTGTTGTACTTAAAGGTGTTTTATTTCGAGCCCTCTCCATGCACTCATTATAGAAATCTCCAAAATTAGGGGAAATATATGAATCAATAATAAAAAATAAGTTGGGATAAGAAACCCATTTCCCATAGCTTGAATCTAATTGATTAGCAACAACATTATTAGTTCCCCAATCTTGGTCAATGAGAGAAGACATTCAATTATCACTAAGGTAATATTTTGCATCCTTATCTGTGCACTGATCATTGGCAGAAATCCTATGATAAAAAAGAGGAGTATAGTGCTTTCTAGAAGCATCTGGTTTCCCCTACTCCATATCCCTATCATAGCCAACAACATGGGAAGAATTGTAAACCCTAAAAAACTTATCCTTCTCATCCAACAATACTATAAACCCATGACAAACGACACTAGTTTTTATTTGTGATAAATAAAATAGATGATAAAAGTACCCTTTATCAACACTAAAAAATGTATTGATAATGGAACCCTTTATCGACAATTTTATTAGTGATGATAAATACAAACCTTAATCTGTGATTTTTTTAGTGCTGATAAAGTCACCCCATTATCATTGATATTGTTGGTACTGATAAAGGGCGGCCTCACTACTACTAGACCTGCAATAAATAGAAATAGACTTTATTTTCCTTTTTATTTGACACTAGTAAAGGGTTCCCTTTATCAGTGCTTTTATTTTGATTTGAAAAATGGTTTCCCCACATGGTATCATCCCACATTTGAATTTTTATTTATGTTGGCCACACTTTATAAGCAGAAATGTTCTGCTGTCATAAAATGATATGGATATGGGGGATTGACACTTGCATACACCTTCACACATATGCCAAAGCCGACCTATCACAAGAGATCCTATACATGGGCCACCAAGAAATCCTCCCAATTTTTATACTCCAATAAAAAACAAATTAAAATAAAAATTGTAACAACAATTTTACAAAATTAAGTAATTAAACAAATGAACATTAAAAACAAATAAATTTCTGAAAATATTAAAATATTTATTAATTAAATAATTATTAATAAAAATGAACAAATTTAATAAATATATATGTAACATAAATAGTAATAAATATTATATATTAAATATACAAATATAAAATGAATAAAGTGAAATAATCAAACAAAATAAAAATTGAAAATAAATTTAGAAGAATATTAAAAAAAATTACGACTGAAACAATTATTAATTAAAACTTACAATATATATATATATATATATTGAAGATGAATCGGCCATGGACCTAGAGACCCAAGACCATGGCCCAAAAATTATATTAAAAAAGAAAGGAAAACAAGGAAGAAAGGATTCAAACAATAAATATAAGGCCCTCATCAAAAAAAAAACAAAAACTAGAAATCAATTCCTACAATCCCTACTAGATCCAATGTTTTCAGACCACCAACCTATACCCTTTTGATGTTGACACCTTCACCATGTCATGGTGCTCTAAGGATGTTCATCATCCTTATCTGGTGAAGTGACTAAGGATTCCTTAGAAATGGTTCATGTCTTGTATTTATAAGATAGACCTTGAAAATCCATCGCTGAGTTGGAATGAAAGATGTCATCAATGTTAAATGATAAAAATTTCTATACAGTAAGGTAGTCCCTATAGACAAAAATATCCAACTCCATTAATGAATAAAGAACCACGACCTGTGATTAAAACAATCTTCAATGTCACTCCTAAGATCATTAGGAAGCCTTTCACCTTTATGGTCATGTAGAGGAGCTTGGAAATTGGACATTCCACTTGGAATTAGAACATTTAACCTTAAAGGACTTGACAAAAATATCATATGATGTTCACATAATATCATAACAATGAGAAGGAAAAATCCAATCCATAGTCCCAAATGAAGAAATGTTCATTCTATAAGAAGGGGGCTACACCATCCGGAGAGGGGAAGTATGTAGAGACCTTTAACCCAGGGGGTTTTCCATAGCCATCCTATCCTCCCCATTAATGGGAAACATGTCCTTCCCATGCCCACAAGAGAGGGGATGTGCATTAATCTAAATCGTGATTGAGTAGGTGAGGCCTGCATAGATCCAAGGTAAGGCTCAATTGGTTTGGTTTTTCGAGGGATGACCAATTAGAATCCCTCATCACCAACAACAATTTTCTTTACATTATCATAATTCTTACCATCCTTTGGTTTAACCAAAGTGAATTATTTTCATTTTTGGCCCTTAAAAGACAACATGTCACATTCCTTTTGAATATCATAATTAATGGCCAATTGTGTGGAAACGTCATGTGAAGATTGTTCTTCATCACTTAGAAAATTTCCCACACTAGAAATGTCAGCCCATGACATGCCATGCTACATTTTCTAAAAACCTTCATTGTTTTACGAATAAGTAAGATCACTAAGGGAGAAATTTATTTTCACATATGGGGTGTCTCATTTGGTGTTGGAAATATTTGAGCTTCTAGGATGACATTTCATAATCATTTGAGTTACCTCAGAGGTAGGCTCACCTTGTGAGAATCCTCTAATAGGAACATTCAATTTTCACTCCACAGTCAAGTGACCATTCTTCCCACAATTCCCAAACTAATAATCTTTGCGAAATTTTTCTTTAGGATTCCATATATACATTCAATTACAAGAGAAATATGACACTTTATGATATTCAATGTGTAATTTTTGGTGATTATTAAAATCTTAAAGAACAATATAAGAAATTGGTACAATGGAAATATCACATTCAATATGGACTTGAGAAAATAACCCATACCTAGAATGATGTGTTTCCATGTCGATTTCAATAGGAATTCTAACAGTCGATACAACATCCCAGAGGATTAGGAGATGTGAAAAAACAACAACTAAGGCCATGGATAAAGATCCATACTTTCATGATGAATCTATTCACCAAGTCTGGGTAGAATAAGGGATCCCAGTCCAAGATATGATGTAAACCATGCATATGTAGAATGAATCACAGTACCCCAACCTTTACCATAAGATCACCCAACTCAAACACAACATGATAAAAACCCTAACCAATTTAAGTGATTTCTATCCATGAAATACCAAAAACGATAAGAGATAGTTCTTTAAAGCCTCATGATTCCAATATTGGGCTTCTGATGGTATCATTAGGAAAGTAAAAATCATATTCATTCATTCCTTTATTCACTTTGTAAGGATACCACATTTTGCGTCAAAAAATACAAATGATCCATTTCTGGTGATTATTTTTGAAGAGATTGAATTGCTTCTCAAACCAGTGAAGAAACAAGGGTTTTAAGAAGGTTCCTTCTTGAAATCTAAGGAATCTCCTTGGACTTTGGTTGATCCAATAGGTTTTAACACCTTCTTCCATCCAATGAAAACATCACAAGGATCGAAATAGAACTCTATATCCACATCCATCATGAATAACTATTTCCACCTAAAGGGAGAATCTGCCAACCCACCTCCATATCACCGCTTAATTATAAATTTTAATAATTAATATATATTAAATAAAAATATAAAAAATGAATATAATGTAATAATTAAAAAAATATTAATCTCATATTCATTTTTCAAAAGATGTTTTCAATTTATTCATATTTTAAAAAAATTTCGCTCATTTTTAACATCGATTCATTTAATATTATTTATTCATTGATAATGTTATTTGTTTACTATATTTATAATTTAATGATTTTAAATATTTATTCATTTAATGTCTTTCAGTTTATTCATTTTTAATGTTTTTATACATAATTATTCAATAATAACTTGAATATTGATAATAAGAAATATATTAATATGTACATATATATGAAGGGATATATATATCAATATATAAAATATTTCCTTAAATATGTTTTATAAAATACAAAATATGTTTGTTTACATTAAATAAGTCACATTTTTAATTAAAAAATTTATATAATTAAAAATTAATATTAATAATAAATACTGAATAACTGTATCGATTAATGGACATTTAATAAAATTTCATTTTTTAATTTTAAAATATATCAAATGCGTGTTCGATTAATTTCCCACATACATATACGAAATTAATATATTTTTATATTCAACACAAACACAGAAAATATTTCAGTAATTTATTCTATTTTGTTATATTTATTTAAGAAATATATTTAAGAACATAATTTATTTAATATATATTATGTTTATATTAGGTAAATTTTATACAATTTTATATTTTTATTTAATATATACTATTTATTAATTTTCAGTATTTTTTTCAAATTTATTTAATTTTAATATTATTTATTCATAAATAATATTAATTAATATATATATATATATGTATATATTAATTTATTAATTTTCATTTTTTCATTATTCAATATTTTTATACTTTTATCAATTTTCAATATTTGTTTATACATGCTTATTCATCAACATTAATTTTTTTAATATGGTTGTAATTCATATATAATTAATAACTCTTATTCATTTTTTAAATTAATTTACTCTTCTAATTATTTATATCATTAATAGGTGATGCATGTTACATAATGTGATTGTTTAATTTAACATATATCAATATTTTATTGTATATTTACACACACACACACACACACTAATTTCACAGACACATTTACGCAGCCAATAAAACATTTTATCGAAACATACACTCATAATATTTATGTAATTTTCTCAAATATTAATGTTCATTTTATAATTTTATGTAGTAAAATAATATATTTAATATATTATCTTTTTAGTTGATAAATTTTTTATATTCATTTATAATAATGTTTCAGTCAATATTATTCTTTCATTTTTCTTAGAATATAATCATTTTCAAATATATATTTATACTTATTCAATTAATATGTTTTAATATTTTCAAAATGTATTCATATTCATTTCACTATATATAACCATGTATATTTTATTAATAATTTATATAAGTAATAAAACCTATCTATTTTTTAAAATATTTTCAATGGCTTTTAATTTCAAATTATTTAATTTCACTCATTTTTAAAATTCACGCATTAAGAATTATATTTTTAATAATAATGGTAAATATTTATTTATAAAAATATTTTTGTAAATATATATTTATAAAAAAATATATTTGTAAATAAATATTTATAAAAAAATATATTTATATTTATAAATAAATATATTTATAAATTTATATTAACTATATTTATATATTTTTTATTTATAATTATAAATACATATATATAATTTTTTTAAAATTAATTATGTAATTATAAATTAATATATATTTAAATAATTATAATGTTATATTAAATATATTTAAACAATAAATATATTTATTATATTTATAATTATATAAATCTATATATTAATTTATATATAATTATATTAATACATATAAACAGATACATATATATAGCTATATAAATATATTTATAAATATATACAGATATTTGTAGATATATTTACAAGTATATATATCTTTATGATTATAATTATAAATACATATCTCTAATTATATTTACAAATACATATTTATAATTCTTTTAATGTATTTATAATTATATAAATAGTTATATATATATATATATTTATAGTTTCATTTACAAATACAGATTCAAAATTATTCAAATATATTTATAATTTTATAATTATTTATTTGAAATTATATAAGATTATTTATTAATTATATTAATAGTATTATTAAATATTAATAATATAGTTCTTTATGAGTTATTTATAGCACTGATAAAGATAGGTCTTTATCAGTGATCTTTTATCATTGATTAAGATATATCTTTATCATCACTGTAATATTTAGCAATGATAAAATATATCTTTATTTGCACTAAAATTATCACACTGGTAAAGGGGGTTTTTATCTGCCCTTATTATTTTATTATGGATAAAACCCCTCTTTGTCATTTCTTTTTTTAAAAGCAATCATCAAACCCTTCACAGTTTAATCCTAACTAAACCAATTTATCTCACGCTGTTCATGCTCTCATAGGAGTCCAACTTTACCGCCACTCCCCCTCGAGATTCTCTCAGATGATTTAACCCTCACAAATCTTTAGTTATGTTATTATTTATACTCATATCATTTATGAGTTTATTTATAATATCCATGATGCATGTAGATCGTATCCGTTGACATAGGTGATAGGGAACTATCATGAATAACCACCTCACACATACATGATGTAGCTAAGGTCATGTTATCTAATTTGTGCACAAAATTCTGTTCTTCTAGTTGCTTGGATTACTTACACTTATTTTTTCATTCAACCTATATCCATTGAATTATATTTCTATTCAATATAGATATATAAGTGTTATGTTTTTAATCACTTTTATAGGTTCTATTCTTCTTTATGTACTCATATCGTCAATGTAATAATAAATATATTACACATATTGTTTCTGTCAAAATTGGAGGGGTGATATTTTTTTAACCATATAGGATCAGTTTTCTTTTCATTTTGGGAAATGGGAGTGGCCAACACCACATCATTTGGTAGTGTCTATAAATGGGTTGTCCAATATATGTCAATGGTCAAATGTACCATATGATTTCAATTCCTTGTTGCTTCTTTTGGATCTTAAAATTAATCATATATGACCTTTAGTCACTAAACAATGGAGGTCACCTAATGTTTCCTACTCATTCTAAATCCTGAGGTAATTTTGTAGTGAGAGCATGGATTAAAATTTATATATCTTTGATTTCATCTTAGCCTTTCCATTCATAAATAAAACAACATTTTTCATCCAATAAGTCTTGTATTTTTAGATTTATACTCTCATCAAGCTTCATAGGGGATTTTACAATCCAAAAATATTCCATTTATTATTCTATACATTCTCCCACAAATATATTTATGTTAAAATTAGTATTTTTTGTATGATTTACTACATCTAGAAATATTTTCAAAACATTTCATAGTTCATTTCCCTTCTATTTAACCTCCTCTTCCATAGCCCCTAAATTATTTTCTTTGAAAGGAATAAAATTCAACTATTCAGTCCTCTTTAATAACATTGATTCATTTATAGCATAGGAGGAATAAATAGTATATATTCATTGTTTAACATCCTATACTCACATAATTGTATCTTTATCTAACTTTGAGGTCTTTGAAATACAATCATTCAACTGTCAGTTTTGTAAAAAATCAATTTCACATTCTTCAACATTTTCATCACTATTATCATTATCACTGGAGAAATAATCATCATTAACTTTTTAAATCAATAACCACAATTGGATTTTTCTTTAGTTTTTCTAGTAGCTTGAGAACCCTAGACCGAGACTACTTATTCATTGTATTTAAATTCAAGAGTTTCTTAAAACATTGAGTTTTGAAGACCATGTGATTGGGACCTATTAATGCTTTCATCATCGAAAAAAGTGTCAACTAAATATTGTAAGAATCTTATCCCAAAAACACCACATATCCCACCATATACAAAGTGATGAAATGACCAAACATCAACTCTTCCCACTTTTTTATTTCAATTGGTCATTGATTTTTCTGGATATTATTTGTCTATTTAATCATATGAGATATCGTTAAAACCATATAAAAGATCTTATGTAAAAAATTTATCCCTCAAATAGAATGGAGTTCCAAAATGATTGAGGATATGGATAAAGGTATCATTTTTGATAAGTAAAAACCCTACCCACTTATCATGCAAGGTGGTGATTTCAAAAAATATGTTGGAAGCGATTCTACAATTCATATATGTGAATCTACTCTAAGTTATAGGTACGATTCCTTATAACATGGATTAAAATCATACAATTTCACCAATTTTTTAGATTATATGGTATAATAACGCCAATCATTATTATATTTTCATTGCCATGAACATATGTGATAGAAATTTAAAAATAATTTCTATCCATTTATTTAATTAGAAAATCATTATTGTGATAATAATAAAAAAATTAATCATAGACAATATAAAGATTTAGATCACTATTAATTAGGTTAATTCACTATATTTTTTATTCATAGTGCCTTAGTTCTTTAAGTCTTCATTTGTAATAGTTTCTTCACCCTATCGACTCCATTGATGATTCCTTCCACTTTCATTTCAACCTCAGTTAAAATTAGACTATTCTTCAGTTTCATTAGTATATTGACCAAAAACCACATCATTACCCCATATTTTTTATTTTCATGTCACCCTTGGGTAAAATAATAACTTTTTAGGAATCATCTACAATAAAATTAAAATGCTGGGGTCCCCTTATAATATGCACATATAACTTTCTCCTTTGATTTTTAATATCGTAGGTGTATTTATATATTTTTGTACAAAATAATTATTTTACAAACCTAATTTAAAGTATATGAATCGAAAATGGATGTAGGCTAATTTTATGACAAAAAAGTATGATAATGGAGTAAAATAGTTCATCATGTTTGCAATGGAGAATGCAAACAACCCTTATAAATCCTTTTTATGTGTTTATATTGTTTTTTAAAGACACTTTTTTGTAATATTTGGAAGAATATTTGATTTATCATGGAATAAATCAGAACTACAAATTTTTTACTAAACATAGGGAGAAAATGAATGTACACACTAATTGGGATATTTCTATATTTTATGGGTCATTTGACTTGTATTCTAGTGTGAATGGTGATAGATATCACATGAAATAAATTAAAATGAAATTTTAATATGACCTTCAAGGTTTTCCAATGTTTCTGGAGAAGATAAATAGTTTTTGTTAAAGACCTTTTTGTACCGATTAAACTAAATAAACCATATTTTTATCTTAATTAATTTTATATAATTTTTATTTCAGTAGTTAATGGACTGACATAAAATTTACAATACTACTTCGTCTCCTAAATTATTTTCTACCAAAAGAAAATAAACTTACATGTAAAACATATTATGTTAAAAAAATCTATCTTCAATGGGAACGATCTCTAAAAAAGTACATGCATATCTAAATGACTGTATATTGTTTCACAAGGACCATGAATCACTCATAAAATTACCTAACATTGGCCTGAATTGAATCAATAAATATGAATCATGTTCTTTTTAATATGCATGGTACTTTCCAATAATCCCACAATTTAGTTGAATTCATGGATTTTATGATAACACAAGATAATTGACATGGAACAAAGATGCTAGAATTGAAGATGGGAAACTACATCATCTTCCAGACTCTCCTCAATGTAAGAAAATTGATTATGAGTATCCTGAATTTAGAAATGACCAAAGAAACATTCAACATGTGTTATCTAAAGATGAATTAAATTCTTTTGGTTTATGGATTAGTACTCATAGTACATTGGCATTTATATTGGTAAATTATAACTTGCTACCATGGTTAATCTTGAAAATGAAATATGTTATGTCGTACCATTAGATATCCAGAGAAAAACAACATGGTATTGATATTGAAATATATTTCTCTTCATAGATCAATGATATGAAATTGATGTGGGATACATTTGTTACATTGTATAATGCTCATAGAGGTTAATAATTCAAATTTTCAACTTATTTTATGGGATGATAAATTAATTTCCTACTTATGAAAAATTTTCTGGCTACAACATTAAAGGAATATTGGTTTATCCTATTTGTGAAGAATTCAAACAATTAGTTTGGTAGAAAGATTCCTTGATGAATGTGTTTTTAGGTCATTTGAAATATTTACCTTAATGATGTAAATATAGATATTACAAAACAACATTAAATGGGAATATAAAATAAGTCACAACACCATAACCTCTAATAGGTGACCAATATTTAATAAATAATATACATTGAACCTATTTTTAGTAAAACATTTTTAAAAAAACTTATGAAATAAAGTTGAAATAAGATATCATTTGTCTCTAAATTACCACACTGGAATTGTTTATACATGCGACATTTTATTGATATCATGCATTAGAAATTTCTTTTGATAGTGTTATTGGAATGTTACAAAATATTCTTATGAAAAAAATATGGAATCATGGCTAGGTTGGAGATTATTGACATGAGGATAAGGTATGATTTCTCACTGGTGAATGGTAATAGGAATACATTTCTTCATCTAGTAGCTTACAATCTATCCAAACAATAAAAATTACAATTTCTACATTTCCTTAATGGTGTAAAAGCTCTAGAGAGGTATTAATCAAACATAAATAATATCATTTCAATGAGTAATGTGAAATTATAGTGTCTAAAATCACATGAATATTATGTTTTGATACAAAATTTGATGACAATTTCTTATGTTGAAATCTACCTAAAAATATAGGACATATATTAACCAAACTCTACTAAATTTATTAAATCCATATGAAGTATTGCTGTATTCTTGAAGATTATTATAATAACAAATAAAGAGATAGCAGTCATATTATGTGAATTAGAGATGTTCTTCCCACCATAATTATTTGATACAATGATCTCGATGATGGATAACTTTATATAGAGTTTCAACTATATGGTCCTATCCATTATTTATTGATTTTAACCATTTAACATTACAAATAGTTTTTTTAAAGGGTACCAATTACCAATTATATATTGATATATTATTTCAGAAGTACCTTTCATTAGGAGATCAGAATTAGTTCACAACAGTCCTAATATAGATAATTCCTTGTAAGTTAGATGGTAACATAAATAGGGTATTTGGATACTCAATAGAGGTTATGAATCCCATAAAAATTTAAATAAAACAATATAGTTCACTGAGAAGGTTAATGTTTTTTTAATATACTTAACCTTTACACATAATATTATCTGTTCTCTACTTCATTTATGTAATATAAATTTAATTTTTAACTAATCACGAAGATACTGAATTTTTCACTTGATGGCGTTACCGATCTCAAGGTATAAAAAATGTTTGATACTAAAAATATAGAATTATCAAGGGATCAATAAGATGTTTATGCAAAAAACAAGAATGTCATATCATCACTATGTTATATAAATTTTTAAAGGCAATGAATAATGGTATAAATTTTTTGGTTGGATGGAATCAATGTGGTCAACATGTTAATCCCAAAAATCCAATGCCCTTTAGTTATGTTGGGGTCACAATGAGAATGAATGAATTGAATGATATAGATATGTTGCACTATGTCCATCCTGTATTGATGGAACCCATTTGGGAAGATATTAATGTAATGTTACAATATAATTTCTCTATTTTTCCAAAAAACTAGATGATGAAAAATTGATTTAGAATTCATTATCCATGGTAGATTTAATTTACTTTAGATGATCTTCACAAGAAATATGTATTAATGGAAACTAGAAAATCCCATAGAGGATTATAACCACTTATTCTAAAATATCATATCAACTATTCTAAGGGGAATGTAAATCCACAACCATCAATTATGTATGTACACATTATAAAATAGTATACGTGGAAATCATACATTAGTTATCATGATGAGGAATAATTTTAGGTGCAATGTAGTTGATAATATTTTATTCGACATTTTTTATGATATCCAATTTGATTCAGAATTTTTAATTTATGAAAATAATGGAGTGATGAAAATAAACAGCATGCAGCAAAAAAAATATTCCCCTACCATAATGTAATGATTGGATATATTAAACTCGAAAAGAAAATGGTATATATTTTAAATCTATAATAAATTTGTTTTGTGATATGAAACAACATATTTACATTTTTTATTGCAGAATAAAAATTTTAAGCCACTTTTATCTAAGATCATGTGGTATGGAAGGAGGCTAGTGTAAATAAATATAGTAAACATGTTGATGAAAACACATGAGAAGTGTGGGAAGAATGTGTAAGTATGAAATAATAGTAATTCATTATTATTTATAACACTATTACCTAAAAATGTCTACTTATGTTCATATTATTATTATACATTTTAAAAATAATAATCATTATCAATCATACATAATGAAAGACTAAATTTAGTAGATTTGAAGCAGCTAGAGTATTATGGATGTGTTAGAGGTGTATTTTTTGGAGTGTCACCCTAAACATATTTTGAGAAGAAAAAGTTTTAGGGAGATATATATGAGATGATGAATGCTTCACAAGTGAAAATATATGCTTCCAAAGATATTATTTTCTAGTTTGGTTTGGTTGAATAATGTATGTTAATGGATCAAAGAAAACCAAAAGTGAAACTAATATTAGTACATAAAGATCCATAAGAACCCTCTAGCATTGAGGCCATCCATTCCCCTAAACCACCTAGCTTAACTAAGGTAATAAATCTTATCATTACCATTTCTCTTAAATGTGAATCAAATAAATTCCCATAACTTTAATTTTCAAAAATTATATCGGCTGAAGTTGTATATGACTTATACTTATCAAAACCCAAACCTCACTATTATTTTAGAGGCACAATATATAACATCACTATATATATTATACAGAAGAAATAACTCCCAAAATATGAAATGATTGTGGTTACTAAAATAGATCATGACCTGAAATATGAGATTATTGTTCTGGTTGATGATTTGGATATTACAATGATCAATGATTCTCTTATAACTTTCATAGAATGGACATCAAATCATATAAAGATACATTAGGTATGTCCTTAACGTTTTTTTAATGGAAAACCATTAAAAGTTGATGAAAAGTGGTTTGAAATGAGGTATGGTATTATATGTGAATTAATATAAAGGAAAACAGGAGGTGGGATTAATAAAATCCAGTAAATCAACCAAATAAAAAAATGACAATGGGAGAGTACCATGTCACGACCTGTCCTCGGGACCCATGCTGTGACTACCCCAAGCCCGCCTTCCATAGGTCAGGGGCTGGAGACTAGCACCAAAGGCGTAAATCTCAATAAAAAGGGAATGCATTGCCTTTAAAAGGTAAACAAACACCACAGATTACGCAAGTTGAATAAACACTAAGTAAAATGAGTACAAAAACAATTGTTGAAAAGTGAATGGGCCAGAATAAAAACCCAACTAAAAGTAAAGTACAACTAAAAAGAATGTACAACAGCTGAAAAGTAAAGAAGAAACGCCGAGCCGTCCACTGGAAATCCCACCTGAAGGGTGGGTACAGATAGTCTCTTCAGCTCCTCGGGTCCAGCCATCCGCTCTGTGTACGTCCCGCCCAGTGGTCCACCTCCAGGTACTAACGCACTCCACAGGCCTCAACCACGATCAGCGTTGTCCATCGTCTATATCCAACACAACGTAGTACGGGAATAGCCCATGCAGGGGTGAGTATAAGCTACTCTATAGGGACCCCGAGACCCCCAAAGGTCTCCCAGAATCAATGAAGGATAAACCACAAAGGAAAGATACAATCAAGAAGTAAAAACCAACCCTACTTAGGTATATTCCCAAACATATACCTAAGTCACCACTTCTAGCTCCGATCCAGCACACGAGCCCAAGATACAACCCATTCCTCACAGGAAAGTAAAACTCAATCCACACAAGAAATAAAAACTCAATCCACACAAGAAATCATAACTCAATCCACATAAGAAAGCAAGTCAATCATATCGAAGAAAAAGATTTAAAGTCAAGACTCAGCTCACATAGGTATGCCACAATAGTATAGAGAGATTAGATGATCATATGTAGCCATTGGATCATCTAAGTAGTCGGACCCACACAAGATCGATAGGTACTAACCCCCACAATGACCCACACAAGATCTGACCCACACAGGATCGATATGCACTAAACCACACAGGATCGCTGAACGCTGACCCACACAGGATCTGACCCACACAAGATCAGTAAGAACTGACCCACATAGGATCGCTGAGTGTTGTAGTCGTCACTGTCGAACCCACGGAGGATTCCAGTACAATCATCGTCGTAGTCGCAGTGGCAGCCAGCTCTAGGGTTCCCGCACATAGCAAGCTTGATTCCGGGAGGGTCTGCTCCACAAGCCAAGGGGCCGATACATCAACTGAAACGAAGTCCGGAGTTGATGTATCCCAAAGTTCCGTATCATCAAAAGGAACCCAACGCAAAAGACAGTACATCAATCGGACGCTCGGTCTGAGAGTTATTGGATTTTTCGTCCTAGGGGCCCGGTTGGTATTTAAGTCAAAACCAACCCGACCATACTCCAACTGCATCCAAACCTCGATCAGTGTAATCCAAAAGAACCTTCTCACTATGGGAAATCCAAAAAAGTCGACAGAATGTCATTCGGATATCTGGAGCTCAAGATATAAGCGTTTCTGCTCCAAGGGCCCGGTTGGTTTCGTGTTCGAACCAACCTGGCCATACCCAAAGTTCTCTGAAATCTTGAGTTTAATATAGGCAAACAACTGTCTCGATCCAAGGACCTCTACACAATAGATGGTGCGTCAATCGGAGGTCTGTAGCCCAAGTTATGGGCATTTGAACAGATCTGTCTGAAAATAGGGGGTTTGGGCCTCGTCCGAATCGGCCCAATACCCCCTAGGTCGGCCCAAATGGGGCTACCGGACCTGGTTCCGTGTTCGGCCCTGTTTCCGCGGCTCGGCGTAGCTTGGATGGCATGGCCCAGCCCAGCCCTTGCGGCCCGGCCCGGCGCGGGTGTCCGGCCCGGCGCGGGCGGCCGAGCTCGGCGCGGGCGGTCCGGCCCGATGCGGCCGGTCCGGCCTGGGCACCCGCGTGCTGAGCAGACGTGGGGGGGGGGGAGGGGGGAGGGGCGCTTCCCCTTGCTTTGAAACGGCGACTGAGCTATCCGGGGGTTCAACCCCTAGTTTTTCTGGATCCAGCCGTAACGGCTGGCCGGTTGTCCTACGCGGGACCAGCTGGTCCCGCCTTCAGAGCATCAGCGGCCGGCGGTTCCGGCCAGCCTTCGCTGCTCCGCCATGGCCAAAGGCCGCGGACTTGGTCCGACCGGTGCGACACAACCGTGCTGCACCCCTCCACCATGGCCTGCCACGACCGCAGTCCTCCATGGTTCTATGGCGCGACGCGATGGCGCCGTGCCCCTCCACCGCGGCCCGACTCCGGCTGCGACTTCTTTCGACCTCAACGGCATCGTGCTCCTTCGCTGCATGATATTCCTCGTTCCCACGTGGTTCCGTTGCACCGTGCCGCCTTCGTTCCAAACCACAACAGTGAACATCAACCAAGGGGGAGGAGGATCGGCCGTGTTCGTGCGGTCTGACCTCCTCCCATTAATTTGATAATAGGCGGCTGAAAAGATTAACAATGAATGCCAAAATAAGCCATGAACATAAAACAATCCCCTACTTGAAGAATTCACCGAACGATGATCATCACGAAAACGGCGTTGCGTGGTGAAGCTTCGTATATGTCAATGGAGAACGTCTGAGGAGGAGCGACGTCTCCCTTCCATTGACGTGAGAAGATGAACGAAGGAAGGCGAGTCATCGTTCTTCGGAAAAGGCGTCACACACCAGCTACGGAGAGGAGGAGAACAACACGTCGATCACTCCTTGCGGTGACGTTGTTCTTCGTTGAGGTATTGACGTTCTTCGCGTTTTCCAACAGATAAGATGAATACTCCTCAAGATTTGAGTATTCTCTCCCAATTCTTCTCACACAACAACCCCCAAATAAAATAAGGTCCACCCTTATTTTATTAATCCCAAGCCATGATTTCAAAAATCAACTCTTAATTAAATACATTGAATAACATAATCAAATTATTAATGAGAGAGTTGACTTGTATTTAAGAGGGGGAAAGGATGAGTTACACATTAAATTTAAAGAGGGGGTTTTAATGGAATTTAAGGGGGTGGGGATCGTGTGGGACCCACCTCACTAATATCTTACCAAGTGGAGTTAGGATGTTGTGGGTCCCAATCTAACTTCCCTAAAAAGGTTATAACTACTTAGAATGGAAATAAAAATTGTAGCACAAATTTTTATTTCACTGTTCTGTTAACCCATTTATTTAACAACATCACCCGAGCAAACGCAACTTCGGAAAAGGTCTTACTAAGCAAATACCGGTGCTACGGTTTCATCAGTTCCCTCAGATTTCGATTCTGAGCATTGGTTCAATAGTTAGAAAAACCTACTCGTTCCTTCACTGAGCATACCCAAGATAAACTTCGGAAATTGATTCCGGGCACACCGTGCCTTGGAATCAGGTACTGTCAGAAACTGTGCACTCGTAAAATCCCAAAGAAATTAAGAAAAAAATTTCGTTGAAATTTTCAGGTTTTTACATGACTCTCAACTCAGGGATTTACGCCCCCGTAAAGATACATCACAAACTAGGGGAACAAATGAGGGTACTGAGCACGCATCTGAGCCTCCTGCTCCCATGTGCTCTCCTGGAAAATTCCGTGCTACCACCTGATGCACACTAGAGGAATCGACCGTCCATGTAGGACCCGCTCCTGTCGATCCTTGATCTCCACCAGGACCTCTTCAAATGTCCCCTGTCATCAATGTGCATCTCCCCATGGTTGATGATATGTGTCGGGTCGTGCACGTATCTCCTCAGCTGAGATACGTGGAAGACGTCGTGCACCCTGTGCAATTGAGGTGGTAGAGCCAAAAAGTATGCCACCTCGCCTATCCTGCTGAGAATCTAAAAGGGTCTGATGAAGCACGGAGATAGCTTGCCGCCCCAGCCAAATCTCCATAATCCATGCCAAGGCGAGACCAGTAAGAAATCATGGTCACCATCCTCGAACTCTAGTGGCCTCCACCTCCTGTCAGCATAAGACTTCTGTCAGCTCTGAGATGTCCTCATTCACTCCTGGATGACCTTGACCTTCTCTGTCGTGGCATGGACCATCTCTAGTCCCACAAGTGCTGACTCCCTAGGGTCTGTCTAGCATAGAGGTGATCTTTAAGGTCAGCTGTACAGTGCCTCATATGGTGCCATCCTAATGGTGGAGTGGTAGTTTTTGTTGTATGCAAACTCCACCAAGGGTAGGTGATCCTCCCAGCTACAACCAAAGTTGAGGACACATGCACGAAGCATGTACTTGAGAGTCTGAATGGTCGTCTCCGTATGACCATCCGTATGTGGGTGAAAGGCGCTGCTCAGACGTAGTTGCATCCTGAACGCCTCCTGTAACCCCTTCCAAATACGGGAAGTAAAGTGAGCATCTCGATCGGAGACAATAGATAATGGCACACCATGAAGCCGTACAATCTTCTAAACATAGAGGCGTCCCAATCTCTCCACTAAGCCCTACTCTCGGATGGGTAAAAAGTGGGCTGACTTGGTGAGTCGGTCGACAATCACCCAAATGCAGTCATGACCTCTGGAACGATATGGAAGTTCAGTCACAAAATCCATATATATCCCATCCCACTTCCACTCCAGGACCTCCAAGTGTTGTACCAAGCCTACTGGTACTTGGTGCTCCACCTTCACCTACTGATAGGTGAGGCATCGAGATATGAACTTTGCTACAACCTTTTTCATACCCGGCCACCAGTGTTGTCGTCTGAGATCCTGGTACATCTTCGGCACTCCTGGATGTACTGCTAAAGGGGAAGTGTGAAACTCTCTCAGCACATCCTCCTGTAATGAAGCTGGTACCATGGTACGTCCTCTGAAAATGACGATGTGCTCTCCTCTTATAGAAAAACCATCAGGTGCCTGTCCTGTGGAAATCTGTGCATGTCATGTCCCATAGTCAACGTCCCCACGTTGTGCCTCTCGGACCCGATGAAGTAGTGGAGGTGTGACTATGAGCGATTGAAGGAAGGATGCCCCATCTCTATCCATGAAGGATATCTGAAAATGGCTAGCTGCTCTGTCGCCTCTCCATGTAGCTGAATTCCCATCCTCTTGCTGAGAGCATCAGCTACTACGTTCCCCTTTACAGGAGTATAGACAATCTCACCGTCATAGTCCTAGAGGAACTAAATCCATCACCGCTGTCTCAGGTTTAGGTCCTTCTGCGAGAAGATGTACCTGAGACTCTAGTGGTCAGAAAATACTGTGAAGCACTCTCCCATCAGAGAGTGTCACCACATCTTCAGAGTGAAGACCACTACTGCTAACACCAGGTCATGGGTAGCATAGTTCTGCTCGTGCTACCTCAACTGTCGTGATCCATAGGCGATCACTTCCCGCTCCTACATCAGGACACACCTGAGTCTGGTCCCTGATGCATCTCAGTAGACTACGTACCCTACTCCCTCCTCTGGTAGCCTCAAGATGGGTGCACTGGTCAATTTCTGTCTCAGCTCCTAGAAGATCTAAAAACATCTATCTGACCACACGAAGGGTTTCCCCTTCTTTGTCAAAGATGAAAGCGGTGCCAAAACAATAGAGACATTTGGCCCAAACCTCTTGTAGTATCCATCCCGTCCTAGGAAACTCTACACCTCTGTCACGCTCCTGGGTGGCTCCCATGCTAGCATTGCCTTGATCCTCGCATGATCCACCACAACTCCCGCCTCAGAAATGACATGCCCCATGAAGTGGAACTCAGGTATCCAAACATGAAACTTTGAGAGCTTACTATAAAGCTGGTGCTCTCGGAGTGTATCCATCACAACCTGCAAGTGGTAGGCATGCTCCTCCTCAATAGTCGAGTTTATCAAAATGTCATCAATGAAGACCACAAAAAATCGATCGAGGTAAGGCTATAATATCCTGTTCATGAAACTCATGAACACTGATGGAGAATTGGTTATGCCGAAATACATAACCAATAACTCATAGTGGCCATACCGTAATCTGAAGGTCGTCTTATGTAAATCCTCATCTCGAACTCTGAGTTGATGATAGCCTGAGCTGAGGTCTATCTTCGAGAACCACCGTGCTCCATTGAGCTAATCGAAGAGGTCATAAATCCTCAGTAATGGATACTTGTTCCACAAGGTCACCTAGTTCAGGCAACATTAATCGAAACCTAGATTCAAGCTCCCGTCCGCCTTCATGGTGAACAAAATCGGGGAAGCCTAGGGTGAAAAACTAGGTTAGATGAATCCCTTTCCCTGCAAGTCCTCCAGTTGTACCCATAGCTCTCGAAGCTCAGTGGAAGCCATATGATATGTTTGAGTAGATATCAGGGCTGTCTTGGGGTACAGGTCAATGTAGAAGTGTACCTCTCTGCGAGGAGGTAGTCCTGGAAAGTCATTAGAAAAAATTTCCGCATACTGATCCACCTCTATAAGAAAAGCCGGACTCCGCACATCAACTGCTCCTAGGATGAGGCTTTCCAACTGATGAGTAATTAGTTGTCCTCTCCTTTGCGTGGGTCCATCCTGCGTTGAAAAGGCTCCCTTCTCGCCGGTAGAGGTAAACCTGCTCCCATCGGTGCGGACACACCGCACCTTGTGCCTAATATAGTCAATCTGATCATGGACTGTAGATAACCAATCCATGACCAAGATAATGTCATAAGGCCTCGATGCCGCTATAAGAAGATCCCAGCTGAAGCTATCGCCTCATAGAGTAAGTTCACATTGCTGGCACCAGTGCGTAATCGTCGAGTATGCTCCTGTAGGAGTTTCTAGCAATAAGGATCGAGCCAACGGATCAATCGGAATCTAATAGCTCCGAACAAGGGCAACAGAAATGAAAGAATGACTCACTCCTATGTCAATAAGAACTATAGAAAGGGTGGAGTAGACACAGATAGTACCTCGAATCATCTCTCGTGCGTCGTGGTCATAGGACTCCGCTGCCTGAAGCTGAGCCTGCCTCTACCCGCCAGCTCCCTGTGGTCTGGGTGGACCTCCTGGTGGTGGTGGTGGTAGAGCCTCAAAGTGTCTCCCACCACCTACTGCTCGACGAGCTCCTCTGCCTCATATTCTTTCTCCCTACGGACCTCCATGGTCGACCCTCTGCCTCTGGTTGGGTGGTCCCTCAACCGTCTACTGCTCCTCTGCACGGTGGGTCGGGCAGTCACGAGTCATGTGGCCCTACCCACCGCATGCATAGAACTGTTTGCTTCTCGTAAGGCTTGATCTACTGCGAGCACCCCGCACCTCCGAGCCAGTATCCTGTGGTCGTCTGCCTGATGGTCTGGTCCGCCTGGACCCCTGTGACATCCGTCGACTGCCAACTGTAGAAGACTCAGCTACATGCAGCCCTCCGGTAGGTCTCACTGCGGGTGTAGGCTCAGTAAGAAAACTCTCTACGAGAAGAGCTCACTCTAGTACTCCTGCCTACGTCGGAATGCTGAGGGAGATCATCGAAGCCCTGATCTCATACCTCTGCCCCTGTTAGATGGTCTGGGCCTGAAAGAAGGGGACCCGTACCATGTCCGTGGAATAACGTGAGAGATCGGTAAATCTCACCGAGTACTGGGCTACCGTCATACTGCCCTGCCGCAGCTGTAGTAGCTCCTGAATGTGCACCGCACGAAGGGTGGCTGGGACAAACTCTGAGATAAAGGGTCTCTCGATGTCAGACCAACGGATAGATGCATCTTCGTGTATCTGGAGCATCAGGCTCCACCATCTTCCTACTGTCGTGTGCAGGAGACTCACTTCAAGGATCACTATGAGGTCAGCTAGTGTCCCCATTAACATGAAAACGCGAACTAGAGCCTCCAGCCAATCCCCGGCTGCCCGAGGGTTCATCTCCCCGCGGAACCTAGGTGGTCTCTGACGCTGAAACTCATGCAGTGCACTAAGGTGACGTGCACTCTCAGCGGATGGAGCTAGTGGCAACAGTGGCACTACGGGTAGAGGTATCGCCGATGCCCTCGCTGTAATAGGGCCCTGCACCGAAGCCTCGTCGCTCTGTGGGATGTCGTCTCATACAAAGCACGAAACCCTAGCTGGCTGCTGTCATGGGGCCATCCAGAAAAGAAATAGGTGCGCCACGGTCAATACATTATACCTGGTGAACTGACACAAAGTAATCAGAAAGAAAACTTCTGAAACACACATGCAATCAATGTTTTGGTGCACTGAGTCGGAAATCAGAAGTCAGGGTCCTAGTGTATGGATACGTCGGTTGCCATACCAACACTGGACCCCCTGAACTAATAACCACACTAAAATACCCTTAACACTATTGGTTCACATAGAGAAAGATCAGAGTCCTGAGTTCTGCGGTAGAACCGAACTTCTCTGATACCAATTTGTCAGGACCCGTCCTCGGGACCTATGTCGTGACTACCCCAAGCCCACCTTCCATAGGCCAGGGGCTGGTGACTAGCACCAGAGGCGTAAATCCTGATAAAAAGGGAAATCATTGCCTTTAAAAGTTAAACATACACCACAGAGTACACAAGATGAATAAACACTACGTAAACTGAGTAAAAAAGTAAGTGCTAGAAAGTGAATGTGCCAGAATACAAACCCAACTAAAAGTAAAGTACAACTGAGAAGAAAGTACAATAGCTGAAAAGTAAAGTAGCAACACTGAGCCGTCCACTAGAAATCCCACCTGATGGGTGGGTACAGATAGTCTCCTTAGCTCCTCAGGTCTAGCCGTCCGCTTCGTGTACGGCCCGCCTTGTGGTCTACCTCCAGCTACCGACTCGGTCCACAATCTTCAACCACGATCAGCGCTGTCTATCGTCTGCATGCAAAACAACGTAGTGCGGGCATAGCCCGTGCAGGGGTGAGTATACGCTACTCAGTAGGGACCCCGAGACCCCCGATGGTCTTCAAGAATCCACGAAGGATTAACCACATAGGAAAGATACAATCAAGAACTAACAACAAACCCTACATTGGTGTATGCCCATACATATACCTAATTCACCACTTCCAGCTTGGCTCCATCACATGAGCCCAAGATACAACCCAGTCCACACAATAATGTAAAACTGAATCCACACAGTAAAGAAAAACTCAATCCACACAGAAAAGCATAACTCAATCCACACAGGAAAGAAATTCAATCATATCGAAGATAAAGATTGATAGTCAAGACTCAGCTCACATAGGTATGCCAAAATAGTAGAGAGAGATTAGATGATCAGATGTAGCCACTGGATCATCTAAGTAGTCGGACCCACACATGATCGATAGGTACTAACCCCCGCAATGACAAACATAGGATCTGACCCACACAGGATCAGTATGCGCTGAACCACACAGCATCGCTAAGCGCTGACCCACATAGGATCTGACCCAAACAGGATGGGTAAGCACTGACCCACATAGGATCGCTGATGCTGTAGTGGTTACAGTCGAACCCACGAAGGATTCCAATACAATCGTCGTTGTATTCGCAGTCGCAGCCAGCTCTAGGGTTCCCGCACACAGCAAGTTCGATTCCAGGAGGGTTCGCTCCACGTGCCAACGTGCCGAAACATCATATTACATGAAGTCCAGAGTTGATTTATCTCAAAGTTCCGTATCGTCAAAAGGAACCCAACGCAACTGACGGCGTGTCAATCGGACGCCTGGTCTAAGAGTTATTGGCTTTTTTTCCCAGGGGTTCGGTTGGTTTTTAAGTCAAAACCAACCTGAATGTACTCCATCTGTGTCCAAACCTCGAGTGAAGTAAGCCAAAAAAAACGTCTCACTAAGGGGAATCAAAAAAGTCGACAACACGTCATTCGGATGTCCGGAGCCCATGATATAAGCGTTTCCGCTCCGAGGGCCCGATTGGTTTCATGTTCGAACCAACCCGAACGTAACCATATTTCTTTGAAACCATGAGTGGAATATACCTAAATGACCTTCTCGATCCAAGGATTTATACGCAACTGACGGTGCGTCGATCGGAGGTCCGCAACCCATTTTATGGGAGTTTGAATAGATCTGTTCGAAAACAGGGGGTTTGGGCCCGATCCGACCCGGCCTAATACCCCCTGGTTCGGCCCGAACTGGGTCGACCCGACCCCGGTCCGGGTCTGGCCAAGTTGGCGCGGCATGGCCCGGCCTAGCGCGGGCGGTCCGACATTGTCCGGTCGGTCCGGCCAGGGCGCCCGCGCGCTGAGCGGACGCGGGGGGGGGGGGGGGGGGGAGGCGCTGTACCCTTACTTCGAAACGGAGGACCCAAGGGTCCGCCATGCTGAGCTGGTTGGGGGTTCAACCCCCAGGTTTTTTTTGATCCGGCCAACCAATTGTGCCGCATGGGACCAGCCGATCCCACTTTCTGAGCGCCGGCGGCCGACGGTTTCGGCCTCCCTTCCCTGATCCGCCGCGGCATGACGGCACCGCGCCCATCCGCCGTGGCCCGCCCCGGCCACGACCCTCCATGGTTCTCCGGGACGGCGTGACATTGCTACACCCCTCCTCCGTGGCCCGACTCTGGTCTCAGCTTCTTTCGGCCTCAACGACGTGGCGCGAGAGCGCCACACTCCTTCGCCACGTAATATTCCTCATTCTCGCACGGTGCTGTTTCACTACTCTGCCTTCGTTCCAAACCACAACGGTGAACATCAACAAAGGGGGAGGAGGATCGGCCGTGTTTTTGCGGTCCGACCTCCTCCCATAAATTTGATAATAGGCATCTAAGAAAATTAACAATGAAAGCCAAAATAATCCATGACCATAAAACAATCCCCTACTTGAAGAAGTTGCCAAACGATGATCGTCGCAGAAACAGCGTCGCGTGGTGAAGCTCCGTACATGTCGACAGAGAACGTCCGATGAGGAGTGGCGTCTCCCTACCTTCGACGTGAGAAGATGAATGAAGGAAGGCACGTCGTCGTTCTTCGAAAAAGGAGTCACACACCGGCTGTAGAGAGGAGGAGAACAGCATGTCGATCACTCCTTGCGGTGAAAACGTTCTTCGTCGAGGTCTTGACATTATTCGTGTTTTCCAACAAAGAAGATTAAGAGTCCTCCAGAATTGAGTATTCTCTCCCAATTTGTCTCACACAAAAACCCCCAAATAAAATAATGTCCACCCTTATTTTATTAATCCCAAGCCATGAATTCGAAATTCAACTCTTAATTAAATTAATTGAATAACTTAATAAAATAATTTAATGAGAGAGTTTACTTGTATTTAAGAGGGGTAGAGGATGAGTAACACATTAAATTTCAAGAGGGTGGTTTAATGGAATTGAAGTGGGTGAGGATCTTATGGGCCCCACCTCACTAATATCCTACCAAGTGGATTTAGGATGTATTGGGTCCCACTCCATCTTCCATGAAAATGTTATAACTACTTAGAATAGAAATAAAAATTGTCGCAGAAATTTTTATTTCCCTCCTCAATTAACACATTTATTTAAAAACATCAACTGAGAAAACACAACTTCGAAAAAGGTCTTCCTATGCAATTACCGGTGATGCGGTTTAATCGGTGCCTTCTGATTTCGTTTCCAAGCATTGGTTCAAAAGTTAGAAAAACCCGCTCGTCTGTTCACTGAACGTACCCGAGAAAAACTTCGGAAATTGATTCCGGGCACACTGGGCCTTGGAATCAGGTGCCGTCAAAAACTGGACACTCATAAAATCCCAATGAAATTAAGAAAAAAATATCTTTGAAATTTACAGGTCTTTACATACCTTGTCTCGAAAAGCTCCACTACAACATATATTAACATTAAAAGTTTATACAGACACCAAATTAAGAGATATATATGTGTCCTACTATCAAAATGATGAAGGTTGTTTTTTTAAATGTCATTAGAGACGTTTCTGGTCTTGACAGTATAAATGGGATTATCATGCTTGAATGGTTACAAGTCTTATTTTTTAATAAATACAAGGGGACTATTTTAATAATCCCTCTATCCAAAAAATGATGTACTACATTCATTAAAGTTAATAAATATTAATATTTTCTATATTCCTTTACATTTCTACTATATAAAGGAAAACACCTATGAAGCATGATTTGGATTTATTAATCCCTATATCATATCTATGATAGAGATTTGTTTGGGAGTGGAATAAATTAATAAGAAAAAGAAGAACTCAGAAAGGTGTTTAAAAAGAAAATTAAAAATTAAAAATTCTTATTGATGCCTAAAATATATGGGTAAAATTATACAATCTAGTCTCATAAAATAAATTTTTATTTTTTAATTATTTTTTGTTTTTTATATTTTATGAAGCAATGGATACTGATTTCAATCAACTTGGATACCTAAATTGTTTATTTTTTGGATAAAATGCATGGATTTCCATTATACCAACCACACATGATGTGTACTGTGAATTTATAGTTCACATTAATCAATATTTTACTAATAGACCTCAGATTATCTATTTTAGTTTGTATTTAAATGATAATTTTTTTATGATAACATGATAAATAAATATAGGCTAAATCAGGGAATGAGTTTGGTGACATAGAATAACAACCCTATGGATTTATTCAAATGGAAATAGATTATGGTATATGTAATAATGTTTAACTATAAAAACATATTTTAACTACCAGGATTAAAAACGATATACATACTCAGAAGAAGAAGTAAATTTTTTTAAAGATTATTTCGAAGAGTACAAGGTTCTAGAATGTTTTCCAACATCAAATTTAGGTTATTACCTATTATGTTTGTGATATAGTACATGCTGTGACATTAGAGATATAATTGGGATTTTAAGGATTAGTATTGTAATGCCTATATAATATTTTTCAACCATTTATCTAAGAGAATTATAATGGAGGATTATTCTCTATAGATTATGAAAAAGATAGTAACATGTTTGCAACTGCTCATGTTCATGAGAGAATGGATTTAAAGGATACAATTGAGATAATGGTGATAAAGAAATGAGTTAAGAAATTATAAAAACATCATTAAAGGGTGACTTACTACTAATTATTTAGTTCATTTTGACATCATTTTTTGAACCATTTTTATGCTAAATTCCTTTAATTTTTATATGATAATTATTTAGCTTCTTTCATAAATCATCTAGAAATTCATACTTTACTTTCATCTTTTATCAACACGTAAGAAAAAAGAGAGAATGTTTCTCTTAGATGGAAAAGAAAACCACATGCTTCCTGAAATGTGATGTGAATCCTATGGATGCATCTAAAATATATATGATCACACTAATTTTATTTAACTCATTCATGAAAGAGACGATGAAGTTAAAATAAAATAACTTATCTATGAAGGAATTATTATATATTTCAAGAAAAAATATGAATTTCCAAAATATCTTTCATGAATATTTTATTGAATGGTGTAGGAATCTACCACAAGTCAATCATCCTCACCTCAATCTAACACACAGTGTGATCAGTATGCCACAAACTGTTTTTAGTTTATAATTTAAATTTTAGTTCAAAACACACATCACATACTCAAAACAAATCAAACACATTAAAATTGGTTTTTTACTTTATGAAAATGATAAATAAGTCATTTGTGATGTGTAGGAATTAACCGCTCCTCAATCCGATACACGATGTATTTGGTATCATTGAATGTGCATGTTCTCATTTCAAAATTGAAATTTTAGTTCAAAACACTCGTGACATACTCAAAATCATTACAACACATTTAATTTATTTTGATAATTTAGAACAATTATCTATAATTCATTTTTAATGTGTAGGAATCAACTACACCTCAATTTGATACATGTTGTGTTCGGTATGACTCGAAATATATGATTTTAGTTTAAAATTGATAGTTTAGTTCAAAAAGAACATCACATACTCAAAATCAGTAAAAAAATTCACATTGTTTTTTTCTTTAGAATAATTAAACATAACACATTTACGATGTGTATGAATCAACAACACCTCAATCTAATACATAGTGTGTCTCTTATGACTCAATGTGTATATTTTTAGTTTATAATTTACATTTTAGTTTAAAACACACACTAGATACTCAAATATGATAAAACACATTAAAATAATTTTGATACTTTAGGAAAATTATACATAGTTCATTTTATACATGTAGAAAATAATATTACCCCAATATGATACACAATGTCTCTAATACGACTCAAAGTGTATGTTTCTGGTTTATAATTTATATTTTAGGTCAAAAAACACATCACATACTGAAAATATAAAAACAAATTCATATTGTTTTGATACTTTTTTACAATAATCCATATATAATTTTGTTGTGTAGGATTAAACCTCACATTAATATGATATACAATGAGCCCTATATGATTCAAATGGTGTGTATTCAGTTTAAAATTGACATTTCAGTTCAAAACACCTGTAACATAATCAAAATTGATAAAAAGACATTCATGTTGTTCTAATACCTTATAACAAGGATCCATAAGTCATTTTTGATGTGAATTAATCAACCAAACCTCAATCTGATACATCTTTTGTGTGGTATGACTAAAAGTGTATGTTTTTAGTTTATTAATTATATTTTAGTTCAAAACGCACGTCACAAACATAAAACCAATAAAAAAGTTCACATATTTTTGATACATTATAAAAATAATCCATAAGTCATTTGTGATGTTTAGGATGTAATATCACCACAATCCTATACATGGTGTGTATGTTTTGACTCAAAGTGCATGTTTTCAGTTTAAAAAAACATTTTAAATAAAAAACAAGCAAATAAATTCAATTTTTTTGATATTTTAGAAAAATGATCCATTATTCATTTTTTATGTGTATGAAACTTCTACACTTGAGTCCAATACATGGTGTGTTTGATATGAAATTGAGTGTATATTTTTAGTTTAAAATGTCATTTAGTTCAAAACACATGCCAAAAACTGAAAATCAAGAAAATAAATTCATATTATTATGATACATTATAAAAATGTCCTGTAACACTTTTTTGATGTGTATGAATCAATTAAACCTCCATCTAATACACGTTGTGTTTTTTATGATTCACAATGTATGTTTCAATTTAAAAATTGACATTTTAGATTAAAACACACATGAGATACTCAAAAATGTTAAAACTTATTCATATTGTTTTTATATTTTTTTTTTAAAAACATTCATAATTAAAATTTTATTTGTAGTAATTGATCACTGAGAATCAGAAACATGATTTTCCCGATATTACTTAATGCGTATGTTTTTAATAAAGAACTTCCATTCAATTTTACAATTCACATCACCTAGATAAAAAAGAGTAAACGAGATCATATTGTATTCAAAATATAGGAAAATAATTCATAACTCATCTTTTCATTTATGAATCATCCACAACTCAGTTTGACAGATGATGTAGTGAGTATGTCTTTAAGTGCATGTTTTAAATATAAATGTGTATTTCTTGTTTAAAACACATATCACAAAGTCAAAACCGATAAAAATTATTTTATTGTTTTGAAAAATTATTTAAATAGTCTATAATTCATTTTTGAAATGTAGTAATCAATGGCGTGTTAATATGAAAAATGATGTAATATGTTAGACTTTAAGTGTGTGTTTTCAATATAGATGTTCCATAAAAGTTTAAAACCCACATCAGATATCCAAAATCGAGAAATTGATCGTGGATTGTCTTAAAATTTTAGTTAAATGATCTATAAATAAGTTGATATGTGTATGAATTAATCATAAGTCAATACAACAGATTATGTGATATCTATGACTTGAAGTGATTATTTATAGTTCATAATTAAGTATTTAGTTCAAAACACACAACACATAATAAAAACTCAGAAAAACATTATGATTTTATTTAATTTAGAAAAATAATCCATACCAAAATTTTGACATGTAGGAATCAACCACACCTCAATATGAGACAAAATATTCCTAGTCTGAATTAAAGTTTACGTTTTATGTGTAAAATATACATTTTAATTCAATGAACATGTGACATACTAAAAAAAAAATAAAAAAAATTCAAATTGTGTTTATACTTTAGGAAAACATTCCATAAGTCATTTAAAATGTGTATGAATCGACTTAATGTTTATTCAACACATGAATTGTCTAGTAAGACTGGAAGTGCGTGTTTTCAATATAGAAGTTCCTTTTTATTTTAAAATTTACATCATATAGCCAAAACCAATAAAATGATCTCTTTTATTAAACATTATTAAAATAAATCATAAATCATTTGGGATATGTAGGAATAAACCACACATCAATCTGACATATGATGTGGTTAGTATAACTCAATTTTATTGTTTTCAATATAAAAGTATTAATTTATATTAAAACTCATACAATAGACAAAACATAGAAAAATATTTCATATTATTTTCAAAAAATAGTAAAATAATCCATAATTAATTTGTGAAATGTTGGAATCAACCATATATTAATATGATAAAGGATGTTTAAGGTATGAATCAATGTGTGTGTTTTCAATATAGAAGTGACATTTTAGTAAAAACATGTGTCACACATCCAAAATTTAAAAACAAAAGATCATATTGTTTTCAATCATTATAAAATTGATCTATAATTAATTTGTGACGTGATTGAATTGAATTCATATCAATCTAAAAGATGATGTTGTCAGTATTACATAAAGATTATGTTTTTAATAAAAATTTCATTTTATTTTAAAATGTTCATTATTTATCCAAAACTGAGAAAATAAGGTTCTATTATTTTCAAACATTATGAGAGAGATCAATAATTCATTTTTGATGTGTAGGAAATTACCACATGTCAATCTAAAACACGTTGTATTTTTTATGACTCAAAGTGTGTCTTTTCAATATAAAAGTGAAATTTTAGTTTAAAATCTGTATCACATAGCCAAAACTGATAAAATGTGTTTGGATTGTTTTTAATACTTATGAGAATGATCCATAATTCATTTATGACATACGTGATGTAGGGACCCAGACCCTAGTTACATTGTTACATTGGCATTAGATACAAGCAATCACATCCCATAGGACTGAATAGTTTAGTAGTCTTGGTAAACTCAACACATATTTGAAATTCACATAACCTTTTAAATACAGAAAATAAATTAATCCTTTTATTTGAGAACACCGTTATTCCCCTTAGCATATACTTTCATATTAATCGAAAAAAACATCCTGGAATCCCGAAGAAAATGATGAATGGGAAAGTGGTGAGCTCAAATACTTAGCAAGGGTACGCATACAATGAAAGGTATCATGACTGAATAAGAAAAAATATGGAATTTTACTTAACTAAAACATATTCCATTTAAATAATTACATGAGAATAATATAGTAGGAATAATGGATTTTATAATAAGTAATAAGAATAATCACAAGAGCTCAAAACTAATCCATGAATATTCTAACTAATCGAAGAATCACAATGAAATGAATAATCAATGTAAAAATTATGGAATGCATAATTTCAGTCATCTAAAAAATTATATTAATTTCTATTCTAAGTCATCTAAAAATACTATCAAGTACTTATATCATGTAATCTATATAAATGGGTAAGGCCTCATCCATGACACAACCTAGTTTGTCTCATGAGACCTAAAAATTCATCAAGGTTCTAAAATGGGCCTCCCCATCACTTTATAATTCCAGTTCATTCCTCATCTTAAAGGGATTAAATATAATCAACATAAAAATTAATATTGTATCTATCATATGAAATTTTAATAATTTTTTCTATCAATAATGATAATCATAAACCATCCATATTAGTATGTAGAATGGTGTCAAAATAGTTTATCCCTAGTCAAACTAATCACAAACCACACAATAAAATATGGTATACATTATAATAAGATAATAACCTCTTCAATGAATATAATACAACAAAGGATGTTGTCATAAATGAAAATACTTTCAAAATATAGTTGAAATGTTTGTGAAGAAAATACCCATTACACTTGGAAATCAATTAATTTTAAAAATATGTGAAATTATAGAGGAAAACATTTATTTTCAAAAAGAAACTTGTAAAAGTTTAATATAATATTCAAATGGTTGAGTTTTCATGATTTTGGTAAATTATTTTCATGGTATATAAGTTAAAAATCATTCCTTTTATACTTTTGTTAGATAAGTCACAAAATACCTTAATTAGAAAAGGCTAAAAAGATTCCATTCAAACCATTTTGTAAAAAACAAAAGATGTGTATAAATTACATTAAAAATTCATTGAATAATTTTAATTTTTTTAAAGCATGGATATGGAAGATAAATATTCCTCAATGGAGAAGTAAACATAAAAAATTTCGAATAATGATGAGATTGTGATATAAAACCTTACAACATTAGTAAGCTTTGAATTTTAAGACCCATGAAAGAATAAATTTAAATGAAATTTTAATAAAAATAAACCTAATGGGAATCATTATATAACATGTAAAATGGGTAGTATTTACAATACATAAAGGAAATAAGTTTTAGATATGGAATATGTCTCATGGAAGTAAATGTGAGATGAGAAACCCTTACGTCATATCTGAATTGATTTGTTCATGTTCAAAAGAGCTGTATAATAAGTATATATTTATTATAAATATTTTATAGAACCAAAAAATATATATCATACCATTTTTATTTAATTATAATCTTATATAACTAGTTTACTAAAAATTATTTGTTAATACATTATTTCTGGTAATAACTTCTGCATTTTTCATGTATATTTTGCTTTAGTAGTTCTATTACTTATAATTTTTATTTGGATAATTTTTTTTAGAATATTATTAATGGTATAAATATAATATATATTGAATATATATATATATATATTTATTATCTTCCATAAATATAGGGATTGAAAATGATTTTCACTGTTCATGAAGACATTAGGCCATACATACGCATGAATGATGCATTATTTTTTCAATTGATGTATTGAAAGATAGGTAAAGAATAATGGACCTTTATAGTTTAATTATTAAGCCATATATATTTCATATATATTCATTATATCCATATTTATAACCATATAATTAAATAAGTGATGAATAATGAATTACACAGCTACGTGGAGACGGTAAACTGTATGTTCACAAGAGCGATGTTTATTCATTATCTATGATGGTAAAGAGATGAAATATGAATCTAAAATAAACATAATAACTTCTTATTATATTTGTTATACTAGATTTATTATTTTATAGTGGTTAAAACACATTAATAGTATTTAGAATAAGAAATAAACTTGAAAGATTCGGTGAAGATGATTACCTCTTATTCGGTGGATTTCATTTAGATATCTTCTTAAGTGACCAAGGGTTGAATTTTTAGAAGGGAAAAATATCAATAACTTGAATAAGTATTTTATTTGGAGGAATGGATAGATTTTTATCAATATATATTTCTCAATTTTCAGTAAATAAGTGAGGGAGGAGGTGCACTTTAATAATTGAGTTGAGGGGCACTTTTGAAATTTATTATAAAAATTAAAATATAATATGACTATTACAGATAAAAATGCACCCAAAGGGTCTTGAAGTAAATGAAACATAATCTTGGGTTTAAGTAACATTATAAAAGTATATTTATACCTTTTTTTAATTCATTTTATTACTTATATGAAGGATTATCCCTTTGGTTAACTTATTTTAACATTAACTTCAGTAATATATTTTCAATTGTAAAGGGTTATAATTTTACATATAAGGTATGTAGTGACTTGTAAATAAATAAGGGATGAAATTTTAGATAATATATTATCCCAATCTTCCATTTTAATGAGTATTTAATTTTTTTATTTATTTAATAAATTTTTATTTTAATAAAATATCATTAATCTCAATCTTGAGACTATTCAATAATTTGACTTCAAATACATAATTTTTTTATTTAAAATATCATTCATTTTAAACAAAAATTATATCTCACATAAATGCAGAAAATATTGTGACACATTATCTCATTCAAATTATATCACTTTTAATATTTTTAACTTTATTTGGTTTATTTTTCCAATTATTAAATAATTACCGCATGAGCACCTATGTAAGAATTTAAGGTAAATATATTTTCACCAAGATGTTAAAATAAATTACTAGGATGAAGATAAATAAATTAAATTTCAAAATAATATTTATAACAAAACATTTCCTCTTCTTATCTCTGTGTTGAAAATATTCTAGTCATAAAAAACAAGTCTGTGACATTTTTGACTTTTCTTTACATAAAACAGTATAAAGGTCATAATCACATACAAATGAAAAAAAATGTTAAAAAATAAAATATTGGTTGATTAAAAAAAATTACTCAAAAAATAAAATTTAGGTATATTTTAGGTTCACTTTTTAGTCCTTATTATTTAATATTTAACCTCAATTACCTGATTTACCATTTACGATGGCAAACAAATCTACTGTGGTTAAAATTCATAATAAAAAAATAAAATTGATTTTTTAAATAAATATGGAACTAATGATTAAAAATATGTAATCCATTTTTAAACATTAAATTATTATAAGTTTCAAAAATTAATTTATGATTAAAACCAAAAAAAAAACAAAAAGTAGTTATTTCACTATTCACTAAAAATCAACATTTTTTGAAAAATCACAAATATACACACAAATAATATTTTTGATATGATGATTTAAAAAATTTAACATTGTTTTATCAAATACAGTTTATCAAAGATTCATGAATTGATTATATTATTTTATTATAAAAATTAATGGAAATAATTTTTGATGAAAACTTATAAAAGCTCTTTATGAAAATTTGAGTACTTATTTTCTAATAATTCATAAATAAATTTTTATTGATTATGTCCTTTTTTAAATAAATATTTAAAATATTTAAACCTATTTAAACCCACCAATTTAATGGATAGGTTACAACAGTCAGGTTAAAATAATAAGATTTTAATAATATATCATGGTTCGTTTAAGCTTAGTGTTGGCTGTTGTATATGAAATAATGTTATATTAAATACCAGGGGGTGCATGAATAATTTGATATAAAAGAAATTAAATTTATTTAAAAATAAACATACCATAAAATCATTGGTTGTTTCATTATATCATCAAAATTGGATCTTTTTTTGGTAATTAATGGTTTGATATTTGAAAATTCTTTTATGGTAAACCCACATTGTGAAAAAAGGTTAATAAAAAATACAGTGAAAAATAAGGAAATTGAAGTATGATGGTCACCAAAATATTATGTTTCCAAATAGTATAACATCCATTTAACGTGGAAATATGTGCATGAAATAGAAAATTAACATACAAGGATTAATACAGAGCGATAAAGAACATAGTCATGATAAAGTTAGACAAAAAGAACCATAAATCCATGATGGATTAAAAGGCCATTTAATTATCTATATAAAAAGTCAACAAATAATGTTTTCATTTCCAAGTCATTTTCCTATATTCAATATATTCCTTTACTATCTAGATAAAAAAATGAAGGAAATAAAGTGACCTGATTTCTTTCACCGTCATAATAAAAGTATCATTCATTAGTTGTTTTTTGATCAATTTCCATTAAATCTATTATTATTGGAAATTAATTTTTTATACCTGAATAAATTCTTATTGAATCAAAATATCCATAAGTATTTCCTTCAATCTCAAAAGAGTTACCAAAAAAACAATTGTTAACATATATTTTCCAATATGATAAATAAAAAATTAAACTAAAAAAATAATATCTAAAGGTCAATTAAATCCATTCCCTAAGTATTCAACCTTAAGGATCCTATAAAATATTACTGAACATATTAAATACGTAATAATTTGATCAATCATTCATCCAAAGACAATATATAGTAGGTCATAATGTCACATTTCACACAAGTGAACACTTTGATAACATATAATAATAACCTGAATCATCATTAACTTTATCGTTATTGCATATATCCCATATAACACCAACACCTAAACATTAAGGGATTTTTCTAACCATTAAGTATATATCATACCCTTATTCTTTAACTTCGAAAAAAGTAATAGAATTACACCTAAATAATCCTTTATGTTAAAACTAAATGTTACATACAATTCATCCCAATAAAGTGTCTCAGAATGTTATTAATCAAATAAAAATTCAATAAAAAACATTAATATTATTTCATTCCATTATATAATTCCCAAATTAAACTTATTAATTATATTTGAAATCATTTAGGTAAAAATATTCATACTAATTGGGACATCACAGTTACCATTGGTAGGCATCACACCCTTGTCATCCTTTAGTTGTGGGTTCAAGCAACACGACCTTGTTGGATGTGATAGGTTGTCACTCGACATGAATGATTTTCATTTTTTAAATTAATAAAAATCCTAAAAACGTGATTAAAATCCTCAAAAAATTAAAATTACTTTTAAACATATTTTTATGCTCGTAGATTTTCTATATGATATATTCCAAAAAATTTCTAACACTTTTATCCAAATAATGCATAAATAACCCATCCCCAAATCATATTAACCTTAAATGTTATCAATAAATTTAAACTAATGTCTTAAAAAATGTAAAATAATTATTCCCCAAAAACCATTTCAGTAAAAAATATACTAAACCAAAGTGTTTTATCCCATAAATTTCTCCCAGAATATCTTCAATCATTTTATACTCTAATCACATAAATCATTTAATGGGGTATTTAAGCCTTTATAATTCTGATCAAACATAGAATTATCATCCCATGACACTTTTTTAGTATCCAAATAAGAATCACATATTATGGGTTATTAGTCCTTCAATCATGTGTTTTCAAAAAATACATCCTTATCAAAAAAATCACTTTTCTCGGTTATTGGTACCATTCAAAAAATGTTTTCAAATCCTTAAAGAAAAACTATTATGGAAAAATCCTTATATGATTAATGATTATTATATCTAGAATATTACAGTAAATATACAACATAATTATCTACTACCAATAGATAAACACTTAAATCATTTCACTTAAACAATTTATATACCATTGGTCATTCTTTTCTCCATGGAGTAACCATTAGTTTAGGGAATTGACTCGTATAGTGCCTAATTTACCCACATACAAGAAATTAAATTCCTTGGAATTATTTTATATCTATTACTTTTATATTCACATAAAAAAAATCTTCCCCTCCATTTGAGATATTCTTCTATGTTGTTCTTCCTACATTCTTGATAAAAATGAAATTAAACTTTCTTACCTATATGATTATTTCCAATCTAACTTTCATTAAAGTAAATTTTTATTCTATTTGATGCATTATGAATCTCATCTAAATTTTACATTGTTAATAATATATGACGATTGAAGATCAGGTATAATAACAATATCGTTCTCTTTGATCATTATCCAATCTGGTTGCTCATAAGCACTGCATTTTCTATCATATTTAGGGTTATCATCATTACTCATAGTTTTGGACATTTTATTAAACCAAAAACATAGTATTAAAAATAGTTATTATAAAAGGAAACTAAATAATCTATACACTAATAATTTTTATGATGTTTTACTATACTTGGAATTATAGTTAAATTCATAGTGTTATATTCCCTAATCAAGGTTTTCCTAAATATAATCCCCAAGGTCTCTACTAAACTTACTTAGATTCCAAAATGAAACTACCCAGACACAAGTATCCTAGATTCTATGTTTACATAGATGCATTGTCCTTAGATATAATAATTAACATCCCAAAGGAATAAATAGTTTAGTAGTCATGGTAAACTAGATAAATAATTAAAATTCACATTAGATTTTAAAAACATAAAATTCACAGTGATTTATTTGAGAACACCTTTATTCCCCTTAGTGTAAACCATCAGATCAGTCAAAACCGAACTTATTAGAATCCCATGGGAAATGAAGAATAATAATGGGGGACCTCAAATTATTATTAAAAGTATGTATACAATAGAATAAATCATGAATAAATACTTAAAAACAACATGGAAATGTAAATAACGAAAACACATTCCATTAAAAAAATAACATGATCATGATATGATAAGAATAAAGGATGATCAAATAATAAATATAGTCAATGACATGATCTCTAAATATATCTATCGATATTATAATTAATCAAGTTATCACATTGAAATTTATAACTGATTTCATAATGATGGACTGAATAATGTCGAATGTAACATCCCGGGTAAGTAAAGAATAATGCATTTTTCATATTTATTAATATTTTTGAATTAAATATTAATTTTATTTTAAAGGGGTTTCTATGTTCGATAGCATACCTGATACGCAACAACGGGTTTCTTTGAAATCATACTTTGCACACTAATAATATAATATTATTATTTTAAATGGTAGTTAACTCCATGCCATTGTATTGGAAAGAATGAACAAAAATAACTACAATATGATTATACATGTTTGTTAAATGCATTTTCATTCATCTAATAAATTTAAGAGGATTATAATGCGAATAAATTTAATTTTAAGAACAATTTACATTAAAAGGATGATTTACCGCCTTTTAATGGAGAACCCTTTTTAAATCTAGTTTTGTTCACTTTAATACATTATATATGACCAAATAAAATCCTTCTTTAGAATGGGGATATAAAAATTTACTTTGTGTAATATTTTGGAATTTTTCCGATAAGGATCATTTTTTATTAAATAGTGAATATATTGTATTTTAATTCAAAACTATGATTTAATCTGATTTATTTATATGGTTATATTATATTTTTAATTGGTTTTAAAGTGAAATTAAAATATATTTTTACCATTTAATCCAATGTTGGTAATTAGAATAAATTTCACTTTGAAATTGGACATAAACAAGTATCAATCTTTTGATAGTTATTGTTTCTTAAAAAAAGCTATTTGTTTTGATAACGGGAATTAATTTTAAAATTAATTAATTCCACTTATGTGTTTTAAATTTGAAATAATAGAAATCATTTTTGAATTCGGAATATCAAATATATCTTAGGCTGAATTTTTGAAATTTTTCTGAAAAACATCAATTTTTGATGAATAGTGAAACCACTTAGTGGTAGTTAAAAAAACTGACTTTTTCATTTAAATGATATTTTACCACTTCTGTGAATTCAATTTCAGAAATCCAACATACATGGTTGTTTTAAAGAAATAAAATATGGTTAATTAAGATGAAAATAATTTTTGGTGAATAATAACTTTTGACTTTTATTTACCGCGGTTAAAGGTAAATAGGGCAATTCAAGGTTAAAAGAATATTATAATAATTCAAAATTACCATAACACTATTCCAAACCTTATTGGTTCAGTCATTAATTACCATGGGAATATTTGGGTCGATTTTGGGACCCCATTGAGCCACATGGGAGTGATAATGACAATTTAGATTAATTAATTTAATGTAAATACAAAATTGACATTAACAAATATATTTTAGTCATTAATTTTTATATGGTGTTATATAAGTCATATATTCAACTATAAATATTAGATGGAAATATAAAAATATTTCCTACATGATAGTATTTTCTAATAATATTTAGACAACAAATAAATTAAATTATTTATGACACAATAATGATGTAGTATTTACCTCATTAATAAATGTTTAAAATAAATAAGAATACAATGATTAGAATATTATCCAAAACATTTCCAATTCTGATTTTATGATTTTATTTCAAACATGAGTCATCTTATATTCAACCTTAATGATTTTTTGACCATTAGAAACCGAATATCATTATATAATAAAATAATGTTTTCACACTTTCCTAAATAGCCCCTCCTCCCCCTTATAAAAGGAGACCACTTATAACCAAATTAAAGGTAACAGTTTCTCTTAACTTGATTTATTCTATTTTACTTCTCCAACCCCTAAAACCATTTTCATTCATTTCTTTTTTAACAACACCAGTATCATCAATATAATAGGATGTTGTTATGAGAAGTATTGAAACTACATTTACACACACCTCTATCTAATGGGTGAAGAACATAATGTTTCTGTGGATGGAAAACTAACACCTCACGAAACAATGATTGTTCAATTACATCTTATCGCCTCTCATGGTGGCCATTATGATGGAACTGTATTTATATATGATATAAATTATATTTATTTTTTCTTTATTATTTTGTAATTTATTTTTATCGCATGCCTTTATGGTTTCCATAGTTGGTAAATACGATGATCTCATTTGAGGAAGTGCGGACTACCACCCCCTCAATGTGATGTGATTCATTAATGCCTAATGTGGGATGTATAAAGGATGGAGTTAATGATATTATATATTATATTATACTTTAATTATAATATAACTATTAATAATTATGCATTAATTTCATAAAAATAAGAAATAGAAATGAAAGTAGCGTTCATGCGTACGTACGGCTTACCGTCTCCATGAACGGTGCATTTCATTTCATACCTCTAAATGTTATGTACTATTATAAATACATTTATATACTGGATATATATGATATATATGATATCTAAATCATGAATACCATTATGGATATAATGTACTATTGACCACATGGACAACTTGTAAAAATAAGGTGTTCATTTTTGACTCAAGTACCAAATATCGACAAAATGAACATTATTAAATTAAATGATTAAATAATGTTTATAACATGGTAATAAGTGATATAAATGGAATAATAAACTTGAAGAAGGTTCTTAAGAAAGTATAAATTAACTTTAATTTATTATTCAGGAGATTAATGAACGAACAGGTCTTGTTGGACACGAGGTAAGGTACCTTGTTTCAATATCCTTTCATTGAGTCATATATTGTTTTAATACATTATTTTCTTTTATACAATGTCTAAACCCATTTTACATTTCATTTTATTCAAAGGGAATCTTTTTATACTAATCATTTTACTAAACGACAAAAAGAGTGTTCCTTTTAATGTAAGCAGTGACAACAACATTTTCCACCGCCGCGAGTATTATTTGATCTTTGGCTTCCTCAACAAGCCGTAATTTTTTTAAAAGAAAATAATTATGAAATACTCTGTTATGTATTTTGGTATTGAAAATGGTTTTTATAATGTATTTTTTTTGACAAAATATTTACGTGATATATTTTGATTGAAATGTGGAAATGTCTTCTTTCCTTTATATTTGTTTTGTGTCTTATGATTTTATAACGGAACTTGATTATTTGACGAGTAGTTATGTGATAAACCAAATGACGGGTGGTTCAATGAATACTTGGATGGGTGGTTACCTTATAACCTCCAATTCATTGGGTATGGTAGATGGTCTTATGGCTATTTCATTTAGTGATATGTGTGGAAGTCGACCGTATGGTTATTCCATTTAAGAATTTTTATGTCCCAAGTTACCTTTATATGTTAGGTGTTATTTATATGGGTTTTATGGAAATATTTTGGTTAAAAAAGGTAAGTAATGGTCTTTTATTCAGTGAAGAGTATTTACTACTTCATAAAGGTGAAAAGTATTACTTATTTTAAAGTATTCATGGTTTACTTGTTGTTTTGAAAAACTAACAGTTTTCCTTCTTTGTGTATCCCTTACTAAGCTTTTTATGCTCATCCCATGTTTTTGAAATGTTTTTCACAGGATATAATGTGGAATAAGATCAAGGATGGGATCACAGAAAAGTCATGCTGTCTTAAACATGGAATTAGTCATGACTCTTTTTTTCAAGAGTTCACGTTTTGTAAAAAAAATAAAACTGTGTAGAAGTGTCTACTTTTTAATCTTTTGAGATGTAATAGTTATGTCCTAATTCTCCAAAACTCTAAACCTGAAAAGATCCTCAATGTGAATTATTCATTTAATTCAATATTATGTAAGGTTTAAGGCTGTGTCCTTATAGTTGGTATTAGAGGTCGGTTTAGATAACTTTAGGAGTTAAGGTATTGTTAAATTAATATCCATAAAAGTAATTTATGTTAATATTGAAATTATATAGCATTTACAGATTACCATGTTAATTCATCTAAAATATTTCTATGTTGAGAATGGTTTTTTGTAGAGAAAATAGGGTAGTTGTGATGGGAAGTCATACATAGGGAAATGAACTTCCAAATCAGCATCGAGAGATGGTCAGAATCGGAATTGAACAGTTTAGTACAGTGATGGCTCAATTGATTCAGGTGATAAATGGTGGTTTTGTTTATTGGTGATATGTTGGTTTCTTTTAAAAGAAAAGAGGAGAATGAAAGTCATTTAAGTGTCATCTTGCAAACCATAAAAGAAAAGAAACTTTATAGGGAATTCAGAAAGTGTGATTTTTGGTTAAAACAAAGTTCTTTCCTTGGTCACATTGTTTCAAAAAATGGCATAATGGTTGATCCTGCTAAAACAAAAGTTGTTGAAGAATGGCCAAGACCCACAAATATAAACGAGATTTGTAGTTTTCTTGGATTTTCAGGTTATTAGTAGAGGTTTTTCGAAAATTTTTCACAGTTATCTAGTCCAATGACTAAGTTAACACGAAAATGTGTTAAGTTCATTTGGACAAAAGAATGTGATGATTGTTTTTAGGAACTGAAAAGAAGATTGGTTAATGCTCCAGTTTTGGCACTACCATCCCGAAATGGTGAGTTTTTTATATAGAGTGGTTCTTCGTTGAAAGGACTGAGTTGTGTCTTAATGCAGAATGATTAGGTAATTTCTTATGCTTCACGTTAGTTGAAACCTCATGAGTTAAATTACCCTACACATGATTTTGAATTAGTTGTTGTTGTTTTTTGCATAAATATTTAGAGGCATCATCTGTATAGAGTGATGTGTGAAATATATACTAATAAAAAAAGTTTAAATTATATATTCATTCAGAAATAATTGAGTTAAATTACCCTACACATGATTTGGAATTAGCTACTGTTGTTTTTTGCTTTAAAAATTTGGAGGCATAATTTGTATGGAGTGAAGTGTGAAATATATACTGATCACAAAATATTTAAGTATATATTCACTCAGAAAGAATTGAACATGTGATAAAGGAGATGATTAAAATTAATCAAAGATTATGATTGCACGATCCATTACCATCCGGGAAAATCAAATAAAGTGGCCGATTCTTTGAGGTGAAAAAGTAATGTCTCATTAGCTATGTTATGTTTGGAACGAGATCCTTTGGTTTTTTATTTAATGAACATTGGCATAGAAGTTGTTGGTGCAAGAAATTCTTTTTTTTATCAGGTGTCAGTGAGATCATCTCTGTCATACAGAATAATGCAAGCGCATAAAGAAGATAGTGAGTTGCAGAAAAAGGTAGAGTTGGTTCAGAAGGGTATGTTGCCTAGATTTAATATTGATAATGATTGTGTATTGAGACTTGGAAAGATATTATTTGTACCATATGATTCACATTTGAATAATGAATTGTTATCTGAAGCTCATAGTTCTCTGTTTCCAGTTCATCCTGGTAGTATTAATATGTACAATGATCTTCGGGAGTATTACTGGGGGGATGGAATGAAAATAGATATTACTAATTTTACTATGAAGTGTTTGACTTGTCAAAAGGTTAAAACAGAGTGACAGTTACTGAAAGGGATGCTTCACCCTCTACCGGTTCTAGAGTGGAAATGGGAAAATATATCAATGGACTTTATTGTGGGATTACCAAAGACATCTCGAGGTAATAATGCAATATTGGTTATTTTTGATCAATTGACTAAATCTGCACATTTCTTTCCTATTTGAGATACTTTATCTCTAGATAAACTATCTCGGTTTTATGTTAATGATATAGTCTAGTTTCATGAAGTTACTATCTCCATTGTATCGGTTTGTGATCCCAGGCCTACTTCTAACTTTTAGAAAGGCCTTCAGAAGTCATTGGGTTCTAAATTAAATTTTAGTATAGCTTTTCATCCTCAATCAGATGGACTGTTAGAACGAACAATTCAGACCTTGGAGGGCATGTTATGTGCTAGATCAATGGATTACCAGGGATGTTGGGACCAACATATTTCTTTTGTTGGATTTTCATATAATAATAGTTTTCATTCCAGTATACAGATGGCTCCATTTGAGGCTTTATATGGAAAGCGTTGTCGAACTCCAGCTTTTTGTGATGATGTAGGTGAAAGGAAATTGATGGGACCAGAATTGGTAGAAGAGATGGCAGAGAATGTTCAATTTATTCAGAAGAACTTGAGAACAACTCAGAGTAGACATAAAAGTTATGCAGATAACAGGAGGAAGGATCTTTCTTTTGAGTTCGATGATCATGTCTTTCTCAAAGTTTCTCCATGGAAAAGTGTGATGCGTTTTGGTAAGAAGGGATAGTTGAGTCTGAGTTTCTTTTGAACTTATCAAATCCTGGAGAAGTTGGATAAATTTCACATAGAGTGTATTTACCTCCAAGTTTGTCCTAGGTACACAATGTTTTTCATGTTTCGATGTTGGGAATGTATATGCCAGATCTATATCAAGTTTTGAGCCCAGAGGTAGTTTAGTTGAAAGAGAATCTCTCTTATGAAGAACAACCAGTCCAGATTCTTGACCGTAGAGAGAAAGTGTTGCGGAATTAGGTAATTCACCTGGTAATGGCTTTTTGGAAAAACCTTATGGTTGAAGAGGCAATGTGGGAATTTGAAAATGCTATGAGGGATAAATACCCCCACTTATTTGATAAGTGAATAAAATTTGGAGAACACAATTTCCAAAAGAGGGAAAGGATGTAACATCCCGAGTAAATAAAGAATAATACATTTTTCATATTTATTTATATTTGCGAATTAAATATTAATTTTACTTTAAAGGGGTTGCTATGTTCGATAGCGTACCCGATACACAACAACAGGTTTCTTTGAAATCTTATGTAGCACACTAATAATATAATATTATTATTTTAAATGGTAGATAACTTCTAGCCGTTGTATTGGAAGGAATGAACAAAACTAACTAAAATATGATTATACATGTTTTTTAAATGTATTTACATTCATCCAATAAATGTTAGAGGCTTAAAATGTGAATAAATCCAATTTTAAGCATAATTTACATTAAAAGGCTGATTTACCGCCTTTTAATGGAGAACCATTTTTAAATATAGTTTTGGCCACTTTAATAAATTCTATATGACCAAATAAAAACCTTCTTTATAATGGGGATATCAAAATTTACTTTGTGTAAATTTTTGAATTTTTCTGATAAAGATCATTTTTTAATAAATAGTGAAAATATTGTATTTTAATTCAAAAACTATGCTTTAATATGATATATTTATATGGTTAGATTATCTTTTTAATTGGTTTTAAAGTGAAATTAAAATATATTTTTACCATTTAATTTAATTTTGGGAATTGGAATTAATTTCACTTTGAAATTGGTCATAAAGAAGTATCAATCTTTTGATAGTTATTGTTTCTTAAAAACACGCTATTTGTTTTGATAACGGGAATTAATTTTAAAATTAATTAACACCACTTATAGGTTTTGAACTTGGAAAAATAGACATCATTTTTGAATTTGTAATATCAAATATATATTATTCTGAATTTTTGGTATTTTTTTTAAAACATCAATTTTTGATGAGTAGTGAAACCACATAGTGGTAGTTAAAAAAAGTCTTCTTTGTTTAAATGAAACTTTACCACTTCTGTGAATTGAATTTCAAAAATCTGACATACATGGTTTTTATCAAGAAGTAAAATTTTATTCATTAAGATGGAAATAATTTTTGGTAAATAGTAACTTTTGACTTTTATTTATCGTGGTTAAAGGTAAATAGGGTAATTCAAGGTTAAAAGAATATTATAATAATTCCAAATTACCTTAACACTTGTCCAAACCTCATTGGATGAGACATTAAAGACCCTGGGAGTCTTTGGGTAGAGTTTGGGACCCCATTAAGCCACTTGGGAGTGATAATGACAATTTATATTAATTAATTTAATGTAAAGACAAAATTGACATTTACAAAAATATTTTTGTCATAAATTTTTATATGGTGTTATATAAGTCAAATTTTCAACTATAAATATTAAATATAATTATAAAAATATTTCCTACATGATTTTAATTTTTTTTATAATTTTTAGACAACAAATAAATTAAATTATTTATGACACAATAATGCTGCAGTATTTACCTCATTAATAAATGATTTAAATAAATAAGATTATCATGATTAAAATATTATACAAAACATGTCCAATTATGATTGGATGATTTTATTTCAAACATGAGTCATCTTTTATTTGACCTTAATTAATTTATTTCCATTAGAAACCGAATATAATTATATAATAAAATAATGTTTTCACACTTTCCTAAAGAGCCCCTCCTCCTCCTTATAAAAGGAGACCAATTCTAACCAATACCTCACACCTCTGAAGCCATTTGGCTCTTCCAACCTCTTCCAAATTAAGCTCCCTACATCCCTCTCCTCCTCCTAGAATCCACAACATAGGCATAAGGCACTTCAAAAATCCTTTTGGTTCAAACCAATGGATGTTACCCAAATTAAAGGTAACAGTTTCTCTTAACTTGTTTTCTTTTATTTTACTTATCCAACCCCTAAAACCTTTTTCATTACTTCATTTTGTAACAAAACCAGTATCCTAAATATAATAGGATGTTTTTATGAGGAGGATTCAAACTACACTTACACACACCTACATCTAATGGTTGAAGAATATAATGTATCTGTGGATGGAAAACTAATGCCTCACGAAATGATGATTTTACAATTACATCTTACCGCCTCTTATGGTGGACATTATGATGGCACTGTATTTATATATGATATATATTTTGTTTATTTTTTCTTTATGCTTCTGCAATTTCCTATTATAGCATGCCTTTTTGGTTTCAATAGTGGGTAAATATGATAATCTCATTTGAGGTAGTGCGGACTACCGCCCCCTCAACGTGATGTGATTCGTTAATGACTTATGTGGGATGTATAAAGGATGGAATTAATGATATTATATATGATATTTTACTGTAATTATAATATAACTATGCATCATTATGTTTTAATTCCATAAAAATAAGATATAGAAATTAAAGTAGCGTTCATGCGTACGTACGGCTTACCATCTCCATGAATGGTGCATTTCTTTTCTTACCTCTAAATGTTATGTACTATTATAAATACATGTATATACTGGATATATATGATATATATGATATCTAAATCATGAATACCATTCTGGATATAACGAACTATTGACCACGTGGACAACTTGTAAATATAAGGTGTTTATTTTTGACTCAAGTACCAAATATCGACAAAATGAACGTTATTAACTTAAATGATTACATAATGTTTATAACATGGTAATAAGTGATATAAAATGAATAATAAACTTAAAAAAGGTTCTTAAGAAAGTAATAATTAACTTTAGTTTATTATTCAGGAGATTAAATAATGAACGAGTCTAATTGGACATGAGGTAAGGGACTTCGTCTCAATCTCCTTTCATTGAGGCATATCTTGTTTTAATACATGATTTTCTTTTATATGCTATATAAACCCCTTTAAAGTTTCATTTTAATAAAAGGGAATATTTTTATACGAATCATTTTACTAAATGACAAAAATAATGTTCTTTTTAACGCAAGCAGTGACAACGACCTTTTCCGCCACTGTGAGTATTATTTGATCTTTGGCTTCATCAACAAGTCGTAATGTTTATAAAAGAAAATAATTACGATATACACTTTTATGTATTTTGGTATTGAAAATGGGTTTTATAATGGATTTTTTATGTAAATATATTTAAGTGATATATTGTGATTGAAATGTGTTAATTTTTTCATTCTTTTATATTTGTTTTATGTCTTATGATTTTATAATGTTACTTGGACATTTGAAGGGTGGTTACGTGATAAACCAAATGACGGGTCGTGCCGTGAAAACCAGGATGGGTGGTTACCTTATATCCTCCAATGAATTGGGTATGTAAGTTGGCCGTTTGGCTATTCCATTTAGTGATATGTGTGGAAGTCGACCATATGGTTATTCCATTTAAGAAAGTTTATGTCCCAAGTTACCATTATATGTTATGTGTTCTTTATATGGGTTTTATGGTAAGATTTTGGTTACAAAAGGGTAAGTAATGATCTTTTATTTAGTAAAGAGTATTTACTACTTCATAAAGGTGAAAAGTATTACTTAGGTTAAAGTATTCTTGGATTACTTGTTGTTTTGAAAAACTAACAGTTTCCATCTTTGTGTATCCCTTACTGAGTTTTTAAGCTCATCCCAAGTTGTAGATATGTTTTTCACAAGACATAATGTGGAATAATGTCAAGGATGGGATCATGGAAAAGTCATGATGTCTTAAACATGGAATTAGACAAGACTCTTTCTTTCTAGAGTTCATGTTTTGTAAAAAAAAATAGTAACTGTGTAGAAGTGTCTACTTTGTAATCTTTTGAGATGTAATAATTATGTCCTAATTATCTAAAACTATAAACTTGAAAAGATCATCAATGTGAATTATTCATTTAATTCAATATTATATAAGGTTTAAGGCCGAGTCCTTTTATCGAACATCCGAAACATACCATTGGGTCCTCTTCCAATTCATCTGGAAATATTATAAATTCATTGTTCTTTGAAATATATATAATAGGGTAAGGAATTTGGAAAAACCCAAGCTCATGTGTCTCATGAGACATATCGATGCATAAAAGGGCTACAAGGTGCCCCTTCCTTCACTTATTACTATCCAATGAATTACTCATATGAAAGGGGTAAAAAATAATCAACACAAACATTTGAATTGATACAAGGATATTAGAAGATAATAACATCCCCAGTCTATAAACATAATCATAAACCATCCATAGTAATATGTTTAATGGTATCAAAATAGTATATCCCCAGTCAAAATGATTAAATAACATTAAATAAAATATGATAGATGGTATCATAAGAGAATATCCTTAGAAAAGAATAATATTCAAAAAAGTATATTGTTAATGATGAAAATACTTTAAAAAGATCTTCAAAAAATTCTTTAAGAAAATACCCTTTATACTATGAAATCATTAATTTATTAAAAGTTTCACAATTATAAAATAAAATTTTTTCTTCGAAAATATCCTTGAAAACTTGTAAATGAATATTCAATTGATTGGTGTTTCATGATGTTAGTAAATTTATTTCATTATTTATAAGTTTAAAATTTTCCTCCAAAACTTTTTTTAGAAAACTCATAAATAATTTCTTTGTAAAACAACAAGAATATTTCTTTCAAACAATTTTATAGAAATTAAAAAATGAGTAACAATAAAATAAAATAATCAGAGAATAATAACTATAAAACATTGAAAACGTTTTTATAAAACATGGATATTGAAGAGAAATATTCCCCAGTGGAGGCTTAAAAATAAGTAATCAAAAATAATGATGTGATTGTGAAATCAACCACTACCACTTTGATAACTTTTTAATCATAAGATTCATTAAATAATAACATCAAATGAAATATTAAATATCAAGTAAAATAGGTGAATCAAGATATTAATTTTCAAACACGTCGTATATAGACCATATAATAGAAATACGTTTTGGACATGGAATATGTATCACTAAAGTAAATGTGAGAAGGGAAAACCTTACCTCAGGTCTGACTTACATCGTACTTGTTTGAGACTCCTATAAAATAAATATATATTTATTATAACTTTATTACATAACCACACTTATATATATATCATAACATTTTTGATTTATTTATAATATATTTTCACTATTTTAAAAATTATTTATTAAATCATTGTTTTAGAAACAACTACTTTGTTTTTCATGTATTTTTGGGTTTGGTAGTTCTACTACTTATATTTTTTATTACAGATAAATCATGTATAGAATATAATTCAAGGTATAAATATCATATATATTGAACATATAGATATTTATATTCCTCCAAAAATATTGGTATAGAGAAATGTGTTACAATATTCATGGAGATGGTAGGCCGTATATACAATGAAAGATGTTTTCATTTTTCAATGGATGTAAAGAAATAATGGTAAAGAATAATGAAACCATCACAAATTTTTTTTAATTCATATACATATCATATATAATCAATATTTCCATCTTTATAACCATCCAATAATAGTAGTGATGGAAAACTAATTACACTGTTATATAGAGGTGGTAAGCCGTACATGCACACGAGTGACGTTTTCATTTTATGTAGGATAGAAAAAAGATGGATTATGGATGTAAAATAAATATAATAATATCATAGTAAATATATAATTATAGATTTATTATTTTATTATGGATATAATACATGAATTGGAAGTATAAGGATAAATAAACTTGAATGAGTTAGTAAAGATGATTATCTATTATTCGGTAGACATCCTTTAGATCTTTTATTAATGGGCCTAAAGTGTCTTTTTTAGAAGATAAATAACCTAAATAACTTGGAAAAATATGTTGGGAAGTGGACTGGGTAGGGAAGGGTCAATATACAAGGATCAATGGGGTGTAAATATGTGATAGAGGAGGTTCCATTTAATAATTGAGGTGAATGGCGCCATGGAACTTATTAAAATAACTATAACATAATAGGAATATTCTAGATAAAAATTCTTCTAAATGGAAATTAATTTAAATATAAAGATTCCTGTGTTGAAATAAAATTAACCGATTAAATTAATACATTTTCTGATGTCATTTTAACGCTTATATTTTTTATTAACCCCTTTTTTAACCAATTTTAACATTAACCATGACAACACATTTTAACTGTTAAAGGGTTATAATTTTAAATATAAGGTAACTATTGACACATAAATGGATAAAGGATGAATTTTTAGACCTTATACTATCCTAATTGTCCAATTTCAAAATATTTATAATTTTTAAATATGTTAATAAAATATTATTTTTATAAAATATCATTAATGAAAATTTTGACTCTATTCAATTGATTTGACTTGAAATACATCAAAAAATGTCAAATTAAAATACAATTTTTTAAATCACTAATATTTAACATATATCTATGAGTAGAAAAATTACCTCATTCAAATTATATCAAAGTTTTTTATTTTTAAAAACATTAATTTTATTTTTATGTCAATTAAATAATTACTTCACCAACATTTTGTATACATTTAAGGTAATTATATTTTCACAATTTTTTTATATTAATTACCATGATAAAGAAAAAAAATTTAGATTTGAAAATAGTATTAATAACCGAACATATCCTTTGGTTATATCTATATTAAAAATATTATATTTATTAGAAATATGACTGTGTCATCATTTTACATTTAATTACATAAAACTTTATAAAGGTCATAATCTCATAAAAATGTAAAAAGATCATATAACTATATAATGGATGTATATAGGATAAATTTAATCATAAAATTAAATTTATCTAAGTTTTAGGGCCATTTATTAGTACTTATCATTTTATTTTTAACCTTAATTACCAAATTTACCCTTTACCATGGTAATACAATTTAATGTGGTTATGATTCATAATGACCAAAAAATAAATGATAAATTTTAAATAAATTTGGCCCTATAAATTCCAAATATAGAATCTATTTTTAATGAATAAATTCATATAATTTGTATAAATTAAATAAATATTAAAAAAAATAAAAACAAAATTGATTTTTCAGGATAATGCATTTCTAATTAAAAAATGTTTTTATACCAAATTTTATCATAAAATTGATTATAATGAAACTTATTTAATTATTAATAAAATAATAGAATAAATTTTACTTTTAATAAATTTTAAGAAAATAGTACTTCTAAGACACGTGAAACAGAAATACATTTTTCAAGAAAAAGTTGTACTTTTAACTATTCGCTGGAAAATAAATCTTTTTAGAAAAATAAAAAAATAAAAAAATAATTTTTTTATAGTATTATTGAAAAATTAAAAATCATTTTATAAAATAATTTTTTAAAATTTTGAAAAAATTAATTGTATTATTTGTACAAAAAAAGTAATAAAAAATATTTTTAACAAAACCATATAAGAGGACTTTAATAAAATTTGAGTGTTTATTTCCTACGAATTAATCAATAATATTGTATTGATTATGGACTTTATATATATATAGACAAATATTTTCCATAACATAGTTAATCTTATCCACACCAACCAATTTAATGGCTATGTTATAATGGTCATGTTAAAATAATAATATTTTAGTAGTATATCATGATTTATTTAAGCTAAGTGTCGATGTTTTGTAATCTAAAGTATTCTTTTAAAATATTGGTGGTTTCATGTGTCACACTATATCAGAGAAATTAAATTTATTTAAAGAATCCTACTATAAAATCTTTGGGTGTTATATAGATTTTGACTACACATTAATCTGTCACACATTGATGAAGGTTATGGGTACAATAGAAGCATGTGATGGTTGGTGATATATCAAAATTTTTTTAGTATTTAGTTTAATGGAACATAAGGAGATGATATTGCATGTTTAATTTATAATTTATTTATTTATATCTAACAAAAATAAACACCTTATATTCAGATCCTTTGCATGATGATGTTGTTGATCTTCCAAAAGATCCTTATTGGAATGCCTTTGTTTCAATGTGAGGATCTAAGGGTAAAATCCATTTAGAGGCTATCCACAGATGCTTCTATGATCTCTTTGAAATAAAAATTGATTTTTGTGTGTTAGTGGGGAAAATCAAATATATTTTTTCATTTGTCTTTATCGCTCATCCTTTGATCTTAAAAGAATATCTCTTGCATTTCTCTTTCCTAAGAGGGAGATAAAAAAAGTAATTATAGGGGTAATTCATTGTGGGGAATAATACTATAAATCTTGGTTATCCAAATATTATAGACATAACCATATATTTATAGAGATATGGTTCAGGATAAAATATTATTTAATTTCATATCGAACGTTAAATAATATAATAACCACCAGAAAACACCATGCCATAAAATAATAATAATAATATTTTTTTATGGAATGATCTATCTTACATAGTGATGAATATTATTTATCAGCTTTCAATCAAATATTCAGAACTAGATGCGATCATGGTCGTATCAAACAAGTCAGAATTTATTGATAACATTATTAAAATACATAATTATCTTAAAAAAAAATTTTATTCACAAACCAATAAATTATTACTTAGTAAATATAAAATTAAATAAATAAAAAAAATTATTCACAATCTAGTGAATAAACATTTATTTAATTTATATGATCAATAATATGTGAATAAAAATATTCCTCACTCTTGAGAATAATATTTATTCCACTAATTAAGTTTAAACAGAATTTAATCAAGATTAACGGAAACACCAGTGTGTGACTCTCTAAGATTCATTCCTATTGGCATTAGGCCGACTTCACTATAGTCCATGATTACTATCTTGAAATGGGTCAAGGAACCCAAAAAAATGTCACAATAATTACATCAACATAATACACCCACTTATGTAATATAACTTCCTTGTCACAATATCTCATTAACTAGGTTTCACATTCGTGTCATCATCCAATGTACTCGATACGTATTTCTTTGAATTTTTGAAGTAAATATTCTTACACAAAGGCCATCTAATTTAAAGAAACATTTATATTTAAGCCTATGGGTCAAGATATCAAGTTCCATAATGATATAAGAGAAAAATACTTTCTCAAATTATTTATTAGAAACATTTTATCTGTGATGCACCCAACATATCTAACCTCACCATGAGCAATTATAGTAATGATTTATGAAATAAATCTATGTATGTGAGTGATAATATTCATTATTAATAATAATATTAATGTCCAACAAACATTACAGACACTAACATAAAAGAATGCATGATGACAAAAAAAACATGTATAATTCCTATCAACAGGTCTGTTCTTATAATCTTTAGTCTTGGAGATTACTAAATGAGAACTTCATGAAAAGAATCATCATATTATTATGAGTAATCACACCTAGAATTATATATATTATGTTCCCTATTATAGTATTTTATCGGATTATAGAGTTATATTTAAGAGATATTGTCTTAGCATCTAATGGTTCTCATCATTATTGGGAACATCTAAGACCATATTAGTGCGGCATATACTATGGGACATTATCTCATCAATGTTATGAAGAAGAAAAATCAATATGTGATAAGATATTTAAATTAATATTCACTTATTTTAATATGCATGCAATCCAATGTACAAATTATTGGGTTCTAGAAAACCAACACAGATTGTTTTGGCCAGTATGACTCGAAGTTCATTTTTCCATATAAAAGATCCATTTTAGTCAAAAATGTGTATCACATATCGAAAACTGAAAAAAAATATCAAATTGTTTTCAAAATATAGAAAAACTATCCAAATATTATTTGTGACACGTAGGAATTGGCCGAAAATCAATCTAATACATGATTAATGAATAATATCCTTAATATATGTATATATATAATTTGTAATTAATAATATAATTTATCATATGTGGATTATATATCATATGAATTATAATTTGTTAAAATTTTTATTTAATGTAACTGAAATCAACAATGGATTTATTACAGGAATAAGCTTTTAAACAGAGGTTGATCTTTGAAAAAATCATTCTATAAGAGTTATGATATTGGATATTGGTTGTAAATTTTTTGGATTATGTATATATATCACGTAAATGTATTTCTTTTAATTTTTTAATTGAAATGAGAGTACAATGTTATATTTTTATTTCAATAATTTTTTTTGTATATTTTTCTTTTTATTTGTTTGTTTTTTGATTGTATTTTCAATTATAGAGATTCTAATACTTTGCAGTAGCTGGATGGCCTTTATTAGTGCTAAATGAAAACATAGTTCGAAAAACATTTATCAACCCTTTTACTTACATTGATAAATTCATCCTTTATTAGTGCTTTAAAAGTTCACATAAAGTTACCAATTATCAGTGGTCGTAAAAGTGTTTATAAAGGACATATTTATTAGTACTAAAAGAAAGTGATGATAAATGAACCCTTTATCAGTGATTTCTAGCATAGATAAAGATCAATCTTTTTTAACATCACTTATGTTCTCAAAACATTTTTTGCAATAACAAACCTCTTTATTAGCACTATTTAAAGTTCTATATGTAGTAGTGCCTTTACAAACTCTAAAAACCATTGGCAAAAGGTATATTTATAAGACAAATTATATCATTAAAAACCATACATCAATATATAAATATATTTATATTGACAAAATATATTTTAATGAAAATGATTTATATATATGGGTAAATATATATTTATATTCAATATATAAGATATTTAATTAAAAATGGAATATAAAATAAAAACTAGGTATTATAAAAAATATTATTTCATATAGAAATATATATTGATATATATATATATATATAATTATCTTAAATATAATTTGTATAATACATATTTATGAATTATATATCATATTTATATGTCATATATTAACTGTAAAATCTTTATAATTTAATTTAAATATAATATTTATTAAAAATATTGATGTATTAATATTAATAGATATTTTATTACAATTTTTTTCAATTTCATTTTTTAAAATTGACATATATATCAAATAATAAGTTTTGAATTTTTAGCTAAGAAAATTGATTAAGTATCTTACACATAATATGTCACATAAAAATTTCATACGTAAAAATATGAAATTATGTAAATTTTATAGAGATATGCATAAATAGAAATAAAACCTTGTTAATATTATTGGTTTAGTTTTTTATTTATTATTATATAAAATTAAATTTATCTTGTTTTTGAATTACAAAATTTTATTCCTTTTTTATATTTATATTTGATATATACTATTTGTTATGTTTTAAATAATATACATTTATACACATTTAATTTAGTAATTTTTTTTAATTTTTTTTAGTATTTTTTAATTTTATTTATTTTTAATATTTATTTACATTTATTGATCGAAATTTAATTTTTTTTAATAATGTGGTAATTTAAATAACTAATATGTGTATTAATTTAAATTTTAAAATATATTGATTTTTTTAAATTTATATAATTAATAACTCTAAATCATATTTTAATATTTTCTCAATATATTCGTCATTTAAAAAAAATTCACTCTATTTTAAGATCCATTGATTTAATATTGTTTATTAAATAACAATTTTATGTGTTTTTTTAAATTTTTATCATATATTCATTTTAAATATTTATTCATTCAATTTTTTATAATTTATTCTTTTTAGTGTCTTTATAAATAATTATTCATTAATATATTTAATTTTCTTAAAATATAAATATACAAACACACATAGAGATATCAATATATAATATATTTCCTTAAATATGATTTATACAATACCAAAAATGTACACACTTTAAATATTTCATGTATTTAGTGAAAATAAATTATAATTAAAAATTAGTCTTGATTATAAATATTGGCTAATTCATATTGAGTAATAGAAATTTAATAAAATTCCATATGTTTCTTCAATTTAACATAAATCAAACTTGGGTTACATAAATTTCACCCACACATATACATAAATAATGAAATTTTATATAGAAGCACACACACACACACACAATATTTCTATAATATTTTCCATTTTTATCATTCCTTGTAGAATTTAATGTATTAGCATAATATTTTTAATATATATTATGATTTTAATTAGTAAATGTTATATTATTTTTTATATTTTAATTTAATATATACTATTTATTACATTTTAATATTTTTTCAACTGTTTTCTTTTTTTAATGTTATTTTCCATTAATAATATTAATTATTTTCCACATTTTTGAAATTTATTCATTTTTAATCTTTCTTATTTTTAATATTTTTTTTTAATTTTATCCATTTCTAATATTTATTTATATATATTAATTAATGAACATTTAATGTTTTTAATTTGGTTGTAATTTATTTAATTAATTTATTTTTCTTCATTTAAACATATATTAATTTTCAATTTTTCTAAGAATCTATCAAATTAATAACAACTATTAATTCTTTTAATGTTTTTACAATATATTCAATTTTAAACAATTAAATTTTACCCTTTTTTAATATTCATTCACTTAATATTATATAGTATTATTTATTCATCGATAATGTTACTTATGTTTACTTTTTTTAATTTATTCATTTTGGTTATTTATTTGAAAAATTATTTTTATAATTTATTTACTTTTAATATTTGGTAGACATATTTACTCATTAACATCAAGTTATTTTAATATTGTTGTATTGTACTTAAATAATATGAATTCATCTTCATTTTTATTTTTTAATAGTTTATATAAATAATAGAACCTATTCATTTTTTAATATTTTTTAAAGTCTTTTGATTTTTTGTTATTAAATTACACTCATTTATAACATTCATATATTTAATAATGTTCAGTCATTAATAACATAATCATTATTTATTTTTTAAAAAGTTATTTATTTTTAATATGAAATTGTTAAATATTTCCAAATTTAATTTATGTAGTTTATATCAGTTCTTTTTAAAAGGCCCTGATGAAGATTTTCTGTGTCAACTTTAAAATAGAAATATCTAATTAAACCTATATTTTTCAGTTCTATCTCTGAGTGATGAGAAGGATATTTATTTCAACACTACTATTTATCTTCTATAAATATAGGTTTTATCAGTGATTTATATTTTATCACAGATAAATCCTATATTTATTATCATTTTTTGGAATTGGTGATAAGACACTTCCATTTTCTAAAATATACCCCTAATACAGAACCCTGCCACTCACATTGTTAAAGCTCTCGTAGAATTAAACCTTCACTGCCGCTCCCCCTCGAACTTCTCAAATGAATCAACACTCTCAAAATCTAAGGTATGTGATTCATTCTAGTATTTTTAGTTGATTTTATAATGATTGTCTGTTTTTAATTTTTCTAGATGGATAGGGATTATCTTGCTTTATGTGAGACTCGAAGAGGGTCGAGACCCACTGATCTGGAGTGTCTCATGCACCACACCGCCACACCAAGAATTCCATATTTTATATAATATACTTCATGGGGAATCAATTGAGTTTTCTTCAAATAGAATAACCAATATTTTAAGTGGTACACCAGTAAAACTTAATCATAATGTTTAATGATTTAAACTACTAGAAAAACATCAAGTGTGGATCATGATATTCAATGCTTTCACAATAAATTATAAAGTTTGAATTATGTTTCATATTTTCTTAAATTTTCTTTATAACATTAATAATTATATATAATAATTTTCTACCTTTATCTTTAATATATTTATTACTAGGATAGCTACCCATACCATAAAAACAACAAAAACAACAACTTATAATTAAATCTTCATGTTACATGTGGAACAAAGACACATTCATCATAAGGGGAAAGACTAACTTTCAATATCAAAAATCTTTTGTGGTAACATAATATCCAATTTAATTTTAATTAATTTCTATAAATTAATGAAATTATATTTTTTATGCTTAATTAGAATCATTTAATAAAGAATTGATTTTATTTGGACTATTATCGGAGGAAAATTCTATAGTCTTGAAATCACTATAATAATTCTTAAATATATCTCTTTTTTCTTAAATTATTTATCACTTTTTCATATTCAAACACGAACCCTTTTATTTTAATTTATATTTTTTATCTCTAATTGGGATATAATATATTTAAAATTTGAATATTTTTTATAATCTATTATTGATTAGTCATGATTTGTTATTTTATAGTTTTCTATTTTCTTAAATTTGAATATACTGCATGTTTACTTTATTTTTGTTATTTTATATTATATATAAATATATATATATATATATATTTCATGATTTATATATTGATTATATATATATATATATTCATAAAACCAACGCTCAATGAAATGGATTAAAATGGTTAGAGAGTTTATTTTCCTATTGTTTTCTTCAAACATTCTCAACAAAACATCATATTATTTTAGTATAATATTTTTATAGTTAAATATCTTATATTTGACCCCTTCATTTTAAATCATGTGTTATGAATTATATTGTTAAATTATTAATTTGTTTAATATACATATTTTATTTTATATTTATGTATAATAAGAGAATAATATTTATTTTTTTCATCATAAAACTATCATATGCATTTTCTATTTCAATGATCATTTTCGTGAATTAAATTTCTAAAACATGGGAAGAATACTTTTTGAAATTAATTTTATGATATTTTGATAGTGTTTATCTGATAATTCATCATCATGGACTCTTTATAAATAAAGAAAGTAATTATATTATCCAATACATCATATTTTCAAAAACTCATTTCCTATAATTTGTGGTTTTAATATTCTTATGAGAAATTAAATTTACATCTGTAATGAATGGATATTTATATTAGAAAAATAGTTTGAAATGTTTTTTATCATTGATATAAAATAATTTATTAAGTAGTCCCTTTTATGGTTTTATTTTTAATAATATCATAAATATCATTTATACGGTTCCACCAGTAGAAAAATTTGAGAAATATCAATAAATGACATTCCAATAGAAAAATTTCATATTTATTCTAGATAAAACTTTATATCTTCAAAGAATGGTAGAACTTATATTATGTTTTATAATATAATGTACTTGAATAATCTCTCTAACCTCGATTGAAGTTAATTTTTGTTGACTAAATTAACTTTTGAAGTAATAAAAATGAAATTTTCTTCACTAACTAGTTTAAAATTTATTTTAAACACTCTTATATCTCAATAAAAAACAAGTTCATTCTATTTAAAAATTCAAAAAATAGATCTTTATTACACTATAATTCTGATACTTTGTTTTTATGTCAATTTATATAATCATTATATTCCTACATTTTCTTTATTTTCTTACATAATCAATATTATTAAATCTTATAGGATAAATTTGAATAAACAATGTAATGATACTAATCATATGACAAAAGTGCATGATGATGGAATTAAAGGGTTCATCAATTTTTCAATATAGCAAGAATAAGACCCTTCTTAAATCCTTTGTTCATGATTAAAAAGTTTTTATTCCAAAAAAATTTGTTCTTAAGAGTTGGGAGAATAATTTATCTTCCACAAAATAGATTGGATATATAAATGTTGGACTAAACATAGTGAAAATGTTAATTTACTTATTTATTGAAGTGATACTATGATTTATGGATCATTTTATATGAATACTAGTTAAAATAATGATAAAGATCATATGGAAAAAATGGATATGGAAATTGATGATAAACATTATGATTATCCAATACTGTTTGAGAAGTTATGTAGCTATGATAAGAGACCATTTTATACCAATTATACTAAATACACAATATTTTCAATTTTTATTAAAGATATATAATTTTAAATCCAATAGCAGATGGAGGAACACAAGCTTTATAAATCTGTTTAGTCTCTAAAATAATATGCAACCAAAATATACAAATCATCCATTTTAAATAGATAATTATAAATTAATTCTACATCCCATGGGAATGGTCTCTAAAAAACTCATACCTCTCCATATAATTTCCTATTGATTCAAAATGACCATGAATCAATCAAAAAATATCCCATATGTGGTGAAATTCGATATAATAAAGATGAATCGAGTCCTTAGTAAGATTTGTGGTACTTTCATATTAGTCCAATGTTTAGAAGACAATATGGATTTTATGTTACCCTCTAATAATTTACATGGCATGTAGATATAAGAACTAAAGATGGGAAACTACATCACCTAGAAAACCCTACTATGTGGAAGAAAATTGATCATGAGTATCATGAATTGAGAAATTATCCAAGAAAAATATTTATTTTATTAACTGTAGATGGAATAAATCCTTTTGACATACAAAGTAATACTCATAGTACTTATCTAGTTATTTTGGTAAATTATAACTTTCCATCACGGTTATGCATGAAGAAAAAATAAATTCTATTGTATGTGCCTGTATCAGGACAAAAGGGACTTAGTAATGATATGGATGTCTTTTAAGATCTATTGATCAAAGATCTAAAATTGATCTAGGATAAAGGTGTTACATTGTATGTTTCTCAAAGAATTGAATAATTTATTTTGAGATCCATGTTTTACTTGACGATAAATGAATTTAGTTACTATGAAAATATTTTAGGACATATAACATTAATGGAATGTTAGGGAGTCCCATTTGGTAATAAATTACACACTCAGTTTAGCTGCAAAATTCCTCAAAGACTACTTTTTTAGGACATGAAATAATTGTTACCACAATGACATAAATATAGATCAAGGAAAACATCATTCAATGAGAATATAGAATAATTTATATGACAATATTCACTAACAGGTGATCAGTAGTTCCAGAAACTAAAAGATATTGACTATGTTTTTTAGTAAACCATTTACGAAAAACCATATGAAATCAGGTTAGAAAAATAGATCAATTTTCTTTGAATTACTATACTAGAATTTTTTGTATACTGGGCATTTTCTTGAAGTCATTTATATTGAAAAACTATATTTGATAATGTTTTCGAAATGTCACTAAATTTTCCAATGAAAATAAAATATAGAATCAAGGCTAGGTTTGAAAAGATTAACATGGGGATAAGGGATGATTTGGCACAGATTCAGGGTGAAGGAAAACATTTTATTCCCAAATAATATTACACTCTATCCAAGAAAGAAAAAATTTAATTTTGAAATTTATTTAATAGTGTATATTTTTTGGAGAAGTATTCATCAAATATCATGAAGGCTATCTCTATGATTAATTTGAAGTGGCAGGGTCTAAAATCATATGACCATTATGTTTTGTTGCAATATTTGATGTTGTTTTCTTTACATTACATTCTGCGTAAAAATTTATGATATAAATTATCAATACATGTCACCATTTTGAAATCCATATGTAGCAATTTTATAACGCCAATGAATTTTCCAATCACTAATAAGGTGATTATAATAATATTATATGAATTGGAGTTGTTATCCCCCGCTATTCATTAATATAATTCTCCACTTGAAGGTTCACTTGTTTAGAGATATTCAACATTGTGGACCTATCAATTATAGATCGATGTAGTCAATTTAAAAATAAATATATTTTTTGATAGGGTAAGTCAAGAATCGAAATCATGTAGATGGTTGTTTTACCATATAATATATATTTGAAGAAGATATTGAATTTTATACTGATTACCTATTGGATGCTTATAGTATCGGTCTCTAATAATATTGTTATAGTGGATATATTATGGCCAATTTTATTTCTAGAAGATATTTTATTAAAATTATCATCATAGAGCCGGTGAATGATCACCTTTCAATTTTATATAATAGTGTGAAGGTTTCTCCATATGTTTACCCCCATAAATTAAGTCATTGACATTTGAATCAATAAAGGGATGAAGGATGGGTATGAAATACACATAATAAATAGTTTATAGAGTATTTTTGAGATCATATTTATAAGGAGTTATCTAAAAATATGAATTCAATCACTTTACGACTTTAATGTCTATCCATGGGACTACATTTAAATGTTATATCTTATACTGGTTTTGTAATTAATGGTATACATTATATATAACATAATAATATGAATGCAATATAACTTAACATTTTGGAGTTATTATTGTGGAGGAATCGATGCATGTATCCCTTTTCAAGGTATATAAATATAATTTATACAGATATTCCATATTTTGGCATCATTAAAAAGATATATGAATTTGAGTACACAACATTTCAATAGATGATTTTCCATTGGAAATGGGTTGATAACAAGAGTGGAGTGAAAGTTGATTAATTGGGCTTCATGAAGGTGAATTTTAATATGGAAGGTTATAATGACAAGGCTGTCATAATGTAATAAAAAGTAGTGTTAGTATATTATGTCTTAGATATAGAAAATAATAATTGGTCAATTATTCCATTAAAAAATAAAATAACAACTTGGTCAGTTGAAAATTCAATTGAGGATGACCCTTTCATTGGGAGATTACCATCAGTTCAATGTGGTCCCAATGCAGAAAATGTCTTATACATTAGAGGGGAGTATAAAGAGGGTATTATGATACTCGATAGAGGATGGAAATACCTTGAACCATTGAAGGGAAAAGAGATTTCAATGATTAGGTAAACATTATTTTTAATATACCATTATTTTCCTCATAATATTATGTGTTCTCTACTACATTTATGTAATCTAAATTGAATCCTTAACTACTAGTGCAGATAATAAATTCTTCACTTGATGATGCTACCAATCCTAAGGAATAACTGAAAGTTGATGATGAAACTGCACAATTATTAGGGGGTCAAAAACAAGTTGATCTAAATAAAAACTAATGACCTAACATCACTATGCTACATAAAATTATCTTGGAATGAAGAAATGGTATAAAATTTTATTTTAGTTAGAATTAACATAACCAAACTGTTGAACACAATAAGGCAATGTTCATTAGTTATCCCGGACTCATAATGGGAATGTATATGACAACTGATAAAGATATATTACATAATGTCATGCCTATATTAAAGACAACCATATGGGAAGATATGAATGTAATTTTGTGATATAATTTCTCTATTTTAGAAAAAAAATATATATAAAGAAATATTGATCTAGTTTTCATTATCACTTGTGGAATTTATTTATTTTAGACAATTTTCATAATAAATATGCATTAATGTTCTCTGTAAAATCTCATAGAGGCTTCAAGACACTTATTACAAATTATTATCACAAAGATGATGAGGGGAATGTAAACCCCCATTCACCAGTTACATATGAATACATTGTAAACTAGGAAATGTAAGAATATTTTATTATTATCAATTATTATTAAAAATTTCAGGATCTTTGTTATTGAAAATATTTTATTTGAAAATATTTATTTTATCCAGCATGTTTTTTTTATTTTATGAAATAGTGAAGGAGTGATTAAAACAAGCTACGTGCATTAAAACCCATGTAGCCTAACCATAAGGAAATGATGGTATATGATTCACTTAAGAAGAAAATATATTTCATTTTAAATCTATAATAAAAGGTTTATGTGATATGAATCGTCATATGTTCCTTTGTTTATATACATCTTGATGAATCAAAACCAAAATCCACATCCATCCCATGTCATGTGCTATGGAAGGAGGCATTTGTAAATAAAGAGGGTAAATATGTTGATGAGATATCACACCCCAACCCAAAAATTCTCTTTATTTTATTTACTTATGGGATTTCTTTTGTTCTTGGACTACCTTAGTGTTCATCGCTTGAAATTGGGAGTCTTTGGGCACGCAACACATGTCACAAGGTTAACGAGAATAGTTTTCCAAATGATTTGGAAACTTTATGAAAACATATATTTTTTTCATAGATCCTAATTCACATTTGGTGCATGGTTGACCAAACCCTGTGGCTACCCCATGTGTGTTCCTATAGGATCCTAATATGGGGAAAATGATTGGTTAAGAGTTTTCCAAACCGTGTGACCTAAACTGTGTTCCATGTATTTTTTTTCAAAAAACAATAATAATTAAAATAAAATAAAATATATTATTAATAACAATTAAAACCCTAAAAGTGGTTTCTTCCTCTTCCCCTCCACATTTTCTTAGTGCCTCACCTGAAGGGGTTTCCCCTAGACTTGTGCTGCTCCTCTATTCTATTCCATTTATTGGAAAAATATCTTTTTGATTTATGGTTCAATCTTCACAGTTTATCCATGCCTATTCTCCTTATACTAATTACTCTATTTAAGGGTTTTTTCCCATGTGGTTTGTGAACAATGGTTAAACCCTATCCTGATATGGGGTTCATTTTGGTTGTTTCCTAGTTCATAGGGATTGTAGGGATTGATTGAAGATAATTTTTTCCTCAACCATTAAAGGAAATGTTTTTTTCATCAGTTTTAGGTAGGTATTATTACATTAATATTATTTTGCATAATTTTATTTAGTCATTTTCTGATGTTTTTTTATTATAATTTTATAGTGAACCCTGGACCTCCTTGAGGTGGATTTGGACCACCGTTGGCGAAGACGATGAATTGTGGCTCCTTATATGTGACCTATACACATATACATATAAGTATGTATATATAAAGCCATTTTTTACATATTCCAACATAGTTATGGGGACATATACATCAGACAAGGGGTATATAGATATATATCATGGTGTTTACATATTTAGGGTGTCTTGAGGATCCTTAAAGGTGACTTGCGTGTATATGAAAATATAGAAAAATATATAAGGACCCCATTATATATATTTACTCACTATAATATCAATATGTACATTGGGTATAAGTATTCTTATATATATATGTGAAGGTGCATATTCATTTAAGAACAAAATGAAATATTCAAGTGGCAAACATTAATGACATCATGTTTTGAGGTAGGTACTGCATGCCCAAACCATTATAATGAAATATATTATTTAATTGTGATTTTATGGGTTGTATTCAATATATTATGATGAAAGAAAAATATAGAAATGTTTTGTTATTCTCAGAGTTTTTTCACCCTATTTTTCAATGTTATCCTCTAAGCATTGATATGTGTGTTCTTGACATTTTCTAGCTTGCTTCAAATTGTGAAACATTTTAAATTAAATAATTTGTTCTAAATTATTTTGTACATGAAACTTGGGAATGTCAAAAAATTGAATTTTCCACTCATCTGGTCTTCCATAAAAGATTAAATACTTTCCTTATTTTCAAAAGATGTTCACAATGCAGTTTCAAATGGAAAAGGTTTGTTTTCAATTGCTAAGATCCATTTGGAACCATTACATATTTCATAGAAAATGGTTTTGAACTCTCATGAGGTGAAGGCCCATTTGAAACCATTGAAATATTTTTTGTATGATGGGTGCCTCTATAGGTTTCCTCCATCTTGGGAGGGTATCTACATGGATGGTGTTGGGATGTGGGAATTGAATGCATGTTGGCAATCATATTAGTCACATGTGTGTGATAACCTACCCACTTCTCATTTATATTATGTTCATGGGATCTTAGAATTCATATAGGTGTTGATAGATGGTTTATATCTGATTGAGTAGATCCATATGGTAGAGATAGTCCTTATGGGGTATGACAAAGGTGGGGCTAGTTTTGAGCATCCAGGTTGGTTCTTGACTATAGAGTTTTATCATACACGAACAAATTGATCCAATCGAAGTGTGTCTAGGGTATCTCTAGGGGCATCTATAATATTACCATAACACTATGATATATGTTAAAATATCATTTTTGGTAGTTTAGTTTCTTATTTTGAGGTTTATTTATAAAATCATTTCACTTTACGCTTATACTGGAAACTCTAACACCATATCATGATATATATATGTCCTGTTTACCACCATGATGTAGTTCTTTATGATATTATTTTGGATGTAATATTTATTTCATTGTATATATCTACTTATAAATTGGTTTTTTAAAATTCTATAACTATTTCAATAGTGTTTTAAGAATTAATAGACACAAATTGTTTTTGAAAAACATCAACTATTTATTTTAAAACAAGGAAATGAAAACATATATTTATTATTGTATTTAAAACTAGTATGAAATATCTTTATTTTTAAGGGTAACATATAAATAATTGTTTAACCTTTTTCATTATGAAATAAATTTTAATGGTCACACCTATATTCTTAACCATTTTCAGCTCCATATTGCTCATGGAGCAAGAATGGTTCTATGGTTTATGGTGACCATGGGGTCACCCAGAGGTATGTGTAGTAGATTTTAGTTATTTTCTACAAAAATTATGTTATTTATTCCTATTTATTTATTTATTTTTTAGGATAAATCATTCCCAATTGAGTTATATCAGATGCACGATATAAGTTTATAACTTAAGGGGGTTGAGAACACCTCTCCAGCATTGTCTCAAACCATCTTTGGTTCTTGGTTTAAGGATAATCTGGGGTGGTTCGTGACATGAAACACACACAAAGTTTTTGATTCATGTGTATGTTTGGAATAATAGTAATTCATTATTCTTTATAATAGTTTTACATACAAATATCTCTTTATGTTAAAATATTATCAATATAGTTTAGATATAAGAAACATTATCGACTATACCGGAAGAAAAACTACTTTCAGTAGTAATGAAGCATTCATAAAATTATATCTGTGTTATTGGTACATGTTTTGGAGTGTCACCTGGAATATATTTTAAGAAGAATAAATAACAAGAAGAAACATATGACATGATTAAATGCATACATGCACATATAAATGATTTGTGTTATAATATTGTCCAGTTTGGTTTTGTAGAGAAATATATATGAAAGGATCAAAGAGAACCAGTAGTGAAACCATGATCAGCACATAAAGAGCTAAATGACCCGACAAGCTTTGGGGATAGCCATTCCCCTAAACCACCTACCTTACCCAAGTTAATAAAAAATTTCTCTACACTTTATCCTAAATAAAAATGAATTAACTACCGATAAAATTATATTACACAAACTTTTGGGGGTGATTTTTTTGTGGTTTATATTTATTAATTACCATGAATCATCATGTTGGAATGGGTATAGGGTACAATGTCCCATGAGACATGATAAATTCTAAAAAACTACTAAAATATCACATGATTTCGGGTATTGATGTTTCTTCTGATCCAATCACTGAGTTTATTGTACCACTTGATAACTAGGATGTTACTATGTTCAATAATGCTATTATAAATTTTATAGAATGAGCCTATAATATTCTAAATATTCATGAGGTATATCCTTAACGATTTTTTTTCAAATGAAAATACTTTAACAATTAATTAGGAAATTTCTAAAATGAGGTATGGTATAACATATGGATAAAATAAAGGCTAAATAGATAGCCAACTAGAATAGTATAATGAATCCATAAGAAATAAAAAAATATAATGAGAGTTCCTTCACCTTACCTATTCTGCTACCATATATATTCCGATTATAAATTCATGAAGATAAAAAATTAAAATAAGGAAATATTTCATACATTGAATAGTAAGAAGAAATATTTTTATATATAATTACCGATGTGGTTGTTTTAGAGAGTATAAATGATATAATAAAGTTTTAATAACTGAGTATCTTAGTTATGAATATATACATGAGGCATATTTTCATAATCCCTATATCCAAAAAGTTGATTAGGATGGGCCCGTAAGGGGCATAGCATCGCTCTGCTAGGGTTCTCGTGCCGCCTCCCCCTTCCTGGATCTGTGCTCCTTCACCATCCTAGTTCGACTAGTCTGGGTGGTGGTTCTATATTGCTACGGCCTTAGTTGACTCATTACGCACACACTGGTTTCTTTCTCTTTGAAGTAGTGTTGAATCTGTGCTTGAGTTCCTAGTCCGGTGGTCTGAGACTGTCCCTTCGTCCAGTTTTGGGCGTTTGAAGGTGGAGTGTTGTTTCTGTGGAATTGTCGAATGGCGGCGTCGGGATCTGGTTTTCTTGGAGCAGATGAGGTGCCTTTTCTTCTGTTTCTTCTTCCCTTTTTTGTTTTAGTTGGGGTTCTTGATGTTTTCTGGGATGCGTTTTTGAGGATGAGTTGTTTTTTTTTGTTTGGGGAAGTCCGCTTCGTGTTGTTTTGTATCAATCTGGTGCTGGATTTGTGCTCGCCGACTTCAACCGGGTTGTTTCATGTCCACTTAGGGCTTGGATCATGGTCTGGTTTTTCGTCGGTGTTGTCGAAGGACGTTGGTGAAGCTTAGTAGTGATCCAGTTGAAGCAGATGAATTGTTTTTCCGTTTATTCGAGACAGACCATGGTTTGTGCATTAGGGTTTGTTCTCCGGTGGACGGGATGAAGGTGGTGGTCTGACAGTGCTTTGGAGATATCATCAGCTGATGGTTCTGGAGTCTTCTTGCAATGATTGGTGGCACTTGGTGATGGATCCTGGTTTTCTGGCGACGACCCTTTCGATGGTCTCACCGGCGACCGGTATGGATGATGTGCATGATTCGATGCAGTGTGACGGTTTGACCTATAGTGACTGTGATTCAGTGAAGGCGACGTGTGATGATGGGTTCGAGTATCAAGGTGTGGAGCGTGGCTTTTGAGGGATGTTTTTTGGTATAAATTTGAAATTTGAATTCTGGATTCAGGGACTGTTTGTATGGGTAATGGGAACCCATAAACCGGCTATTCAAAAAAGGAAAAAAATGTTTCGGCCCTCTATCTAAAAATCGATTTACTATATTCAATATAGTTAATAACTATTATTATTTTCTATCAGTGTATATACTACTTCTATATAATGGAAAAAACATATGAAGAAATATTTGGATTCATTAATCCCACTATCAAGTCTATAGGAAACATTTATTTGGAATTGATGGAAATTGAAAATAAAAAATTCTACAGAGAAAGAATCTTGAAAAAACAAATATATAAAAGACTCATCTTGATTCCAAAAATAACATAGTAAATGTTTAAAATAAAAACATATAAAATCTATTTTTATTTATTTATTTTATTATTATTTTTAAATTCATTAAATTCTCATCATAATTGATTTGGATACGCCAAATGTTTATTTTTTGGATCCAATGAATGGATTTCCATAAAAATTACCACAAATGATTCTGATTGTGATTTTTTATTCAGTAAAATAATTTTTTATAAATCAATGAATTATTTGTTTCATTTTTCATTTTAATGAGAATTATGTTCTGATAGAGTGATCTTAAAATATAGGCAAAATTATGGTATGATGTTGGTGAAAAAAATTATAAGACTTTGTATTTTTTAAAATGAAACAAATTAAGGTATATATAGTATGATATAACAATAAAACAAATTCTATTTTTTACTAATTTTGTTCAATTTCTCTATACTGTCTATAGTTAAATTACAATTATTATTATGGATGTTACATTTGAAAATTTATGAAAGATATCATATACAATAAAAATAATATCACCCCCAAAATAGTTAATTTATAAAGGTAATTAAAATTTCATTTGAAATATTTATTAATTATTTTTTTCTATATTTTTTTAGTACTACAAAATTTTTCAAGAATCTTCATGCACAAAAGGAGAAGAAAATTTGTTTAGATATGAGTGGGAGGAGTACATAGTGTCAGAATTGTTATCAAAATCAAGTTTTGGTGATTACCTATTATGTTTATGTTCTAGTACTATCTATGTCCCTAGAGATATATTTTTGATATGAATCATAATGCTTATATATTATTTTTGACCTTTTTATCAAGGGGAAGTATAATATAGGGTTATAATCTATGGATTCTGGTAGAGCAATTAACATGTCTAATGCTCTTAATTATTGTTAGAGAATGTACTTAAAGGTCAATACATATATTGTGGTGATAATGAAATAGTTCAAGGATCCTTCAACCCACAAATATGAAGATTTATTACCAACTTTATAGGAAGGTACTTTGAAGAAGATAACCACATTAGTTTCTTTTTTATACAATATAAATGTTTTAATTTAGTTAAAAACACATGTCACATAGCTAAATAATGAAAATAATATTATATTAATCTCATACATTAATAAAATGATCCATAATTTTATTTGGATATATAGGAATCAACCACACGTCAATTTGGTACACAATGTTTTTGGTATGAGTCGAATTACATGCCTTAATATAAAAGTTCCATTTTAGTTTAGAATTCATGTCACATAGAAAAAAATTATAAAATGAGCTTGGAATTTTTTTCAATAATTAGGAAAACAGTCTACAATTCATTTTTGTCATGTACTAATTGATGACATGTTAATCTGACACACGATGTGCTCGACATGACTTGAAGTGCCAGTTTTCAATAAAAATATGTCGCCATATATTAAAATGAATGTTACATATAAAAAATAGAGAAAAATATTTATAATTTATTTCAAACATTAAGACAATGACCCATAAATCATTTTTGAAATGTAGGAATTAACCACAGGACAATGTGACACCTGATGTGTCCAGTTTGACTCAAAGTGCATGTTTTCAATTTAAAAGTGTCCTTTAAATTTAAAATGTGAACCCTAGGACAAAACAAGGAAAAAAATAATTTACTATTTTTAAACATTAGAATCATCGTCTAAAAAATATATTTTATGTGTCTACCACACATCAATATGACACATGATGTGATCAGTATAACTCAATGTGCCTGTTTTCAATATAGCAGCGAAATTAAATTTCAAAAATGGCATCACATAGAAAGAAAATGAGAAAAAGAGCATGAATTATTTTCAAAAACTATGAAAAAAATACATAAATCATTTGAGACATGAATTAATCGACATCACATTAATCCGTCACTTGATGTGGACGGTATGGCTCGAAGTGTCTGATTTCAATAAAAAGTGTCATATTTGTTTAAAATTCCAATCACATAGTCAAATCCTTGAAAATGAGTTTCAGTATTTTAAAAATTTTGAAAAAATATAATTAATTCATTTTTAACATGTAGGAAATTTCCACACATAAATCTGATAGACGTTGTGGCTGATATTACTCAAAGTGCTTATTTTTGATATAAAATTGTCATTTTAGTTTAAAACGTCTTTCATTAGTAAAAATTATGAAAATGATATTTCATTATTTCCAAAATTTAATAAAATGATACAAAATAATTTTTGACACGTAGGAATCAATCTCACATCAATTTGGCACACAATGTTTTGGCTATGACTGTATGTGATTGTTTTTAATATAAAAGTGCCATTTAAGTTTACAAAATGCATCAAAAATCCATAACTAAGAAAAAAAGATCAAAATGTTTTAAAAAAATAGAAAAATGGTCCATAATTTATTTGTTTCATGATGGAATTAACCACACATGAATTTGACACATGATATAGTGGGAATGACTTGAATT